>OZ010790.1:412645576-415145576 GCA_963932465.1 Maratus speciosus | reverse complement strand
CTGTAAAATCAAAAAATATTATTTTAACAGAAATTTTTTATCCATTCTCAAACTTCGTAATATAGGGCTTTAAAATGCACCAGGTCTCAATGCTAGGTGCGAGCAGCACCTAACGTGGTTCCCTTGTTAGTTATCCTGGTGACCAATTTTGCCAAGCCACTCACCAAATTATACAAATTGACGTAATTTTTATTTTAAATAACGAATGAACAAATAAATTAGTATAACATTAATAAAAATAAAAATAAAACGTCGAAATAAAAATCACTTGATGTCGTAAACGCGTGTAACTTCCTTATAGTCAAGTGAATGTGACATTTACGATCAACCATTATTGGCATTTAATCTTATAGTATGGCGATAGATTTTTGGTCGATGGGATAACCAAGTAGTACCGTTTTAATTTACCATTCGAAAAATAAAAATTGCTGACTGGCGAGTTAAAAAAAAGAAGCTATTGGCGAGATTTGCATCCGGCTAACATAAAAGAACCAAGAATTCTTTGCGATCATGGCAACTTTTATGTAGTTTTATTCGAAAAAATAACTTTGACTCTTTAATCAAAATGGAAACCAAATTTATGAAAAACGAAGAGTTGTAATTGTTTGTGGCAGTTACGTGACTTGGACTATTATAATATAAGTGAAATTATGGCGATAGAATAATATTTGGTGACTTATCGCCTGTGGCTGGCTAACATTAAAGTACCAAAATGGCTGCCTCTAATATAAAAAGCATAGTTATACTCCCGGAACTGTTGATAATAGTCACATGACTTAGGCTATTATTATAGAGATTGTTTTCAATTCTAAAAACAGCGCAAAGAATAATATTTCCTAATGATTAAAAAACTATTTACACGTGACTGTTAAAAACAGAAAGAAACCCTTTAAAATAACTATTAAATGAGTAACTGTTAAAAGCAGGAAAATATTGAAAATTATGTCTTGAAAATTGTATTTACACGTGAATATTAAAAGAGAAAGGAGACTTTAAAATAATAAATACATTAATATGCATTTAAGCCTTTCAGGGGCAAGGTACTTCTATTCATAAAATGTTGAAATCAATGAATGGCACCAGAATTTACAAACAAATTTCGAAATACGAAAATGTTTTTGTTCACTTACTTAATAAAAGGAAAATTTTCATTCCAATAATCTGGTGGCAATGTGGCATTTAACAATTAAAATTAACTGGTCTAAAAATGAACCACTGCATTTGAAGGGGTTAAAGCAGTAAATTGTAGTAAATTGTATTATGTCAATCATTTTATAACGCTGTTAAAAAATACCGGGAGGCAAAGCCTCTGTTTACTTAATTCATTTTATTTTAGCTTCCTTTCAAATGTTTAAGTGGTTTTTTTAATCAAACACGGAAACAACCATTGGATGTCTTAACAGCAACTGATTCGGCCTTAAATTTTCGTAATCAAAGGGTATTGAATGGAAACACGTTTACAGGGAGATCGCTGTACGTTTTTTCATTATAATACAATATTCTCTAATCTTTTTAATACCGATCAAATTAGCGTGCTTTTAGATTCTGCGGCATCTGAACAGGTGTTGGCGAGCGTAGCTTGCAGGGGGCAAAGCCCCCTAGTATGTATATAATATAATATTTTTTGATATGTTTTCTTTACAAAACTACTAGGAGTTTTTTGTTAAATAATTTAAGTTGTTGACATTGTTTTAGTAAACATTAAGCCTTTAATTCTTCTTCTTCTTTTTTTTTTTTTGGAGAAAATACTTAAATATTTGAAATATTTCACAATAAATGTTTCTTCAGTTTAGTAAAAAATTATTTAACCTCCTGACCGTCGAGAAAAAGGGCAAAATTGTAATTTTTTTTCTCTGTAATTTTTTTAGAAATCTAAAAAAAATGTGATTTTCCCAACAAGACATAAAAAATTTAATTACGTATAAGAATATAAGCCTCGAGAGTATTACTCATAACAAAATGTTTTAAAACTGCATTATATTTCTAGAATTACATTAATTTAAATAATGTTTCTATTGCAGTGAAACCTGCAGCTTAGTGAACGGATATATCAGTCCGCGGCGGTGGGAAGGTTAAAATAATCATTTTCGTTATTTTATATCACTGAACATGTATTTTAAATTTATAATAAAAGCCATTTACGTTCTTAAAAGTTTAAAAACAAAAATATAGTAATCGTCAAATTATGCCTTCATATATGCATAATTTTTCAGAAAATGGTATTAGTGAGTAATTTTCACTGAATAACTGAACTTTATGAACGATGACTATATGTTTGAAAAGAAAGAAAAAAAAATACTTTTTTTGTAAAATTTAGATTTAGATGATTACGCTGGTTTAACGAGAAAAGACTATATTTTATATCATGTATTTTTTTCTCAAGATTCAGTGACATTCAGTTATAGTATCATACACTGTTTTTTCTTGTCTGAATTTGTCATAAAATATGTTAAAAATGTTATGCTGCTATCAGATTCACGAATATTTCGAGCAACCAACTTTTCAACCGATTTTAACTCCAACTTTTTCGCGTTCAAAGTGGAAGAAGGGTTGCAGTTATATCATTGCGAATGTTGCAGGAAAACTAGTACTACTCGTACCGGCTGTTACTATTTATCGCCCATTCGCACTAATCTCTAGGTACAGTTGGATTCGCTGACAATACGTGTTTTTGTCTTCTTTCTTTTTTTTTTTTTTATGTTCGAAACTCTGTTGGTATTTAAAATTAGAATATGGTAAACAGAATTTTTTTTTTCTTTTTTTTAAACTATTTAAGGGTTAAACAAAAAAAAAAAAAAAAAAAAAAAAAAAAAGAAAGAAAATGTGTTAAGCAATTTTATTATTAGATTTTGATGGTCGAAAAAAACATGAAAGCGAATCCTCTTCAGCATTTTTCTCATCGGAGCGTCGGCCATCTTGATAGTTGGGAAACGAATCACGTTGCAGACTCTTATCCCTGATTGGATGAAATGTTGAAAAGTCGCTGTTAGCCAACGCCCCCTAGATAATTAGAAAGCCTAGACAGGCAATTTTGACATCACCAGTAGCATGGACGATAGCAGGGATAAATCGAATATAAAGAAATGGAATTGTCGTTCATTTTTCAATTCCGATTACTAAGTATCTCTCCTGATATGACTAAAATTTTGCATATTTTTAAAAAAATTAATTGAATATTCTAATTTTAAATTAAACACTTCCTTTTTTTAAAGACATGTATACAAATAAAAACTCATAAATAAATTTAAACTTTAGTTCTATATCTTATGCAAACATACGTATTGCTTAAAATTAAAAGTTTTTTTAAATAATTATTTGTAAAACTCATTTCTTACAGGAGAAAGTATAGATGGAAATAAGCACAAACATATAAAAAGGTTTATAAAATAAATAAATATGTAAATGGTAAAAAGTATGAGACGTGGAGAAAAATATGAATAAATAAATAAAGTTTTAATTAATGCTACACACTTCTTTACTATCCCATCGAAATATTTTAATTTTTAAATGTTTACTTTTACTTATCCAAACTGGCTTATAGAATGTATACATGTACACATTTTACAGTTATGAAAATATATAAAAATTTGTTTTGCTATTTTAAGTTATATACATTTATCGTTTCACGCAAAGGAAAATACAATAAAATCCGAGAAAATGAAATCTGTCAATAACGGAATCCTTTCTAAAACGAAAATTTTTCATGCTTTCCGTGAAAAATATAGCATGCAATTAGAACCATTAAGGCGGAAAAGTGCTTTAAAAGGAAATTTTTAACTTCGATTATTAACTTCGATATTGTTAATTCGATTATATTTACACAGACTTGAATTCCTTATTCTGTCTGATAAAAATATAATTCAATAAATAGAATATTTTTAAGGGATTATTTTAAAAATACGGCATACTTAAACAAAGCAAAATATTTTTTTCTTTCAAATAAGAACAAGAAATTAGATTATAATGCAATTTTTATTCTCAAGTAACATGCATTATGAACAGCAAAATACGCATGCAAAGCCTTATTACTAAAAGTGTACATTTTAGTAGAAAATTAAAATAACTTCTTTTAGTGCAAATTTGATGTTATTTATAACATATCTATATTATTTATGTTAATTTACTAGCCTGATATTTAAAAATGAAAAATATAAAAATAATATATCAAATCCGGTTATAAAATGTTTTACAACTCAAAATAATCATTTTAAAACATTGTTTAGCTAAATTCATTTTAAATTAGTGATTACAGCTATAACTATGCTTGATGATTTAGTTGTATTTTTTTCCAAATTTATTTAAAACTTTAAATAATGCAATTTGTATTGTAGCACAACATAATCAGCTTTATTTGTTAACAAAATTACAAAATGATTTTCAGAAACAATTTATTTTTACTTATATGTTGTAAAAACACTATATTTATTCATCGGTATAAATACCGTTAAAAGATTTGCATTGTCATTTTGAAACATACAATTTTAAAATTATTTTTAAATGCTGATGCCATCTCATCTAGTTCAATTTCATGAATATTTGTAAAAATAAATAAAATAAATAATTTATATTAATCCAATTAAAAAGTATATAATGAAATGGATAATTTTTAAATACATTTTAACAATTTATTTATTTATGTTAACAACGTCAATAAGAAAAATTATGATTAATTCAGCCAAGATTTTCTGCTAACGAAACTTTGTAGTAAGATTAGCAGCTAATGATCGTCTTATAAAATGAGTAAAAGATTTTTGAAAAAGTTATTTCTTATGAAATTAGTGCGATTTTATTAATCACAATTTTACGCCATTTTGTATCGCCAAAGATACAGATTCTTAGATTATAGATCTGTCATTAGCTAATTCACTACATGTCATTAATTTGTAACAACTACGAAACTGTAAGTTTACATACAATCATTTGAAGCTGTAAGTATCAAACGATAGTGAGAACTGTGTTTAAAACTGTAGATTGCACCGCAAATTGATTTCACCTAAATATTAAAAAATGATCATCTGTAAATTTATGTTACTACTAAATGTCATCAAAATGCTAAGAACTATTCCATTAAGGACAATAAAGAAGTATAATTTTGTACTAACTTGTAATTTAAATCATTCCTTTTGATTGACGAAAACGCATTTGTATTGCGATAAAAAAAAAAAAAAATAAATAAAAAAAAAATAGAACTATGCATTTTAAATCTAAAATAAACATTACAGGACAGCAATATAAAATTACGACTACGACTTTACTTGTTATAACGAGTACTGGTAACTTCCTGAATTAAATTTAATAGCAAGTATTAAAATTTACATAAATGGTGTTAATGATTTAATTATATAAAACAACTAACTGTATATTAAAATTAATTGTTAGATTAGTTGGAAGAAAATCTTTAACGTAGTAGTACCTAAATGTTTCTGTAAAAGCTAAATAGTTTTGGTTTAATGATCATAAAAAGCAACTACTAATATTCATTAAGGAGGTTTTGTTAAAAAAATTTAGTTGGATACAATAAAATGTAACAGAAATAAAACAAGCGACATAATAATAAATTTTACGCTTACTTTGATGAAATTTGTAGCGACGAAACGTTTCCGGTTTATTACTTCTAACCGTTTATTCGTTCATCATTTCGCAATAAAATATTTTAACTTTTCAAGTATTTATATTATTTCCATGGCAAAATGGTACTCACAAGTGTACATCATAAGTGACATAATCTACATATATGTAGTAATAGCACAATATAAATAATGATGATAATTAATAACACACGCCGGATAAAAAGCGAAATCGAAACATCCCGCCTTTAGAACGTTGATATTACTAGCGTCTAAATCGCGCCCTTCACAACGGCTTATATCACAAATGCACCCGCGAAATTCCCTAGCATGGCGCGCTGGCTATTAGGATGCTTTGTTTACTATCAGCTTAAAAGCGGAGCGTTGCATATCCTGTCTTCGTAGCGTTTAGAAATTTAAAAAAATCAGAAAACAGCTAACAAATATCATTCATGTACAAGTTAAACGAGCTTTATTTAAAACAGGGTGTAATTTGCTTGATATCATCATTTATTTCTAGTATTATTTTTTTTAATCTGAATAAATTATTTTATTTTTTCTTTTGGATTGATTTTTACTGGAGACGGGAATTTTTATTTATTAATATTCAATAAAGAGAAATTAAAACAGTATTACAGACAACTTAAACATAAAGAAAGAGCTAACATTTTATAAAATTTCTGTCTTTTAGAAAAGAAAAAAAAACACGCTATTATTTTATGAAAGTAAATACAACTGGAATACATTTAAAAAATATACGCCTTTTAAGTATTGATGCGAAATAAAATATCCTAACAATAAAAGTATGGCTAAATATTATTTTTTAAAAACTGCTTCATTTCCTAGTTAGATGATACTCTATTTTTGTAAGAATATAACTAGACTGATGTGCCAATTCCAAAACTTTATTCTATCTCATGCATGCTAATAATTCAAAATTCGCTATCACATGCTAAAATTAAATGGCAATCTATGTCCAACATGAGGAATGTAAAGATATATAGGTTCGTTGAACTGGATGTATTTAATAATAAGATATCAGAATCGCATTGCTTCAAACAAATCATTGAATTTTGGAACCCGACCTTTCAGATGTCCGCAACCAAAATTCTAACCCAAAGTATCAAAATCAACACCTGTTGTTCAATCTACACCCATGTCTAATAAGGATCTATTTACGTGAAAATGTAACAAAATACTAAGTTTGATAAAATTGCGTGCATTAGCTTTTGCGAAAATCGTGAAAAATTCAGCATAGCAGCGCCACCTGTTGTGCGATTTAAACCAAAACCTAATCAGTAACAGCTTACATCAACGTCTAACTGAATATGAAATTTGATGAAAATCCGTGTGTTAGTTCTTGAGATATAGCTATTAATTACTCAAAATTCATACAGAAAGCAGCACAGCAGAGCCACCTGTTGGGCAATATACACCAAAAACTAATCAAGCTAGTTTATATCAAGGTCTAAAGTTTTATTAAATCTAAAGTTTTACAATCTAAAGTTTGATTAAATCCTGTACATCAATTCTTGATAGAGTTATTGCTGAAATCATGGAAAAATCAGCACAGCAACGCTACCTGTTGGGCTATATACACCAAACACTAATTAGCACCAGTTTATATCAAGGTCTAACTGAATCTTTGGGTTTGTGAAATTTCGTGTATTAGTTATTGAGAAAGAGCGCCCACAAAATTTTCGTCACATACAGACCGACTCACAGACAGAGTGACAGACAGACATTTTCTAAAAACCATTAAATCGTGCTCAGGATTTTCTATAACATATAAATCCATCGAAAACCGGAAGTCGAAAATTTTTCCGAATCCAACTAATTTCCTCTTTAAAGACAGAAGAACGCAAAATTGGGAAACATGGATTTTTCATTTACAACTTTTATTAGTAATTAAAATCAGTACAAAAACACTCAACAGGTTAAACGTTTGTGACACAGCATTTTACCTTATGACTCTAAAAATTTTAAATATAGGTATTAAAACTAATGATATAAACATTTGGGTAACACTATGCTATTATTTAAAAGAAAAATATATCATCATTTTCTTTTTTCTATTTATATTCACAAGTGCAAACAGTATTTTCAACATCAATTGATATATATACAATGTATTCACTAATGCTTTTTCATTTTGGTCTCTGATAAATTCAAAATATGGGTTTTAAATGAGATGACATGAAAATTTGAGTGGCGAAGATTTTTTTAAATTCGATAAAATTATTTTAGGTTTGTCTTTTTAAATATATTTTCTCATCCAAACGATATTTTTAAATTTTCCAATATACTGTTAAATATATCAAATTTTCACTGAGCCTATATTATACATTGAAATGTTTTATTTCAATCGAGTTATCTTTTGTTTCAAGCTATCCAAAAATCATAAGAAAAATTTATGTAAACATTTTGTTTGCATCATAGTAGCCAAATTAAGTGAAATATATGCAAATCGATAACATGACAGAAAGAAAACCCGATAGTTATTTTTTTAATTCTTTATTTAAAGAAAATAATCTGTAACATTTGCTGTTCAATGAAAAGAATAAATGAATAATTACTATTAAGTTTGGAGCTTTTAATGAGCACATGGAAAGCATGTTCAGAGTTTAGTCATATATGAATTTCTTGCGTTATACTTTGCACTCACATCGGCAGTCCCTGATGGCTGATAATTATAAACAGTGAAGTTATTAGCAATAAATGAAGAGTGTCTAATTTAAGCAGATACAGCGCAAATCAATAAGTAATGTAGAAAATTTCCGAAGAAACAAACAAAATTTTTGAAATACAGATAGTTTCCGCCGAATTTTCAGCAGCCTTTTCCCCGAAAACGAATGTTTGGCGAAACTCAGATTTTGGTCCGAAAACGTAATGAGTATTTCGGTCTATGCACACTTAAAGTTACTAAAACTTTTAAATCTACTATACTCAACTCGTAGCCGCTTATTCTCTGATCTCTAATGCCAGATATTTAAGATCTGACTGCTTACCGTTACCTAAGAAAGCCATTTCAAAAACTAATATTCATATACTATTTATTCTTTCCTTTAAATACTGAAACAACCAGAGATTTGATAAGTAAAAAAATAACAAAATTAACAAAAATCGTATTCATAATATCTAAAGGACAACATTTTTCTCCAGAAATATTCCTCTACATTCATCTATTTATTTTATTCAGAATCAATAAATACAAATTTAATCTCACTACTATCAAATCTATTTAAATCATTTTGCTCCCCACGCCAATAACATCACACACACACGCGCAAGAAAAAAAAAAAGCATCTGAATTTAACTTGTTTCCGCAGATAAAAAAGAAAAATCATATAATTCCCTAAGACTTTCTCAGTCGCATAGGGAATTTCGCGGGTGCATTTGTGATATGAGCCGTTGTGAGGGGTGCGGTTTAGACGCTAGTGTTGATATGTATCCCTTCCACAGCCCCCTGAATACACGGCCAAATCGCTAAACTAACTTCGGCAGGTCACGTGACCAGTCGAAGGCGGATGAATTGAAACGAGAGAATCACAAAGTGACAGGTGCCAGCCCGACTGTTCTTCAACGTTCCTTTGTTATTATTACAAACCTCAATTTTGTACGTGTTTAAATATAGTTCATTAAGATATTATTTTATATTTTTTAAAGAAAGTCAATGCCTTTTTAATGTAATTCTTATTACAACCCATGTTGTTTACACGTTTTCGTTTCCCGAATGATGATGAAAGAAAGAAATTACAGCTTTCAAGAATTGGTATATACCAGTTTCATTTTAAGGAAAGTGCTAGAATACAGGCCTTTTGACCAAGGAAAAATACATTAGTGAGTGATGATGCATTTCTTTGCATAATCGGTGATATGCAACACAATCTAAATGTACAGGATCCCCCAAAAAAGAAAAAACACGAGAATAAGAAGAAGTGGATAAAATTCAAGAGGTTATACTTCGAAGTATTTCTACATACGAAGTTGAAGTAATAAATTCAAAATATTAAATAGTTGAAGGAATGTCTGGAAAAATATTTTAAGAACTTCCCTGATTGTCTTTTATAATTCTTAATGAGCAACTAATTATTATTAATTGTGTTCAAAGGATAAACCTAGGATTAGCATATCTCTCAAAGTAACTTCTGATTTAATATTTAGAATTTATTGTTTCATTATTTTTATTTTATTAAATTGATTAATTTACAACCTTTGATGCTTTCCAACTAACTTGTAATAAACTGCATTGTTTAACAACATTTTGCTTTAAAGGATTTAAATATTAGTCATGTATTAATCTAGAAATTTTAAATACAGATACCTTAAAAGAAAGATTTGGTCTTTGCAGACAATTATTGGGTTAGTAATTATTTTATCTCACCAGAGCAGTTGTTTGAAAGTGATAAAAATAAGAATTCAAAATTTACTCTTTACTAATAAACAAAGATATTCATTTAAAGAGTTAGATTATAAATGCAATTCGTCAATAAATTTAGACTAATTTGAAGATCTTGAAATACATATATAAAAAACACTTGATAAAAAATAATTGTGCCATTCATACATTTCATTAGAGGATGCAGGCTATGCTGCTTTTCAAATTTATAAAAACATCACTTGTTACTATTGTATAGAAATTTTAAGTAGTAATGATGATTTAGCATATGAATTTTCAGACGAGAATAGATTAATAGATAATATTGAGACCTACTGGATTTACATTTAGAATTGATTCTACATGCATCATAATATAAAAAAAAATATTCGGATGATTTTTATAATGCTATCCCCACTCATGAATATCAAATGAATTTCTTGTTAAAAATATAGCGAGTAACATAGATGATTATTTATGTAAATGTTTGTACTCATGATAGCTTTATTTATTTTTTAAATGTAATACAAGATGTATATAATATATCCTAGTAAATAATTAATCAAAAATAGTTTCTGGAAATTTTAATAAAGAAAAGGAAGGCAGGAGTACTTGTTTGTAGTATTCAATCTTTGAATTTCTAAAATTCTCAATAATACTTAAATCCCTTTTTATGTCATATATTTTTCATAATTTAAAATAAATTTATCCTTTTATTTATATTTTTTTAATTTTGTAAATGCATTAAACCAAGATGTTATTCTTAAAACTGTGCTGTTTTACTTATTGTAAATCTTGATCATGAACTAAACAAAAATATTAAATATTTTTTCCTTTACTAACAAATGTGTAATATATGGATAATAATTTTGATAAATATTTTTTACTGATGGAATTCTAAGTTTCCTGTCAAAAGAATTTTTGAGTAGGTACCAAATGTACATTCCATGTATACCATGTTAAAAAATTTCTATGGGAGTTCTTTTGAATATAGAATATTGCCTTCACACATTGGTATAATACATTAATTTGATAGTGAATTAATATCAAACCTAGCCTTATATTTTGAAATATATTTTTTAAGTAACATTTCATAAAAACCACAAATCTTTGTGAATGATAAAGGGTGCTATTTAAAAGCATAATCCCCCCCCCCCTCTTTATGATGGTTTTATATTAAATCCCTAAGATCATTTTTAATGCCAAAAATGACTTGCTGCATATATATATATATATATTATGGTCTCGAAATGTTTAAAGTATGTAGTTGCAGATTTTTTTGTAAATCTTCTTGGAAAATCTGCAAAAAAGAAAAGTTGTCTTGAGTATGAACCCTGTTATCAAATCAGTAAATTAATTGAACTTTCTGTAATATCTTTCAGTAAATTAAAATTAGTAGTGTCCCTTCTACTAGTGACGTCAGAGCCGAAAAGGGGGGGGGGGTGCGCACCTTGGCTTTCTCCATTATCTAGGGGGCGTTGTGATAGCGGAGTGTTTTTTAAAGATGTGGCTAAAAATTTGGAATATTGCTGTTTGCTATCTCACTGGGTGTTGAGACAACGGCAGCGATCCAGATAGATTTTGCGCTGTTAGCGAAAAGAGATTGACCAATAAGAAGCCTGTATTTTTGTGAACTTTTCGCTGTTTTAAAAGAGCAAATTTTCTGATTGGTCAATTTTGTTTCACTAACAGCACAAAATCTATCTGAATCCCGGCCATATCTCGCAAAAAATCGGCTCAAATCAAGAGTTAGCTCAAAAATTTCGCGAAATCTGATAACAGCTATACGTTCGATGTTTCGAGTTCCACATTCTATGTCAACGTATACTTGACAATGAGCTAAGTATAATTTCTGTCACCATCAATTATCAAACGCTATTTTGTTTCAATAAATTCACTCTAAAGACTTTTATTTAAAAGGATAAATACATATAATAAAGAGATCTGGCAGTTTTTTTAAAGCATGATATTTTCTGTAAAGCTCACACATTATACATACAAAAATCTCTTAAACAAAATGAAAAGAATTGTATCTTGCCCAGTGAACAGTAAATGCTCTGAACATAGATATTAAATGGATAATGTTTAAAACCATTGTTCATGAGATCAGTTACTCTTAACCATACGGTATAAAATAAATGATATATTCAATTCATTTATTACCTTTATTGAAATGTAAGGTAATTAACTACGAGTATTTATCTTACGGTCAATGTAGCATCTTAAGAAAGATATGTTTTGAGTTAGCATTTATTGAGTGCATTGTTCTCTTAATATCTTGAACATTTAATGACTGCTATAAAATCCTCTTATGATCTTTATTATCCGACGTAAAGTACTGTGCATTTATCACGTGTTTTATTAAGATTCAAAAAGCTTGATAGTTATCAGAAAGAATTTGTTAAAAATCATTTTCCATTTAGTTACAAGAATATATAAGGTAATATAAAATAAAGAATTAAAAGTTTAAATAAGGTTATAAAATGATTATTTTAAATATGCACTAAATAATATAGTTTTTCTATCTTAGAATGCAATATTCAATATTTTCGATCGATAAAAAAATTTATTACTTTATTTAATTTATGTTTATATTGTTTCTTTTTCCGACAAAAAGCCATTTTATAACATTATTATACAGCGTGTTGAATAGCTAATTTCCAAACCTTTATCTTTAGAGGTATAGGTCCCGTTACAAGAGTGTTACAAATTTAATTCTTCATCATATAAAAACCCATTTATGACGTAATAGATTTTTTTTTTTTTTTTTTTTTTTTTTTTTTTTTTTTTTTTTTTTTTTAAGTTACAAAATTAAAATTTTTATACGATCCTGAATTCTCGAATATGGAAAAAAAAAAGAATTTTTATTGCCGAAATACACTGAATTCGGTGCATAACTTGGTAATCTTTGGCACAAAAATGGAATTATTTTTGTGTTGCTTGGAGAAAGGTTTCTAAATATTACTTTAGGACCCAAGAACATAATAAAACTTCAAATTTCGTAATTATAAAAAATAAATAACTATTTAGCGTAAATAGCTTTTTATATGCCGGAAAACATCTGGAACATTTTTGGAACTGGAACTATGCCTCTGAAGCTAACTGTTTATTAATTAACTATTGGGTAAAGATACATTGCTTTATGCAAAACAATATTTAATACAAAAATTAGAAGTTTTCTAAACAGAAATAAAGAGGAAATTGTGTGACTGTATTAGATAAAATGCAACTATCAGCGAATAGAAACTTGTTTTGCACAAACACATCTATGATGGAGGGATTTTTTTTTTTAATGAACCGTATGAATAAAAAATAAAGAGGGTTATTAAATATAAAAATCGCTATGTTCATAAGGTTTTCTAACTTGTTTTTTCCTTCCCTGGCCGTGTGTAAAATAGATAGTTCGTACATTAACAATTGATATAGGAATAAAGGGGAAAAAGATATAGAAATATGGGAATTTATATAACAGTGTTCAAATGTGTTATACAAGCATGTATGTAAACTATTTGTTGCTTTTATTTTACTACTTTTAGGATTAATGCGGTACGATTTACGAAATTTCAACATAGTGTCCAAAGGTTTTTTTTTTTTTAACTACACATTTTAAAGTTTTTTTTAACGTATCATACACTTTTTCTTTTTACCATGTTGTCGGTTTACATGTTGTCGGAATGCAGATATTATGCGAACGCACATTGTATTGGCAAATCAAAACAGATAAAAAGGTACAGATAAAACATGTATTAATAAACAATACATCCAAAATTAATTACATACTAGCTGATGTAGTATCCCTAATGTGTTGCATTTTCATTGAATGAGACCATCCGGTTTTTTGGAGGAAAAAGAAATCTAATTTATATAATTTTACTTAAATTTTTCAATTAATTTCCTGCAGGCAAATTACGCTCGAAATTATTGAATATATAATACGTGATTTATCACATTGCTAAGGAAGCGTAGAACCAACAATGCGAAATATGTCCAAGCCGGGAATCGAACCCTGAACCATTGGAATAGCGCTCCAAGTGCTCTACTATTTAAGCTACGAGGATTATGCCCAATTCAGCATTTCCCACATCTGCTGGCAAGGCTGCAACTGCAGCACAAGATAGAATCGTCTATTTTGAATCATTCTATCTAACGATTCTCTCTAGATAGAACGATCTAAGACGATTCTATCTTGTGCTGCTGTTGCAGCCTTACCCACATACCTGGGAAATACTAAGCTGGGCATCGTCTTCGTAGCTGAAAGGGTAGAGCACTTGGAGTGCTATTCCAAGGGTTCCGGGTTCGGTTCCGGCTTGGACATTTTTCGCATTGTTGGTTCTACGCTTCGTTAGCAATGTGATAAATCACGTATTATATATTCGAAATCTGATTTAATTCTACATTTAGAAAATATTTATTAGATTAATTTCATCAAGTTTCTTATTATCTACAAAATATCATGTTTGCAATGTAAATACAATGGAAACTACGAAAATTATTTTTTGAAAGTTACGAAATTTTTATGAAATTTTAGTAGAATTCCTTTATACGAAAATGGCGACTTACGGGCAATGAAACCCAATTGGTTGATATGATTTTGATAAAATTTGGATTGCTTGGTGTTTTACCAAGTTAATGTTTGTTTTCCTGTCTCAATAGTTTAACTCTTTATGTCCCAAATTATGAATTTGTGAAAATTAAAGCATATTTTGTGAATTTTTGAAACTGCATTAGAAGATTAACACAATCATTTAATAAATTTTAGAAGGATTTTACCAATTAAAATTAATTAAACTTGAATTGTTAGGGATTTTGCGCAATATCGATAACTTCACTCAAATCTTTCATTTAAGATGTTGTTTTTTAGTATTTTGTAGAATTAGGATATGTACAAATATAATACTCCCCCTACTAACTCTTATAATAGAAATACAGAAATATTTCCGAACTGAAACTTTTTTCCCAATCTTTCAACCTCAAGAAAAGTGAAAAGATGCAAATGAAAAAGAAATCATTCTTTTAAACATATTTTTGTTTTGTGCAACCAATAGGGCTTTTGCAACAAGATAAAGTAAAGTATCTATAACGCATTCTGAACTTGTTACTATTAATCGATCTATTAAATGGATTTTATAACAAGTTATTTTAATGGTATTTTAAAGTACGTCGGTGCATAAAGGATTATGCAAATTCATCTGGCGAGTATCGTCAAGTTCTGCTGTTTGGATTACTTATGGTTCGATCAAAAACTTTTTATACGAGCATACGGCATGTGCGTATGAGCAAATACCATGTTATATCACAGTCCATTCAATCACGTTTTAAACAAATAAGACGATATTGTTTCATACGGATCAATAATACTAAAATATTTCAGCATTTTGATAATAAATTTACTAAATTTGGAAATAAGTCATAGGAATATTATTTACATTATATTTTTAAAAAAGAGAATAAAAATTAAAATCATTAATTCGATTTATTCAAACAAAACAAAACAAAAAAGATATTTGTCTACCATTTCGGATAAGGAGACGAGATTCCGTTATGCACCTTTTCTTTTTCACTTTTTTCCACCTTATAAATGACCTAAATTAGTTGCCAAAATTACGAAATCTTAGTTAAAAATTGAAAAAAAAATATTTAACGGAAACTAATTCAAATTTAAAAATTTTACGAGTTTATATTACATCCTAAGGTTCTTGCGCATAATTGGTGTTAATTCCATCGTGTTGTGTTTCATATTCAAGGAGGATCTTTTTGTGAAATTTAAACAGAAAGTTAGTTTTCAATATACTAGATACTAGTTATAACATTAGACTTTTATTAATTCAGATAAAAATAATATAATTGATGACGGTAATTTTTTTATGATGGCGATAAATTATTATGGGATGCTTTAATGTTTCTACCCAAGCAGCAAATTATCCCTGGCCGAACTTCCACCGAATGTCCTAATCTGAATATTTTTCGCTGGATCGACCTTATTTCTTGAGATGGGTAGTAAAGGCTTTTTCGCCGCTCGGTAAACGGTCTGAAGATCGTAGGATCCAAATATGTTGTGCATGGGTTTTGGACATACTGCCGGCCTCTTTTTAACTATTGAGTTTAGGCTGTTTTTTTTTTTTTTTGTTGTTATTTTCTACCTCTCCCTTCCAGGTTTATTTCCCTCTTGTTTCTGCGGTTTATTAACTGTGAACATGTTACCCTTCAAAATTGCACTTTGCATTAAAGTAATTTACCATTTCTTTTCATGTCAATTATTTCTATGAGTTAGAAATTAATTTTACGTAATACACGTAAAAGGCATTTTTGGTGAATATAAATTGCTTAGCAAATTTTCTACACAATTTAGTAAACTCTCACAAAAAAAAATAAATAAATAAATAAATGACAGCCCGAATGATGTTGCAAAATAAAACTTAATACTAGAAGACTTTTGTACTTATTTTTATGAATTATGAATGGGCATTCATCCTTAAAAAAATATTTTGATACTTAATACACCTGTAAAATACACCTGTTGTATCCTTAAATAGTTGGGTATAAAAACTAGGTTATTTTGGCCGATTCTTGGTTACTGTAGGCGATCCCAATAAAAGAATAAATTGAAAATAAATTATGTAGATAATAGATAAAATTTTTTAATATTAAAAAAATTATTTGCACCAAATTCTTTTTTAAAGTAAGGTTAGGTAAATGATAAGTTGAAATAATAAATTTAGCACCGCACTTTTAAAAAACATGTCTAAAGATTTTCTTTTAAATTGTTAAAATAATTTAGAACATTAAAACTTTAGTCAGGTCTAAACTGTTAATAAACTAAAATATTTCACGTTTTCTGCAATGTATTTAATTTATAAAAGAAAGTATTATTATATTTTTCTCAATGCACAAAAATTTATTGATAATAACTTTTCAATAAATCCCGAAAAAAAAAAAAAAAAAAAAAAAAAAAAAAAAAAAAAAAATTAAATTCTCACATTTTAGGTTTTTCTTACCCCCCCCCCCCCCCCACACACACACTCACACACACCTTATTGCAGTCTTTACAAGGTAAAAAGTATTTAGCATTTATATTATAACATCTTATTCAAGTAGACTATTCCTTAAGTCAATATTTCCAGTTTTACATACTTCCCCTAATTCTAACTTAAAGAAGGGGGGGGGGGGGGGAGAGAAAAAACGAAAATAGTTGTTTAATGTTTTAATTTTAATTTGAAATATTCTTTATTTTTAATTTATTCACATAAATCACAAAAAACAATCTAGTCTTTACATCAAGTATATAATTCATTCTTTTTTGTTTTTGAAGCAACATTTTAAGTATGAATAACTATTCGTAATTCCATCAAAAGGGTGCACAAATTTCTTCCAATTTCTATATATGTTTGCGGTATATATCGAACGATCGTTTATTTTTGAAAGGTGAAAAATTACTAACCTTTGAAGAAAAGGCTAAAAAATTTATACTCACTCTCACACTTTACATAACTTCTTTCCGTCCCCGTATCCCTTCTCCTTCTAGTTAAAAATGGCTTTGCTTGCAACATAAAAATAAAGAACATTGAGGGGTGGATAAGTTGGGAGATAAAGATCTTGCAAGGGGCTGGGTAGTCACGTGATTCGGAAATACGCTGAAACTACAGGGTGTATTGATGAGGGGACACACATTGTCGGGCATTAGTCGCCCTACGAATGTCGGTGATGTTATTTTTGAAGTAAATATTAACATTTCAAATCCATCAGTTAGTGCGATTTCCTGCCGATACCAGCATTGGACTACTTGAACAAAGTATGATCTATTGACATCATAATAATGTCAGTGGGCGATTACCGATATTTCGCCGACAATTCGGATAAACGGTCTAAGAAAAAAAGAACTAGGAAGAAGTTTGAATAAAAAATTTTGAAAGGAAAAAAAAAAGAAAAAGAAAGTAATGACGCATTAAGTATCGTATTATTTAAAATTAATGTATTTGTTGTTTAAGATTACATATAAAGCGAGTCTTTTATATTTATATAATAACAAAATGTATTTTCAGTAATACAAACAAACAAAAAAAAGTTATTTTTCCTTCAGAACTACCTAACACATACACATACATACATATATATATATATATATAGATATATAAATATAATACCTTCGAAAATCAAAAGACATCTAACAAGTTTTTAAAACATATATTACTTTTGTTAAATTTTAAGTTAAGTCAAAATCTTTAATATTAAAAAAAGGCTCTTTCAAAGTGCACTAATAAAAAGCTAAATTTGAGAAAAAGCATCCTTACTGAATTTGAGAAACTTTCGATTAAAAATTATGCCTTTCTTACCATGCATTTTTCCACAAGAAAACAGTGTGTTAGATGCATTTATGTTTTAATTTTAATAAAGTGAGCCACAACTAATGGGAAGAATATATAAAAATATATGGTGATGAATACAAGAAATTGTTCTAGAATGGGCTTTACGAATATATCCGAATGACAAAACAAAAAATCATTTGAACATACTACTCTTATCCAATATGTTATTTAGAAAGAACACTATCGTGTTTTTATAACAAATAAAAATTGACTTACTTTAGCACTTTACTTTGACTTCTGAAAGTAGTTTTTGAAATACCTTCACTAACAACCTGAAAACGAAAATCGTTCTTTGCGAAAATCGTTAAAAGTCACACTTCACTTCCTAGTTTTTTGATTGAATTAAAAAATTTTAGATTTAAAAATATATTTTTTTGGTTGCGATAGAAAATAAATATAGTGATAACATAACTATACAACGTGTTTGAGTTACAGTAGTAGAAATTTTATTAAGATTATTAGAAATTTCTTGCATGGACTCGGAATCTCAAAAGAATTATTTTTCCTAGAGAATGTTTTGTTAAATATTCAGGAAAATCAATCGAATAAGGGTTATGAATGATTGTTTGGTTTATAAGAAGGACAAAATCCTGCCGTAACCTTAATTATTTCTTTAATATATTGATTTTAAAAACCCGTTTATTAAATTATTACTCAAAATGGAATCTCTAAAGAATTATTTTGCTTAGAGAATGTTTTGTTAAATATTCAGAAAAAACAATCGAATAAGGATTATGGATGATTGTATGGTTCAGAAGAAGGGCAAAATCCTGCCGTAACATTAATTATTTCTTTAATATATTGATTTCTAAAACACATTTCTTAAATTATTACTCAAAATTGAACCTCAAAAGAATTATTTTGCTTAGAGAATGTTTTGTTAAATATTCAGAAAAATCAATCGAATAAGGGTTATGGATGATTGTTTGGTTCAGAAGAAGGAGAAAATCCTGCCGTAACCTTAATTATTTCTTTAATATATTAATTTCTAAAACACATTTATTAAATTATTACTCAAAATGGAATCTTAAAAGAATTATTTTGCTTAGAGAATGTTTTGTTAAATATTCAGAAAAATCAATCGAATAAGGGTTATGAAAAAATTCTGCCGTAAACTTAATTATTTATTTAATATATTGATTTCTAAAACACATTTATTAAATTATTACAATTTCGAAAATAATTAGTTGGGTCAATCAGTCTAATACGAGACAAAGCTCTAAACTTTTCAAGTCATTTATGATATTGATTCTAGATCTAAATAAAAAATACTGTAATTTGGGTTTTCTTTTTCTTTTAACTGATTAGGAATTAAAAAATATTGCTTGTTAAAAAAAAAAAAAGGGGGAAAGAAAACTCCGTTACATATTAGCCCCACCGAGAATGTGAGATTGTGCCACAAGTATTTGTAATTTTATTTTATTTTTAACTTACTTTAACTTTTCTAATAATGGAATAAAACATGTTTTATTTCTTAAGTGTGATTATACAGGTTGATTCTAAATTCCTAGTACAAACCTGAAGTTTTGGTACAGGACACTGTATTAATCATTTATTGTATAGGAATGTATGGGTGCAAGTGACGCGTTGAGGCACAAACACTAGGGGGTAAATTACCCCCTTTTTTTATTTCTAACTATCTCATTCATACCAGAAAATTAATACTACTCTTTTTTTTATTTAAGACAGCCATTACATGATTACACAAAGAAAAAATTCTTCTTTGAAAATTTCCGTTATGAAATCGAAATTTTTAAATAATAAAAAAAAAAAAAACTCCATTTCTATTTTTTTTCATGTATTTCCTTGACAGATTTGCCAGTTTGTCAGGTTTTTTTATTCA
This sequence comes from Maratus speciosus, assembly GCA_963932465.1. Classification (NCBI taxonomy): domain Eukaryota; kingdom Metazoa; phylum Arthropoda; class Arachnida; order Araneae; family Salticidae; genus Maratus; species Maratus speciosus. The sequence continues at coordinate 415,125,425 of OZ010790.1, read as the reverse complement.
AAAATTTTGATTTCATATCGGAAATTTTCAAAGGAGTATTTTTTAATTATGTAAACATGAAATGCCTCTCTTAAATAAAGAAAAGAATAGTGTAGAAATTTTCTGGTATGAATGAGAATATTTTTTTTTAAAGGTACCAACTTGGCCCCTTGGTGTTTGTAATTCATGGCGTCACTTACAATAAATGATTGTTACAGTGTCCTGTACCAACACTTAAATTTTGTACCATGAATTTAGAATCGCCCTGTATACAATCTGAGAAGAGAGAAGACATCGACCACTTCACCGCAGCTATATATACGAATATAATTACTAGTATCCGTCAGGCCGAAATGTTTGAGCATGGAGGCGCATAAACTTAAAATATATTATTTTAAAAAATGTTTTATTTTCTAGATTGCTGTTTAATAGTATAAAAATAAGTTTGAAATAACAATCGTCGATACCTCATTTTAAAGTGTTTAACTCAGTCGTCAGTTGCCTCGGGTAATGCACAAATTCTAATCTGTCAGCAAGTGCACCCATACTTCTAAATTGGGTAAAGCCTTTCCTTAGCGAAAATTGTTTCCATTAGAACTTTCTGTAAATGAAAAAATACAGTAAAAATGACATAAGTTGTTTTATGTGACAACACCTTTAGATGGATATGCACAGCAGTTTTTGACAATGTTAAACTCGAGGATCTATGTATGGTGGCAAGGTATGCAACAGTTAAAGGTAACTAACTTCGTGTGAATGAGGCTTTTTCTTTCCAATATTTACAAATAGGTTTGATGAAAAAAAATTACAGTTAGAAATGGCTCAGGATACTCAACAAAATGAACTATTATGGCCTGTGGCAAACCTCGAGGTTGAAAACGTGGACCATAGGCAATATCTTTTATCGTACTTACGTTTACCAATTCTCACTCCGTTCAGATATTGGTATGTAGCATAACCCTGCTTCCAGCTGATGAGGAAAGTCTAGACTGAAGTCCAGACGCGTGATCATCTTCACTCCATCTTGCTATTTAACCATTGTGATCTTCTAAAGTTCTTGTTAATTGGTCCCCGCTTTGATTTAAGAAGTACTTCTTGATTATATTCTTTAGCTTGCTTGGTTTTGAGAAAAAGACATATGGCACCTTCAAATCATTCAAGTTAGCCGAAAGCAGTATATCTTTGCGTCGTTGCATAAGGGGTGAAAAGTAATCAAAAACTTGACTCACGCAAAGTGAGTTCAGAGTCTTTTGGAACTGTGTCTGCTGCTCGTCGTTTTATCTCAATGAGTTTGTTAATGTGAAACATTTTTAAAAAGCAATAAGCATTTTTCTCCGCGAAGAATCAAAATGACTTTTAAAGAATGTCTTTTGTATAGAGGGATGTCTTTTACGCAATGTAACTACCTAATACGTCCAAGGATTTAAACAAATAAGCCTCTAAAAGGCTAAATGCTATCTATTTTACCTTCGCGATATCTTTGTTCAAGGTCAGCCATAAGACGACATCCTATCATTGAAAATTCGTCAATAATGAGAAATAACACTGTATCCATTCTGAGCTGTAGATGTATTGCTGACTTTTTAAATTAGCAAACTATTTAAAACACGTTGGTTCTTTAAGCACTGAGTGAGTTACCTTGTCTTTGACATTAAATGCAGCAGTACCTGTTAGTGGCAAAAGAATGATAGCTTCTGATCCTAACTGCTCTATGATTGTTTTACTAATTTCTTTAATTTTTGTACATTTTACAGCTCTTCCTTTTCCAATAATAAAAGCTGATTTAAGGAAATTTGTAACCTTTGGTTGCAAAGACAAAAGCTGTTCAGTGCATAACTGAAGGCAGCATAATTTGTTGTTCTTTATAATAATTCAGAAATGTTAAAAGTAAAGAGAAACCATTGGATAAGAGAATCTACGGTAAAGATAAAGAATTACCCCCGGATGTATTTGAGAGATTTCGATTTTTTTTTAATTTAGCTCCGATCTTTGTGAACTTGATCCATCGAGTTAGCGGCAGAAAACTTCAAAGCTCCTTCGAAGACTTGCTCGTCTGGCACAGCCCACACTTATTTAATACGGCAACAGGTAAAGGTTTATAACACGTATGTAACACACACTCATAGATAGTCTGCTATACTCCTCTATCAAACTTGATACCTTTATTCATCTGAGTTGTTGTTATATCGTTATTAGGAAAATATTATGAAGCATCTGGGTTATTTTTATGCGACTTTTCCACATAGAATTAAGCTGAATAACTCTATACATTTGAATTACTTTCTTTTAACCGTCATTTTCGAAACTTCTGTGTATAACGTTACACATATAAAATATGTATATTTCTTAAAATGTACACTAAATCTAGGCAGCAGATTAAAAAAAAATCAGGGATTAATTTATAACTTTTAGTGAACATGATTTCTCACGAATTATGTTTCATTGTTGTATCCATTTCTCCGATCATAAGCATAAGCGATCATAGTCATATACATTAACGTCGCATTTATCGATAAGCTTCGCGACATTTGGACGAAATAGCGCCAAATTTGGCGACCAAAAATATGTCGTCACAAATTAAGCCAATTTTTCTGTATCTGACTAATTTGGCGAAATTCCCATTGAAATTCAGTGCTGGTGATTCTTCTCTAACCGGGTTCTTCGCATTTTAACTTCGTGTTCTCCAGTAAAATTAGCTAAAATCTTAAAACCAAGAAACAGGGAAGCTACCTGTTCCAACCCGTACAGGAATTTTGTATTTTGTAATCTACATATTTCTGTTTTCTAGTGTACATCTTGACAAAAAAAAATACTTATCTCATTTACTTCAGAATGTTCACTTGCATTTCAGTTGAAATATATTCACTTACGATGAATTAAAAAAAATTGAGTAATCGTCAGTAATTGGGACAGCTACCAAATTGTTAAATTTGCGCATCAAACAATGCTCAGTAAATTATGAATTTGTCTACAAACCCGATTACGAAAATTTCCCAATAGAAACATACACTCGTCTGAATACAAACATACATACATAAGAAGACATACATATAAGTAATGCACACATGACATTATATTTTTATCAATTTCTTTGAGTATCACTCGTAGCCATTCGACTAATGCCCAAAATCGTATTTTCAGTATTCGATTTTCTTTTCGTTTCTCTTAATTTAAAATTCAAAATGAATTGCATCGATTTGGAAGCTTACAAAGAATGAAAAGTTCGAAAAAAAAATAGTGGTTGTTACATACGTAGAACGTAAAACTTCAGAAAGGGGGGGGGGGGTAATCTATATCTCAGGTCACCAATGTATGAACATCGACTTCAACATTCGACTCCATAATGATCCGTATGAGTTTAAAATGCATAATTTACAGCAATGGAGCTAATGTTTTAATTAATAACGGGATGAATCTCGTCAAATTTCGATGAAAGAAATTGTTTAAAAACGAACTCATACATAGGTTACTACTTAGTCTCTTAAAACAAATATTATTTTTAACTTAAAGTTACCAAAATACTAATTCCATACACTTTACATACTTTTACATACATACTGTTCAAAATATTAAAAAATTAGACTGCACTATTTATTATACCTCATCAAGATATGTAATTTTGATGAAATTACCCATTGAGGGTGTTATGTTTAAAAGGCACAGATGTCATATATTGGCGCGATTTTTTTTCCCATGCCAATTCAGGGAAAACTTCAGCAGCACAAACAATAACATCCGGGTTACCATATCAAGCAAAATAACGGCATTTTGGCGCCAGTTAAGTACCCGTTGCGTATATGACATTTGCGTCAGAAATAAATCGCGCCAATGACATCTGTGCCGTTTAAAATTGCCGATTGAAAATTTAAAAAAGTGATTTCACCTTAAGTTAATCATGGAATTATTTTTCGCGTAAAATCTAAACTTTATGTTATTTTCACCGTCTCATAATTTGCATACGCATCTCTTATATTTACATTCACCATTTCAAAAATATTACTTTGCGCAATATGTGATTAATACATATATTTCTGAACTTGAAATCATGTTTGTCAACTACGACTTTGCATGTGAACATTTGCACTCTTGACTTGGGATTCTAATCTCTGTATCGGCGAGTAAAATTCCAGAAATTTATATCTTTTAGAGACGTTCTTAATAAAATATTAACTTTTATCAGAGAAAATGATCGTTTTCATTTAAATATGATGTCATTTTGCCTCATGATGTCATAAATATGATGTCATTTTGAAGCATTTCACCAAGCGTCTCAAACTCAATGAATGAAAAACAGCTTTTTGCGGAAAACATGAGTATTTTATTAAAGAATGACGTCATTTTCTGTTCAATTTTTTCAGAAAGTTTATTTTGAATTTTATGAGAAAATGGCATCAATAAAGATAAGCAAACCTTATTATTTTACCTTTCTTTGCAACAATGGAAGTAATTCAATTGCTACCATTTTGAATCAAATTCACAGAAATTTTTTAAATTTTAAATTTAAGTATAAAAATGGGAATATTTAAAAAAAATAGCTAGTGCGGGCAAATCTACAAAGAAACAGCTTTCATTTAAAAAAAAAGAATTGTTAAAATTGGTGCAAATAAAAAAAGGTTCAAGGTACATGACTAAAAGAAGAAAGCCTTATCTTTCAAATATATAGAATTAAACTCGCAATGTTATCTCCATGGGAAAATTTTCAGCCGACATTTCAGGCTGTTAGGGTTGACGAATATTTATGATTTTCAATACGCGCCGAGATTTTGGCCCTACCAACGTCCAGCTCATTTTTTGTGTCGATGCGTCAAATAGATTGGAAGCTATCGTGTTAGAGATAAGTGAAGCAATAAGTGTAATTTTTGCAGGGAAGCCGGAGCTGTGCTCCAACAATAATGGTGGCAGCTACGGATTAATGAAGTCTAGATTAAATTCCATGATGCCAAAATTAACCTAATGTGCAGACGGTAAACCGGTGTGAAAAACAAAGACAGATGGAGACTAATTTCAGTGTTATACAAGAAGGATATTCTCGAGTGTCCGGTAAATTAGGAACTGTGAAATTCGGCGTGTCGACTGAATCATCTGTATGTAAAAAGGATTCGTGGAAAAGGATTCGACGATAAAGCATCCGACATCCGGTGAACATCCGAACTTCGGTGAACATCCAATGCAGTGGAATGTATAACATGAGACGGATATGGGGCTAAAGTGACATACAGTTATTTTTTAATGATTGTAACCACTAAAGGAAAATGAGAACTTTTTCAATGTGTCCCGGGTTCTAAAGTTTCAGCTGTATTATTTAGATATTTTTATCTTTCAATGTGACTGAATTTCGGAAATTTTTTTCGCATCTACCAGAATACTACCGAAAACTCACTACGAAAAACCCCTTCCCTAATTCATTAAATGGTGATTGAGTGTAGAAAACATTAGCCCCAAGAAAATTATCTACAACACATAAACTATACCTTTATAAACATTTAGTAGAAACTTTACAATTTTCTAATACATCTTATTGAAAAAAAAAGTATTCTATGATCTTGACTGTTAATTCATTGTTCATTAATACCTACATAGCAAGGAAAAGTGTAAGTAATTTTCCGGTTTTTGAATTTAGTTTCCGAGAAATGCAGGACTATTTTAGACATTACTTGCGAAAATTTTATAGATTTGTTTAAAAAAAAATACTAATGTATTTTATAATCGGTAATATTATAATTATCATAACATAGAAATGATATGAAAGAAAAAATGAATATATGACTGTTTGGGTAATCTGTTCGGTCACAGCACGTTCCGGTATAAAACTAATCAACTAGCTAGTATTTCATAGCATTCGATTAAAAATCGGCAACAAACACAGAAAAATATATCATTTAAATTGTATAGAAAAAGAAGGCATATGTGACATAGTAAAAAAAAAGAGGAATTAAAGATTAACATTTACACTTTTAATTTGTGATGGAAGTATAAAGCTATGCGATGTGTCACAGCACCAAATACTCTCTAATATTAAAGCCATACGCTGTCTCATATTAGCATCATACACTATTTCACATTAGCTCTATATGTTTTCTCACATTAGCCCCATAGATTGTTTCACATTAGCCCCATACACTGTCTTACATTAACCTCATACACTGTCTTACATTAGCCCCATACGCTGTCTCACATTAGCCCCATATACTGTCCCACATTAGCCTCATTCACTCTCTCACATTAGCCCCATACACTGTCTCACATTAGCTCCATAGACTGTCTCATATTAGCTCATGTGTTTGTTGGTTTATAGCTTAGACTATGTTAAGCATATTCCAAAGTTTAAAAGGTTTAAATGACTTCCTATTCCTTGCTGAATAAATGTCAATAGAACCATTTACCTAAGATTTTAGTGAAATAAGGTTACGTAACGTTTTTCTTTAAAATATATTTTCTTTAGTTTTTTGAAATTATTAGAAATGAATACAAATAAAATTAAGTAGTGCTTATAAAAAAATAACAAAGCTAATTCTATTACTATAAAATTTGGTACTTTTTTTGTAATTCTCACATTAACCTTTGTTTTTTGGTGTGTCTCGTATTTGCTCCGATTGATCCTGCAAATAAAAACACTAAAATTTTAAAATTTTAATAATATAAAATAATACAAAGAAATTTGATTTACTTTCCTTTTAATTTTAATTAAAAAAAATTATCTTAATAAAAGTCTTATTTTTAATAAATATTCGGGAACGAATGTTTCTTCTAGCATATATCTTTTTTTTTTTTTTTTAACGTATTCTGATCATAAATGAGGAGCAAACATGCAAACCGTGTTTTCTCACAAAAAAATAAAAAATGAGTTATTGTTATTTTTATGAACTCTATGTTAAATTGCACAGAACTAAACGGTATTTTTAACCAAAAAAATTTTTTTTCCCATTATAAAACAATTTTAAAACTTGACGTTTCAATCAAAGAATGTTTCCTCCAAAGCCTGCATTCAATCAAACAGTGATTTCTCCAGTCTGCCAATCACAGTTGTCCTCAACGATCGCGGGACCCTTGTCGTCTGCGGGGTTGTCATCTGCTGATTAGCTTGCTAATGTTCTTCTGTATAAAGTACAACGTGTATTATTTCATTTTATTTTGTGAAATAATTCGTAATTTTAATATATTTCTAGATGGAAGAAGCGGTAGATGGTGTATTAGTGATCTCTGGAAACTGTGAGACACGACAAAGGCAGAAAACTGATGGTAACAGGAAAGAAGCGAAAATGAAGAGGTATTCAGCACCATCAAGTAGTAATGTCTATGTTCCATGCAAACATTCTAGTAAAACAATTTCATGTGTGAAAATTAGTCCTAATGATGTTAAGAAACTTCGAGATAGACTTTACAAAGTTCCAAACAAACAACGACAGGACTCCATTATAGCTTCATTGCTTATTACCAAAAATGTTACTCGACGTAGGCCTAATAAACCAAACATAAACAAGTCTCATTCATTGGGCTCACAACATGCCTTTTCAGCTAGTTATTACATTACTACTTGCAACGGAAGGAGAATCCGTGTTTGTAAAAACAATTTCCTAGCTATAACTAAAGTAGGACGTACAAGACTGTCTAATATTGTTAAAAAAGTATATGCCGGAGAACCTATTGAGGAAAAGAGAGGAGGTGACAGGAGAAGTCATCTTAATATTCAGAAAAAAACAAGGTAAGAGAGTTTATCTCAAACTTAAAGGCATCAGAAAGTCATTATGGAAGAAATCAATCTAAGCGGCTGTATTTGCATTGTACATTAAATATAAGGAAGTTACACAAAATTTACAGTCAAAACTGCAAGGAAGATCTGTACAGAGTTAGTTTCGCTATGTTCAGGAGAATTTTCGTAAATGAATTTAATATAGGCTTTAAGTCTCCATCTAGTGATGTTTGTAGCACATGTTCTTTACTCGACCACAAAATGAAAACATTCCCTGTGGGGTCTGCAGAACGAGTGACTTTAATGACTGAAAAACGAATTCATAAACTAAGAGCCAATGCATTTTACTCTTTTATGAAAAAAGAAATAACTGATGAACCATTGTTAGTTTGTGTTTTGACTTGCAACAAATTCAACAGCTTCCCAAAACTAACATACAAGATGCCTATTACTTGAGGCAGTTCAACTTCTACAGTTTATGCGTAACGAGTTTGGACGGGAAGAACTCAACGTTCTATACTTGGTCAGAAGATTTGGCAGGCAAAGGCAGCATTGAAACATCATCTGCTTTACATTGTCACTTAAGCAAAATGGACCTTGAAGGTAAAAATACTTTAAGGCTCTTCAGTGATGGGTGTATTGCCCAAAATAAAAATAACATAAATATTCATATGGTTTTGTATTTTTTGTACACATCGAATTCAAGCATTGAAAGAATACTATTATTCTTCCCAGTCAGAGGACACAGTTTCCTCCCGGCAGATCGTGTGTTTGGTCGTGTTGAGAAGATCCTCAAGAAAAATGTTACAATCATATCAAAGGAACAATATTATGAAATGTACAAAATCGTTGGTGATGTGAAAATTTTGGGAACTGATTGGGAACTTTTTAATACTGAATCACTTAATGTGTACTTTCGAAACTTACCACATGTATCACAATTGAAACGGATTGTTTTAGAGAAAAAAAAGAGAACTGTTAAGGTTAAAGGTTTCAAGAATTATAGATTTCAAGATTTAATTGAAGAATCTGGTGTAAATCTCCTTAAAAAGGGAGTTACTGTTGCCCGTGTTCAAAGGAGTGTTTTAGAATCTCGTCCTCTTAACCACGCCATATCCGTTGAAAAGAAAAAAGATGTTGACAAACTTTTGAAGGTAATTTATGGTGAGCAGTGGCAAAATCAACCTAATGAAGTCTTCAAATGGTGTAACCACATTATCCATGATTTACCAGCCTGCAATGAAGAAGAGGGGGAAGTGTGTGACTGTCTAGATGAAGATATTGGTTTCAAAATTTGAAGTGGATTTTTGGCAAATGAGCATTTATTTAGTAAATATTTAATGAATACTACTAGGTACCATAATCTGTCATTTTATTTTTTCAATAATCAACTGAAGTTCAGTATTTTCTCAAATAAAATAATGATTTTGTATTATTTGTGAGTTCGAACTTATTTCATTCAAAAAGCGTTTTATCCGCTTGTCAAACATTCAAAACATGTTTCCTCCTCTGTATTCGGTCAAAACGTGATTTCTCCAAATATTAAATGCATTTTATTAATTTGTTTTAGATTTATTATCTTATGTATGCCTGCAATTCTTTCTAATATGCAGTGATAAAAATACACAAATAAAATTAGATTTAAATACAAGTTATTTTCTAATTAATCAGTTTTTTGTGTTTTATTTTAATTTGTATCTAAAGGAGAAAGCATGGTTTCAATGTTTGCTCCACAAATATGTTTAAGGACTAGAAACTTTTTTATTAATTATAAATCTGACTTGTGATGATATTAGTTACGTACGTGTGTAACAGCAACAGAAAACACATTTTGTTAACGAAAGAATAACATTAAAATAATATCCTCATAAATTATATTTCAACTGTAACTTCGAACGCTTGCTTATAGCTTTTTATTAAAAAAAATAACAGAATTTTTTGTAAATTTTCCTCCCAGACAGAATATTCTCTTGATCGTGACACATTTATGCGATTTGTCTCCTTCTTATTTTTAAGGGGTCTCAGTGTTCAAAAAATCGATTTTTTAGTATCTAGTTTGATTTTCAATTAATTATGAACACAGTGCAAAAAACCGCATAAAAATATGTGCATTTTTTAAAGGAGTTAAAAGCATTTATGTAACAATCGCTTTCAAAGCCGCACCCATTTAACTGCAACTTTAAGTCGCGTTTCCTCAAACCTTGATTTTGACGACTATCCGAAAGATTTAAAAAAATATATTTGATGGAATGTCTTAAAAAAAATTTTCATGCATTTAACATCATTATCTATAGAATGAATTAATATATTTTAGATAGTTTAATATTTTATGTATTTTTAATGAAAAAAAATTGTATTTTTTAGGGGTTTTTTAAATTTTTAAGTTTGAGAGTTTTTTTAATAAGGTTTTCTTTAAGTGATAGTTATATTCTTAATTCATTCTATAGAGTAAAGTTTCCTGATCATTTTAAAGCAAAAATTAGGTTCTTATGCCAATTCAACGTTAAGATATCGTACAGATGGTGATATGACTCCTAATTATTTTTTGTGTTATATAATTGTGTTATAAAATTGTGTTATATAAATTTTTCTATATTTTTTATTTTATTACATTTAAGTACTTCATTTTATAATTTTATAAGACTACAAACATACTTTTTAAATATCAGAAAGTTTAAATTAGTTACAGTGAATACTCGGACTGGAAGCAATACTCTGTTTACATGTTTTTCGGTATCAATAAAGCCCTGGGCCCCCTTAATTTTGAATCTATGCATTCTGTAGACTCCCTAGTTGACGCCAACTTTACGCCTTATCTATAAGCAGAGTTGGGCAGGTTTGTAAACTCAATTATACGCAGTATAATTACAGGTTAATTGCATGTAATTGATTATAGTTAAACACATTCAAACACAGAAATTTTATCAAATAATGGGATGGGAGCGGTTCCGTTTACTTTGCTGCAAGAAATTTTTACGGCATATAATTTTAACAATAATTAATTACATACAATTAAACTGTAATTACATTGCAGATAATTGTAATTACAAATTTTCCCAACTCTATCTATAAATAGCTATTTTTCTAAATAAATTAAATCATATTGATGTATTATAAACCTTCAGTTAGAATTATTTCTGATAATATACATTTTGCTTTACATTATTCTGCTATAATGTATTTATAGATTTTCAAGTTTTGTAATTTTAAATCTGATTCGTAGTGATATTGCTTATGTATGTGTATGAAATTTGTAATTATCGGAAAATACATTTCCTCGACGAAAGAAAAACATTTAAATAATGCCTCATTAAATAAGATTTAAATAATATCTCCTTTCAAATAATACTAAAATAATATCTCCTTTCATATAATACTAAAATAATATTTCATTCAGTATAGATTCAAATTAAAAAATAGCAAATAAACATAATCCTCTAGAAATCTTTTTCACAGGCATAGTATTTATTTATTTCAAGTAAATTTACTAAATACATTGCAAAATATTAGAGGCCGCGCGCGATAAACTGGCAATAACTTTGAATCTCCTAATTGTATGTGTTAGGTATTAATTTTGGAAAATATATCACTAAAATCATGGTTTAATAATACTGTTGTTCAGATAAAAGTGTTAAATTCGAAAAATAATCGTCATGTAGAAAGTCAACCTTTTTAAAAACTCCAAGGCCCTATAGTTGAAAAATACCATTTTCGCTTTTCTGTCTCATTTGGAAGTGTTTTACCTTCTTCATCATAAACATTTCGTTCAATTTTTACGTAATTTACTTACTCAAATCTTTCAAGCATTTCGAAAACATAACCAGTATAATTAGTAATTAAAATTAACTGAAAAAAACTATCGGTACAATATTTAAAATTTAACAATAAACTTCTATAGCACATAATTGACATTCTAAAATGAACCATATACATATATATATAAGTTTTTTAAATCTGTATAGAACTAGTAAGAAAAGAGGATCTCAACTTTTGAGATTGAAGATAGTCTTATAACCTTTTATTAAACAATGAACATAATTCTCCGCAAAGCATTTTTGCAGCCTCCACATATTCTTATTTCAACTTAATTTACTAAGCTGGTTCAAGATGGCGGATTTATTCTATCGCAATTTTTATATTTTTCGCTATTATTATTTCCTCATCTGTTATATTTTATTATAACCAGACAATCAAACCCCGACTACCCGGAAAAAAGATGCCCGATATTTTGCCGGTGCACAGAACAAAGTGCACCAGCAACTGCACCAAAAATTGGTTTTGGTATTTTCGTATTAAATTCGTCTCATATTAAATTTGTCGAAAATATTTTTTGAAAAAGTAGATATTCATTTTAAATAATAGATACGATCAGTACCATAAAAGTATTGACAACAGATAAATTTTTTAAATTGTTATTTTTCCTAATCCCATTCGACCGTCTGTGATTGTGATTACAATATGCACAAAAATGAAAAATATGAAAATGACCCCCAGAAAATATTTTTTTTCGAAATAGTAAATATTCATATGTTTCAAAATGAAAGATAGGACCAGCACTACGATAATACCGACTACATGTGGATATTTTTTGTTTTACTATAACTGCATGCGGGAATCGGCGATTACGATTTTGCAATGCACAATAACCGGAAAATACAAAAATACATTCAGAAAAATTATACTTTTAAAATTATATTTATATATTTTTTTAATGAAATTTATTGTACCTAGAAGGTACCGAGAAGGTACCAGCTATTCACAAAGTTCTTTTGTTATTATTTCCTTTGGGTGTCGAAGGATCATGATTTCAAACGCTATGAAAACTGGAACATTTTTTTCCATCAGAAAAACGGACATTCTTTATTTCAGTAATTTGCACTGGATATTCTTTATTTCAGTAATTTGTACTGGATAGTCTTTATTTCAGTAATTAGTACTATATCTCACTAACATATCATTCAGAATTGATGAAAATTTATATTTCTATGCTTTTCGTTTTACGTGTTCAGATTGCAATATTTTAGATAACAGCTTATAAAATTAAAATTTTTAATAACGAATAGTTGATTTGTTGGTATAGTTAAGGCTTCCTTAGTTACTGCTCGTCTCTTTTAAATTGGAATTAACGTCTTTAATATGATGTTATATATGTAATAGTCAAATTATAATAAATTTTATTGACTGAATGAAAAGAATAATGTATCAAAATAGTACTTTCGTGTATCAAGAGTGGCACATGTTCCCCCTAAAAAATAATGGCTTCGTAAAATAAAATTAAAATTTAAATGTACAGAAAAAAAGCAAACATCGGCTACTAACTTTGCAACTAGTTATAATAGAAGAAAGTTACTGGTACCAATGGATCGGAAATAAAGTCAACTTTTAAATGATGTATATAAATAAGTAATATAAATATATAATTCATAATACATTTTTTTTACTAAATAGGTGCAAATATACATAAGTTTTAAAACATTTAAAACTATGAAGATGCTAAAAACATTGGTATCAGAAGATGTTAAAATCCCTAGCGCTTTCAACTGAACATTAGCCGTCATCAGGGAAACTGCTGCAGCCTGAAAGACAACCACTGGTTAAATATCAGAGGGCGAAACCAAAAACAACAAAAGGAGGGTGGGAAGGAAAGAAGATAGAGGTTTTGCTATAGAAACTGGATAAAGGGAGAGGGAGGGGGCGAGGGGTTATATTGGGCAGATCTGGGTCCATATAACGACACCGACTTAACTACCCAGACATACACGGGATAGGGGGAAAAGAAAATGGGTAATTGTGCATTAATTACCCTAGTAATTGTAGGTTAACTACTAAATTACTGTACTTGAAATATTATAGTGGGTATTTAAAAACATACAATTTATAAATAAACATTTGTGATCGTAATAATTGAATAATGGTCATGGCTACTTCTGATAATTAGACTAACCATAATTACCTTAAATTGAGGAGGGAGGAAACACATCTCCAAGACTGCCCCAAACTGCGTTGTGTAATTTTAGTGAAGAAATAGCTTGTAGACTGCGCAGTTATATCTAAACAAAACCTATCAAAACTACGCATAAATAACATACCTAAGAAGTTTATAATCTGAAATAAAACTTACATTAAAGTAAAACAATGGGCTCATGTTGTATTAAAAACATAGACCAAAATTTAACAATTAACAAAAAGTTTATTTACAGTTAATTTACACATTTACAAAAACAAAATAGAATTGTGTCACAAGACACCAGAATTCCAAAGAACGATATTGAATTAGCATTTGCATTAAGTTTACCTTACCTTTTAAATTATTATTACAAAGATTAATTAATTGCTTGGTTACCTTAAATTGTACATCCCTAGCACAACATAGATTATTAAAACAATGGGAATAAAAAAAATATTGAATAACACATACCTTCTGCACATTATTGTAGAAGCTTACTCATAGCCGTTAGTCACATATATATATATCCGTTGCTCATTGAGGTTTTTCACACTTCAGGTAAAGTTCACTAATTTATTTAAACAGGTGATGATATCAAAGTCCAAGAGCTGCCGGTCTTAGGGTCGTCCCTTAACGGGAAAACACGACCCGAAAGACTCGTAGTCATCTCCAAAAATTACCGTTGAGAAAACTTAATAAATCTTGGTCTAACCATCACTGATGAGAAATCGAACGAATCTTTTTTAAACCATCACTTTTGAGAGTCTAATCAAATCGAACTATAACTTAATTCTTTGCTTACGAAATCACCTCGTATTAACAATATGAAGGATGGTCCTTTGCCCCCTTCGTCAAATGATCGGTACGTCTTGCCGACCCCCCTTCTTCCGTCATCTCGCAAACCTCTGATTTGATATTCCACTTTTTCGGGGTATAAAGCACTCCGCCCACTAAGCGTCAGTGATCGTGGGATCTGGGAACCCCGGGCTCTCTACCTCGCCCGTGTGGTCCATCTTTTACGACTTCTTTATGAGGTCCAATAAATATTCTTACGTCCAGTTGTAAATTCTTCATGGCATTTTATGTCAACCTTTTGTTAAGCTTGGAGACTTCGTATCTATCTAAAAAGATCCCCTTTGAAGATAAAATCCAACTGTGCACTCGTTCTCATACTAAGGCTTTACAACGTAAATACATATATGAGCATATTTATATCAAATAACAATAATAATAATCAAAATAAATACGTATAAGAACACACTTTATATATACATACACACTTTATAAAATAATAATAATAATCAAAATATATAAATAATAGTATTTTTATGGCATTAAAAAATAACAAAAACCTGCTGAAGTGATATCAAGGGTGTTTATATCAGTTATATGATATTACTTCCAGCATATCTCCTTGTTTTTATGGCAAAAAAAAAAAAATATTTATTATTTATTTTTTTTGAGGAGTTGTAAACTAAGAAATGTCAGTTGGAGATGTAAACGGTTATTTTTACTAGATAAAGGTACTGATAAATAAAAAAAAATGCAAATTTCAAAATGCAAAAAATATAAACAAAAAAAATCGTAAAATACGAAAATTCGTAAGTAAGTAGGTTTGTAGAGGTTTTACAAAATAAATAAACTATTTCGTAGGTGTCAGGTAATTTTATAAGTATTAAATAAAATACAAAATGATTTATGAAAAATTAATTAGATTTTTTCTAAAAATAATGACTTTTTTGTCAAAACTAAAATGTTTTTGGTCGAGGTAGAAAATTCTTTTTTAGAATAAAATTGAGAGAATTGCACAGATAAAATATATAAAAATAATATATAAATATAGAATAAATCAAAAGTGTAAATGTTACATTTATATGAAATATATAAATGACAGCTTTAGATTTAGTTACAAGTAAATAAATAAATATGTAAACGTTCAACAGTATAAAATATTGCTGGTAGAGTATAATTGCATGGTGTCCAAACGGGTTTTTTTTTTAAAGGTATATAATTTATTGTGGAAACAGCAGCTTCGTAGGTTTGGGAGAAATATTATTTTTCAGGAAGACGTTAAAGTTTCCGTGGAGAAATTCCTCTCCATCCCCGCACCCGAGATGTAGGATGCAGTGATTTTTCAAGTTGTCAACACGGAAATCGTGAGGAAAGGTGGGCAGTGAGAATGATGAATTGAGACTCACCCGCCAATTTAGCCGGGACGAGTTTGTTGGGCAGTCACGTTTGACGTAAAGGTGCTCAAAACCGGCTGTTTTCGAGGACAGTTTTTAGTTTTGGTTTCTAGTAACAGTAAATATGGGAATTTAGCTATAATTCTAGGGCTTTTACTCTGGGATTTTTTTTAAGGCCTGTTTAAAGGTAGGAGTTTTATTTTAGACTAGTTGCAGTTTTACGGTGGTTTGGACACATTGCAAAAATACGTTGAAATATGGTAAATAAAATTTATAATGGCAAGTTATAAATAGATAATAAATAATATATTGTATATAAATGCAGTAAGAAATATGGTGGTTGTAGATTACAAATCATCGGCTTCATCTGTTCTGAAAATCACAGTATGGTACAGTAATAAGGTGTTAGCATGCAAGTTTATGAAAAAAAAAATAATTTTAACAGCATGCGTGTTAAAGAAAATTCAGGCATATAAATGTATCAAAATAAAATTGATGTTTTCATGCATTGGCAGGCAGGTATTGTACAAGCAAAGTGTATTTTATGGGTAAATCAAAAATTGAAGTTTATTTATACAATAAATTCGTAATTATAGGAATTTTAAGCCAGCGGCAACAAATATTGGTTGCGTAAGTCATGGTTTTCATTAAAATTGCTATTGACAGTTGTTTTTAGGTAGTGGTACAGGCGTACCAAAATTTGGGTATTTTTCAACGGAACTATTTTTAAAATAACTCATATGTATTTTGGTTAAGAGTACCTAAAAAGGTAGTTTTTGGGTATATTCTGCTTTTGGTAATAATTGTATATAATATTTGTGTCAATCAGTATGTTTATATGTGTATTAAATTTTAAAACTGATTTCGGTGCAAGCGCACAAAGTGGAATGTTGGTATTAGAAGGACTCTCGTGTCAAAATTTAAAGGGACATGTTGGTAAACAAACAGGGTGTGTACGTTTTCGCCCAGACAGAGGACGGAGTGTCCCTACAGACAGGATAGTTTGTTTCATGCATTTATAAGTAGGATGATGATTCAACAGGCGTACTCTCAGTGCCCAGTGAAGAGGCATTGGTTCCTAAGGTGTCGTTTGGACGACATGGTTCTGCATTGGGGGTATGGAGCTTCCCCTTTATTCAAATTCTTCGACATATGTCATTATCTGAAAGAAAACCAGCGAAACATTATTATCTTGGATTTGGTAGAAGTTACGTATTTTAAAGTACAATGGCTATTCATTTTGTACGGCGCATATATCAGCGTTAATGAGGTTAAAATAAATATTGAATAAAAGAAAAATAAATAAAACATTGTAGAGTTTATATAAGGCGGTGTAGCGTTTTAGCCAAATAATTAACGAAAAGTTAACCTATTTTTAGGCTTGGTATTAAAATATAAACTGAATAAATAAATAAAGAAAAATATCCTACATTAAGATTAAAATTTAGAATGAATAAATAAAAAAAAAAAAATTGCGAAGGTTATAAAAAGTGATAATTAAAATATTAGAATGAAGGTTTTCGTTTTTAAATAAAGTTCGGAATTCTGATAACGAATTCAGCAAATTTTTTTTTTTTCGAGAGTATCTTTATTTTGTATTTGAGCAAATTATATGGAGAAAAAAAAATAAATTTTTGTAAATTGCAGTTAGGCAAAATTTAAAAAATAAAAAACATTTTGGGTTTTAATGAATGTTTTATTCTTGCTAGTTAAATTTAATTAAAAATTAGTTAAATAAATAAATTTAATAGGAAAATTTAATAAATTAATTTTTAACAAAATTCAATTAAGCAATGGCTATAATTAAATAATTTAATTATAAAATATCGTTAGCACTTGTAAAAATTCAAAAGTTTAAAAATAAAATTTAAACTTAAAATTTCGGTTAGGTTATTAAAATATAATTTAACAATTGGTTAAAAAAAAAAAAAGAAAATTATTATGAAAAAAAAATAAATAAAAAGTGTATACGGGTCACCCTTTTTTTCAGAATTGGCAATGTTTAGTCGCTAATAAAAAAGCTAAAAATAAAAAACTTTTAGGGATTAATAGCACTTTTAAAAACAATAAAGTAATTTTAATATTAAAAAAAGATGTAGAGCAGTAATAATATTCCCCTGGTAAATTTGGTAATCCAATATGGTTGATGCTGTACATCCGTGTGGTACTGCACTTTCGCAGGTCGAAGGGGCGCTACTTCCGAAAACACGGATGGGCAGAGAGTCAGCTGCATTGGAGTGCCTCTGTTTACCTATAAATAAAAAAAAAATAAAAGCGAAAGTGTGTTAATATTAAGAAATTAAATACTTTAAAGAAATAAAAGTAAAAAGATAATGTTTAGACGTAATTTTAATTAAAAAAAAATTCTCTCTGGTTTACTAAAATGTAAATTTTAAATTGGGTTATTTTGGTGCTAACAGTTTTAAAATTCATGTTATAAATTGTTAAAAGGGAGTATATTATTGTAAAGAGTATTGGTAGTTACGGAAGCAAAGGCTTCAGTTTACAATTGGTCAGGTTAGGACAGTAGGTAGAGAATTGTGTTTCCGTCTTAGACAGTGTATCGTTATGTTCCATGTTCACGAGTGTTTTTACAAGTATATACAAGGTATTGGGTGATATTTACTGTTCGGATATGAGATAGGGGTAAATGAATCTCTAATTTTCCGGCTCGGCAGTGTTTTGAATATCACAAGGGTAGTGTAATTACTCATTTAAATGAGCGATGAGATTTCCGTTAAAAGAAGGTGCTTGATATTGAGTTTGTTTGTATCAACTGTTGCAGAATTATTTAAGTACGTTAAATGGAAGGCTAATTGTCTGTACAATAGTATCGACAGTACACATTGCAGTAGAATGTGTCATTTTAATCGGGGAAAACAGGATTCCGCTGTAGGGAGGTTTTCTCGATTAAGGATAAATTGCTGGATTTTTTTGGGGGAAAGTATTTTATGTTAGAGGCCAGGAAAATAGGTCTATTATTTCATGTGAATAAGGTCATGTGCATAGCGAAGAAAAAATTGTGCTAGCCAGGCTATATATTTAAATAAAATAATCTGGGCATTTCACTGATGTGGGAAGCACAGATTCAGGTTTTTGGAAGGTACGGTATTAGAAGCGGGAAGGTTCTTCGTAGAACAGGTTTTCTAGCGTTTCGTTTTCAACACGGATTGGAATCAGGGGACATCTTGACCATTTTTTTAGATTGAAGTTTTTTTTTACTTAGTTTTAATAATTGTAATGTGTGTATTAAAATAATTTTTACAGCATTAGAGAGCTCGTAAGGAGCACTTCATTCTAGTATAAAACTGCCCATGAATATAGTCATTTTTACAGTATAAATCATTGTTTTTACATACCTGAGAAAATTGGCGTGTAATCCAGTGTGTCCAGCGTCACCCGCTCGTTAGTAGGGGGTGAAATCGATTAGAAGGGTTGCAGATAAGCAGTCCCTGTCCAGTCAGTTGGTACTTAGAGGGTCAGCCAAGGTGACATTTAGAGATTGCTAAGTAACACATGATTATTTTCCTTTTCAGATATGCAGGAAAAAGCTGCATCGCGATTCTTTGGAGATAGATAGATCGCTAATGACAGCTATTACGAGTTTTTCATGTGCGTACTCTTTCACAAGCAGTGGAAAGAGTTTGACAGTTATCTTTCGGGTAACGTAATAAACGTTAGGTTACGTATTCTGTGGTTGATAAGAATAAATCTACCATGTTTGAGGTATATATTGAACAAATAAAATAAGAGTTAAATAATAAATCTTTCTTTAAAAAAAAGAACGAATTTAATAAATAAAAACAGTAGACTTACAATTAGACTTACAGATTATGTAAGCAGTTAGTAAGCTAGTCATTTATAGAGTGTACTTAGTACTGCACTTCTTTAATCATAGATAATACTTCATGAAAATAATGTGACAGAGGTATTAAGAAAACGAATATTAGTATTCACAACTTCAATAAAAAAAATAATACAAAAGAATGTATATTTTGCAGAGTGTTTCAATCTTGTGAAATAATGTGTATATTTCATGTTGAATGTTTAATGTGTATATATATACAGTTAGGGTATCATATTGAAATTATCGTTAGTATTATATAATGTGGTATTTTTTAAATGGATCATCATATGTAAAAGCCATACTGTATATTGTATTCGAAAAATAAGTCAGAAACATGTTTTAATTTAGTTAAATCATTTTTGGACTTATGAATTATTCTAAATTATTATTGCTATGTTTCTCATTGGCTATTAAAGTAGATAGGAAAATTTTTGGGAAACAAAAATTGTGTGTGATTCAGTGACATACAGCACCAGTCTACAAGTATACAGAACTGTATATCCACAAAACTACAGTGTTGTACGTATAGTAACCAGTGTGCTGAACAGTATATTCTCCACTTTAGTGGTATATTACACAAGGACAATTTGTGTGTCACCACACTACTGTGATCCACCAGTGTGTTTTTTTTAACTTTCATTCCACACTAAGGACAGTTACTATCTTGCAGCAGTGCAGACATACAGGCAGTGTGTAGCTGCGGTTCAGTCTTACATCAACAACGAGTGGTCGCCAGCAACGGATCAGTCGAGAAGCGAAAGGACTTTCTTTCAACAAAGACGGTTGTCACCTGGAGTGGTTGGAGTACCGAAAAAAAATATAATAAATATTTTTTTTGCCATAAAAACAAGGGGATATGCTGGAAGTAATATCATATAACTGATATAAACACCCTTGATATAACTTCAGTAGGTTTTTGTTATTTTTTAATGCCATAAAAATACTATTATTTATATATTTTGATTATTATTATTATTATATAAAGTGTGTATGTATATATAAAGTGTGCTCTTATAAGTATTTATTTTGATTATTATTATTGTTATTTGTTATAAATATACACATATATGTATTTGCGTTGTAAAGCCTTAGTAAGAGAACGAGTGCACAGCCGGATCTTATCTCAAAGTGGCTCTTTTCAGATAGATACGAAGTCTCCAAGCTTAACAAAAGGTTGACATAAAATGCCAAGCAGAATTTACAACTGGACGTAAGAATATTTATTGGACCTCATAAAAAAGTCGTAAAAGATGGACCACACGGGCGAGGGAGAGAGCCCGGTGTTCCCAGATCCCACGATCACTGACGCTTAGTGGGCGGAGTGCTTTATACACCGAAAAAGTGGAATAGCAAATCAGAGGTTTGCGAGATGACGGAAGAAGAGGGAGTCGGCAAGACGGACTTATCATTTGACGAAGGAGGCAAAGGACCATCCTTCATATTGTTAATACGAGGTCATTTCGTAAGCAAAGATTTAAGTTATAGTCAGATTGGAAATAATTCTCAACTGTGATGGTTTAATAAAGAGTCGACTAAGTTTCCCAACAGTAATTTTCAGAGACGGTTAAAAGGCGATTTTCGGAGTTCTGATGGATTATTCACAGAGATGATATGACTACAAGAGATTGGTTCTAGATCTCGACAGTGATGGTTAAACCAAGATTTATTAAGTTTTCTCAACGGTAATTTTTGGAGATGACTACGAGTCCTTCGGGTCGTGTTTTCCCGTTAAGGGACGACCCTAAGATCGGCAGTTCTTGGACTTTGATATCATCACCTGTTTAATTAAATTAGTGAACTTTATCTGGAGCGTGAAAAACCTCAATGAGCAACGGATATATGTGTGACTAAAGGCTATGAGTAAGCTTCTACTATATTGTGCAGAAGGTATGTGTTATTCAATATTTTTGTATTCCCATTATTTTAATAGTCTACGTTGTGCTAGGGATGTACAATTTATGGTAACCAAGCAATTAATTAATCATTGTAATAATAATTTAAAAGGTAAACTTAATGCAAATGCTAATTCAATTTCGTTCTTTGGGACGCTGGTGTCTTGTGACACAATTCTATTTTGTTTTTGTAAATATGTAAACTAACTGTAAATAAACTTTTTGTTAATTGTTAAATTTTGGCCTATGTTTTTAATGCAACATGAGTCCATTGTTTTACTTTAATGTAAGTTTTATTTCAGATTATAAACTTCTTTGGTATGTTATTTATGCGTAGTTTTGATAGGTTATGTTTAGATATAAATGCGCGGTCTACAAGCTATTTCTTCACTAAAATTACACAACGCAGTTTGAGGCAGTTTTGGAGATGCGTTTCCTCCCTCCTCAATTTAAGATAATTATGGTTAGATTAATTATCAGAAATAGCCAGGACCATTATTCAATTATTACGATCACAAATGTTTGATTACAAATTGTAATGTTTTTAAATACCCACTATAATATTTTTAGGTACAGTAATTTAGGAGTAGTTAACCTACAATTAGTATTTCTTCAAGCATGTTAAACCCTATCCGTGGTATATTATAGGACAGAACATCATTACAGGTATCTTGCCTCTTTCCAAAATTTCCAGAGCGTTTTCTGTTTATACAATTACTATAATGTGATGCATGTGCAATGATTTTGACTTCTCTAAGTAGGATATGAATATCTGTATCTTGATTTAATAGGGATTTAATTGCCCTGTGGATAATTTAACCCTTTTTGATGTCTGTCATATGTTCTTTAATCCTGAGTAGTATTTTTCGAGTGGTTATGCCTACATATATATACGTTTTTGAAATGTTATTAACTGTAAGAGGGATAACATAAACTCCAGATTTATCATACTTATCTATGGGATCAATAATTCTGTGTATCAGGTACTCTAACTTTGTCGGTGGTTTAGCAATAAGAATTACATTATATTTCTTCAAAGCATGCCTAATCCGCTCAAAAAGTTGTGGAATATAATCCATACTGCAGAATTTAGAAGTAGGCTTTTCGTTATCTTTACTACCATTTGTAGATATTTTATTACTATTTTCATATTCATAAATTAACTTGTTGAGAAATTTATTCGAAAAAGTATTTTCACAAGCAATCTCCTTAATTTTAATCAATTCACCATTTATATAAACCTCCGAACAAACCTGAAATGCTCTTTTGGCATAAAATTGATATGCCACTGTTTTATAGTTGAATGGAGCATTACTGTCTTATGATATTGTATTATTAGATCTGCAAGACTTTCTATAAACTTCCGTATCAATGCTTTTTTTTTAAATATTCTTAACCAGTTCTACATCTAAATAGGACAACGATCCATTTTCTTCCATTTCATAAGTAAAATTTATATTGTGATCTATATTGTTAGCATTATTCAAAAACTCAGTTAATTTAGAGATACCATGATTACATATTATCAGGATATCATCAACATACCTAATCCATAATGCGGGTTTGAGGGTAAAGGTATAATGCAGCATTACATTTTATTCATATAATCTATAATAAGCATAAATGTTAATTTATTCGATTTGTCTGTTTGTATTATGATAATGTCTGACCACTCTTTAAGTTGCTTTATTGCATTTGTATGATTATCACGTTTTTTGGACAGAATTCTTTGTATGTTTTTGAACATTATTATATAACATACTAATAATTACATCTTTACTATTGTTATCCACTGCGTTGACCATCTGTAATGACAACTTTAGAATTGAACTGTCTTTCAAACATATATTTAGGGCCCAGTGATAAGATATTGAATAGCCGTTCATTTATATCATAATTAGTAAGGTTGATATACTGTACAGGTTTTTTTCTGTGGTAATTTATAATCTGTATAGTCTTTAAGTTTGTTGATTTTTCTGTAAATAACTCTCTCGTTTCTTGCTCTCTGAGTGGTACAGTAGATATCTATATTTCGAAGAAAATCATCAAAATCTATGTGGTTGATTGTACTAATTCACTGTATGTTGACAAAACTTTTTCCGAAAGGAAATCAATTAAATAATATATTAGAAGTAAATTCAATTTAAGGTCCAAAAAATCCAACTTAGCTCCAACGTAGGAATAACATTATGAATGACGTGGTTCTTGTGTCTTCAAAAATGTGAGAATAACTTCGTTGCCTTTACGTAATAGCAAAAATCTGACATTAATAATTTCTCTATTCAGCCGCAATCTTTCAATTTTAAATTTCCTCATCAAAACAGTGCGCTCCATAGTATCCAGTATCGATAAAATTCAATAAAATATATATAGAAACTCTATATCTCAAGTTGAAACGACACATTCACCTTAATAAAATAAATAAGCAATATGAATGCATAATTCATTAATACATTTTTTTACTAAATATGTACAAACATACATAATTTTTAAAACATTTACTATCAGGATGTTAAAAACATTGGTGACAGAAGATGTTAAAATCCCTAGCGCTTTCAACTAAACATTAGCCGTCATCAGAAGAACCGCTGAGGTCTGAAAGACAACCGCTGGTTAAATATCAGAGGGCGAACCCGAAAAACAACAAATATGAGGGTGA
Organism: Maratus speciosus; assembly: GCA_963932465.1. Classification (NCBI taxonomy): domain Eukaryota; kingdom Metazoa; phylum Arthropoda; class Arachnida; order Araneae; family Salticidae; genus Maratus; species Maratus speciosus. The sequence goes on along the minus strand of OZ010790.1, from coordinate 415,101,225 downwards.
GAAGGAAAGAAAATAGAGGCGTTTCTATAGAAACAGGAAATAAAGGGGAAGGAGGGGAGAAGGGTTCATCAAAACCAAATTCACCAGTTACTCCAAGCCCGCCAAAGCTTTATTCCAAGCAACAAAAAAAAGTTTTGAGCAGATTAGGCATGCTTTGAAGAAATATAATGTAATTCTTATTGCTAAACCACCAACAAAGTTAGAGAATATGGTACACAAAAGGATTGATCCCATAGATAAATATGACAAATCTGGAGTTTATATTATCCTTTTAAAGTTAATAGAAGTTCAGAAACGTATACATATGTAGACAGGACCACTCGAAAATTACTATAAAGGATTAAAGAACATATGACAGTCATTAAAAAGGGTAAATTATTCACAGTTCTATCCCGGTTAAATTAAGATACCGATATTTATATCCTATTTAAAGAAGTCAAAATCATTGCACCTGCATCACAATATAGTATTTGTATAATCAGAGAGTCTCTGGAAATTTTGACAAGAGGCAAAAGTACTTGTAATGATGTTCTATCCTGTACTGTACCACGGATATAGTTTAACATGCTTGGAGTAACTGGTGAATTTGGTTTGGATTCACCCTTCCCAGCTCTCCCCCACCTCCCCCCCTTCTTTTTTCCTGTTCCTATAGCAAACCTTCTATCTACTTTTTCTTCCCACTGAAAAACACAGTGAAAAACTGAGTTTTTCACCGAGTAAGTGTCGGTTGAAAACGTCAAATTTGACGCACCTTTAAGCAATATATTTACATTTATTTGTATTTTATGTATGTTTATTATTAATCAAGGTGAATTTTGCACTGAAATATTAGCTTTTTTATTGAAATATCATTTGGCTTTAAATTAATTATGAATAAATACACCATTAATAATATTAGAAGTACACTTGATATTCTTTCAGATATCGGAAAATTTCAAAAATCCGGTGAAGTCCCGGTCCCATTTTGACCTAAAATACATATATTTTTAAGCTACCATTTTTCCACAATTAAAATTCTCTTTAAAGAATAGTACATATACATTTATGCGGATAGAGATACAGTATTGTAAAACCTGTTAGAAGAATCTGTGTATGACGAAATCCTGTTTTAATCGGAATTTTTATTTTTAATCGGTGGAAATTGAATATAATAATAAATTAAAAAAACGCATAATACATTTGCTAGAGACTTGCTAAAAAAGGAACTTAACTACAACGAAGTTTTTTTTCATCCTATGTGGTTCCGTCTTTGAAGGTTTTTATATATAAAATTTTTCAGATTTTCAAGTCTCCAAGTCGTGTAAAAAATGAATGGTATTAGTAATTATTTAGATATTTACATACAAACAGAAATTCATTAAAAATCCATTTAGTTTACAATAGAATCATTATTATTGTTAATCCGCATTCTATAGCTTGGAGATTTAAAAATGCTATACAATAAAATCTTCTAAGACGGAATTGCATAGGAAAGTAGTAAAATTCGTTATAGGCAGGTTTGCTTATTAGAAGTTCATCGTCTGTCGTAAATGCATTATATTCTTTTTACAAGTTCTAATATCTTCATTTTACATAGATCAACATATTTGCTTTTGTTAAACACTGGATTCCGTCATAGTCAGGTTATTTTTCTCAGGTTTTACTGTACTTTAATTTTATAATCTAAAAATTCATTTACTCATCTTAAAATAATAATAATAATAATAAATATATGAATGTTAATTGTGGAATAACAGCGATTTAAAAATACGTGCATTAAAAAAAACGTTTGGCCTGGCCAAATGTTGCTGATATTTTTACTGAACAGACCAGAGATCCTGCCGGTCCATAGAATTTTCATATGAGCTGGGTTGGAAATTGGACTGAAATTTTCTGCCTGTGCAGACCTCAAGAAGAATGCAGTGCAGTCCCGGTCAATCTCGGTCCGAACCTCTCATAAAAAAAGTAATCCCCAAACCAAGCCCGGACAGAGTGTCGGGAAGGAAATTTGGGCGGGCCCGTAAAGACCCTTACATCGAATAACCAAAAGACAGGGTCACACAATTTTGTAAATTTGGGTGCTAAACATCTATTATATTAAAACAATTACTTTTATAAATAATTTTTAATACTTTTTAGTGAACTTCACTCACTTTCATAGATGTGTTTGAGTTGAACGGATTCGTTTGAAACATTTTGAATTTGAGCTTGCACTTGACTCCTATTTTTGAGAAATTGAATTTAAGTTTGAATTAGTTCGTTTTTTTCTTCTTTTTTTTTGTGAGCGTACGCGACACTGGTTGGCATCAATTAAAGCACGTCAAATTGAATTGGCCTATGATAAACTAGATCGGCCTAGGACAAACTAGATTGACTTAGGATAAACTAGAAGATTGGCGACGAAGCGGTTTTTTGGATCAGCTGTTTTTGGGTTGTGTGCTTTTATAGTACACCAAATTGAATTCACCTAGGTTAAATCGACCAAGCTTTGACTAAGCAACTGACCAAATTGGCATAGATTGGCCAAGGATAAACTAGTTCAGACCAATGAATAGCAGGCTAAAGTAGTTTATCCTATGAGCGTCAGGATAAACTAGTTTGGTCTAGGAAAAACTAGTTTATCCGATGCGCGTTAGGATAAACTTGTTTGGCCAAAAATCGGGTTTGGCCGGTAACGTATACATCATTTAAAAGTAGATTTCATTTCCAATCGTTTTGTACCATTAACTTTCTTCTACATTAATTTATTACAGAATTAGTCGGGGGTGTTTATTTTTATTTTTATTTTTTTTTTTTTTGTCCACGACTGTGCATCAATTTTTTTCTTGTTTTGTTTTATGACCTGTTGGTAAAAGAGGTATTACGAGCTATTGTTATGTATGTAAATCGCAAATGTATGCTACATTAAATGAAAATATTCTACTGCCCAGGGAAATAAATGTATGTGTCAGTAATCTATTGAGTACTGGACCAGTTCGGTACAGAGATGTGAAGTTCGTTATTTGCTTTAAATGTGAATTTGTTAGTTTCGACATACCCATGATGCGTATTCGCCTATAAGCATGCAAAGCATGAATTTGTCCATATGTTAATATAAAGTGCCGAGGTAAGTTGATTGTGTGCATTGGGTTACAGTTTGAAAATGGATTTTCGCCAAAATATTACTGCAATCCTTTCTGTTATTTGCAACAAATTCTTGATAAATTATCCAAATTATGTTAAATGAGATAATTCGTGACATTTTTTATTTTGCAAAGTTAAAAAAGGGAAAATAACATCTCCAAAGTCAAATTTAAAGAGCTTTTCATATGAAGGATAAAAATAGTTAAAATTGTTTGAATCTAAAAATTCTGAATATATAAACTGTTAATTCATTGAAGAAGAAAACGAGGACGGTAATATAAGGTGCCAAGGTAAGCTGATTGTGTGCGTTGTATTGCAGTTTCAAAATGGCTTTACGCTAAAACCGTACAGTAATCCATTCTGTTATTTACAACAAATTTTCGATAAATTATCCAAATTATCTTAAATGAAATAATTCTTGACATTTTTTATTTTACAAAACAAAAAAAAAAGGAAAAAATCAAAAGCCAAATTTAAAGAGTTTCTCATATAAAGGATAAAAATAGTTAAAATTGTTTGAATCTAAGAATTCTTAATATATAAACAGTTAATTCATTGAAGAAGAAAATAAGGTTGCTATCTATCTTATTCAAGGTAAATTAGTCTAAAATGTACAAATTATCTAATTAAAAAATAAATGAATAGAAAGAGTAAAATTAACCAACTAATTCTTACAAACCAATAACTCTTCTGTAGAAACTACTGACTGTTAATGCGTGTCTTTTATCTTAAATTCCTATTGAAATCGTGCTCGGCAATGTTGGAGACATTTGTCAATTTATCCGCCTATAGGGTTACATTTGGTGATAATAATATTATTTGATTTTAGCTGTTGGTGTTTTTTACAGATGATAATATATTGAATACAATTCAGTCTACTTTTTCTAAAACTTTTGGAGAATTTGAATTGAAAACCCTTCATTGTAAGTAAAATTATTAATTAAACTTTATTCAAAACTACTCTCGGCTCAATATTTAACTTCGTAACAACCAGCGAATATGTTAATTTCAGGTTACTCTGCTGAACTAATTCAGAAAATTTTCGAATCTACCTTATCACGATCTTTCCTAGGTACTCTGAGAATTTAATTGTTGCCATCTTATCTTTTAGCTAAACTAGTTATGTTGGAAAATTTAGTTGAAAATAAAAAAAATTAAAGAGAAAGTTATCAATATTTTCATCGAAAGTAGAAAAAATTAAGTAATTTTACATAAAAGTTTCGTTTAATAATTATGTAATTTTACTAAATAATTTTGAGTGAATTTTGAGCATGATTTGAAATTTAAAAATAAAAAATACGTTATAATTAATATAGTAATGCAGTTTAGTAAAAGTTTCCTTATTCTTTAATCTAGATATGCATTTAGACAAACAAACATATGAGATATCATGTTTTTAAAGCTTAGTTACCATAGGTGATCTTCTGGATCCGAAAAATATTTATTAATTATATTTTTTATTCATACTGATCTTTGCTTCAGCATATGTGTGAGATTTGAGTTTGAACATTTGAACACCACCGTAGTGGAGATTGCTTTGGGGGCTATAGCAACAACAGCTGTCGCCTGGAATTATCCTTATTTATCCACATAAATAGTTACACCAACCAGACATAACAATTTTATTTCTTTCCATTACATATACAAATAATTAACTTTTGAAAACACAATCACAATCACATCCATGTCTAATTCAGGGGTTCGAACCCGGATCCTTAGCGGGAAGACAGTCTCCGCTTAGTGACCACGTTACCGGGTGACAGATGGGAGTATATTTCAAAATAAATTTTCCATTGCGATAAAAGAACAGTCAAGTACTATCTTCACAGTTATCTTCATTTATAGCACTGAACTTTCAAAAGGGCCATCAAACACGATGATCACAAATTTTGATTATTTTAAAGATGTTGTAGGGGTCCTACCACTAATTATTCTAGTGAAAGAGTGCCTTAGTTTTTGAAAACGTGGGGGGGGGGGGGCAAAGTTCAGCATATATTTCAAATACTCATTAGTTTCACCTTTCACATATGAATTATTAGCACCGATGTAGCATGCAAGCTTACGGACCGAGAGATTGTGGGTTCGATCCCACCTTACGTTATTTTTTCTGTTTTATATATATTTGTATTTTGTACACGTCACATGTTTTAAGTAGAATTGTGAATTCTGCAGCTTTGAACTTTTTGATATTTTCTTAAAAAATTATATTTACATTTTTGAATTTGTCATGACAATTTAGTTTTCTCTGCAATTTTGAAACTAATATTTCTGTTGACAAAATTCCAAACTAATTTATGCATAGAACTTCTTTTAAAATTAGTTATTATTTATTTTTTCTATTTTAAGCACAATTCTGAAATAATGCTTTTTCTTTTTTGTGTCCCTTTTTTTTAATTTTATAAAATTTTAAATGAAAATTTATCGGGTTTTTTTTGTGTAAATTATAGAAAATAATTTTTAGGTGCAATCTGTCAAACGTATTTATGATTAGATAATTCAAATAATGCATATCATCGAAAGAGCAATAAAATATTAAAGCAGTAATTGTAAGTAGTAGTAAAGCAATTGTTAACCAGTTGTACAAATTTTTAATCTCTCTAAAAACATTTATCTTTAAAGTTCAAACGTCGCATCATTTTTCGTTTGCCCAAATAAACAAGAAAGAAAAAATCATGCGTCAAGTATAGATTATGAAACACTTTCCAACACATTCAGAATAATGTAACAAAACTGCACCATTTAAAAAATTAAAATATTACGTCTAATTTAACCATATGGAAACGCATAACACATTTCAAAACCCAACATCAGCTGTCCCCATCTACAATCGGAAAATTAACCTAATTTTTTAGCAGGCCCTGTATAGGATACATGGATTTGTATCCATTAACTACATGCATGCCAAAATTTTTTTCACTTAAGAGATACATATAATTCAGTTGAAAATTTTCCTTCAGCAATTTCCTCTAATAAGGTGAATGGTACGTGAATGCTTTTGTGCAGCCCTGTATATGAGGTATAGAACTTATATATGACGAGTAACATACAAAAATAAATAAATTTAAAAGCGCATGCCGAATTTCAAACCGTACACTCCAGTAATTATTACTCAAATACAGTACTGTAACCGATTTCTTTTGTGTGTCCATGTAAATAAATAAAAAATGCCATGAATGCCCTGTTCTAACACGATCGTAGTGAAATTCATGATTTATATCAGTTTCAATACATTTGAAATAGCATAATGTCGTTAAAATCCTCTGCAAATGATTTTTCTCCATATACCATAATGTAATAGAAAACTTTTGAGTGTCCCTGTAATTGAATTATTAACCCTACATACTTCATGTAAAATACCAAATATGCTTTGGTGACACTAAATAACCTTTATCAATTGCATGAAAATCCGAGTATATTTACGGGAGTTAGAGCGTGGACAGACGGACTGACGGGCAGACGGCAGACAAACAGAATGCATAAACACTTTTCAACTTTGTTGGAAAGGGTTAAAAATGACAGATTACCTTAAAAAATACATTTTTTTTCCTAACAAATAAAAATACTCTCTACGAGAGCGTTCACTGGCCGCAACCTGAGTTACATAGGGTTACACATGACCATTATCACAGACTGTTACACAAGATACACAAATTACAGAGACTGATATCACATGACTTTTTGCGGATTACTCGTCCCCGGAAATTACCCAGACTTCGGGGACTCACATTATCTACAGAGTCCTGTTGGGTAAAGTGATCACATGGTTGGGAAATCTGATTTGTTTCTCATTTTATAGGTTAACTGTGACTGTTAACCGGAATATTTCAGTTTTGATTTGTTTTTTCACGCAGTTTTCACGCATTGTTCACAAATCTTACAAAATTTAAAAATAAGCACATAATTTGAACATACAATATTTCCCACTGAATGAATACATCTCCAATTCAACCTAAAATGGCAAGTAAAATCTCTATCAGACATTACCGCGACAGTATTTTCTACATACAGATTATCTCTTTTAACACTTTCCCTTCTAAGAAGAGTATTAATTTTGAAAATATCATAATCTAACTCATCTGACGAATAATACAAAAATATTTGCGCTATCAAAAGTTCAGCTCCCGTCATGTTTGTAAATGCAAATAAAAAACACCCAGAATTTTACCCAAAAGCTTTCAGAGCCGTTTAAAATTTAACCCAACCTTACACTGAAACCAATATGACCTCATTCCCCAATTTTCCGAGTAACGTGTTTTTCGGCCACTGAACGCGCCCTGCGGGATTTATAAAAATTCCTTTGGACTGCAAAAATCGTCTGTTAATGAGATAAAATGTACCATACATATAAAAAATATATACTTTTTAAAATCGTCTGCTGGCCTTTTCACGGCATAGATTAACATTCAAGATGGGACATTTCCACAGAGCGTAATGGTAATGCGATTGCGATGGTAGCGCCTTTTGTAACAATGGGGAAGAAACTCCCCATCCTTGTAAGATTTTTATTATTGAGCATCTACCTTATTGTGATCTTTCTTTTTTTAATGTTTCATGTTAACGTTTTCAATAGAATCTTACGCCGATACATGAACCCAGAATAGATATTCTATTTTATATATCTAATATCTATTCTATGTTCATGCACGGATATATGCTTTTTTTCCTTTTTTTTTCCTTTTTTTTTTTTTTTTTTTTTTTTTTTTTTTACATTATGAGTGAACGATATAAGTGCAACGAAAAACAGATTAAAAATTTCGTCTTCAAAGCTATATATTAAGTAAATATGATACACTTGGATTTGAAGCTACATAAAGTAATGGTGTAATATAAAAATATACGAAGCATTGCACTCTACAAATCCCAGAAAATCTCATAAATATTCCCATTCGGTAGGAAAATTTTGATAGCCGATGTTTTATTAATTTATGAAGTTTAACGTATTAAACAATCGTTATAATAAACTTTTAAAATTTACGCATTTTCACTTTCTTACAGATAAAATAAAAATATTGTTTTTAATGTAAATAACGTACTATCAGTTCAATAATATTTATAATATTAACATATAAGAAATAATAATAAAATTACAGACGGGGAAAATTCATTTCGAGAAATTTTTAGAATTAAATAAATCTAACAGTTAAAAATAAACAGAGGTACTGACATTACACTCAATAAAGTTTTATTCGATATGAATAAATTAACACAATACATGAATTTGATTTTTTACAATTTAATCTCATAAACTTACATATTTAAGTTATTAATAGAATTTTCTAGGATTTTCTTTTATATTATTACTATAATTATCATTTTGTAAGTTAAAGGTGACCAACACAAGTACGGTAAAAAAAAAGCAGCTAAATAAATAAAGCAATCATGAATAGAATATCGTCTGTCACCTGCTTCTTTTTAGGAAAGAATAGATATTCAAAGCGTAGAGGATAAACGTATTTCTTCAACATAGGTAAATTTCGGAGGCTTGTTAATTCTTCCCCTTTGTCGGTAGTGACGCTAGTGCTGTTGCTATTAAGCGGCAATCACAGACACTATTTAAGGGAAACTTTAAGCTCAACTCGCATCTTTATTTGCAACTGTTGCTCGAAAAACGACGTGTGATTGGGATTTCCTACGTGAAACATTACCTGCAGTATTACCCACTGAACTGGATTTTGCTGCGTGGTGCTGCACTTAATCTGACCACTAGCGTAATAGCAGATTGCCTGCGTCACTCCCCAAAATGGTTGTCGAGATCAAGATGGCTGCCGTTAGTGTTTACATGCATATGCATGTTCGTCTGTATTGAAAACAAATGAAACATTTAAAATCTAGTCGAAAAAAATTATTTTTTATACGACAAAAGAAATTTATAGTAAAGAAATATTTTAATGAGATCCACGGCATGACAATAAAAGACAAAGATCCTACGGCAGTTCCAAATCCTCTATTAACTTTCGATTACTGCAAGATATAAATACTCGTAAGTAAATTTTTATAAAAGTTAAAGTATTTTTAATTATTAATCTTATATTTTGTTTAACGATAAGATTAATTGCAGTGTTAAGAGATTTTTTATATCTTTTTACTTTTTATGAGTTTTTATAGTATTTTGTCTTCTTTTCGCCAAATTCGCCAATGTACACAAACAGAAGCATTTTCTGTCATCTTGAATGTGTTATTACACAAAAATATTAGATGAATGCGTCTGTCTGTGGTATATTATATCATATAATATATTCGATTGCTCAATTTTTGCCATGTCTAATTTTTAAAAACTTTGCAATATTATATTTATATCCTGTTAAATTAGTTAACCTATTGTATTTCCTACAAGCGAATAAAGTAATGGGAAAATGTTTATCAGATACTGCTTAAATCTGCTCCTGAAATTATTTTGAAATTTTACAATTAATAATTATTAATTTAAACGTTAACTTCATTTCTTTATTATACAAAATGTTTTTCCTTTGGATTATTGTGAAATTTAGATAGTAAATTCGAAAGATTTTTCAGTATAGCCTTCTAAATGTGCATGGAAATTCAGTTTTAACCAAATTAACCTATGAATAAAATTTGTTCAAGAAATTCTATATTTTAAAAATTATTAAAAGTTCGTCAATTGTTTAAGCAACAATTCTCTTTACCAATCAGTTTTATTAATGCAGTAATTCTGAAATTCTAGAAATTTTCCGTAAATGTCCAATCTTTTTTCCTTAATCTATGTTTCACGGTAATATAAGAATAAAGGAAAAATTCTTAATTTTTGATCTCGTTTAGATTCTTTTGTAGACAAACAGAAGGTATGAAATATTGCTATATATAGGGAAAATTCCGGTATGGAAATTGAAAGAAAGGTACAAATTGTGACAAATTGACGGCTAAAGATTATGTTACGGAAGGATTCATTAGAGATACGAAAAATTCTCATTTGGAAGAGAAGCAAAAATGCCAAATTACAAATGCTCTAAAATATTACGCTACATTGTTGAAAAATGATGATCTGTTTACAAGTTCTCCACCTGGTGATATTTCTCGTGCTTCTACTGCAAGGATGAAGAATTCCATTGCGCAATTTAAAAATTATTAGACGATCTATAAATTATTGATGCCGATGAATTGATATTGAGTGAAGAAGATGAATTTAATGAATATATAAAGGTACGATTTTTTATTTCACCAAAAAATTGGATTTTCGTCGACAGAAATGTTAGATTAAAAATTTCAGAAAAAATATTAATTTTCATGAAAAATTCATAAACACAAGTTTATTTTTTTAAGAAAATATCAAAAAGTTTAACACTGCAGAATTCCCAATTCTGCTTTAAATTTTATCGTGTAAAAAATATAAAAATTAGTAAATAAGAAAAATTGCCTCAAGATGGGGCGAACCCACAACCTCTTGTTCCGCTAGCATGCATGCTTCATCTGCGTTATGAAACTCACGTACAAAAACTCAAACTAATCAGTATTAGAAATATATATTGAATTTTAACACCCAATTTCTCAAAAAAGTGCTAACATAACTGTATAGTAACATAAGTGTATAGTGAAAATAGTACTAACATAATTATAAACAAATGCTTTTGTTTGTGCGCATTAAAAAAAGGAATTTTTTTTTAAAAAAATACTGCTACAATTTCGGCAGATGAGTATCAAAATTAAGGGGAAAATATATTTTACACTGCCTGTGAAAGAGTTAATAAAATTCTTCAGATTAACATTTTAAATTTTTTTGCTGAGTTTTCTCTCATTTTACCATGATTGGAATATTTGTTACTTGTTTGTTACATAATGCATAATTGTGAAACATTTTTCCCTAAGGTATACTCGCTTTTCTGCTTCCAATTCAGTGAAGAATAATTTCCTTTATCTTTATAAACAGTTCCCTTGACATTTTCTTAAATCAATACACTTATACAAAACTTGTAAACATTCGGTGACTCTTTTATGCTCAATTAAATTAGTAATTAAAACTTTTTTAAAAATAACCTTCCGTTTAATATTTAATTTCCTTGTAATCTAGAAATATGCTAATCTTAGGCGACACTTAGAGCAAATCAGAATAATTGTGAATCTGTCTGGTCATTGATTTTCTTTGTAAATTTATTTTATACTTTTTATACTTTACTTATATTGCTTACTGTTTTACAAAAATTAGTTGAAAAGGGTTATAAGGCTAATGTCAGACGAACGTTTTTTTTCGCTTTTAATACTTCCATACACATGCTAGCGAAGGTGTAGGGAGGCATTAAAAGCGAAAAAAAGAGTGGAAAAAGACGTTCGTCTGACATTAGCCTAATGTTTGTGAAATCGCTATTTTAACTGAACGCGAAAAATAATTTAGTTAAAAGCATTTAAAACTTGAGAATTCGTATTATGTTTTGTGTGATATTCGATGTGATCATTATTTTTAAAATTTTCACACATGCTGTGTTTAATGCAATTAGCTTAGTAAATTATGTTTTAACTAATTAGCATGAACAAGAATTTTCGAAATTTTAAGAAATCAGATGAATTATTTTGTTTTAAGAAAGACTTTATTTAGCAGAAATTTGAAAGATATAAGAAAAATCGAGCATTGCAATAGCTCATTGTAATAGGATGTGTAATTTTGTGTATTTTTGCATTTGTGTATACAAAGAATCTCTATTCTTATCTAACACCTGATGCCTATTTACAAAACTCCTCTCATAAATATAGATTTCTAATTATAAAATTTATTAAAATAAATCTTAGAAATGTTTTAGAAGCTTTTCTGGGACGAAAATTTCATTTCTTATTGTACTATTCTTGGGTTCCTATATTTCTTTGAAAAATATTGTGTTGTGGTAAATATTTTTATACAGGATAAATAACATACAGGAATTGACTAATGATCTACTCTATCTACGATTACCTTAAAATGTTGCGTTACTTTATCGTGTATGCATTACAGAATACAGGTCATTATTAAAAACCGATGATCTTTTAAAAATTCTATGGTATATCCAAGTTACTTTTATGAATTTTAGACCAAGTTTGGTTCGGTGGATGAGATGGAAAGATAATAAACTGACCAATTGTAAAATGTTTTCTCATCAAATAAGAATTTCTCTAAATTTCCTAATGTATAACGGTACTGAAATTGCACTTTAATATAAAAAAAGCTATGTGCAGTAATGAATTATTTGATTTTTAGTGGGGTACTGTAAAAGAATAATACGTTTTTTTTATTTTTTATTGTTGAGAATTAAAAGAATTCTTATATAACCCAGTTAAATATTTATACGTAGGGTGTAATCAAGAATAATATAATTTGTTAGAGCTCGGAAATACTTTTGAATATACAGACGAGTATACAAATATGGAATCTAAAATATTAATCAATAAATATTTTTCTTGTTGCACACTAAAATACATTTGGAGTTTAGTGATGTATTACACCATTAAATAGGGCTTCAAAACACAAATTTTCACACATTATTAAATTTTTCAGTGTGGCCCTGTAAAAAGAGTCATACTTTAAATTGGAAATATGTTTACGGGAGAGTAGCCGAATTTGGATCACTTCACTTATTTTCAGTTGTAACTAGCTCACTTCATTTTTGAAATAGCTGCAAAATATCATTTCCCGTGGTCAAATTATTCATCTACTAACTAAATAAATCATTAGAACATTTTCTTTTTGAAAATCTTAAGTTTTATTTTGATTTGAAAAATTTGTCAAAAATGATCCAAGTTCAGCATCTGGTCGCCTAAGTTGGACCCTCTCTCTACTAAATTGGACCAAACAATATTAGGCTGTTTCAAAGAGGAGGGATATAACTAATATTTTAAAAGTAAAGTTTTCAATTAATGAAACAATCAAACAAAAAACAGCATGAGATATAATGAAATCTGAAAGTAAGAGTAATTGTTTTAAATCAAAATGTTTTCAAAATATAAATCAAGTTATAAGTAATTAAGAAAAGTACTTATGGAACTAATTGACAGTTACTTGAATATCATGTAAGAAGTGATGCAAGTTTTACATATTAATTTCTTTTGTGCATTTCTTATTTCAGCGTACACAGCATGGAACCATATTTGGTTATCTGAACACTGAATCATTTCTGAAATATTATTTTTCATACAAATTAGGCAAAACCAATCCACTATTTTGATTTTTCTTTTTATATTCTGTATCATTTGACATTTTTTTTGCAACAGAAGTTTACTTTACCTTATGTCTGTAGTTCTTTCCTTACATCATTTTACTTTTCAACTGAAGTACGCCTATTTTTTAAGACTTAATTTCGCAATTGCTTTTATGCTTTGAACTCTTTCCTTTTCGTTTCCTGTATCTTTAACAACTTTTGCTGTCACTGATGTTTTTCTTTCAGACTGTTTGTCTCTGTCGTTTTCAAAATTCCTTACTTTCTTTATGAAATTTATGATCGTATAATAAGATCCAATTTAAGCAACTCAAATTGATTAAGGCAACTGCGCCATTTTTAAATCAGATAATCTCATGACTAACAACAAAAACTTAAGCAATCAAATCCACGTGAAAAATATGCGCAATAAATACATGAATTTAGATATGTATATGAAAGCATAACAACTCACCTTAGTTTTAAAGTATTTTCTTAGGATGGTATCCGTTTAGTAGGAAAAAAATAGATCAAAACAGTACATTTTAGGTTTTTTTAAAATTGTTTGAAAACAGTACGTGGAAGGCCCGTCCTTCTACTAATCATAAATGACGTCATTCTAATGAGTAGTATTTCAGCGGTAGGTAACGTGTCTTTCTGTAATTAACAGCATAATTTCAGCGAACAATTTAAAGCGGCAGTTCAAATTAGGGTACTCTCCCATACTCCACATTATATACTCCACTTCAATATTATATTAAAATTTCACAGCCCTATAATGACTATCCCGTAGTTTCAATTAAAATTCTGTTTAATACTTTATTTATTTTAGTGCACTATAGTCACACAGTGCAGCCCCTAAATTAAATTTAGCATTTAAAAACTATATCGCTTGTATTAATAGTCCTTCACATTTAAATTAAATTATTGTAGTTACTCATTTCTTTAATAAAATAAAATGAGTGATTCAGTCTGCAATTCTACTTTGAGATTTTCTCACACGAGATTTAACCTTGTAGAAAAACGTTACTGCTGTCTGTTATTAACAAGAGCATTTTAAATTCGGTCACTACTTCCTTTTTTGGTCATGAATATAACTCATCATTTAAAATCACTTAACATGTAACCTATTCATTAGATTTATTTTCGCACTGCACTTTAACAATCTGACCGTTATATTCATTGGTATGTGAATGCTGCATTTTTGTGGCAATGCACGCTGCTAAACTTTGCCATGCCCTACCATCTGTTTTAGAAAATACATTCTCATGGCCTTTTCGCCTAACAACTCAATCACCTTTTCCACCCTTGATCTTTATTTCAGAAACACTGTCCGTTTTAACTTAACCGCATTTTTATCCAAGTACAGTATAACGATTCCTTTCCCAGACCACAGAAATCTCCTGACGTCAGAATATACTTTCCCAACACGATTCAAATATCTGATAAATTCACCGCATGGAGTTGGCTGGCGAAATCGTACCAACCAATGTTTTTAAAATGTCCCTTGTGCATGGCACAAATACTTTTATTGTAGATTGGCGATATTGTACTCCCCCAGGCAAGTGAATTGTAACTGCGTATTCCTCTCACTCCTTCTCTGACGCTGGTCTCTGAATGAGGCACTAAGAAGTGTCTTGTGCTCCCCCTCTTGTACCTCTCCCCCTGCTTTCCAGGACTTAATTGAAAGTACCATCTTACTAATAATCAATTGAGTTTTTTTTTTGTTATTGTTGTTGAATCTGTTTGGGTATCTTCTCATTTACTCTATGCGATCTGTACGGCCTGTAAGGAACGAAAACGTCTTTACAAGCCCTATGAGGATTTTCTCTATATTTGATCCTGGCGCCAGACGCACAGATACTTTAATAGGCAATTGAGCACATAGATAGTGAAATAAAATAAGTTCACATAAACAATTCCAATAGCACAGTAGGATGAACTTCGTGGGTTTTAAAAATATACAGATATTTAAAATGTACACTAAATTACCCGTAATGTAACGAAATGAATCCGTTTAATCTTTGAATTATATATGATACATAGGCTAATTTCAGTTCCGTTTTCTATTGTTAAAAGAAAATCATGCATGAATTTAAAAAGAATTCAGGTAATGTCCTGCATGTTCTGAATGCAGATGATGGAGGAATGCTTTTTATTGAATTGTGAATTACACTAGCCTGCATTTAAAAACTTTTTGTCAGATGATTTCTCATGAACAAGTTTTTCTGAATCAGTTTTTGATCCTGATTCCGGAAATAACCTTTATTTTTATCTATCACGTCAGGATTTTACAAAAAATAAGAAGTTGTGTTTTCAATATTTTAATTAATGCAATCAAAATTTTATCACAATGTCATACAAAGTATTTCATTAAACACGTTAAAAACATTGTAAAAAACGTCTTTATAAGTTCATGAAATTTCTTTAACCCCTTAACGGTCGCATTAATTTACGGTTAAAAAATTCAAATTGCTTATTGGCACCACTTTTTTGAAAAAAAAATGCTCACCTTGTTTAATGACCAGTTAAAATGATACCATAATAAATCCAATTACACTATTCTATAAAACTGGTAGGAATCAAACAAATCTGAATAATCTGAAAAAAAGACACAGCCCGTGAATATGACGGGAGCGAGAATTAAGGGGTTAACAAAACGAAAAGCAAACAGTGTTCAATTAAACAAACTTTCTTCTTTTTGGCTTTCTTGCTGATCTTCCTTCATCGTTTATGTCCCTCTTCAACATCTAACAGTAGTCTGCCATCATATTTACATTCCAACTTCTCTTATACTCTTCACTGTAATGTCCCTGGTTTTTTGGAAAGTAGTCGATATGGCAATGCAGAAGTGCATTTTTTTCACTCGTATTACGGTCCAGCTTCTTGAAAATTTCCAGCATTGTTTCAACAATATTCCTGTAATTTGGATCTTTCTTATTCCCTAGAAAGTTTCCAATAACACATTTAAAAGCGGTCCAAGCGTCTTTTTGTGTCTCATTCATCGTTTTTTTCAAAATCCTTGTCCTTCATCAATATTTTGATTTGAGGACCAACGAAAATTCCAGCTTTTAATTTTCCGTGAGTGATGAAGGAAAATTTACGTTATGTGTGACTACCACATAATGCTTGTTCTCAGCAATGAATCTTCGCAATCAACTCGAGTCGATTGCAAACAAACTATACGTGATACAAGAAAACTAAGAACAGTTTTGTAATCAGCATAAAAAAATGCATTAAGGGCAATCATTGGTTTTTAATCATCTGATATCATGCAGACTAGAGTTATTCGATCATCCATGTAGTCGTTCAAAACTGCTAATCGTGAAGTCCATTCTAGAGTCGCTGAAAACTACTAATTTTTTAATTCTGCAGGGTGATTATGAAAGTTTTCACGAATTAAACTTTCGTATATTTTAATATTTCAACTTATCGTTAATATGTGATACATTAGGGATTCATTAATTGAACTTCAAGAAATTTATCTTAAGAAAAAAGAAAACACTAAAATTGATCCCAATAAGATTTGAAGTAAGCTGAAATCATTTCAAACTTTCCTATAATTGTCTTGCGTTGTCATTTTAGAAATATTAAATGTTGTAATTATGATGACTGCAATTTTTTTTTAACAAAATGCTGATTTTGCTTGAATTCCGAATGTATTTTCCAAATATATACAAAAATCCATTTAAAATGATGATCCATATTTTTGAGAGAAATTTTGTTAAGTAATATTAAATTCTATCATTGCTGTTAAAGACATTAACAATGGAAATAGTAAGATTTTAATTTTCTTATTTTTCTGCGTTTTGACATATTTGAAGACAAACCAATTCTGTCCTAACAATTTTTATGTACTTTAAAGGATAATTTATCGTTACATGTATTAAAATTAATCAAATATGTTGCAGAAAAGAAAGCATAACTATAAAAAATAATTATAGATAAAACATGCATCAAAACCAATTATTATAAATTCAAAAATATTTATTTAAAAATATAATCAGCATATTATCAACATGCATTTAAAACGCAGAGCGGATTGCTTTAGAACAATTTTAAATGATCTGGGCATGCGCAATGAGCATTTTAGAGTGCTTTCCTGTCACTAAACTTAGTGGGAAACCAGTTTTGAACTGGTTTCGTTTCAAAGGTACATTGATCGAACAGACAGAAGAATTCTGTCATCTAAAGGAAACGTGGGTCTGAGCCCCACTCTTGATATGAGATGTTTCTCAGAAATTATTGGTGTTCTGATACCGCAGCTCAATAATGTAAATTTTATTTTATTGCAGGAGGAAAAGTTGTGAAATTTGTTTCTTTCTTTGTTATTAAACAAACTTTGCTTTCCATAATATATTTAGTTAAATAATGATTTTGTATATATATTTTTTAATTAAAGGCTTTATAACTATCGATTAAATAAATTGAAATGATCTATAGCTTTGGGGATATTTTTCATTACATTTAATTGCCAAGGTGTTTGTATAACAAGAAAAGTAGATGATTATTTTCCATAAAAAAAGTAAGGAAAAAAAAATATAAAAAACTGCCATATATTGGTATTCTAATGCAGTTAAATCTTTATTGAGAAAATGAATAACATTTTAAATTCAAAATTGCTTTGAAAAATTGTTATTGTGTATTATTTGTAAAAATGTTAAGGAAAAAACACTTGGAATTGTTCTTTTTTTGTATTTGAAAACTGTGTTTTTTGGAAAATGTTCTGTTGTCTGTATTAGAGAATCTACACCCGTGTAAAGAAGTTAATATGCAAACGGTCCGCAGCATATTTACAAAAGAAGACTTTTGAAGTTTTTTTTAGCTATTGCTAAAATGTATTCCGTAAACATTTCTGACATTTTATTTCTGTCTTTTATTTCTGTGGAACCTTTAAGTTCTTATACCGTCCAGTTTTGACGGATGCTACTTAGTATTATTTAATTTTAATTTGTTTGAAAATATGTTTGTTTTAATTTAAGGCAACACGGATCTCAGATTGAGGTAAATGATCATTCTTAAAAAATAATCTAAAATTCATCACCAACGAGTTCAAAATATATGTTGATCAAATTATTATTACCCCATAAAATTGCAGTTTTATTGGTAAAATTTCGAATCTTTTGCGAAATAAAACTTTTGAGTGCTATTTGTCTGAAAACTATTTTTAGTTTGGTTTAGGACAACTTAAAATGATTCGGGATTTTTATTTTATGTTGAGTTTTCATAAAACTTGATAAAATGGTTCTTTATGTATGTTAGCATAAAGTACCATTGTACCAAACGTAAGGATACTTTTTAACCATTTGGAAAAATGGTTACTGTCCTCGTCACTGTAGGAAATCAAAAGCATATATGAAGCTTTTTATTGGTTGAATCCGCATTTTATTCGTTTTCTGATTGGTCTATACAGTAATATGTATTTCCCTTTACTTTCAACAGAGATGGATACTTCCACAATGACAAAAAAGTAATAAAAACTACAAGAGAAAAATTAATAACTCAGAAACAAATTGAGATACAGCTTTCAAACAAATTGCATTTAAAAGTACATTTTTTTCTCTATAGGACGGTGTAAAAAGTAATATTGTGGGATGTTTAGAAGTTTAGGAATGAAATTTCATTTAAAATTGGTCGTCAGATTTCTTGGAAATCTGACGATGGAAAAGCCTTTTCAAGAACTGCCGATGAAATGTTTGGATAATACGCAAGTTTCAGGAATTCTTGATATTTTTACGTGTAATAACACTATTAATGTTTAATTCATGGCGTACGTAATGTATGATCAACTCAGTGCGATTTTCTATGTATTAAATTTTAGTTTTTGAAAGAATCATTTTCCAAATGGTCGTTGTAATTTGTTAAATTGCTTTTCGTTTTTTTTTTTTATATTATAAAAAAAAAAATAAAATTTTACAAATTTCGAATTTTTTTTTTACGAATTTTGTGCAAAAAAACTTTTGTTTACGCAAAATATTTTTTTTCTTCCACGATTATGATTTTTAATAAAAAATGTTAACCAACTTTTGTTATAATTGTACAACGCTTGCGATAAAAAAAATGGGGTGTGAGACAAAATACTGATACGCCTGGAACATTTTAAAGCTAAATAATTAATTAAGAAATTTTAATTAGTATCTTATTTATATTTTGTATCTTATTTATAATTTATTATTGTTCACCAGTGAACAGCACTATATTAAGATGTCCAGTTTCAAAATAACTGACTTACAAAATAAATACATAGATAAATAAATAAATAAAATAATATATAAATAAAAATTTTATTGCCCACTATCGCTTTAGTACTCGAATAAAAGAAAAATATTTTACTTGTCTTGAGTTAATGAATTTATGAAGTTGAACTATAGGAAGAATAATCACATTTTAAAAAAATATCGAATTTTAATTCTATAAATTATTATACATAAAATCATTCCCCCAATTGCTATAAACTTTATTGTGTAATTTCTAGTATAAAACAACTTCAATACCAAATATCATGGGAATATGATTAAAAAATAACTGTTAAAAAATTCTGTTTTTAAATATGTATTTTAAACAACGTGATTGCAATTAGGATAAAACGTCTAACCTTTTTATTAATATGTTGGATACAATTATGAGGAGCTTGAAACTGAAGTTCGTGGGTTAAAAATTGAATAGACCGTCATCGTGTATGATGGATGAAACAAATACTTAAAACAAATTTTAGTGAGAAAATTATTTTTGCAAATAATTATTTTATTCTTAGAATGCTCATTTTAAAGCTGGGAAGAGATATGCATTAATACTTTTTCAGTAATTTTTATTTTATTTCGATATTGTACCTATAATTAGCTAACAAGAAAAATTACATTAATTTTTTTTTTACGAAATGGTCTAATTACAAGGAAAAGTTTTTGTTTCTATTTAAACTATATTGTTTATCCTTTCATAAAAATGTCGACAAAAAATAAACTATTTAATTGAAAATCAACACTTTACGAGGGTGAATGAACTATAAACCGGAATTTTTGTTTTTTAATTTATTGGTACAAGATACAAAACAGAAAGTTACATGTTATTTTTCTATATAATCTATTTCAAAACACATTTTCCCCAACGGATTGGAAATTTTTGGATGTCGTCATCATATAAAGAAGAGGGGCGTGTCTCCAGCCAATTGCACACAAGGGCTTCAACAGCAGTGTCGTAGCCAAATTGTTCACCTCCTGACGCTTCTTTCAAAGACCCAAACACGTAATAATCACAAGGAGATAAGTCATGACTATACGGAGGGTGTTCCAGTGTTGCCCAATGCATTTCTCCCAACTTTTCGCGAGTCAGGTTGGCTGTATGGGAACGGGCATTGTCGAACAGAAAACTCACTTCCCTGATCGGAATTTCACGTCTTTCCAGCCGATGTGCACGTTTTGTTTCGTCCAACAGCTGGCAGGAGTAGGCAGCTCCCTCGAGAATGTCCCGAAAGGCGCCAATGTATTCCTCAGTCAAACTTGCTCGAGGGTTGCGGGAGTGGGGTGGGGTGGGGGGTTGTTTTCAACTTCTACTCGTCCTTCCATGAACTTTCTGTGCCTGTCGTACACTTGGGTTTTCTTCAGGCATGTCTCCCCAAACTGTGCTTTAAATATTCGTAAGATTTCAGCCGGTCTTACCGCCTTCATTTGTGATAAATTTAACGATAATGTGTTGCGCAACGTTGAGGTGAACCTCTCGCTCACTCATCGTGATGCTGACTGAGGAACGGAGAAAGCGGCACATAGATAGGCATGTGACATCCCCACATTATATGCGCAGAGGTTTGAGTGTCCTCCTGATGACCTACAGGCCTCCCAGGAGAAATTCTGGTTTATATTTGATTCACCCACGTAACTGGCAACGAAGTTTTAAATTTCAGAAGTCAAAACAGAATAACTTGTTACATGTTGATTGCACTATATTTAAATGATATAGGTGGTTATTATGAGAAAAGTCTCATACACATAATGGGTTTTAATGAAATAGACATACATAGAATAAAATTTTAGTGCTTCTAATAATTGGCATTTGAAAAAAAATCTGATTTTGTAGGATGCATGATGAAATGGATGATACTACTCTGATACGGTATTTTGGCACAAAAAAGATACTAATTCAAGAAATGAAGATATTTTAAAACGGAAAGTTATCGATGAAACTCAATTTCTATTATAAAATAAAAGTTTTATTTTCAGGAACATATAGTATAAATTATAAATTATTGAACGTCATGTTCACCTTAATTAACAAATAAAACATGAGATATTAAAAATCTGATATAATTTATTTAAAAAATACTAAAATTACATTAAAAGACCTTTACAGCACAAAAACCTGCCAAAAGATGTTAAAAACTCCAAGCTCTTTCAACTGCACTATAGCAGCCATTATCAGGGAGGAAAACCAGTGAAGTGAAAGTTCGTGAAAATTCTTTGTACTACATATATAGTATAGTAAACCCTCTACAGCTTTATCCAGGTTAAATCAAAAAACAAGATATTTATATAGATTTCAGTAAAGCAAGAATCATCAAATTACTGTGCATCAATAATCAGAGAATCTCTGAAAAATTTAACTCAAATAAAGAATACTTGCAATGATGTACTGAAACTGCAATGACATACTGTCCTGCAATAAAGATCTGGTATGGAATACTAAATATCTCTAACGATTTTAAAACATAACTACAATATTCCCAACCCCCCTCCCTTCCTCCTCCCTTTCTTTGAAATAGACTTATCTACAGCTACTTGAGTAAAGAACTTTCACGAACTTTCACTTCTCTGGTTTTTCTCCCAGATAACGGTTGCTATAGTGCCGTTGAAAGCGCTTGGAGTTTTTAAGGAAGCTGGTCACTCAGCTACCGATTTTCCCTCACTAATGTAAAGTCTATGGGCATTGGAAGCATTCGTTTATTTAAAATATCTCCTCAGGAAATTAATATTTTAAACTTCTATTTTTTGTGTACACTTCCTAAAAGTTGTCTCTTTTTTCTTAGTTCTCAAGATATTTCCAAAGTATAGACTCAATTTTATAGGAAGTGTTAAAATCTTACTCACAGTTCGCCCGCTTTTAACACATAAAATATTAAATTCAGCATAGATTTTAGAAATATTTTGAAAACTAAGAAAAAAAGAGACATTCTTTAAGAAGAGAACACAGAAAAAAGATGTTAAAAATATGAATTTCCCGAGAAGATATTTTAAATATACGAATGTATCAAAAGTCCATAGACTTACCATTACGGAGGGGAATTCCGAAGCTGAATGACTAGCCCCCTTAACATCTTTTGACGGGTTTTTATATTGTAAAGACCTTTTAATGCATTTTTAGCACCTTTTAAGTAAATTATGTCAGATTTTTAATATCTCATATTTTGTGGCATTATCCTGAACTATGAACGATAGTGTTATGTCCGAACTCTGCAATTAACCTTTAGAACTATTTAATCGGTTGTTAACTGTAACTTGAGTTGTGAAGTATGCTTACCGTTTGTGATTGTCTGTGTGTTTATTAAATGTGTCGTTTGATATTACATTGTCTTCAATAGTGCTTAAATACGCAAACACGCCAAAATGCTCGGTATATTAACTAGTACAGTTAATTAAACACGCGTAACAACACATATTTTATTAGGAACACATATATCACTGAAATGTTCAAGAAGAGATTGACTGAACGTCAAAAAGATATAAATATTTATTTTGAAATCTATATAAATATTTCCTTTAAATTTTATGTTTCGATGTCTATTAGAAGACTTGTACTTAATATCTGAAAGAAGCAGTATCTAATTATTATGTTTTAAAAATTGCAAAATTTCACAAAATTTTTTAAAATGCGTACTGGGAAATAATGTTTAAAAAAAATATTTTCCTTAATTTGATTAATTGTTCCTCTCAACGATTTCTTAGTTATGAATGAAATATAAATATACTGTATTTTTAATTTTATTACTCAGCAATTGAAATCGTACCTCCTTTATTATTTTTCTATAAAGCGTAAAATGATTTCTTTTAGATTAAGGGTCTTTAGACATATCATATAGCAATTTCTATACCGCAGTTACAATAATTTTATTTGACAGTATAATTACTCCACTTAATATTTCATTTTCCTTGTTTCCAATCTGATTTCATACGAACTGAATTTTATATAATGGTAGAGTGTACAGTTTTTTTTTTCATCTTCTTTCATGAAGTATTTCAATGCTGATATGAACAATTTAAACCATGTCATGAAATATAAATACTATGTAAAAATAAGAAACAGAAAGAGTAATTAATTGTAACTGGCAACATATGCTAATGTTTTTTTAAATTCGCACATGGATATAAAGTGAATATAAACTTGAAAACTTCAAAGAAAGACTAATTTAGAACTTAATTTTTCATGTTCTTTAATGTAATGTTACCGAGGATAAATTATCCAATGTGATAGTCACTTGAACTATAAAAATTTGTAAAATACATGAAATAGATAATAAAACTAGTTTACAAAACAAGCAGGAAAATTGAATTCTGCTTTTTCAGAATTTAGTGTCACCTCCGATGAATATACACTGCTCAAAACAATTAAAGGATATTGCAGTTTTAGGTGGATTTTGTATCTGGTAAACTGTTTAGCTGATTGATACATGGTCGACAGACATAGTATGTTATATGAGAATAAATTACACATGTTTGGCAGAAAAAAATGCATTTTATTGCGCATTTGTGTACTAAAGGAAAAAAACACAATTTGTGCATATGAGAAAAAAATAATAAGAAAAGGTGTTTTCTTCAAAGAAAATCCTTTTCAGTAGGGGGTATGGTTTCCACGGGCGGCCAGCAGCGTTGAACACCTTTGAGGCATGGACTCAATGAGGCTATTAATGACGAGTTGGGGTATTCTGCCCCACTCTTCCAGAAGAGCTCTTTCCAGTTCTTGGAGAGTTTGTGGGGGTTGTTGGCGGCCAGAAACTCGTCTTCCTAGAGCGTCCCAAACGTGCTCGATTGGATTCATGTCTGGAGAACAGGCTGGCCATTCCATTCGAACGATTCCTTCCTCGAAAAGGAAATCCTCCACCAGGTTTGCACGATGTGGCCGGCAGTTATCGTCCATTAAAATGAAGTTATCTCCGATTGCTGCAGCGTAAGGGACTACAATAGGTCTGAGGATCTCATCCCTATATCGGCGACCAGGCAGAGCTCCATCTCGAATGATGTAGAGGTCAGTGCGCCCGTCAATGGAGATGCCACCATACACCAACACTCCTCCACCGCCAAATCTGACACTTTCGTGCACGAACGCAGGATTATTCCTACTGCCACGGTCCCTCCAGATGAAAATACGCCTATTATCCGGATGCACAGAAAAACGGGACTCGTCAGAAAACAGAATATTGCTCCATTCATTTCTTCTCCAGTTGACATGCTCGGTTGCCCACTCCCTGCGGTCGCGACGATGCCTTGATGTTAATCTAACACATACCATCGGTCGGCGAGCATACACACCTACAGCATGGAGCCGGTTTCGGACAGTCTGAGTTGAAATCGTGGTGCCTGTGGCCGAGCGAAGGTATTGTTGGAGAAGAGTAGCGTTCATGGTTCGGTGTCTCCGAGCTGTTAACGCTAAATACCGATCTTCATTGGGCGTTGTTGCCCGTCTACGACCTTGCCCTGGTCTTCGGCCTGCACATCCACTCTCCAAAAAACGGTTCCAGATCCTGGAAATGACACTTTGTGACACTCCAATGGCTTGCGCTACTTCGGCTTGAGTTTGGCCCCCTTCTAACCTACCAACAATTCTCAAAGCTTCTGAATCTGTCAAATGACTTCGCTGAGACATCGTACTCATTGAAACAAAGCAATCACTGAATGCCGATCATCCTTGTCTTCATTCTCTTTTATCCAGTTGAAAGTCAAATTTCATTCGCTGCCGCTGAAGCGACGTTTTTGACGTCGAACTCAAAATTTGCATACTCCACAGTTTGAAAACCAGAAAAATTTGCATTTGTGATTCTCTTCTTCTATTTTCGGCAAAAAAAATTTCGTTTATATCTTTATTTTATATAAAACTTCAAATATCCTTTAATTGTTTTGAGCAGTGTATATAATTATAGAGATAGATAGATAGATAGTACAAAATATATTTAAGTTTTAAGACTTAAAATACACGATTTTATTTTATATAAAATGACGTCATTTGCATCCGCTGCAGAATTTCTCATTTACGATCCAGTCTTAAACAACATCTATAGAAAAGTATGCATATGATGTCACTTTCACGCAATAATACACAAACCCAGCAAAAAACGATCTTATAAACTCGGGGGGAAAAATCCACTATGTAATGATTCATATACCTTCATATACCTTGATTAGTTTGTAAGATTAATATGGATGCCTAAAATTAAATATAGTTTATAATAGTTCCCTGTTTTATCAGAAAGCATTCATTTATACCTTTAAAAAATAGCACGTATTTTAATTACAATTTTTTTTAGTTGTTATGAGAAAATGGCAACAAAAAGATATAGTAATCTACTATTTCCCGACTATTTTCCCTTTACTCTCTACAGAAATGGAGAAATTCAGTTGCCAACGTTACTGAAATGGCATTAAAAATTACTAAAAAAAATATCTCAAAAATAAATTAAGATGCAGTTTTCCAACAAATTGCTAAAATTCCAGCTAAAAGTAATTTGTTTTCCTATACGAAGATGTAAACATTGAAAATGTACGATGCTTAGAAGTTAAAAAAATCCTGTATAGATTACCAGTATTTAACCGTACAATGATACATCTGCTTCATTTTACGTCTGGCTTATGTAACGTGGTGTTATTTTTTGGGGACAACACTTTAATTGTTACCTGAAAGAAATAGCCTTTCGGGGGGAAGCTAACAAGAAATTTGTCAAAATTAGGAACATTTAACAGTGTTCTGAGGAGCTCTTGAGGAGCTTCCCAGTTGACGGCAACTTTACGCTAGTCTTCAGATGAATGTATTATTATTAGTGAGCCATTTGGAAAAATAAAGCTTAACTGTAGTTAGTAAACTATGTAAGTGTAGTTTATAAATAAATGATTAATACTATATAAAAAAGTGGTACAATAAGAAAATTAGATAATAATTGAAAATTAGAAAGCTTTAATTTTATGTAAAAGTAAAAAATGACTAAAAGTTAAATAAGTGAAAAAATATGTTTAAGATATTTACAGCACAGTTAAGAAATAAGTAAATATGTAAAGCACGGTTAAAGCTAAGTAAGAGCAAGCCAGTCAAGGAAGTGACAGCAGTCATACGCAAAAAAAAAAAAAAAAAAAAAAAAAAAAAAAAAAGGGTGTGGGGGCACTGCCCCTCTTTTTTGTAGATATGTGACTCTTATCACTTATTTGACTGGCCTACTCTTACCCAGCTTTAACCGTGCTTTATATAGTTCATAACTGTGCTTTAAATATTTGTAAACTTAATTTTTCGGTATAAAACAGTGAACACATTAAAAGTAGTTATTCATTTCATTTTTCCGGATTATAAATCATATTTATTTTTTAATTTATATTCGTTTACAGGCTGTTAATAATGCTAAAATAGCAATAAAATAATAAACACTGAAATTTAATTGCGTAATTATAGTAATTGTTTCTTTAATATCTGTAACAACAACTTTTAATATTTCTTACCAATGAAAAGAAAAAATAATATTCATAATTTTAAATAGATAAAGTTCATCCTTTTAAACGGATATATATCAAAAATGCACAAAAAAAATAAGAAATGTCCATTAAACGAACGAAAACGACATTGCCATTATCAGAATTAGAAACTTAATATTAAGAAACATAACAGTTCAAGACAATTATCGAAATTTTAAAATGACACGAAGTTCCTAAGATTGATGTTAATGGTTTCGCTTCTATGAAAATGAAGTTTTTTTTATGTATAAAGATAATATTTCTATTTGTAAACTTCTAATTTTAATTTAAGAGATAAACAAGAACGAAAAATCATCAGCCATAGATTATAAACACTTTCCAAAACCAACAGAATAGCATTTACAAATTTCTTTTTTCCCATACAACGAAGTAAGATATGTATGTGTTCAATCAATTCTGATCGCTTAGTTGTACTGTTTGTTAATAGATGGTAGCACAATACATTCTTTGGAATGTTCTTATGTCAGAATTAAGACATCATTACTTAGTTGAATTTTGTTTTTCAAAAGTACAGAATGTGCTTTTGTTACTTATATTGTTTTTCCTTTATATCTTCGCCCAAACGTTGGATGGGGATAATTTTCTTATTTAATTTAATATATTTAATATGAAATCATTTTGCAAAATGGTGATTATATTTAAATGCATTGGCTGTTAGTAGTTCTCAAATGAATTTTTTCCAATTTTATAATATGAAAACAAAACTGTACTTTGGATTGTCTGTAAAGTTGTATTTGTGAAGATTTGTTTTGTGTTGCGAATGTGAAATAAAAATAAAAAAAATCTCAAGAAAGGATTGTTATTAAAAATTCTCTACAATATGTTAAAATTACATATTTCTCTGTAAAATCCATTATCAGAAATTGCTGTCCGTATTCGGTAATGTGTGTGAATTCTTTGACTTAGCTCTGTATACGATCTATAGAATTTATACACACTACGTAATAGACTAACAATTAGATAAGTTTAACCCATTTATGCCATGTGTACCATTTTTGGGACGTTTCGAATTTTAATAAATTTTATGATTTTCTTCTTCTTTATAACATGAAAATTGTATGAAGCAATTGTCAATAAATGTCTTTATCTGTTACCGAGAGATGACAGCATAAGGTTGATATTTATTTGCTTAAATGAAGGCCTTTTTTTCGGTGTTTATTGATTTTTCATTTTTCAAGATTGCGAAATATAAAAAGTAAGTTTATTTGTATTGTTTGTATCAAGGATCCAAATAGTCCTCCTCTGTCTGTCCGTCTGTCACAGAGCCCGTTCTCAGAAATTGCATATGTTGGAGAATTGAAATTTTGCATACTTATAGCTGAACACATCACATCAAACGACAAATCATAAAATTTTGAAAAAGTCTAATATTTACCCCTCTGAGC
This sequence comes from Maratus speciosus, assembly GCA_963932465.1. Classification (NCBI taxonomy): domain Eukaryota; kingdom Metazoa; phylum Arthropoda; class Arachnida; order Araneae; family Salticidae; genus Maratus; species Maratus speciosus. Next base: position 415,072,911 of record OZ010790.1, on the reverse strand, counting down.
TCTAACTTGTGTATTTTAAGCATTTCTTTTTTTTTTTAACTGAGCCCCTAATTAAGTTGGGGACATGAAATTTTGCATACTGAACATTTGTGATCACACGGCAAATCATATAAACTTTAAAAAGCCTTATATTTACCCCTCCGGTCTCTAAATATGTGTATTTTAAGCAATTTTTCTAATCTCCCCCCTTTTCACCCAGGGGGAACTTTTCTAACTTTGCCGATACTTCTTTGGCCACTCAACTAACAGATTTTACAAAAGGATAAAGTGTTTTGAAAGGAATATTAAACGAAACCTTCTGTGCGATCTGTGATCACACTTACCCGCTTGTTACTGAAAATTCTAACAGATTTTGAATAATAAGTCCGTTTTTTATATAACCCAATAATAACACAAAACGTATTTTTATATGAAAAATATATATCCAAAAAAAGTTTTGAAATTCATTAAAAGCATAATTTCCGTATTAGCTGTATACCAGGAGTTGATAACTGAAGGAAATGTCAAAGATACCTCTACTTACATAAACCTTTTTGATAGTGATTATTTCACTGAATATCACTTAAACGTGTAGTCCGATTACAGATCTGTTAAATTTCATTGTACCAATATTATTTTATTGATTTATTGATGAAGTTTTTAATCTCGTAATGAAATATCAAAAAAGGTGAAACATTTGTTTTCAGTGGAAACTGATTAATTATTCATAATCAGGCTACGCGCGATAAAAAAAAAAAAAAATCATGAATGAAAATTTTTAAAACTCCATAAAAAGTCAGTGAATTGAGATACATTTTTCAAACAAATTGCACTGGAAGAAATATCTTTTATCTGTTCGACTGTGTAAAAATTGAAGTTGTTCGATGATTAGATATGAAATAAAATTGAAGTAAAAGAAAAATTTATTGGTCAAGTGTTAGCACCGTCAATATGACCAGTTTTACTCATGTATTTTGTTTATAATATAGATTATACGAAAATTTGTAAAGCATAAATAAGTAATTAGCTTAAAAATTTTAAAATTGAAAAAAATTAATATGATAAAAAATTGAAAGTACGAAGAAAAATCTATTTGCATGGCTAAAAGATGCATATGTATTTACATGGTTGTATTATTTGTTTTTACTACCTGCAATCACTGCGTTTAACACCTTAATTCTCGCTCCCGTCATATTCTCGGGCTGTGTCTTTTACTCAGATTGTTTGATTCCCACCAGTTTTATAAAATAGTGAAATTGACTATATTTTAGTATCGTTTTTCCTGTCATTCAATAAGGTGAATATTTCTTCTTCATAAAAGTGGTGTCAATAAGCAATTTGAATTTTTCAACCGTAATTTAATTCGAGCGTTAAGGGGTTAATATTACTTAACAATAGAATAAAAATATGGATTATTCATCCATTTAAATAAGATATCGTAAAAAATGTTCTCACGAATTGACTTTTCATCTTTGAAAAAAACTGCGAGTCATCATAATTAGAAAATTTAGATAATCACAAATATAACAGCACTAGACAATTATCAAAAATTAAAAATGATGCAACGTTAATGGGATCTAGCTCGGTAATTTTGCTGTTCTAAAAATGAAGTTGTTTAAAGTATAATCAGCGAGTCCCTAGGGCATTATTTTTGAACAATTCCGACTTACGGAAGCGTACAAAAATATTTTTCAAGATAAACTGAATTTCTAATGAGTGAAAACTCAGTGAAAACTGCATTTCTAAGTCAAATCTGAAATTATTAGTTCTAAACGTACTTTATAATGAGGATAGGTAAGGCCACATGAAACCCATTTAAGTGAAAAGTACCACCAGAATCCATTTGATTATTATAACATGATTCATATGTATAGACACACACGCATTATATATATCTATATTACTAAGGCCAATTTTCTCCGTCTGTAATGCTGACGTCATTTTGATGTTGGTAATAGCAGACGATTAAATTTCGCTTTTACTCCAGCTTTTTTAAAATTCTAAACATCGGACATTTTGAATTTTTACACTGTCGAATAGAGGTAAAAAATGTACTTACAAATGCAATTTTTTTAAAAACAGTATTGCAATTTGTTTGAAAAATGTATAGCAATTTATACATTTTTTGTGGTTATTAAAATAATTTTTAAGCAGGGATTTTCTTAAATATATCACAACCGCGCATATTATGAAAGATAAATACGTTTGCAATTAAATTAATATTAACATTTCAGCATTTTTTTTCCAACTAATATCCCATAACAAAGCTAAAACTTCATCAATAAAATAAAATAATATAAATAAAACAGATGTTTAATAGAGCCACGCTCTTAAACAACTGAAATGATCAGAATTAAAAAAGAAGAGTTATGATAATAACGAAATCTTTATCGATTTCTTCAGCTATTAACTCATACGAAAGTATGGCTTTTAATAAATTTCAAATCTTTATTTCAATGTAAAATTGAAATTTTTCAAATAAAAATGTTTTCTGGTGTTGTTAGTAAGCAATTAAAATCCTGTATTAATCTAAAACATTGTTTTCCTTATATTCTGTAACACGGGAGATACGAGTTGGATCGTAACCCTCGGAATATCCCGGGATACTGTGTTCCCCGAGTTTTACGGTTGGATCCCTTAGTATATATAATTTCTGAAACAGAGATTATTCAGTTTAAAGCACCGTTTCCAATCGCGTTAAAATCAAACCGGCTTTTAAGGAAGGGGTGAGATGCCGCTGTCGTACCTGCTTTCATTTTGCACCCGTTTCCATACACAAGCATAAAACCAAACCTCTTTAAAAATCCGAAAGCTGCGTAACGTGTTTTTTGGACTGTGATTGGCTGCTAGTCCAGTTCCGATGTAAACAGAAGAAGCGATATGCAAAACTTTACTCGTAAAATTATGCATGGTGATTTCATTATAAATGGGCTAGTACATTATAACTTCAAAAATCCGGCATCATCGGGATTGAGACTATGCCGGATTTTTGAAGGAATGTCAAAAGTAGTAACTATGAATATCAAATGTAGTATTATATTCTTAATGGTGCCTTTAGCCATAATTTAATTCATGATAAGTGAAAATTATGTAAGAAAAAGAGAATTAAATATAAAAAAAAACTTACTTTAATATTTTCTATATTACAGAAAAAAAAAATCTAATAAAGAGTGACATTATTTCTTCGCTTATAATTTCGGTAACATCGATGTCCACTTTGTTTACTTCAATTTTTTTGGCCGTTCCTTAACAATTTTTTTTTTCATTTTATACAAATGTAAAATGTCGGTTTCGGAAATACTGTCTTATTTCTCTAAGCCATATATTAATTCTCTAGTCAAATTTATGTATTTTTCTAGTGATACCTTTTCTTCGGTTGGTTGTTCATCCTCATCTTCTGAGTTGCTACTAGCACTATCAGCGGTTTTATTTAGCACAACGTCAGCGATCTATCTGTCCATTAAATTGTTCGTTCTTGATGCAAATTTTGATGAATTTTTGAAATGATGAATTGTTCGTTCTTGTTCGTCTTTGTTGCCTTTGCTGAGCAACGGTGCAGCTCCCAGAAAATGTGTTCAGAATATAATCGCCTCTGACAAATGAAAAAAAAAAAAAAATATTAAGTCAGATATTCTTTTTTTTTTTTTTTTTTTTGCATTTTTACTTTCGATCTTGAAGTTTTTAATTCAGAAAGAATTTATATTTTTCTCCTCCCATAACTTGAAAGTGTAAAAGAAAAAGGAAGGGAAAGATGGTTTTGATGCCGGATTTTTGAAGTTACACTGCATATAAATTTTTCAAATTTTGCTTAACTTATCTTTATCAGATTTGTAATGTTTGGTCAGGGGAAAGACCGATGACGGATGATGTTTAGCTATTATAATAAAATGATCAAACATTTAAAATTTAAAAGTTCAAATGTTGCATTTTTCACAATTTGCGGAAATCTGAAAATTCTTTATTCAAGAATTGTAAGTAAAACATAGTTGCCAATTTATTGGAATAGTATTTTTCGCCTTCAAATTTTATTGCATCGTGAAAATTTCATAATATAATTTTTTATATTCTAAATAAAGCTTCAAATTTTAGTTTTCAAGGATCTACAAATACGAGTTAGTTATAATGGAAAAAAAAAAAAAAAAAAAAAGGAGAAAGAAAGAATAAGAAAAATATTTTATTTTGAAAAAATGATTTTATTAAAATTTCTTAAATCTGTTTTGAACATCTTGAGGACGAAAGTTACCTTTTAATGTTTTCTAAATAACTTTTGCATTTTATCAATGTTATTTATTATCTAATTATCATACGCCTAAGAACGGTAACAAAATAATTTTCAGCACTACACGTATAGAATATTTAGATTCAAAACAAGTTAAGAAAAATCGAGCAATTTCTTCGAATATAAATTTTAAAATTTGCTAAACTTTACTAATTTTCTAATTTTAGTTTTATTTTATTTTTAAACTTCGATTCTAATTTAATTTTTAAGCTCATTTTTAAGCACCCTTTAGTACAACTACTTAGATATGTACTTTTAATTAAGTTTGAATCTCACGTATAGTAAAGGGTTGTTGTATTTCTTAAATGAAAAATTTGATAAATCTATAATCCTTTGTCATGAATTTCTTAAGCTATCAGATAGTAATTTAATGGTATCAGGACCAGCCATAAACGGCAGAGCTCACTTATAAGGGGTCCCAAAGAGGCTGAAATCTAATATATATATATATATATATATATTATCTTTAAAGGTAAAAGGGGGTGTATTCTGATCCAATGTACTTCTCCCCTCTCATTTATAAACGACTCCTAAGGAAACTTATCTTTTTTGAGGGGGGGGGAGAGGGAAGGGGGATCAATGAAAATATATAGGGCCTTCCGAAAATTCTCTTTCGTCTGGGTTGTTTTACGAAAGACTGGCTCTGAATGGAATCGAATAGATTGTAATTATATGTTTATATGATAAGGAAGCAAATATTAGGTAATGGGTCTAGAGCGGTTCTTAAAGTATATATATATTATATATATATATATGCATATATTCCTAACATTAGCGCAGAACTTTCTGACGCATTCACGAAGTCATTTTTAAGCGCGAAAGCATGGAATATGAAGGCAAGACTATGAAGGGATATGAAATCGAATAGCGTTTTTCTTTTTTCGATAAATGCATTATATCTTGAGTTATAAGCGACTTTTGTCTCATGACGACCTTTTTTAAGCAATTACACCCCAAAAATATGCTTAAAACGTTAAATTTGACAAAATTCTTTTAAATATACTTTAGCTTTATCAAAAAATGGAAAACGCTATTCAATTTCGTAGTTTCTGAATAATAGCTCTTGCCAATTTCATATGTCTAAGAATAAAAATAAGAAAAAATTGTCTGAAAACAGTATTTTGGATTTTTAGAACACCCTTTACATTGTTTTTCTTCACTAAGGGAATTGTTCGTTATTAAAAATTTGAGAAATCCGCTTGTTTTCAGCATCTTGCAGGAAAAATTACATAAAAATCCAAAAAATCTACTTTCATTTTTAATTTTTGTTACCTGTTGTTTGCAAATGATGCATGTTACCTCTAATATTTGATAATCATACATAGTTTTGTACAATTACAAAGGCTGTTTCCTCTCTTCGTGCGAAAAAAAATGTAGATATTTTAGGCAGATATTTGGATTACAAACATTCCGTGCCTATAAATATGGCATATAATCGATTATTAATTTTTGCAAAACGCTACGGTTTTTAGAGTTACAATGCTGCCTAATTTTGTTTTTGTGTAGATTTCACCGCTTTTATTATATACAGTAAATTCTGTCTAAGGCGGACTTCGTGTAAGCCGGAAATCTGTCTACCGCAGAAAATTTTTCAAGTCCCGGCGAATCCATAGAAAATAACATTAATTCTTGCTGCATAAGCCGGAATCTGCCTAACGCGGAAACGGAAACTGTTTTGAGGTCCCATCGAAAACAAAATTTTGCTTATGGCGGAAAAAAGGATATTTTAATAATGAAAAGCATTTCGCTTACGAAACTTTAAAACTGTTTATATACGTCAAATAAGCAATGTCGAACTCAATAATAATTAAATTCCGTAACATTTCAAAAAAGTTAATTCAAAAGAAGAGAAACTATTTAAATTTTAAGGAATTCTTGCTTATGCCATTTTTTCCTATAAAAATTTGTATTTAAAAGTTATTTTTATTATTACAGTACACATTTAGGAAAATATGTATTGTCAAAGTAAAGTATATTATGTTTGTGTTGTGTATGCTTGTAGTATAGTATGCAAATGAAGATTTCTGATCTTCACGATTCTGAAAACGTTGAAGACAGCAGTGATTTTAAACATATCAGGACTGCTTGAGAAGAATTAGGTGACTCGAAAATATTTTTATTGTTCAAAGAAAAAAAATATCGATAATAACAGACTTTCATTTTAAAGAACGATAATAAAAGTTACGTACGTAAAAATATATAAAATTTGTGCTTTTTTTCCGGAGGGAGGGGGGGGGGGGGGAGAGCTCTTTTGGATAAGCCGGAATATTGTCTACTACGGAAAATTTTCTCAGTCCCGACCGATTCCGCCTTAGACAGAGTTTACTGTATCTGAGGAATGTTAAGTTTTTTAGTAATGTAGATTTCTCAAATAAAGTTCATAGTTTGCTTTTAGTTTTCTGTCTAATTAGACTGAAAGAAAGATATTGCTTTATTAAACTAAAATATCAAGAGCTTCAACAATGTTCTTTAAAGGATTTTCTTCAAGAAATCATTAAAAAAATCACTTCTGCAAATTCTGATGACATCCTTAGGAGGGGGGGGGGGGGTGTGGAGTAACAAGAAAACAGGAATTCTGCTTTTTCAGAATTTAGTGTCGCTCCCGATGGAAAAAATATATACATGTATATAGATAGTTCAGTTTTAAGACTTCAAACGCAAGCTTTTATTTTATATAAAACGACGTCATTCGCATCCAAGGAAGAATTCCTCATTTACGATCCAGTCTTAAACAACATCTACACTAAAGTAGGACGTCACTATCTCAGAATAATACACAAATCCTGCAAAAAGAAATCAGAAAGAAATTCGACAAAAAATATCGGCTATCTAATGACCTATTTGCCTTCATTTGTTTGTAATATTAATATATAGTTACTTAAAATTAAATGTAGTTTATAACAGCTCCATGTTTATCAGAAATCATTCATTTATGTTTTTTTTTTTTTTTTTTTTTTTTTTCAAAATAGGTATTTGAAACATGTATTTTAATTACTTTTTTTTCTGTTTTATGGGAAACTGGAAACAAAAAGATATAATTGCTATTTCCCAACTATTTTTCCTTTACTTTCTACAGAAATGGAGTACTTGAGTTGCCAAAATTAAACAAACGGCGCTAAAAACTACAAAAAAAGTAATATCTCAAATAAATTGAGATGCAGTTTTCAAACAAATTGCATTTAAAACTACTTTTTTCTTCCCAAAACGACTGTATAAAAATTGAAAATGTGCGATTCTTAGAAGTTTAAAAAATTGCAGTAGAGATTATTCTGTACAATGATACATCCTTTGTTTTACGGCTGGCTTATACAACGGAACGATATTTTTTGGAGATGACACTTTAATTACTGGGAGAAAGAAATAGCATACCGGGGGTTAATAAATGAAATGTAAAAAAAAAATACAGATTAATACTTTGTATTACTGAGATTACAATATTGCGAAAATATTAACTCAGATTTTCTCAAAAGCCAAAAAATTTTACCATTACTAATTCATCGCCACCTTTTCATTTTTATTATGCTTCATTTTTCAACTAATCACATTAAGTTCGAAATTTTTTTCTGTCGGACGCTTCATTTCATTAGATGACCAACGAACTCTCTTTATTCGTGTTGTAGCCTTAACAAAAATAATAATTTCTAAAAATTAAAAAAGATTAAAAAATAATAACAAAACAATTAATAACATTTAAAATTAATCACTAAAACATCAACACGCCATTGAAATACACAAGCAATTCAGCAAGCGTTGCGCTGAAAGTTTGTTTATCGAAAAAGAGTTGTCCGTAAAGCAGGCTTACTGACCTAATAGATTGCAGGTCTGATTTCGGGGGAAAAATGACCTAGGCTAGTTTCACCCTCAAACCGGCTTGTGCATTGGAAACGGTGAAGGGGGTAAAATGCCCGTTCCGGGGAGGCTTGAAAAATGCATTGGAAACGGTGCTTAACAGAATTTATACGGTAAGATACGGTTATCCATTTTTAGGTGCGTACCAAATTATATAAATACGTAGAGTCTATAATCGTCGCCTGGTCCGTCCGTCTGTCAGCATATTACAGCGCAAAAACAGTCAACACAATAGCTTGAAATTTAATATACAGGTTGTTTATAAAGTCTCGAACCCATTTCGATGTTTAATAACTCATAAAATAATAAAGATAGATTAAAATTAATAACATAAATGGTTAGATAGACTCAAAAAGTTTCGTGATCCTTGTCAATGAACTTCCACGTGTGCCCCTTTCGTCGCACGGAGAATATCAAGTCGATAGTCAGTTTCACGCCAGTTAGCAGCAAGAATGTCGGCATCCACAGAGGTTATTGCGGTTGTAATTCTGGCTTTTAAGTCATCAATGTTCGACACTCTCCTCCTGTAAACATTGTCCTTTACACATCCCCAAAGGAAAAGAAGAGCTTCAGCCACATGTCATTTTGCAACAAGATGGTGCACCACTTCATTGGGGTACCATCCATCGTTCGTACTTCTTTGAATGACCATTTTCCAGGAAGATGGATTGGGCGAGGAGGTTCAATTCCTTGTCCACCCAGATCACCTGATATAACGCCGCTGGACTTTTTCCTTTGGGGATTTGTAAAGGACATGTTTACAGGAGGAGAGTGTCGAACATTGATGACTTAAAAGCCAGAATTACAACCGCAATAGCCTCTGTGGATGCCGACATGCTTGCCGCTACCTGGCGTGAAATTGACTATCGCCTCGATATTCTCCGTGCGACGAAGGGGGCACACGTGGAAGTTCATTGACAAGGGTCATGAAACTTTTTGAGTCTATCTAACCATTTATGTTATTAATTTTAATCTATCTTTATTATTTTATGAGTTATTAAACATCAAAATGGTCCGGGACTTTATAAACACCCTGTATATAATCGTTGCAGAATTTTGTCGAGTCATTTCAAATTTTATGAAAATTGAATCTAAACTTAAAAAGATATTAATAAAAGTTTGCTTCATTCTCCTAAATTCTATGATGCGTAATTAATTCAATGATAGGTAATGATTCTAGGTTGCCATGGTGGTTACGTTCTATTTAATATGGAGTTATATTATTTTCGTATTATTATTCTATATTTTTCCGTATTCTATTATTTCCGAATTTAATACATATAATCGTATTAAAAAAATTGTATTCATGCACTTTTGCATATGAGTGCAACAATTATTGCATCAAGATATGAATATTTTTAAAATTAGTTATAGTACGAACGCACCTCATTTGACAGGTTTCACGTACAATTTTCTGACTTGTTTAATATGTAAGGAAATATTTATAATACGAAATGGAATATACATAAATTACATTTAAATGGTTAGAAGTAAATTGATAATAATTTCACAAATTTGTGCTTGCGTGAATGTAAATATATAAGTAAATAAACAAATATAACAAAGCGTATATAAATCAGATATATTAATATTTCGTAAACATTTATTAAATTAGTTTATAAAAATGTAAGTGTATATAAGAAGAATGAAAGATTACGCTTTCCAACTTCAGGATGAAAGGAAAATAAAGAATAAATATAATCGCAACTAAATTATTACAAAAACAAATGAAAATAGAGTTCCTAATATAAAAATATCATACGAAACACACATGAAACATACTGGATTTAGCTACCAATAATATATTAAGTGGCATTTATTTCAAAATAAATAATAAATAATGTCATATTAGACTGGCTGCGTCATAACTTATTTTCGAAAATTTTTAACAAAACAGGCTTTTCAAATGCCGTGTCATTAATTTTGACAATCTGTCAAAAGAGTATTTTTAAACTTAACTGTATTTATTGTGTTCTAGTCATGCATATATATATATATATATATGTGATATTTGATCGATTTTAATACTATTACTTTCTGTTTATAACTTGAAAATAAAAAATCTCGTTATAACGAATCGTTGAAGAGCACTGATTAATTTCGCTACACTGAAAAATTTTTTAATGTGAATATTTTATAATGAAATAGCATAATAGAATATTTTTTTTAACAATCCAAATAATATTCTTTAAAATGGAAAATTCGTTAACATGACATTCGTTGTAAAGAGATTCTACTCTATATAGATATAGGTTAAGGTGCCCTATTATCGTCCCCCAGTCATTTTTAGGCCCTTGGAAGTTGTAATTTTCAGTGGAAATCTACCAAATTTGGATTTTGCATAGACTAAATACACAAGCACATTGAAACATAGGCAAATATCGTACAAAAAAATTTAACAATGCGAAAAATTGTTTTTTCAAAAGTTTCTAAAAAATGCAGAAGAAAAAAATGGTCCCAATTTCGTCCACCCCCCCCCCCCCCCAAAAAAAAAAAAAAAAATCCAATACGCCGAGGCTTAACTTATAACTAAATCAAAATTTATTTCTAAATGAGTAAGTAATTTAATTTACATTAAAGTAAGGCACAAAGATATGTACTAATTATCAGTGGAAGAACAACATAACGAAACATTAGCCATCCAAACATGAGGAAAAAAATTGAAAAAAGTCATGAAAAAGCATTCCTAATTTCGTCCGCAGGACGAAAATAAGATCTGCAAGGGGACGAAATTGGGACCACGCTACTTTCCAATATGACGCAGCTTCAGTTCCTGTAAGATGACTGAGCGTCCTAAAACGCAATGTATGCTACTGTCAGCATCTTACCAACGTAAAATATATGCAATGAATAAGAAATAAATACTTAAAATACAGTAAATAAAGTTCTAGAAACGACGTAATAAGAATTCAGGTCTTCTAGGAAAATCGCCGTCTTTAATTTACGTATGCCCATTGGCGAACGAAACTTTCAACACTGACCGCTTTTACCTTCCGTCCCCTGTGCTTTGCGTCATAAGTGGCGCCACTTTTGCAGAAGCGGAGAAGTTAAGGGGGACGAAATTAGGAGAGGGGACGCAATATGGGCACTTTACCCTATGGCCGATTAATATATCGTGAAAAACAGAAGTTAAATTTAAAACATTTTTTTTTTATTATTAAATAGATAAGATATAAGGTACTGAGTAACGCAAAATATTCTGGCATAAACTTTAAACAATATTTTTCTTTAACCTACTTACCTCTAATCGACACGTTTTTGTAATTTCTTCCAATCGATACGAATCAGAAATTTCTTCATAAAGTTATTTAAATAAAAGCCACATAGAACTAAGTTAAATAAATATGTTGAACAGTGTTAAATAAAAAATCTGGTATACAGGTTTTTAATAAAGGTCGAGTAAAATTTCAATAGGGAAATGAGCTGATGCAATTTCATTGAAAGGGGACTAAAGTGAAAGGGATAGAAGTGACAAAATTAAGAAAATTGCTTCGGTTTTCATGGTAAGTTAATCTTGATAAGACTACAATATCATATTTTGAACTAAGCAAAAATGTGTTGCATCATGATAAAATCAATTTCATTATGCTTGAAGTTGTGTAACAACTTTAAAATGAACTTGAAACCATTTTTTCACATTTACCGTGAATTAACGGAATACTTTTGATCATCAGTGTAAATGAACTATTAATGAACTTCATTTTCAATATCGACCGTACTATAGTAAACGTCAATAACATAGAAAAAATTCAGGGTGATTGGAATATATGCACGAGAGTTAGATCTCGGAAAGAGGGCCAGACGACAGACAGAAAAACCGCAGTCGTAAACATTTTGCAACTATTAACGGTATATATGTCGTAGACATACATAAATAAATCCAAAAATCCAACTGGAGTGAAAAAATAGCCTGAGCCAGGAATCGAACCCGGGATCACAGCATTCCAGGATGTCGCTCTAACCACTGAGCTAGTCCGTTATGTGTGTTTTATTATATATTGTAGCGTGTATGTGTGTTTTATTATTTTTCAACTATGTTGGAAAGTGTTAAAAAAGGCATGTTTTCTAATCTACGAAAATATTACATAATCAGGAACGAAAATACATAATAAACTCATACGAGCTATCCACGATTCCGAAACGTGCTTTATCTTTTGAAACCCCTGGAACTTATATATTTCCGAGATTTAAATAAGCATTTTTAAAATCATAATTCCTTTTGGTGAAACTAATTTTTTGAAATGTTTCCAAGTGATTTTTAAAGAGAATTAATCAGTTTTCTTAAACCGGAAGGTCCGTTATTAGGATGCTATGAAGTCTCAATTCAGCATTATTAGCTGCGTAGTTCAATTTATACATGGAAGACTAAAAAAATAAGATTGTTTTAATATTAATTTTATCAATTTGTCTGTTAAACATATTTGCTGAACATGAAAATGTTTACTTAGGTATTGATAACATCCGAAAAACCTACAATCCGATTTGAGTAATCTGATTATTACATTATAAAGGAAACGCTTTCGAAAATCAGTGGCAGCAAAAGAAATTTTGTTTTTAAAAATGCTTCTTTAAATCCTAAAAATATATTTGTATCTGATCTTTTTGATGACAAAAATATCTTTTCGGAATCGTTGTAACACGGAAGAGGATATTGTATATTTTCATTAGTGGTTATTAGCCCCCGATATGCTATTTCTTTCTCCTACCAAATAACATGTCGTCTCCAAAAAATAACGTTTCGTTGTATAAGCCAGCCGTAAAACAAAGTAGATGTATCGTTGCACCTTTAAATACCCTACTGTAATTTTTTAAACTTCTAAGCATCGAAGATTTTCGGTTGTTATATCGTCGTATTGGAAAAAAAAGTACATTTTAATGTAATTTGTTTAAAAACTGCATCTCGATTTATTTTTAAAATATTATTTTTTTTGTAGTTTTTAGCAGCGTTTGTTTAATTTTGGCAACTCAAGTACTCCATTTCTATAGAAAGAAAAGAAAAAATATTTGGAAAATAGTAATTATATCTTTTTGTTGACATTTTCCCATAACTACTGAAAAAATTGTAATTAAAATACGTGCGATTTTGACAAAATATAAATGAATGATTTTGGATAAAACATGGAGCTATAATAAACTATATTTAATTTAATTCTCTATATTACAAACAAATGAAGGCATATGAATAATTAGAAAGCCGATTTTTTTTTGTCGAGTTTCTTGAGTGACAACTATTTTCTTTTTGGATTTGCGTATTATTCAGCGATAATGACGTCATATGAATACTTTACTCTAGATGTTGTTTAAGACTGGATCGTGTTTTGTATTATCTATATTTATATACAAATATATATTTTTTCATCGGAGGCAAAACTAAATTCTATAAAAGCAGAATTCATGTTTTCTTGTATTTTATTTTCTTAGATTGATAACATTTATCTATTTCTTACAGTGAGGTAATCAGATAAATTAACGCTTTGCGGTCGTATTAAAGGGTCTAGCCGGATAAGCATAGCAAAATGGCCCCCAAGGCCGATGTTTGAAATAACATGTTTGGTAACAAGGCTCACCATGAGAATACAATATAGAGTGTTTTTATCCCCTGACCTTGAACTGTTCTTGAGATAATCAGAGAAGTATGCGCCTGTGCTACTTTTTTTTGAAATACGTTTTTCTCTAAAAGTACAAAAGTTAAAAAAATGAAACCAAAGCCAATTATTAAAGAATATATTAGTTCACATCATATATTTTTTTCATATTTTTACACAAATTTTAACGTAACGCATTTTATACAAATTTTAACACATTTTGCAAGATTATGAAGGACAAACAGAATTTATTAATTCTTTTTTTAACTTTAGATATATGTAACACAATAATATGTCTTTATTTTATGTAAAAATTATATTTTATAGTTCTCCATCGTGTGGTATCTTTCAAAGTAAGCCTCCAATAGGCAGCCCTGAATTTTTCTGTTTGAACATACAGAAAAATCTTTTCTCTTTACATCTTATATCTTATTTTTTTTAAACAACTTTCAATTTCACGGTACATTTTTTTGGTAAGTTTATTTTTGCCATTTTAGAGTATTATTAAAAAAATGTTTTATGAAGCGCGAAAATATCAAAAAACCCATAAACACAATTTGTAAAATTTTATTTCGAATTCTACGCATCTCTTACGCTTGTCGATTTAGTATAATTTAAGATCAGTGCGGTTTTTTGCTGTGGTGGCTGAAACCAGGCATACGACCTCAACAGTAAAAAAGCTGTGGTGGCTCAGAGCAGACATACGACTGGAACAGTAAAAGAGCTGTGATGGATGAGAGCAGACATACGACTGGAACAGTAAAAAAGCTGTGGTGGCTGAGAGCTGACATAAGACTGCAACAGTAAAAAAGCTGTGTTGACTGAAACCAGGCACACGACTGCAACAGCAAAAAAGCTGTGGTGGCTGAGAACAGACATACGACTGCAACAGTAAAAAAGCTGTGGTGGATGAGAGCAGACATACGACTGCAACAGTAAAAAAGCTGCGGTGACTGAGAGCTGAAATAAGACTGCAACAGTAAAAAAGCTGTAGTGACTGAAACAAGACATACGACTGCAACAGTAAAAAAGCTGTGGTGGCTGAGAGCAGATATACGACTGGAACGGTAAAAAAGTTTTGATAACTGAGAGTAGACATCCTACAGCAAAGGGTTAATCACAATAGTTGTTTGCGAGTTTGATGTGTATTAACTTTTTTTATTTTGTGAAAGTATGTCCATTATAAGTTTTAAATGGCTCATTTGGCACGCTACGTCAAAATAGACATTAATTAGATTAATTTCAATTAAGTCTAACATGTTTTACGGAATTTTACATAAAAACATATAAAATGGTGAAAAGGCACTTAAAAATAAACCATGTAGAAAAGTTTAAAATTATTGTATTTCAAAATTTATCATGTTTCATTTTTCTTTGGTGTTTGATTTCAAATCAAGATTTTTTTCTTCAATCATTTTTGAACTACATTTTATCACTGAAGTTTTCTAAAATTAAGTATAGTTCAACTAAAAGATAAGGTAAATTTAAATTTTCAACAGACTAGGAAAGATTGTGGTACTGAACGCTCGAAATTGTTCTGATTTCTTGAAAAGAGTAGCATAAAATTAGCATATGCGTCCGTTGTTAGGAAGTTAAATATTTGAACCGAGAGTTATTTTTGATTCAATTTTAATTAGTAATTTTACCAAGTTCGGAAGAGTTTCTGAAAGTTTTAAAGTTTTGTATAAGTATATTGACTTAAAGAAAGATTAAATGAACTGTTTATAACGAAGAAATAAAAATTCCTTTGAAGGAAGCGAAAGTAGAGAAGAGAGAAAACATCGCGATCGGAAATTTTATCAAAATTATGCCGTATTTAACAAACAACTTGCAACTATTCTGCATGTCAAAAGATGAAAGCAACACATCGGAAAGTTGTGTCTTCAATTACAATTTAGATGTTGGCAAGAAAATAAAACTCTTATTTTTAACAATTAACATGTGCGAGATTTAGTAATTGTGAGAAATTTTCTATTTTGAAAAGGGTTTAATAGATTCATTTGAAATGGAATATTTTTGTACTTGATTTTTTAACTTTTTGGACTTGTAAAAGACTTTACCGAGGATTTTGTTAATTTTTGAATGTATATATATGTATATATATATATGTCACGGCCTATACATATGGCTGACTGAAAAATCTGGTTGTTTGCAAAGAGTCAGGCTAATTGGAAAACCATATACAATTTTCTCAATCAACCTGATATTTTCCCAGCTTATTATTAAGATCCTATGCTGCTTTAGGCTAATTGTAAAACGACATCTTGTTTTGCAATCAGCCTGAAATTTTCAGGTTATTACAAAGAGCCTGTTCATCGTTACGCAAAATTTATTACGATTCTATATATTAAATTAAGTAATAGGGAAATAATATGACTCTATCTTAAATATGACGTAATCACCATGACCACCTAGAATCATTACCTATCATGGGATATCATTTAATTAATTACTTTTGATAGGATTTAGTAGAATGATGAAAATGTTTATTAATATCTTTTAAAGTTTTGATTCGATTTTCATAAAATTTGAAATGAGTTCACAAAATTTTGCAACGTTTATACATATTAAATTTCAAACCATTCGGTTGGGTAGTTTTTGTACTATTATATGTGGCCAGACAGACCAGATGACGAGTATAGGTGCTACATCTATCTATCTATATATAATAATAAAGAAAGAAGTTTGTGTGTGAGTGAGTGAGTGTGTCGACGGTGTTCTGAAGAGACCACTGCACGTAGAGCTACAAAATTTGGGGAAAAGGTACGTCTATATGTGAAGTTTTACACCTCGAAGCCCGATTTCCGATTTTTTGATTAGATTTTTTTTATTTAATTTTTTATTTGATTTTTAGCGCTTTTTTATGTTTTGAGGCGATTTTTCCATATAAGTGAGAAGAATATTTTTTCTTTCTTTTAACCCAATATAGTAAATTTTGTTCTCTTTCCAAAAAAGTTTATTCGGAATTCGTGCAGCGATTTTTGAATTTTTAGCGAATTTTTTATGCGATTATTGAACAGCATGTAATGCATGTCCATACCATACAAGTCCATGGGTTACCGTAGGAGGGATCCAGTTCTGTCGCCAAATAACGCCAAGTTAGTCGCCAACTTGGCGATATATCGCCAAATTTGGCGATCAAAATGAGTCGCCAAAAGTGACGCCAACTTGGCGATATCTCTAATATTTCGCCAAATTCCGATAGACTTCCACTGTAAAACAATAGGGTTTACTTGCTTACAGAAAATCAACAAATTGAGATATTTTAATGCAACAAAAACTAATATTAACTTAAGGGGTTATATTAATTATATTTAAGGGAGTCAAAGTAAATTAATTACAAATAAAAGTAACAAGATCTCATGCTTAGCATGATTTCCAAAACATAAATTTTAAGAGAGCCCAAAGGTCAAAAGAATTAGATTTTGAAATTTTTATCCAATTATAGTAAATTTTGACTTTCGTGATTTTTGAACTTTTTGTGCTTTTTAATGCGATTTTTACGTTCCTTCGCGATCTGCTGCAATTTTTTGACATTCCATTTTTGACCTAAAGTACATTCTGCCCTCATTTCAATAAAGTTTATTCGGATTTCGTATAGCAATTTTCGAATTTTTCTGGTATTTTTTATGTGATTTTTAGTGTATTTTAGCGATTTGCTACTATTTTTCCACATTAGTGAAAGGAATCAACTTGCAATCTTCAAACATAATACCTATATATATTTTCTCTTTTCAGAATTTCAGAAGCGATTTAAAATTTTTTCGCGATATCGTATTGTGATTTTCAGAGCTTTTTCGTAATTCCTGCTGTTTTTTGACGTACCCGGGCAACGCCGGTAAAGTCCGCTAGTATTAAAATAATTACGAACGCAACTAATAACTATAACAAATATATAAGAACACTGATGTATTAATAAAGTCTGTTAGTGAGGGGAATTTTTTTATGTTTTTTCAGCGTTACTATGAATAGGGCATTAGGACACATTTGGTCACCCGACAGGAGAAAACAAATGTCATATTTGTCATAAATTGGCCGCACTGTGACTTGACAAAATTGTCATAGTGTTATTGCACAAAAGCACCGTTTCCAATGCATTTTTCAAGCCTCCCCGGAACGGGCATTTTACTCCCTTCACCGTTTCCAATGCACAAGCCGGTTTGAGGGTGAAACTAGCCTAGGTCATTTTTCCCCCGAAATCAGACCTGCAATCTATTAGGTCAGTAAGCCTGCTTTACGGACAACTCTTTTTCGATAAACAAACTTTCAGCGCAACGCTTGCTGAATTGCTTGTGTATTTCAATGGCGTGTTGATGTTTTAGTGATTAATTTTAAATGTTATTAATTGTTTTGTTATTATTTTTTAATCTTTTTTAATTTTTAGAAATTATTATTTTTGTTAAGGCTACAACACGAATAAAGAGAGTTCGTTGGTCATCTAATGAAATGAAGCGTCCGACAGAAAAAAATTTCGAACTTAATGTGATTAGTTGAAAAATGAAGCATAATAAAAATGAAAAGGTGGCGATGAATTAGTAATGGTAAAATTTTTTGGCTTTTGAGAAAATCTGAGTTAATATTTTCGCAATATTGTAATCTCAGTAATACAAAGTATTAATCTGTATTTTTTTTTTACATTTCATTTATTAACCCCCGGTATGCTATTTCTTTCTCCCAGTAATTAAAGTGTCATCTCCAAAAAATATCGTTCCGTTGTATAAGCCAGCCGTAAAACAAAGGATGTATCATTGTACAGAATAATCTCTACTGCAATTTTTTAAACTTCTAAGAATCGCACATTTTCAATTTTTATACAGTCGTTTTGGGGAGAAAAAAGTAGTTTTAAATGCAATTTGTTTGAAAACTGCATCTCAATTTATTTGAGATATTACTTTTTTTGTAGTTTTTAGCGCCGTTTGTTTAATTTTGGCAACTCAAGTACTCCATTTCTGTAGAAAGTAAAGGAAAAATAGTTGGGAAATAGCAATTATATCTTTTTGTTTCCAGTTTCCCATAAAACAGAAAAAAAAAGTAATTAAAATACATGTTTCAAATACCTATTTTGAAAAAAAAAAAAAAAAAAAAAAAAACATAAATGAATGATTTCTGATAAACATGGAGCTGTTATAAACTACATTTAATTTTAAGTAACTATATATTAATATTACAAACAAATGAAGGCAAATAGGTCATTAGATAGCCGATATTTTTTGTCGAATTTCTTTCTGATTTCTTTTTGCAGGATTTGTGTATTATTCTGAGATAGTGACGTCCTACTTTAGTGTAGATGTTGTTTAAGACTGGATCGTAAATGAGGAATTCTTCCTTGGATGCGAATGACGTCGTTTTATATAAAATAAAAGCTTGCGTTTGAAGTCTTAAAACTGAACTATCTATATACATGTATATATTTTTTCCATCGGGAGCGACACTAAATTCTGAAAAAGCAGAATTCCTGTTTTCTTGTTACTCCACACCCCCCCCCCTCCTAAGGATGTCATCAGAATTTGCAGAAGTGATTTTTTTAATGATTTCTTGAAGAAAATCCTTTAAAGAACATTGTTGAAGCTCTTGATATTTTAGTTTAATAAAGCAATATCTTTCTTTCAGTCTAATTAGACAGAAAACTAAAAGCAAACTATGAACTTTATTTGAGAAATCTACATTACTAAAAAACTTAACATTCCTCAGATACAGTAAACTCTGTCTAAGGCGGAATCGGTCGGGACTGAGAAAATTTTCCGTGGTAGACAATATTCCGGCTTATCCAAAAGAGCTCTCCCCCCCCCCTCCCTCCGGAAAAAAAGCACAAATTTTATATATTTTTACGTACGTAACTTTTATTATCGTTCTTTAAAATGAAAGTCTGTTATTATCGATATTTTTTTCTTTGAACAATAAAAATAATTTCGAGTCACCTAATTCTTCTCAAGCAGTCCTGATATGTTTAAAATCACTGCTGTCTTCAACGTTTTCAGAATCGTGAAGATCAGAAATCTTCATTTGCATACTATACTACAAGCATACACAACACAAACATAATATACTTTACTTTGACAATACATATTTTCCTAAATGTGTACTGTAATAATAAAAATAACTTTTAAATACAAATTTTTATAGGAAAAAATGGCATAAGCAAGAATTCCTTAAAATTTAAATAGTTTCTCTTCTTTTGAATTAACTTTTTTGAAATGTTACGGAATTTAATTATTATTGAGTTCGACATTGCTTATTTGACGTATATAAACAGTTTTAAAGTTTCGTAAGCGAAATGCTTTTCATTATTAAAATATCCTTTTTTCCGCCATAAGCAAAATTTTGTTTTCGATGGGACCTCAAAACAGTTTCCGTTTCCGCGTTAGGCAGATTCCGGCTTATGCAGCAAGAATTAATGTTATTTTCTATGGATTCGCCGGGACTTGAAAAATTTTCTGCGGTAGACAGATTTCCGGCTTACACGAAGTCCGCCTTAGACAGAATTTACTGTATATAATAAAAGCGGTGAAATCTACACAAAAACAAAATTAGGCAGCATTGTAACTCTAAAAACCGTAGCGTTTTGCAAAAATTAATAATCGATTATATGCCATATTTATAGGCACGGAATGTTTGTAATCCAAATATCTGCCTAAAATATCTACATTTTTTTTCGCACGAAGAGAGGAAACAGCCTTTGTAATTGTACAAAACTATGTATGATTATCAAATATTAGAGGTAACATGCATCATTTGCAAACAACAGGTAACAAAAATTAAAAATGAAAGTAGATTTTTTGGATTTTTATGTAATTTTTCCTGCAAGATGCTGAAAACAAGCGGATTTCTCAAATTTTTAATAACGAACAATTCGCTTAGTGAAGAAAAACAATGTAAAGGGTGTTCTAAAAATCCAAAATACTGTTTTCAGACAATTTTTTCTTATTTTTATTCTTAGACATATGAAATTGGCAAGAGCTATTATTCAGAAACTACGAAATTGAATAGCGTTTTCCATTTTTTGATAAAGCTAAAGTATATTTAAAAGAATTTTGTCAAATTTAACGTTTTAAGCATATTTTTGGGGTGTAATTGCTTAAAAAAGGTCGTCATGAGACAAAAGTCGCTTATAACTCAAGATATAATGCATTTATCGAAAAAAGAAAAACGCTATTCGATTTCATATCCCTTCATAGTCTTGCCTTCATATTCCATGCTTTCGCGCTTAAAAATGACTTCGTGAATGCGTCAGAAAGTTCTGCGCTAATGTTAGGAATATATGCATATATATATATATAATATATATATACTTTAAGAACCGCTCTAGACCCATTACCTAATATTTGCTTCCTTATCATATAAACATATAATTACAATCTATTCGATTCCATTCAGAGCCAGTCTTTCGTAAAACAACCCAGACGAAAGAGAATTTTCGGAAGGCCCTATATATTTTCATTGATCCCCCTTCCCTCTCCCCCCCCCCCTCAAAAAAGATAAGTTTCCTTAGGAGTCGTTTATAAATGAGAGGGGAGAAGTACATTGGATCAGAATACACCCCCTTTTACCTTTAAAGATAATATATATATATATATATATATTAGATTTCAGCCTCTTTGGGACCCCTTATAAGTGAGCTCTGCCGTTTATGGCTGGTCCTGATACCATTAAATTACTATCTGATAGCTTAAGAAATTCATGACAAAGGATTATAGATTTATCAAATTTTTCATTTAAGAAATACAACAACCCTTTACTATACGTGAGATTCAAACTTAATTAAAAGTACATATCTAAGTAGTTGTACTAAAGGGTGCTTAAAAATGAGCTTAAAAATTAAATTAGAATCGAAGTTTAAAAATAAAATAAAACTAAAATTAGAAAATTAGTAAAGTTTAGCAAATTTTAAAATTTATATTCGAAGAAATTGCTCGATTTTTCTTAACTTGTTTTGAATCTAAATATTCTATACGTGTAGTGCTGAAAATTATTTTGTTACCGTTCTTAGGCGTATGATAATTAGATAATAAATAACATTGATAAAATGCAAAAGTTATTTAGAAAACATTAAAAGGTAACTTTCGTCCTCAAGATGTTCAAAACAGATTTAAGAAATTTTAATAAAATCATTTTTTCAAAATAAAATATTTTTCTTATTCTTTCTTTCTCCTTTTTTTTTTTTTTTTTTTTTTTTTTTCCATTATAACTAACTCGTATTTGTAGATCCTTGAAAACTAAAATTTGAAGCTTTATTTAGAATATAAAAAATTATATTATGAAATTTTCACGATGCAATAAAATTTGAAGGCGAAAAATACTATTCCAATAAATTGGCAACTATGTTTTACTTACAATTCTTGAATAAAGAATTTTCAGATTTCCGCAAATTGTGAAAAATGCAACATTTGAACTTTTAAATTTTAAATGTTTGATCATTTTATTATAATAGCTAAACATCATCCGTCATCGGTCTTTCCCCTGACCAAACATTACAAATCTGATAAAGATAAGTTAAGCAAAATTTGAAAAATTTATATGCAGTGTAACTTCAAAAATCCGGCATCAAAACCATCTTTCCCTTCCTTTTTCTTTTACACTTTCAAGTTATGGGAGGAGAAAAATATAAATTCTTTCTGAATTAAAAACTTCAAGATCGAAAGTAAAAATGCAAAAAAAAAAAAAAAAAAAAAGAATATCTGACTTAATATTTTTTTTTTTTTTTTCATTTGTCAGAGGCGATTATATTCTGAACACATTTTCTGGGAGCTGCACCGTTGCTCAGCAAAGGCAACAAAGACGAACAAGAACGAAAAATTCATCATTTCAAAAATTCATCAAAATTTGCATCAAGAACGAACAATTTAATGGACAGATAGATCGCTGACGTTGTGCTAAATAAAACCGCTGATAGTGCTAGTAGCAACTCAGAAGATGAGGATGAACAACCAACCGAAGAAAAGGTATCACTAGAAAAATACATAAATTTGACTAGAGAATTAATATATGGCTTAGAGAAATAAGACAGTATTTCCGAAACCGACATTTTACATTTGTATAAAATGAAAAAAAAAATTGTTAAGGAACGGCCAAAAAAATTGAAGTAAACAAAGTGGACATCGATGTTACCGAAATTATAAGCGAAGAAATAATGTCACTCTTTATTAGATTTTTTTTTTCTGTAATATAGAAAATATTAAAGTAAGTTTTTTTTTATATTTAATTCTCTTTTTCTTACATAATTTTCACTTATCATGAATTAAATTATGGCTAAAGGCACCATTAAGAATATAATACTACATTTGATATTCATAGTTACTACTTTTGACATTCCTTCAAAAATCCGGCATAGTCTCAATCCCGATGATGCCGGATTTTTGAAGTTATAATGTACTAGCCCATTTATAATGAAATCACCATGCATAATTTTACGAGTAAAGTTTTGCATATCGCTTCTTCTGTTTACATCGGAACTGGACTAGCAGCCAATCACAGTCCAAAAAACACGTTACGCAGCTTTCGGATTTTTAAAGAGGTTTGGTTTTATGCTTGTGTATGGAAACGGGTGCAAAATGAAAGCAGGTACGACAGCGGCATCTCACCCCTTCCTTAAAAGCCGGTTTGATTTTAACGCGATTGGAAACGGTGCTATAAGGATATGAAACCGGTCTTTACGACTTCAAATCGAAGGTCACAGTCACAATTTGTACGTCACTGTGACTTTGTAGTGACATCACCATGCTATAAAGATAATAATGAAGGAGATAATGTAAAATTAGGGCTGGTAGAAGATTGCGCTTTATACATATGCAGAAGTCTACGAAAAAAGCCTACATAAGAATCCCGACAATAAATCGAATCGTATTTTCGAACCCTTGATCGTGGAAAGCAGAATTGCAGTTTTATATGAATAGAATTAATAGTGTCAAAAATTTCAATTTGTATTTAGTGTATTTTTCTTTAGAACTGTAATAGTTTTATTTTTTTTAATTGATGTTAAATCAAGCATTTTACATGTCTATGTTCTTAGATCTATGTTCTAGATCTATGTTCTAGATCCTAGATCTATGTTCTTAGGCAATGCCTCAGAACAATTTTTCTCACTTGTAATGACTTTTCTTTGAAATCTCCTCTTCTTACATCACCAACAACAAAGTAAATCAGTGGCCAGTGTGATACTATAAGGTCTGGTACATGGCCTCTGTTGGTTATTTCGGTGCCCTCTTCAAACTTCGGAACAGAAGGGAGAAACACGTTAAATTTTTTTCAGAGTCATGAAACAAACATAAGTAAAATTACATATATCAATATCTATCTGCTCTTTGGTAGTTATTGCATAACTAATGCGTATCCTGGATGATACGATAATAATGAAAGCATTACAAACATAAGATGTTTAACAATTATCTGATTGCAGCAAATAATGTAATTAAGTTGATTAAAACGCTAGAAATAGGAAAAGATTTAACTAGTTACATGACCAAATCAGCATATAGAAATCGGAAAGCTTTTGTGACAACAGAGCAATTGTAAAAATAACTCCTATATTAATTAAAATCATAGATACATTCTAAAGGTCAAAAGTGAGAATTTTCTTTAATTGTTCCCGCAACTCGACAGACCTCAGAGGCACATTTCAGTTTTCATTTTTTAGGAGGATGAATGTTTGCAGGGTTATGAAAATGTAAACGTTCCAACGCATTTGAAAAAAGCATGATTATTGCTTAAAAAAAAATAAATAAACTTTAGGGGCTATATAATTTAAATATAGGAATCAATTTCTGTTAAAAGATTTTTTTTTTGAAAATTTGTTTCGAATATATCGGGTGTCCTAAAAAGGACTGGCAGATTTTAAAATTCAATAACTTGCAAACGGTGACAGATATTTTAAAAATTCTTGCAGGAGGGTTATGCATGAGGTCAAAAGTTTTTTTTTACAGTGATTGTCGATTTTAGTTCGAATTACAAAATATAGTTAGCGCTGTAAGCAACAGGCGCTAAATACAGGCTCGATTTTTTGGCCTTTCTCTGCTTTCATGCGGAAAATGGAGATTAAAATGTATTGAGCGGGTCCCGAAGTGCCAAAAATCGTGTCTGAATTTACCGTCTATTGATCGCAGCGCCATCTATTGTTTGTAATTCGAACTAAAATTGAAAATCACTGTAAAAAAAACTTTTCACCTCATGCATAACCCTCCTGCAAGAATTTTTTAAATATCTGTCACCGTTTGCAAGTTATTGAATTTTAAAATCAGTCAGTCTTTTTTAGGACACCCGGTATATATTTTTTAAATTAATTTTGGAAAGATTATGAACCGTAGGAATTTTTAAAAAGAAATCGATTTTTAAAATTTTCAAATATGCGAATTCAAAGTTACCTCCATTCCGTGAAATAGCTCTTGAATTACGCTTATAAATTATCCGCATTACAATCAGCTTTGCAACGATTACAAATGAATATAATATTAGAAGTTCCAAGCTTGACCGAGTGACTTCCCGTTTGGTATCCAATAGTAAAATTTACCACAAAAAAAAAAAAAAAAAAAAAAAAAAAAAAAATCCAAATATGATGTTAAAATTCGGTATTCGTATTAAAAATTAAAGAGTTTAGTAAAATTTTAGTATGAAGACAACCACCTAAAGCTATATTTTTAACACAAATTAATAGAAAACATAATTTATAGTTCAATGCCTGTTAGGTAGCTTTCTTTACAAAAAGCTACCTATTGCAGCCGTTCGGAGGAAAGCGATTTCAAAAAATTTTGGTATATTTTCATCGATCATGACCCCCAAACCCCGAAACCACCCTCCGTTCAAAATTTATATATATATATATATATATATATATATATATATATATATATATATATATATATATATATATATATATATGACCTATGTCACACTGTAACTCTCGTATTTATGAACCAATTTGGATGTAATTCGGTGTGTACATAGTACATACAAATGTCTCAACCGAGTTCGTTGGCCAGCTTCATCCGCCATCTTGTTTAAAAATGGCGGCTATTTAAAATTTTAAGAAAAATTTAAATTTGAAATGTGGTAGCAGAAAATTGAAAAAATATTTTTTTCTTATGTGTTTGACCTTGATAAAAAGATTCGGGAGCAGTTTTTGTTTCGTCTATATCTTAAAAAATGGCTGAGTTATAGCATTTTGAATTTCTAGCGTGGCTGACATTTTGAAACGTCCTGATTTTCGCTACGTGATAACAGACGTATTTATGAACCAATTTGGATGTACCTAGGTGTGTGCATAGTACATGCAAATAACTCAACCGAGTTCGTTGACCAGCTTCATTCGCCATCTTGTTTCAAAATGGTGGCCATTTAAAAAAATTTAAAATAAATAAATTTAAAATGAGATACCAAAATATTGGAAAATGAAAAAGATTTTTTTTGTATGTGTTTGACCTTAATACAAAGATTCCGGAACAGGTTTTGTTTCGTCTACATCTAAAAAAATGGCTGAGTTATAACATTTTGAATTTCTATTGTGGCTGACATTTTAAAACGACCTGATTTTTGTCACGCGATAACAGGCGTATTTATGAACCGATTTGATTGTAACTTGGTCTGTACATAGTACATACCAATGTCTCGACCGAGTTCGTTGGCCAGCTTCATTCGCCATCTTGTTTCAAAAGGGTTGCCATTTTTAAAAAAAAGTCCTTCCAGCCAGTGCCGGGAGGAAGAGGTAGCTTTCATATTCCTTATTTTTAAAAAGACAATTTATATTATTCAAACACACGAAGCTCAATTAAGTGGAAACCGAATGTAGGAGATTCAATACTTATTTTTATCAATACTAAATCATTATGAATGACAATTTTGCGAAATTAGTCAGCTTTATCCAAGCTGCTTTTATTTAAAATCACTTATATTAGGCTGCCAAATTCGGCGATTTTTTAAAGTGCCTGCCATTTTAAGACAACATGGTAGATGAGGCTAACCAGTGAACTTGGTCGAGACCTTAGTAATTGCTGTGCACATGCTCATTCATATCGGAATCGGTTGATATATACGAGTGCTGTCGCATGCAAAAAATCAGATTTTTCAAAATGTCATCCACTTTAGAAATTGAAACTGCTATATCTGAGCCATTTTTTAAGATAAAGACAAACAAAAAATGCTCCTGAATCCTTATATCAAGGTCAAATACTTAAGAAAGAAACCTTTTTCAATTTCTAATTTTTTTGCACCTCACTTTAAATATAATTTTTATTAATTTAATTGCCGCCATTTTGAAACAAGATGGCTGATGAAGCTGGGCAGTTAACTTGGTCGAGATATTGATGTATACTATCCACATGCCTTCTTCCATCGAAATAGGCGAATACGTGTGGTATCGCGTGACAAATACAAGATCGTTTCAAAGTGTTAGCCATGATAGAAATTCAAAGTGCTATAATTCAACCACTTTTTAAGATATAAACAAAAGAACAAATTTTCAGAAACAAAAACTGCTCCAGAATCTTTGTATCAAGGTCAAACACATAAAAAATCTTTTTCATTTTCCAATTTTTTAATACCGCATTTTAAATTTTAAATTACATTTTTTTTAAAAATGGCAACCCTTTTGAAACAAGATGGCGAATGAAGCTGGCCAACGAACTCGGTCGAGACATTGGTATGTACTATGTACAGACCAAATTACATTCAAATCGGTTCATAAATACGCCTGTTATCGCGTGACAAAAATCAGGTCGTTTTAAAATGTCAGCCACAAGAGAAATTCAAAATGTTATAACTCAGCCATTTTTTTAGATGTAGACGAAACAAAACCTGTTCCGGAATCTTTGTATTAAGGTCAAACACATACAAAAAAAAAATCTTTTTCATTTTCCAATTTTTTGGTATCTCATTTTAAATTTAATTTTTTTTACATTTTTTTAAATGGCCACCATTTTGAAACAAGATGGCGAATGAAGCTGGTCAACGAACTCGGTTGAGTTATTTGTGTGTACTATGTACACACCAAGGTACATCCAAATCGGTTCATAAATAAGTCTGTTATCACGTGGCAAAAATCAGGACGTTTCAAAATGTCAGCCACGCTAGAAATTCAAAATGCTATAACTCAGCCGTTTTTTAAGATATAGACGAAACAAAAACTGCTTCCGAATCTTTTTATCAAGGTCAAACACATAAGAAAAAAATATTTTTTCAATTTTCAATTTTTTGCTACCACATTTCAAATTTAAATTTTTCTTAAAATTTTAAATGGCCGCCATTTTTAAACAAGATGGCGGATGAAGCTGGCCAACAAACTCGTTCGAGACATTGGCCTGTACTATGTATAAACGAAGTTACATCCAAATCGGTTCATAAATATGCCTTTTATCGCGTGACAAAATTCAGGACGTTTCAAAATGTCAGCTTCGCTAGAAATTCAAAATGCTATAACTCAGCCATTTTTTAAGATATAGACGAAACAAAAACTGCTACGGAGTCTTTGAATAAAGGTCAAATACATAAGAAAAAAATATTTTTCCATTTTCAATTTTTTGGTACCACATTTCAAATTTTAAATGTTTTAAAAATTTTTAAATGGCCGCCATTTTGAAACAAAATGGCGGATGAAGCTGGCCAACGAACTCGGTCGAGACATTGGTATGTACTATGTACACACCGAATTACATCCAAATTGGTTCATAAATACGAGAGTTACAGTGTGACATAGGTCAGATATATATATATATATATATATATATATATATATATTGATATATATATATATATATATATATATATATATATATATATATATATCAATTTTGAACGGAGGGTGGTTTCGGGGTCTAGGGGTCATGATCGATGAAAATATACCAAAATTTTTTGAAATCGCATTCCTCCGAACGGCTGCAATAGGTAGCTTTTTGTAAAGAAAGCTACCTAAAAATGTAATTTAAAATTTAAAATGAGGTATTAAAAAATTGGAAAATGAAAAAGATTTTTTTTATGTGTTTGGCCTTAATACAAAGATTCTGGAGCAGTTTTTGTTTCTGAAAATTTGTTCTTTTGTTTATATCTTAAAAAGTGGTTGAATTATAGCACTTTGAATTTCTATCATGGCTAACACTTTGAAACGATCTTGTATTTGTCACGGGATACCACACTTATACGCCTATTTCGATGGAAGAATGCATGTGGATAGTATACATCAATATCTCGAACAAGTTCGCTGGCCAGCTTCATCAGCCATCTTGTTTCAAAATGGCGGCCATTAAATTAAAAAAAAAATTATATTTAAAGTGAGGTGCAAAAAAATTAGAAATTGAAAAAGGTTTCTTTCTTAAGTATTTGACCTTGATATAAGGATTCAGGAGCATTTTTTGTTTGTCTTTATCTTAAAAAATAGCTCAGATATAGCAGTTTCAATTTCTAAAGTGGGTGACATTTTGAAAAATCTGATTTTTTGCCTGCGACAGCACTCGTATATATCAACCGATTCCGATATGAGTGAGCATGTGCACAGCAATTACTAAGGTCTCGACAAAGTTCACTGGTTAGCCTCATCTACCATGTTGTCTTAAAATGGCAGGCACTTTAAGAAATCGCCGAATTTGGCAGCCAAATATAAGTGACTTTAAATAAAAGCAGCTTGGATAAAGCCGACTAATTTCGCGAAATTCTCATTCATAATGATTTAGTATTGATAAAAATTAGTATTGAATCTCCTACATTCGGTTTCCAGTTAATTGAGCTTCGTGTGTTTGAATAATATAAGTTGGCTTTTTAAAAATAAGAAATATGAAAGCTACCTCTTCCTCCCGGCACTGGCCGGAAGGACTTTTTTTATTTCTTTTCTGCGACAATTTGAGGATGGGTATTCTCTTGTTTTTTGGTCATCTGAACATAATTTCTAGAACTCTAGCTCATTAGGAGGAGTGGAAGATCGATAAAATTCCATGGTTACATACATGAACTTGATAAGCTAAATAAAAGCGGGTAAAAAGTATTGAAATAACTCCAGAAGCTTTCGAGAAATAGGTACGCCATTGTCGATTTTTAACACAAGATTTCACAATTTTTGTGTGCACATTATTAGAAATGTTCATGGATATATTATTCATGGATTTATCATTAATAGGCTAATGTTCGCTGAAAAAAATTCTTTAGAAGATAAAAGTTTAATTGAGTTTTAAACTATAGTTATAAATCTAAATTTATTAATTATTTTGGTTATATCCCAACTCCAAAGTATTTGGTAAACACATGTTAGAAATTGAGTTAAAAAAAACTGATATTAAAATTAATGAACATCACTTCTCCTCAAATAAATACAAAAATGCTCAAATTTATTATATTATCTCATAAAAGCTTACGCAAATTAAATTCTTTATTAGACATTAAATTCTTTCTAAAAACTCGATTGATGTAAATGAAAGTTGCGAAAATTAAATCCGCATTCTATTGAAAAAATATATATAGCAGAGTAACAAACGGGTAAATTTCCTATAAATCCACCCCTAAGAAACGTAAATGTCTTTGAAAACCTTAGAGATAAAACAATTTGCGGTTATAAGATTGTCATTCTTTGTCTGACGTCCATGATGTTATAAAATCTTTCATATATTTTATCATAAGCTGGATTTAGATAAACACAATAAAATTAAAAAATAAAAAGTCACATAACGTAGGGCAAAGTGTTTGTATCTAAAATTTCATAAAGCATTTTAAATTTCCTTTTAAGGTATAAAAACTGAAAAATAGCATATTTGAATTAAATATTTAGAACTCATGAACATACATATCTAATATATCAAATAAAATATCAAATATCAAATATCTAAGCACGTGTATTTGTATCTATGTATGCAAGTTAAGCTTACATTTGATTGTCAACTTCAATATCTATACATAAAAATCTATATTTACACAATGACTCTTTAGTTCTATGCACCTAATCCTCGATTTTCACAAAAATTTTTCATAGAAAATATTATGCGAATTGAAACCGGTTAATTCTCATCAGCATTTCACTTTAAAAATAAATCCACGCAGATAAATTTAACACATTCATGTGAAAAAATAGGAAGTATTTTTACTAAGGAATTTTTAATTTTTTTGAAAAACAAAATACTACATAATTATCAAAATTTTTGGTTCGTTCCCATGCATAGACACATTTCACTCTGTTGGCTGTACGTCTTTTAACCCTCCGACTGTCTTGGAAAAGGGCAAAATTGTAACGTTGTTTTCTCTGCATTTTGTTTTAAATGTTAAAAATAAATGATTCTTTGAACCTTTTATAAAAAAAACTTAATAACGAATATGAATGCAATCCTTGGAAGTATTAATCATTGTTCAATGTATTAAAAATACATTAAATCAATAGAATTATATTACTTTAAATATTGCTTGTATTGCAGTGAAACCTGGAGCTTAGTGAACGTATTAACACGGGCTTGTCAGTGAGGGGGTTAAGCAAGTTAAAAAAATTCTAAATTACTAAATTAAAGTCGTGTGTGAACTTTTCTACAAAATTTTCCAAAATTATGTAGGGGAGACTAGGGAAGGTTGACCAACATTTTACAAAATGTTTTTTTTTTTTTTTTTTTTTTTTTTTTTATATATTGAACGTAGAATAAAGTTTTATAGATCATTTTATTCGTTATACAATCAGTTATCAAAATAAAATTGCTACATAAGTGTAGCATATAAGAAATTTGAAAAATGTTGATTTTAATCATGAAAATATAATGAGTCAAGGCTCCCACATATAGGAGGTTTGACCCACTATATGGGAGTCTTGACCCACTTTGTTTTATATTGCACTATTTGTGAAAAGAAATAAAATCAGTTTAAAAAAGCAAAATAACTTTATTCTACATGCTTTAATTGTTATAAAAAATATATATATATTTTTTAAAATATGAGGCTTAAACAAACCTGTTAAGATGCAATCGCAAGTCAGAGGAGAAAAATTTTGTTTTAAACAGGATTTTGTCTGAGCAGGTATAATTGTACAGCAGGGAAAATGAAATTTTAACATTTAAGGCAGTATTCTGTTAGAGACAGGTTCCGTTTTCATAGTGTTTCATGCTATTATGTCCGGAATTAGGAGCCACTGTCCTGCTTTTTTTACTCCTTGCTCTATTTTTTCTGACACTTGATGTCACATAGTTTGGCTTCATCTCACTGTATTCTCCATGGTGAAATTTTTCTACATACCTTCCTAAAGTTTTTCGATCGATGCTATGTGGGTCATTCCATACAAAATGAGCAAATCACCTGTGGCAGACATGTCACAGCTTTTAACGAAAATCATTTTGTAAGTAGATCATATCTATTTATGAGTAAATGTAAAATAATAGATTTTAGGATTGTTTATTTAAGTATTAAAATTTATATTAAAAGTGGATGCAAAATCGTGGTTTTGGGCTACATGCTTGAAGTTTCAATTTTGGTTAATAGCCTTAAGAATGCAAAAACTATATTAAAAATATTTATAATTAGGAATGAATGATAAGTAACAGATTGACGTAAGTTAGTAATTGTATTTTTATTCCTTAATGAGAAAAAAGTTATTTTTGAAAAAAATTGAGGGAAAAATGCAACGTTTCTATTGAGATGAAGGACACCTCTGACAATATCGAAATTGCTTGACGTTATAGCTAAAAGTATATATATTAAATATTTAAACTTTCATTCTTGCCTTTTTTATTCCTTAATGAGAAAAAAATAAATAGTAAAAAATGTTGAGGATAAAATACAATATTTCTATCACTTGTTTCGACGTGAAAGAAAGCTTTTTTAAACTTTTAATTCTTTTGATATTATAGATAACAGTATGTATTTTAAATATAAAAACTTTTATACTTGCTTTCAGTTTATTTTTTCCTCAAAAAGATTTTAATTAAAGTAGAGAAAAAATGCTCAATTGAACAGAAAATTATATATTAATTTCTAAACCCACATACAGAAAATAGATGGCAGCACTAAATTTTTTCACCTTGAAATCGTGCAACATTTTAAGAAGCGCGCGGGAATTAAAAAAATAACTCATGGAACGTAGTTAATATTGCCTTTTTTAACCCAATTTTGTGACGTTAGGAATCAAAAAGAAGTGCTTGAAATTTTTTTAGCAGATTATGGACTTATTGTTCTTTATGTCTGTGCAATAACTGTAATGTGGGACATTTCCTTCATTATTTTTTTTACCTGTCAATAAGAGGAAAAATTACGATTTTGCATTTTTTTTAAAGTTTCTAAAATTTTTTAAAGGTGAAGGAAATACATGGCAAATTAAAAACTTTAGTAATTCGATCTTAATATGTAAAACTACATCAGGCATTAATTTCTCAGATGTTTTTGAATTCCTTTAATTTTTATTACGTTTTTAATTTTCTCAAAATTTGCAAATTTTCAATTTTTACAACCAATTAAAGAATAATCATGGTGTTACCAGATTATTATTGCTCAATAAATAAGAAGATAATTTTTCAGAGGTTACATTATTAAAAAAAAAAATTCATTTCAGTTAAATAGTTTTCAAGATACAGAACTTCAAACCTGCAACTTTGGACGATTGCACACATGCCATTCTTTATCACAAGTTTTTTAAATGTCCAAAACTGCTAAAATAATTTATTTTTTGTGAAGATATTTTGCAGAGCTCTATTTGAATATGAATTGAACCTGTATATCAAATTTTATTAATATCTGTTACTATGTGGCCACGACTTTTTTTTAATTTTTGCTCATTTTACGTGGAATGACTCATGTTCTTTTGCAACCACGGGAGCACTTAACTTATCATTAACAAGATTTAAACCTTTAAGGAGCAAAGTACTTTCAGTACTAAAATGTTGAAATAAATGACTGGCACCGGAATTTGTGAGCAAATTTATTTCGAAATAAGAAAAAAGGCTATATTTCACATACGTGTTAAATGAAAATATTTTAGCGAAATTGTGGTGTCATTGTGATGTTTCGGAATTAGAATTAAGTTGTTTTAGAAACATACCACTGCCCCTCAAAGGGTTAAGCCTGCTGCTTTCATCCTTTCTAGTCTCTACTAGACTTTCCTACTGTTTCTATTTACCTATTGTAAGCAATATTTAAATGGTAAAAAGATCCTATCAACTTTACCATTTTCTAGCAATTTTTCACATTTTTTTATAGCCAGTTTTAAAGATTTTCTTTTCCATCACACCATTTTACTGGAGCTTTACAGAATAAATTTACATTCTTTTATGTATGTACCATTAACTTTTCATTATGCACACTGTATAATAAAAAGATTTCCAAAACCACTTAATTAAGGAAGCCTTGAGCATCTCGTCAACCCTCCCTCACATTGACTGGATCAAGCCTCCCTACATAGACCTTTTCTAAAGAATACCACATTGTTATGTTAAACCTAACTTACTGTACAGTCTTTATGCCAGGAATGAAAGATCCATATTTCTGCATTACTTTAAACCTACTTACTTAAACTTCTATGATATAATTTATTAGGAAAAAGCTTACAAAATATTCCTAAAAAACGCAACTTTTAGGTGTAATATGCCTCCCAATTGATTTTTTCCACACCTATTTCGATTATCTCTATGAAACGAAGACTGTTGTTTGATCATTCCAGTAGCTTTGATTGACACCTATTGATAAAACTCTGAAATTCTTTTAAATATGAAAATTAATTGGTGGGTCAAGTCTTCCACATGGTCAACCGCCCCTAGTCTCCTCTATATACAGTAAAACTTCAATTATCCGAACTCCGACTATCCGAATCGCTGATTATCCGAATCGCTTTCAGAATTTCAGAAAAAAAAATTAAGACGGAAACGTACTGCGATTTACAAAATAATGATTCTGTCTACGTGCGCTATTGTCCTTCCCTGCTTAAGTTATTACAGACGCTTTGATTAGACAGTCAGTGGGACTTAACCTGCTAGTTTACCTGCTATTGTGACGGTACTCTTTCGCGTCGGTGCATTGTTTTGATTTGTGAGTGCGTTCCGTCGTTCACTGTGACTGCTAAAAGAAAACGTGTTGGGTTATCGTTAACGGATGAACTAAACATTATAGATCAATCCGATAAAGGAGTAACGAGTAAACAGTTGGCTGAGATGTATGGTGTTGGATAATCAACGATTTCAGAAATTAAAAAGAGCAAACCTACACTTTGAAACTTCGTGTCAGAGCTTGAAAACGAAGATGGAAGTTCTTCAAGAAAATCAATGAAGGCAGCAACAAACAAAGATTTAGAAGATGCCGTTTTCAAGTGGTTTTTGGAGCAACGTTCTAGACCATTTTTCAGAAAAAATCCAATTATCCGAATTTTTGATTATCCGAATGGGGTCCGGTCCCAATTGATTCGGATAATTGGAGTTCTATTGTATGTCATACTTCTCGATATCAACGCAAACTATGATGACGAACACCAGCCGTATCATTGCCAACCATTAATTATTCCGTAGAATACTAATATTGCAGTCGTAAGTGGCGACAGTGGAAGACAGGACTTAAAACATTAGGAAGAATTTCCCATTCAATCAAAAAAAAAGAGGCGGACTAACCATTAATGAATTTATTGTAATTCACATCTCAGCACAATTCCACTAATAATCTAATTGGCTCTCGTATCTGGGTGTACCGCTTCATATCAAAGATGTTAAATTGTATTAGAAACTACACTATTTAACAAGTGGGTAAGTGTGATCACAGATCGCACAGAGGGTTTCGTTTAATATTCCTTTAAAACACTTTACCCTTTTGTGAAATCTGTTAGTTCCACATTTCGCAACCAGGGGCGCACTCTATTCTACACAAACCTCTATCCAAAGGAAACTCCGTTTTACAACCTATCCGTAGGTATATTAGTCGAGGGGATCGGGTCTATAGCACCCGAGATAGGTCATAACAAAAGTGTATCAGATCGAAACTCTGTTAAACAACCTATCAGTGGATGTGTTACTCGAGTTGGTGGCGGCCTTAAGCGAGAAATTAAGAAATTTGCTGAAAGTACTATTCGGAAATAGTGGTAACTAAAATTTTGACATTTTTATATTTCATAAGCAGCACGTGTCTGAGTATATCATAGTGCTCAAAAAACGACACCTAAAAAGGTCGTAAACGCTAATTTTTAAAAAAGAAATCCAGCGCCCCTCCCCCGCCCTCCCTTCACAGGTAATTGCATGCACCATTATTTTATAAGCTTTTTATTATGTGTCATGCAGTATCTTAAAGTTGCAAACGGATCGCCTTGTTATATTTCCTAATTTTAACAAAATCGCGTTACGTTAGTTCCGCATTCCACCACCAGGGAGCGCACTCTATTCTTAACAAAAGCATATCTGAACGAAACTCCTTTGCGCAATCTCTCCGTAGATACATGGTCGGGAGGGTGGCGGTGCAGTCTTAACCAACAATTTAAAACATTTTCTGCGATAACAAACGCTAAGATTTAATAAATAAATCTAGTCCCCCCCCCTCCACTCCTCAAAATATCACACTCCATTCTTTTTTACACTTTTTCTTATGTGTTATAAAGTATCTTAGAGTTTCGAACACATCGAGTGGCGGTCTTAAACAATAATTTAATATATTTCCTGAAATTGCTATTCGGAAATAGTGGGATGAACACTTATAAATCTATAAACTTTTTCATATTGAATAATTAATACTTATCTCATAGCACGCCGTCGAAACACCCCACGCAAATTGTTAGATTTCCTAATTTAAATGAAATCTCCGTTAAAAAAGCACGTGCCTCCATCTTAATCTGGCATTTCATGGAAATAAAAGGAATTAATAAAGTAATAATTAATATCTCAGCTCGTAATGAAGCAATCTCTTTGAACCGGGTATGTATGGAATCTGCGAGAAATTTCCAGCCCGGATGTCAAAAAATTTAATCGAAAAATTTAATGTTTAAAAAGTTTAAATTTAGTATTAGACTTTCATCCCCTTAAATTTCTCCCGCGCCGATATGTCGAGAAATGACGACAGCTGCCTTCCGGTGAATGGAAATCTGTTTTCATTGTCTTTAAAAACACAGAAATTAAATTTTTATCGATCGATTTTTAGTGGATTTTTTGCGTTCTATCCTACGCAGAAATTTGAATTTTATACCAAAATAAAGTAGAATTTTTTCCGCGTATTTCTACACCTGTTACGAATTTGTACGACCGATATTTCGGCAGATCCAATTTTGCTTTTTAAAGGTCCACTTCATTTATTGCTTAAAGTACTCCGTGGTAACCCTGCACCGGCTGATTTGACGGAGCATCCGCCGAGTTTACTGGCAACCATTAGGAGAAACTGGGGAGGATTTCGATAACGTGCATTTTCACCTGCAATCAAAAGGTTGATTGGTTAATTTTAGAATTTAATTAGCCCGTAATTAGGTTAATTACCAACTTTTTCAAAATTTTATGATTTGTTGTTTGATGTAAGGTGTTCAGCTATAAGTACCCAAACTTTCAAGTCTCTAACATGTATAGTTTCTGAGAACGGGCTCTGTGACGGACAGACGGACAGACAGACAGAGGAGCGAGACGAATAGGGTTTCGTCAGATGAACGAAACCCTAAAAACCAACTCCGCCAAGTTAAAGGTGATTATTAGCAAACGGAGAAACGTACAAATCTTCTGTTTCAAGCCTTTGCAAGCTGTATAAATATCAACAAAAAAGCGCAAAGGTACACTGATGTGTTCTACGCCAGAACCAACTAAATTTAGGTTAGGCGGGTAATGATCAGTGTTGCCAGTGGGCTACTTTTTTTAAATTCCGATTTCTTGATTGGCACCACTTTTTTGAAACGTTAAAATTCCCTTTGTTTTCGCCTAAATTAATCTGTCATTAAATAAGTTTCACTTTACCATTTCAAAAAAGTGGTGCCAGTCAAGAATCTGAATTTTAAAAAAGTAGCCCGTCTGGCAACACTGGGAATGAGGCGAAAGCGCGCTTACCGATTGGTTGAAAAGAATGCGTAGAGCGGAGAAAACTTGACGTAGTGGCAGAACTCTTTACGTATAGCTGAAATTT
Source organism: Maratus speciosus (assembly GCA_963932465.1). Taxonomy (NCBI): domain Eukaryota; kingdom Metazoa; phylum Arthropoda; class Arachnida; order Araneae; family Salticidae; genus Maratus; species Maratus speciosus. Next base: position 415,035,228 of record OZ010790.1, on the reverse strand, counting down.
TGAAAGGGGAATAGGATGCCGTGGCAAAACTTGCAAGGAATCATGGGACATTCAATAATAATTTTAATAAAAGATAAAAATGATATTAATAAACATTCAAAAGAAATGAGAATTTAATGTCTCCAAAATATGAAAGAATAAAACTAATTAGTGGGTCTTTTACAAAGAAGTGTAACTTTTACAGATTAAGGTTTTTAGAATAAAAAATAAAAGAATGTGCTGAATTAAAGATATGGGATTAAAATATAATTGATAGTTAAGCTATTATTAAAAGACAGGTAAAAACGGTAGATATTTTAAGAATTTGGAATAAATTAATTAAGGTAAAATGGCGAAATTTTTTTATTATTTCATATATATATTGATTTATTCAATTTCATCGATGCAGGAAACTCTTTCATTTCGTTTATTCCCCAGGGTAGATAGATCACGAAAAATATTCCATCGTATGCTGCGGTTGCAGCCTTGCCAATAGATAAGAGTGAGAACTTTTAGGCTTGGTATCGTCCAGGAAGTTCAGGAGTGGAGCATTGGCGCGTAATGTCAATGACCCTGGATCGATTATAGGCTTGAACACATTTTCCTCTGTTGGTTGTACGCCTTTTACGCAAGTTATTTTTTTTTCCAAAATTACTAAATTAAAGGCGTGTGTAAAATTTTCGACAAAAATTTCAAAAGTTATATATTGCCAAATTAATAATATCATATAGCCAAAATTATATAGTTTTTGTCGTTTCTGTAATGTCGTCCCTGTTTTGGATTAAGGGCATAAGGTACAAATGATTAATTGTTCAGGAGAACCGAAATAAAGAATTCTTCACATTGTAATTGCTTACTGTGTAAGCACCCTTGGGAGTAAAGTTTTAATATTTAGGTATATTTTATATCTACTTTTTTCCTGCTAAAATTTATGACTTGTAATTAGAGCCCAAGTGACTCCTTAAGCCCTTAATTTCTTATATATATACAGATAGTACCTCTGCCTTAAGCACTTCTCAACACTCTCATTAATATACATACACGTACGCCCTTATTAAATATTATAAAATATTGCTTCCTGACTCTATGTATGCACTTAACACAATTTTGAAAAATATGTGCCTTATGCCCATATTACAAAACAGGGGAAGTGTATTAATTTTGCTTTTTCATGATTAAATATCCAGTAATAATCAATAACCGCATATTTCACTGATCCTGGTACATCAGGTGTTTGCATTCATTATATAAATGAACACTATTAACACTTATGTTAGTATACTCAAAAAAGTATCCATTGCTGGGCTTTATATTCAACGCCAAACTTGAGCATCAATCTGTTAATGTATTTACAGTAAACATCGTGTTATTGTATTGCATAAAGTAAGTGATTAACACATTTTTTCTGGTTATATATATGTAGTAGTAGATGTTTCAGAAGCTAATAAATTTTTAATGATAGTCTGAAACCTAAATCTTTAGCCGATACCTTAGACAACCCCAAATTTCCGATTAAATCATAATGTTCTGATTGGTTTACTTTTACTAAAGATGAAATTATATACGCTTATAAGGAAAGTCCTTAATATTTAATAAAGTAAGATTATAAGTATTGCGTAGTTATCAAAAAAGAAAATGTAGATTATAATACATTTATATATACATAGATATAAGCTTACATGTAGTATTAATTAAAATTAGATTCTGAATTTTCATGTTTCTTTGTCAAAGTTCTAGTACCGCCTTTTTCTTTTGCTAATAAATCAGCGACTTTTGTGGTTTCTGTAATGTATAAATTAAGCATTTGCAGGATTAAATATTCAGTTTAATCAATAACCGTATACTTCACTGATCCTGGTACATCAGGTGTTTGCATTCATTATATAAATGAACACGGTTAAGACATCCTTTAGTATACTCAAGAATGTCTCCCTTGCTGGGCTTTATATTCAACCCCAAACTTGCTCATCAATCTGTTAATAAATTTAGAGTAAAAATTCCGTCATTATATTGCATAAAGTAAGATATCAACCCCTATTCTCTGATTATATATGTATATATATATACACATTAGTACATGTTTTAGAAGCTAATAAGTTTTTAATGGTAGTCTGGAACTTAAATTTTCCGCGGATTACTTACACAACTATAAATCTCTGATTAAATAACAATTCTTTGATTTATTGAATAATTGAAGGTCAACATTGCTTATATTTTACTGAAAATAATCATCATTAGCATTACCCCAATCAGAATCAGATCTTTCTGCAAATATATCTTACAAAAGAAGGTCAGTTATTTGTGGAACAAGTGGTAAAGCTAAGAAAGATTTGGAAACATAAAGGTTTTTTGTTTTACAACTAGCATCATATGACAAACAAATGAACAAAGTGATAATTAGGCTCTATTCATGACAATGGGATATCCAAATTAAATGCTTACATTTATCTTTGGAGAACATTACTAAAACCTAATACACGAACATAACTGATCTTGGGTGCAGGTCATGGTCTGCGCCGATCCCCAAATTTCAGACCGAAAAGGGTGAAATACATTTTTTTGATGTAATTTGTAATAGAATGAACATTTAGGTTTATGGAATAATAATTTTTTTTATTAAAAATGTTTATCCATTTAATTTAAATTAGGAGTTGTAGAAGCAGACAAGAAGCAGATTGCAATGTCGCTTACTAATCATAAAAGTCAAGTTTGTACTAAAACGGGATGTGATGCACCATTTTTATTGTAATTTTTAAATTCAGCACCAAAAGTTAAGATTGGATTACTTAAAATTATTTAAAACCATTTTTCATTGTATATCTTTGTTATGGACCATAGATGATAACTGTTTGAGGCACATTTTAATGGCATTGCACTAATGATTTTTGCTCTTTTATTTTAAAATAACATGAAAGCTAACATTTCGTTTCTTATAAGTGCATGTACAGAACATGCTAATTTGATAAATTTGGAGGGTCTCTGATTTACTTTTATCTTGTCATTATTTTTTTTTCTTCTATAAGTTGTTTCAACATCAATTTAATGCATATTTAGTAGTTGTCGCGTAGCAAAGATACATAAAATTATCTTTGTATTTGTCTGACACAGTTAAACTCAAGTATAGGTTCTTTCTCATTTTTTCTGCCCAATTAAATTAAAATCGTGAAAATATGCGACTAATTTTTAACTGCTTTACCACACCATACTGATGTACCTGGATACAATTTTAGTTGTGGAGTGAAAAAATTTAAATATCAGTCATTATGGTCTTTTCTTTTGAATATGTCTTAAGAATATATTTCAAATACTAAAAAAAAACATTAAATATATATTATAATAAAATAAAAGGAATTGGATTTGGAAGTATACTTGCTATATTTTGAAAGTATTTTATGTGTATGAACTTTTCTGTGATGAAACTATGAAAGAAAAAAAAGTTGGTCACAGCTGGTGATCTTGGTTTAAAAATGTGACGTTTTGTGGAGAAAAAAATTAAAATGTGATTCTCCTAGTAAAAGACAACATTTAAAAAAGTCATTTAAAAATAAATAAATACGTTTCTAACCAGATGTTTTTGTAAGTCACGGGAACATAAATTAACATTTATTAATTTAAGGTATGAAATGAAATATTATATAAAAAGAGTTACCCTTTGAAAAGTGTTACAAAGAGAGTTTTTGCTTGTTGAAAGAGCTGACACATAACACCACTGAACATGTACTTTTTCTGACTTGTTCTACTAAAGAAACTGTCACACACTCTGTACTGGACTTCATGTATAAACTTCGTGTTTGTATATATAAAAAAAAAAAAACCTATGCGGATAAAAATCCCGTAAAATAATCTAAGGTTTTGTTCTAAAATGACTAATAAGCATTATTATTCAAAATTAAATGATTTATCAACTGATTTATATATTCTGCCATTAAGGGGACCGTGGACCTTTATTTAAGCAAAGATCGAGTCAAAAATCAACATTTCGTTTTGGTGTGTATTATTATTCTTCAATTTGTACAACGTCATTAGTGGAAAACTGCACGCAGATCGGATTATTTTAGGCAAAGTTACAAGTGATTTAACTTTGTTCACAAGCAATTTTTTTGGCCTTTTAATATACTTTTAATCTGTTTTTCTCAATACTGATTTTTCAGCTGTTTTTTAATATTTGAAATGATCCTTGTTACTTAATTTTTGAACAAAATTCTTGAAACTGATAAGGAAGAATCCTGATATTGCTTAAAAAGAAATTGTGTATGCATTTTAAAATTCGACTTCACTAAGATAATTAAATTTGATTATTAACTTATTATAAGGCAGAATTTTGATGAAAATCGATATGGAATTCAGAAAAATATCTCTAAAAAATTAACTATTTAAGGGATTAACAAATCGATACGCAAATGTCTTCGTAAAAGAGTTTAACGTGATTAAAATCCAAAACCGAGGAAATATCTAAAAAATTAAGACGCAAGGAACATTTTAAAATTTCGCTTTAAATTTTTAAATTTTTAAAAAGGTCTTAAAATTTAAATAAGATTGGAAATTTCTTTTAGGGTGTTCTATATATCTGTGGTGAAATGTATATTTGCAAAAAATATCAAATCTCTATTACGAATATTAAAAGAATTTTTTTTTTTTTTTTAACGTCCAACGTCCCCTTAAAGTTTCAAGTTTGTTGGCATGTGTGCAAAAAGTATTCAGGGTTTTTATGATATTCTACAATTTAATAAATTTGTGTTTTCATATTAACCTTTTGTGAATCAACAATTCCGATTTGAAAAATATTTACTCAGATGTAAGAATGCATCATTTTAAGAATGTAAAAGTAATTAAAGAAAAAAAAGAACATAAAAATATTGACTAAAATGCACTTTTTCAAATCTGCATGAAACAGAAAATTGCATACTTCTCTTAAATATTGCCAATTTTTTAATGCAAAATTGTAACGTATACAAAATTACCTTTTAAAAATATATTTTTGGACATTTCGAGCCTTTTTAATTTGACAGAATGTACGAAGTTCATTTTAGCAATAACGATGTGAAAATTTTTCAAATGATAAATAAAACTTTAGCATGAAAAATTAACTCAGCATCGCCATATGTTGAGAATTCTGTGATCAATTTATATTATCTGCTATGTTGGAAGATAGCAGCAATGAATAAAATCCTCTTTTAATATCCACTTGATAAGTAACATTGATTTTTGATTATACTGCAGTTATGGAATGCGATGATACAAAGGGTTGAGAAGAAATCAGTTTTAAATTGAATAACACATAGAACATAAAGGCAAAGCCTTTAACTTATTTTTATTATTTCATTTACTATTGAGGAATTTCCGATGCACGTCTTCTTATGGAATAACATTCCAACAAAAAAGACAGATCAAACTTTAAACACGACTAAAATTTAATAATGCTAATTTTTAAATATTTAATTTAATTTTTTCTTAAGGATTTTAAATATGAAAAGGAATTCATATATAGAAACTTTCAAGAAAAGAAATTGTTAGAAATGTTTCACAAATAAAAAATTGTAATTTTGTGTCCCGAACTTCTTTACAACTTAAAGAGAACCGACAGCTGTTGTCAGTGCAAAAACATAGATTAAAGAAAAATAATAGAGTAACTGCTGTTCCTGTGATTTTGAATATGGCTGACAGATCCGCTTAATTTAAAATTCACGTGCTCTTTTAGTGATAAGAGAATACAAAGACCGGGTATACAAGAAGTCCTTTTTAAAATGTACAGTCTGGGAAGGATCCAGGCTTTGAAATTTTAAATTGTTGTATGTGATTTGTCATACTCGGATATCATATAATACATAATCTTTTAAACACTGACGCTCGTATTCATCAACAACTTCGTCCCCGAGTTATGCCAATAATCTCGGTTGGACGCTCAAACGGTATGCACCTTTAATCCTGATTGGAGGTCTCCTTGATTATGTCAAATCAAATGTTACCGTGAATTTCATTTGAGCGTTCAACCGGTGTTTTCTAGGTCGAGGTAGATGGTGAATACGAGCATTAGTGATTTCAACGCACTTTAAAGATAAAATATAGTGCTATTAATAAAATAATGAAATAAAAGTAAATAAAATAATATACACTCTAAAACTGGGAGAAGTGAAAAGGTCACTATTTGAAAGAGTGACAGGCCTTTTCACTCTTTTTGGGGTGAATTTTGTAAAAATACATTCCTTAAAGAGTGGAATTTTCCACTCTCTAGAAAGGAGTGCAATACCTCACTCCGTTATCGAGAGTGAAGTTGTCACTCCCGAAAGAGTGGCTTGCGTATGCATTGCGTATTAGCCAATCAGGACAGCAAGGCGACAGCGCCCTCGTAAGATAAGAAAAATGATTACATTTTCGTCCGCCATTTTAGGATTAACAGATTAGGATATCATTAAAATTATTCTTAATGGAATACATAAAGTAAAGGTAAGTCTTATTTTATTTTAACCATTTATTCGTGTAGATATGTTAAGATTATGCCCTGAATAGTTGTATGTTGTATAGAAAAAGATTGCTCGAGGAATATTCTCCTGCTTTCTAGATTTGAGATTTATATATTCTAGAAGAGATTGTCTATTATGTTTCTTCATGTAGCGGTTTGAAATATACGAGTAATAATATAATTGTTTTAACAATTGAAAAACACACAAATGCTTAGCAAAAGGTAATCAAAACTACATTAATTCGGCCAATGTGAATAAAAATAAATGAATGGAGATATTTTATTCTCCCCATTCAATTTTCCCAATTCCTTTCGAACTTGAGCCAACGATCGAAAAAAAAAAAGTTTTATCTGTTTCGTTTGCAAAGCTGAGTGACTCAGAAGACATCTGGATTTTTTTTCAATGCCTAGCAGATGCGATGTAAACAAATTTGCTGTTCTGTGAGATTTTTTTTTTGTTTATTACTGATTTCAGATTTTACACACTTAGAGTATTTATCATCCTTATTATTGTTTCGGAGTTAAATATGATGTTTGATGATTATGATATTACGAAAAGGTTGGAACTAGAGGTCTGCACGGACCGAAATTTCCAGGCTCGGGTCCGGCCCTACCCGATACAAAAATTAAAAGTTTGGCCCGAGCCCGACCCGTAAAAAAATAATATTGGCCCGGCCCGGTAAAAAACTTAAAAGTTCGGCCCGAGCTCGGCCCTGCCGGAATGAATTTCTAGAAAACATTGATTTTTACGTCGATTTTGTTAAAAAATTTTCTCGTACGAGGAGTTCTGAACCAAAATATTTTTCATAACTTTTTTTTTTCATGTTTACAATCTTCAATTTTATAGAAGTGCCGCAGGCTGGGATATTTATTTTTTTAATGAATCTCTATTGCTTGTATGTAAATGCTTCAATTATTATTAATATTGTTAATTCATATTCCATGTATTGAAGTGTTAAAAATCTTAAAAATGCTATACAGTAAAATCTTCTAAGACGGAGTTGGATAGAAAAAAAAAAAAAATGCGGTATAGACATGTTCCCTTCTTAGCAAGTGTAAATGCATTATATATTCTTTTCTTACGTATTAGTATAATAATTTTGCATGGATGAATACGTTTTTGAGTTTAAAACAGGGCTCCGTCATAGGCAGGTTCCTTTTGACACGTTTTACTATATTTTAATTTAGTTATATTTTAATAAGCGTAGAAAATTCTATTCTTAAAAAAAATAATAATAAATAATAATGCTTAAGAGTATAATAATGGCGATTTAAAAATATATGTAGTTTTTGCAAAAATTTTTGGGCCAGGGCTAAATTAACTGACCTTTGAATGGACCAGGCCACGCTGAGACAATAATTTTCATACGTGCTGTGTCAAAACTACGACTGAAAATTTTGGGCCGTGAAGATTAGGAATGAAACCAGTTCCGTCTCTTTACAGAAAAAATAAGTTAGGCCCGGTCCGAGCCTTCAAAAAAAAGTATAGCCCGCCCGGCCCGAAAAGAGTGGAGACCAGGCCCGGCCCGAGTGCCGTGAATGAAAATCGTCCCCGGGCTCGGGCCGGCCCGTGCAGATCTCTAGTTGGTACATTAATTTTTTTAAACTGTGTGTAAGCTTTTTCTGCGGTTTATGATTTTAAAATTTCGAGACTGAGTAATATAAAAAAAAATTAATTATAGACATTCTGCATCAGTTATTAAATTTCGTTCAATTTAAACGCATTTTCTACGTTTTTGATGCACATAATTTTTGGCACTAAAAAAATAAAACATGATATTTAAGCATTGAAATAAAATGTTTTTTATGCCTCTTTTGAAGTTTATCTATAAGACAGCTTTAGTATATATTTTTAAAAAGTTCATATTTTCTTACATAATTTAGGACTGAATATTTTTTTAAAGAGATTAATAACTACTTTTTTACATTAAAATGTTTTTCAAACAATAAGAACTTTTCATATGCAGTCATTTACTTTATTTTTATTAAAATTCATATAGATACAAATAAATGTAATGTGTTTATTTTTATATTTATTTTTTTCTATTTCCTAGGTCAATCTTTTCCTATAAAACATCAAATCTATTTTGCTCATATTCCCAAAAACAATATCTACGGGGATAACAAAATTAAATTAAATATGACTTACCGTGTCGTTTCATTAATAAGTATTGTTTTGAACAATAATGGGCGAAAATTAGAAATCATGATTAAGTTAAGGAATATGTTTAAAAGAAATATATATACATATTCCAGAAAACTTAAAATTTAGACTACATGATCATATTAAATAAAATAAAAGCAAATCAACGCGGATAAAAAATACACATTCTTAATATTTAAACCATACTTAGAACTCATTTAAAAAATATATGTAAGTTTATAATAAGCATTGTTTTTAAGTAAAAAAATTAAAAATATTTTAGAACAGGACTTTATAAAAATAGCAATAATTTAAGGAAAAGTACGGTAAAAAAGATAGGAATTTATATTTAAACCCAAAAATTAAAGTGACATCAAACATTGTTAAACATATAACATCCGCCTATTAAAAAGTTATTTATAAAACTTTAAAACTAATATTTTTATAGGGCATGCAATAAAAGCAAACACATAGGATAAGATTGGAATAAAATGTATTAGTTTATTTCTGTCAGTAATCTAAATTAAATTCATATGTAACTTTAACTGATTTTTTCCTTAAAAATTCAATTAGTGTTACAAACTATGAATTATATAAATATTGCTAATAAAGTATTTTATTCCAGTCTTTACCACGCTTGTATCTATTCTCATTTCATGCTGTAAATGATGTGATTCTTTTAAAATGCCCATAAAAGCAAAATAAAAAAAGAATTGACTCCATAAAAAATGAACATTCACTTCTATGAAACAGTGACTATTCACTCCTACCAGGGGTGAAAAACCGCACTCCTTTAGCAAGAGGGAATAGTCACTCCTTCGAAAGAGTGATTATCCACCCCTGTTTAGAGTGAATATTCACTTCCCAGGAGTGACTATTTCCTCTTTCAGAGAGTCAAAAATTTCACTTTTGCTCAGAGTGAATAGTCACTCTAAAGAGATTGGCATATTTTGACTCTGCAGAGTGACTATTCACTTCTCTGGAGTGAATAGTCACACCTTTTTATTTAGAGTGTATTCGGTATTTAAATAAAGATGTACAATTCATAAATTAAAAAGACAATACATAAATATAAATTTAAAAAAGCAATATAAAATTAAAATCAAAATTTTATTAAATTAAATTAAAATTAAGTTAAAATTAATAAGTATTACTGAAAGTATAATTTCCAGAGCAAGGGAAATTTTGTTTTGATGTTCATTGATTGCAGATTAAATATATATTTTTAAATTCATGTGTAATGATTTTTTTATCAAATCACATTTAGAATAGCACTTTATAAATATAAAGTGAAACAATTTAAATATTTTGTCTTTGTATCTTTCCTTACATAAAATATAATTTCATCAGTATGGAGCCAGTAATATGTATTATAAAAAGTATAATTTCCCGAGGAAGAGAAAATTTGTTTTGATTTTTATTGATTGCAGATAATTTTTTTTTTTAATCATGCATAATGATTTTTTACCAAATCGCATTTAAAATATCACTTTAAAAATATAAGGTAAAACGATTTAAATATTTCGTCTTTGTTCCTTTCCTTACATAAAATAAAATTACATGAGTATAGAGCCAGTAATATGTATTATGAAAAGTATAATTTCTAAAGCAAGAGAAAATTTTTTTTGATTTTTAATGATTGCTGATTAAATATATTTTTTTAATTCGTGTGTAGTGATTTTTTATTAAATCCCATTTAAAATATCACTTAAAAAATATAAAGTAAAACAATTTAAATATTTTGTCTTTGCACCTTTTGTTACATAAAATATAATTACAACAGTATAGAGCCAGTATTAAATATTATGAAAAATAAATTTTTCCAGAGCAAGCGAAAATTTGGTTTCATTTTTATTGATTGTCGATTAAATATATATTTTTTAAATTCATATGTAATGATTTTTTATCAAATCCCATTTAGAATATAACTTCAAAAATACAAAGTAAAACAAGTTAAATATTTCGTCATTGTACGTTTCCTTACATAAAATATAATTACATCAGAATACAGCCAGTATTGAATTAAGAAAAGTGTAATTTCCAGAGCAAGAGAATTTTTTTAGGATTGATACTATAAAAAAATCAGAATAAAATAAAAGAAGAAGAAATAGCTGGAAAATAAAGACATCTGAAAGTTACTTTATTTCAAGATTCCCTTTCTTAGCTAAGCAAAAAAAAAAAAAAAAAAAAAAAAAAAAAAAAAAAAAAAAAAATGTATATTATTGAAAATCAACCAATTCAATCGAAAATGCAGAAAACTAAAATAGTATAGTTTTTTTTTTCCTTTTATTTCTTCGTTGAACGCATTTCATCTTTAGAAAAGTTAGCATGCGTATATCTATGATTATATACAAATCTTTGTAAAACTATGTCGATTCCTGCATGCCATAAAATCACAACGTTGTTTCGAAATTAAATATTGAATAGCAATGGCATGATTCGAAAATTGTATCTCTATCAGTCGAACGTATTCCAGAAGAAACCTCATCCATTCAATTTCAGTGTAATCATCTATTTTTTTTTCCCTTATTCTCTGTACATAAACTGATTTAATCGGAACTTTCTTTCCATATGAAAAAAAAAATCAATTTTATAATGATCTATATTTTTTATAATTTTAACATTTTTTGTACTTTGGAAGAGTTTATTTTTTCTTAATTAAGTTCTTAATTTGGCTTTATAATGTAAACTAAAAAAAAAAAAAAAATTCAGTCAGTATTGAATAGAGTAATGTGTAATAATTTTTTTTTTATGAAATTACATTTAAAATATCACTGTAAAAATATAAACCACTTTAAATATTTCGTCGTTGTACCTTTCCTTGCATACAATATAATTACATTAGTATAGAGCCACTAATTGGCGGTATGATATTGGGAATGTATATATATACACTGGTTATGAAAAATTAAGGAAAAGTCACAAAATGCTAATTTTCAAATACGCAAACACTCAAAAAGAAATAATATAATTCGAGTAATTACTATCTCTACAACACAGCTAGCCTATATAACATCTCGTTCATGCCACACATGGTCACAAGTGTCACATTCACTACGGTGAAGCAAAAAAATAGGAAATTCCATACATCTCATTATGAGTCTCAAATGATCACTATATGTGACTCCACTGCGAAGTCAATGTGACTGTTGCTTTGTGACGAGTCACCAGGTGACTTTACAATGTAGTTAAGTTGTGACTCTCATGTGACTGTCATTTTGAGATCAATTTCATAGTCATCATGAACGCTGCATTATGATAAGTCACCAAATAATATCATATTATAGTCACATGGTGACTTTTCCCAAAAGAGCACAATGGTGACTTCACAGTAGTCTCTTTGACACCTGAAAGTCATCATGTGACTTTAATGTGACAATATTTGGTAATTTATCACAATGCAGCGTTCACGATGACTTTGAAATTGAGTCTACAGATGACAGTCACATGAGAGTCACAATGTAACTACATTGTAAAGTCACATGGTGACTCGTCACAAAGCAGCAGTCACAGTGACGTCTTAGTGGAGTCACATATAGTGATCATTTGAGACTCACAATGAGATGTATGGAATTTCCTATTTTTTTGCTTCACCGTAGTGACTGTGACACTTGTGACCATGTGTGACATGAATGAGATGTTATATAGACTAGCTGTGTTGTAGAGATAGTAATTACTCGAATTATATTATTTCCTTTTGAGTGTTCGCGTATTTGAAAATTAGCATTTTGTGACTTTTCCTTAATTTTTGATAACCAGTGTATATATATTACGCTATCATACGTGGCACAGAAATCGCGATTATTTGTTAATTGTTTAATGGCAACGCCCTAAAGAAACGCATCTCAAGGATTAATGAACAGCATTTAATGCATCTCCATACCTATAAGGGGGGGGTTACCATAGGGGACTCTGTTCTGTCACCAACTTGCGATATATCGCCAAATTTGGCAAACAAAATTAGTCACCAAATTGACGCCAGTTTGGCGATATCTCTAATATTTCGCCAAGTTCCCATGGACTTCCATTGTAAACCAATAGGGTTTACTTGCTTAAAGAAAATCAACAAATTGAGATATTTTAATGCAGCAAAGACTAAATTAGCTTAAAGGATTATATTAAATATATTTAAGGTTGTCCAAGTAAATTAAATTATGAATAAAAGTAACATGATACAATGCTTAGCATGCATTCCCAAACATAAATTTTAAGGGAGACCAAACTGGTCGCCAAGGGCGGCTAGTACATTTGTATCACAGATAAGTTTGGTATTTTCTTTTCAGAGGCCGAGGACGAAAATTTTTGTATTATTAAGATCCTGAGCACGATACCGAAAGAATATAGTAGAAAATTGTTAATAATACTTTAAGTTTGTTTCAGGATTAAATTCCGCATTTAAAAAACTCCTCTTACATAGAAATAAATTTTAATCCTAAAGAAAACCTCATGGCATTGCTTCATAATGTTCATATCCGATTTGTCCCGATTTTTCAAAAGAAAGTTCTGAATATTTTTTAATGGAAAAAACTATATATTTGAATATTAATAATTGTATAAATGTTCAATTTTATATAAAAACGAAAAATTGATATTATTGTAGAGATAGAATAATAGACTACTTTTTCTTAATTATATTAAGGGGTCTCAGGACTCTTAAAGATTCCAAATATTCGAAATTTTATTTTTTTTGTTGCTAAACTTCTATCTTTTCTGGACATTTTAATATAACTGGTTCCTTGAAATTCCCATTAAATAGTAGTTATGGCTTTTAGAATTATACCCGTTGAATAGCTGAAGCGGCGTTTCCGAAACTTTGAAGTCATTTTTATCCAAATGACATTTTGAGCATAACGCGGACTATATCTCAAAAACTTCTGAATACTTTTCATGAAATTTCCAAAAGATATGTTTTATGTTAGTCTGTATAAACTGAACCTAAAATTTCCTTTTTTATTTGCTCAAAAAAAAAATACTATTTTAGGTGATTATATTGTTGACATTTTCACAATTTTGCATTCACTAAATACAACTTTGAATAAAAAATACAAAAAATACACAAATTTATTTAGTTTCAGGGTAATTGTTGCAATCTTAAGTATAAGTATGCACCAAAATTTTTATTCTAGTTGCAAAATTTATTTTGTAATCCTGCGCGTAAGCTGTTTTCCAATTTTCTGCTCGTGAAATGTATGACAGTTTGAAGAATATACATATATCTTTCATCCCAATAAAAACTGTGTTTTAAAATTACACGCATTCTAAGATATTAAATGTTAAAAATCATCTTATTTTTCATTTTTCCAATTTTAAGAGTCCTGACACCTCTTAAAATTTTCTTTCATTTCGGGTTCGAGTCGGCTTTGAATCTGAATAGTTTGAGTTGAAGGGTGTTATATTGAGGTCGGCTTTCGAATTGACTTTAAGCAGACATTTCGGGTTCGGGTTAGTACAAGTAGCATATTAGTACTAGTCTGGAGGCATCTGTAATTAAAACGAATAAAAGAAATGAAACTGCATTTGATATTTAGATTTTTCATGGCATGGTGAATTCAGCAAAAGGAAAAACGTATGAAAAGGTGAAAAAAATAAGACAGTTTCGATAAAAAAAAGGAAAGAAAAAACAGATATTTTCATATTGCCTACCCGCAAGAAAAGTGACACATCTCGACAAAAGTAAATTTCGTAGGAGTTTGCATAATTTTACTATAAAATAAAATTTCAGCTCTTAGCCCTGTACACAGGAATAAAAACGTGCATAAAAGCATAAAACCCTTAAGAATGAAGACGTAGGATGACGTTTGGAGGGTTGTGTAACTTTACCTCCTCCCACAATCCACCTCCCTTCTGTGGTCAAAAATGAACATGTAGCGTAATAAAGGGAGTTTCCGTTTAACTGCACCTATGAAACTGTTTGTTTAGCAAGACACACCTGTGAAAAACCTATTAGTGGAATAAAACGCAAAATGAATTTTAGCGAGATGTGTCACTGTTCTTGCGGATGACGATATTTGCTTGGATAAATCGTATTTTTTGTGTGTGCGTACACGACAGCAGCTTTGTTATTTTAGAAGAATTTTAATAATATTATTTCCGAATAGTAATTTTATCTTATTCAATCACGGTATGTCTTTCAGTAAATAATTTGAATAGCATTACTATTCGAATATAGTGGTATAAAAAAATCCGTTAGATTGTCAGCACTGCGTGACAACTCTGAAAATAATATGCTTTGAAAAGCTATTCGGAGTATAATTCATTCGATGCATTGACGAACGGTTTTTATTATTCGTCCAGTATTGCTGTACCGAAGCGTAATAAGGCTTTGGTGCCCGCCTTTTGGTACTATTTTTTTCGAGGAAATCACATTTTATTGTCTTCAACAGAAAGTTTAATGTAATTGTAAAATGCAGTTTTTTCGTTCATTAGTGTTATCTACACATACAGTGAAACCTCTCTGCTACCACCTCCCTGAAGAACCATTTTTTCATAGAACGAAATTCATTCCCATAGGCTCAATATTAATTTTATCTCCATTCAGAGGCCATCTCAGTTGAACTCCCACCATTAGCGACCAATTTCATTGAAGAAAGTGAAACAAATTCCGTTTACTACTGGTCGTTTGAAGAAGGTTTTATTAGAAAAAGAATTCCGGAGAGCACATTATTTATCAAACTTCTAAACTAAATTTAGAATTTTTTTTTTTTTTATAAAGGTAACTTTTAAGTGTTTAAACCCCTTTGTGCCTTTTTTTTTATCTAGGCAATGAATTTAACTCTGATGACAAATTAAGAATGACGGTCAATAAACTCCCCTGCCTTATTCTGTCAGGAAACTCTCAAAGAAATAGATAAATTAATGAAACCGTCATTGTTTGTTCCCGATCAAAAAAGAAATTGCATTTATTTACTGAACTTAGAAAGGACTTGGAAGTAAAATTTATAAAAGATAAAACAGTAAAATCAAAGCAAACGTCAATGTATTCCTTTTTTAAACTCTGCAGTAATTAACTTATGTAATTAACTTTTGTTTTAATACTTACATTTTCATATTTTTTCCTAATGTGAAAAATTAATTTCAGTAGCATTAATTGTTACCATTTTTTCAACAAATAAAATCTAGATTTAAACAAGACCTCCACTAAGAGACCACTCTCGGAGCCATAAATTCTTATTGGAACGGAAAGTGATCACTTTAGGAAGGTTTTACTGTATCTCCAAAGCAGGAAAATTATTTTTCAACTGAGTATTTTGTTTTATAGCTAGATATAATTTACTGGAGTAAATCAAAGCTTCAAGTTTACTAATGGAGGTTCTCTACTTATGCTTTACGACTTCGTTTCAAATCAAGCTAAAACAGTGAATTCATCCCCAATGCAATTTCAAGCAGAAGTAAATAATGCTCACAGCGATCTATATGCAAATTGTTGTGACTAAGTTTCATTTCAAGGCAAGGTTCCGTTGCTGAAAATACAAATTCAGTATCAAAAACCTATTTAATAGCCAACAACCACGTGTAATAATAATAATAATAATAATAATAATCTGTCTATCATAAATTCGCAAACTGCAAAGGAACGTTTTGAAGTACACCAAGCCCACTTACACGAAGGAAAGTTAAAAAATCCAAAAGTATAGACTTGCTTGGGTTTCTTTTAACGTTACGAAAACTAGACGTCTACATACAGGAAAAACGTTTGCAAATGGCACCTTTAATTTCAGTGTGGTGAATGCCCCTATTACAATCATACCTTATTAAATCTCCGACGTAAAATTTAAATTGAAATGAAATTGAAGTTTAAATATACTTTTCAATCCCCAGAGGGCACTAGTTAAAAGTTTGCAGCGAGATAGAGATAAACATGGTTATAGTTAGAACAGAGGTTTTTCTCGCATCAATTTCTCTTCCTATCTTTCTGTTTTGTACAGAACAAACGTGATCATGCGTAATGCTGGCGTCTTTTTAACGGTGGCAACAGTAGACGATAAAATTAAAATTTTATTGCAATTTTTTAAAACTTCTAAACATCGTACATTTTAAATTTTTACACCGTCGAATATAGAAAAAATGGAATTTCAAGAAAATTTTTTTGAAAACTCTATCGCAATTTGTTTGAAAATGAATTGCTATTTACTCAATTTCTATTGTTTTAAATAATTTTCAAACATGGATTTTTTTGAAAATCTATTTCTATTGCATGCAGATGATTACGAAAAATAAATCCATTGCATTTAAATAAATATAAATAGCTCAACATTTGTTTATAGCCTATATTCCATAACGAATTTAAAACATTCAAAATCAGTCAATCAATAAATAAAATAACATACGTAAAACACAATTTTAAGTCATATAATTAAACTATGAACTTAAATGATCAGAGTAAAAAAGGCTGATTGTAAATAGCGGTATTTGGCTAATTCTTCGGCTAAGGCTAATTCTTCGCTCGAGATCAATACAAAACTACCTTTTTTAACAAATTTCGAATCTTTATTCAAACGCGTAATTGCTATTTTCCATATATGTATGATTTTTGGTATTGTTAGTGCGCATTCTAAAAAAATATATTAAATGTATATAACTATTATTGTTATGTATTAATAAAATCGTTTTCACCTATATTTTGTAACCCGGGAAACCCGGGTATATATCCTTGTTTATTTAAAATCTATTCCTTGCTCAAATTAGTCAAAAACAGAAAGCTGAGCTTAATAATGTATTTAATGGTTATGAAAGCAATTGCATTTAGTGAAGAAAGGTTACTATATTTTCTACTTTTACATAATTTTATTTTAATCAATCTTCTAGAAGTCAAAAATTAGGAACAAAAATTTCAAGTTTTAAAAATTTAATATGATGCATGATTTATTAGATCTAAAGCAGTTTTGTCTTATCTTTTTAAATTTAGTTACATTATTAATTTAATTTACTTAATTAAATGATATGACAGTATTTTTATAATTAAGCAGTACCATTTTTTTTCAGAATGATAAATAATAATTCAGCGTAAATAAACATGCACTTTATGTTTTATAAGGGTCATTCTATACAAAATGAACAAAAATTTGTAAAAAATCGTGGCCCCCATAGTAGCCGATTTTAATAAAACTTGGTACACAGATTCAATTCATAACTAAATAGAGCTATTCAAAATATCTTGAACAAAAAATAAAATATTTAGGCAGTTCTGGAAATTTAAAACACTTGTGACATAGAATAGCATGTGTGCAATCGTTCAAATTTGCATGTCTGAAGTTCTGCATCTTAAAAACTAGTTAACGTAATTTTAAAAACAATTATAATATTGTAACCTCTGGAAAATTATCTTGAAATTTATTTAGTAATAAAAATTTTGAATTAATATGGTTAATTTTAAATTGTGTGTGAAAATTAATTGGACAATTTTGAGAAAATTAAAAACATTATAAAAATCAATGGAATTTAAAAGCATCTGCGAAATTGATGCCTGACATAGTGTTACACATGATAATCACATTGCTTAAGTTTAGAAGTTGCAATATATTTTCTTTATCTTATCTTCAAAATAGCTTAGAAACTTAAAAAAAAAAAATCGATATCACAATTTTCCGTCTTATGATGGCATAAAAGTCAAATGAAGGACAAATCAGACATGAATTAGATTACATAGGCATAAAGATCAATAAGCTCATGATATGCTAAAAAAAAAATCAAATTGGCCTTTTGATTCCTAACATAACAGAATTGAGTTCAAAAGATATAATTAATTACATTCTATGAGCCACTGCACTTCAAAATTGTGTACGTTTTCCACCATCGACCTTGTTTACAGACAAAAAAAAAAATAGGTCTGTCATCTATATTGATTTAGGATTACTATATAATTATTTCGTCAATTCTACCTTACTTTAAAATATTCTTGTTTAAGAAGATTTTAATACAGAGTATGCAAAAATAAACTGAAGGCAAGAATGAAAGTTTCGGTATTTAAAAAATGCACTTTTATCGATAGTTTCAAATTATTTATAAATTTTAAGAACTTTCCTTTATGTTCAAACAAGTAATAGAAATATTGCATTTTCCCCTCAAATGTTTCCTTATTTATTGTTTTCTAATTAATGAATAAAAAGACAAAAATGAAAGTTTCTGCATTTAAAATATATACTTATATCTATAGTGTCAAATAATTAAAAATTTTTAGGACCTTTTCTTCATGTTCAAACAAGTAATAGAAATATTGTATTTTCGTCTCAAAAATTTTCTTGAATTATTTTTTTCTCATTAAGAAAAAACGTCAATTACTAAATTACGCCAATCTGTTACTTATTACTAATTCTTAGTTATTAATAATTTTTGATATAGTCTTTCCATTCCTCATGCTAATAATCAAAATTGAAATGCCAAGCATGTAGACAAAACCTCAATTTTGTATCAACTTTTAATGTAAGTTTTAATACATACATAAACAATCCTGAAATGTATTATTTTGCATTTACTCACAAATAAATAGGATCTAATTATGTGTTGATTTTCTTTAAAATCTGTGACATGTCAGCTACATCTGATTTGCTCATTTTGTATGGATTCACCTATAAGCCATTCTTCATAAGATCTGTGATGCCTCTGATGTAGCAGTGGAGAAGTGATAGCCGACTGAGTAACTTCTGAGACCAAGACACACTTAAATTTAAAGACAAATTTATTGAAAACGAAGTATTCAAAGGATACGTCTCTAGTTTTAGAAAGCTATTTGCAACAAAATTTTTTGGGGATTCGTTACACCTTGTAACCATAGTTCATTATGAGGATAGTCCAGTAATTCAATGACAAAAAGTTCTGAAGGAATTCAACGATCACAACACAGTTCGGAGTGTCTCTTTATCACGTATGAAAATGATAATCCTTGAGAGTCTCAGTAAGATAGTTTCTCTCACAGAAGTGTACAATTAAACTTAAGAGTGGAAGGCTGAAGTTCAATCTGTCAAATTTGTCTATCTACGAAGCTAAAGAGCATTCTATCTTTTTTTCCTCGTGATGAGAAAAATAACTTTCAGCCGCCTGGCTGAGTATCCCTCGATCTGTCTGAGGGGTTCCTGTAGTGTTCACTTCCAATCCCCCTACACTACTGGTGGAGAAAGCAATAAGACAAAGCCCGACAAACCAATCTAGTCAGAGTTTAGCCACTCACGCCTCCTTCGAAAAACTGTCTCTTCCTATCTGACCATCTGCTCTTCTCTCAAAACAAAGCCAATATTTTAGACCATTGCTATGTGACCCTCTGCTCTTCGCTCAGAACAAAGCCAATATTTTAGACCATTGCTATGTGACCCTCTGCTCTTCTCTCAGAACAAAGCAATATTTTAGACCATTGCTATGTGACCCTCTGCTCTTCTTTCAAAACAAAGCCAATATTTTAGACCATTGCTATCTGACCCTCTGCTCTTCTCTCAAAACAAAGCCAATATTTTAGACCATTGCTATGTGACCCTCTGGTCTTCGCTCAGAACAAAGCCAATATTTTAGACCATTGCTATCTGACCCTCTGTTCTTATCTCAGAACAAAGCCAATATTTTAGAACATTGGGGAGACTGGATAGTGACATCGCCAAGAAGCTCGCATATCATAGGATGGGCGAGACTTTCTTACGCTTGCTGTATGGGAACAGATTCCTCTTGCACCTCTGCTTGTGCAGTACTGGAGCTGGATAAAACGGATGCCTCTCTTAATTGCGTGTAGAATTCTCTATCACTAACATCATGCGAGAAAAATGAATGATAATTAATCGATTCTTTTCATCTACTGCGTTTTTTTTTTTTTTTTTTTTTTTTGGAACTTAGAAAATATTTGAAGCAAAGATACTTTTAAATGTAGATTCCCATATTAAATTCTTTCTCATTTATATGTGGGTTTTCGAGTGAGAAATGGTAAAGTTCTCACAGTGCTTAATATTTAAAAATTTCTTGCACCATTTATACCTTACTAAATGTAAACGTACTTCGACGTTACTTATTATGATTATGAGAAGAAATTCTTTGGAACTTGTGCATAGGTTAATGGAATTAAATCTCAATTTAATAAGAACGAAATATTATTTAAATGTAATGGAAAATGATTTAATAACTGCATAGAACATGAAATTCAGTTATTAGAAATGTAATCTAACTATAACGAACAGTTAACTAATTTTTTCAAACGTATATAAATGTTAAAGTACTATAAAAGCATAATTTTTATTACTTACTGAAAATATATATATTAGTTTCTTATTTACCAGTTTCGAAAACCTCTTTTAATTTTCTTTCATATATTTTGAATTCCAAATAACTTTTCTTCTCAGAAAATAATATTACAATAAAAAATAAGAATAAGAATAAAATAAACGAATAGTTTGAAATACTGAATTCTAGCTTTGCAAGTTATCTTATTTGAGGCTTGTGATATAGCATTTTATACATCCTTCTTAAATTCACAATACCGCATACAATAAGATAAGAACTGGAATGTCACATAACAATGAGCAAAGATTTTATAGCAGTCGTTAAATATCTAAATTATTAAGAGAACAATGCACCCGATGTATTCTATTTTTAAAATCTTAAATTAATAGAAGATGGATACTCAAGTTTAATACCCATGCTTTTCAGTCGATGTAGAAATAAATGTATTATTTATTTAACATTACAGAGTTATGAAAAGAACTATTATTTTTTAAATTACCTCTTTAATATCAGCGTTTTGTGCGTTTAACATTCTTATTTTTATGTGGTACAATTTATATTATAACACTTCGTTGTTTTGACATTTGGCATGTAATATATGTATAAAACAATGATTTTTATAAAAGCATTTTGTTTTATTAATTAGTTATTATTGTTATTATTTTATTTTTAATTCGTTATCTGTTATTTAGTCAATTTATTTTATTTCATATGTTATTAATTTTAAATTATAATCCGTTATGTGAATAATACATAAAAAAAACGAGCACTATATTGTGCAAACAATGCTTTTCATTTAAATGCAGTTAATTTAATTCATTATATTAAAAAAAATATGGATGTATTTCTTTGTTTACTGAGAAATATGGTTTATAATGAATCCGTTTCCGAAATTAGAATGTGATGACCTCTTGTTCATTGATTGTAGTCTAAAGAATTAACCCACATATATTGATTTAACGAAGCAATAAAAATTTTATTAGGTTAGACAAAATGATAACATGTTTATTAAATTTGACAAAATGTCACTTAGACAGGTATTAATTTTCAAGATCTCAAATATATTTTACATGAAAGTTATAGCTTGGAACATTGCAATTTTTTCAAATGGCATAGATCAAAGTTACTTTCTAAAAAATTCCTAGTTCTCAAAATATTCAAATATATCCCTAAATTCCCCAAATATCCCTAATTTTACAAGCTAACATGTTTTGTCGACTCAAAAATGGAGAGCCATAACGTCTTAAGGTTTTACCAACAGGAACACATCAATACAACTTATACTTCCTAGTCGAGTGACGCCTTAAATGTGTCATCCCGCGGCGTATCTATGTCGAAAACCAACATCCGGAGTGAAAAAGTTTTATGAGCCAATGGTAAATAATTTTAAATATTGAATCTCTCTATTCTAAACAAGTTGGGAATTGTACGTCAAACGTGGCAAATGAGATGCGTTCGTACTATAACTAGTTTTATAAATATTTTTTTGAATCGCATAATGTACTGAATGTATATTTTAGTGCACTTCATAAATGCATATCAATGTCATTCTGTTCGAAAGGCTGTGACACCATTAAAATACACTTGAAATAACTTTTTCCCATTGGCCACAATGTAACGGAAAACTTTTGACTGTCCCTGTAATTAAACTATGCATCCGATTTTCATAAAATTTGAAATTTCTCGACAAAAGTTTGCAACAATATATATAAACTATATGTAAAAAATCACTTCAAAATATCAAAATACTCAATAATTGCTATACGTGATAAACATAAATATAAAAAAAAAGGCAAAATACCTTTATTTATTTACATTTCGACACGTTTCATAACATCAGACGGCAACATTCTCAAGAAAATAAAATGATAAAAATGATAAAAATATTTTCGCAAAAATTCAAATCTGAAAACTAGTAAACAAATCAAAATCACGCAAAGACAAGTATAATGATACTAACTGCAGTATTAAAAATGGAAATTTGTGAACGTGAATTATTTTACATTATTGTTTCATGATTCTGTGTAGCATTTCTTTCCAAATTCTAGGGAGCTCCACGAATGCTGAATCATTGCCTCTAAATCATTTTTACAAATTATGTTTATCACTTATAGCAATTATTGAGTATTTTAACAATTATATACTTAAAATTTCAGACCATTCGCTTAGGTAGTTTTTACTATGTTATATAAGGACGGACGGACAGACAAATGGACCGAAAGATTACTATAGGTGCTAAGTATTTATATAATTACGAAAGCACCTAAAAAGGAATTAACGCTACTGTGGTGGCTGTAAATGAATTTTTTGTGACCGGAGATCTTTCTTGTCTTATATTAAGAAAACTAAATATGTACAAAATATATGACAAAATTTCACTTAGTTAAATTGGTAGGTAATAATTTTAAATATCTAAAAATATTTTACGTAAAAGCTACAGGGTGACAAAGTCCAATTCCATAATGTCTAGCACAGATCAAAGTTATTTTATGGAAAATTCCTAGTTCACAAAACATTCAAATCCCCAATTTTAAAAACTAATATATTTTGTTGACTCAAAGATGTCTTCTATTGGAGAGCCATAAAATTTTAAGTTTTTGCCAACAGGAAATCCTAAACACAACTTAGCGAATACTTCCGAGTGGAGTGATGCTTCAAATGTGTCATTTCGCGATTTATCGATATCGACAACTAACGGGCGAAGTTGTAGATACGGGGCGAAGAAACTACATGAGCCAATGGAAAAGAATTTTAACTATTGAAACTCTCTATTCTAAAGAAAGTAACTAAAGCTACTGTAGTTGCCATAAATGAATTTCTTCTGACCAGAGATCTTTCTTGGCTTATATTAAGCAAACTATTGCATATAAGATTTGAAAATTGATAGTTTAATAGAAAAGTTTTGGATAAACACGCTAAAACAGATGGCTTTTAAATCGAAAAATATTTGTAAGCGCTATTTAATGTTGAAGTCCATTTAAATACTTCCGTTAAAAAGATTTATAACATCAAAAAGTATACATATCGATTTAACCATCATCCGCAGGTTTATACTCGACGAGCTTGCGGTGTGTAATTTGCAATAAAAAAAAAGACTAATTTTAAAGGTTTTTTATATAAAATTATATTATCATAATAGAGATTTCATTCATCGCAGTACCCCCCCCCCCCCCCAGGCTTCATCGGATTTAACAAAGGGCATATTCTCAATAAAAAAAATAAAATTGCAATATCTTAAAAATACACTGATCACAATAACGAAACTCGTGCCCATAAACCGTTAAATCGACTAAACAATGACGTTATTTTGACGCAATCACACTAAATACTTCAGCTTAGTAAGAAAAAAAAAATACAGGTACTTTTTTATATGGGTAACAGAAAATGATATGATTTTTTTTTTTTTTTTGACAAAACGGGGAAGGGGGGGGGATGCGGAAAATGCAACAAAAAGGGTAACATTTAGTGAAATTCCAATTCATATGGATTGTCAATAAAGCCTTTAATTTACAGATAATGAACGTTAATTTGAGAAGATTGACTGGCTTCTACTGATGGCAAAACATTATTATTTTCAGGATACATATCTAGTATTTTAAAAAAAATCTCCGTAATTGTAATAAGTTTTATTTATAAAAATTCTGATATATTTTTACATTAAGAATTTCCATGAATCCGCTTTCGTTATTTTAAAATCCATTCATTATGTATGCGCATGTAATCGTGTATGTTGGTGTGTTTAAGCTTTTCAGAGTCCATTTTTTAAAATTTTTACGATCATATGTATGTATATATGTGATTCGACTCAATAGTGCCCAAACAATGCTTTAGATTGAGCTCCCGTTTCGCAAACATGTTATAGGCCACTTTCGCAAAAACTATGCATATTTTCGAAGAAAGCCGCTTACGAGTTCGGTATCTAATCCAAATTCAACCATTGTGTGACGATAACTGATAAACATTTCCTCTTATATCTCAATCATTCAATTATTTTTTTTTATTGCTTGTACTTATCTTATGTCAATTAAACAAATAGGTTTCAACTGACCTAAGTTAGTAAAATCTTTCTTCCTTAAAAAAAGAAAAAAGTTTATTTATCGCATGAAAAGTTTTGGATATTTATGTAATGCCTATTTTAAAGGAAAAATCGCGAAATAGCTAGATTTAAAACAACTTAAAGCACCCATTAGCATGACTATGTAAACGCAATTTCAATATTTATTTAAACTCATTGGCTTTAATCGTAGAATGGGCGAAATTAAAACCTATTGAAAATGACGTCATAATTGCAGCTTTATGAATGAAAGTACACGTTTTCATTTGAACATGGGCTAATTTTCACCTATGGAAACAATTTTCCATTGTAAAGTTAGGATCTATGATTTTATTTATTTTTATGTTATTATTTATTTGAAAGAAGAGTGTTCTTTAAAGTGTTCGGAAAATCGAAGGGAGCCACTATATATTGGTTTTATTATGAAAACGTACAATTTCATTGAAAAATAAATCTACAATGATTATATGAGAAAGTATTTAGAATATTTTCTAAAGTACTTAGAATACTTAGCCATAAGGTATAACTGTAGTATACGATTGGAATACGAAACAAAACATAGCAACCGTTTCTTTAGAATCGGTTTGAAGTCATTAGAGTAATAAACATATTTAAGGAAAATTATTGTTAAAAAAGTTATTAAATATAAATTTATTTTATAATTTAATTATGATAAACGATACTTAAATCTTTTAATCCTTTCTGAGCATCTCTGTCTAATGCAAGGAAACGTTTGTATTTACTTCTATTACTACTTTTGAAATTGCTAGCAGAGCATTATCCCAAGAAATAATTCATAAATATCATGAATAAAATACTCTAACATTAAATAAGCCTATGTCTGCAACTGATGATAAATCGTAGAAGTGCTTTATTTCTTTATAATACTTTCCTAAATAGCAGCATCTCTTGAATTTTAAATCACCGCAAGTCACTTAAAATGAAATAAAGCATAATCCAGCTTTATCTCTCGCAATATTCACAGCATTTTGAGAAGCGTTTCCGCTCCTCCATACAATATTTCAGCTTCCAAACATTTCTCTGTTTACAATGAAACACATAAATGTAGTTTTACAGATTTTGTGCTTAGATTTTATTTCCTGTTCGAGTGGCAAATGCACACTTGAAGAATAATTAATTCCTTCTTTTATGCATTAAATAATGGAATTTTTAACGCTATTTTTATTACATAATATTTTGAAATATTGGAAATGTAAGTAAACTGATAAAATCTGATTTAAAGCTAATCAAAACAAACAACAACAACAACAACAACACAAAACATGATCTTCACCGCCTAATACGAAAGCATGTTAGCCAGCGTAAGGCAATGCACAGATTGTTGTATGGAAATTATTTGTCCGGTGAAAAATGAAAATATGTTGTTACAATTGATGAGGCTTGGATATTTTTATCTAACTGCAATACAAAAAGGTCGATTTACTACCGAAAAGAAGGAGAAGAAAACCTAAAATGTTGGTTCAGAGGAAACAAGGAAAGTTTTGCTAAAGGTTTTGTGGTTGTTGTTGGATTCTCTTATAATGGAAAACATAAACCAAGGAATGTAGAAAAAAAATGTCAATTACTATTAGAAATATGCTCTAACTGCTGTTTAAAAAAAAAGGAAATAATTACAGTTTTCCCCCAAACAATCTTCATTGTGTTATGTTCCACGAGGGTAAGGCTTCTGTCCATACCTCTAAATCTACTACTATATATTTCAGATAAAATGAGAAATGAGACCTGAATTGACGCTATTCTAATTATATGACGCTATTCCATATAATTGAGCTTTGCTATTCCATTTAAATGCAATACCCAAGCTCCTCGACGTATCTCCTATGGATAAATGTGCATTTGGATTTTTTTTTTAAGTCTTTTTATAAGCGGCATCCCAAAACACCTCATGGACTCTGGAAGATTATGGTCGAGGATTGGAGCAAAATCAACATCGATTATTTTAAGTAAACCTCTTTTATCTTGGAAATAAAGATAAAATTTATAGTTCAAAAAAGGGCTATCAGATAGAACATATTAGGAAATAAATTCTTATTTTTGTTTACGTATTTCTTTTCAGAAAACTGTTACAAAAATGTATGAACACCCTCTGTATATTTGTTTTTGTGGTTCCCAATGATAAAGAAGGCGTTTTGGAATCATGGGAAACTCGGAAGGTATTGTTGGGTATTTTCGTTTGTGGTTATACTATAGTTTCGTACATTAAGAAAAACTATTCTGTTTTAGTGTGTAGTGTATAATACGCATGTTCTGTTTTTAGCAGAAAAAAAATATCTCGTGCAAAGCTCATCATATCTATATTATAAAAGACAAACGTGTCTGTTCATGAAGCTGATGTCATTTAGACGGTGGAAACACGTGACGGTTAAATGATAAGCTCACAACCATAGTAGACCAAGTCCATTAAAAAAAACAAAAAAACAAAACAAGTAATATAAAAAAAAGATTAAGTCTATTCCTACTTAGGTCAATACGAGAATTTTTTTCTCCCATTCTTCTTTCCTTCTGAGTGGCTATTAAAATGCCTTGATCAAGAAGAGGGCACTCTCGGTCTTAAAATGCCTTGATCAAGAAGATGGCTCTCTCGATTCTTGAAAATTAATTAATTTAATTTAATTAATGAATTAATATTTGAAAAAAAAAACTAGATTAACATCAAATGTCATCCACTACAAGTTAAAAAAAATTATTTGAACTTGATTGGAATAATAATAAACATTTTATTAACGATTGAAAATTTAAACAAGATATATAAATAAATAAATATAGTGAGAGTGTGAGCTAATAGTAGGAATTGAAAAAGAGATAGTCTATTTAGAAGGACCATAAAATTTGTTTTATCCACTCCCACAGTAAGCGATGTCTATAAACAGGTGACATATATGATAAAGTATGTGAAAACAGACTTGGTTCCCTGTGGGAGTGGATAAAACAGATTTTATGCACCTTCTAAATGGACTATCGCTTTTTTTTCTTCAAAATTATTTGGTCTACTATGGGTGTGAACCTCCCAAATTTAAATTTTACTGTAATTTTTTTAACTTCTAAACATCGCACATTTTCAATTTTTATACCGCCGAATAGAATGTATTGAATACAATGTACTTCCTAATGCAATTTGTTTTAAAACTGCATTGAAATTTGTTTGAAAACTTTATCTCAATTTAGTCAATTTTTATTTTTTTAAGTAATTTTCACATATGATTTTTTCTTAAAAATTTATTTCTATCACGTGTAGATGATTACAAAAGATAAATCAGTTTGCACTTGTATTGATATAAATATCTCAGCATTTGTTTCCAGCTTATATTCCATAATGAAATTAAAACAACCAACAGTCAATGAATAAAACAATAAAATTTAAATAAACACAAACAAACATGTAATCTGATTGTCAATAGCGATCTTTGAAGATTTCTTCGGCTGTTAACTCCTGACGTGAGACCTATACTAAAAAATCGCTTTTAATATGTTTCAAAGTAGACCGAAATCTTTGAGATTACATGCTGATACGTTTTTTCATCAATGTTCGTTTAACGGAAATTCATTTTATCAAACAAATTGTTTTAACGATATATAAGTATACCGGTCAAAAGAAGCTAGCAGGACCTTTCGAAAAATGCCTCATTTATCGCTGGGCGTATGTGAAAAGAAAAAAAAAATGTTTTGACATCAGAAATAGTATACAATATGATGTTTTTCACATATATTCTGTAACCCGGTGAGCAGGGGTTTATCTCAATGTAATTTTAACAGCAGAAAATCCAGGAATAAATTTAAAAAAAATCTACCATTTGTGCACAGAGGAGAGAAATTGTTCGAAGATTTAAAATCACTGGATTTACAAAAAACATGTTGTAGCCGCAACAAAACTTTCTTATGTATAAATCACACAGTCTGCAACCAAAATTAAATGACAATGGATTCGTTCTTGAGGTATATAGGTACAGTTGAAATGATGAAAAACAGAGCATAGGACGGGCATCTATTAAGCGGTTTACACACAAACCTGGTAAGTACGTATTTTTGTTAAACTCTAACAGAATATGAAGTTTGGTAAAACTCTTGTCATTAGTTTTTGAGATTTAGCTACCGCGGAACTCGTGAAAAATGCTGTATAGCAGCTCCATATGTTGGGCGATATTGACACAAACCTAATTAGCAACAATTTATGTTAAAGTCTAACTGAATCTCCAATTTAAATAAATTACGTACAATGGTTATTCAGATAGCGCGCCCCAAAACTTTTGTGCCAAATACAGGCAGACAGAATCACAGGCAGATATTTTAAAAATACAGTCAAATCGTTTTCATATCTATATCAAATATATCTATAACAAATCAAATATATCTGTCGATAATCGGAACTCGTGTCGAATCTTTTCACGAGTTTAATGCTTTCTTTTTGTAAATAGAAGTAGATAGAAGAAAGTAGCTATAGTATGTTGTAGTTATCACAAAATTTTCTTCTATATAAATCAAATTGTCTGCAACCAAAATTAAATGACATTCTATTCTTCCTTGCGATAACGCTATCGCAGAAATCGTAAACATCAGAGCGTGGCAGCGACACCTGTTGCGCGGTATACACTCAAATATAGTAAGGGTCGATGTCTGTCACGGTCTAACAGAATACAAATTTTGGAGAAATTCCGTGCATTAGTCCTTGAGATTGAGCAATCACGGAAATCGGAAAAAAGCACCATGCAAATTTATGTCACGGCCTAACAGAATTTGTAGTTTGATGAAATTCCTTGCATTAGTTTATGAGAGCTATTACAAAAATTCTGAAAACAACAACAACAACAACAACAACAACAACAAAACACCATAGTAGCATGGCCTGTTGAGCGATTTACATCGAAACCTAATAGGCACCAATTTATGTCACATTTTAACTTAATCTGAAGCTTGATTTAATTCCTTACATAAAGTTCCGTACATAAGATAGCGCGTACACAATTTTCGCGTTACACAGAGACAGGTCGGCACACAGATAGACATAGAAACTCACAGACAAACATATCTAAAACAATCAAATCGTGTTCATGACAAACTATAAATCTGCCGAAAACCGGAAGTCTGATATTTTTACGAATGCAATACTTTCTTCTTCTACAAATAGAATAATGTAACAATATTATAATGCGACAATATTATATGCGAGTGAAGGTGACTTGAGTGAAGAGTATCACTTATGAAGATTTTTATTTAACAAGTTTCTGTTTGAAAAATTGGTTCAACAGGTGCTGCAAATGTTGAGCAAGGTTTATCCTTCTTATGCAGCCAGTACAGTTGCAGTACAGTACAACACCAGAAGGTGATTCAACAGGTGCATCAAATTTTGAAACAACATTTAACCATCTTTTGGTTGCAGCTACTACAACAACAAAATAGATCGGGAGGTGGCAGCACAGACAATCACCTCATCGAGTTCACGGTTAGAATTTCAGAATTAGTTTAAACTCGATTCGCATATTAAAATGCAATCGCTCTGCCAAGTCATATCTCGGTGGAAAACACCTGAAAACCAGATTTTAGCGGCTGACTCGTAGATTTACCATTGTGATTTTCCTGCACCCAAAAGTGTGAAAACATGGAGGACTGGGAGCAGAAAACACAATGATAAATCTACAAATCAACCACTAAAATCGGGTTTTCAGGTGTTTTCCACCAAAATATGACTTGGCAGACGGATTGAATTTTAATATGGGGATCGAGTTTTAACTAATTCTGGAATTTCAATTGTGAAGATAAGGTGATTGTCTGTGCTACCACCTCACAGTCTAAAAGTCATTTAAACTTGGCACCATACAAAACTAAAACCGTTTAACCATACAAAGCTAAAAATTTTACGCTTAAGGCTTCTGAAACCGAGTACACTTTAAAAACAACATTTTCAAAACTGAGCAAAAAATACAGAAATCTGAGTGTGTCGCATAGTCAAAATGGCCCCAAATTAAAATTACTCAAGTTTGAAACATGTATATAGTCATTTCGGAAAACATGGACATACTAAAATGCATCTATTCATGATGTTTATTCATAATTATACACGATGTTTGTATTTATATATTATTGATGGTTGTCTAGTTCCACCTTCGAAGTCTTTCTTTTACGTATTCATCCATTCTTTGGTTTTGAAGGCTGAAAAAGAGACTCTACGCTTCTGTGACGACTTCTTACGATGGCTTTTAAGTGTTCTTCCGCGAACACGGGAGAAATGTAGTTCGCCACATTTCTCGTTATGAAACATTACTGAAAGGAGCGTTTCGTTCTAAATCATAACAAATGAAGTAATATGAATAATTTCAACTACCCTGGTGACATTTACTACATTTAACGAATAAAAAATATTTTTTTTTTTTAAACTGAATATTTCGGGTATTTCAGGATTGAAAGAATTAGGTTGTCATATTTGAAACAAAAAGTTTCATAACAAAATGAAAACATCGATTTACTCAGATTTGAGAGTGTAATTTTTCTTATTGTATGTATAAATTTCTCAGATTTTAAATATTCAACGCAGAATAAGATATAGTATGGCACCTGCAAAATTTGAAAAAAAAAAATGTGCTTTATGAGGAATCGTAAATTTTTGCGTTCCTTAGCAAGAAAACCACCCCCTGAAAACCCTTCTTTGCGTTCCTTATTACAATCACTGGAAATTTTGACATTTTGTGTTTTTCGAGATATCAGGCAATATTACCGTAGCTTCTCTCACGTGCAGTGTAAATTACTCTTCATATATAATTTATAAACATCTCCCCACATTTATACAAAATTACGCTTATGTGTTTGAGGTTTGAAGTATACTGTGAAGATCAATCCATTTATTTTAAATAAATAACAAGACATTTTTTTAAAATTCTATCAGTCAGAAAATGCTGCTATTCAGTATTTGATATGTTTGATTAAGAATTATAGTTCGATTTTAAAGGTAATTATCATTATTTTCTAACTTAAATTTAAGTATTTAATAAAAAAATTGTGATTGTTTCTCGTTCTAAAATTTATATTTGAAACTTTAAAAGCATTTATGGAAAATATTTTATAATTTCCCCAAAATATATATTTTGCTCCAGATGAATAAATGTATTATTAGTTGAATTTTGCAAAATTCTACCAATGTTTCCTTAAAATAAACAAATAAATTGATAGAAAAGCAACAAGCCTGGGTAATTATTTTTTCTACGTAATTATTTTTTAAAAGCATTTCGATAAACATCCAATGATTTCATTAACTGCTTAAACGTTCGTTTAATGAAAACCCTTTGTGTATTTCTAACTTAATTCTAACACGCTCTGTGTTATGCATGCTTTTTAAAAAAAAAACAAATTTCCGTTAAATAAAAACTTAGTTTCAGGAACGTAAATTAGAAGTAATTATCAATTCACAGAAAAGGAGAAACAAAAACCCTTTAAATATTTCTTTATTTTCCTTTACCATTTTACATGTTTTAATGACATATTGCGCTTAAATTAAAACCTAAATATATAACATGTCTTCTGAATAGAAAGCAATTGCACCTAATTTAAAATACGTATGTTGGTTACAAGAAAAATATGTTCATTAAAAAATATATAGCAGGAATAGCAAAAGGTTTCGTTGAATAATTTGAATAGTTAGTATTTTTTAAAAACAACTATACCACTTTTACTAATGCATTAGTTATTAAAATATTCAAATTACTAGACATTCGAATTAGTTATTAGGTTGAGCAAAAAGTTCTGGGAAATTTTTAATCTAATAGTTACCAGAATTTGTATCGTATATATGGGTACTAGTGGTAGGGGAGATGGGGGATGAATGGGACATTTTCACAAAATATATTTTTTATTTTTTTATTTAAGTTACTATCAATATTATATATCACATTTCATGCATTAGGTATTTAACAACATATATGAACAATATTTATTCTATATTATGATTTATTCAGAAAAATATTGTGAAATCAATAAAACGTTCCTCTCTGTACCAATCATCCCCACAGCATGGATGAATGGGACACTAGTAGGGATAGATGGGACATAAAGATTTTCCTCACTGTATTCAATTTTACCAAATTAAAATTTATAATTATAACCTTATATGTAATTATATTTGTAATACATGATTTTACAGCACGAATCGATATATATATATTTTTCAATAACTTCTTTTATTGCAGTTTCAGCTTTTAATGCAGACTTCGGCTATCAATCTGTTCCTTTTCCCCACTTATGAGGCCTTTTAGATTTGAAATGAAAGTGCAAAAAGTCTTTTAAATATGGCATAGCTAATAATTTTCAATCATAACTTATTAATTAATATTAATTAAATGTATCTTAGAAACATGCAGAACGGAAATTATTGGATCGATCGGAAAGTCGTATCGTGTTGGGAAAATAAATTCGTACCGGAAAATTCTGCCCGGTAATTATTAGACATTAGATATCGGAATCAATGTCTAATAATTAAATGATAGAATTTTCAGGTACGAATTGATTTTTCCAACACGACACGACTTTCCGATCGACCCAATATGTTAGGGGTGGGGATTTATTTGTGCAACATTTCAAAATTCAATATAATTTCTCCCATTTGATCAATAAACATATACTATATTTAACAATTTTATCTATTTTGATTAAGTTTTAGTACCAATTTTATGATAATCCTTTAATAATTATTACAATACAATAAATAGCACTCAGAAATTTTAAACAATAACAACTCTTTTAATACTATTTATTACTATTAATTAACTTAAAATCATTAATTTATCAACCTATATAATACTATTTAGTTAGTAATAAATAAATTTTTCAGCATCTCTAGGGATGAATGAGAATGTCCCATTCATCCCCACGATGCATATATTCCCCTTCTCCTTTTGCCTCAAAAATTATTTTGTCACAATGGTTACTATTCATTCATTTTAATTATCGATATTGAACCTTAAAATAAATAACTACAACATAGCTTAATTTTTTATATTGTATAAGATATTTCACATCTTCGAATGTAAAAAAAAAAACTTACTTTTAAGCAGAGATTTCAGAAAATGCATCTTTGAAGGAAAATGAAAACAGCATTGTGTTCCTACTTTTAGTTCTGAAGCACACTGTGGTAGAGCCTTATATGGGGATAGGAAGCAATTTAAAATAAATGTTTATTGCTTGAAATATTGAGAATGTCCCATCCATCCATCCCTTGTTCCATTCATCCCCTAGCTCCCCTATATATTTATAGGAGTTCAGGAACTTTGGCTCCAAAATGCCTATTGAACAGTATGATTTGCGTGTGTTGACCCGGCATTATTAGAGAAAAGGCCTAACGATTCTGAAAGCCGTCGATGAGATTAATGAGGATGAAGGTGCTGGTAACGGCAACAAACTTAGCCAGCAAATCCGGAATCTGGCAGAAAGGTGGCAGAAAGTCGTGGACCATGATGGTCTCTACTTTAAAGAATAGTCCTTGTTGCTTTTGTTGTTAATTTGAGCATAACAACGCAACTTTCACAAATTTCCCAGAACTTTTTGCCCAGCCTAGTATTAAAATATTCTCTGATGATGAGCTTGGAAAAGCTTGAAAGTACTGAGAAGTTTGAAATGAATATTTTTTAACTTGTAACATATCTTCTATTATTTTTAGTCTCATTTTAAGTAAAACAGTCAACTTTTTAAAGTTCATATAATATATATTTAAGTATTGTTATTGCTGGTGTTTCTAATATCTCAACCGTGACAAAAAACCAGATCACAATGGCAATGAGCAAGTGTTTGGTGGTGCGAGAGGGGTGCATATCCTATTTAACAGACACTGCAAAGTTTGGAAGTTCCGGCTTCGTATCCTTTGCCTGTGTACCGTCCTTCCAGTGACGGAATTCCCCATGGCACTGATTTTATGTGCAAGTATGTGATATGCAAACGTATGAAATAACAGCGCAGAGTTCTGCCGATATCATCCTCCAAAGTACTGTATAAACTTAATTCTGATTCATTTCTATGTTCACATTTGAACTATTGCTTTACAGCAAAAGTTACTGCTCGAAATTAGTGTTTAGTGTAAAATTAGTGTATCCTTGTATGTTGCATATAAATGTTTTGGACAAAAGCGTGCTTTATAAGTGCGTGACATGTTAAATTTATTTTACACTAGCTGACTCGCCCGGCGTTGCCCGGTCCCGTGATGAATGAACCTTAAATAAACCTCAAATTTGTATGATTTTATACCTTTAATTCCTTTTTGTCTAAATTTATATTTTTAAATGAAAAAATATCTCAAAAAATACTGAATTGAAGGTACGTGCTATTATGTGTAATTTCATTTTTGGAGTCTATGCTAACCGAAAGCGAGCGAAACCGCGACAAAACACTCGGGTTTTTACTGATTTCGTGGACATTTTCACACATTTTATTTTGTAAAAAATATTCAACCCGTACAAACGTTTCAATTTTTTGTAGGAGATGTAAATCTGCTCAGTTTTAATGCTTCGAAAAGATTGTGTTAAAATAAAGCCGTTTACTAAAATAAGAAATTAAGAAATGTCCTAAAATTACTATTTGAAAATAGTGGTTAGTTAAATTTTCCACAGGTAGGGAGCGCAGTATGTTCTATACAGACATCACTCTACGAAACAGTAGTCAAAGGGCTATTATAACTTACCTGAAAATTTCAAGTCAATCGGTTGGTTCGTTTTCCGAATTTTAACAAATTCGCGTTTTTTCTCTATTAAAAAAAAAACAAAAAAAAAAACGTTTCATTTTCTTTGTAAAAGTACATTTTTTTTTTTTTTTTTTTTTTAAGAAAAAGTTCAGAATTAATTTTTTTTTAGTTTACATATTCTTAATTAGTGTCCAAATATAGGCCTCGATGCATAAGTTTAAAATCTGTAAATGCTGTATTTTTAAACATTTGATTTAAATTTGAACTTTCATTAAAATTTCACACTGTAATTTTTATCCACTCTCCAAAATGTAAGTAGGTCTTTTTCAAAGCAGACATATGTCTTTAACTTCTGCAAAACGCTAGCTTCGTCTCACAGCTGAGATTTCAAGGGGTGCGTTTTGATTGGACAGTCTTGTGGTAGCCTCGAATTGAGCTGCAATCTCGCCAGCGTGTGGTTTTGAGAAAATAAATGTTTCTAATTTCTTCTATCTTTACAAGAAGAAAGTATTGGATTCGTGAAAATTTTCAACTTTCGGATTTTGACGGATTTACACGTTTTAGGGGTCTGAGATTCCGAAAAACATGTTTTTACAAAATGTCTGTCTGTGAGTCTGTCTGTGTATGTATGTGACACAAATTTTGTAGGCTCTCTATCTTAATAACTAGTGCACGGAATTTAATAAAAATTTATATATAATTAGTCCCTGATATAAATTGGTGCTGATTATTTTTTGGTGTAAATAGCTCAACAGGTGGCTCTGCTATGTAGCATTTCTTGCGATTATCACAATAACTCAATCTCCAGAACTAATGCACGGATTTCCATCAAACTTCAGATTCAGTTAGTCCTTGACATGAATTGACGTTTTATACATTTTGGTGTAAATCGCTCAACAAGTGGCGCTGCTATGCTACGTTTTTCAGAATTTTCGCTGTAGAATCTCAAGAACTAATGCACGAATTTTCATAAAACTTCAAATCAGATACGCTTTGATATGAATTTGTGCTAATTTGATGCAATTTCTTCTACTATTTAAATTATTTAATTGGGTGATTTATATAGAAGAGAATTTTGTGATGGCCACATCATACTAGTTTTAATTGGGCCGTTTGATGGCTTTTTAATGAGAGTGAGTTACAGTTGTTAATTAATAACTCAAACAATTACAAGAATTTTAAAATTCTCTGGCTCGGGTGTATCAGGGGAGACTTTGGACTATTCTCACGAAAAATTGAGCCTCGTAAATGCTGTAGATCATGCTAGCCATCACACACAGACACGCAGAGCGATTTGTTCTTCTATTAGTATAGATTCATTGAAATAAATATTAAAATTACGATACCGGCTGAATCAGCAAAATTATTTTTAGAAATGCTCCATTTCATGTATATTGTTGCGTATATTCGTTTTCATACTATTTCTCATTCGGAATTAGTTTTTTTTTTAATAGCAAATATAATTTTTATTTTAATTCATACAGAAACGATGATTTATGACGATTATGAAACATAAACCGTATGACAAGATTTCAATGAAAAGCAATGTACAAAATCTGTGATCATGCTTTTTTTTAAACTCTAAATATTTGAACTAGCATTAACAACAATATCTCCATTATAAATTTTAAGTATTGAGTTTACGAATCCGTCTTTTTCAATAATTTTAATTCAAACATAAAACATAAAATTCATTAAAATTTATGTTTTGAGAATTTTTCTTTCTAGAGATTTATTTTCATGATTGAAGAGGATGTAGATCTGGTGACATTACATATATTATGTGTAAGATTTACACTTAGCTAGGAAAGTAATGGCACTTTTGGAACTCGTGAGGATGCCGTTACGCAAAGGTGAAAACATCACTGTGAAATATATAAATAAATAAAAATTCATAAATCCAACAGAAAGATCTGCTCCCCGAAATGACAGTGAAAATATATTGTTTATATTAAAGAATATTTCTGTTATTATTTATTCATCATACGTAGTATAGGATAAGTCTTGTAATAGTTTTAAAAATCGAAAAACATTTTTTGACGGATTTTCACGTTTCAGACACTGGAGATTCCGAAAAACATATATGTTTAGATAACAAAAAATTGCCGTTCGTCTGACTGTGTATCTGTAAACGCTCTATCTCCAGAACAAATTGAGATAGAAACTTGAAATTTAGTGTGTATTTAGTATGCAATAATAAGAAAAAACCTATTGAATATCAGTTACCTCTTCGGACTCTCGGAATATTCGTTCTGATAAAAGGTATATGAAAATTTTCGAAATTCTTTATTTTAAGAAGTAAATTTAAAAGAAAATAAAAAAAAACATAAATTTCGCATAAAAAAGGAAGTCAATCGG
This sequence comes from Maratus speciosus, assembly GCA_963932465.1. Taxonomy (NCBI): domain Eukaryota; kingdom Metazoa; phylum Arthropoda; class Arachnida; order Araneae; family Salticidae; genus Maratus; species Maratus speciosus. The sequence continues at coordinate 414,997,367 of OZ010790.1, read as the reverse complement.
ATAATTGGTTGCCGAGATATTCGTAACCATATTTTCCGCATTCTTCTATTTTTCATGACCCTGTATTTCATTCAAATTTCAATTCAAATATATATTTTAATTGAAAATGAGACGCTTAATCCGACGCTGTAAACTGTTAGAATGATTATCATTTTTTGGAGATATAAGGATGTTTCTCTTACGGAATTCAGTAATACTTGATTACCCTGTCGACCAAAATACTATCGCCAATCTATGAAATTAAATGCAATCATAGCGTATCGTAAATGCCACATTCACTTGATATTAAACACGTTACACGTGTTTGTTACACCATCAAGTGGTTTTTAATTCAACGTTTTATTTGTATATTTATTAATATTTTACCAATTTATTTGTTCTTTCGTTATTTAAAATAAAAATTATGCCAATTTGTGTAATTTCCGCGAGTAGTTTGGCGATTTATATAATTTGTCGAAATTGGTAGAAGTAATACCTGCAGTTCTGTAATAGAGCAGTAATAGGGTGACAGTAATAGTGTAACAGTACTGTGTATTAAACATATTTAAATATGCGTTTAAATTTTATTTTGGAATTGCAATGCATTTTATAAATAGTTTACACATGTTTTATTTTACGGAAATCCATGATGGGTAAGTATTACGGTGGCGCCTAACGACTAGTTAACTGTTAAAATGGTATCTGACAGATAAAAATAAAAAAAAAATCGTAAAAAGAGTAGAATTTTTTTTCCCCAATAAACGTTTTAGTTTTTGCTATTCCACCTAACAGCTTTTGCTCTGAAATTTATGGAAGAATGCCGTGCTATGCTTGCTAAATTAACAAATTAACTCAGGACAAAACAAATATATAAAGAAAAATCGTACATAGCTAATACAAGTCTTGCAGAATTACGCTACAGCTTTTATCACTAGTTAGATTCATGGATTAAATTCTAAGCAGCAACAAACGGGTAGATATAAAAGATTTTTAGAACGGTTCTTGAACAAATACGAAAATGTCCTCCTATTTTCTCTTTAAAAGTTTTCGTTAAACGTATTTCTTTTATTTCAACAGCGTTAAAAAACTACATTGCATACCCCCTACTATCCTTTTCAAAATAGGCCAAGAAAGCAAGCACTTCTCTAATTCAGATGCGAGTTTTGTGCGTAAAATAAAAGTTCTCAGCAAGTCCCTTTTTTTAATTTTTTCTAATTGAAATATTTATTTTAAGAAATAATAAGTACTTTCACTATTTATCAATCATAATCGCATATAAGAAAAGTTTTATTAAATTCCTTATTTTTATTACTTCTTTCTTTTTTCTTCTTTTGAATTAAAGAAATGTGGAGGGAGACGAAATAAAAGACCTGACTGTTTCAAAATCGGTTCAGCCATATTTCAATAGTCTCTGAAAATCGAAGGTCATTTATCTGATAAAATTTATTTTTTTAACTTTATCTACTTTTCGTAAGTTTTATGAGAATAGAAAGGAATTCCTATACGTGATTAAAATGAATACTTCATTTTTTTTAAAGAAAAACTTATAAAAGTATTTTTATCCCAGGACAGACTTTATCAATGACATATATATATATATATATATATATATATATATATATATATTACGAAACAATTTAATGGGTTAAGTCGAACAATCACGTCGTGCTTTTTACGACATATTACTGGATTCGTACCACCTTTTAATCAGCCGTTGGTGAGGTTGTATAGCAGGCGTACCACTCAGCGCAAGCATCGCTAGTGGAGTTGTCAACTCTGTGAAAATTTAGCAGCTGTGGAGCGATGATAAGATTGGTAGAGTCCAATCAAATCTCATTTATTCATGATGAATACAAGGCAGATTAGGCAGCATGATTGGTGAAAGAAGTAAAGGCTTATGAAGAAATCTGTGGTTTTCCCAATAAGACACACAAACGCAGTCATAGGAAACTGTTTATTCTATCAGAATATACCAACATTAAACAATTCCCACAGGATGAGAAATCAGAGCATTCCGCTTGAGCATGAACTAGTTATTCATGCGAAATAGATGTTAATTAACGAAATGAATATTCTACATGGCTTAGAACACCAGGTAACAGATTATGTGAACAATCAAACAGCACAAAAAATCTACTCCTGAGCTCATGCTTGAGCTATTTATTGGAATGCGCAGAGGAAATCCGATTGAAATGAAAACTTCAGGCTAACCAAACAAAATCACGAACGAGACTCGAAATGAAACTGCGATTCGTCACTCAGCCAATGGAGAGCGATCGAGAAAACGTCACAGAAAAGAATCCCGGCGCAGCTAATGGAAGGATTTCGATGAAAATAGGCTGTCTCCCAGCTGGCGGGAAAATGAGATGAAATAGAATAGAATAAAAATGTAAAAATGGCTTTTATAAACATTCGAAAATAAGTAACTGCGTTCAGAACTTTACAGTTTGGTAGACGATAAAAATTAATGAAGGGATTAAAAGTTTAGATTACGTTTTGGAATAAAACTCTTATTAAGATACGCGTTTTAAAATTATAGGAATTTAACTAGAAATAAATAATAGAGAGTATAAAAAAAAGGAAATAATGAATATGCCGGCAATTTAGAATAATTTAAATGAACAGTAAAAGTAAATTTTTTTATATAACATATATATATATAAAGATAAACGTTATATGGGTGAAAACGAGTAGTGTAGTAGGTAATATTTCAATTTATTCTAGGCTTCTCACATTGGTCGTAGTAAATGATCGTTATGCCTATAGAAATAAGAGCAGCAATAGCACCGTGATAATCGAGGAATAGTGGCATTTGATTATTTATTGTGGATTGATGCAAGTAAGTAAACGAATCTTAGCAGTCATCATCATACGTCTCACACTTAAGATTGTTGCAGTCGAGTGGCAGATGGTCAGAAGAATGGAGGTTTCCACTAGTAATTTCTCCGGGAGACAAGAAACGAAGCAATTTATGGTCACAGATTTTTATTAAACAACTTCTATAAGCAGTTTTCGATAGCAGACTGGGCTGTGCCATACATAAACTCGATGAGTTATCACTTTATATTCTCATCATCCATTGAGCATTACTCTCGAACAAATACTATATTCAATCAGTTGTAGGAGGTAAATCTTTTAGGTAAATGTTAAACTTCATAGCGTCAGACACTTAGCCAGGAGACAGTTTACACTTAGAAAATCGAGCAAATTCTGCAAAATCTGCCGGAGTATCGCGTGTAGCTGCTTTTTAATAACCGAGCTTAGTAATACAAATATGACGTAACACGCGCTGGATGAGCAGATGGATTTAATAGTTAAAAGGAAACCCCAGAAATACGTTCGGGAAAGAAAATTCTCGGAAGGGAAAAAAATGGCTACTAAAAAGAACATACGATGCCCAGAAATGGTCGGAAATAGAATATTTAATTTAAGAATACTAAAAGCGTAATATTTATGTAAATTGGGCAAACTAGGTATTAAATTAAAGGGAATTTAACAGAGTTAACGATAGATATATCATTTAAGAATAAGGAATTAGTGAATATAGAGTAGTAATTTAGAAAAGAACAAGGAAATCGCGAAGGGAGATCTAATAATGTAACACACATATATATATATATATATCGCTTAACGATACACAGTTATGTTGTGGAATCGATCAGAAACGATAAGCATTTAATGGCGAAGTTTACAAATTTTCATTTTTCATTATTTACAAAGAAATTGTTTACACCTTCGTCAGAAATTTCTTGGGACTAATTTTTGGTGCTAATTTCCGTCTGTTTTATTTCCGTGATTACATATCTGATGTATGAGGTGAGGACTTATTTCTTTTTAGATGATTTTTTGTATATGCAAAAATTTATAAATGCATGTGATCTCGAATACTGCCTCTGTATATACGGTTATTTTAGATAAAACAACATGCCTGTTTTTGAAAAATCCATTGGAAAATAAGAAAAGCAACGAAAGCAACACAAGTTCTATAGATAACAAGATAACAGTCTATCTAGACCTAATCCGTCGATTTCAATGTCACCTCCTCCAATTAAACTGCCTACAACATCCGTTTCTGATACTTGAAGGCGTATGTATGTATGTTTTCAACAGGCAGCATCTTCAAGTTGATGAGCTTCATTTATAAGACCACTCTTTGTGTCTCCACTTCAATGTGCACCTGATGTTAGATCATTCTCTAAAAAGAAGGTGCATGAAGGTGCACTAATCTAACTACCAGTCCTAATATTGCCGAAACAATAAGAAAAGCTGCTGAGAAAAATAACTGACAATCAAGACGTGCAGCTCTACAGTCTCAGAAGAAAATTTGCTTTGTTAGATCCAATGATGACGATGAAGACATGGATCTTTCTGAAGATGATGATCATGATAAAGCATGTCTTTATTGCAATGACTTATGCATAGTGAATGCGCCGGTGTTTCTTGGTGTGAAAAGAAAAAGTATTTGTGTTTTAGGCATGTACAATTAATAACGACTTAGGGGTGTGTCATTTTAGGATACCTCTATAGATAAAATGGCATAGTGCAGCATTTTACATAAATCGTTATTATGACGTTGTGACTTTATCGAATACTTTTTAAAAGGTACCATTGCATTTTGTATACTTTTATTGGTTAGTTTTTAAGAAATAAAAGTCATGCGGAAGCACTTGCATGAGTAAAAGCAATTTTTCCTTATGGTATGTTATTTTAGGATAGTTTCCCCTATTACATTTGGCACAAAATCGGAAAATTGTGGTGTTTCCACATAAAATGACTAGAAGACAGTCATTCTTCATGGAAACATATTTATTAGATCCCTCGAACATCGTACAAATTTGGATCATCCCCCACAACTAGGAATCCATTTCACTGAATAAGAATAAGTAAGGCATTCCACCGCTTCAACTTTTGTTAATTCTCAACAATACCCTACATTATTAAACTATTTTAATTAAACTCTTCCTTTTTAAAAAGACGATATCACTTGCTGGTGACGTATGTAGATTTTTAAGCAGCACAAAACACTATAGTACTGTCTCCAGGTTTTATGTCTGCCATGAAATAATAACCGGCTAAGGGATTTTTACTGCAATGCAGATAGGCCAACAAACTAATGGAATCACGTAAAAGCGTGGACTCTCCTTCAGAAATGAATTAAATGAATTAAATTATTCTTTCCGGAAAACGCGCGAAAAGGGTTTTCGGAATACAAAACTAAAAAAAGGATAAAATGTGAAATGCCGAACAAATAACTTAAATAGAAATCATATCGGAGTTTAAGATTGAAATGAAAATAAAAACATATTTAAACAAAAATAATAATACGTGAAGTGTTTTTAAAAAAGGTTTTGAAACAGAAATAAAATACTAATAAACGCATTTAGACAGAAATGAAATTAAAGTAAAATGAATGATTGGAATAGTTTTAAAACCTGGAAAAAATTAGATAAAGTGGGGCTATAAAATTATATACAGGGTGTCTCACTGCTAGTTGAACCTGAGTTTTCGTTCCCAACTTTAATGGAGGTATTTTACCGATGTATTCAACACTTACTATATTTCGCGTAAAATGTCATAGATATTACCTGAAGTCAACTGCATTTAAGTCAGTGATCCATGTGTACTGTGAGCTACATTCAAAATTACGAAGTATCAAGGCCATTGTTTTTTTTTGTAAGCAAATCGTAGCCATTTCCGGCAATTCTTAGGATGGTATCGCATTTAATAGAATGTAAAGCACGTCTATTGAAAATTTTCACAAAATATTTTCATTATTGTTAGCCCCTTGGGGACGTGCGTCTTTTACAGAATTTTTAATCTTTTAAAATCGATTTTTCATAACAGAAATTTTGGGCAAAATGAATCGAGAAAATGACCTGATTTAACAAGACAAAATTTACAATAAAAAGTAACTGTTGGGAATAATCAGGGATTCTAAGCACCTTATGCGTCACGTATACGTGTCGCTCGTCCCGAATAGGTTAAAGCTATGAAGAAAGTCTCGGGATCGACATGCAGTGAGACACTCTGTATTTATGATTGAATAAGTAGATTGCGACACAGCTTTCCTATAATAAAAAATGTTTGTTAATGTAACACAGGTTTTTATTTATCTTACTATAAATGTATTTTAATGTCATATGCAATAGTATTGAAATTCAAAAGGCATTTTATAAGATAAAAATCCCAGAAGTATAATGTGATTTTGGCTAAACCTATTTTTATTATATCAAAAGGAAAGGATTTTAAATACTTATTAAATAAATATTGAAAATTGTTTAGGATATTGAAATTTCAAGGTCTCTAAGTTTTCTTTAGACAAGTCTCAAAATGCCCAAGTTTATCGTAATCACATATAAAGACTTGAATACCTTTCTAAAAAACATTACACGGGTGTAATTCAAAGCTCTAAAAGCTTAAAATTACATTTTATTCAAAGAATATATAGCAAGGTAACAAAAGGTTAAAGTTTCTATAAATCTGTCTTCAAGAACCATATGAATTTTTCGAAATCTTTGAGATAATAAAAGAATTTGCGGCTGAAGATTGTCATACTTTCTCTGGTGCGCATGAATTTATAAATCCTTTAATATTTTTTATCCTGAAGTGGATTTAGATACACGCAAGCTTCCGATTCCCCCCCCCCCCCCTCCCACACTGATGTCAAGTCTAATGGCATTTGATGCATTCGTATATTTAAAATATCTCTTCGGGAAATTAATATTTTAAACTTTTATTTCTTATGCACTCTTCCTAAAATATGTCTCCTTTTTTCTTAGTTCTAAAAATATTTCTAAAGGCTTAATTTTATATGAAATGTTGAAATCTTACTCACAGTTCGCCCGCTTTTAACACAAAAATATTAAATTCGGCATAGATTTTAGACATATTTTGAAAACTAAGAAAAAAAAGAGACATCCTTTAAAAAGAGTACACAGAAAAAGAATGTTAAAAATATGAATTTCCCGAGAAGATATTTTACGAATGCATCAAAAGTCCAAAGACTTAACATTATGGAGGAGAATTCCGAAGCTGAGTGACTAGCATCCTTAACGCAACGTACAATCTTTTTTTTTTTTTTTTTTTTTTTTTTTTTTTTTTTCGCAGGGCATTTGACAATTGGGTCATTTGGCACAAGTACCGGAAGTGGTGGCCTCTGAGATTGTTTAAGAGCACCCCGAGGGCGACCATCGCTACTCCAGTTGATCTCCTAATTTAGAAACTTGATAAGGTGACGAGATCTTCACCTGACTAGGCTTCGCACCACCTGAGTTATAATTCATAGGTAGGACTTTGCACCCACGATGGATTTTACATACGTGGAGATAAACGTTTACCCGCCTCTATTAATCTTGCTGTAAATCACTGTATAAAAATGTGACTGATACTGACTGATTAGTAATACCGACTACTAATTAGTGCTATACACTAATTATAGTTTGGAGCTTGTTTACAACTTGAAATTATATCAAATTATATGGAATTTGAAATATTATATAAAAATCTGTTATAGCAAATTAATATTCAAAAAAAATGTGAATTGTAACCTATAATTTATTGAACAGAAGTCTATTTCTAGAAACAAAACCAATTATTTTCGAATAAAGAAAAAAAAGAAATTTTATGTAATAGGTAGGATAAAATAAACTTTGAACTTAAAAATATAAATGTATCAAACATTAAAGCATTTGAAACTCTATACAGAGTTAAGCTAAGTCTAGTTTCATTTTTAGCTACACTAGTGGAAAAAAGTATCGTTGAAATTGAAAATCATTCAATTCAATCAAAAGTACTGAGAAATCAAATGTGACTTTTTATAACTTTCTTCATAATAAGAATTATTGGAAGGAATTTCAATTTTAGATAGCTACCTGATATATTTCTAGCATTATTTATAATGCTATGTAAAAATATGCTGCTTTTTACTTGCTGCCAAATCATGATAGGATAGTTCTCTAAATTAAATATTGCATAAAAAAGCCATACTGGATTTTTTTCCCTTTTTTTTTCCCCTTTTTTTATTTATTTCTATCATTCAATTATTTTCCAGAAAAACTTTGAGCAGAAAATTTCAACCTGACCTTTTTTATATCTACCAATTAATTAAGATTTCACTCTGACTCATTGTATTAAAAAATATACATAATAATATTATTCACAGACTGCATAAATGTACAGGTTCTTTTCTGTATGGCAATAAAAACCCTGAAATTTTTTTTATCCTATTTCTTTTTCAGTTAAAGATGCTTGGAGTTCTACCATAATTTTTTATGGTGGGATAACAACTGGCCAGAGAAACAGCATTTTACGCCTGAAAGGAAATTCTTTCTTTTATAGATATTTTGCTTACATTTTCATTAAAAGTCCCAATCAGTTTCGCTGATTTTACATCTCCTAATTGGTATAAAATTGTGAAACAAAATTATTTGAAAAGTTTAAGTTTTAAGCTAGGGGGTGTTGTTTTGTAATTTTCAAAATCTTTCATGAATAACATTTTACAAAGCTTTGAATTAAAAAAGACCTTAGTTTTTCACGTTCCAAAATTGTAAGCCATATCATAATCAAACAGCAACAAAAATCGATAATTTAATCAACGGGAGCCCTTTATTATGGTATCAAATATCATGTGCAAAAAGAAAAATTCAAAAATATGCAAATGCCAATGAGAAATCAGCGAAACGGGCTCTCATAGGTTTATCATTAGTTGGCGAGTGACTTCGCTTGCAGGTACAGGAGCCTTCAGGGAAGACAATAAAAGGGATATCAAGCTCGAAGAGAAGCATTGTGGAATTTCGGAAATGGTGTAAAAGACCAGTCTTTACGACCCTCCCCCCTCCTTCTTCCGGGTGTGAATTGAAGTGAAGGAGTAAGTGAGTGCTTCAGACAGCGAGATTTAGGTCGTTCTTCTAGAGAGTTACTTGATCAAAGTGTCACTTGAAGTTATCACTTGATGGAGTTAGTTCTTTTAACTGTTTGCACATGGCAGAACATGATGCTTTTCTAAAATCAGATGTAGGGCTTGATTCTTATGTAGAGATTTTTTGTAATCGGACTAATTGTGCATAATTTTCTTTTTGTTATTTAGTTAAATTTATTTAGTTATAAATTAAATTGAGTTTGAATTCAATTGTTTTATGAGTGTGGGTAAACGTTTCAAAAATCATGATTACCATGTCGCGTGCCAATAACAGGATAATTTTTAATACTCGTTTGATAGCAGAAAAATTTTACCTTCTGCGTTTTAAGTATTAAATACAAAATTTTAATTTGAGAAGGTGTTTCATATTCTATAGAAATTCTAAGGGTGTCACGTTCCTTGTTAGTTTAACTTTTTTCCTACAATGAAAGTTTTATTGGTCCACAGTAGAGCTCTTAAATTGACGCTATAATTAAACTAAAGTAGAAAATGGTTTAAGATAGTTTTGCATAAAATATTATTGCACATCATGCATGCCATTACATTTGATATGAATTCAATATTATATAAAATGAGTGTGAAATTTAATGTGTTTATTATAAAACAGATTTGAGAAGTAATAAAAAAAATTTTGTTTCTAAATATCAGTAATATTTTCCGACTTTTAATTAAAACATAATTATGCAATTTAGATTAAATAATTTTGTGTTATTAAATAATTTACTATAAATATAGATGTTAGAACCTGGGCTTTAATATATATTTCTATTTATTTTTTTATCGCAGTGTTTGAAATCCAGGTCCATCATCATCTAGCAACCATATTACTGTGAATTTCTACCAAACTCCAATTTTAGTAAGTTCCAAATGGTTTGAAAACTATTTTGGTTTGTATTACATTTTAATAAAATGAAATAGTTGCTTTATTGATAAATTACTTTTTCAAGGGTGAAATGCTTGTGATACTGATAACTATCCGATCTAATATATTTTGAATAAATTTCTTTGGAGCCATTTCTTTTGAAGATTATGGCGACATCCTCTACATACGGCAATAAAACTACATATATTTAGAAATGGGTACACACACATGTGCACACACTCACAACGTCCAACTCCCACCCCGGTTTGTCTTCTAATCTTCAGCCTATTGGCTTATTTTTTAAAAAATGGAGGAAGGGAACATATATTAACCTGAAATAAATCAAAACATATAAAAGAAATTTGGGCACATATATGCACCGAAATAAATTTCTGTTAATAAATAAATCTTGCAAAAACTATTTTTTTAATATAAATTACTAGAACAGACTTGGAATTTTTTTACATTTTGCAGACAGATAAAACAAACGCACAACCAAGGGCGAATCCAGCTCACCATTTAGGGGTGGGGTGGTCACGGATTCCCTTTTTTTTGGTGGTGGGGGGGGGGGGAGAATCACATCACGTTATGAGAATTTTTTATATTGAAAGCTGTTCCTAAATCCAAACTAACTACTTTTCTGATACTTTCGCGAAGTCATTTTCATTCGTAAATAGAAAAAAGTTGCATTAATATTCGTAAAAATTCGAAATTTGACAATTTTGTTCAGATACCAAGAAATTAAAGAGTTTCCCATTTTCTTATAAAGCTCAAGATTCATTCAGAAAATGTTATCAAAGTTAGCATTTTTAGCCAAGTTTTACGAGTTGATAGCCACATAAATGTCGTCGCAAGGGAAAAATTGGCTGTCAATTCCGGAAATTCAGTTTAAAAAGTCTAACAATTGTTAACGATCAAATATGACAATAATTTGCATTAAATTTTAGAGGTAACTATACCGTACACATTGGCAGCTATGTGATTCTATTAGTATCATCAAAATTGCAGGTGTAGCCTCTTCTTTCTGCTCAAAGTATTAAATAGTTTTTTTTTTTTTTTCAATCGAACTGATACCTTTGGAATGGATCAATTTCTTCTCACGGACAGATGACTTCTATTATTATGGAACAGCCATTATGAATGAAATGTTAGATGAAGATGAAAGAGCAGTCTTAAAAAGTTAGAGCTCTGATTTTTTGCTTAGAATGGGGAAAAATGACCATAATCTTTTTTCATTTTTTGTTCCCATTCTGACCAGAAAATCAGAGTTCTGAAAAAAAATTAGGGCCATTTTTTTCCATTCAAACCAGAAAATCAGAATTCTAACATTTTACGGCTGCTCTTTCATATTCACCGAACATTTGCTAGGCCGTTTCATAATAATGGAAGCCATCAGTCCATCAGAACAAAATAACTCGGATAAAGCGGAAAATTGGTTAAGCGGGATTCGGATAATCGGGACTCTACTGTATATTTCATTTTCAAATTGATCTTTAGAATATTTTTGTTGGTGTTCAGATGAAGGGGGGGGATCATGACCCCCCGTGATTTCCCCCTTCGATCCGCCATTGCTCACAACAGAACAAAATATTGCTCATATTTAGGAAAACTATTTCAGAAGTGGTTTCAATTAAGAAAAATACCATGGAATATGTTTATTAAGTTAACTGATAAGTTATATTCAGTTGAATTAATAAAACAGATTAAACTATGTTAGAATCTTCTATTTTCAATCTTTTGAACAATTGGACGCTTTTTTTATATCTATCACATTGAGATGAATTTTTAACCTTTGAAATATCGGTCAAACATGTGTATAATATTAGGGAAAAAAAGTAATAAAACGAAAGGCGGAACATCAAAAATTAAAACGAAAAACTGAACTTGAAAAATTGAAATGAACTGAATGATACACTGAATGTTTTCACATACACCCAAATTATGTTCCTATTTCGTTGAAAGCTTGTCTTGGATTAAAAACGTTAGTAGATGAAAGGTGAGTATAAGATTTCTTTTTAATGAACATAATAGCAGAGAGTGACTTAAAATGAACTGATTGGCGCTAAAATTTAATAAATAATAAACGGTACTAGGTGTTTAAATTATTCGTTTAGGAGAAGTAATGTTTGATTTCAAGAATTTCTTTACTCGACTTCTTTTAATTTCAAATATCTCCTATAGATGGCTCTGCACCGTCTTAACTTGTAATAATGCTAAAGAAAACCTATTGTCTCAAATAGAAAACTTTTTATTGGTGTTTTAATAATTAAAAAAAAATGAAGAAAAACTGAGTGAATTTTGATACGTCTTTATGCGTTAGTTTGAGCATTTTAACACATTAGATGAATAAAGTGCCCTCTGTACTTAATATTTGGAACTCAAACAAGACATTTCTGATTTGAGACACCAATCTCCTGTAGTAGTAACTTCAATAACTGCAAAAGTATAATTGCTATTGAATACAAAAACTGTCAGGTTATTTTACAACACTCTGTAATTGGACATAGTCAGGTTGGCCAATATTGCATATCTCTTACAAGAAAAGAGATAAAACATAGATTTCAGGATATAAAACTTTGCTTTAATTGACCATTGCACTGTGAAACAATGCAATTCCTTCTGACAGTGTAGAATTCTGTATGAAATTAACTCGCTGAATACGGATTATCACCATGAAAAAACTTCAATGGCTCTTGTTTTGGATATACAAATATGCAACGTTAAGATTTTTTCAAAATATATAATTTTTGAAATTAATATTATAAAAAACTATGAATTATTTTTCACAGAAGTAAATTTCTAGAAACATCAAATATGCAAAACCAAAATTACGGTTCATTCCGAGAAGTATAGTTTTTGAATTATGCTTTAAAACCTACCTGCATTGTAGTTTTTTTTTTTTTTTTTGCAAAAGCTTGCAAAAAGCAGGTTAACAATACGTGTTCCATACGTTACATATATGTATATACAATGCTCAAAACAATTAAAGGATATTGCAGTTTTAGGTGGATTTTGTATCTGGTAAACTGTTTAGCTGATTGATACATGGTCGACAGACATAGTAGGTTATATGAGAATAAATTACACATGTTTGGCAGAAAAAAATGCATTTTATTGCGCATTTGTGTACTAAAGGAAAAAAACACAATTTGTGCATATGAGAAAAAAAGAATAAGAAAATGTGTTTTCTTCAAAGAAAATCATTTTCAGTAGGGGGTATGGTTTCCACGGGCGGCCAGCAACGTTGAACACCTTTGAGGGATGGACTCAATGAGGCTATTAATGACGAGTTGGGGTATTCTGCCCCACTCTTCCAGAAGAGCTCTTTCCAGTTCTTGGAGAGTTAGTGGGGGTTGTTGGCGGCCAGAAACTCGTCTTCCTAGAGCGTCCCAAACGTGCTCGATTGGATTCATGTCTGGAGAACACGCTGGTCATTCCATTCGAACGATTCCTTCCTCGAAAAGGAAATCCTCCACCAGGTTTGCACGATTTGGCCTTCATTTATCGTCCATTAAAATGAAGTTATCTCCGACTGCTGCAGCGTAAGGGACTAGAATAGGTCTGAGGATCTCATCCCTATATCGGCGACCAGTCAGAGCTCCATCTCGAATGATGTAGAGGTCAGTGCGCCCGTCAATGGAGATGCCACCATACACCAACACTCCTCCAACGCCAAATCTGACACTTTCGTGCACGAACGCAGGATTATTCCTACTGCCACGGTCCCTCCAGATGAAAATACGCCTATTATCCGGATGCACAGAAAAACGGGACTCGTCAGAAAACAGAATATTGCTCCATTCATTTCTCCTCCAGTTGACATGCTTGGTTGCCCACTCCCTGCGGTCGCGACGATGCCTTGATGTTAATCTAACACATACCATCGGTCGGCGAACATACAGACCTACAGCATGGAGTCGGTTTCGGACAGTCTGAGTTGAAATCGTGGTGCCTGTAGCCGAGCGAAGGTGTTGTTGGAGAAGAGCAGCGTTCATGGTTCGGTGTCTCCGAGCTGTTAACGCTAAATACCGATCTTCATTGGGCGTTGTTGCCCGTCTACGACCTTGCCCTGGTCTTCGGCCTGCACATCCACTCTCCAAAAAACGGTTCCAGATCCTGGAAATGACACTTTGTGACACTCCAATGGCTTGCGCTACTTCGGCTTGAGTTTGGCCCCCTTCTAACCTACCAACAATTCTCAAAGCTTCTGAATCTGTCAAATGACTTCGCTGAGACATCGTACTCATCGAAACAAAGCAATCACTGAATGCCGATCATCCTTGTCTTCATTCTCTTTTATCCAGTTGAAAGTCAAATTTCATTCGCTGCCGCTGAAGCGACGTTTTTGACGTCGAACTCAAAATTTGCATACTCCACAGTTTGAAAACCAGAAAAATTTGCATTTGTGATTCTCTTCTTCTATTTTCGGCAAAAAAAATTTCGTTTATATCTTTATTTTATATAAAACTTCAAATATCCTTTAATTGTTTTGAGCAGTGTAATTCTACAATTCTTCATCGTATGAATTCCCGTTTGGTATCCGAAAGTAAAATTTACCTAAAGAAAGTCAAAATTGGATGTTTATATTGAAAATTTCAAGCATTGAAATTTTCAGAAGATTTTTTTAAATATAAACTAAAAGAATTCATAATTTGCAATCAAATGGCTATTTTCGTTTTTATCTATGACAAGTTTTCTATTTAAAATTATAATTGTTTTTTTCTTTTTCTGCTTTTACTGCTTTTTTTTAAGACTGTACTTTTTACTTTGACTGTCCTTTTGACAGTCTTTTCTTACATTACAAAAAGCTAAATTTGAAATAAATGTAAAGGAAAAATTACGCTATATAATTTTAACTTTATCATAATTAAAGTTATTGTTTTTGATAAATTCATTTACATTTATTGGTTCAGATTGTATATGGGGCATTCTCAGAATCTTTTGACTTTCAGGAATAAAAATCTGGTGAAATTAAACTTGCTAATATAACATTTTAATCTGATAGACGAATGCCTTAATGATTCAAAATAAAGAAAAAGTGGTCAGCAGCGAAAACTTTTTTATCTAACTGAGGTTTAAGTTAAACTTGCGAGTTTAATTTTCCTTATTATTTTACCACTATAACTTTGTATTTTCTTCTAAATTTTTACTTATAATGAATTTGCATAGTACCCACAGGACATTCAAATAAGAAATAATAACAATGTAGTATTTTTAGTACAAAATTTTGGTATAACATTGTCTTAAAGGGGTGTTAAAGAAGGAACGGAAGAGAAAATGGGGGATGATACAGAAAAAAAGGGACGGTAATGGAAAAAAATGATTGTAAGGATGGGACGGTAAGGAAAATTACCACTATTTTTAGGCAAATCATGTTAAGATTAAGTTATAACCACAATTTTCATTGATCTCTAAAAGCAGTTATTTACATTGGATTAAATTAAAAAAAAATTTAATTTATCTCGAAAAGTGCAGGAATAAACCTTGGGGACGGTTAGACTACCAATAAAGCCACGATCTTGAAATTGATATTTAAATGTTGATTTAAATTCTGCAGTACATTTCCTGCGAAAGAATTTTAGACATTCTTTCTCTAGCATACTTCTGCATGAGAAAAAACTTGAAAAAAATTCTGTGGCTGTATCTGAAGTGATTTTCTGTATAAGTTTAGAAGAGGGACGGTAAGGAATCTAAAACCCAGGGACAGAGCTCAAAAATTAATATGAACCGTGAAAATTTGTGCAGGTTAATTTTTTTCTAGGTATTTATATAAAACAATTGTCCCAGTTTCGGAAAAAAATGATACAGACTTACTTTTATTGAAACAATTTTATACAGACAGCTCCAAACTTAAAAATCAGCAGCAGGAAAACAGGACGGTATAGGAGTTTTCCTGGTATTTTGACCCCCAACATCGTGCAAAACTTATTTATCTCGTTAATATTGTTATGCAATCATGCAAAGGGATGTTCCTCAGTATATGAAATTAAAAAAAAATAACGCAAGAATATGTACTAAAATAAAAATTAGTATTCAGGGACATAAAAGTCAAACGATTGTGAGAATGCCCCATATGTTGTTTATAAACGGAGTTTCTCCGGCTTTGCTGGTAAGTTTTTCTCATAGGAATCTTGAATTAAACTACACAGTTTGTTAAAAACGTAACCGTAACTGAACATTATTCTGACCACAATATTGTAAATAATATAGTCTGCGCTTAATAATATGGCCAAGTAACCATTCTCCTTAAAAAAAAAGTCGATTTGCTGGACAGTTTTGTGAAGATTTTTAACAGTGTAAGCTACAGTAGCGGGCTCCAATAACTTCCGCAGCGTATGCCCCGCTCCGGAGTCGAATGAAACGAACCTTGAATTAGTGTGATTTTTTAGTTTTGTATGAAAGTATTTCCTAACAAACCCAGAATAGTGGCCTCAATGCTTTGGGAAGCGTACACAAATCATAATTTTCCATCGTGTAAAAAGTGTAATTGTCGTATCTCAAATCCACGCGGTGTTCGGCAGGGATTAAATTCAAATTGTTAGCATCGCCGCTCACGTTGCAGCAGTAATCGATTTGACACTATTCCAATTTGAATTTAATCATGGCACTAGTGAAACTTACCGGAGAGTTCTTTCGCTTTCACAAAAAAATGTCAAAAATTTCTCACGAAACGCGAAAAGACGCTAACATTCGCACACAAATAATTCTTGAAAATTTCAAAATTGGCCGAGAACATAATTTACTATATTAGTCAAAAGGATTGAAATCTTTCTATGAACGTCAAGAGAAGAAAAAAAACCCCGTAATGCTGAAAAAATGAATACAGTTCTCAGGGCAAAATTTACTATATTGGGGTAAAACATTAAACCAGGGTTCCTTTTGTTAATGTAAAATAATCGCCACAAAACGTAAATAAAACGCTAACTATTACATAAAAATATTTGCGAAAAATTCGTAAATCATGTACTGAATCCGAATAAACTTTACTGAAGAAAGGACAGTTCAGTATATTTGGCTAATAGATTGAAAACGCAATTGGAGGATTTTGTAATTGGAACTATACTTTTAAAAATAACTGATTTTGAACTTAATTTCATCATCTCGGAAAACGAATTCATCTATAATAAGAAAAAAAAACGTATTGATTTAGAATATTGCATTCTAGCTCAAGTGCTTATCATAATTTAGTCTTGCGATTTCACATTTTATATGTATCTTTGTAACTACATGAAAAATGATTGTTATAAATGGCTTCTGATAACGATCAAACTCTTTACATCTTAACAAAACATATAATAAATACAGAGTTGGAATGTCACATAACATTGAACAAATGGTTTTATAGCAGTCATTAAATATCTAAGGCATTAAGGGAACAATACACCCGGTGATTTCTATTTTTTAAATGTTACATTAAACATAAGATAGATATTCATGTTTCATGTCCTTACATTTTAATAAACGAAGAAAATGAATTTAAGATCTCATTCATTTTATATAGTATAGTTTCAAATAGGGTGATCTAAAGAACAATGGTTTTAAACATTATCCCATTTAATCTCTATATTTTGCACGGTAAATATTCCCATTTTGCAAACACAATTGTTTTGATAATCTCTCTTCGCATTTTTGATATCAAACATATGATTTCCGTTCAAAATACAATAATTTGCTGAAAACTGTAAATTTATGTCGTTTTATCTGCTATTTATTTTAATTTGAAATCATTAACATGAATAACGCGTTATGTAAATAACTGTTTTGATACTAGTTAAGTGAGTACACTCCTAATAGTTTACATAGAGTATGGCATGACTATTTCAAATAAAAAAATTTTCAGATTATTTTCTAAATAATAGAGTTTGTAATCGCTTTATCGCAACTTCTAATATTTTTTCTATAATTAAATAAGGCGAAAAGTTTTATACAAAAATTAGTGCAGAATGATTGTCCCTTTGTTGTTAAATTCTCTTGCTTTAACTAAGGCGGTGTTAGAACAAGAAGTAAACATTTTGTGGATGCATTGGTGTGTCATTTAGGTTATTTACAACATGCTTTTATGGTAAACTAGCCAAAGCCCTCTTAAGTATGATGTGGAGCAAATACATAAAAGAAAGTGAATAAGAAATATTCATTAATTATATTTACTATTTTTGAAAAGTATCATATACATGTAACGAAAATGCTATTAAAAAAGCCTAGTTTGTGTGGTATTAGTCATTTGATTAAGTCATCTCGAAAAAATTCTTTTATTATACTTTGGGACTAATTTTCTGTAATTCGGTTCAAAGCTAAAAATTGGCTGTAAAACGTGAGCGATATAGCCAAACGTAATTGATGCTTTCGATAGTTAACTCCTTTTACTGCAATATTTTACAAAAGCATAAAAAAACAACATAAGCAAATGGACTCAGGAAAAGATTTAACGTTTTCTACAAGCGCTCTCTCCTGGTTAAAAGAATGCAAGTAATTTTACTTCAAGTATATTAGTTAAAATTCGTCAGCTTGATATTTATTCAGATTGTGAAAAAAATTCAGCTTTGATCTAAATTTGATTTGAAAAAAATTTCGCCAAAGTTGGCATTATTTATAAGAACATTTTGGTGATAATTTGAAGCGTTCGTTTGTGCGTGAGATTATATAAACCTTAAGCTTATCACATGAAAAGCGAATTGTGCGCATACTGTCTCTGATGTGTTTTCTCGCTGGGTCTCACCCCGTACGCCGTTCCAGTGGTGTAGTCGTAAAAAAAAACAGACGGTATACGCTCAAGGCAGAGGGTATATCCTAGTGTATATATACTATAGCTTTCTTGAGAAACAGAGGGTATACAGTGTTCCTTAAAAAAATCCAGAGGGTATACGGCGTATACCCCCGTATACCCTCCACTACATCCCTACGTCGTTCACTGCACAGTAATGGTTGTATATTTGAACCGGATTGGTATGTAATATCTAGCTGATATAACAGGGCACTGGTAGAAGGTGATTTCTGTGACACAAATATTTTGCACCGCATAACCTAATGTATCGCCCTTCAGAGGTGGAATTAAGCCTGGAGTTCAAGGGGCTAATTTGATCTCAACCCGAAGTTGTAACAAAATTCCTCTCTATAATTAATTTTTTAAGTACATTTTTTAACACTTGGACAGAGATTAGCATCTGATAGATATATAAGTCGGCGAAGCGTTTTAATACTGAAACAAAAACTCAAATAATTGGCGAACAAGAGTACGGTTTGGACAAAAATATATACATGTTCTAAAGTTTTGTTAAAGAAAATAAAATACATAGCTTCAAAAATTACCATAGATGGCGCTTCACAATGAAAGCTGAAAGCATCATCAAAACCTCAAGATAAGGCACTTACAGAATATTTATTTTATACAACTTACAACCATATTTCAAAGTGTCACCTTTTGTAAGTTGAAGCGCATACCGAGTGTCCTAAAATGAACTAACTGATGTTAAAATTCAGTAACTTGCAAATGATGACAGCTATTAAAATATTCTTGCAGGAGGGTCAAACAAAATGTCAGAAATTGTTTTTACTGCGATTCCCGTGTTTAGTTAAAAAAAGTTCTTCCGGCCAGTGCCGGGAGGAAGAGGTAGGTTACATATTCCTTATTTTTAAAAAGCTAGCTTATATGTTATTCAAACACACGAAGCTCAATTTGGGGGAAATCGATTATAGAAGATTTGATACTAATTTTTATCAATACTAAATCCTTATGAATGAGAATTTCGCGAAATTAGTCAGCTTTATCCAAGCTGATTTTATTTAAAGTAACTTATATTTGGTTGCCAAATTCGGCGATATATTGAAGTACCTGCCATTTTAAGACAACATGGTGGATGAGGCTAACCCGTAAACGTGGTCGAGACCTTAGTAATTCCTGTGCACATGCTCAGTCACATCGGAATTGGTTGATATATACGAGTGTTGTCGCAGGCAAAAATCAGATTTTTCAAAATGTCATCCAGATAAAGAAATTCAAACTGCTATATCTGAGCCATTTTTTAAGATAAAAACAAAACAAAAAAAGCTTCGTAATCCTTATATCAAGGTCAAATACTTAAGAAAGAAATCTTTTTCAATTTCTAATTTTTTGCACCTCACTTTAAATATAATTTTTTTTTAAATTTAATGACCGCCATTTTGAAACAAGATGGCGGATGAAGCTGGGCAGCGAACTTGGTCGAGACAGTGCTATACACTATCCACATGCCTTCTTACATCCAAATAGGTTAATAAATACCTGTGTTAATGCGTGACATAAATCAGATCGTTTCAAAATGTCAGCCATGCTAGAAATTCAAAGTGCTACAACTAAGCCATTTTTTAAGATATAGACGAAAAAAAAACTGCTCCGGAATCTTAGTATCAAGGTCAAACACATAAAAAAATCTTTTTCATTTTCCAATTTTTTGATACCTCATTTTAAATTTAAAATCTTTTTTAATTTTTTTTAAATGGCCACCATTTTGAAACAAGATGGTGGATGAATCTGGGCAACGAACTCGGTCGAGACATTGATATGTACTACGTACACAGCAAGGTACATCCATATCGGTTCATAAATACGCCTGTTATCGCGTGACAAAAATCAGGAAGTTTCAAAATGCCACGCTAAAAATTTACCACGCTAAAAATTCAAAGTGTTATAACTCAGCCATTTTTTAAGATATAGATGAAACAAAAACTGCTCCGGAATCTTTGTATAAAGGTCAAACACATAAGAAAAAATATTTTTCCATTTTCAATTTTTTGGTACCACATTTCAAATTTCAATTTTTTTCAAATTTTTAAATGGCCGCCATCTTGAAACAAGTTGGCGGATGAAGCTGGCCAACGAACTCGGTCGAGACATTGGTATGTACTGTGTACGAACCAAGTTACATCCAAATCTGTTCATAAATACGCCTGTTATCGCATGACAAAAATCAGGTCATTTCAAAATATCAGCCACAATAGAAATTCAAAATGCTATAACTCAGCCATTTTTTTAGATACCGACGAAGAAAAAACTGTTCCGGAATTTTATATTAAGGTCAAACTCATCAGAAAAAAATCTTTTTCATTTTCCAATTTTTTGTTATCTTATTTTAAATATTAAATTTTTAAAAATTTTTTAAATGTCCGCCACTTTGAAACAAGATGGCGGATGAAGCTGGCCAACGAACACGGTCGAGACATTGGTATGTACTATGTACACACGAAGGTACATCCATATCGGTTCATAAATACGCCTATTATCGAGTGATAAAATCAGGACGTTTCAAAATGTCAGCCACGCTAGAAATTCAAAGTGCTATAACTCAGCTATTTTTTAAGATATAGACGAAACAAAAACTGCTTCGGAATCTTTGTATAAAGGACAAACACATAAGAAAAAAATATTTTTCCATTTTCAATTTTTTGGCACCACATTTCGAATTAAATTTTTTTTTTAAATATTAAAATGGCCGCAATTTTGAAACAATAGGGCGGATGAAGCTGGGCAGCGAACTTGGTCGAGACATTGCTATATACTATCCGCATGCCTTCTTACGTCCAAATAGGTTAATAAATACCTGTGTTATAGCGTGACATATATCAGATCGTTTCAAAATATCAGCCATGCTAGAAATTCAAAGTGCTATAACCAAGCCATTTTTTAAGATATAGACGAAACAAAAACTGCTCCGGAATCTTTGTATCAAGGTCAAACACATAAAAAATATTTTTCAGTTTCCAATTTTTTGATACCTCATTTTAAATTAAAAATCTTTATTAATTTTTTTTAAATGGCCGCCATTTTGAAACAAAATGGTGGATGAAGCTGGGCAACGAACTCGGTCGAGACATTGGTATGTACTACGTACACACCAAGTTACATCCAAATCGGTTCATAAATACGCCTGTTATCGAATGACAATTATCAGGTCATTTCAAAATGTCAGCCACAGTAGAAATTCAAAATGCTATAACTCAGCCATTTTTTTAGATACCGACGAAACAAAAACTGTTCCGGAATCTTTGTATAAAGGTCAAACACATAAAAAAAAATATTTTTCCATTTTCAATTTTTTGGCACCACATTTCAAATTTTAAAATTTTTTAAATACTTCAATGGCCGCGATTTTGAAACAATATGGCGGATGGAGCTATCCACCGATCTTGGACGAGACATTTGTATGTACTATGTACACACCGAGTTACATCCAAATCGGTTCATAAATACGAGAGTTACAGTGTGACAAAGATCATATATATATATATATCAACTTTTGAACGGAGGGTGGTTTCGGGGTCTGGGAGTCATGATCGATGAAAATATATCAAAATTTTTTGAAATCGCTTTCCTCCGAACGGCTGCAATAGGTAGCTTTTTGTAATGAATGCTACCTAATAGCAGCAATAAACGGCACTGTAAACAATAGTAGCTAAATTCGGACCCGATTTTTCGGCCTCTCTCTTCTCCCAGTATTAACGCGAAAGGTGGAGGTTAAATATAAGGATTGGATCCCTAAGAACAAAAATGCATTATCAGTTATGAGCCACTCCATATATTTAACTTACTTCTTTCGCATTAATTCTGAGATTAGGGAGAAATAAAAATTCGGACCTGTATTTAGAGTACATTGCTTGCCGCAACTTCTATCGCTGTTACTTTGAATTAAAATCGGGAATCGCAGTACAAAAACTCCTGCCATCTTATATAACCCTCCTGCAAGAATTACTTTAATAGATGTCAGCATTTGCAAGTTATTGAATTTTAAAATCAGTCAGTTTAAATTTAATTGTTTTAATTGGTAAAGTTGAAACTTAATTGGTAAATATAAAACATAATTTGTTTAACAAAAATTAGAGTGCTAATCATTACTAAAGAATTTTTCTTGGGACTAAACAAGAATCTATTTTTAAATTTGTTTCAAAAAGCAAGGTTAATATTTAAAACATTTTGTTTTAGCTTTCCTATCTAATATGAGAATACATTTTTATTTACTGCTGTACCTTACAAAACATTATCCCAAGCGATAATTCATAAATTTTATGAATAAGGTGCTCTGACATTAAATAAGCTTATTTCTGCAATTTAAGATAAATCTTTAAGAACTCAAAAGAGCTTTATTCCTTTATAATGCTCTCTTAAATGGCAGCATCTCTTGAATTTTAAATCGCCACAAGTTACTGAAAATGAAATAAAGCATAATCCATCTTTATCCCACGAAATATTCACAGCATTTTGAAGACAGTTTTCTCTTTTCAGAATAATCGTTGAGTTTTCAAAGACTTCTTTGTTTACAATGGATGACAAATATTTTTTAAACAGTTTTAGGAATGTATTTTATTTACATAAAAAATGACAAATGTTCATTTCTAAAACAAAATTTCTACAAATATTTGTGAAAAAGTTTTAAAAAATTATAATTATACAGTTTTTAGATTCTTATTCAAAAAATGACCTCAACTGTATCTATCGTGTAGTTTTTTCACGATGTTCATTCACGTGTGTTACATTTATTGAATTTAATATTGGCAAATAAATAAAATAGAGCAATTTTATTTAAATTTTATACTTATCTATACTGCCTTTAAATATATAAAAATTCATTTTTTTTTCAGTCGAAGGTCTTATAGTGGCTTTATCTTTTTGCTAATAATGCTGATTTTTAAAATTTTTTTGCTATTTAAAGTTTTTTTATTTTAACAATCCAGCAAAATCGGCAATCATACAGTAGCGCTCAAAAGTATTTTGACAAAGATAATAATTCACTTAATTGAAAAGAATAATAAAATACAAAAATCAATCATTTATTTTATTTAACCATATTCAGTGTTTTAATTTTAATAAATTAACAATAAATATTAATAATATTAATAAAATTATATATATACTATATATATATATATATATATATATATCGATAGATAGATCGATAGATATAGATATACATATATATACATATCATGCCGTAACTCTCGAATTTTTGAACCGATTTGGATGAAATTTTTCATATGCATAGTACATACTAATGACTCGACCGCGTTCGTTGGCCAGCCTCATCCGCCATCTTGTTTCAAAATGGCGGCCATTTGAATTTTGTGAACATGTTTGGAAATTTTTAGGTTTCCTAACTTTCTCTTTAAAATGACCTATGTTGTTAGCTTACACTGTGTGACTCTTTAAAATATCTTTTAATGTTTCTAAAATTCTGTTTAAAATTATACATAAGAGTTTGCATTTTGAGAAACGTAACATTTTCTATAAGTATACAATGTTAGAAAACATAAAAAAATTTCAAAAATTCCAATGGCCGCCATTTTGAA
Organism: Maratus speciosus; assembly: GCA_963932465.1. Classification (NCBI taxonomy): domain Eukaryota; kingdom Metazoa; phylum Arthropoda; class Arachnida; order Araneae; family Salticidae; genus Maratus; species Maratus speciosus. The sequence continues at coordinate 414,973,296 of OZ010790.1, read as the reverse complement.
ACAAGATGGCGGATGAAGCTGGCCAACGAACTTGGTCGCGACATTAGTATGTGCTATGTATATGAAAAATTTCATCCAAATCGGTTCAAAAATTCGAGCGTTACAGCATGACAAATTTCAGATATAAATAATATGTATATATGGATATATATCTATATATATCTATCTATATATATATATATAGTCTTTATATATATAGGCCAAAGTTTTCTTTGGCCAGTATGGTCTTGACAGATATGGGGGAAGTTTCATGAGTAATAGCCGGTAAAACCCAGCATGCAAGTCTTTAGCCTTGCGGTCTGTCTCCATTGGTTGTTTTCTTTTCGTTCATGATTTAGTTAGTAAGTTTTTTCCATGGTTATTTTGTTAATTTTCTCTGTAGTTCAGTAGTTTTGGGATTGGATGTGTAGTGTGTGGTTTTTGGTAGTATATATATAGTATATATATATATCTATATATATCTATATATATATATATATATAGTATATATATAATTTTATTAATATTATTAATATTTATTGTTAATTTATTAAAATTGAAACAGTGAATATGGTTAAATAAAATACATGATTGATTTCTGTATTTTATTATTCTTTTCAATTAAGTGAATTATTATCTTTGTCAAAATACTTTTGAGCGCTACTGTATATTTCACTGACCCTGGTACAATAAATAAAGAGACAATATATTTTCCATTATGTAAAAGAACAGTTTTAAATAGATTTCTTTTCTGTACGGTAGTTATAGAGAGTAAGTTGTCAGCTTTAAAGAGTCTTAGGAAACTAAATAGAAGATTACGTGTTCTCTCTGCCTTTTATTTCAAGCCTGCTTTTCTGAAAGTATACTTGGCGTAGTCTTGTTCCAGAAGAAGGAGTACCGATCTCTGAAAATACTCTCTACACTATTTTGTACTTTTTGCGTCATGAAGTGGAATAGGGGGAAATGATAATGTTAGTCTAAACTGGTTTTACCAGTAACAATGTTAAACGAATTAATATTTGAAATATTAATGCTGACAGCCTAGTATGTGTATCAGCTGAAGCTTTGGTAGTAAGTACTAATATATTTCATAAGGGTATGTTGCACTTTGCGTGCTTGTATTTTGTGAGAGCAGCCATATTCTGGTTTAAAATGTTTTAAAGCAGCAAAATTGAGTTTTTTTGATAAAAAAAAAAAGGATTGTACAAAAGAAAAAGGCATGTTTTGCTTGTTTCGAAATTGGTCATTCAAACATCAGTGGTTAAATGTTTGAGTTGTAATGCTAGTGATCAGTTAAAGTTAATGTGTCCTCAGAATGTTAAGTAAAAAGAGTGTAAACTGAAATCACACCTCGCCGTAATTAGCTCTCGGTGCTCTTAGACGCAGGCCCAGGAATGGCCGAGTTTACCGACGGACACCCCAAGCTCCCTGCTACCAGCGAATATTGTTTTGAGCATTATTTTGAACGCATAAATTATGAATATCAAATTTGTACTAATCTACCTACATTAAGGCTAATGTCAGACGACCGTCTGTTTGCACGCATTTTGTTGTTTTATGAAAAAGAAACCCCTGCTAGCGAAGGGGTTTCTTTTTCATAAAACAACAAAAAGCGTGCAAACAGACGTTCGTCGGACACTAGCCTAATACGCTTGTCAAAGATTTCTTTCAACTTATTGAGATTTTTTATGAGATTTGTATTAATCTAAAAATCTGTAAAAATCTAATCTTCTTTATGAGAAAGTACCCCCAACATATTGAGTCACAGTATGTACGACAAGCTTTAAAAGACAAGAAAAACATAATTGTCCAAATTCAACACTCCTATGAGTTTCCTAGAATTTAGATAATAAAGTCTTCTTTCACGACGGTTTTTGTTCTTCGATCGTAGATATAACAAACCATTGTTACAACAACAAAAAGTTCTTCCCATTCATCACTATAACAGGAATTTATAAAATGCGGATTACTAGATTGGAGATATTTATGCAATTAACCGGGAATTGTTATGCGATAAAACGAGTATATTTAACATTAACCTTATTGGGAACGTTTTTGTTCCACGGCATTCTATGCATATAAGCGGGGTATGCAATTATCCGTTACCCGATTAAGTGGGGCCGACTGTGTTACAAAACTATGGCATCCAAGCACCATAGATAAAAGTATAAGAAACAGCAATTATAGTCATTTACAAGCATATGACTTATAAGTAAACACAAAATCATAAAGAAAACGGAATAAAAACAAAGTACAGACATGGGGGCACGTGCCCCGGGCGCCGCTTTAACAGGAGGTGAAGGGGGCGCCAAAATGAAGATTTTGTTTGACGTTTGACACAAGAATATATGGTATATATATATTATGAAATTTGTATAAAAATGTCTCGCAGCTGGAAAATTGTATTATTTCTTAGATTTATTTCAACTGCATTTAAGGGTTAATTGGGATACTTTCCGTTTCGGAACCGATTCCAGAATTTTAAGTATAATCAGCAAAATTTGAAACCAGAATAGAAAAAGTACTAAGGTACGACTTCGACTTGACATGTCCTGTGATAGAATAAATTATTTAAAAATAATGGCATGAAAACGAAAAATTTGTAAGGAACGCTGTCCGCTGTCATTGGTTTAATGTTGCTTTCGTTTGTAGACGCTAGGCTTTTAAAAATAAAAATAATTACCGTAAAATCTTGTTACAACGAAGCACTGTAGAGCACTGATTAAAGTCTCTATACCGAAAAATTTGTTAAAGTTAACATTTTTATAATGAAATATGGGAATACATTTTTCTAACAATCCAAATATGATTCGTAAAACGGCAAAATTCGTTAAAGTGACATTCGTTGTAAAGAGATTCTAGTTAGAAATCACGTAGTCAGTTGATTCTTTATATAAGTCTGTTACAGTTTTATTTAATGAAAAATGAAATAAAATAGTTTTTTATAAGTATATCAGTTAGTGTAACGACTAATCCTGATAATAAATACTTTTTATAAACGAGTCCAAATACAATATGAATGTAGTTTGTGGTAATGCCTGTTAAAGTGCGGTAACCTCTCGTTGTATCGCAGCTTTCGAAAGACAAGACAAAATAACGACAATTCCGAACCCGTATGTATATCCGAATTCGCGGCATGAAAGCTCAGAACTACGTTGCTTTAAAGATTTTTAAGGTTAAAAAAGTGATAGTTTTAAAAATTATGTGTGCTACTTGGGGTTAAAAATGAAGCCACTAAGAAAATTACGATGAGTTATAGCCTACAAGTAAATGTTTTATGTTTATCTGTAAAAATTAGTTTATACTCATATTAGAACTTTCCTTTTAATACAGTAGTTATAATGAGTGACATTTAGTTATTGCTACCAATATGATTAAGAAGGGCTGAAAGCACCATAGCTGTTTTTTTTTTTTTTTTTTTTTTTTTTTTTTTGTTTAGGGAAAAAAATATATATCGCTCTCTGTAAATATCCATGTAGGTGCTATGTATATCTATATGCAAATATATGTCTTAAAGATAAAGGATTTAATTTATAATATTAGCATATTCAAATTCGTACAGTTTCAATTCATGTCTTGAATACAATTTTTTGCATTTAAAAATCACATGAAAATATTATAAGTTCCGCTATTAAACGATCAAATTCTGTGATTTAAATATTAAATAGAAACTTTCTAATCTGAAAATGTTATGCCAGACTTCTTGGAAAGTTTAAAAAGTGTAGGGGAGATGGGGGCACATGTGAACAGTTCGCATAAATATAGCTTTTTCTCATAATTGGATTAATTCTTATAAATAAAAACTAGTCAGTATAGTGAACAGAACTTTCTTTTACACATGGTAATATTTTTTAAATCATCTGTATAGTTTTTCTTACATTTTTTAATAGTTTTATAAATTCAAAAAATTGTTCACATGTGCCCCATCAGCGGGGTAGTTGTGAACACTCGTGGGGCACATGTGAACACAAGGAAAAAATATCCTTTGACATGCTTTTTCCCCTGTTATTAATTTGTTATCATAATCATTACTTATATTATCAGTTAAATTCACCATAAAGAAAAAAAAATATTTTTTTTTTCTAGTTTCTAAATGATATGTTTAAACAAAAGATTTTAAAATGAAACTAAATATATATAAAGCTGTTCTGACACCATACCCAAGAATTATATTAGTTATCAATTCGAAAATTTTACAATTTAAAAATGTTACTGATATCCATCCCAATTCAAATTATCCTATTCATAGCTGTTGTTTGAGAGATGGAAGTAAGACATCACTGCAAGTTTGAGGCAAATGAAAAGAAAAAAAAATACAAAGTTGTTTGTCATAATATTCTTTGTATTAACAATGCATAACAAACTATTGTTTTAAACCGTTTACTAAAATAGTACATAACACTTATTGCATTTTAGGAAACATTGAATTTATTTAAATTATAACTGAACTCAAATGAGCTTCTTGCCCTTTGTGTACTTCCTGACAAATGTGGAAGTGGAAGTTTCAATACAATATCACATTTTTGTATGACAAAAATGTCTACTATTTCAGGGAAATTATGTGAATTGGATCTGAGATTCTTTCTTAGGAATTTAACAACATTTTATCATTATCAACTCTTTCTATTCGCCCAACAGAGAAAGTTTTTGATTTTTGTGAACTGTTCATATCTGCCCCAACTAGTCTGTTCACAAGTGCCCCGCATGGCTGCTAGAGTTAAATTGATAAGTAATTAACATTTATCAATTTTAGGGAACAAAACAACTTTATCCAAAATATTCATTAGTAGTCATAGTATATGTTAAAACATTAAAAATTCGAATAACTAACTAAATAAATAGGCTTTATCACTTACCAAAGTTGAAACCGACATTTTACATTTGACATCTACAAACAGTGTTTTGGCTACTGATGACAAACAAAATGTCGAAAAGCTTCAAAAAATTTTTACCATATGTCTACATCTGCTGCCATCTTTGGTAATTTTTTTCAAATTAAAAAACTTATAATAACTATTGAAAAACTGTGATGTTCACATCTGCCCCCTGTTCATATATGCCCCCATCTCCCCTACGCATTTTGGGATACAATGTTCGTTTTTCAACGAGGGGGAAAAGATCGAAGTCGCCGAATAAACAAATTAACAAGGCGCGATATAACGTGAGTCTACTGTATAACATGATTTTCCAAATATTACTGGAAGTGAACCATAACAATATTTTTGAACACATTAAAAGTCTATTTAAATACTTTTTAATCATCTCATTAATTCTATTGCTAAAAAGTTACAATCGTTGAATGTCATAAGAATTCTTGAAAATAAATAAATTGAATGAAAATGTGGTGCCAGTCCTTTTCGAATGTCTAAGAAGTGTACGCACCTTCGGATACAACGCTCTTTTTTCAACGAGGGAAAAAGATCGAAGTCTCCGAATAAACATATTAACAAGTACATTTGTTAAAAAAATCTACTCGCCATTTGACAGTTTGAAATTAAAATTAAGTTTTCTACTAAATAATATATCACCACCCTTCTAAAGATTAAAACGACCCAAGTATACAGAAAATGAATCACTTTTTGATTTTGATGCTATAAAACCCAACGAAACATATTAATTGGTCGTAACGCAGCTCATCTAGCAGCAATAAATAAATTGATGATTTTTTGTAAATGGAAATTAGTTTGCCATGAATTTAAATGTCCAGTGGTAGGGGAGCAAAAAAAGGCCCAATTCGGAAATAATTGGGAAAGCTGGAAATTGTTTTAATCCCTTCTGTTTATGTCTAGAATGAATATGCTACGTTTTCCCCCTTGTACTAGGTGAGCATTAGGAATTATACATTGATTTATAGTCAAAAAACTTGTTCTTTTAAATACCATACCACTATCTCGAAATCACTTACTTTTTCAAAAATATTGTCAATGCAAATGTTGTAGAGCTTAAAATTTTTAATAAAATGAGTACCTACTCTTAAACTTTTGTTGAATATTAAGGTCACAATTCTACTTTAAAGTTTTAGCCCCGTGGCCAGAGGGTTGAACTCAGAATCAATTAGGGGAAAACTGGAAATCGTTTTAATCCCTTCAGATTGGGTCTAAAATGAACATTCTATGTTTTCCCCTTCGTGCTAAGTGAGCGTTAGGAAATATGTACACATTTACATTCGAAAAACACGTTTTTCTTTAATATTTGTAACAATATCTGAAATTGCGATCTAATTTTGAACAAAAATATTAATGTGAGTATTCATTTTATTCAGAATTTTAAGCTCTACAGCATTTGCATTGACAATGTTTTTTAAAAAGTTAGTGATTTCGAAATAGTGTTATGGTATTAAAAAAAAAAAAAACGTGTTTTTTGACTATAAATCAATATATAATTCCTACCGCTCACCTAATACGAGGGGGAAAACGTAGCATATTCATTCTAGACCTAAACTGGAGGGGTTAAAACAATTTCCAGCTTCCCCCTAATTATTTCCGAATTCAACTCCCTAACTACTGGGCTATTTCTAAGACTCTCATTTTTGTTGTTGTTCCATTTTATAAATAAATATGGCGTTTAGTAACGGTCTCTTCTACCGCTTTTTTGGTGGTGTGTTTCACGTCGTACCTTCTGCGTATATTAAAAAGAATATGTCTGACACAATGTTAGTACCTTTAACTGAACAATTATCAGTCAGTTTTGGCACCGTCAGCTGCTTAACCTTAACGGGATGCACGTAATCTGAACCACGTTGAGAATTTATGTGAGCACGAACCAACAAACAAACGTCATATTCAAACAGAATTCCAAATGTTTGTTCATATGTAGTAGGTAAAAGCAAGGTAATGCCGCTCACTTAAGGGAAAAGATGAATAGCTAGTCAAATTTACACAAAAAATCAATATTTTATTAACGCAGTATAAGTCAAAAGCATATGGAACAATTTGCAATAAACCAATTTGCATAAAAGTTTTAAGAATTTTTTTTATCGTTTTATATAATTAACCATGCATTGACCGGTAATGCCCGACATGGTAGGGTAATGGCGCTCAAAATTTGAATACAACATTTAAGTACGAGAAAAGTCACATATGTAGTTGTGTGGGCTATTCCCACCACAGCAGACTTTATGCGACTACTTTCCACATATTGTGTAGCGAAACCACGTTTCGTTATTTCTCCCGAATTCTCCGCAAAAACAAAAGATTTCTGTCTCCATACTTTTTTAAAGTTCAGGATTTTTGATTGTCACCACTTTTTTGAAATCGTAAAATTGACCTTGTTTAATGACATAATAATTAAGGCGAAAAGAAGGTTAATTGCACCATTTCAAAAAAGTGATGTCAAGCAAGAAATTTGAATTTAAAAAAAGTAGCTCACTCGCAAAATTGTTTCGAATTCTACGTGAGCGCCATTGCCCTTCATAGCCATGTTGGATTTGGATGCGTTACAGTTGGCGTAACAACGCACTACAAAAGTAAATAAAAGCGTGAACGTACAGCTAAATGTATATATTTTGTAGATATAATGAGTTAATTAACATTTGAAAATAAAAATGGACACTTATCTTCAAGTTAGATGTTGTGGAATTTTATAATAAAACAATTGCAAACTAATAACTTGAGGAAATAAAAATGCTTTCCTTCCGACGGTTAGTATATTCTTACTGGGAACGCACATTGAAGTTCTCTAGGTGCCGATACCGATCGCACGTTTTCAATTCTATTCTGTTTAGAGATATTGGAGTGAGCGGGATTACCCTAATTTGTTTACACTTGCATTTATAGCATGCAAATAGATTGTTAAGTTTAATGAAATGCAATTTTCATAGCTATTTTATCCGATGCAAATGTACACATAAGAGAGAAATTGCGTATCAGTAGCACCGATGTGTAATTCTTTTAGGTAGCATTCATTACAAAAAGCTACCTATTGCAGCCGTTCGGAGGAAAGCGATTAAAAAAAATTTTGGTATATTTTCATGGATCATGAACCCCAGACCCCGAAACCACCCTCCGTTCAAATGCTAATATATATATATATATATATATATATATATACTAGGGGGCTCTGCCCCCTACGAGCTACGCTCGCCAACCCCCGTTCCGGCACACCAAAATCCAAAAATCACGCTAATTTCATCGGTTTTAAAAATATTGAATTAAAAAAAAAATGCAATTTAACAAATTACAACGACCATTTGGGAAATTATTTTTTCAAAGACTAAAATTTAAGACATAAAAAATAGCACGGAGTTGATCATACATTACGTACGCCATGAATTAAACATTAATAGTGTTATTACACGTAAAAATTGCAAGCGACGGAAATCGCCTGCGACTCGAGCGTATTATCCACCTGAAACTTATGTATTATCCAAGCATTTCATTGGCTGTTCGGGAAAAGGCTTTTCCATCGTCAATTTTCCATGAAATCTGACAACCCATTTTAAATGAAATTTCATTCTTAAACTTCTAAACATCCCACAATATTACTTTTTACACCGTCGTATACAGAAAAAAAAATTACTTTTAAATGCAATTTGTTTGAAAGCTGTATCTCAATTTGTTTCTGAGTTATTAATTTTTTTTGTAGTTTTTATTACTTTTTTGTCATAGTTGCAACAGATCTCTGTTGAAAGTAAAGGGAAATACATATTACTGTAGACCAATCAGAAGACGAATAAAACACGGATTAAACCAATAAAAACCTTCAGATATGCTTTTGATTTCCTATCCTGACGAGAACAATAACCATTTTTCCAAATAGTTTTAAAAAATGAACAGTAGCGATCTCTCTGTAAACGGGTTTCCATTCGTTTTCCTTGGATTGGGGATTTTTAAGGCCAAATCTGCTGCTGTTAAGAGATACAATGGCTGTTTTCGTATTTAATTAAAAAAATTAATTAAACATTTGAAAATAAGCTAATGTAAAATGAATTAAGTAAACAGTGTCATTGTCTCCCGGTATATTTTAACAGCGCTATAAGATAGTTCTTTTAAATAATTCATTTAAATGTATCGTTTCAAATCTGACGTAATTTACACCAAAGTTTTATTTCTCTTATTCATATTCGCGTGAAAATACTTTTGTTGTTAGAAGGAAATATTATTTGCGCTTTCTTCGAATTCACGATAATAAAGATTATCTCAAAGATTATCTCAAAATATCTCGCGCAAATATATTTTTCAATTTAAATTGTTTTGCTATATTTTTTGCCATTTGAAATATGACGTAATTTCCTCAAATTACAAGTTTTAATGCATAATAACGCAATTTTTTTCTGACGCCAATTTCATATACGCAACGGGTACTTAACTGGTGCTAAAGTGTCGTTATTTTGCTTGATATGGTAACCCGGATGTTGTTGTTTATGCTATTGATGTTTTCGCCAAATTGGCGTCGGAAAAAAATTGCGCCCGTATGCGTATATGACATCTGTGCCTATGGTTCTTATGACATAATTTTCCTTCTTTTAACATGTAATCATTTAATTCTAATTTTAAAGTTTTTTTCTGCTTGTAATAGTCACGTGTAAATAAATTTTTAATTTGAAGTAAACATTGTTGTTTGCGCTGTTTATACAACTGGCAACAGTTTAAATTAATAACATTTTCTAAAATTTGTAAAAAATATCTCTCGAAATGCTGAAAATTTGAATTTAAAATTGAAATAAAACCTCAAAAATGAGTCAAATAAGAAAAATAAATACAATCTACACACCGGGAACTTATAGCGTGTAAAATGATCTAAAAATGATTAAATTCTCATGTATAGTTTTTGCTTCAATAAAACTTTTTTAATGGAACGATTTTGTCCTACTTTAGCATTATTGAAAACTGTCTGCATCAGCGTGTTTATCAATCATTTCTCTATAATACCACCGATTTTCATATTTTTGTATGCAACAGTGTTTTTAATATTAACGATGAAAGGCCATGCTTAAGCATTCAAATTGGATGCCGATCTACCTGGAATATCTACGCAGATTTTCATTGGTCCATTTCCAAATCTAAACTTTTTTTTATATATAGAAGGATATGATATTTGTCACACTGTAACTCTCGTATTTAAGAACCGATTTGGATGAAACTCGGTGTGTACATAGTACATACCAATTTCTCGACCGAGTTCGTTGACCAGCTTCATCCGCCATCTTGTTTCAAAATGGCGGCCATTTAAATTAAAAACAAATTTAAATTTGAAATGTGGTACCAAAAAATTGAAAATTGAAAAATATTTTTTTCTTATGTGTTTCAACTTGATACAAAGATTCCGGAGCAGTTTTTGTTTCGTCTATATCTTAAAATATTCTTGAATTATAGTACTTTGAATTTCTACAATTGCTGACATTTTGAAACGTCCTGATATTTGTCTCTCGATAACAGGCGTATCCATGAACCGATATGGATGTACCTTAGTATGCACAAAGTACATACCAATGTCTCAACCGAGTTCATTGGCCAGCTTCATCCGCCATCTTGTTTCAAAATGGCGGCCATTTAAAAAATTTTTAAAAAATTTAAATTTTAAAATGAGGTATCAAAAAATTGGAAAATGAAAAACCTTTTTTTTTTATGTGTTTGACCTTAATACAAAGATTGTGGAACAGTTTTTGTTTCGTCTATATCTAAAAAAATGGCTGAGTTATAGCATTTTGAATTTCTATTCTGGCTGACATTTTGAAACGACCGGATTTTTGTCACGCGATAACAGGCGTATTTATGAACCGATTTGGATGTAACTTGGTGTGTACATAGTACATACCAATGTCTCGACCCAGTTGGTAGGCAAGCTTCTTTCGCCATCTTGTTTCAAAAGGGAACATTAAAAAAAATTAATTTAAAATTTAAAATGAGGTATCAAAAAATCGGAAAATGAAAAAGGATTTTTATGTGTTTGACCTTGATACAAAGATTCAGGGGCAGTTCTTGTTTCGTCTATATCTTAAAATATGGATGAGTTGTAGCACTTTGAATTTCTAGCATGGCTGACATTTTGAAACGATCTGATATTTGTCACGCGATAACACACGTATTTATTAACCTATTTCGATGTAAGAAAGCATGTGGATAGTATATAGCAATGTCTCGACCAAGTTCACTGGCCAGCTTCATCCGCCATCTTGTTTCAAAATGAAGGCAATTAAATTAAAAATTTGAATTTAAAGTGAGATGCAAAAAAATTAGAAATCGAAAAATGTTTCTTTCTTAAGTATTTGACTTTGATATAAGGATTCCGGATCATTTTTGGTTTTGTCTTTATCTTAAAAAATGGCTCAGATATAGCAGTTTGAATTTCTTTATGTGGGTGACATTTTGAAAAATCTGATTTTTTGCCTGCGACAGCACTCGTATATATCAACCGATTCCGATGTGAGTGAGCATGTGCACAGGAATTACTAAGGTCTCGACAAAGTTCACTGGTTAGCCTCATCCGCCATGTTGTCTTTAAAGGGCGGGCACTTCAATATATCGCCGAATTTAGAAACCAAATATAAGTTACTTTAAATAAAATCAGCTTGGATAAAGCTGACTAATTTCGCGAAATTCTCATTCATAAGGATTTAGTATTGATAAAAATTAGTATTAAATCTTCTATAATCGATTTCTACTAAATTGAGCTTCGTGTGTTTGACTAATATAAGCTAGCTATTTAAAAATAAGGAATATGGAAGCTATAATATGAAAGCTATAATAAACTACCTCTTCCTCCCGGCACTGGCCGGAAGGACTTTTTGTGGTTGCAGCTACTTATTTTAATTCAGCTTGGTTTTGTATTAACAGTCTACTGAGGACAGGAAAGGTAATAGATATTATCATGAAATACTTAGTTATAGAAATGATAAAGCAAAATGATGGCTTAAAGAAATAAAAGGTTCTTTAAAATTAATAAAGTAAATGGTATACAATTTGAAAAACATTTTGAATGTAGAAAAAGTTTAATAAGTTTTAGTATAGATTTGAAATATTAAGTAAACGCAGAAAATATTCTAATGGATGAGCACACGGGTTTTTTAGTTGGAGTGTATCATTTATTGAAAATCCATTACCTTTTGAAACACAAACGACTTATAACAGCGATTAATTTCTCCAACTGAAGTTAATTTTTAATACCTTTGTCAATCCATCTAATTCATACTTAAAATTATACGAATTTAAAAGTTCCATTTGATTTTTATATTTTAATTTAACCACCGGTTATAGTAAATATATATAAAATTCATTAAGTTCCAAAGAACGGTTATTCCAGTAAAATTTATAAAAGAACATTTTGTCAGTTCATCAGATTTAAGCAGAACAGATAATGCAAAAATAAGGATTTCGCTTTCTTAATTTATTCTCTTAGGATCAATATAAAACACGTTTTATTTACGAGTTTTAAATCTTCTACACGTTAACTACTGCAGTGATTTCCAAACTTTTCCCTTTCAAGTACCGCTTGCTTAGACTTTTTAATTAGGAAAACCCCCTTTTTTCATACTTCACCCCTTACCCACATAACGCTAACATACTTGTTTTTATAATTATAGTATTCTTCTTAGCATAATTAAGACCAATGTCAGACGGGCGTCTTTTTTGCTGCTTTTTGCTTAAGTATTATCCATTCACATTGCTATAGCATTGTGAATGGATAATACTTAAGCAAAAAAGTAGCAAAAACGACGCCCGTCTGACATTGGTCTTAATAATAAAGCGACACAAATTACATTGAAATGTGTAACTTTTTATTTTTAATCTTGCATATTAAAGATAATTTTACTTTTCATAATATTAACTCAAGATAAAAAAAAATTAAAATAACGTTAAAAGAATTGTCAACTACCTTACGATAAAAATTTATAAGAATTTTCTATCCTTATATACAAATAATAATACATGGCTTTTAATACGATCATAAGGATACTTGAGCTTGTTTCGTGGAACTGAGTTTTTAGGTAAATTTCGTATGAAATACTACCTATTACATTCTCCCCTATGTTGGAATTTCTGAAAAAATTTTGTAGATCTACACCGATCAAGTCCCCTAGAACCCAAAACCACCCTCAGTAAAAAACTTTATCTATCTATCTATCTATCTATCTATCTAACTATCTATCTACCTATCTATCTATCTATATATATATATATATATATATGTATATATATTATTTTATTTTATTTCATTTATATATATATATATATATATATATCACTTTCTTCTGGACACGATAACTTCCACAATTCAGCACAAATTTCTTCCAAACTGATACATAAAATCAAGGGGCGTAAAATCTCGGTCAATTTCGTTAATGGGCAAAATCGGACCAAGGGGATGGAAATGGATAGGGGTTTTGTGAAAACAGAAAAAACTCCATAACTTCTTAATTTTTGCACATATCAAATCAGTTTAAAGTTTTTATTATTTCTAAAAATAGGACCAAAAATTTATGTCTCACAAATTTTTGATAAAATTAAAAATGAGTTCAAGGGGCGCAAAAATAGGGTTTTTGGGAGAAAAAAATTCATAACTTCGTCAATTCTCAAGATTTCAAATCCAGTTAAGTTTATTATAAATTTCCTTAATATTATCTACAACTTTTATATTCACAAGTTTTTGATAGGACCAATTCGTACCGAAAAAAAAAGAAAAAATTAAAAACGAAGACAAAAAGAGAGTTTGAAGAAGAAAAAAATTCACAACTCCGTCAATTCACAAGATGTAAAATCCCCAGGAATTTATAATATATCTTCTTATTATTGTCTACGACATTTATACGACACGTTTTTGATAGGACCAATTATTACAGCAAAAACGAATTAAAAATACATAGCGGTTGAAGAAAAAAATCATCTTATTAAGGGTGTATTCAAATCCAAACTCCTTATTTTCTTACTCGTTTTTAAATTCATTTTTGCTCTCATCCAATTGGTAGATTCTCTTATTCAGACACTATATAATGTACCGTAATGATCGATTTTTTGATAGAGGCAAAATATATTTCAAAAAATGATGTCAAAGTGCGCATTTTGAACATAATTTTCTGAAGCGATTGTGTTAGAAAGGAAAAATATTGTCCTACTGAAAAAAATAATTGTTTATAAAACATGTTTTAATTAATTGAACGAAAAATAAAAACACAGGTCGCTTATAAATTTCTTCAAAAATCACGTCAGCAAGTTTCATATTTTTTCTATTAAAATGAATCTGAAAATGTGCCAGAAAATTTCGAGTTGTTGAGCATGGAAATGTATTTTTTTGAATAACGCCTTAACATTAGCCTGATAAAACCATCTATTATATAAAAATGTAATAAAAACTCGTCAAAAGCGACCAGATAAAATTTTAAAAGTGGGTTTATCTCTAATCATGATTTAGTTTTTGTTGGTGAAATTAGTATACTTAACTTCGAAATCTACCTTCGCCTGTAGGCCGGGCCGGCCTGGATTTTTTTAAATACTGTTCAAACGAAGTCAGATATAATCTCAAGCTAGAAACACCGCCCAGCTTATTGCGATTGTTGTTCTTAATATATTCAAAAGACGAAAATGCTCCATCAACAAGTTCTGTATTTGTGAAAGGTAACACAAGCCTACGATGATTGTGTTGTTTAACTTTTGATAACAGATATATATGTATTTTCTAGCGCTGAATACGAAAAGGACCTTCATTTTTAACCTTCACGTCAGCAATTTTTGCAAATCGTAAATTTCAATGGTAAAAAGTAAAAAATATGGAGAACTCTGACACTGAAAGATACAGAAAATAGTCGTGTTTCTTAACTTTTGATAACTGATTTTTATATACATTTTTAACGTTGAATTCGAATATGACCTTCATTTTTAACCATCAAGTCAGGATTTTGGTGCAAATCGTAAATTTCAAAGTAAAAAAAAAAAAAAAAATTGAAAAACTCTGATGCTATAAAATAGATGTGTTGGTTGTGTTTTTTAAATTTTGATAATTGATTTTTATGTACTTTTTAGCACTGAATATGAAAATAACCTTCATTTTTAAGCATCACGTCAGAAGGTTTTGAAAATCGTAAATATCAAAGTTAAAAAGTAAATATTTTGCCAAAAATCCTGACGTGATGTTAAAGAATGAAGGCCATTTTCGGATTCAGCGCATCAAAATATGTAAGAATCAATTATCAAAAGCTAAACATGACACAAACCAAATTTTGCAGACTTGTGCAATAAGCAATTTATTGCTGTATCACAGAGTTCTTGTAATCGTCTTTTACTGCTATCCAAAAGTCAAAGATATTTCCTTTTATAAAATCAGCTTGTAAAGAAAAATAAGTCTGAAGTTCGATATTTTATCTTTTTTCAGAAACTGGAAAATTTTTAGCTTGTTGAAAGGACAAATCATTAAATGGGTTTTAAATACTGTTATTTTCACTACTCCGCTTCAGAAAATATTGCCGCAGAGACATTTTAAATCCTATTAAATGAGCCATTATATTTAATTTTACCTCTTTTGATAATTTTAGCTCGTTTTGAGATAAGGAACTATATAGTGTCTCCAAAATGTCTGATTTAAGTTTTTAGACACAAAATTCCCCAAAATGAAATGTCTTAACCCTTAAAAGCCTGAATTTTTTTTCGTTACAGAAATTGCGTAATTCAAAGAATCGGATTTCATACCAGAAAAATCTAAATATTAAATTTCGGTTGCATTAATAACAAAATGTCTGTCATTAAATAAATCAAAAATTTCCATTTTAAATTTCTGCTGTGAATACGGAATATATGAATTAAAAAATCCACTGAATCGGGAACACTTATTGTATCATAAATGATACCATTGGCTTTTAAGGGTTAATTATAGATTCGATTATGTCAAATGGTTATGGAAATGTTATTAAATCCTAAATTAAGTTTTAATTATTTCAGAAAAAATATCAGATAAGTATACAAAGTAATTCGCTTTCATGAAGAATAGATAATGAAGGTCAGAAGGATGATTTTCAAAAGAACTTCATACATGAATTCAAACAATCTCGCAAGTACATTTTACCGTGAAACTCACCTCACTTTCTTCAAATGCAATGTAGTGTGGAGACTGTCCATCTCTACACACAAAGATATCAATAGGCTGAAGTTTGTTAAATTTGTTTTAACAAAATTAAGAACATTGAGAGATCGATGGAGCACTTTCTTCCAGCAGTCTGGAAAACATCTATCCACTATGACAAAAGTATGTCAGTTTCTTTCAGCGACTGCCAAATGGCTTAATGTATGTTTTTTATACAAACAAAGACAATGAGAATGCTGCTGAAGCATCTATGTCTAGTCTGTGTCAGTGTATTCCGCAAGGGCCATTGGTGACATAACTCCGCCTATTCGAAAAATAAAAGAAAAGCGTGCTTTTCCCCGGATATTAACCCAAAACAATGAACCAGAAACAAGCAGGGGTTTAGTGGAGGGTCAACTGTAAAAAAAAAAACGGACTAAAATATGGAAATTATACTGGCAATCGAGACGCTAGTACTTTTTCCGTATTTTAACAGAAAATTTTCCCCATAAATTACAGAAAAACTTCCGTTTTTCTGGAATTGGCGGGGAAAATTTTCCGTTAAAATACGGAAATAGTACTGGCGTCTCGATTGCCAGTACAAGTTTCGTATTTTAGTTCTTTTTTTTATTTTTATTTTTTTTCAGTGTATAGGAAGGCATACACTGTATACCTTCTGGATTATTTAAAGAAGCTTCAGATAACTTCTGTTTCTCACATAAAACTACAGCATATATTCTTTCCTTGAGCGTTCGTGATTCTAGCCTATACCCTATGTCTATAGAGTATACCCTCTGATTTTTTTATGACTACAACACTGGAATAAGCTGTGAGATAATTCTCAGACGATCTGTGATTAATATTGATATCGAAACAATAAGAAATAAGATGCGGGAAAAGAACATTGCAATTGCATGATGATTAATGAGAGTTTCTACGAAGATGTGGGGCGGGGTGATATTTATAAACATGTAATATGTTTAGAGATTGCTGGAGTTAACAGGAGACTAACTTTGGAATCCAAAACCATCAACTTTTTTTACGTGTTTTCAGTTAAACAATTTTTGTGATTTCCGCCATGACCATTACCGATATTATTTTCACGTAACCTCGACAAGCACACAACGAAACCCAGGGGTAAGTATACCGAAGTTGGGAACCGCTGGTTCTAGCGCAAAATTTCTAAATTTTTATTCCCTATTATTTTCCTGAACACTGCACCTGCTTTAAATATTGTAAAGTTTTCATTTCTTTATAATTATTGACTGTGGTGATCATATGTGATCCATAACCTTACGCGAAATTTTGATGTAGTGTTTATTTACGTCATTAGCCCTTTATATAGAAAAATGCCCTGCGTGTACATAATTAAATGTTAAACAGGAAGCAAACAATATGACTTTAAAATACCATCTCCTTATAAAATATGTATATGTACGTTGGTATTCGCGTGGAATGTTAAAAGATAGAACATTTTTAAATTTTTTTTCAGTATAAAAATAAAAGAGTTTTTTAATTATAAAGTCCCATTCATAATTTGTTTTTTATCAATTTCATATTAACTTTAGATTTTTAAAATACCTTAAAAAATCATATCTTTATCGAACAATAATAACGAAATTTAGAGCACCACCAGTTACATTCTGATGAAATGCATTTAAGAAACCTCAATAAATCTCTTTTTCATTTTATCTCCAGTGAAGAAAAAATAATAAAATTTAGAAATATCGATGAGAAAAAATATTTTTCCGTTTTATTTTAATTTTTTATGAAAGAGAAATCTTGCGATTTAGTTTCTTATTTTAGAAATGTAAAAGGAATTATATTTCTATGCTAGATGCATTGTTAAAACAAATGAAGAATGCCATGGCGTAAGACTTTTCCCGATTTCAGAAATTAAAAGCTATTACGTAACAGAATTAAATTGAAACCCTCCATGTCCGACGAATTATTTTTAAGAAATAATTAATATAATGTGGGGTTTTGCTCTGAATTCATAAATTTCTCTGTTCTTTCATGAAATACTTACTCCTAACGTATTTTCCAGTCTTTTTTAAGAAGATTGAATAATTTCTATTATTAAGAAATGAAACCTTAATTTTTAGGTGCGTTCGTAATTATATAAATACGTAGCATTTATGGTCGTCGTCTGGGCCGCCCGTCTGTCTGTCCGTCTGTCCATATATAACAGTACAATAACTACCCAACCGAATGGTCTGAAATTTAATATATATAATCGTTGCAGAATTTGTCGAGTCATTTCAAATTTTATGAAAACGAATGTAAACTTAAAAATATATTAATAAATGTTTATTCCTTCTATTAAATGTTATCATGTGTAATTAATTCAATGCTATCCCATGATAGGTAATGATTCTAGGTGGCCAGGATGATTATGTGCTATTAAGTCATATTATTTGCGTATTACTAAATTTATTATATATAGTCGGAATAAATGTTGTATTCATGCATTTTTGCATAAGAGTGCAACAGCTATTGCATCAAGATCTGAATATTTATAAAACTAGTTGTAAACTAGTTGTAAAACTTAACTAACTCACCTGATTTGCCACGATTGACGTACAATGTACGACATGTTAGTTTTAAGTAGCTTGGTCTAATATTAAAGACCGCCCCAGTTTAAAATAAACAGAAATGAAATAGTCTAAAAATACAGCAATCATTGTAAATGGGTCCTCTGTGCTAGAACCTCATAAATCCGTAAAATTGCAATCACTATCACATGGGCACTTTAATAAAACGGGACCGTGTGCGCCTTGAGTCTATAAAATATTAATAAAATAATTATAACAACGGGTTTCTTTCCTATTACGAGGTCCTGTGCGCTTCGCGCCCATAAATCGTTAATACGCAAAAAATTATATTAATTTTATTGTGGTCACTCCATTTAACTGTGATTGTCGGCTAATATGGAATATAACCAAAACGAAAAAACTCACATTTAATTAACATTTAATATAAATAAAAGATATCTAATTAAAGAATCAAAAATATGAGGTCCATGTACATTGGGACTTGTCTTCGGCTACCTCGAGCTAAGTTTAGAGACATCTACTTTCTAATATTTTAAAACTAATTTTAAAAAGAATAGGAATTCTATTATCAATTTTATACAGAAATCGATTTTTAAAAGCTTTAAATATACGGGTGAATTCAAAATTACTTTTCATTCTTCCAAGTAGTTGTTAAATTATGCTTACAACACTAACCATACATTATACACTAACATACAACACTGCATTTTTTTAAAAACTATTAAAGATTTTTTAATAAAATATTTCTACTGATATATATTAAGCGTGATTTTCCTGTATTCTCATTGTTAAGGAAAACTTTAGGCAGGTAATAGAATGAAAAGCATTATATAATTTAGAATACTGGAAGATAATACATGCACTGAAAAAAGTGAATAAAAAAATAAAAAGTTTCATTTTGCAGGGTGGTAGAATTAATTAAAAGAACAGTATGTTAAATATTTTTTTACCTTACCTGTTTTGTTATTTGAATGTTAGATTTAAGAATGCCAGCTTAAATTATTAAATAAAATTACTGATTTATCCGTATTCTTTATACTATTTATTTTATTTAATCTTGGTTTAAATCCTCTCCAAAATAAAAAAACCCACCAAAATACAAGAGTAGATATGTGGTTTATTTCACCAAGGGATTTCATAAAAATGACATATACTTCTTAAAATCAGCAAGTTTATTTTTTATTTTTATTTTTATTTATTTATTTTTTTTTTTTTTAGGGAAATGTACTCAAATTCTTTTGTGCAGCTTTTATTATGATCTATAGAATTTAAACATATCAAATAATATGCACAAATATATTTTAATTTGACATGAAAAAAATGTATGCATCAAGCAGAGATTATGAAGCACTTTCCCTTAAAGCATACACAGTACAGTATCAAAACTTTCCCACTTAAAAAGGTGATGGATAATATCTAAGTAAACAATTCAAAAAACACATAATATATTTGAAAACCCAATTTCGGGAGTTACCATCTGCAATCGGAAAATATTGAGAAATGATGAGATGTGTATATGATCTATATAGATATTTGTGATTTGTATAAATACTCTAAAATTTAGTTCAATTTTGAATCACATAACGCAGTTCAGAATTTCCCTTCAAGAACTTCCATCATTAACCCCTTGAGGGGCGTTGAGATATATTATATACCACTTAATTTTAATCATGATTTGCACAAGAAATTTTAATTAAATTTTACCTTTTTAACTTCGGTGGAAAAAAGTTGAAAAATTGCTTTTCTTTATTTTGAAACAATTTTTTTCGAAATTTCAGGGAGAATTCAATATTACAGAAACACAATTGCTTGCCCCTAAAAGGGTTAAACGGAAATGAATTTTTGTGGAATCTTGTACACGACCTATAAAATTATCGCATAACACTTAATATGGAAATAAATAATTAAATCAAAGAACGCATACCACAACTGAAACACACTTCCAACAATAGATAGCATGTGCATTGCATGTGACATCACACACCCAAAAAAAGATGTACTTCTCAACTTGTTGTAAGCAGAAAGTCACAATTATCAGAGTTAGTAATTTATAACATATTATTTCCTACATATAATACACAATATATTATAACTACGTGAAAATTAAGAGCATTTTAGCATAATCTCAAGCAATTTAGCTCGAATTTTTGCCTATAGCAAGTTGAGGTGTCACGCGACAAGCCACCTTGTTGACAAACATGCACATTATCTGATATCCCTCATAGACAGTGCTGTAACCAAGTTATTTTGCGTTTCCCTGTACATAAATAACAAGTACTATTCACATCCTATTCAACAGTTAGCATCTTGTAAGTAATCCTACGACATGTATATCAGTTTCAATATTGTTGAAATAGTGTAACATTATAAAAATACCCTGCAAACGAGTTTTCTTCATCGACCATAATGAAACGGAATTCCTATAAGTGTCCCTGCAAACGACCTATAAATGCGACACACTATATTTTTAATACTAACAAGGGAACCACTTTTGGTGTTGCTCCCATCTAGCATTGAAACCTGGTGCATTTTAAAGCCCTATATTATGAAGTTTGAGAATCGATAAATTTTTTCTGTTAAAATAATATTTCTTGATTTTACAGCAACATAACTTTCTGAAAATGCAATTTTCGAGACCACTTATCGGGCTATTAACATTGATTTTTTTTTAAAGAAAAGCATTTAAAAATAAAAATTAGTTAATAATAAGTATAAAATATTGAAAAAAGTTTAATAATTCCTTCAAAAACCCACGAATTTGATTTCGAAAAATTGCAACTTTATATTCGTATTTTTGGCGGGGAAACAGTTGACGTTTATTTTCAAAAGTAGAGCTTTCCGGCAACCCAAACCAAATGTCATAGCTGAATTTTTAATAGCTAGAAATTGCAATGTCTGACCTATTTCGCCACAGTTATTTTTCTAAATTGTGTAAAAATATTAATTTAATTTATGATTACTTTTACCGAAGGACCATTTAATACAGCAACATTTCATTTTAAACATTCAAAACTTTATTTCATTCGATTTCAAAAGAAAATAGCTTGCTTATTTTGTATTTCACTAAAACATAGTTTTCAATGATAATTCGAAGCTTTTATAGAATTATATTTATTACTTATATATTTATCGCCTGCATAGAAAAAAATATAAAAACCTAATATTTGTTTCTTATGCTATCAATTATAAAAAAAATTGAAAAATCTGATATAATTCTAGTAATACGTTCTGTACATTTTCTCTTTGGATAAAGCGGGCGGAAAAATTGTAGCGCCACATTTGGCGACTTAACTCACTTTTGGCGTGAAATAAAGAAATAAAGATGTAATAATAAAAAATGAAAAGTATAAAAAAGTACATAAAATATTATTTTAAAAGAGACATTTTTTCGGTTCTCTAACTTTTATGTATAGAGCTAGAAAACGCACCAGGTCTCGATGCTAGGTGCGAGCAACACCAAAAGTGGTTCCCTTGTAAGTATAATCCTCAATAACACATATCGATTGTATGGCAATTAGAGTATATTTTTCTGAGTTACCACACAGACAGACGTACGGACAAACAGACAGACCAGCAAACAAACCAAATTAATGTAACTATTGTAGAATATGTTAAAAACGACTTTTTAAAAAGAACGTGTTTGCCTCTTTTTTGTAATTTTCGACATTATTTAAAACTTTTATTGCGTATTTTATCAACCCCATAAATCAATATATACATCATTTGACAGCAAATTCTTTATGTTTTTTAATAATGGCAATATTAATTTGGTTCATCGTGTAATTCAATGCGAAATAAAATATCGTTAATCGCGTTAATTCGTTCTTCGCGTCGGTTTACCGTCCAATAGACTGCCTTCCTTTATCGGGTATTTAGCTTGTATAAGCTTGAACTTATTTACTGATCTAGATTTATTCCAAGCGTATGTCACCAATATCTTTAATTCGGGCACTTTTACTTTGGAAAAACTGTAGACATGAACATAAGTCGCTATTTGCATAAATAATTGCTTTCTTGTTCTCAAGAAAAAGAAAGCAAAAGAATCAGAGCAAAAATTTGTAGGATGTTGCGGCGCATGTCCCCACCGTCTATTTGAATTATTAGCGAGATTTTTAAACTAAAAATAAAACAGCGCAGTGTATGTACAAGCACTTTTTATCTTTTGCGGGAATATACTTGACTTGATTCTGGGATGCAATGTTCAATTCCACCCCTTTTTTAACTGACCATAGTTTCGAGCTTTTTTTTTTTTTTTTTTTCTTTCTTTCTTTTTTTTTTTTTTTTTTTTTTTTAATTTTTTATTAAAAATTTCATTATTTGTATAAGATTTAATTAATATTTTTAAGTAGCCGTTTTTTATTTACTTTTTCCAGATTTTGAAAAGTTCTAATAAAAGTATTTTCAAATAATATATTTTCGTTTGAAATAAAAACATATTTCCATAGGAATATTGAAAATAATAGAAAAAAGATTTATTTCATTTTTAAATTGTTGTTTCTTTCATTTTATTTTTTTTCTTTCATTATTTCTTTCATTTTTAAGGTAATTAAATTATTAAGTGCGAAAAGCATTTGATGAGGAAAATTATTTCATTTTTAAAAATGATGTACATTTTCATGGTTTGAAATAATATTTTTTAACGATGTATCTCTCTATTCTAAAAAAAAGTAACTACCGCTGTCACCGCCGCCGCCGGTTTTGATTTTTTTGTGACTGGAGGCCTTTCTTCGTTAATATTAACAAAAATAATGCATACAAAAATATGAAAATCGGTGGTTTTATACAGAAATGTTTGATAAACACGCTGATGCAGACAGTTTTCAAATCGAAGAATTATTTTAAGAGTTATTTAATGCTAAAGTTGGACAAAATCGTTCCACTAAAAAAGTTTTATAGCAGCAAAAACTATACATGGCAGTGTAATCATTTTTAGATCATTTTATGCGTTAGAATTTGCCGGAGTGCAGGTTGCATTAATTTTTTTTATTTTGACTCATTTTTTCAGGTTTTATTTCTATTTTAAATTCAAATTTTCAGCATTTCTAGAGATACTTTTTTACAGATTTCAGAAAATTGTACTAATTTAAACTGTTGCCAACTGTATAAAAAGCGCAAGCAATAATGTTTGCTTCAAATTAAAAATTTATTTACACGTGACTATTATAAACAGGAAAAAAACTTTCAAATTAGGATTAAATAATTACGTATAAAAAGCAGGAACTTATTAAAAATTACGTCATAAAAAGTATACACGTGAATTTTAAAAGGGAAAGGATATTGTAAAATAATAAATTCATTAACATGCGTTAGAAGTCTTAGGAGAAATTACGTCATATTTACGTCACATTATAGTTATTACATAAAATGAACACAAAATAATATTGCAAAAAATTTTAAATTTAGAAATTGCGCATTACATTTATTTGATTTATATTGATTTACATTACATTTACATTGCGCTAGACATTTATTTGACATTTTGCGAATTAATTTAAAATGTCTCATTTAAAAGAACTTTCTTTTCGCTTTGTTAAAAAATACCAGGAGACAAAGACTCTCTTTACTTAATTCCTTTTATATTAGCTTATTTTGAAATGTTGTTACACGTGTATACGTCATCAAGTTATTTTTATTTCGACGTTTTATTTGTGTTTTTATTAATGTTGTACGAATTTATTTGTTCTTTCGTTATTTAAAATAAAAATTATATCAATTTGTATAATTTGGCGAGTGGTTTGGCGATTTATATAATTTGGCGAAATTGGTCGACAGGATAATCAAGTAGTACCGCAGCGGATTTGGCGTTAAAATTCCCCAATCAAAGGTTGGTTGGTTGTATTTATGTCGGCCAATTATCTGCACGTGGGATATAGGCCCTAAGGGGGGGGGGTGCCTTCCGTGGAGGTCTTTCTAAGGGAACCTAACCCGTATTAACGCTTGGAGAACCAAAGTTCGAAGAAAACCACGAAAACTCTGAACGATTAGGCCGACGGGCGCGATTGGGATCGAACCCAACACCTCCCGTCTACCAGCTTCGAGAGCAGAACCTCTCGGCCACTGGTGGGGCAACCCCAATCAAAGAGAAATGAATAGAAATTCGTTTATAGGGAGATCGCCACTGTTTTTTAAATTATAATTCACTCTTTCGAAATCTTTTTAAAGCCGATCAAATTAGCGTGCATTTAGAGTCTGCGATGTCCGGACGGGGGTTGGCGAGCGTAGCTCGTAGGGGGCCGAGCCCCCTAGTACCAATAGATAGAGGATAGTTTTAAGTCGAAAATTATGCCATGGTTAACAAGAAACATTTTTTTTTAAATTTAATTTTGAGTTTAAAGATTATTTGAAACATTTAATTCTTTTTTTTTTTATAATATTAATATTTTTGGTACTTTCATTTTAGACAAGCGCAGATGATAAATTGACAAACATTGTTTTCTACGGCGTATTTCACTAGTCTCATTTAAAATATTATAAAATTTCACTCATTTCACTAAAAATACATGATTTTGATTTAAAATAGATACATTTAACACACATATACTTAAAATACATGTTTTCCATTAATTTCATTTAGATATCAAAACATTTTCTCTATATTACACCCCAAGAAAAATAAAAGCTACTTTTGACAAGACAAAATTTGCTATTGATATTAGAAACGTTCTACAATTATTATTATTATTTATTTCTTTATTTTCTTTTAATTGTCAAGTGTAGAAAAAAAATTGTTATAATGCACATTTTTCAGAGAATACACAGATAAATTTCGGGATACTAACTGACAGTTTCTGACATATGTCCCTGGTGTTTCTGCGATAAATGAACTTTAAACTGCGTTTAAACTGCAATACTGAAAATATAGTGCATTATTTTCTGATTTTATCGAGATTTATATAGGCATGTTGTAAACATTTTTTAATGACATATCTGTAGAGCATAAAAACCATAAATCTTATAGGATGTCTTCTTTGTTTGGTAAGACGCCGACTCTTTGATTTTATTGATTCTCTATGTTCTAGGAGATTGTTGTTACAATACAAAGTTATGTCAATCGTTTAAATTCCAGTTGATTATATAAGAGATATAATACATTTTAAACCCATACCTAAATCTTGTGTAACATGTACCGCACATAAAATAATGTATTGTGAAATTGTGAAATTTTTATTTAAAAATTTTGAGATAAACTTTTCCATTTCTTGTAGTTTTTGTATCCACTGTATTTTATTTTATGCTAGGTGACTTGGCCGGCGTTGCCCGGACCCGTTGATTTTTCCAACGAATCAGGAATATTTAATACCTCGATTTAAAAATAACAACAGCAACAACAACAAAAAAAATATTCTCTCAAATGAACCTTTAGAATGAGTCCTCGCTGCCTTGTCCTCGTAAGCTGAGTTGAAAGAAACTAATTTCTTTGAAATCAGATCTATAAAAACGGAGATAAAAATGCTCTCTGGTGATGGAATGTGTAATTAAAAACTATAAGACAATCGAAAATCGAAGTAAAAGAGTCAAACTCCGTTTGAATCGGAACAATAGAAAACGAATTAAAAATGCGCTCAATGGTGTTGGAAGATGGGACTAAAAAATGTAAGCTGAGTTGAATGAATCAATTCCATTGAAATAAGGCTCTTAGAACCAGAAAAAATAATGCGCCATTAAAGTTCGAAAACGGTAGTAACTGAGGCCTATATTTAGAAAAGTATGCTTTTAAATGTAAATAAAACTAGAGAAATGATTCTGGGAAAACTCTTAACCCATATCAAGGAGCTCTTGCCACAGAACACAGTATCTATCTTAAATTAAGTTGATAAAACTTAAAAAAAATTTTGTTTAGCATTTGTCAACGTTTAACAATAATTTCCTTTCATATCCCAAATCAGATAGGATGTCCTTTGATCTGTTGAAATGAATCTGTTTTTATTCGATGATCGTCCATCGACTCAGTCAGTTTTCTTGCAAAATTTAACAAAAAAATACTGACAAATTTTTAAAAAAATGGACATTCGTAGGAATAAATTTTAAAAAATTACATTTCTATATCTTAATAAATTTACTTAACTTTAGCCAATTAGTGAAAATTATCATTATTTTTATTGTCCTTTTTCGAAGTTCCAGCCTCGATGAGATTTCAAGTTCCCCATGTTTGGAATGTTTGGATTGGGCAGTCGTGCTAGCCTCGCTGCGGATTTCTGGTCAGTTTGTGGTTTTGAAGAAAGAAATACTTTTATTTAAATTGGTCCGTTAATGAGTTTTTAATTAATATCTTACCTAATTATCAAAAATTTAAAATTCTGAGTCTCAGGTAAATTCAGACCTACCTTGTACTATCATAATAGAAATTTTCAGCCTTGTACGTCCGGTGGATTTTCCATCTTACACCCACAGAGTGAAACTTTACTTTATAAGTATGGACTAGATGACCCGCCCAGAAT
Source organism: Maratus speciosus (assembly GCA_963932465.1). Lineage (NCBI taxonomy): Eukaryota > Metazoa > Arthropoda > Arachnida > Araneae > Salticidae > Maratus > Maratus speciosus. Next base: position 414,946,337 of record OZ010790.1, on the reverse strand, counting down.
TGCTCGGTCCTGTGATAATAACCTTAAATATACCTGAAAATTTGTATAGTTTTATATCTTTAATCCCATTTTGTATGTAAATTTGCCAAAACATTTAGTGGTAAAAGCGCCCATAGGAAGACATTTCTTGTTTTTTCACGTGCGTTCGTTTCTTACTAATAATAACAAAAATAGTTATTGTAGTCCGAAGTGTGTGAAATTTTTATCGGTTACAAATAAAACATTTTGCTGCGTATGTAAAAATAATGCTATTTAGTTATCGAATACATTTCTTTTTGTTTTCGCTTTCTTTTTCTATTAGACCCCGATAGGTTATTTCTTTCTCCCAGCATATAAATTGTCGTCTCCAAAAAATAACGCTCCGTTGTATAAGCCAGCTGTAAAACAAAGAACATGATCATCGTACTGATAAATACCCTACTGCAATTTTTTAAGCACCTAAACATCGCACATTTTCAATTTTTATATCGTTGCATTGGATAAAAAAACACATTTAAATTCAATCTGTTTGAAAACTGTATTTCAATTTATATTTGAGATATTAATTTTTTTGTAGTTTTTAACGCCATTTGTTTAATTTTGGCAACGCAAGTACTCTATTTCTGTAGAAAGTAAAGGAAAAATAGTTGGAAAATAGTAATATGTCTTTTTGTTGCCATTTTCCATTAACAACAGAAAAAGGAATGTAATTAAAATACGTGCATTTCAAAAAAATACATAAATGAATTATTTTTGATAAAACATGGAGCTATTATAAACTATATTTAATTTTAAGTATCTATATTGATATTACAAACAGATGAAGACTTATGAATCATTAGATAGCCGATTATTTTTGTGGAGTTTCTTGACATCTCTTTTTGGATTTGTGTGTTATTCAGCGATGCCTGTCAGCGTCCTATGCATCTTTTATTGTAGATGTTGCTTAAGACTGGATCGTAAATGTGGAATTCTTCAGCGGATGCGGATGACATCATTTTATATAAAATAACAGCGTGTGTTTTAAGTCTTAAAACTGAAATATGTTTTGTACTATCTATAATTATATACATATATATTTCCATCGGGGACGATACTAAATTTTGAAAAAGGCAGAATTCCGGTTTTCTAGTTTTTTTTTTTTTTTTTTTTTTTTTTTTCGCGTCGTGTTCTTGAACATAACAAAAAAAGTTCTTATCGTCCAAACTCTCTAAAATTTTAACCAGTTATTAATATTACAGCACACAAGAACTCTTTAAAATTTCGTGAAAAATATGCATATTTAATAGTGAAAGCCTAAGCTAAAACCGAGAGAAGCCGTGCTAAAACAGGCTGTGTTTTAGCATTTTTCATTCAAAATGTCTCAAGTTTTATTTCTTAAAATTACTTCTACTCTTCTGAACGTTTCGAAATTTTAATAGGAGGTGTAAATGCAGTCTGCTGAAATGCTCTATATATAGTAAAGTGGGGACAGATGCCGCAGTTTTACCTATATTCTTTTAAAATGTACAATAAAGCAAAAACAACAAATTAAGTACCAGAAATAATTAATCAAATCCTTTAGAATCAAATTTCTATGTTAAACAAGTTAAAGCCCTCTTAATAAAGCAGGCATAATTATTTTCCCAAACGTCCTTTTTTAACATAATTTTTTATGTTCTGGGTAAGATGCCGCATGGGGTGTGGTACAGATGTCTCATGGAGAAAAAAGTTATACTGCTTATTCTTTTTCAAGTAAATCACATTTTTATTTTCTCAAACTACTTAAAATGAAAATGAATAACAGTAAACTTACATAAATTATATATATCACTAAATTGTGAAAAGTTTAACTAAATTACAAAAGTGCAAGCTCAAAAAATAAAATTTACTGCAAAAAAAGAAAAAAAAACATTTTGCTGGAAACAATAGACAGCATAATTACAAAAAAGGTATAAACCACTTGTTTATATCCAGGTAATCATTGTAGTTTGCTCTAAAGTACAAGTTCCATTCATTTTAGGCCGTAGTCTTTTTATTTTTGGTTTTTCTTCTCATTTTTTTGTTTCGTATATCTATTCGCCCACAATCACCACACTTTCCATTGACAGAGTAAAGTGAGCATGTTTCATGCAGCCACCGATTGCATGTTATGCACTGAAACCAGCCCGCTTTAGACTTAGTTTCTTGATATGACTCCAGACACTCAGCACATTCAGAGTCATTAAATTCCAATCCAATACTGACTTCAGAATCCATAAGAAGAATACTTTCGTCACTGTCGGAAGATGACTCGCATTTCAGTTTCTTCCTCAAGTGAGGTGTTTTCAAGTTGGTCTTTCCCTTCCTTTTCTTGCACATTTTACTTCCGCCAAGCTGTCGTTCTTTGACGCTTTCTTGATTCTTTTGCTTCTTAGTTCCTTCTTCTTTTTTCTTGTTTATAAAATCTCTGCTTGTAATATTTGCAGCCCTTTGCTTTCTCTTACTTGGCTGTATAGGTCTTTTGACCAGTGGGGTAGGAGACATTTTGTTTAATAATTTAGATGGTGAGAATAGTAAACGGCCTATGTTTTCCTTATTCATACTTGGTGAACCACCACTGTTGCTGAGAATATTTTGATTAGTAGCAGAATGTGCTAATATACATTCATTTAAATGTAAGTTCTACTTAAATCGCAGTGATGAATTTTTTGAACCAAAAAACAAAAATACATTTTGCGGCATCTGTCCCTCAACCTTGGTGCGGCATCTGTCCCAAAGTGGTGGGTAAGATGCCGCGTCGCCATTTTGTGTCATGTGAGCGACGCGAGAGAAAGACAAGCACATGTGTGTATTCTACGAGGATCTAGTCTACAGTTGCAATCGGTTTTGGGAGGAAATCTCTGTTTATTTTGATTAAAATATTTATGAAACTTTATTAGAATAATTTAAGCAACATGCAGTTTCGAACCATAAAAACCGGCAAAAATATGTAAATACTGGCGATTAAGCGGTGGAAACGCATACAACACAACAGACATCACTTAAACACACAACGAAATTCTTAATTTGACATACGGAGCGCTAGTGTCGCCAATACAATCTCTGCGGCATCTGTCCCACCGTGGCGTCTGTCCTCACTTTACTATAGAGATTATCTTTAATAGTGACGTTTAGTTACTTGTAGCGTAGAAAAACATCGTATCGGAGAAGAGCGAATTGACCTACAGTCGCGATTCTTTATAAAGGGTTAATTTTTTTTCAAAATAAATTCAACCGTCAAAGAAAATAAAATGTCAGGTTTAAATAGGTATTTTTGTGAATCGGTACTGCTGAAATTGAGCCCTAGGAAAGCGTCGCTGAAAAGCAGAAATAGTTAACTACGAAGACTACCCTTTTTGATTTTTCTTAAAAAGATTAACAACAATATATTTTTGAAGTTATTGCGGCGTTTGAGACGTAACATGTATAAAGTTTAAGAATATGTTTTTTTTTAGTATCCTGAATAGTTTGGCCGATGGGCGTTAAGAAAAACTGTCTGAGAAAAAGGCATTTGTTTCTTCCATTCTACTCTCTCCGAAAACTCTAGGGATTCAGAATGCGCGGATGTCGTTGCTCATTTTCAGAAAAAATGAATATTAATATAGTGGCAAATTATCAAAAAATGAAAAATCTGAGCTTCATTTGCATCAGGACATGGCATGTACTATTGTCATACATATTTTCACAGTTCTATGTGCGATAGATTTCGCTAGACATCGCCAACAGACCGATAGACATACACACACAGACAGAGAGAAGAACATTCTTTTATTAGTATAGATACACGAGTGTTATTCAGATCGCAGATAAAAATAACGATACTTGATGGTGACATAAAATTTTCAAATGATCATATTGCTTTCAAGAGCTATGAAATATAAAAGGCACTTTTATTTTCTTTAAAATATTTAATGCAGCAGACACCTAAATAAAATACACACAATTTTTTGGCCTGATAAATTATTTTAATTTATCCTTCCTTTCATCAAGTTTTGTATCGCTTTGAAAAATAACAGCGTATTTTTAACCTGATTTGCATGTACTACCAGAAAAAGGAGAGAAGTTTAAATATATTTTTATTCCATTTGACATCTTTTCTTTAAAATCTTTTCTAATTTCTCAGTTGATAAATGGTGAACACTTCTAAAAAGCTTAGAAGCAATTTAAAAATATAAACTTGAGAATAAAAAATTCTTTGCTAGAAATGTTTTGTTTAAATAAATTTAAGAAATATTAAATAAGTTAACCTCTGTAAACTTTATAAATCGAACAATCATTTAATATACTTTTATTTAAGCTTTTACATTAAACTTTTAAACAAATGGTAAATGTTAATTTATATTGTACTCAAAGAATCTGTTTTCAGATCTACATTTACAATAAAATAGAAAAGACATTTTATTTAAAATATTAAATCCAAACGTGTCCTAAATGTTACAAGATTAAGGATTAAATTTCATATATACCAATATCCTTCTTTTGTTCAAATTTTAACGATGTCTTGATAATAACAGTTATCCTTCTTCGCGTAGTTGCAACTTTATCTGTGATAAATGGCAAACAATTCTTAAAAAAAACTTCGGTGCCGTTTTAAGAAAACAACAACAACAACAACAACAAAAAAAATGTAAGCCAACCAAAGTGTGTGTCGGATAATATTTTGTTAAAAATCTAAAAATGAATGTGATATCACTCTAGTATTAGTCTAGCATTATCATATAGAATCTAGAAAGAAATTAAAACAAATAAGAATAACATACAAAATATTCGAAGAATATGTTTTAAGGATGTATTCCAATCCAAACTGCTTATTTTCTGATTTATTTTTAAATTCGTTTTTGCTCTCAAACGCATCAAACTGGCAAATTCTCTCATTTAGAAACTACATAATGTGTCGTGTTTGTCGATTTTTCGATAAATTCAGAAAATATTGCAAAAATGCTGTCAAAGTTGGCGTTTTGAACCGAATTTTCTGAAGCGGGAGATCTGGGAATGAAAAACAGAGACATACGGAGAAAATAATTGTTTAAAAATCAAATTCTAAATAATTGAGCGAAAAATTAAATCACACGGCCTCTTATAGATCTCTTCAAAAATCACCTCTCAGCAAGTTTCATGTTTTTACTTTTTAAAATGAGTCTGAAAATGTCTCAGAAAATTTCGAGCTGTTGAGGGTGGAAAAAATATTTTTTCGAATACACCCTTAAGTATAACTCGCTCTATGTAATAATAAAAAAGAAAAGTGCCCAGCTAAACTGATGGCATTGAGCTCACAGGCTATTCACACTAATTGTATATTATACACTTATTTTAAAGAATAATGCCCCTCAAAAAACTAAGTGAAGGGGAATTAGCCCCCGTTTCCCCCTTTATACTTAACCAGTGAACCTCCAAATCTAATCAGGGAAGCCCCTTATCATAATAAACCGGTATACCGAATTTGGAGCAAATCGAATAATCCTGCAAAAAGAACATTTATCTAAATTAAGGGGGTGGACTAGCCCCCCTTTATCTTTAACCAATGAATCGCCAAAACGAAACAGGGAAGCTCCTTAACATAATAAACCAGTATACCAAATTTGGAGAAAAGCGAATAATTCTGCATGAAAAACCCGTTTATATAAATTAAGGGGGGTGGCCTAGCCCCACTTCCCCCTTTATCTTTAACCAATAAACCCCCAAAACTAATCAAGGAAGTTCCTTAACATAATAAACCGGTATACCAACTTCGGAGCAAATCGAATCATTCTGCATGAAAAACCCAATTATTTGAATTAAGGAGGTGGACTAGCCCCCCTTTTTCCCCTTTATTCTTAACCAATGAACCCCCAAAATTAATCAGGGAAGTTCCTTAACATAATAAACCGGTATACCAAATTCGGAGCAATTCGAATCATTCTGCATGAAATACCCATTTATCTGGATTAAAAGGGGTGCACTAGCCCCCTTTCCCACCTTTTTCTTAACTAATGAACCTCCAAAACTAATCAGGGATGTTCCTTAACATAATAAGCCGGTATACCAAATTCGGAGCAAATCGAATTATTCTGCATGAAAAACCCATTTTTCTGAATTAAGGGGAGGGGGGGTGGACTAACCCCGTTTTTCCCCCTTTATCCTTATCCAATGAACTCCCAAAACTAATCAGGGCTGTTCCTTAACATAATAAACCGGTATACCAAATTCGGAGCAAATTAAATGATTCTGCATGAAAAACCCATTTTTCTGAATTAAGGGGGGGTGGACTAACCCCGTTTTTCCCCCCTTTATCCTTAACCAATGAACCCCCAAAACTAATCAGGGATGTTCCTTAACATAATAAACCTGTATACCAAATTCGGAGCAAATCGAATGATTCTGCATGAAAAACCCATTTTTCTGAATTAAGGGGGGTCGGACTAACCCCGTTTTTCCCCCTTTATCCTTAACCAATGAACCCCCAAAACTAATCAGGGATGTTCCTTAACATAATAAACCGGTATACCAAATTCGGAGCAAATCGAATGTTTCTGCATGAAAAACTCATTTTTCTGAATTAAGGTGGTGTGGACTAACCCCGTTTTTCCCCCTTTATCCTTAACCAATGAACTCCCAAAACTAATCAGGGATGTTCCTTAACATAATAAACCGGTATAGCAAATTCGGAGCAAATTAAATGATTCTGCATGAAAAACCCATTTTTCCGAATTAAGGGGGGGGGGGTGGACTAACCCCGTTTTTCCCCCTTTATCCTTAACCAACGAACCCCCAAAACTAATCAGGGATGTTCCTTAACATAATAAACCGGTATACCAAATTCGGAGCAAATCGAATGATTCTGCATGAAAAACCCATTTTTCTGAATTAAGGGGGGGGGGGATGCACTAACCCCGTTTTTCTCCCTTTATCCTTAACCAATGAACTCCCAAAACTAATCAGGGATGTTCCTTAACATAATAAACCGGTATACCAAATTCGGAGCAAATTAAATGAATCTGCATGAAAACCCATTTTTCTGAATTAAGGGGGTGGGGGGGGACTAACCCCCCTTTTCCCCCTTTATCCTTAACCAATGAACCCCCAAAACTAATCAGGGATGTTCCTTAACATAATAAACCGGTATACCAAATTCGGAGCAAATCGAATGATTCTGCATGAAAAACCCATTTTTCTGAATTAAGGGGGGGGGGGGGGATGCACTAACCCCGTTTTTCTCCCTTTATCCTTAACCAATGAACTCCCAAAACTAATCAGGGATGTTCCTTAACATAATAAACCGGTATACCAAATTCGGAGCAAATTAAATGAATCTGCATGAAAACCCATTTTTCTGAATTAAGGGGAGGGGGGGTGGACTAACCCCGTTTTTCCCCCTTTATCCTTAACCAATGAACCCCCAAAACTAATCAGGGATGTTCCTTAACATAATAAACCGGTATACCAAATTCGGAGCAAATCGAATGATTCTGCATGAAAAACCCATTTTTCTGAATTAAGGGGGGGGGGGGGGCTAACCCCGTTTTTCCCCCTTTATCCTTAACCAATGAACCCCCAAAACTAATCAGGGATGTTCCTTAACATAATAAACCGGTATACCTAATTCGGAGCAAATCGAATGATTTTGCATGAAAAACCCATTTTTCTGAATTAAGGGGGGGTGGTGGACTAATCCCGTTTTTCCCCCTTTATCCTTAACCAATGAACTCCCAAAACTAATCAGGGAAGCGCCTTATCACAATGAACCTGGGAAAAAATTTTGAAGCAAATCGGATGTTTTTATCAAGAGTTATCGCGTTACGTACATACGTACGTACGTACATACATACATACATACATACATACATACATACATACATACATACAGAACGGGCGGGCACATTAGCTCTCAGGCTTTGATAGCCTGTGAGCTAAAAAACTATCTTTATAATACAAAACTAAAACAAGCAATGTTAATACTTCTGCAATTTAAAATTTATTTTAAAACTTTACCATTTTTCGGCAAAATTAATCTGGTTCTAAAAAACAGCAGTAAATTTGTACTTGAATAATCGTTATTATAAAGAAATAGTTACAATAATAATAATAAATAAATAAATAAACAAAAAAATTCTTATCTCTGTCCGCATTATTTTAAGTTTAAAGCAAAAAAATAATGATCAATTCTTGAAATAATTGTCATTTTAAGAGTAAGAAAAAATAATAAAATCATACGCTCAGTATAGATTATGAAACACTTTCCAACGCATTCAATATAATGTAACTTAACTTCACTGTTTAATAAATCGAAATATGATGCATAATTGAAAAATTTGGAAACGCACAACATATCTGAAAACACAATTTAAGCAATTCTCATCTACAGCTGTAAAACTATCCGAATTCTCTCAGCAGCCCTGTATATGATACAAAAATTAGTATAAACTATTCTATAAACTACATGCATGAGAAAATTTAGTTCAGTTTGGAAATGCATAAGAGTTGAAAATTCCCCTTCACAAATTTCCACTACTAGGACGTGAATTCTTTTGTGCAACCCTGTATACGACGTATAGAATTTATTCACAAAAATAAACATGCAAAAAATTATTTAAACTTAAAAGGGCATGCAGAAATTGAAACCACAGTTCCAGTAATTATTGCCCAAAGACAATTCTGTAACCGATTTCTTTTGCGTGTCATGTAAATGAACAATAAATGCTATGCATGCCCTGTTCTACAGCAATCTTCTTGTAGTGAAATTCAGTGATTTATATCAATTTAAATAAATTTGAAATAGCCTAATGTCATTAAAATACAATGCGAACGATTTTTCCCCATTGACCATAATTGATGATTTTATTAAGTGGCCCCAAGTACCCTTAAGTAAATAAACTACTATTCATCTTCAATACCGAACATGCCAAGGTAAAAATCATTAACATATATTAATTGGATGAAAATACGAGTATATTTTCATTTGTTAGAGCGTGGACAGACAGACGGCCAGACAAACCGAATTCATAAACGCTTTTAACCTACATTCGAAAATGTTTAAAAAAGTGAGAAAACCAAAGTAGTCTGTCGGAAAATACTCTGTTCAATTAATTTTCAAAAATTTTACATAAGTTATCGTCTGTAAATTTTATAATTTAACGAATTAATAAAATGTTTCCTTAACAAGTCAGAATACACTTATTTATATTAAACTTTTAAACTCATGGTAAGTAAGAACGCATAAAGCACTAGAATAATCTGTTTTAAAGTTTAACAAATAATGTGAAATAGTAGTGACGCCATTTTTACTTTTAAAAAATTAAGTACGACAGTCACCTTAAAATAAGAAGTGTCATTATTTTGCATTTGAATTATATTTTAAATCTTTATCGTTCTTCCCTTCAAGTTTCATCCGGGTCTGAAAATAACAAACGCTTTTTCTTTGATTTACGTATAATACTTTGAAAAGGAAAGAAGTTTAAAACTACTTCTATTCCTATCCGCATTATTATAATTTAAAGCTGATAAATTGCAAAGAATGCTTAAAAAGTTTAGGTGACGATTTAAGAGTAAAATGTGAGAATTAAAAAAAACTATGTCAAAAATTCTTTTGTCCAATTGATTTTCCAAAAATATTGTGTAAGTTATTACGTAAATTTAGTAATTTAAATGATGAATAAAGAATTCAATTAACTATTTAAGGTAAAATGTATTACAATAATTTTTTTGCTTTTGATAAATAAAATTTATAAAGTAAGGTAAAACTAAGAGTCTGCGCATATTTCAAAATAGTAATAATAATAAATCTAAATATTAAGGGGACGAGGGACCTAAAAAACCTTAAAAAATCAATTTTTTATTTTTTGTAAATTTCACTTTAAATATTATGCAAGATTACATTATATGCATTATGGCATGCATTTATCACAAAAAAAAAAAAAAAAAAAAAAAAAAAAAAAAAAAAAATGGAGGTTTCTTAGAAATCTGAAATGCCCCCTGCGCGTTCCATATTAATGAAAATCCCCAATACTTTTTATAAAAGTTTGGTTTATATATAAAACTGTGCATCGAATTTTATATGTTTGAATATAAAGGTAAGAAAAAAAATTGAAACATTTTTAAATTTTTTCGAAAAAATCTCAAAAATTTTTGATTTTTTTTTTTATACCTTTATATTCAAATATATAAAATTTGATGCACAGTTTTACTTATAACCAATTATAACCACAGTTTTATAAACCAATCTTTTATAAAAAATATTGGGGATTTTCATTGATATGGATTACGAAGGGGGGATTTCGAAGATTTCTACGACGACGCGTAAAATGCCATTTTTTTCTCAAAAAAAATTTTTTTAATTTCTTTTTGTGATAAATGCATGCCATAATGCATATAATGTACCCTTGAGTAATATTTAAATTGAAATTTACAAAAAAAAAAAAAAGAACAAAAATTGAAATATTCGGAATTTTCGAAAAATTTCAAATTTTTTCAAAATTTTTTTTACCTTTATATTCAAATATATGAAATTCGATTCGCAGTTTTATCTATATATATAAAAGAAAGTCTGGATTTTGTATTAATCAACGCGCAGCCAAAACTACTGAACCTAATGTCTTGAAATTCGGGGTAAAAATTCTTCTTATGACATTGAGTGCCGCTAAGAAAGGATTTTCTAAAATTCCACCCCTAAGGGGGGGTAAAAAATCGAACGAACTTTAAAAAAATTCCTTAAAAATCTGATTTTGTGGCTATTTTTCAACTGATAACATATTTTGGTGTATTTTTGTATGCTGAATCGAATGGTACTAACTAAATTCTTTTAAGCCCAGTAGTTCGAGAGATATTTCATATTTTTCTAATTAGGCACTATCTTTGGCGTCAAAACCTCAGTTTTTCAAGTGATAATTTCTAAAAACTCATTCTTTTCATTCTGTTAAAACAAGCAAGCGAAAAAATTCAAATTGAATAATTTTTTAACCAATCCTTTCGGTTAAATAAAAACAACTTCGTCAATTAGAAAAAAAGTTCAAACGCCTCAAAACCTAAAACTAAATAAATAAAAAACAAAACTGTGCTACTCTTTCGTTCTAATTTTCGTCGCGATACCATGCCAAAATGTATGGTATCGCGCCATTTATTTCAACCCTAATCGTCCAAACGATTTTTATTGCAAACCGTGCCACATATTAACATTTGCTAATTACTGAACGTGAATATTTTTAACGATGGAATTTATTTTATTCCATCATGATCCCGCAAAACTCTTTTATTTGTTATTTTTTGAATAGAAAATATTTATTACTGATACCGATATAGATTTTATCATTTCGCAGTTATCTGATGATGAGGAACTTACAATAAAATTATTTCAGAAATTAGGAATTATACATATAAAAATGTTTTGTTCAAAAAACCATGAATGTCTTTATTGAAAGAATGAAATGTTTACTACAATGTGAGACATATTTTACGTATTACGTACGACATGCTTCAGTAGTAAATGACATTTACATTTTCAAGACTACAATTTAAATTGACTATATTTTATTACTTGCAAAATATTTATTTATTCTTATATTTTTAGTATTTATTTTGGTACCCGTCGACCAATTTCGCCAAATTATATAAATCGCCAAACCACTCACCAAATTATATAAATTGACAATTTTTATTTTAAATAACGAAAGAACAAATAAATTAGTATAACATTACTAAAAATACATTTAAAACGTCGAAATAAAAATCACCTGATGACGTAAATACGTGTAACTTGCTTAAAGTCAAGTGAATGTGACATTTACGATCAACCATTATTGGCATTTAATCTTATAGTTTGGCAATATATTTTTGGTCGACGGAATAACCAAGTAGTACCATTATTTTTATTGATTTAAAAAAATGGTAGGTCAAAGTCTGTAATTTTCAAAAGTTATATTGTTTAAATGCTCATTTTTTTTATCAACAAATTTTTTTTTCAAATGTATCATTTCATTTTTGTGCCAACTATTACGCTTGGTGACAATGGTGTTGGCATAACAGGGAAATACCAAAACAGTTACTGATTTTATTTCAAATGTAAAGAAAAAATGTTTAATGAGCAATAAATATTGTAAATATGACTATAACTCAGATTCTACTGAACAGAATTTTGTAGAACTTACACTGTTAAATTGTAAATTTGGTTTATAAATGGTTTAATGTAAAAACCATCATTCTAATTTGCTACGGGTGTTCTAAAATTAGGTGAACTCGATTATGAAAGATTTCAAGTCAACTAATTAAATTCACAGTAAGTTCGATAATATTTCAGGGATTTTTTCAATATCAGGGATTTTATCATACCATTATCTGTTGTTTAATTACGGAGCTATGCGGGAAAAGTTCTCAGTGGTACAGTAAAGAAAATTGGATGATATGCGCTACAAAGATAGGGTATACTAGAGAGTATATATGCTTTAGCTATGGAAGTAGAGCTGAGTTCCTTAAAAAACTCAGAAGTGATGCAGTATATACCTACACCTACCTCACAGACAGTTCTATAATCAGGTTAACGCGATTATGAAAGTTATATTTAACTATCTCAATATATATATATATATATATATAATGCAAAGAGAAATTTCAATCCGGCCGCTTATATCTTGAGTTCTGCTGAATAGATTTTGACGGGACTTACATTGTTAGTAAGATAATTTTTCAGAAAAGATGTTAGTATAAAACATAACGTTCTACGTTGCTTAGTTAAATAATTATGGGGAAAGTTCTAAATCAGATGAACCCAATTTTGAAAGATTTGCTTTTTTTTAAAGTTCCACTGAATGAATTTTAATGGGATTTAAACTGTTAATGAGATCATTTTTAGGCAAGGTTTCGGTATATTTTCCAGTTTAAAAGATTCTGCTAAGTGGATTTCGATGCAACTTGATCGGTTAGTTAATTTTTCAGTAAATGTTTTAGTACAAAGCGCATATCATTTGCTGTTGCTTAGTTGTTAGGTTGCTTGATTGTAGAATTATAGATGAAAGTTTTAGAATCAGGCGAACCCAATTATTTTGAACGATCAGCCTTTTCAATAAGTCCAATTAACAGATTCTGATGAGACTTGCATTGATAATTTTTCATGAACGCTATTAGTATATTACATATTGTTCTATTGTTCTTTACTTACACTATCAGATCAACTAAAGAAATTGGTCCTTAACAGGCTAAATTTTGTATGACTGAATAAAAGATATAATAGCGTAATGACATTCATATTGCTTTCATCAATTCGGTTGGATACACCTACACCAGGTAAATGTCCATATTGCTTTAAAACGCATGATCAAATTCACAGATATATTTTGTTTCATTCAAGATTTCTTTAGAAAAATCGACCAGCGTAGCGGGCGAAGGCGGCTAGTTTATATATAAACCAAACTTTTATAAAAAATATTGGGGATTTTCATTGATATGCAACGCGCAGGAGGATTTCGGAGATTTCCAATACGACGCGTAAAATTCCACTATTTTCTCAAAAATAACATTATTTTTTTTTTTTTTGTAATAAATGTATGCCATAATGCATATAATGTGCCTTTGAGTAATATTTAAAGTGAAATTTACAAAAAAAAAAAAAAAAAAAAAATTATTTTTAAGGTCCCTAGTCCCCTTAATTTTTTGCTAAACTACCCATGAATAATTTTGACTTCATTTGTTTTTCATGCATTTCCATTATTATTTTGTTATTAGGCTGTAATTTAACAGAACAGTAGTAATAAAACCATGAAAACTATTTTGGTCAATCTCTCCTTACGGGGTTGGTAAGATTGCGCACATGGGTAGACGAGATTGTTATTGATAGTAACTACAACTAAATAGTTAACAGTAATAATTACACTTAAATGACATTGTTGTAAGGTTTTTGTGATTAAATATTATTGTATTATGAGTGAATATTTCAATCTTATGTAAAAAAAAAAATCATTTTTTTTAACAACAATTAAAGAATTTAAATTTAAGAAGATTAAAATATCAGAAAAGGCAAACCCTGCTAAGATTACAAAATAAAATTAATCTACTTGATAACATATTAAATTTGAAAATTACTTCATATTAATTTCCACAGTTCCCATGTTTTTTGTTTGCTAACCGAAGTTGTCTTCGTCTACAATCGATGCACTTCTTGGAAATTGTGAAGCTTTCGCACAATCATCTGCCACAAGCAATACATTGAATCCAGTCACTTGCCGAAGTTGTCTCATGGTACAGTTCCATGTATTCAATGCACTGATCCTCATTAACCCTCCTCATTGATCCTCATTCACTGTAAAAAAAAAAATCTGTGAAGTTACTAAAGTTTTTCTAGGAAACTGAGATTCTTAGAAGAACTTTTCATGTAACGGCAACAACAAAATTTCATGTAACAGACACACTTTTGCGCCGAAAATCAAAAAATCTGTAAGGTTACTAAAAATTTTTTTGGAAACTGGGATTCCGAGAACTTTTCATGTAACTGCAGCCAGGGTTACAAATAAAAGTTTAGTAAGATTACTGAAATTTTAGCAGATTCATTTGTAAAGTTACAGATTTTTGTAGCTTTACAAAAACTAGTTTTGTAGATTTGCAGCTTTTTTCGTACAGTTACAGTTGAAAGTTTAGTAAGCATGTAACTTTACATCTGTACACTGTAAAAAAAAATTCTGTGAAGTTACTAAAGTTTTTCTTGGAAACTGGGATTCCTAGAACTTTTCATGTAACGGTAACAACAAAATTTCATGTAACAGACACACTTTTGCGCCGAAAATCAAAAAATCTGTAAGGTTACTAAGAATTTTTTTGGAAACTGGGATTCCGAGAACTTTTCATGTAACTGCAGCCAGGGTTACAAATAAAAGTTTAGTAAGATTACTGAAATTTTAGCAGATTCATTTGTAAAGTTACAGATTTTTGTAGCTTTACAAAAACTAGTTTTGTAGATTTGCAGCTTTTTTCGTACAGTTACAGGTGAAAGTTTAGTAAGCATGTAACTTTACATCTGTAGAACTACAGATTTTTTTTACAGTGTAGACCTACAGATTTTTTTTTACAGTGTTGGGGATTCGTTTTTAATCAATCAGTTTTTTTTTATCCCACTTTTTCTGGAAGCATCTTATTTTCAGCTGATTTTTTCAGCCTACCTCTTAAGGTGGATCTCGGAATAATGAATTCTTTGCCTGCTGTACGCATTTTAAGTGAGCAATTTTGTATTGCCTCTACAATGGACTTTAGATTTTTCTTCGGTACATGATCTTTCCTTCTTCGATTTCCTCCTGTATATATTTGATATTGTGACCTAAAAAACGTATTAAAAAATTGCAACGCGCGTTACTTATTTGCAAAAAAAAAAAAAAAAAAAAAAAAAAAAAAGTAAATAAATAAATAAATAAAATAAAATAAGTAAATAAATAAATAAATAAAATAAAATAAGTAAATAAATAAATAAATAAAATAAAATAAGTAAATAAATAAATAAATAAATAAATCATTTATTAGAAAATTTATTTTAGTTAAAAAAAATAATTTATCAGCAAATTAATTGTTCATAAATTAAAAAAAATATATAAATAATTAATTTATTTATTAACAAATATATTATTAATTTATTGACAAAAATAATTATATAAAATTAATATAATAACAACTGTATTATTAATTTTTTAACAAAATTTTTATCTGCAAAAGTATTTTTAGCAAAATAATTTGTTGCCAAATTTAGTTCAGATAATTATGTGTTTTTCCAAAATTACTTCAAAATTTATTCATTCAAATGTTTTATAATAACATATTTTCAATAAGCTGAGTAATCGCTTCCTAGCACTAAAACTTATGGGAAAATGCGCCGTCTCTCCTAAGTATCATATGCGCAAACTCTCCTATTTTGGTTCGAGAAACTGTGCGGCCTTTTTTTAAAAATGTGGCCACTTCTAAAATGAATTGTTGGTGTGTTCGCATCCTTAATCTAGGTTAGTAGCTTTTAAGTTCAAAATATTTTGTAAGTTCAAAATATTTTGTAGTAAGGACATTCTATAAAAATTCTGACGAACAGTTATGAATATTGAAGCACGCATTTTGGAAAAACAAAACAAAATAGCAATATTTTATACAAGACGCTCGGAACAATCATTGTGCACATTCATGTAGACACTGCACTAATGCTGCTATACAACTACCTGGAGTTGCAGCGCGCGCACTCTACTCCATCCCGTCGAATCTCTCCTACCGCGCGATCTCTCCTTGCTTTACCTTGTTCAAAGAAGTTTACTAATGCTATGAAAAACAAAAATAATTTTTACACACTTTCATATAATACAGCTTGGTTCATGCATGTAAAGATGAAATTTTGTTATCTATATTTAACTCACTTCATTATTTCTTGACTAAGTTTCTTGAAGTTTTAGGGCTGTGCATATATAAAGTTATCTATTTAGGGGGAGGGGGGGGCGCCAGACACATGATATCATAAGATATCTCTTGGAGGTAGGGGGATTTGTCTTTTGATATCGTTATCATATTTGATCCAGCAAAAATTTTCTCTTTTTATTTGTAACATATTCTTTGCATCAAAATAGTCTTAACTTATTTGAAATTGTTATCTGTTTTTATGAAAATACAAAGTTATTAAAATTTAGTAAATAATTAATTTATTTATGTAAGCCTAAGGGGAGCAAGATCACCATATCGCTAGGATTCAGTATAGACACTATTTGCTCCATCCCATAAGTTCCCCGGAATGGGGGATTCATTACAAAAACTTCCAACCTTCAGAAAAAAACACACACACACACATTCACACATAACAAACAAGCCGCTAGAGCACAAAACTTCTTCGTGACAGACAGCGGTGAGTTGATGCTGGAGAAGTCAATTGATAAAAGAAAGAAAACTAGAGGATCATGATTCAGGACCAAAACGCCACGATGGTATGCGCGCCGGAGGCCTGCTCCTTCGCAACAAGCGGCGCTAGGACTACCAGAGCTCGACCAAGGCTCTAACACGACAATGGGCGAGTCTCTGGAACAGCTAGGAGGTAAGATTTGTCATATCCATTAGGAAGCGAAAAATTTCTGCCAAATGGCGGAGTAGTTTTGGGTGGACCATGACCGGAGGAGAAAGCTAACGAACTATATGAAACTGAAATCAGTAAATAATTATAAAATTACTTAATTCCAAAATATGGAATACCCCAACGTTTGGAATTACTATTCTTCTGTCATATGTGTATGCCTATGCAATCCGCTGTTCAAGAAACCATGTGCAAAATATGTTTTAAATGATACTAGTTGTGTTCAATAAAGAAAAGAGAACGAAAGTTGTTCACCTATTTTGTCGATATAAAAGTTCTGCTACCCCTCCCCCCCTGTGTAGGGACCAGTGCAAGAACACATCATTAAGGCTGAAGTTGAATGCATTATGTAACAAAAGTCTGTTATTAAATATATTTTAAGTTATTTCATATATAATAGTGATACTGTATTCAGTTCGCTTCATTTTAATCAATAAATTATGTTAAAAATAAATGTATAATACATAAATCATTAAAAAAAAAAAAAAATTATTTAAAAGAAGTTTTAGACATTGGTAACGATAACGGTTGAAATTTCCAAGTTGTCGAAAAAAGTTCTGGCCACGATTTGAACCAGGGATATCTTGACTGAAGCCGCCAGTACTCTACCAACTGAGTCATCCCGGACGAATCTGGAGAACTAATTCACACGACAAACTTTAACGATCACAATGTCTGGTCTGATATCTGAAAAAGCTCAACAGGGTTAAAAGGGCTCAATAATCCAAGGTTATTTTTGAAACTGCAGTAAACGCTGCATGCGTATTTATATTATATTAATTTTTAACACAATTATTCAGTTGGTAAATAAATCATTACAGTTGTAAATTTCCAAGTGGGACTTACTTAGTAAATAAATCGTGGTTCTGATAATAGTAGTCAGTTTTGATCTAAATTAAGTATAATATCAAAAAGAAGAAAAAAATAAAAATATTTTGTATCGTTTTCCGTGTTAAAAAATATTATTAAAAATAATTTTAGATCTCATAAATAGGATCAATTTTTGAAATAACTAAATCATATTTAAAAGTATAAATTTGAGAAATTAAAAGGTTGCCAGAAAAAGTTCTTTCCAGACTATTTTAGTGCATTTTACGTAAGTTAACTTCTACAAATTTTACAATTTCAGTCACGAACAAATAGTTTTCTAATACGTTAAAATTGAAGTTTAACATAAAATCTTTTAAAATTATCATAAATGATAGCATATAAATTACGCAAAGTATGAATTTTAAATTTTAGAATTGCTAAAACATAGAAAAGGTACTTCATTTTTATTAAATTATCATGAATAAATACAAAAAGTCGCCTAAAGATAACAAGCTTAAAACTTTTACTTATAAAATTTCTTTCAAAACTTTATACTTTTTTTCTCCAAGTTTTAGCTGAACCTGGAAATAAAGGTATATTTTAACGTGATTTACCTGTGTAATGGCTGAAAAAGGAAATAAGTTTAAAACTAATTTCATCCTTTTTCACATTTTGGAGCTTTACAGATAACGGTGGTCAGTTCTTGAAAAAATTAGATATTTTTTCAAGAGAAAAATTTGAAAAAGGGAATGTCAATTCTTTAATCAGAAAATGTTTTATAAATTATTTTCAGAAATTTTCTGTCAGTTAATGTCTGTAAATTTTATAATTTAACTGATTAGCAAACAATTTTCTTTACAAGTTTAATTAAAAGTATTTATGTTAAAACCATGGTAACTAATAATCTATAACGTACTCAAATAATCTATGTTAAAGTTTCCAAATACAGTAGAACCTCGATTATCCGAAGTAATTGGGACCGACCCTTTTTCGGAAAATCGAAATTTTCGGATAATCGAGATTGCTTCAATTTTAAGATTAAGGAGAAATATATGCAATATTTCTTATTATGGTAACAAGTGCTTAATAAAAATAAAGCAATAGCAAAATAGAATCAATTTTAATTTTGAAATTCAATACTTTTTACATATATCACAAGGATTTGAAAAAAATGTTTTGTTTATCGCAGTTTCGATTGCCTTTGCTTTGAACATCTACCACGGATTTTTTTAATATTATTTTTTCTTCCTGTATCTCAGTCTTTCTGCAGCTCCAGCCATGCCAAACCTTTTTCAAAACATTCAAAAGCTTCAGAATTGCTAATTTATTCGTTTTCTTTGTTCCACTCCGCAGCTTACGGGAGCTCAAGTTAAATTCAAAAGAACTCTAAGAAAGGGGATCGAAAATATTTATATGTACTCGTAGGTCGGAAAGGGCCGCTTGCACACACGGAATGTGATTGTTAAAAAAACAAAAACAAAAAAAAACATTTAAAATAGATTTTACATACAAGGAATATGATAGTACAAAAAAAAAAAAATCTTTAAAAATGGATTTCGGTTAACCGAGAGTTTCAGTTAAAAGAGTTTCGGATAAAAGAGGTTCTACTGTATTTCGAAATAGAAAAGACACATTTTTTTAAAATTAAAGATTAAATACAGAACTCATCAAAAGAGAATAACTTTAATTTTACTTTTAAATTTTTAATCCATATTTTCCTTATGTTTTATCTGGGTCGAAAAATAGCACCGTTTATAATTTGTTTAGATGGAAATACTAGAAAATGAGAAAAAGATAAAAAAACTCATTTCATCACCTTTACGGATTTTTTAAATTTTAATGTTGATAAATAGCTTACAATTATTGAAACATTTATGTCATTTGTAAAAAATTTTGGAAATGAATGTCTCTGTCAAAAAATGTTTTGCTCAGATAATTTTTAAAATATTACGTGAGTTAACTTCTGTAAATTTTGGAATTTCGATGATGAATCAACAGTTTTCTCATTAATTTAAAATAAAAGTTTCTATACTAATTTCAAATGCTAAAAGGTGAAGATTAAAACTTTAAAACCAGTAAAAATACGTTTATTCCGAATGTTGACATGTTTTGACTCACCCAGAAGTAAAAATTAAATAAAAGCAAAATAATTTAACTCTCCAGTCTGTACAATCCATTCATTATAAGATAAACGATAGAGATTACAAATCGCAAAAAATCAATGTGTAACGATGCAGCATCATTTCACTTATCAAAAGTGTGGCTCGAGCTCCTCAATGGTTATCAAAATAAAAATAAAACAAACATCTAAGTACAATAAAAAATAACGTGCATAATATGAAAGAATACGTGGAAAACTGAATGATGGCGTCTCATAGACCGTGCAAATTTAGAATAATTGTATTTATTTGTTTTGAAAATGACTCGGGCTGAGGCAAAACATGTTAACGGTTGAAATAAATGTGTTATTACTGATTTTAAAGTTTTAATTTACGCCTTTTAGCATTTGAAATAAATGTATTAATAATGTTTTAATTTACATTTGAAATTAGTATATTATTACAAGGTATTAATTTGCTACATATTTAAAAGTTTCTGTATTAAACTTTTAAAATGATGATAAACGATAATGGTTATAAAGATCTCAGATAATCTATTTTAAAGTTTATAAACCAGAAAACACACTTCTTTTTTTCTTCAATAATACACAAGGTTCTTAAAAATAACATCGTTAATGTTTTTGCTTTTAAAATTTATTTTAAAAATATATCCTTCTTATTTTAAAGTGTTATCTGAACGAACTAGAAAAGTTACTTCTTTTTTGATTCAATAATACAAAAGGTGCTTAAAAATAACAGTGTTAATTTTACAATTAAAATTTAGTTTAGAACTTTATCTTGCAAAATTTTAAGTTTTATCTGGTTCAAAAAACAAAAGTGAATTTTAATTTGATTGAAAATAATAACTAAAAAGAAAAAAAAACTCCTATACATTATTGAAAGTTTAAAGTTAATAAATTATGAACCATATTTGAAATACCTAAATTCTATTTTAACTTTCAAATCTGAGAAAAAAAAAGTATGTGTAACAAAGTACTTTTAAAAAATATTTTTTTCAAAACGTTTACGAAAGTTAACTTCTTAAAATTTGAGTAATGAAAGAAAGATTTTCATAACAATTTTAAATAAATTATTAATAGAAAAACTTTTAAAAACACGTTAAATGATAATTTATAAAGAATTCAAAAAAGGAATTGAAAAGTTTACGAGTGTAATGAAATAGAAAATGCACATATTTCCTTTACAAATTACACATAGAAGTCGCCTAAAAAACAATATGAATTTTTTCCGGAAAGTTTAAATATTTATCGCTTTTTTTCTCCATGACTTTCAGGACTTGTGATATTTAGTTTAAAACTGTGAGAATATGAAAGTCTATGTTGGAAAGATCTGATTAAATAATTTTGTGAAATTCGTTTCAGAGTTATCATTCTTAATCTAAGCAAAACACGTGATAAATGAAAATAAAAGGAATTATTAAAATAATCCATTTTAAAGTTTAGGAGTGCTATAAAATAGAAGAGATTTTGACAGTTACAGCAGTTACAGGCTTAATGCTTTTGAATTTTTTTTTTTTTTTTTTTTCTAATATTTATCTATTTTTACTAAAAATTTTATCAGGGTTCTGAAATTCACTTGTGCCCATTCAACCCCGTGATTACCAGGATGGTCACAAAAAGGCCTGTGCAAAGCTTTCCTTGTACAGTCGTGGGGGAAAAAATTAAACACCCCCTACTAACTCTGCAATTAATTACTTCTTCCAAACGATTAGAAATAAAGTCTACTTTTAAATGATGTATATAAAATTTGCTTAGGGGGCCATCTACAAATAAAACCCAGACCAAACTTTGTCTTTTCAATAACAACACCAAATTTCGACAACATATTTTGAATCTTCGGTTCAAACTATACATAGAAATGAAATTTCAAGTCATTTGGGTGATAAGTTTTGAATTATAAAATTTCAAAATTTAGAGCTTCTAATGCTAAATTACATTTCCAAATTTTCACCAATATCACCTGAAATTATAATCCTCATATGATAATTTTTTGTGTAGTTATAATACTAAAAAACCCAAACATAAACACGTTGAATTTGTGATTTTTAAATATTATAATACGAATTATGAATTATTAAATTAATATTCGAAAAAAAATAAGAATTACAACCTACAATTTTTTGATAGATTTATATTTATTATGTCTTGCTTTATGTGAATTCGCAATTTAAAATATTTCTTCCAAGTTTTTTTAGAATTATGATTGAAAAACGTCAAATGATGGTTTACGGTGTCGTCTATGACGTGCACAAAAGCATAATTTAAAACATATATATTTTACTAATTTTATTGAAACATTTTGAGTTGACAATAGTCAAAACAAATTAAGCGAGTGAAATGGCTATATTGTCAAGAAATAATACATTAATAGAAGTGACATAGTCATTCTGTAGCATTTCAAAATGCACTACGGAACTTCAATTTGGATGCAGGCCCTAAAATAGGCTCAATTAAAAATAATTTTTTTCTCTGAAACTATTCTTACGAATTCCATAAAAATTTTGTATTTAGGATAATTGAAGGGTGTGGAATTAATTTATAGTGTTAACGTGGGTACTTATATAGAAAAAAAAATAGCGAATTTTATGTTTGTTTTGATATGTACCCAACCTAAGTAAATTTTATATACATCATTTAAAAGTGGATTTTATTTCTAATTGTTTGGTACAAGTAACTTTTCTCTACAATAATATGTTGCAGAGGTAGTAGGGGGTGTTTAATTATTTTTCCACGACTGTACAAATAAATCATTCGGTTCATTGTCCTTTAAAAGGTCCTTTCCAGGGGTATCTGTCTAATAGAATTATAGCGAAAACTGATCGATGCTTAAGAACCCCCCCCCACCCCACCCTTCTCCCCAGGAAAATGACTGTCTATTTTAAAATTCGATTTAGGTATAATACTAGAAGAAAAAATTATAACAAATTTTCTTCATCTTCGCATTAGTTTAAATATACAGCTGATGAATGGTAAACAATTCTTGAAATGTTAAATGCAATATGGAGACTAAAATTGGTGATAAAACTGAAATCTGTGTTATAAAATGTTTTGTTTTTATTATTTACTAATCATTTTTATTAGTTAATCTCTACATATAATATTTTGGATGATCTTGAAACTTTTTTTTAACAGTTTAAAATAAATACATTAAACATTTAAAATCATGATAACTCTTATTGATTTATAGAATATTTAAACAAGATACTTTAAAAGAAATTTGTTTCACAAGAAGTAGAAAATAAAAAGGAGAAAATTTTCAATAACAAAAATATATTGAGAGAAGTCGTCTAAAAATAAGCAGGTTAATTCTTTCGCTTTTGAAATTTTATTCTAGAACTTTATCCTTCTTTTCTGCAAGTTTTATCTGGATCTGAAAATAACCGTCGATTTTAACTTGATTTACGTATAATACTATAAAAAGGAAAGAAGTTTAAAACAACTCTTATCCCTTTCCCCATTATTGTAACTTTAAAGCTGATAAATGGTGGGCAACTCTTGAATTTCTTAGAAGTAGTTTTAAGGCAAGAAAAAAAAAATGTGAGAATATCAAGGTGTCTGTTAGAAAATGCTTTTGTTTAGAAATTTGACACAATTTAACTTCATTTTTTTGCCCTTGTAGTAATAGTTAAAGTATTTTTAATATGATAAAATTCTTCAATAGGTTTTATTTATTTATTTTTTGTTTAAGAGATACCTTTAACAATAAGTTTAAGTTAAAGATATGTCTAGAATAATATCTTTTAACGAATCCACCATTAGAAGTATTTTAAAACTAAAATATTAAACTACTAAATCTGCAGATCGGGAGCCTCAACGTCATCTTTGCAAGTCATTGTTTTTTAACACTCTTTGCGTAATATTCAACTTCCTACAATCGTTTTTTAAAGTTTTCAAATTACATAAATATTTATAAGCGTACAAGATACTTCGTAAAGTTTCAGAAATTAAAAGTGTTAAACAAGTGATTATACATTGATGTTCTGAAATTCTGATGAGCTACTTATTCTGGTAGCTTTTTAAATCAAAAATTTCATTTCTTCAGGGGGGCTCTGCCCCCCTGAACCCCCCGTAGTCTATTTAAATTTAAGTTCGTAATTTTTTATTGATTGTGCGGATGGTTATATTATATCTTAGATTTTTTTACGCTGTGATTTATAAGGATAAGCATAAGTTTTTTTTTTTTTTTACAAATTAATAAAATTTAAATTTTAAAATAAAATATTCATGTTAACCGTACGCAAACAATAAATCTTGAAGTGACGCCAAAAATGTAACCCTAAAATCCGCTACATTCGGCACATCACAACAAGCTGCTTAAAAAAAAAAAAAAAAAAAAAAAAAAAAAAAGCAGAATAATATTTTTAGTAATACAATTTTTAATTCATAATACAATGAAATCCTACCTTAGAATGCTTATTGCTTAATTATAAGCAGATCATTTTCATTTTACAGAAAAAAATGCACGGATGAAGTCAAAGAATTCGGTCCCTGTTCCATATGCTTGTTTTGTTTGGGCCGAATGAGGGCATTTAAATCTGAGTGATAACGCACATCGTATTGCAAACTGTTTTTACGGCATACTGCATCTCCATCTATCTCTTTCCTCCGTGAATAATAGTCAATTTTATTTTACCCTAGATCTTTTTATTCCAGCATCTTTGTTTTCGATAAATGACGTCTAATTCACCCGCTATGCGTACTTACTCAAAACTTTTCATCTTGTTATATTAAGAAATACTCGAGAGTTTTCTTTTTCTTTCCAATATGCCGCCATATTAATTTTTCTATTCTTAATTTTATTTTTCATTTTCCTGTTACACGATAAAACATTTCAATTGAAAATTGTTTAAAAGAAAATATTATTCCGATTTTTGATTTTCTTGGCAACAATTAAAGAAATATTGGTAAATGTTATGGAAAAATGTTACGTTATTCTCTATGAAAATAATGAACTTTTGTATTTTTAAGCAAAATATTTGAATAAAATAAATAAAATAAATGAAATATTGCCTATTTTTATTTCTGGGCTAAAATCCATCTATATGCAAAGATACAAATGCATTAATTCATCCGTTTTGACGTTGGCTTTACTCAAACATTATACACGCAATTATACTAATATTATTAGGACCAAATACGTTGCTAGGCAACAGATGAAAGAAAAGAAAAAAAAATGAAATATGCATTATGTCATGTCAAATTGATAAAACAAAATCCTTTATATTATTGGAAAACATGCATCAAATTCCCCCCCCCCCCCAATATTATAAACCTAATTAAAAAAATCTCGCAAATATATTGACAAAATTTCAAACTAATTGGAATAATTTAATAATCTTATTTCAAAATTTCAGCATCAAAAATTTACCATTTAAATTCATTTTTCATATGAGCCATTTCTTTCAACAAATGAAAATCTGAAAATCGTCTGACTTGCCATAGAAAAGCATTATAGAGAAAAATAAAATGTTCCATATTTCCCGAACGAATGAACCAAATTTAACCAAAAACTATACAGCTAAGTCCGGGTACCTCATCAACATGGCCAGTGAATTTCAAGCCGATCGGATGCTTTTTGCGGCAGTTATTGCGGAACAGACAGACAGACTAGCAGAAACTAAAACTTTTCGTGTCTCCACAGTAAGCCTTCACTGACGTTTCGGCAACTAGTAAATCTGCAGATCAAGAGCCTCAACGTATCTCTGCAACTCATTGTTTTTATCAAACTTTGCGTAATATTAATATTTCTACAAAAACAAAATTTAAACTATTTAAATTACACAAACATTTATAAAAGGAAAAAAATATTTCGATGGTTTCAGACATTAAAAGCGTTAAATTAAACACGTTGTTATGTAAGGATATTCTGAAATTCTCACGAGCTACTTATTCTAGTAATTTTTATATAATAAAGCAAATTTCTTCAGGGGGCGACCCCCTGAACCCCCCCGTTGTGTAATTTATTTTGCATTTGTAATTTTCTACTGATTGAGTTAATGATTACGCTATATCTTAGATTTCTTTTTACACTGCGATTTATAAGGATAAGCAATAATTCGGTCAAGCATTTTACGTTATCCTAATATCCATACAGCAGTATTTACTTGCCTGCTAACCACAAATACCTGTATCTAATGCATAAAGAACTTTTGGAAATGTAAACTGAAACATCTAATTTAGAAATCTAATACCTTTATAAATTTTGTTTATAAAAAAATAATTTTGATTACCATTCTGCAATATTTATATCTAAGATCTAATCTAAATATCAAAAAATGTACTCGATAGCATTAACTTACTAAAATCACCCTAAAGTAGGGGGGCTTCTAAACCTAACAGTTGATAATTCATCATCGTTAAATAGATAAACATGATTTGGCGCCTTTAAGTATTTTTTGTGATTTTCTTTTAATAGTATCTACATTTAATTTAAAATCGTGATGTTACAAATACCGTTGAAATTTGACGCAAACCTATGTTCAGGTCAAATTACGAAAGGTTAACTAACATTTCATTTCCCTTAGCCGGACTTTCTGTTTCATTTTTCGTAATAAGGATTATTTTAATAATTTAATTTATTTTACACTCTACAAGCTGTTACACGGACGTTGTTCACGTAGCATTAAAATAGAGATAAATGCATTAAGTAAAACATTTCACTCCCCACCAGACATGCCAAGTCTCAAGCTTTTTGCACATCACTATTATCTTAGAGAAAATGTTCTTTTAAATCGCGCAAATGTTTCAATTAAATAAAGTAACATTTTCTCTATTAAAATACTGGTATCCAGAACGCCGGAGGCTTGGCAGCTCTGCTCCTCTTAATAAAAACATATATGATTAACCAACACTTTATCACATTTTATAGGAGACAATACGGAATTTCTTATTTGTATGGCCTTACATATATCTTAGTCATAAAAATGTAAAATTTTGTGCCAATTAATGCACGCAATTGCGAAAATGAAATCGCAAAGAATGAGAAAAGGAAGGCCAAGTAAAATCGTGTAAATCGAGGAATCTTTCTTCGTAATGCTGGGAAAATACTGCTACAAAAACTATTTTAGGTGGTATTTGGTGTGAAATGTTTATATGTATTCATTCCTGTCCTATATATCCTTTTTTTTTTTAATTTGCTTATTCCATTTTTCTTTTGCACGTGAAAATCTTACAAATTAAAATTAACTCTTTGGGAGAAATTGTTATTCATTTTTTTTTTTTTTTGGCAACAATAAAGTTTATAAAATTTAACAGAATAATGTCAGTTTATTCTGTATGAAAATAACGAACTCTTTCATTTATAATCAAATAGTTGAATAAATAAATGAAAATATTATTCTATATAGTATATAAATACTATTTTCATTTCTGCGTTTAAATAAATCTATATGCAAATATCTATACAAAGGCATTCATTAATTCATTCCTTTTGCTTTGATTTGACTTCAAAAAACCATACATATTTTCACATTTATGATATTTTTAGATGAGATGCTGTTGCTACGCAACGGTTAAAAGAAAAAATGAAATATAAGTAAATTCATAAAATAAAATGTTTTATATTATTCGAACACATGTATAAAATTCTATCATAAGTTATACACCTAATTTAAAAGCTCTGACAAATGTTTTGACAAAATTGCAAACTAATAAGAATAATTTAATACTCTTATTTAAAAATTTCAGCATCCAAAATTTACAATTTAAATCTATTATTCATATGAGCGATTTCTTTCAACAAATGAAAATTTGAAAATCGTCTGACTTCCCATAGAAAAGCATTATATCACAAAATAAAATGTTCTGTATATTCCGAACGAATGAACCAAATTTAACCCAAAACTATACAGCTAAATCCTAGAAGCTCATCAACATGCCCAGGGAATTTCAAGCCGATCGGATGCTTTTTGCGGCAGTTATCGCGGAACAGACAGACAGACTAACAGACAGACAGACTAACGGAAACCAAAACTTTTCGTGTCTCCACAGTAAGCCTTCACTGACGTTTCGGCAACTAGTAAATCTGCAGATCAAGAGCCTCAACGTCATCTTTGCAAGTCATTGTTTTTTAACACTCATTGCGTAATATTCAACTTCCTACAAATCGCTTTTTAAAGTTTTCAAATTACATAAATATTTATAAACATACAAGATACTTCGTAAAGTTTCAGAAATTAAAAGTGTTAAACAAGTGGTTATACATTGATGTTCTGAAATTCTGATGAGCTACATATTCTGGTAACTTTTTAAATCAAAAATTGCATTTCTTCAGGGGGGCTCTGCCCTCCTGAACCCCCCGTACCGTAGTCAATTTAAATTTACATTCGTAATTTTTTATTGATTGTGCGGATGGTTATAGTATATCTTAGCTTTTTTTTACGCTGTTTATAAGGATAAGCATAAGTTTTTTTTTATAAATTAATAAAATTTAAATTTAAAATAAAATATTCGTGATAACCGTACACAGACAATAAATCTTGAAGTGACGCCAAAAATGTAACCCTAAAATCCACTACATTCGGCACAACACAACGACGTGCTTAAAAAAAGCAGAATAATATTTTTAGTAATACAGTTTTTAATTCATAATACAATGAAATGCTACCTTAGAAGGCTTATTGCTTAAATATAAGCAGATCATTTTCATTTTACAGAAAAAATGCACGGATGATGTCAAAAAATTCGGTCCCTGTTCCACGTGCTTGTTTTGTTTGGACCGAATGAGGGCATTTAAATCTGAGCGATAACGCACATCGTATTGCAAACTGTTTTTACGGCATACTGCATCTCCATCTATCTCTTTCCTCCGTCAATAATAGTTAATTTTATTTTACCCAAGATCTTTTTATTCCAGATATCTTTGTTTTCGATAAATGACGTCTAATTCACCTGCTATGCGTATTTACTCAAAACTTTTCATCTTGTTATATTAAGAAATATTCGAGAGTTTTCTTTTTATTTCCAATGTGCCGCCATATTAATTTTTCTATTCTTAATTTTATTTTTCATTTTCCTGTTTCACGACAAAACATTTCAATTGAAAATTGTTTAAAAGAAAATATTATTCCGGGTTTTGATTTTCATGGCAACAATTAAATAAATATTGGTAAATGTTATGGAAAAATGTTACGTTATTCTCTATGAACATAATGAACTTTTGTATTTTTAAGCAAAATATTTGAATAAAATAAATGAAATATTGCCTATTTTTATTTCTGGGCTAAAATCCATCTATATGCAAAGATACAAATGCATTAATTCATCCGTCTGCTTTACTCAAACATTATACACGCAATTATACTAATATTATTAAGAACAAATACGTTGCTAGGCAACAGATGAAAGAAAAGAAAAAAAATGAAATATGCTTTATGTCAAATTGATAAAACAAAATCCTTTATATTATTGGAAAACATGCATAAAATTCCCCCCAATATTATAAACCTAATTTTTAAAAAATCTCGCAAATATATTGACAAAATTTCAAACTAATTGGGATAATTTAATAATCTTATTTAAAAATTTCAGCATCAAAAATTTACCATTTAAATCCATTTTTCATATGAGCCATTTCTTTCAACAAATGAAAATCTGAAAATCGTCTGACTTGCCATAGAAAAGCATTATAGAGCAAAATAAAATGTTCCATATTTCCCAAACGAATGAACCAAATTTAACCAAAAACTATACAGCTAAGTCCGGGTACCTCATCAACATGCCCAGTGAATTTCAAGCCGATCGGATGCTTTTTGCGTCAGTTATCGCGGAACAGACACACTGACTAACAGACAGACTAACAGAAACCAAAACTTTTCGTGTCTCCACAGTAAGCCTTCACTGACGTTTCGGCAATAATATTCTTACTCAATGAAGATTCGTGATTGGCTTTTTAGGAATATACATGATTTTCCAGAATTTGGTACGTTTTACTATAACTAGTAAATCTGCAGATCAGGAGCCTCAACGTCATCTTTGCAAGTCATTGTTTTCTAACACTCATTGCGTAATATTCAGCTTCCTACAAATCGCTTTTTAAAGTTTTCAAATTACATAAATATTTATAAGCATACAAGATACTTCATAAAGTTTCAGAAATTAAAAGTGTTAAACAAATGGTTATACATTTATGTTCTGAAATTCTGATGAGCTACTTATTCTGGTAACTTTTTAAATCAAAAATTGCATTTCTTCAGGGGGGCCCTGCCCCCCTGAACCCCCCGTAGTCTATTTAAATTTACATTCGTAATTTTGTATTTATTGTGCAGATTGTTATAGTATATCTTAGATTTTTTTTTTTACGCTGTGATTTATAAGGATAAGCATAAGTTTTTTTTTATAAATTAATAAAATTTAAATTTAAAATAAAATATTCATGTTAACCGTACACAGACAATAAATCTTGAAGTGACGACAAAAATGTAACCCTAAAATCCACTACATTCGGCACAACACAACGACGTGCTTAAAAGAAAAAAAAATGATAATAATAATAATAATATTTATAGTAATACCGTTTTTAATTCATAATAAAATGAAATGCTACTTTAGAATGCTTATTGCTTAAATATAAGAGATCATTTTCATTTTACAGAAAAAATGCACGGATGAAGTCAAAGAATTTCGTCCCTGTTCCACGTGCTTGTTTTGTTTGGGCCGAATGAGGGCAATTAAATCTGAGCGATAACGCACATCCTATTGCAAACTGTTTTTTACGGTATACTGCATCTCCATCTATTTCTTTCCTCCGTGAATAATAGTTAATTTTATTTTACTCAAGATCTTTTTATTCCAGCATCTTTGTTTTCGATAAATGACGTCTAATTCACCTGCTATGCGTACTTACTCAAAACTTTTCATCTTGTTATATTAAGAAATATTCGAGAGTTTTCTTTTTCTTTCCAATATGCCGCCATATTAATTTTTCTATTCTTAATTTTATTTTTCATTTTCCTGTTTCACGACAAAACATTTCAATTGAAAATCGTTTAAAAGAAAATATTATTCCGGGTTTTGATTTTCTTGGCAACAATTAAAGAAATATTGGTAAATGTTATGGAAAAATGTTACGTTATTCTCTATGAAAATAATGACCTTTTGTATTTTTAAGCAAAATATTTGAATAAAATAAATAAAATAAATGAAATATTGCCTATTTTTATCTCTGGGCTAAAATCCATCTATATGCAAAGATAGAAATGCATTAATTCATCCGTTTTGACGTTGGCTTTACTCAAACATTATACACGCAATTATACTAATATTATTAGGACCAAATACGTTGCTAGGCAACAGATGAAAGAAAAGAAAAAAAATGAAATATGCATTATGTCATGTCAAATTGATAAAACAAAATCCTTTATATTATTGGAAAACATGCATCAAATTCCCCCCCAATATTATAAACCTAATTAAAAAAATCTCGCAAATATATTGACAAAATTTCAAACTAATTGGAATAATTTAATAATCTTATTTAAAAATTTCAGCATCCAAAATTTACCATTTAAATCCATTTTTCATAGGAGCCATTTCTTTCAACAAATGAAAATCTGAAAATCGTCTGACTTGCCATAGAAAAGCATTATAGAGCAAAATAAAAGGTTCCATATTTCCGGAACGAATGAACCAAATTTAACCAAAAACTATACAGCTAAGTCCGGGTACCTCCTCAACATGCCCAGTGAATGTCAAGCCGATCGGATGCTTTTTGCGGCAGTTATCGCGGAACAGACAGACTAACAGACAGACAAACAGAAACCAAAACATTTCGTGTCTCCACAGTAAGCCTTCACTGACGTTTCGGCAATAAGTACTTTACTACAACTAATTGTCTGTTGCTTACAGCTGTTTTTTTTTAATAATAATTTTTGCTTTATTTGTAGTATAAATAATATTAAACTTTGCGATTACATAAGCCGAAAGTTATTATTTACATATAATTGTAATAAAGAGCTAAAAAAGTAAATCATGCGAGAACTCTTTTAAAGTTAACATGTAGTACCCGAAAAAGGGAATCAAAAGCTGCTGCTGTCAAACTATATATGTTTTCGTTTCAACATTCATAATATTTTTTGTTTTCTCCCCTAAATTTTTTTCCACTATTATTTTCTCAATTTAAGTTTGAAAAAAAAATCATTTGTACTATATTACATGACTAGTAATTCTGCAGATCAGGAGCCTCAACGTCATCTTTGCAAGTCATTGTTTTTTAACACTCATTGCGTAATATTAATCTTCCTACAAATCGCTTTTTAAAGTTTTCAAATTACATAAATATTTATAAGAATACACAATACTTCGTAAAGTTTCAGAAATTAACTGTGTTAAACAAGTGGTTATACACTGATGTTCTGAAATTCTGATGAGCTGCTTATTCTGGTAACTTTTTAAACCAAAAATTGCATTTCTTCAGGGGGGCTGTACCCCCCTGAACCCCCCGTAGTCTATTTAAATTTGCATTCGTAATATTTTATTGATTGTGCGGATGGTTATAGTATATCATACATTTTTTTTACGCTGTGATTTATAAGGATAAGCATAAGTTTTTTTTTATAAATTAATAAATTTAAAATTTAAAATAAAATCCTCATGTTAACCGTACGCAAACAATAAATCTTGAAGTGACGCCAAAAATGTAACCTTAAAATCCGCTACATTCGACCCAAACACAACGGCGTGCTTAAAAAAAGAAAGAAAGAAAAGAAAATTATTTTTAGTAATACAGTTTTTAATTCATAATACGATGAAATGCTACTTTAGAATGCTTAAATATAAGCAGATCATTTTAATTTTACAGAAAAAATGCACGGATGAAGTCAAAGAATTCGGTCCTTGTTCCACGTGTTTGTTTTGTTTGGGCCGAATGAGGGCATTTAAATCTGAGCGATAACGCACATCGTATTGCAAACTGTTTTTACGGCATACTGCATCTCCATCTATCTCTTTCCTCCGTGAATAATAGTCAATTTTATTTTACCCTAGATCTTTTTATTCCAGCATCTTTGTTTTCGATAAATGACGTCTAATTCACTTGCTATTCGTACTTACTCAAAACCTTTCATCTTGTTATATTAAGAAATACTTGAGAGGTTTCTTTTTATTCCCAATATGTCGCCATATTAATTTTTTTTTTCTTATTTTTTTTTTCATTTTCCTGTTTCACGTCAAAATCTTTCAATTGAAAGTTGTTTAAGAGAAAATATTATTCAGGGTTTTGATTTTCTTGGCAACGATTAAAGAAACATTGATAAATTTTATGAAAAAATGTCACATTATTCTATATGAAAATAATGAACTTTTGTATTTTTAAGCAAAATATTTGAATAAAATAAATAAAATATTGCCTATTTTTATTTCTGGGGCTAAAATCCATCTATATGCAAAAATACAAATGCATTAATTCATCCGTTTTGACGTTGGCTTTACTGAAATATTATAGATGCATTTATACTAATATTATTAAGACCAAATACGTTGCTAGGCAACTGATGAAAGAAAAGTTAAATGAAATATGTATTATGTCAAATTGATAAAACAAAATACTTTATATTATTGGAAAACATGCATAAAGTTCCCCCCAAAATTATAAACCTAATTTAAAAAATCTCGCAAATATATTGACATAATTTCAAACTAATTGGAATAATTTAATAATCTTATTTAAAAATTTCAGCATCCAAAATTTACCATTTAAATCCATTTTTTATATGAGCCATTTCTTTCAACAAATGAAAATCTGAAAATCGTCTGACTTGCCGTAGAAAAGCATTACAAAGCAAAATAAAATATTCTATATTTCCCGAACGAATGAACCAAATTTAACCAAAAACTATACAGCTAAGTCCGAGTACCTCATCAACATGCCCAATTAATTTCAAGCCGATCGGATGCTTTTTGCGGCAGTTGTCGCGGAACAGACAGACAGACAGACAGACAAACGGAAATCAAAACTTTTCGTGTCTCCATAGTAAGCCTTCACTGACGTTTCGGCAATTAAAGTTCAAAACATACTAGTAAATCTGCAGATCAGGAGCCTCAACGTCATCTTTGCAAGTCATTGTTTTTTAACACTCATTGCGTAATATTCTACTTCCTACAAATCGCTTTTTAAACTTTTCAAATTACATAAATATTTATACGCATACAAGATACTTCGTAAAGTTTCAGAAATTAAAAGTGTTAAACAAGTGGTTGTACATTGATGTTCTGAAATTCTGATGAGCTACTTATTCTGGTAACTTTGTAAATTAAAAATTGCATTTCTTCAGGGGGTCAGAGCCCCCCTGAACCCCCCGTAGTCTATTTAAATTTACATTAATAATTTTTTATTGATTGTGCGGATGGTTATAGTATATCTTTTTTTCGCTGTGATTTATAAGGATAAGCATAAGTTTTTTTTTAATAAATTAATTAAATTTAAATTTAAAATAAAATATTCATGTTAACCGTACACAGATAATAAATCTTGAAGTGACGCCAAAAATGTAACCCTAAAATCCGCTACATTCGGCACAACACAACGACGTGCTTAAAAAAAACTGCTTAAATAATATTTTCAGTAATACAGTTTTAAATTCATAATACAATGAAATACTACCTTAGAATGCTTATTGCTTAAATATAAGCAGATCATTTTCATTTACAGAAAAAATGCACGAATGAAGTCAAAGAATTCGGTCCCTGTTCCACGTGCTTGTTTAGTTTGGGCCGAATGAGGGCATTTAAATCTGAGATTAACGCACATCGTATTGCAAACTGTTTTTACGGCATACTGCATCTCCATCTATCTCTTTCCTCCGTGAATAATAGTTAATTTTATTTTACCCAAGATCTTTTTATTCCAGCATCTTTGTTTTCGATAAATGACGTCTAATTCACCTGCTATGCGTACTTACTCAAAACATTTCATCTTGTTATATTAAGAAATACTTGAGAGTTTTCTTTTTATTTCCAATATGCCGCCATATTAATTTTTCAATTCTTAATTTTATTTTTCATTTTCCCGTTTCACGACAAAACATTTCAATTGAAAATTGTTTAAAAGAAAATATTATTCCGGGTTTTGATTTTCTTGGCAACAATTAAAGAAATATTGGTAAATGTTATGGAAAAATGTTACGTTATTCTCTATAAAAATAATGAACTTTTGTATTTTTAAGCAAAATATTTGAATAAAATAAATAAAATAAATGAAATATTGCCTATTTTTATTTCTGGACTAAAATCCATCTATATGCCAAGATACAAATGCATTAATTCATGCGTTTTGACGTTGGCTTTACTCAAACATTATGCACGCAATTATACTTATATTATTAGGACCAAATGCGTTGCTAGGCAACAGATGAAAGTAAAGGAAAAAAATGAAATATGCATTATGTCAAATTGATAAAACAAAATCCTTTATATTATTGGAAAACATGCATAAAATCCCCCCCCCCCCAATATTATAAACCTAATTAAAAAATCTCGCAAATATATTGACAAATTTTCAAACTAATTGGAATAATTTAATAATCTTATTTAAAAATTTCAGCATCAAAAATTTACCATTTAAATCCATTTTTCATATGAGCCATTTCTTTCAACAAATGAAAATCAGAAAATCGTCTGACTTGCCATTGAAAAGCATTATAGAGCAAAATAAAATGTTCTATATTTCCCGAACGAATGAACCAAATTTAACCAAAAACTATAAAGCTAAGTCCGGGTACCTCATCACTATGCCCAGTGAATTTCAAGCCGATCGGATGTTTTTTGCGGCAGTTATCGCGGAACAGACAGACAGACTAACGGAAACCAAAACTTTTCGTGTCTCCACAGTAAGCCTTCACTGACGTTTCGGCAATAAATACACTGTAAAAAATACGACATTTTTACAGTACAAAGTACTGTTCATCTCGCGCGCGAAATGGATCACAGTGAATGTGCTTTATCTTTCTTTGGTTTCCTGACTATATTAACATAGAAAATACAGTAGTTGCGTAAAATTAACAGCACAATGTGCTGTCAATTTGGACGCCAGCAGTTTGTTCTGTAAAAAAAATGCGTCCAAATTGCCAGCACATTGTGCTGTTAATTTTACGCAACTACTGTATTTTCCATGTTAATATAGTCATGAAACCAAAGAAAGATACAGCACATTCACTGTGATCGAGTTTGTTCTGGCAAATCTACAGTGGTTTTTTTTTACAGTGTAATTACAGATTTTCTGCATTTTTATTTAAATGTGTTATTTCATGATTATCTAGTATGTTAGACTAAATTGCACATCTGAAAAAAAGTTCGCTTTAGTTCCAAAGTATTATTTATTTTTAAACAATTCTCATTTAGTTCAATTATTTGAATAACAAAATTAAATTATCTACATTTTATTCGCAACGCTACCGCTTATATTTCATTGAGAAATTTTACGGGATCTGTGATAAATGTAGAAATTCGTAAAAGATTTCATATAAGAGAAGTTTTTTATAAGAAAAGGTTCTGCCTGCTTTCAAACTTTAATTTCGGTTTCATTGGAGAAAACTTAATTTTAAGCATTTTGTTTTTTGTTTTTATTGAAGTATACTTATGCTTAACTTTTACATTTCAGAAAAGTTCTCACTTTTAATAAAATTAATGATTAAAATGAACTAAAAATGATACCCCTGGCAAAACTCAACTTTAGAGTAATGGAAAGTTATGCCAATTTCTTTTTTCTCTTATAAACACACAATAAGTTTTAAAATGTACTACATTATTACACTTCTTCTACGTAGTTTATCGCTCAAGTGCCGATATGATTTCAGCTGCGTTAAAACTAAATAAAAAATTATTAACTGGCCTATAGACATTTTCAAAAAAGAAAAAAAATATTTAGGAAGAAAAATATATATTTATAGTTTTTTAAAATTGATTAAACAGAACATTCATGCTATTTTAACTAATCGCCGAGTACTATTATGGGCACATTTTAGCTTTTCAACAATTTTGTTTAATATTAAAAATATGGTTGAAATTGTGAAATCACTGCATTTCAATCTTCAACTAAAAGCACATTTTGGAAAAAAAATTAAATGCAAATTTAATTAATTTTTTTTTTAAATTTATAAAAAATTGAATTTTTTAAAATTCTTATTACTTTTTAAAAAATTGATATTTTTGCCCAATTTTTAAAAATTTAAAATGAAATAAATTTAAAACCGCCGCGGCTATCGGCCCTCTTCGTCCGCAGCGCTTTATTCTTCTACTCTATTCCAACTCTTTTGAGAAAGCGAGGTTCAGAGGTCCCCAGCCACGTCCCGAGTGAAAGACTCTCTAGCAAAAGCCAGATTACACAAGCATGCGCTTAGATTATTAGATAAATCTAATATTACATTTAATATAATTTTTTTACTTATATATATAGCGTAAAACGATGAAATCAAACACATCTTCATATAATTTTATTTTTTAAAAAATGACAGAAAACATGCAGACTAATTCCATGCGCAGATGTATCACATATATCATAAAGAACATGTACAAAAAAGTTAAAATGTTTTCTCAAATACCAAAAAAATGGCAGCATTTTAAAACATGAAAGTAAAGAAAATTTGAACATAGAGAAAAAACCTTTTAAAATTTAAATTTTTGTGGGCAGTTGCAATTACCGTATGGGTAAAACTGAGGTTTCAAAATATTCTCAATTAAACAGGTTTTCATTTAATATTAAAAAAGAAAAATCGATTTTTTGATCAATTTTAAGATAAATTGTCCCCTTAACAAAACATAATTTTCTTCTAATTAAAACACATTGCGTGAAATTTGACGTTAGCATAGACTAACAAAAAGTTAGTTTATTTCTGATTTTATCCAAAGTTGAGATAATTATGAACGTACAACAAAAAGTTAGCCTGATTTTCCAGACTATACATAAATTCACAATAGAAAAAAGGAAATAATAATAATATGCTTCATGTAGAATTTATCATCAAAAGATCAACCAAGTGATATGATTAAGTTATATAATTGTTTGTTGGTCGTAAAATGAGATAATCTGCGGTGTCTTTAATGGTGATTTAGAAAAGAAAAAAAATTTATTCGAATATCTTATACAGACATAGAATAATACATAAAAATTAGTTGTTATTTAAAATAACATTTTACGATAAATATGTTTACCAATTTTATTTGGTCATTTGCAACATGAACACTTTACCTAAGTTCGCTATCATATGTGTTTGAAACTGCTAATTTCAGAACTCATAAGGGTCCTTATAAGAGTTTTCACACTGAAAAATTTCGTGTAAATTTTTAACGTGACTCTACTAATTACTCATGAATGGTACTTAAGGGACTATTTAGTTAGATTTGAAATTCTACATGAACTGAAACCGCAAATTTCTATATTAAAAATGTATATTTTAAATTCCGTATATCATGGTCTATTTTACCTGTGAAAAAGCAAATTTACAGTAAAACTTACAGATTTGATTACTTTTAAATATTTTTAAAAACTAATATATATTAACAATGTAAAAAAAAACTAATGTGACTGTTATCACAATTTCGGAAATGAATATATCTCATGTTATTTTAATTTTTTTAAATATCCATACAGAAATCAATTCAAGTTGATGAATTCTTCCCATATGCATTTTACTGAGAAGCCATTTTGATACTAATGGCATGTCGCAATATTTATTGAATTATTTTTCTTTCAAAGTTCGATAACAATTAATTTATTTACCGATTTCTCTTTTATATAAGGTAACAGTACCAATACTGAATACTATGCTATTACTGGAAGCTTTTAAATTTAAACAAAAAGAAAAAAAAAATGTTTTGAAAGTCGGGGAAAATTAGCGCTTTCTTGGTATTGCTAATAGTACATTCTATTCTTAACGATTCAACGATAG
This sequence comes from Maratus speciosus, assembly GCA_963932465.1. Taxonomy (NCBI): domain Eukaryota; kingdom Metazoa; phylum Arthropoda; class Arachnida; order Araneae; family Salticidae; genus Maratus; species Maratus speciosus. The sequence goes on along the minus strand of OZ010790.1, from coordinate 414,907,513 downwards.
ACATTTTGAAGCCATTAGATTCGGAACGACGTAATATCAAGCCAAATAATGCTATAATAGTGCTATAAGAGCTAATAATAGTTCGTGCTGTAATCTTGACATGATTTGCTCCAGATTAGAAAAAGGTAAGCCAACATTTTTTTTCTTATTGCTTTTTCTTGAAATTAAGCAAATTGTTTGTATCTTTTGCTACAAGGTGCGACAAGGGAGGACATAAAATCGTCGGAAGTACCTATTTTTTGAATAACCCACAGGCACAAATACATAGGATAGAACTTTAACAGTTACTACTATGTATGTACAAAGGATAAATATATACAAAAGTGAAACTTTTATAACTTTTTGGAAACACTTTTTATACAAAAGTAAAACTTTTATTAGTTTATAAAGTGAAACGTTTATAGCCCTTCAGTGCAGTAACCAGCGTTGTCTAGCATCCACTGTCATCGCTCTGAAAGCTGCAAAATGCCGTTGGCTGCACCTATTTTGCTGATCCTTCCAATGAAGCGGTCTACAGACTACAGAACATCTGAAACGATATGAAAGCGAATGCAATGGAGTGGTTCCTTCATCTTGGGGATGAGATCAAAGTCACTGAGTCTCAGATGCGGTCAATATTTCGCGCATAAGCATTGACATTGAACATGATATCAATGTTCTGTAAAAAAAAAACTTTGACTTTCCTTCCTCTACGCTAGTCGTAGGTTGTGTCCTAAACAAACAATAGTACTTCGAATTGACGGTCTCCACTGAGGGTACCACATTTGATAAAATGACACATTGAAAAAGTTATATAAGAATGGCCATGCATTTGACATTGGTGGGAGGCCAGAGGAACAAGCGACACCTCTGTGGTTATCCGTAATTTCGCCGTACATCTGATTTCCGTTTCATTTATAACTCTTTCCCCTCCAGAATAATGGAGCGTCATAGGAAAACATCTCTTTCGTTCTTCTAGTCTTCCAATTATGTTCGCACTGCGTCGAATCATAGCCATTTCCGTATTTCCACAAAATTGTGAGGAAAATAAATGCATGCAATTTTTCACATGCCCAGCTTTTGTTTGAGAAACAAGGGGGACACTCGTATGCGCCAATCCTGCTTGTATGGCAAAATCACGAATCGTTTGGTTTCGATCTACATCTAGTAAAGCGGACGTAGTCTGAATTGGTTCTTTTATGGTTTTATTGGTTTTATTGGTTTTATTATGTGATAGTTTTGTTTCAAAAGTTTTTCCTTATACTTCCATTACAAGTGATAACTTTTTAGAGGCCAAGGATTCCGACTTTTTCTCACTGTTACTCTTCCCCTAACGAAAATCTCGAGTAGAATTAGAATATGCCCATAACTAAATGCCTGAAAAATGTATTCATTTGATATTTCAAGATTCAAGTAGGGTGGTTTCTACCGATGAGACAGCATTCTATATAAATAATGAAGCCTGTAAAATTTTCGATTTAAAAGGGGACGAAACCGTTTATTTATGTTTGCTACTTCCCAAGTGATCTTCGCCTAATTAAATAGCGGAAAAATAAGGCTAAGGTTGTTATTTCAACTTCAAGAGAACGTTCGAATGGTAAAGAAACCTGATAATTATTTACACCCCCTTTTTGTGTCAGCGTGTTAGCTTAGGTTACTGGGGGCTGTGACTAGGCTAGGCTTTTTAAGGTTACTACATAATGCTGTGGTTAAGTCCTATTTACATAAGACTTAATTGCAGAAAAATGCTGTGATAAAAGCACTATTATTAAAATGTGCCATATTACAACGTTTAATTTGTTAACTTTTTAGAGGCTGTTTTTTGTGTGCTTTTGATAAAAGTTGGTCATATTTTCATTGTATTCAAAGAACGTTTTATTTCCTCGTAATAACTCACTAATGTAACAACAAATGCCTTTTCTTAATAAAAACTATATTTTCAGCCGTTTCTTTTCATTTAATTTTTTTGCAAGAATTAAAATTTGTCTACTATTAGAATAGCCAGGCGTTCACTATTGGATTTTTCGTACCCACTACTTGTGCAATTTTTCTCCAAAAAATTTAAACTTTAAAGTAGCTTTTTTGCAGCACACTCGGGATGCGGAGATAATTTAGATATCGAACACTGTCTGTTGTCACAGTCTCTGAAACTAGAACTGTACACCAGAATATAATCGTAATTTTACTTTAATTTTTCTCAATAATAAAGCTTACACTATAATAAAATATAACTTTTTTTTGAGTAGAAAAAAACTATGTTAATATTTTATTGATGCAATCATTTCCACATTATCCAAAGGACCAAAAATCTTTCCTTTATCTTCAGAGACCTCAGAAACATTCTAATAGCATAAATTTCTAATAATTAAAGAAGCATTTCTGAAATAAAATTTCTATTGCTGTCTGTAATTTCCGAAAACATTTTCGAGTAGTTGTTACTGTGTATTAATTCGTTTTCTTTACCTGGTTTCAATGAGATATCGCTTTCTTTAGATGCTATCAGTTCTGAAATAAATATTTTTAACTGCGTAACAAAATTTATATATGTAAGATTAATAAAATAATGTTCCTTTTTCATTGTTTATTTAGCATGTTTACTGTTTTATATTTTGTGAACATGAAAATGTTTACTTGACAATTAGTCGCATCCGAAAACCAATTGATTGCAGGTTGACAAAACTGATTGATACACAGTTAAAACTATTAGGAAAAGTTTTTCTGCTGGCAAAAAAAAAAAAAAAAAAAAAAAAAAAAAACTTTTGTATCAGAAATGCTTCTATAAAACTCTAAAATATGTTTTTGGGGTTTCCAAAGATAAAGAAATTCTTCTCGGAATTGTTGATAACTCGAATATGGTCATTTTATATTTTCGTAAAACCTTTTGCTAAATAAAGGAATCTCTCTCTTTTTTTAGAGTGTACAGAGAATATTAGAGCGTATTAGAGAAGTTTTAGTTCTGGTGATGTTTCTTTTTTTACATTTAAGGCAAATGTCTACTTTGTCTTTGTAATTTAAAAAAATAAATAAATAATAATAATAATAATTTTAATTTTTAATATTATTTTTAATATTATTTTTATTTTTTAAATTGTGAGCATGTTCCACTTACTTTAGACGCCCTGCAATTTTTGACTAAAAAAATGAGTTGCGAACTTGGTTCCTGTACAGAAATTCTTTCTTGTAGTACGTTTAACTTTGTTACCCGGAAAAGAGACAAACTGTATATATACATTTGTTCAGCTTTTTAAAAACGTTTGTAAAATAAAAAACGATGAGGCTTCTTCAAAATAATTTACACTGATTTAATTCATTTATCTAAAGTTGCCTATACCAAAAGAATGCATCCTTTATAGAAAATCTAGAGTGGGCTATTTTAAAATGCAGGAAAAAAGTATTTTCCCCTTTTTATCATACGAGTGCTATAAAATCACATTCAACCACATCCAAAATTTCAAGGAACTTTTATGCATCTTGGATTTAAAATCTGGTTTATAATATTGGTAGTATTTTCCAGTGTCTTTATTTTATAGAGCATGACTAAAAAATTTATCATTCAATATTCGGTAGTGTACTTCCTGTAGCTATCTAAAATTTCCTTTTTTCTCTAAAAATGCCCTTGGACATATGAATATGTAGCTGAAATAGCTTTTTAAATGACATTTACTTCTCTACAATAAACTATTCATGTAAGCTATTATGCATACATGAATACTTAGAAGCTTTTTCTCAATTGCAGCATATTTCGTGAAGAAGTTACTTAGTGACTCTCTATGAATATGGTTTTCTATGCAAATATCTAGAAGAAAAAAAAGTTTACTGTGTACAGATTATTGTGCACCCAGTAACTAAATGAGACGTTTACCTAAGTAATCTAATTTATCTTAAGGGCTTAAAACTCAAACTCCAAATTAACTTTTGATGTAATTAGAGCAGAGTTATAAAAGCGCAAGGTTTAATGTACTTTGGTGTAGCGTTAAGTATAAAGTACATCTATGAAGCAGTTCATTTGAAAATAACAGTTCATTAATTAATTCAGCTTCAATTTTAAAACTTAAATGATAAAGAAATATATATGTAACTCCAGCTTTTGCTGGGAACTTTGTTATATTGACATATTATAACTGTAGCAAGGAGTAAGTTTAAATTCCAGTTCCATCGTTCTTCCATTACATCACCTCACACCACAACACTTCATGGAGTTGTTTCACACAAATACACTGACTCAGTACATCGAACTGGAATAAAAATATGCATACAGTTACAGTTAAAAGAGAGTGCCTTTACGACCAAAATGGAAAAAGAAAGACCGGTTTTGAACGACATAGCTTCCGAACAAACCACACAACAAATTGAGGGGGACAAGACTTCGTCCAGCTTTCCAACAACTTTATATTACATCACATTAATAAAGAGGTACTATTAAACATTAGAATATTAGTTTGCCTTCGCTATTTTGCGCAGCTGCCACAACCAATAAACATTCTGTGAAATGCTTTGATTGCCACACTTTTCCTCTTTTTTCGGGAAAGATTCAAATAATGCAGCTCTTGAATTCGCACGAAATGTTTTGAGAAGGTCAATCAATCTGATTAAATGGGAGTAATGAGTTCGATAATCTTATGTAAAGACAGAGACGGGCTGTTACGTTGCCACGTGATCAAAATGAACAGTTTGATATTTGGTGGAAGACCGTCTTTATTGATCACGTGACAGCCGAGATAGCCGTTGGCTGCGCGATAGTCCCATTGTATGAACATCGGAGCAGTGATCGCAATGTTTTTCAAATAATCAGATACAGAAGTTTAACTAATCAGATTAAAATGTGAGCAGCGAGTTAGATTGAGTCGTTGCTAATGAGCGATACCAGGTGTAACTTGAATGGAAAATGATCAAAATAAGCGAAAATGAAGTTTGACTATTTATGGAAGACTCGCTTTATTGATCGCGTGACAGACAAGATGGTTGATCCTACGACGGTCTGTCTCTTTCGTTCTTTGCACCATAGTCCCATTCGTAGAGCGCCGGGCAACTGATCGGAGGATTGCGGTTACGAGGATTCATGTAGACACATATTTCTTCGTATACTCACATTATCATCTGTATATTAAATCGGTCGTGTCGTATATGCAAATTACTCGTGTCGAAAACGGCAACCTCCATGCACAGTCTTGGGGAAAAAAGTAAACACTCTAACTAATTCTGCAACAAATTATTTTAGAAGAAAGTTACTGGTACCAAACGATTGGAAATAAAGTGCACTTTTAAATGATGCATATCGAATTTGCATAGGGCACCATCTACATATCAAAACGAACCCAAACTTCGTTTATTTCAATAGAAGCCCCTAAGTTTGACACCATAAATAAATTCTACACCCTTCAAGTAGCCAAAATGCGAATTTTCATGAAATTCGTATGATTAGTTTCAGAGAAAATAATTATTTTAAAATGAGTATATTTTAGTGGCTGTATCCAAATTAAAGTTTGGTACTCGATTGTTGAAATGCTACAGAATGACTATGTCCCTTTTATTAATGTATTATTACTTGCCACCATAGCCATTTTTTTTCTCGCTTAATATGTTTAGACTATTGATAACCCAAATGTTTCAGTAAAATGAGTAAAATATATATTTCTCAAATTATGGTTTTCTGCACATCACAGACAACCCCTTTAACCATCATTTTGACGCTTTTATTATCATAATTCGAAAACTTCTTGGAAGAAAGTTTCGAAACTGAGAATTCGCATAAAACCGGACATAATAAATATAAATCTATCAAAAAATAGTAGGTTGCAATTTATAATTTTTTCGAATACGAATTTCATAATTCATATTATAAAATTTTTAAATACAAATTCAATGTACTTATGCTTGGGTTTTTTAATATTATAACCACACAAAATATTATCACATTAAGATTTTAATTTCAGGAGGTATTAATAAAAATATGAAAATGTAAGTAAACATTGGAAGCTCTAAAATTTGAATGTTTATAATTCAAAAACTTATCCTCCAAAAGATTTGAAATTTCTTTTCTAGGCATAATTTGTACCTAAGATTTAAAATATATTGTCAAAATTGGGTGTTGCCATTGAAAAAAACAAATTTTTTCCTGATTGTAAGTTTTCATTTTTAGATGGCTCCTAAGCAAATTATATATACATATTTAAAAGTTGACTTTATTTCCAATCGTTTGGTACCACTAATTTTCTTTTATTATATTTAGTTGTGTGTTTACTTTTTTCCCCACGACTGTACCTAACTAGATAAGGTCGTCTGGTCTCAAATTACGAAACAGCCTAAGAAGAAAACTATCTGTCGAGACTCTGGTAACCCGTTTTACACCGAAAGTGTCACGCCAATGTCCTAGACGCGATTAAAGCAACAACATATGGTTCTAATAAGATAAAGGTGACCAAAACTCATAGAATATTAATTTGAAAAATGTTTTTGAAATAATTTGAACACTATACGTTTACCTCACCCAAAACAATTTCAAACCCACCTCAAACAGCGAATTTGTATACGTGGTCAAAAATTTAAAATAATAATCAGTTAATGTAAATTATCTGCTTGATGGTTGTTACGAATAATAGATTCTTACTCTTTACCGATACATCTACACCGAAAGAAAATAAAGAAAACTGCACTTTAAAAAAATTATTTTATATACTCGTAAATCTAATTTAATCTTTTTTATTTTCTCAATTTATAAGCTTTTTAAATAATTTTCCGAAAAAAATGAATACTAAAAATTTTCGATCTATAAATCACAACTACGTTTTTACCAAGAGTTTATTAGTGAAGCTTAAGGTAGGCCTAAAGTAATAACGTTAAAAACATTGCAGTTTAGCCAATAAATCTGTAATTAATTAGAAATTCCGAAAAAATTCCCAATTAACATGCTCTGTTTTGCATATACATTATGATATAAATTTGAGCACACGAAAGCATAATAAAATATATTTTAAGAAGTTTCTCCTGCAAAAAATGTTAATGAAACCATATTAATTTAAGATGTATGTCTGCTTACTATCCGACCTTGATTTTTTCAGTGCACAGTAGTGATTATAAAGTGGCGCCACAGTGCACATTGGAAGGAGACAGCATGCTTGAATTTTTCCCAAGGTCCAGTGAGCCAGTCGTCGCCTGCTGGACGCCGAGTGAGCTGCTGTCATATGTGTTCGTCGGATTTTGATTTCTCTCAAAATGACTGAACAAGTTGAGCAAAGGTACTGCATAAAATTTCAAAAGTTGGGGATTCTCAAAGCGAAACAATTCGTAAGATTTGTCAGGAGTCGTAAGATTCACCAATGTTCCAGTTCATTCATGGCGCCTGATTGATACTGTCTTCGAAAAACACGGAATTCCAGTCGTTCGGAAACCTCCCTACTCTCTAGACATGGCTCCTTGCAACTTCTGGATGTTTCCGAAATTTAAGGATCGATTGAAAGGGCACCGTTTTGAGAGTAGAGATGAGATATGCAGAGTGCAATGGCGGAGTTTAATACCATTCCAAAAGAAGTCTTCCAGAAGTGTTTTCAGCAGTAGAAGAAACGGTGGCATAAGTGTGTGGAGGCACAATGAGCCTACTTTGAATGATATTAGAGTCCCAATACCGTCAAAAACTTCTTTTGCCAAAGGTCGGATACTTTTCAGACAGGCCCCGTGTACAGAGTGACCCAATTAACATAATAAAACTTATGTGACTGTTATGAGAAAACGAGGACAAATAAAATAATTGAAACTAAAAATTATTTCATATGCATAGATTTTGCATAGATTATGCATTGAAGCCCTGTAGAGTAGTGGACAGCACGCCTGTCTGCCACGCTACACGTCGCGAGTTCAGCTCCCGGCTGGGCAAGGTTCACTCAACCTTTCATGGCTTCGGGGTCGATAAAATGAATACCAAGCTTTCATGGGAAATAACACCGAAGGTCTCGCGTTGGAATGACCACCCGGCCGGGACACATGCTGCACTGCACCTCGGGGCCCAGGGTCAATTAAACAGAATTGGGCACTGTAGGTTCTGATCCTTCATGCATTTACAGCCAAAGGTTTAGTTTTTTTAGCATAGATTTCATAGATTTAACATACATTTGCCATTTTATGTAAACCTTTTTTCTAAATATTTGTTATTTGCAGCTTTTTTGGTATAGAGTCGATTTCGAGAGGATAACTACTTGATGAGGGAATGTCAGAATCAGATGCTTTAATCTTACTTTTAATTCCTTATTTAAAAGTGAAGTAGGCATATTTTTAAAATAAATTTTTAGCTTTTCTATAGCCTCAAGGGGAAAAATTACATGGATTTAAGTCCCAGGTATAAGAAGGCCATTTGGCTCTTTTACCAGTGGATTTATTTTCATGAAAACTAAATATAATCTCATTTAATAATATTTTTAGCCTGGAAAATACATACGTGTATTTGTGGGACCATGCTTCAGCCTACATGAACCAGTTTTTCTGAATCATATTACGATGACAAGCTTTATATTGTGTTATTTTGCACACCCTGAATTTCAGTCCATACTAAGTAACTTTATTGTATCTATGGATAGTTATTATTTCTAAAGCATTTAATGATGTTAATTGTTTTTATCAAAATTTAATCATTTTGTTTAAATAAAATATTAAATATTCTATTCAAAAAACAGTTTTGGTATCTATTTTAATTATTAACTAGGGCTATTTTTGAGATATTAGAAACTACGTGTGTCTGTTAATGTTTGCAATTTCAATTAAAATAAAGTCAAATCTACTTGAATAATGTTCGATTCCAAGAATTATACATCTTTCAAACGTATAGAGTTAAAATATTGTGTCTTCAATACTTTCAACATTTTCTTTTTCTTATGATTTAATTATGTGGTTTTTTAATACCTTAAAGTTATTCTTAAATTCCCAGTAACTTCTTTCTGACTCATACAAAAAGTCAATTTTAATCCATAAAAATACATTCTCATAAACCCAGAAAATTTTCAGATTTCCTTTTTAGAACGTGCTGTCAAACTTAGTGGAGCTAATTTTCCTAATATGAAAGCCAAGCAAACATCGTCACGACAGAGCAATCTAATATAATCCAGGGTACATTGCATTTACAGAAAAAAGACGATGCATTTAAATAGTAATATTTGTAAACTTCATGCTTTTCTGTATAGAAATGATTTCACACTATTAAAAATTTGCAGCAAACTGTCCTGCCATTCGAACGTTTATATAGATAACGGCAACATGACCATAATTTAACTGTATTGTGACAGTAATATGGTCAGAATAAAGTCAAACGACAGTTCTGTTACCATTTTCTATAAAGACGGTCAAATTGGTTGACGGACTGGACAGTTTGCAGCAATAACAATACATGAATGTGTCAAAAAGTTTCGTACACTGTAAAAAAATTTCAGCAAACGATTCAGTCATTGAAAGTCTATTAAAAATGTCAGTTTTTTTACCATGTTATGATGTGTTATCACTTTTAAAGATAGAGATAAAATTGTGGTCTAGTAAACATTATCTTTAAAAACTACTGAATGACTGAAACATTTGTTGCAATTTTTTACAGTGCATTGTCCAATAGAATTTTATTTTATTCATCTATTTATTATTTTAGGCAATCAATAGATAGTCCTTAGACTTCCTATTGTCTCCTTATGTTATGCGGTCATATGAAATCATACTTTTGTTAAAACAATTGGATATTTGACAAATTTTAAAATATTATTTATGAAAAGTGTATCTTTTTTACCTTTACGGTGAATGGACAGTAATAGGTTGGTGTGCTCTTTAATTATGATATTTTATTAAGAACTTTACGAAACAGTTATGCTATCGAAAAACACTGTACAATTTTTGCTACACAAAAAGGCTCATGAGACTTTTTTTTTTTTTTTACAGAGTTACATAAACATATTTCGGTGCATTACGCCAATAGTCTACACATGCTGAAAGTACGCTTTCGCTATAATTTAAATAAACTGTGGGATATAAAATCTAAATTTCATGTACTGGGCCGCGCAAAAATAGTGAAATACATTTCTTTTCTTGGGATGCTATATTTTGTAGTAGGTATTCCTGATTATCTAAATTTCGCTATCATACATGTTATGTATACTATCAATAATTCCTACAAATGGCCACACTAATTTATTCGAATAGAGAGTTCGATAGACGATCATCTATAGAATGTTATATTTTTAAATGTTTTCGGATATTTTATAAAGTTTTAAAGTAAATATCTTTGCTGTACACGCATTATTACTACCATAAGTGTAATTGTACAGGCATCTGTATGCGTGTAATGAATTGGAAGTTTAAATGTCGATATTAGCAACCAACTTGGTAATGATTTATTGATATTATTGATATTATTACAAAACATTACATCAAATACTCATTTAGAATATTTTGAAATCAATGTAAAATACAATGAAGTCGAATTATCGAGAATATTACCTGTTATTTGCATTATAAATACAATCCAGAAATTACAGCGCACTATATGACAATTTTGTATACTCGTATAATGTGGGGAAGTTTCATAACCTATACGTCACTTTTTCTTTCTTTTTTTCATTTTTAACGTAAACTATCCAAAATATACAATATATAGCTCTAAGATAAATAAATACATAAGTAAATAAATAAATGATTTGGTAATTTACAGCAAAAGGCAATTTTCCTAATATACTATTACTAAAGTACACTGCTCAAAACAATTAGGGGAGCACATGGTTTTAACAAAATAACGCAAATACTTACACACATGACTAAAGTAAAATAAATCGTCCTTAATTTAAAGCTTAGCAGAAAACAGATGAAGAAAACTTCACACGCAAATCAAATTTTATGACGTCAAAAACTAGAAAAAGGAGTTAAGTGCAGAAATCGTGATTTCGCAGAAACGTCTGTTTCACTGTCTCATTTGTAAAATTCAATCGCTCAGCTTGTGTTTTATGGTACGTGACTTGAAAATGTTACAATAACGTGATTTACTTGAGTCCTTGACTTAGCGTATTATCGGGACAGTTGAATCCGGGCAAACACAATTAAGCGTAGGAGGCGCTGTTGGAGTCGAAAGAAATGTTAATCCAAGGCTGTGGAATAAATTCCAAGGCACAGTGAATGTTAGATTCAGAAAAAGGATGGTCATGTGCTATCGCAGGAACTTATGACCGATATATCATTTCATCAGCTCATCGAGAAGGAACAATCAATACTACTCAGCTGTAAAGACAGTTGTTCTTGGGCACAGGACGAAGTGTGTCCAGTCAAACAGTCCGAAAAAGGCTTCATAAGGGTAGTCTCTATGCACGTAAACCAATGGTATGTATTCCGTTGACCTTAAGTAACTGTGCGGATCAAAGAAGGTGGGCAACTGAGTATTGTGATTAGAGGCAACATGGTTTCAGTCAAATGCTGTTTACGCACGAGTCTTGATTCAGTTAGGTTGTGACAGTCGACGTGTTTTGGTAGGGAGGGAAAGGGGCACTCGACATAATCCTGCATTCGTTTGTGAAAGATCACATTACAGACGAGGTTGGTTGATGTTATCGACTGGAATCAGCATAGGTATATGTACCGAACTGCAGATCATTAGGAATGGCACTTTGATGCCCCAAAAATATACAGACTAGATACTGACACTCATATCGTAATTTATGCTGAAGGAATATAAGATTCATTTTTTACCATGCAGGATAATGCCAGACCGCATACAGCTCGTCTTGTGCAGAATATGCTTAAAGCTGAAACAATACAGCTTATTGAATAGCCAAGATGCTCTGCTGTTCTTAATCCAATCGAGCATATTTGGGACACAGTCGGACGACGGATCGCAGCGAAATTAAGGCCTCTTTTTTTGTCCGGGACTTGGAGTTTGCAATCTTTGAGGGGCGGAACTGTTCTCTCCAATGTCTTATCGATTATGTCATCGAATCCATGGAAAACAGGTATGCAGACGTTTTGTATATTCGAGGGGACCACATGCCATATTAAATACATTGCACCATTCCTACGCAATACTTCTTTTTGTCATTTACGTGTAACCAAAGTGTTGCCCTAAAGCATATTTTCATGTTCTGTTCACAGTTTCAAACAATAAAACCTCTCTTGCAATTTTTTTGCGTCTTTTTTTTTCTATTGCGCATTGGTATGCATGTACTCCCAATTTTATGCACAAGCATGGGCACATGCTGTCTCGCACTGTTCTCTTCAAATTTCACATGCTACTCTAAAATTTTTTTAACTGCGTACATTTATTTAATATTAATTAAAATGTATTTAAAGATTATAAATTTAATCCAATCTGTTTTATTAAATTCGAGTAATTATAAAAAATTAGATAATTTACAGAGCTGTACTTTTCAAGTTTTTCTATTTTACATGCTACGAACTGATGATCTGGAATTAATTACTCTTTGATAGCCCATAATGCAGGTCAATATTTGCTTCCGAAGCCCTAATTTAAAAACAAACTCGTTTAAGATTTGTAACATTTAAAATTGTTTACATTCGAATTAAAATATTTTCGCATAGATATTATTTATATGGTCTCGGTAAAATAGCCGCATCATAATATCTGTTGTTCTGTTTATATTTGCAATGTGTTGTTAGAAACATCATTATTTTGGTAAACATACCTTCTATGCAACTAAACATCTAATTACCACTAATTGCTTATGGAAAACCTTCTGTGTTGTGCGGATATTAAGGTAAATAAAAGTATATTATTTGTTTGAATAATAAATTGAGAAACTTTTTTGATATTTTTCTTTATTTTTAAAGTATCGTTTCGTAAAATTTATAGGAATAATAGGATGTATGCTCGTTTCTTTGCAAATGATTTAAACAACTTTCTTCGGGCGGTATAAAGGCAAAAAAATTAATTCCCGAAATTCCATAGTATTTCATATTTAGTTAGACTTTAAAATAAATTGGTGCTGATACGAACTTTGTATATATTGTTCACTAGATGACGTTGTTATCTCCTGGTTTCACGATGAGCGTGATAATATCTTGCCACGCATTGTAGGAAATTACACCAAATTTAATACGTAAGTATAAGCTGCTTATTATGAAACTAGGCTGATTCTGCTTTGGTTATGATCATTCACAATAGACTGGGAGGCAGATGCACAAACCATCACCTCATCGAGTTAACTGCTGAAATTCCAGGATTAGTTAAAACTCGATTTGCATAATTAAATGCAATTGGTCTGCCAATAAAACACGATGATAAAGCTACAGATTAGCCTCTAAAACCGGGTTTCGTGGTGGTTTCCACAAAGATATGACTTGGCAGACAGGTTGAATTTTAATATGTGTAATTTCGCCGCCGAGCTCCGCTGACCTTCCCAACGTGCGTATTCCTCGTAAAGATAGCACTTCTTCGTTAAACACAGATTATTAAGTTTATTTACAAAGGACATGAAAATATTACAAGACGACACAGATGATGATACAACTATTTACAATGAATGAATGGTTTCAAAAGATGCACGACACTTTTATATTTCACTCCACGAACTACACTTCACAATATTATTAACCTGTAATACAAACTACTCAAATTATAATCCTTTGGTGCTCCTAGCACCCGACATACTTCCGTTTTCACAAATAAAAAAAGCAAGCCGGCAAACCCTGCGCGGCTACTCTTACTCTTCCTCCTTCCACACTCTGAATAAAACAGTTTCTCCCCCTCTCTCTCTCTCTCTGCCGCGCTCACGCATCACGTGACGGACGAACAGAATCGAAAGAATCGGGGTATTCCTGTTCGCATAAATATCTCTAACAATGCATCGCACGTAGCTTTAGCCGTAATTGTCCGTAACGGAACTGCCTCTGGCCATCGCGAATGTTGATCTACCAAAGTAAGTACGTATTGATGCCTACGCGCTGATGGAGGTTCAATTTTTCCAATTATGTCAATATTTACAACGTCGAACGGAAGTTCCGGTCTCTCAATTGGGACAATGGGTATCTGATCGCTAGCTCTCTCCCTGCTCCGTAGTTGGCAATCCTTACACGACGCACAATATTCTTCCACATCCCGCGACATACCTGGCCAAAAAAAGGAATAACGAATTCTCTCTTTTGTTTTTTCATGCCGAGATGATTAGCGAAAATCGATTCGTGCGCAATATTTAAAATTCCCCCCCTCCTTACCTTTGATACCACCAACTGCATAACTTGATTTCCCGAAACTCTTTCCCTATGATAAAGCAAATTATCTACCATAACAAACCCGTTTTTCTCTTTTTCTGCATCTTTGAAAGCTCCCTGTAACGATTCTCAACTTTTCTGTTGTGCCCTGTAAATACTCGCATCTGATTGATGACCCACATTTAAATCTTCGCTATTATTTTTCTTTTCAATACAGCTAATCATTAACTCTTTTTCTGCGGTTTCATTTTGACTTAATAAACATAAATTCTCATCATTGATACTTTGTTGCTCCATTTCACTACCCCCTGCTGTTTGATATTTAATTTCTTCCCCCCTTTCAGGCTGCATCTCCTCCGTAGGCACCGACACATCACATAATCTATTTTCTTCCCCTCCACTCTGAGCTGATCGTAATAACTCATAAATCGTAGGCGTGATAATGCATGAGCCATATAATTTATCTGTTGCTGCGAACAAAACATTTACGCTATTAACTACTCTATTTGACTCTCCGGAATCTAAAGCTATGGGTAAAGTTATAAGGTCAGCGGTTATTTTTTCTCCAAAAGCAGATATCAACTGAATTTTTGAATTTTCATTATTTCTACATGAATCCGGTATTTGATTTGAATTAACGACTGGAATTTCAGCCGCATTATCGATTAATGTATTCATTTTCTGCCCCCCTAACCAGACATCCTGGTATTGCAATTCTTGCGTATTTATTGCCTTCTTCTCAGAACATAAAGCTGTCACTTTAGCAACTAACTTTTCATCATGTTTATTTTTCTCAATACCCGATTCCTTTTTCGTTTGATTTCGGAAATTCCCCATTTTATTTTTATATTTATTATTCGGACAGAAACGTAAATGAATTGTTTGTTTACACAGCCTACAAATGTCGTTAGTTTTCCTATCCCAAGAAAGAACATTATTTCTGATATGAGGTGGTATATATTTCCCATGATTCACACTTCCGGTTTCTTTTATAGTTGCGAAAGGATTTTATCGGTCTATCATATAATTCCGAAAAAGTTCTACCTTTTGAAGTAAACCAATTATCGCATAAATCCGCGATTTCTCGTGGTTTTAACCAGTCATCCATTTGCTTTAATTTAACATAACTCCGCGTTTCTGAATCTAATGAACTCATTAATCTATCGGTAACAATTAATTCATTAAGCGTATCGAAATCATTTACTTTTCTAAGCTGACAATAAAATTTCCAATTAGCTCGGATTCTGCTTGCAAATTGTAAATGGTTTTCATTTTTCATTCTTTTTGCCGTAAGGAAATTTTCAGGACAAGCATCCGGGGTAGGATGAAATTCTTTTAAAATCAAAGCCTTAACTTTCGGATAACTCTTCATTTCATTTGTATTTACATAAACTAATAAATGTGCCGCTCGTTCACCCACTAAATTTAGTAAAATTTCAACTTTTAACTCCTCCGAAACATTTTTCATTTCGAATGCCTTTTCGAGCGAACTAAAAAATAAATTTCACGCTTCCGGTTTAGTCGGGACTGACATATTCAGAGTTCTAACACTTTTAATTAAAGATTCTAACGAATTAGTATGGGATTTTTGTCCACCCCCCCCTCCCCCCCAAATCAGAATTCTTATCATCAGTTTGCATTTTCGCCATTTCTAACTGGGCTTTTATCACTTCTAATTTTGTTCGTTCTAATTCTAGTGCAGTATTCTGTTCCGATTTGACATTTTCTTTTTCGATTTTGAGCAACTCGGCTTCACGATTTTCTTTTTCTATTCTATCTGATGCCGTGGTAATTAAAAATCCTTTTACAAATTCAGCATCCTTAGCAAATTGGTCGCTTCCCTCAATGAGTGTTTTCAAATCTACAATTCTATGCTCAACCTCTACTTTTAAACCTAATTCGGTTGCGACCACAACTAAATCTTCTTTTTTCAGCCCTTTAATGCTAAACATTTTTCTTTTTCCATTCAAAACACTTTTATAATAAACTCTACAGATAAGAGATACTCTCATATTAATTAAATAAATCAAGCAATAAATGTCATACTACAAATAGCATCTTTCTTCTGACATGCTTAAATCAATCATAAAAATAAATCATATACTTTTCTCTTTATCTATTTAAATCGTTTATATATATGCACAAACTCATACCAATAAATTACATTTCCTTTATCTGCTTAAAATATCTTCAAACACTATCTTCAATTAAAAATAAATAAACATGCAGCTTACTTTTAATAAGAGCTGTCGTTCTCGAACAAGAGAGCGTGTAATGCCGCCGCCGAGCTCCGCTGACCTTCCCAACGTGTGCATTCCTCGTAAAGATAGCACTTCTTCGTTAAACACAGATTATTAAGTTTATTTACAAAGGACATGAAGACATTACAAGACGACACAAATGATGATACAACTATTTACAATGAATGAATGGTTTCAAAAGATGCACGACACTTTTATATTTCACTCCACGAACTACACTTCACAATATTATTAACTGATAATACAAACTACTCAAATTATAATGCTTTGGTGCTCCTTGCACCCGACATACTTCCGTTTTCACAAATAAAAAAAAACAAGCCGGCAAATCCTGCGCGGCTACTCTTACTCTTCCTCCTTCCACACTCTGAATAAAACAGTGTCTACCCCTCTCTCTCTCTGCCGCGCTCACGCATCACGTGAGGTACGAAAAGAATCGAAAAGAAAAATTGTCTGGACGCCTCCAGACATCACAATATGGTAATCGAGATTTGTCTAACCCTGCAATTTCAGCCGTCAACTTGATGATGTGATGGCCTGTGCAACCACCACCCTGTCTAAAAAGAGTCATTGTCTCTCTCACTGTAGCTGTATTTTAGTTACTATTGGGTATAAATGCATCAAATACTGGACATTAAATAGCAAAAATATCTGTAAAAATTCATTTCATAGATTTCATTGGCGACATCTAGCCTAAAGGCTATCCGGATTAACACTATTACCAAGATGCAGAAAGCACTGAACCAGGTTATGAATTCACTTATGAAAAATGACTTTTCGATAGCATTATAGTGGTGACGGGAACTCTGGGACACGAAACATACTTTCTGCAACAGAATCAGTCCAGTTTGACTCGCACATTTATAATTAATACTTTTCTGATAAATGGAGATATTTTATTTTCATAAATTATAAAAATTTTTATTAAAAATTATTTTATTGCATCAAAAAAAAAAAAAAAAAAAAAACAATCTTGCAATTGTTATGTCCTTTAATTTTATAATTAGCTAATATAATGTAAGAACGCGTTTATTTAAAACAGTTTCGTATAAGGAGTATAAAGTGAGCAAAAAATTATGTTAATATTAAATTTATTACAATATAAATGCTAAACGCCTGTGCAATTATTATATTTTTCTCTAAATTATATCTAATAAACACATGAAAAAAATAGGCGGAAATCTATTGCTGCAACAAATGAATATAATCCAATTTTCTCTGCTTCGCGTTTATCGTCTCAATTTGCTTGCAAATAATATGCTTTTGTTTAAGTTGTTCGAAGCTATTAGAATAAAAAATTAATGATATAAGATATTAAATTATATTTCAGTGGTAATGAATAATTGCTAACGTTTTCAAATTCTTATGACGTTAGATAAATAATTTTGCTTTGTAAGAAGAACAAAATGGTAGTTTTTCTATATTTATGGTATGAAATTGCAAATATAACAGTCACACAAATACGTTTTACGTGAAAATAAATTCTATTGAAGTAAATGTTTGCATAAATTCGTGCAAGTATGTTTCGCATTTAAAATTATAAAGTTTTGCATAGTATAAAGCTTTTGTGTTATTTTCAACATTTACGCTTGTCAAGCAGGAAGGTCGTTCTGCCATGTCAAGCTGAAAAAAATGGTAGCCTCGCCAAACAAACAAACGCCTAGAATAAAACGCAAGATACCGTAACTGCTTATTATACTGAAGAAAAACTTCTCCATGTTAAATCGATCAAACATGCCAGCGTAAAATTTCCCACATCAAAAGAACCAATCATTTCAGAAAAATAAAACCAAAACCAGAAGGACCTAATGGAAAATATCTTCAATTTGAGACCAAATGCATCCTCATAAATTAATTATAAACAGAGATATAGATTTTTTAAAATAACGTCGAGATACTGAAAATGACCGATTTATTTTCTTTGTTACACCTTATGCTTCAGTCGAGGTAGAGACTTAAATAATGGACATAAAGAAGTAAGGATTGCATTTTTGGACAGATATTTACTCAATCTACGTGCTTTTATAATATTAAGCTTTAAAAACACAAATTTTCTATTCTTAATTAGCGAAAAACTGTTAATTAATTCTAAAGTTTATAAATTATGCCAAACAGCGATAATCCCGCCAAACCATTTTAGAAGTCTTATACTATTCTTTTATATTATCCTTTTGCATTGATTTCATCGAAGAAAACTATGGCCGAGATCCAGATAGATTATTCGCTGTTAGCGAAATGAGTTTGACCAATCAGAAGTCAGAATGTTTAAGAATTTTTGCTGTTTCTGGATCCCGGCCTATATCATAAAAGTTTTGAGTCATTTTCTTAATGCCATGGATGAAGTGCAATGTTTACAGAATTCTAGGCTGGGATCCAGATAGATTTTTCGCTGTTAGCGAAACGAGATTCACCAATCAATAGCCTGCATTGCTGCAAACAGCGAAAAGTTCGCAAAAGTGCAAGCCTCTGATTGATGAATCTCGTTTCGCTAACAGCAAAAAATCTATCTAGATTGCGGCCAATTATGTTGAACACAATTTTGCATTTCCACATCTAGGAAGGGTATTGATGTCATAACAACAGTGCATATTCGAAACTATTTAAGGCATTGATTCTGAACTCCTTTGGTATACATTTATTTATTAAAGATGTTGCTGTTTCAATAGTTTTAGTACTTTTCTCTATTGCTCACTCTAAAACACAAATATCGAAATTTAACCAACAGCGCTCAGAAACTATAGCGCCTTGAATATATAGTGTTGAAATCGGCTAACCCTGAAATACTTAAAAAAGCGCTAAAATATTGTATCCCTTAAATGTGCAATGATAATGCTACAATATGCAGATCGCAGCGACATCTGCAGGATATTTTCTACAACTGCAAGAAATTGCTATACCATGTAATAATAGTAATACGAATATCCCGCAGATGTCGCTGCGATCGACACTTGAAATTTTAGCAGTATCGTCGCACATTTAAGGGATACAAATTTTTAGAACTGTTTAGATAGCATATTTCCACACTAGGTATTCTAGGCGCAGTATTAGAAACAACACCATAACAGAGAGCCTTTATACGTAAGAGTGGTGATATATGCACAGGAGGCATGCTCATTTCAAGTTTTTGTCGAAAGTACGGCAATCCGCTTTCTTGAATAGAGGATATTCAGTCTACGTTATGATCACATGGTCAAGGCAAGAACGTCTAGCGTAAAGAAGGGAAGGCTCCGTCTACGTAATGTAAATCCCCGCTAGCCAATGAAACAGTTCATGTCAGAAAGCAGTAGTACACTGTTAAAAATATCGTGAAAAATTACCTCTGTTTTTAAAGGCTATCTGTATTCTGACCAATGAGAACGCTTCATAGGCATTTATGTAGCGTTCTCATTGGTCAGAAAATAGAGAACCTTTAAGAACAGAGGTAATTTTTCACGATATTTTTAACAGTGTAGTTTCCTGTTTCCCTTCTTATCAGTTAGAAATTCTTTAAGTAAATTACCGGTACCACGTGATTTTATAAACCTCGAACCCATATTTGGAATATCCTCCATTAGAAGATACACGCATGGACGATCTCTATTAGACTCGGGAAATAATTCAACATGTATTAGCCTGACGATAATGACATGCTTGCAAAGAACTTTAACGATTTGTTTTTATCACTTTTACCAATAAACATTTATTGGCCGTATGTAGCTACTTCGTTATAGAGACACAGCTGTTCCTAATTAGATACCGGCCTTAATGTATCAAAATACGGAGTTTGCTTTCTGTACTATTCCAGAGCTCAGTTATAGCGTCTAGAAATATAGGCCGGGATCCAGGTACATTTTTGCAAACAGTGAAAAGTTAGCAAAAATTCTGGCTTCTGATTGGTCAGTCTCGTTACGATAACAAAGAAAAATCTACCTAGATCACGGTCATAGTGTGGAAACCGGCTATTCCTGTAATGCTTTAAAAAGTGCTAAAAATTAAATCCCATAAATATTGAAAAGTACTGAATGACAAATGTCGATAGGAGCAACATTTTCTAGATCTTCTCTGAGCGAAACGTTTTCTTTTGAAATAGTTACGTTGGAATTACCATATGTCTCTGTGATCGACATTCATCGTTCAACCTCGTTCAACATTTATGGGATACAATTTTTTAGCACCTTTTTAATAAGCCGATTTTTAAACTATATCTTCTAGAAACTATAGCTCCGTTATAGCGTCTAGATTATATGTTGTAGAAATCGACTATCCCAGCAATACTTAAAAAAGCGCGGAAGTATTGAATCTCTTAAATGTACAACGATGTCGAATTCCAAACAGTCATTTGCATCGACATCTGCAGGATACCTTTTAAAAAAGAAAGAGACATGTGTAATGCACCGCTACAGCGTCTAGAATACATAATGTGGAAATTTGCTATCCAAGAACCGATAAAATGTGTATCCCTTAAATGTGCACTGACGCTGAAATCCAGGGAGATGATCGCAGCGACATCTGCGATATATTTTCAAATTTCAAAGTAAACATCGTATTATTACAGCGGGTTTGACGCCAAGCACACAGGTCAGATGTATGTTAAAAAAAATTACAGCGTCTAGACCAAATTGTCTTGGAGTTTCGGGAAATATCCTGCCGATATCGCTGTGATCGACTGATTGGATTTCCACACTATATATTCTAGACGCTGTAGCACCGCGGTAGCCTGTCTTTTTCGTTTGCCTCGAAGCAGATATAGATGACGTCATTTGAAGCTGTTCCTAAAGTGTGGCCAGCTCATCACGTCACACGGAGATGATTATCTGTACAAGGCAATGGACACAAAATAAATCGGCGCACCGCTTTGTACTAACAATCGTTTAAAGATGATCCAACTCCGTGTGACTTTTAAACGTCATGAACTGGCCTATTATGTCATTGGTCACGCTAACACCCTCCCCCTTGCGTACGCCATATATAGCGGCATCTTACACTGGAGACTGCTAAATGGGCTGCTATCGGTCAAAATCAAGAGAGAAAAGGGCAGAAGAGGGGGAAAGAACTCGTTTTTTATGTAGTTTTTCACACGGGAAAATTGACATGTCTTCTCCTCTATTTTCATAGCTTCATGATGGTGAAATAAACCAACGCCCCCTAGATATTTGAGAAAGCCTTGACACGCGTCAAGAAAACATCACACAAAGCAAAGGAACAAAATCATTCATTGGCTCGTGGATCTGGACGAGCCAATGAATGATTTTTCTTCTTTGTTTTGCCTGCTTTGTGTGATATTTTACTGACGCGTCTCAAGGCTTTCTCAAATATTTAAAGGGCGTTGAATAGACCGGGATCAAGATAGATTTTACGCTATTAGCGAGATGACATTGATCAATCAGAAGCCTGCATTTTTGAAAACTTTTTCATGTTTGCAATAAACACCAAAAAGCCTGCAGGGATGGAGGCTACTTATTGGTCAATCTAATTTTACTAACAGAGAAAAATTTATCTGGATCCCGGACATTAACTTTGGTTGGTTAAGACGATTTTGAATAAAATCAAATCAGAAAGCCAATGTTTTTTATCTCTTCTGGTTAGTTTAATCGTAATCTTCCACGTCTATTGCTAAAAACTGAGTTACTGTACTTTGGACAAAAACTTGAATATGAGTACACGACTTGTGCATATGTCACCACTCTTACATATAAATGTGCTCTGTTATGAGCATGATTCTAAGCGCAGCTCGTTAAGTTTGAGTATCTGGGTATTAGAGAAAGCAATAGTGGCCCACCGTGGCTGAGTGGATAAGACACCAGCCCGCTAATCGCTTGAGAGCGTAGGTGGGGGCGGGTTCGAATCCCGCCGTGATCCCCACGTGATCTGATATATATGTGTTCAATAAAACAAACAAACAAGAAATAGTGAAAGGTACAGTTGACATGGAAACAACGACTTTAATTCGTATAGAAAATTAATGAATAGTTGTAAATGACTCAAGTTTAAAATGTAGGCATATGCTCTGAAAATATCAATGGCTCCCATCTAGTATTTTATAAAAGTAATTTAATATATTCACGTGATGCATAAGTTGATGCAACTCTTAGCTAATGAAAATTCTGCAACAAGATTTATGC
Organism: Maratus speciosus; assembly: GCA_963932465.1. Taxonomy (NCBI): domain Eukaryota; kingdom Metazoa; phylum Arthropoda; class Arachnida; order Araneae; family Salticidae; genus Maratus; species Maratus speciosus. The sequence goes on along the minus strand of OZ010790.1, from coordinate 414,885,000 downwards.
AGGTCGATCTTTTCAATGATTAATTCAGAATTCTAAGAACAAAACGAAGTTCTTAAGCGCACTTCCTCACCCCCCCCCCCTCAAAAAAAAAAAAGAAATACGATAGAAAAATATAAGTATTTGGATAAGTTCAGTATTTCTGTGATCTTTTGTCAGAGTTTAGACAAGGTGTCTGGGTATTAAAAAAAACATAAAACAAATTTGAGGAACGATAAGACTATAGATTTCAGGCAATTTTTAACTGGAAAAAATTTAATTCTAGTGTTTATGCGGCTTTAATAATAGACTATTAAAGATAATCAATCTACGGGAATTTTTATACGAAATTATATTCTCACATTTATGCAAATAGGTATGGATAAACAGACTTGAGTAAATTACATATTTATTCTTTCTTCTCTATAACACGATCTAAATGAAGATGAAGATGTGTGTACAGTTTATATCTTTAAATTTTTATACTTTTTTTATCAAAAATGTTTCATCATCATGTCTAGAATTGCTAGATTTACTTCTTTAAGACAGATCTTTGATTCTTTAGATGCCTGCGGGGCTTCATTCTCGGATTATCTGTAGGTATTTGTAAAGGTAAATTTCTTTTGCAAAATCGTCAGCAAAAAAAGTTAGAACAAACAATTAACTGACAGACTAACTGTAAATATATATTTTATTTTGACTCTATTTGATTTTTACTAAATTTTCATCCTTCATAGAAAATTTTAAGGAGATATAAATTGAGAAAGGCTGATACTTTGAAAGAAGAAATTGACTTTCCTTACTTTTAAATTATTAATTACTCTAAAAAATGAATGATAGGTAAATAAAATGTATACTATTGTATTTGTTCCCTTCTTATAAAGGCTATACAAGGACTAATTTTAGCGAGTAGAATTATTTCAATTATATATAATTTGTTTAAAAAAGGAACTGATATCTATTAAAAAACAACTTTTCAAAAGTAAAAAAAAAAAAAAAAAAAAAAAAAAAAAAAAAAAAAAGGGGGAAAGTTGTGGCTAAAAAATAGTGTGATATCAAATTTCCAAGGTTATGTTATGGTACTTATTTAACATTTTTTATTAAAAATTTACCATACGTAAGTCGAGTACCTAAGTATGCGTTGATAGATAGCTTTTCTCCTTTACTAAATACATCATAACGTGTTTCTGAAAATTAATTTTTTTTAAATTATGCATGATGGGCTTGGCGGCCATCTTTCCATATTTTACACAAATTTGTAAGCAGACAAGCTCGTAATATGTTTGCATTATTAAGAATTTTGAACTTCTAGTTTTGGCTACAGACAGATAAATTAAGAATGTCTTTTATTTTGAAAAAAAAAAAAATGATTTTTACTGGTTTAACTAATTAATTAACCCCCACCGAAAAAAATCATAAGATAAAACCTGAAGTTACTTCAACTTTATTTTAAGACACAAATTTCTAGGCACTCATTTCCATAAATTAAAAGCATAAAATGTTTGCTTTAGCAACAATTTCGAATTTCCGATCTTAAAAATGTACTTGTGTGCTTAGAAATTTGTGTAAAATATGGAAAGATCGCCAAGCCCATCATACATAATTTAAAAAAAAAATTAATTTTCAGAAACACGTTATGATGTATTTAGTAAAGGAGAAAAGGCTTTCTATCAACGCATACTTAGGTACTCGACTTACGTATGGTAAATTTTTAATAAAAAATTTTATATAAGTACCATAATATAAGCTTGGAAATTTGATATCACACTATTTTTTAGCCACAACTTCCCCCCCCCCTTTTTTTTTTTGGGGGGGGGGAGCTTTTTTTTTTTTTTTTTTTTTTTTTTTTACTTTTGAAAAGTTGTTTTCTAGTATATTCAAATATTACTCTAAAATTTTATATACGTGGTTCTAATGAAGTAAAAAATTAAATACTGATTAATAATATAAATAGCACAAAATTTTTAATGCTTAAGTGTAAGGCATTATATGTATGCATATATATAATATATTTAATCATAATCATGATTTAAAAAGAGAAAGTTAGCTGTACAAGTGGTTGAATCTAATATAGAAAGTTGTTTTACAATATAGTCTACAACTTCTAAAATTCGTCATAAATTTTTTTTTAACATTTATGAAAAATAAAGCAAAGTTTTCATTCCCAAATGATTTCGATTAATTTTGAAATAGTTTTATTCCAGTGTGTTTCAATTATCTTTTAAAGTTAAGATAAGAGGGAATGTATAGGAAGCGCATTCTAGTGGCACGCGTATAGCCCGCATGATAAATCCTACCAGTGTCGTGTACAGTGTTGGTGAGTTTATGACGGCCAATTACTTGCATGAGAGGTATGTGCCCGAAGGGGGTGCGGCTGCCTTACGTGGGTGTCTTTTTAAGGTAGCCTAACACGTATTTACGCAAGGAAATCCAAGGTTAGAAGAAAACCGCGGAAAGCTCCGAACGATTAGGCCGACGGGTGCGATTGGGTTTTGACACTGCACCTCCCGTCTACCAGCTTTGAGAGCACTCGTGGGGCATATGTGTCGAATACAGAGATGCCATGTATGGGAATATTTCATTAAAAATGTATTACTTAATATAACTGCCACTTGATTCTCTTCTGCGCTACATAAATATCATGAAATGTGTAATGTATTAAAGGTCTAAAAGTTTAATCTTCAAACAACAGGAAAAAAAGAATTTACTAAACGGTATGGTATTTCATGTGGCCTCTTTTATCTTGAATTACCGCTTCTCTGACATTGAATTCTATCAGTTTTGTAGTTTTCCTAATTGCGCGCAAGTTGCGCTCTTTGGGAATAACAGCTTTTTAATGAAATTGTCATACACGTGATAGTAGTACACACATGGATACATATGCATCTTGTTTACTCCTTGTTTTATCTGGGTCTAAAAATAATAGTTGATTTCAAATTGATTTAGGTGAAGTACAAGAAAAAGAAAATAAATTTAAAACTGTTTCTGTCGCGTAAAAATGTGAGTATATTAATGCCAATGTCGGGAAATGTTTTAATTAAGAATATTTTTAGAAATTTGACATGAGTTCTATCTTATGGTACAGAATCTAGTCCAATAACAAGAGTAATGAAATTTAAAATAACTTTTAGAATATTCAGCGAATCTGTTTTTAAAATGTTTAACTGTGCTGTAAATAAAGAGATTCGTTTTCACATTAAAAATTGGAAGACCAGCCTTATAATAAACCAAAGTTAATGTTTTTGCTTCTAAATTTTATTTTAAAATCTTATCTATTTTTTCGTCAAGTTTTATCTGGATTAAAAATCAGCAGTCAATTTTAACTAGATTTATATATAGCTTTTATATATTTTTTATATAGATTTATATATTACTTTTTCTTCTATCAGATAGAAGAAAAGGTAATCAAAATAGTTTTTCAAATTCGCAATATTTTAAATTTAAAGGTCATAAGTAGCGATCCATTCTAGAAATACCAAAATGATATTTAAGAGTTGAAAGGTGGCATAATGGAAGTCTCTGTTAGAAAATTTTTTGTTCCAATAATTTTCAAGTTGTGTACGTTAACCTCTGAAGATGTTGTAATTTAAATCAGGAACAAATACATTTTTATAACAAGTTAAAATAAAAGAATAATATAATTCTTTTTTTAAATGATCGTAAATGATAATGTATAAATTACCCAAAGAATGAATTTTAAAGTTCACGAGTGCTTTTTGACGAGTTTCTGCACGAGTGCACATTTTTTTTACTTAAACTAGTCGGATGTACCACTCCTAAAACTTTCTTCTATCTCATACATATTAATACAATTTGCTACTGCATTGTCAAAATTAAATGGTAGTCTATGCCTAAAATGACAATTCTAAAGATACGGAATTCCGTGCATTAGATCTTGAGATATGACTATAGTAAAAATCGTGTAAATCCAGCGCATAAGTTTTTGAGATAGACCATTGCAAAAAACGTGTAAAATTCAGCATAGCAGCGCTACCTATTGGGCGATTACCATGAAAACCATACCAACAACAACTTGTGTCAAAGTCTTACTGAATGTGAAGCTTGATAAAAATTCGTGCATTAGTTCTTAAGATAGAGCAATTGCGGGAATCGTAAAAAATACAGAATATCAGTGCCACCTGTTGGGCGATTTGTACCAAAACGTATTCGTAAATAATTTATATCAAGGATTAACTGAATATAAATTTTTATTAAATTCCGTAAATTAGTTCTTGAGATAGAGCGCACAAAAAATTTGTGCAACATACAGACAGACAGAGAGAGTCACAGACTCACAGGCTCACAGACAGGCATTTGGTAAAAACATGTTTTTTAGAATCTCTGACCCCTAAATAGAGTAAATCCGTCGAAAACCGGAAGTCGAAAATTTTCTCGAATCCAATAATTTCTTCTTGTAAAGATAGATGTAAAAAATATATAAGGATGTTGACTGAAAGTAAAATGCTTAATCTTTTTATTTTATCACTTTATTTTTAAAATTTATTCTCTTTTTCTAGTTTTATCTGGAACTGAAAATAAAATTAGATTTTAGCGAGATTTATGTGTAATACTAGCTAAAGGAAAGAAGTTTAAAACTACTTTTCATCCTTTCCGCCTTATTGTAAGATTAAATATGATAAATGGCGAGCAGTTCTTTAAAAGATTAGAAGCTGTTTTAAGAGTAAAAATAACAAGTCGTGTGCCGGAAGAATTTTTTTCAAAGTATTTTGAAGCATTTGACTTCAGATCTGTATTATCATATAGAATTTCGACAAAGAACGTGATAAATGATAACTATAAAATTCTATGAAGAATTATAATATTACAAGTTGTCAATGAATTTAAAAAAATCAATTTTTTATTTAAATTTTAGTGCTAAATTATGCAGTCTTTTAAAAATAACAAGCTTAACACCAAGGCTAACAAGGTTGACAGAAGGTTAACAGAAGGCTTTTTAAAAATTATATTGAAACTTTTATCCTATTATTCAACAAATCTTTACGTATCTGAAAATAGCATTACAGTGATGATATACTTAAATTTACGTACAATACCGAAAAAGAGAAAAACATTCTAAGTTTTTTTTTAACCCCTTCGACACTGTTGTAACTTTAAAGGAAATAAATGGTGACCAAATTAAAATTTTTTTAGATAATTTTATAAGATTAAAAATGTGAGAAAAGCAATGTAAAGTCTTTGACAGAAAAAGTTTTGTTCAAATAACTTTCAGAAAATTTGCTTTAGTTACTTACCGTTTGTAAATTTTATAATTTGAATGTATAACGAACAGTTTTCATAACAAGTTATAATAAAAGTCTTTTTATTAAACTTTTAAAATCATTGTAAGTAATAATGTATAACATAGTCAAGGAATCTATTTTAAAATTTTCAAGTAAAGTTAATCAGAAAATATACCTATTTTACATTAAAAATGAAGTACAGAAGTCGTCAAAAAATAACAAGATTAATGCTTTTGCATTTAAAATTTAAATCTTTATCCTTTCTTTTCTGTATGTTTTATTCTTTTCTGAAAATAACAGTCGATTGTAATTTGATTTATTTACGTTTAATGCCAGAAAAAGTAAAGAAGTTTAAAACTACTTCAATTTCCCTCCGCACTATTGAAAATTTAAACGTGATAAATGACAAAAAATTCTTAAGTACCTTGGATTCTATTGGATAAAATGTGTTAATAGCAAAGTCAGTGATGGAAAAGGTTTTGGTTAAATCATTTTTGGAATTTTGATATCAATATAGTGTTGTTATACAGAATTTTCACCAATAACATGATAAACGTTAGTGATAATAACTTTCAAAACGTTCAAAGATTCTTTTTTTTAAAGTTTATAAATAGTATAAAAAAGAAGTTTATTTTAGATTAAAAATTAATAAAACAGTCTTCTAAGTATAACATTATTGTAAATTTAGCGAAAATGAATGGTGACCAAATTTCCAAATTTTTTAATAATTTTTTAAGAGAAAATCAATGTAAAACCTATGATAGAAAATGTTTTGTTCAAATCACTTTCAGAATGTTTGCTTTAGTTAATTAATGGTTGTATATTTTATAGTTTGAAGTATTAACGAACAGTTTTTATAAACTGTTAAACTTTTAATATCATCGTAAGTAATAATGCATAACATGTTCAAAGAATCCATTTTAAAGATTACAAATAAATTTAATCAGAAAGGACATCTTTTTCACACTAAAAATCAATTACAGAAGTCGTCTAAAAATAACAAGATTAATGCTTGTACTAACAATTTAAAATTTAAACCTTTATCGTTTCTTTTCTTTGGGTTTTATCTGTATCTGAAAATAACAGACGATTTTAACTTGATTTACGTGTAATATCGGAAAAGTAAAGAAGGTTAAACAAATTCTATTCCCCTCCGCACTATTGTAGCTTAAAACATGATAAATGGCGAACAATTCTTAAAAAGCTTGGATTCAATTTTAAGAATAACAATGTGTTAATACCAAATTCAGTTTTGGAAAACGTTTTAGTTAAAACATTTTGAGAATTTTGACATCAGTGTAGTATTGTCGTACAGACTTTTCACCAATAACATGATAAATGTTAAAGATAATAACTCATAAAACGTTCAATGGCTCTTTTTTTTAAGTTTACAAGTGGTATAAAAAAAGAAAAGCAGTTTTATTTTTCATTAAAACTTAATGAAATAGTCTTCTAATTATAAAATATTAATAGTTCTTCTTTTAAAATTTATTTTAAAACTTTATTCTTGATATTTTCCTATTTCATCTAATTTTAAAAACAGCAGTCAATTTTACGTTGATTTATTTATAATGCCAGAAAAAATCTAAATAATTTGATCCTCATCCGAACTATTGTAAATTTAAAGCTCATAAATAATGATTAATTTTTTAAATAACTGAATACTCAAGAGTAGAATTGAGACATAACCAAAGTCTCCACCAGAAATTTTTTTGTTGAAATAATTTTCATGAATTTTCCGTAAGTAAGTTAACATATGGCAACTTTATAATTTGAATGTTTTTATAATAAGTTAAAAAAAAATTATCAGTGTTCACAGCGTTCCTAAAATTTTTTCAATTTGCTACCCGTATTTTAGAATGATAATCTTTACTGTACATTTCTAATGGAGATGTTAAATGATTCTACCACGAAGATTTTTAATTTGAATTAGTGGTAGAAAATGTAGAAAAATTTAAGAATGCTGCAAACCATGTATTAATACAATTCCTTTTAAAATTACGATAAAGGAAAGCGTATAAATAACTGAAAGTATGAAGTTTAAATTTCACAAGTGCTATGAAATAGATAATGTGCTTTTTACTGTTAAAAAAATAAATGCGGGAGTTATCTCATAATAACAAGTTTAATCATTTTTTTAAAAATTAATTTAAAAAAAATATTTTTCTTTCTCTGAGATTTTTATGGATCTAAAAATAAAAATAGAATGTAAAATGATTTACGTTTATCCCCGTAACCGTCGCGTTAAATTACGGTTTAAAAATTGAAATTGCTTATTAGATCCACTTTTTTAAAAAAAGAAATGTTCACCTTATTTAATGACAGGTAAAATGATACCATAAAAAAGCACACTATTCTATAAAAGTGCTGGGAATCAAACAAATCTGAATAATCTGAATAAAAGACACAGCTCGTGAATATCATGGGAGCGAGAATTAAGAGGTTAATACCATAAAAAGGAAAAATATCATAACTAAACGCCCGTTCTCGCGACAATCCGGCCTAGTAAAAATATGAGGAATATTGCAAGCGGCCGAGACAGTTAGGCTCCATTGTGCTGGCTCACGACAGGAAGGAGCCAGAAAGGATACATAATGCAAAAGCGGACAGACAAACCGACAGAAACAGCAATGATAGACATGATGGAGGGAGGGTTGATAACCTGAAGGAGGGAGAGCCTTGATAACCTGATTTGTCAGTTGTGGTTCGGATGTTAACAAGTACGGACGTTATTTGCCGCTGTTCCTGGTTACGTTCATATAGTATTTTGGTGTGCTTCGTATTTTTAACTAAATGGATGATAAACGAAAAAATGTTGTAGTGACTATGGAAGAGAAACTACGCAGCATAAATATCTTGCAGTTTGGAGTAACGGCAAAAACTATCACTTCGGATATAAGAGTTGGTAAAAGTACAGTGGGTGACTGGAAGAAAAGTCGAGCAGAAATTTAAAAGTAGTGTGCTGCCTAAGCCAGTGGAAGTGGGATAAAACAAAGAAAAAACATGGTGAAAGATAAGCATAAAACAGTTGAAGCTTTATTTTTGTGGCGCAAACACATAAGAGGAAATGGCTTGCCTGCTAATGGGCCAATATTGCAGGAAAAAACATTACGATTTTCCCTACAAGTAGAAAGAGAAGATTCAGAATTTACTGCCAGTGAATGACGGTTATATTGCATTTAAAACGATTGTGTATTCATCAGATTACCATAAGTGGGAATGCTTTATCTGGTGATAGAGAGGCTGTACATTTGTTCAAAGACAATCTTGCTAAGCTTATTCAACAGGAGGAAATTGCTCGGGAGCAATTTTACGACTGTGATGAGACCGGTTTAATTTATAAGATGCTCCCTACAAAAACGCTTGCATCAAAAAACGATGCCACTGGTGCGCGATACACGAAAAGCCAGGAACGAGTCAACAAATTGGCTTGTAGTACTGCAACCGACAACCATACGATTAGGTTGACTTTAATAGGTAAGACAAACAAACCTAGAGCTTTTAAAAAATTGAAAAATCAGGAATCACTACCCCTATATTACATACATCAAAAGAAAGTATGGATGAATTCAGATATATTTAAAAGCTGTTTTCAAAGTGAATCGGTACCGACTGTATAAAACCATTTGAAAGACAAGAATTTGCCGAGAAAAGTTCTTCCATTTCTTGACTACGCACCTTCGCATCAGTCCACTGATGAACTTTCCGATGCTGAATCGCTCATGATGCATCAAAGCTGAATTTTTACCCCAATGTGACGACTATTTGTTAGCCGATGGACCAGGGCGTCCTTGAAATAGAAAAGAAAAATTATCGCGGACGTCTTCTCCGTTCGTTGATATCAGCGATTGATAATAATGAAGACTACATAACCACTCTTAAAAAGATTCAGATGCTAGATGTCATAAGGTGGGTGACAGAAGCACAGGAAGAAATTCTAAACATGGAAATTGGAAGGTCTTGGAACATTCTTTTGAACGATAAAGATGGACATAAACCCGCATGGGAAACTGAAGTGGAAGATAAGAACGATAAGTTTCTTCGTTGCTGAAAAATATACCTGGCTCTGACGATGTCAATGCAGAGGACATTACAGAATGGATGACAAACGACGAAATTAATGAATTAACTGACAACGATATTCTAGAAATGGTGACTCAAGGGAAGTAACGGAAGAAAAAATGGAAAGAATGACAGGAGAAATCTCATCCCACATTCAAAAACGTTCAGGACGATTGAGGCAGCAATGCAGTACATTAGTCAGCAAGGGAAAGCGTGTTTGAGCGTTGCTGTTACGTTCTGAGCTCAAATATAGCAATATTTCTTGCTGTTTTTTTTTTTTTTTTTTTTTTTTTTTTGCTAAAAAAGGCTATGTAAAACTCTTTGTACACAAGTACAATAAAATAAAACCTGTAAGTTAAAAAAAAAAGTCACACATTAGTTATCTGAAGACTTTTTGTCAGCTATTTTTCTAGAAGTAATCACTAAAATTTGTTTCTCGATGTCTTTAGACAACATGAATCTTGAATATTCCGAAATTTGCATTTTTTTTACCTTGTTTTAGAAAACCACTACACTTCCCCTTCAACTGATAACAACATGCAATTTTAAATATGATAAATAATAAACAATTCTTCAAAAACTTGGCCACTGTTTTAAAAGAAATACTGTGAAAATACGGAGTCACAAAATCGTTTGGTCAAAAATCTTTGAAAATTGTGACACTAGTTGAGTATTACCATACACAGTCAGTAACAAGAGTATGATAAAAAACAATATCTTATAAAATATTCAATGCTTGTAAAATATTCAGGTATAAATGATAAGGTATAAATTACTCAAAGTATGAAATTTGAATTTAAGAAGTACTAAAACATAGAAAAGGTACTTCATGTTTGTTAAGCAAAATAAATACGAAAGTCGCCTAAAAATAACAAGCTTAAAACATTTATTTATAAAATTTCTTTTAAAACTCTATGCTTCTTTTCTCTCAGTTTTAGCTGAAATTAAAAATAAAAGTACATTTTAACGTGATTTACCTGTGTAATGACAGAAAAAGGAAAGAAGTTTAAGACTAATTTTTTCCTTTTCCACATTTTGGAACTTTAGATGTAATGGTGGCCAGTTTTTGGAATATTTTGATACTTTTTTAAAAGTAACAATTTGAAACAAACGAATGTCAAGTCTTTATCAGAAAATGTTTTAAAAATATTTTTCAGAAATATTCGGCCAGTTAATGTGTGTAAATTTTATAATTTACATCATTAACAAACAATTATACTAAAAAGTTTAAAGTTTTTATATTAAAGTTATAAAATCATGGTAGCTAATAATCTATAACGTACTCAAACCATTTATTTTAAAATTTACGTGTATTGGGAAAATAGAAAAGATATTATTTTAAATGAAAAATAAAATACAGAATTCGTCAAAAGAGAATCAGGTTAATTCTTTTAAATTTATAATTTAAATATTTAATTCTTCTTTTCCTTATGTTTTAACTGGGTCTGAAAATAACAGCTCTTTTTAACTTCTTTACATGAATAGAAAATGTTAGAAAATGAAAAAAAAAAATTAAACTCATTTCATCACTTTTACGCGTTTTCCTCATTTTAATGCTGATAAATAGTTTACGATTATTGAAATATTTAGATGTAAGTTTAAAAGTAAAAATTTGTGGAAATGAAAGTCGCTGTCAAATAATGTTTGGTCAGCTAATTCTCAAATATTTTTCACTAGTTAACTTCTGTAAGTTTTGTAATTTGGCTGACGAATCAACAGTTTTTTGAAGAATTTAATGTAAAAGTTTCTATATTAAACTTTTAAAATGACGATAAAATATAACCGTTATAAAATTATCAAAAAATCTATTTTAAAGTACACAAAATAGAAAATACACTTCTTTTTTGTTTCAATAATACATACGGCGCTTAAAAGTAACATTGTTAATGACTTTACTTTCAACATTTATTTTACAATTTTATCCTTCGTAGAGTTTTATAAAAAGTTTATAAAATGTATATAAAGTTTATTAAAACAGCCGCCAATTTTAACATGATATAAGTACAATACTTGAAAAAAGAAAAAACAAATTCAACTGTTAAAATGATGATAAAATGATGATAAAATGATAATCGTTATAAAGTTCTCAAATAATTCATTTTAAAGTTTACGAAATAGAAAACACACTTCTTTTTTCTTCAATAACACATAAGGTGCTTAAAAATAACATTGTTAGTGTTATTACTTTCAAAATGTATTTTTAAATTTTATCTTTCTGATTTTTAAATTTTATCTGGTTCTAAAAACAGCAGCCAATTTACAGCCAGTCAACAATTTTCTCAACAATTGAAAATAAAGTTTTCTATATTAAAATTTCAAAATGATGATAAAATGATAATCGTTATAAAGTTCTCCAATAATTAATTTAAAAGTTTACGAAATAGAAAACACAGCTTTTAGTTTCAAAGTTTATTTTACAATTTTATCCTTCTTATTTTTTAGTTTTATCTGGTTCTAAAAACAGCAGCCAATTTTAACAGTATGGCTATAACAATACAATACCAGAAAAAAGAAATAAACATCGAACAACTCCTTTGCATTATTGAAACTTTAAAGCTCATAAATAGTGATCCATATTTGAAATACTTAAATTCTATTTTAGCGTACAAATGCGACAAAGTGTGTGTCACAAAGTACTTTTAAAAACTATTTTTTTCACGACGTTTACCAAAGTTAAACTATTTAAATTTGAATAATGAAGAGAAGCATCGTCATAAACAATTTAAAATACATTTTTAATACAATTACTTTTAAAAATGTGTTAAACGATAATTTATAATGTATTCAAAGTAGGACTTGTAACATTTACAAGTGTTATGAAATAGAAAAGGCACTTCAAACATATAAGTATCCTAGAAAGCTGTGTTACTTTTATTTTTGGAAAGTTTAAATCGTTATCTCTTTTTTCTGTCCGTTTTTTTTTTTTTTTTTTTTTTTCAAAGTCTTATACAATTTTTAGAATAAAACTGTGAGAATATGAAAGCTTAAGTTGGAAAATTTTTATTAAATAATTTTGAGAAATTTACCTGAGTTTTATCATTTTTAATCTATGCTAAACAGGTAAGAAATGAAAATAACTTATAAATTATTGAACTAATCCCTTTTGAAGTTTACAAGTGCTATAAAATAGAAGAGGTTTTGACAGTTACAGCAGTCGTATAATAGGGGTAATGCTTTTGAATTTTATTATAAAATTTTATTCTTCTTTTTTAAAAATTTTGTCTGGGTTCTGTAGCTAACTGGTATCCATTCAGCCCAGTGATTAGCACGATGGTTACAAATTGAAGAGTTGAACATGTTCTTGGGCTCGACAGCAGCGTGGTCTATACAGAGTGACTGTGAAAATCTTTCCTTGTGTAAATAAATCATTCGGTTAATTGTCCCTTAACCGTTCCTTTCCGAGGGCATCTATCTAATTTAAATATAGCCAAAACTGACCTATGCTTAAGGGGCCTGGTCACTCAGCTTCCGATTTCCCCTCACTAATGATGACTCCTTACTGAAGATGTTAAAAATATGAATTTCCCGAGAAGATATTTTAATAAACGAATGCATCAAAAGTCCATAGGCTTAACATTTCGGAGGGGAATTCCGAAGCTGAGTGACCAGCCCCCTTAAGAAAAACTATTCCCTCTCTCAATGAAACTAATTATAGATTTTTATGTTGGATTTAGGTATAATACATTTATGTACAATACTAGAAAAAAAAAAGTTTAAAACCACTTTTCTTCGGCTTTGCAATAGTTTAAATATACAGCTGATCAATGGTAAAATACACGGGGTCTACTCAAGACGGCTGTGAAAATCTTTCCTTCTATACATAAATGATTAGGTTCATTGTCCCTTAAAAGGGCATGTGCCTTATACAAATATAGCCAAAACTGACCTATGCTTAATAAAACCCTCCACTCTATCCATGAAACTAATTGAATTTATATTCGATTGATTTTTATATTCGATTTAGATATAATACATTTAGGTATAATCTAAAAAATAAAAGTTTAAAACAGCTTTTCTTCCGCTTCGCAATAGTTTAAATATACAGATGATCAATATTTTTGAAATGTTTAAATGCAGTAATGGAGACCAATATTGTGAGGAAACTGAAATATCTTTTATAAAATGTATTGTTTTTATTATTTACCAATCATTTTTTTAAATTAACATCTGTAAATATATTATATTGAATAATCACCAAACTCTTTTTTTAAAAGGTTAAAAAAATATTTACATTAAGCTTTTAAAATCATGATAAATGTAATGATTTATGGAATATTTAAAGAGGCTGTTTTAAAAGTAATCTGTTTCACACGAAGTAAGAAATAAAAAGCAGAAGTAAAATATATAGATAGAAGTCGTCTAAAAATAACCAGCTTAATTATTTTGCTTTTAAAATTTTATTCTAGAACTTTATCCTTCTTTTCTTCAAGTTTTATCTGGAACTGAAAACAACAGTCGATTTTAACTTGATTTACGCATAATACTATAAAAAGGAAAGAAGTTTAAAACAACTTTTATCCCTTTCGCAATTATTGTAACTTTAAAGCTGATAAATGGTGGACAACTCTTGAATTTCTTAGGAGTAGTTTTAAGACCAAAAATGTGAGAATATCAAATTGTCTGTAAGAAAATGTTTTTTGAGAAATTTTACACAATTTAATTTGAGTTTTTTTCTAGTTGTAGTAATAGTTAAGCTGTTTTTTAATCAGATAAAATTTACATGGGTTTTTTTTTTGTTTCGTACTTAAAAGTAAAACTGAATCATTATAAGATCACTCCTGTGTCTGTCTGTCCGTCTGTCACAGCCATTTTACTCGTAAACTATGGAACGTGGAAAGTTCAAATTGGGGAAAATAATAAAGACTATTATTCCACATATTTACAGATCATTAAACATTCACAAAAATATTTAGGAATAATGTAGAGGGGCTAATTAAGTTATTTGAAAAAAAAATGTTTTCTTCGTATACGTGTGGGATATCGTGTAAAAGCTTTCGTAACGCTGAACTCAAAAATACATTTCTTTTAATTTAGGTATTATATTTTCAAAAATATCGCCCAAAATGTAGTGCAAAAATTTGTCCCCTCCCCTCCCCCACATCTATTTTCGAATCTATTGAAACTAAAATTATGAAAAAATAGAGGTAGTAGACGTTAAGTTAAATCTTGCTGGAAAACTATAGCGATTACCCCTAGGTCACATACTTTTTAAGAAAAACGCATTTTTTCCGATACACACGAATTTTGATTTGCAGGCATTCAGCAAAGGTGTTGGGAAGCACTTGAGGCTATCGTAGCAGAAGTATTAAAGCATTATTTTCGAAAAAAAATCGACTGTAATTAGTTGAGAAATTAACCTTTAAAGACACGGACGGTGTGGACATACATAATGACAGGGACGGCGTACGGTACGTACTATGGGCTTTTAAAGCCCAGATAGCACCTTTTAATGATATATTTGTGTAATGTAATGTCCAGTAGCAGTATAAAAGCATTAAACGTCAAATTGTTAAAAACAGACTAATTTAATTAGAATTAATCATATAGTTTGCATTGAGTGGATCTCTCAATGTGCCTCCCGTGTCTTTAAAAGTTAATATAAAACCTATCTGGAAAACCGCGGCACGGACGAAGGCGCCGTTGCAACTTAGCGATCTTCTTTGGAAACGCGATTAGCATAATGCCAAGTTTAAACTTTGAACAAGGGTTTTGTTTTAGATACACTGTACACATTAAAGATTATTACTACGCCCAATTTAGTTTTAAGAAATGCAAAATGAAGTTTAATCTCTTGCGCTCTAAGATGTTCGCAGCGTACGTCATGCTATTTTGGCCATTTCAGACAATATGATATATGGCTGATGTTTTTTAATTAGACATTCCGAATTCTCACTAGAAAGTTTTAACTATTATTTCTGCTTTACAAGATGATTGATTTTCCATAAATAAAAGTAAAAGAAAATTATCAATTAAATTTTTGTGGTTTTAATTAAAAATTTCAAAAAAAAAAATCTGCTTTAGACGGCAAAACTGGTGGTTAGTGACATACATCCGCTAACAGCGCCAGAGCGCAAGGAGTTAAATAGGAATTACTTTTATCGTCAGTACCGAATTAGTTTCATTACAGACAGATTAGGATAAGATTTAAAAAAAAAAAGAGTTATACAGAACAGCAGTATTTGATATTATTTAGGCTTCATATCTCTTTAAACTTTTATTGTATACCCATTCATACTTTTCTAATATATACAGCTATACCCAAACCTACGTTGTATAGTTTTTTACAAAGCGTTATTATTCTTTTAGCAACGATTATTTTAATAATAGAGTTAATCATTCATATATTTTTCGTACGGAACCCTCTGAGCGCGAGTAATACTCGCACTTGACCGTTTATTTGTGTTTGAGAAATATCTTTAAAAATAAGTTTAAGTTAAAGGCATGTGTAGCATAATATCTTTTAACGAATTCACCATTAGAAGTATTTTAAAAACTAGCATGTTAAATAATATTCTAACTCAATCCGAATTCGTGATTGGCTTTTTAGGGATATACATGTTTTCCAGAATATGGCAGGTTTAACTTTTCTAAGCACTTTACTACAATTAATAATCTTTAGTCGAATAATACATTTTGGTTCATTTTTGTAGAAATAAGATTATATTTTACCATTAAATAATGCCAAAAGTTATTATTGAGATATAATTGTAGTAAATAGCTAAAAAAGTAAAACCAGCTTGAACTCTTTTAAAGTTAACATATAGTACCCGAAAAAGCCAATCAAAAGCTGCTATATTGGATCTGTATTTTTTGACGTTCCTACATTCATAATAGTCATAGTTTTCTCCTCTAAATATGTTTTTCAGTATTATTTTCTTAAAATAAGTTTGAAAAAAAAAAAAAAAAAAAACAAAAACATTTGTAATATATTACATAATTAAAGTTCGAAACATAAGTAATTCTAGATTCTATGCATTTTTATTTAAATGTATCTTTTCATGATTATCTATGTTAGATTAGAAGTATTATTTATTTTTAAACAATTCTAGTTTAGTTCAAATATTTGATTAAAAAAATTAAATTACCTACATTTTATTTGCTACGTAACTTTTTATATTTCATTGAGAAATTTTACTGAATCTGTCATATATATGGAAATTCGTAAAAGGTTTCCTATAAGAGGAATTTATTATAAAAAGTTTATGCATACTTCCAACCTTTAATTTCAGTTTCATTGGAGAAAACTTAATTTTAAACATCTTGTTTTCTGTTTTTAATGAGGTATACTTATGCTTAACATTTAAATTTCAGTAAAGTTCTCACTTTTAATAAAATTAATAATTAAAATGACACTCCTAGCAAAATTCAACTTCAGAGTAATGGAAAATTATGCTAATTTCTTTAGTCTCTTATAAGCACATAGGAAAGTTTAAAAATGTACATTATTAAGATTCTTCTACGTAGTTTAACCCTCGTGTGTCTTTATGTCTTCAGCTGCGTTAAAATTAAATTACAAATTATTAAATGATCTGTAGACATCTTAAAAAAAATAAAAAATAAAAGATATTTTGGCAGAAAAATATACTTTAATATTTTTTAAAAATTGATTAGACAGAACTTTCATGTTATTTTAACTAATCGTCGAATGCTATTAAGGAGATAGTTTAACTTTTCAACAATTTTGTTTATTTTTAGAATTATGGTTCAAATGGTGTACACGCTGCATTTCACTGTTCAACTAAAAGCACATTTTGAAAAAAAAAATTAAGTGCATATTTAATTAAAATTAAATATATATATATAATATTTGATTAAAAAAAAATTTTACTACTTAAAAAAAAATTAATATTTTCGTCTATTTTTTTTTTTTAAGATTTTGCAATGTGCATAACACAAGAGGCTACGCATGAATTTTTAGAAACATTTAATATTACATTTAATATAATTTTTTTACTGATATACATATAGTGCAAAACGATGAAATATGACACATAGTCATAAACTTTTTTTTTTAATAACAAAAGACATGAAGTCCAATTCCATGCGCATGTTCATCACATATATAATAATGAACATGTACAAAAAAGTTTAAATCTCTGTCTCAAATACAAAAAAAAAAAAAAAAAAAACTTAACATTTTTAAAACATGAAAGCGAAGAAAATATGACATGGTGAAAAGCCATTTTAAATTTTAATTTCTGTGTGCAGTTACACTGAGTGTATTAATAAAATTTACAATATCTCGGATCATAATTACCGTATGTATGAAAATAAGGTGTCAAAATATTTACAATTAAAACGGTTTTCATTTAATATTTTAAAAAAAAATCAATATTTTGATCAATTTTAAGATAAAATGTTCCCTTAACAAAACAGAATTTGAATCAAATTAAAACACATTACGTGAAGTTTGACGTTAGCATAAACTAACAAAAAGTTAGTTTATTTGTGATTTTAACCAATGTTGAGATAATTGTGAACGTACGACAAAATGTTTGTCTGACTTTATAAAGCATACATAAATGCACAATAGTAAAAAGGAAAAAAGAATATACTTCATGTGCAATTTATCATAAAAAAGTTCAACCAACTGATATGATTAAATTATCTTATATTATAATGCGAGTAATAATTGTGTGTATGTAAATTTTATCTTAAAAATGGCTCTAACGATTATGACTAAATTTTGTATTTTACCATTTTCGGACATGAGAAGACCATTGGGCTAGATCCTGTGTTCCAGAAAATTTGATTAGTGGGTCATTTTGGGTTGTAATGGGTCAGGGTAAAGCTAATTATATCTGAAAACGGCTCAATCGAATTTGACTAAATTTTATATCCAACCGTTTTGGGGCACGAGAGAACTATTGGGTTAGGTGACATGTTCCAGAAATTTGGATTATTGGGTCATTTTTGGGTCACTTCAGATCAAGTTAATTTTATCTAAAAAACGGCTCTAACGATTTTGACTAAATTTTGTAATCTACTGTTTTGGATTCCGAGAAGACCAATAGGCCATGTCACGTGTTTTAGAAAATTCGATTAGTGGGTCAATGTGGGTCAAGATAAGTTTATCTAGAAAACAGCTCTAACGATTTTGACGACATTTTGTGTTCTATCGTTTTCTGGCACGATAATACCATTGGGGTAGGTTGCATGTTCAAGAAAATTCGATTAGTGGTTCATTTTGGGTCACAATGGGTGAGATGTCACGCTAATTGTATCTAAAAAAACGGCTCAAACATTTTAACAAAATTTTGTAATATACCGCTTCTGGGCCTGAGATGACCATTCGGCTAAGTTACTTGTTCGAGAAAAATCGATTAGTGGGTCATTTTGGGTCACCGTGGTTCAAGCTAATTGTATCTAAAAAAAAAGTCAAACGATTTTGACAAAATTTTGTATTATATCGTTTCTGAGCATAAGACCATTGGGCTAAGTCACATGTTCGAGAAAATTCCATTAGTGGGTCATTTTTGGATCTCTGTGTGTCAAACTGATTGTATCTAAAAACGGCTTAAACAATTTTGGCAAAATTTTTATTACATTGTTTCCCAGCACGAGAAAATCATTGGGATAGTGTACATGTTCGATAAATTTAGATTAGTGGGTCCTTTTTGGGTTACCGTGGGTCAAGCTAATTTTATCGATAAAACGAATTTAACGATATTGACTAAATTTTGTATTCTCTCATTTTCGGGTTCGAGAAGAGCATTGGTTAAGTCGCATGTTCGGAAAAATTCGGTTAGTGGATCATTTTGGATCACTATGTATCAGGATCATGCCAATTGAATCGAAACAGCAAGAATGATACAGCGAGAATAAAATATCCAATTGAACGCAAGGTTAATTTTGACCGAGCTTAGCTCCGTCATCCCTGATAGTAAATGATTAATTTTGTTGATCGTAAAATGAGATATTCTGCTCTGTCTTTAATGGTTATTTATAAAAGATAAAATTTTTTATTCGATTATCTTATTCAGACATAAAATAATACATAAAAATTAGTTGTTATTTAAAATGAAATTTTACGATAAATATGTTTGCCAATTTTATTTTTTAATTTGCAACATGAACACATTACCTACGTTTGCTATCATACGTGTTTGAAACTGCTAATTTCAGAACTCATTAGTGTCATTATAAGTGTTTTCACACAAAAAAATTTCTTGTCGGTTTCAATTTAACGTGACTCTACTAATTACTCATGAATGGTACTTAAGAGACTATTTAGTTAGATTTGAAATTCCACATCAACAAATTTCTTTGCAAGAACTGAAACCACTAATTTCTATATTAAAAATGCATATTTTAAATTCCGTATATCATTGTCTATTTTACCTCTGAGAAAGCTAATTAACAGTAAAACTTACAGAACAGATTACTTTAATCCTTATTAAAAACTCATCTATATTAACAACGTGAAAGAAATCTAATGTGATTTATATAAAAATTTATTAAATGAATATAGCTCATTTTATTTTATATTTTTTAAATATCCATACCGAAATCAATTTAAGTTGATGAATTCTTCTCATATGTGTTTTACTGAGAGTCATTTTTATACTTACGGCATGTCTTAATATTTATTGCCTTTTTTTCTAATTTTGGCAACAATTAATTTATCTACCAAATTCTCTTTTATTTAATGTACCGGTATCGATACTGAACGCTATGCCATTAAGGGAAGCTTTTATATTTAAACAAACAACGAAAATGTTTTTGAATGTCGCGCATAAATTTCAGATCTCTTGGTGTTGCTAATAGAACATTCTAGTGTTAACGAATCTACCTATAGATATTTATCCATTAGATCCGGAACAACGTAATTTCAACCCAAATAATGCTTTCGTGCGGTAATCTTAACATGATTTGCTCTAGTTTAGAAAAAGGTAAGTCAACTTTTCTTTAATTGCTTTTGCTTGAAATTAAGCAAATTTTCTGTATCTTTTGCTACAAGGTGCGACAATGGCGTTCATAAATTCGTCGGAAGAACCTATTTTTTGAATAACCCACCAGGGAACAAATACATTGGGCAGAAGATTAATAGTTACTACTAAGTATGTACAAAGGATAAATATATAGAAGGGTGAAACTTTTATAGCCCTTCAGTGTAGTAACCAGCGTTGTCACCCACTGCCATTGTTCTGAAAGCTGCAAGATGCCGTTGGCAGCGCCTGTTTTGCTGATCCTTCTAATGAAGCGGTCTACAGACTGCAGAATTTCTGATACCGTTTGAAAGTGAATGCCATGTATACAGACTTTTTAGTCTTTTAAAAACTCCATCCATCTGGAAAACAAGTTGACATAAATATACACGTAGCGTCGGTGATTTATGACGGAGGATTATATTCACCTTTTTAATATGAGAAAGGATATATAGCCAGTTAATAGATGAAAATGCAGAAAGTCCAGTAAAAGGTGCTTTATTTCCGGGTTCGTACATATTGAGGAAACCAGTCTAACGGCCGGCGCTGGAGAAGGGCACACTACATTTTTTATAGTCACCGATACACGATCAGGAACAGAATGATGTCATAATCACATTTTAGAGCATTGAATTATTGGCGAGCAGTAATTTACAAAACTAGCAAGCCAGTAGAAATCTGGCGAGAATTCCATTGAAATGAGACATGTGTTCAAAACCGTTAATGTATTGTCAATGAGGAGGGTAAAAGGGCAACATATGAAATTTTAACGCCAACGGATAACCGAGAAAATATGGGGAACAGAAAACCACAAAGCCGCATTTTACAGGGGATTTGCCAAATCATGGGAATAGGCGCGGCGAGCCGTTTGAAGGCATGTGCAATTAAAAATAAGATATTCCAGACAAAAATTATGATAAGAATTTATACGTTGGAAAGAAAAGATGCAGATGTAGTGACCAATCAAAAAAAAAAAAAAAGAAAGAAAAGAGGCATGAGAAAGATCCCGCATAGCAACCAAATTAAACATGCAAGTGTACTGGGTAAGTTGTTTCGATGCGAGATAAAAATAGCATGCCTCATTTAATCTACGACTGCTCTTTGCGGTTTTTGAGAATTAAGAGTGTGAAACGAGAATGTATTTCTAAAGGAAAAGAGCGATGAAAATAGATTTAATTTATGGTTTTAAGACAGATTTAAAATATAGGAATTTAGTAAAATAACCTTATTTTAAAAAGGGGGGGAGTAAGGGAAAAATGTATTAATAGAATATGGGAAGGAAATATCCTTCACATATATCTTCCCCTTATCCGAAAATAACTAACGCGAACAGCGGTAGCAAAAGAAAAATAACCCGTCTCATCTCAAATACATTACATATAAAAATACAGTAAATTATTTTCTGTAGGGACCCGGCGTAATAATATTTACGTTATAAATTGTAAAATGGGTAAACAAAGGATATATATATATCATGTCTCCATTTCGCATGCATGCAAGCATGCCTTAAAAAAATTGGTACCACTAAATTTTCAATGAAAATTACCTGAGCTCAGTTCGACTTCTGGATAGCTGTAAATAAGTGTGCACACATTTTTTTTGTTAATTCAAATTCCAGAAGATCATAATTTTATAAAATTTGAAATCAATATTCAAATAAAAAGCAATTCTTGTGATTGCTATATCAGTTGGTTATACTCCAACTTCAAATACAATTCCGAGACATGATGTTTAAATAAAGACAAAACAACACTTACGTATAGGTAATAAAAAAAACTGGAAGTGTTAGGCACTGTACCTTTAACTCACCTTTTATAAGAGTGATGGTAATGACAACAGAAGGAGAGAAAAATGAGAAATGAGAAAAGAGGCACTATTAATTGTTGAAGATTGCAGGTAGTCATAGCCCTGACTCCTTGAATAAAATGTGTATGTGTATTGTTAAAAAAACTACTATAAAGTAACCTGTAACCTAATAAGCTTTTACATCTATACCTTAAAACAAAACAAAAAAATATATGTAAATTAACCTATCATGTAGCCATACAAATATAAATATGCAAGAAAAAAAATTATGAAATTTAATATGAATGACGCATGTACAACTGGTGATACATAATAGAAAGGGTTTGTGTGTGTGTGAGCGCAGCCTCAATTAACATCTCTTGGAGATATAACTGATATACACCTGGAGAAGGCTGCATGTCTGTAATAGAGTGAAAGGGAGAAAAAAATCTACACCTGTGCATTGTGTAATAGAAAAATTCATGAAAAGAAACCCATATTCACATCAATTGCCTTGTACCACAAGGAAAGTAATTGATGCTATAGAAAAAAATGTGTATTCCTATACAACTGTCATCCACAGATAACAATCTCATTCGCGTAGCATGCTGCCACAGTGAAGAAGTAGAACCTTTGTAAAATCAAACACCGTTGTAAAAAAAAACTTTGAACTTGTCGCATGCTAAGCAGGGCTATCGCGATACTGTGGAAAAACAAAATTAAAGGATATATTTTTTATAAAGAAACAAACAACCTCTATTTAATTAAAAAAAAAAAAAAACAGGCTAGCAATAGAATCATACTGCATGTCATAATAATTATTAACTTATATCATGACTCAAAAATAGGCTGCCAAAAGACTATACGGGCAGTATATGTGTGAATAGACACCTTCTAATCTCAAAAACCAGTCACAATGAACTAATGTGTTATAAACTATGAACTACTTGTATTGTATGAAGAATGTCTGGTTAAACTCTAAACCAGCCGCAATGAACTAAAGTGTTATATGCTATGAAGTACTTGTAATCTCACATGAACAAAAAAAATGTGTAAATATACTCATGAACTAAGTGTAATCTCACATGAACAAAATTGTGTAAATATACTCATGAACTACTTGAATCGTGTTGAAAAAGAAAAAAATATATACTGTCGAATAGATCGTTAGCAAAGGGTTAAAAGAAATTTAAGTGATTGCGCACAAAAATATAGCTCAATGTGTTGTGACAACAATTTATAATATTAAAATACAAAACTGTAAAACTTGATAGGCTTCTATACACCTGATGTTTAGGCTAGAATCATGTTAAAACAAACGTGAATAATGTAAATAAACATTTTTTTTAGCTCTAAGTAGTGATCACAAGAAACGCTACAAAGTGTATGTATCTATAACGGATTCCGTGTGAGGAAAAAAAATTGCAAGTTTCATATAAAAATTTTAAAATAGAAGAAAAGTTTAAATGTTGCAATAATGATGCCAAATGTTTACATAAAAAAATTGTATGGAAGCAATGAAAATAATCAATCACAATAATTTTATACCCAAAAATGTCAATTTTTAAAGATATCCTGTCACATTTCATGAGGGGAAAAAAATCATGCATAGAGTCACCATCCGTGTCCAAACAATCAAATTCTACAATCAAATTATATCAGTAACGCAAAATGTATGTGAAAAGAAATGTACAACATGCAAGTTATTTCATGTAACAAAATACTGAACGGATGTGGAAGCAACGTCTTTAAAAATGTAAGAAATCAAGGAAAACAAATTACTTTTAAAAAGAAACATTTAGTTAGAAAAAAAAAATTGCCTAATAAAATAGAACTGCCACTTTCTATCTTAATGACAATGTACACAAACCGTGAGCAAGCAAGTACATAGAAAAAAATACGAGAAGCACATAAAGTCATGATTAAATCCAATCATGGCGCGTGTTAACTTTGAACGCTAAGTCAAAATAATTCTTGTCAAAATGAAGTGTAAATATGTGTATGCATGTAAAGGCAGGTCGAATATAAAACCACAACAGATATGTACAAGCGTTGTAAACAATTTCTACAGTGAACTTATTATGAATTTATATGCGCATATAGAATTAATGTGAAAAGCGCGAGGTAGTGTAGATTTTTTTTTATTAATTTCATGTCTAAGTAAATAAAATTAGTAGTGCCCAACATTAAAAAAAAAAAAACTGATAAACTAGAAAAGTGTGGAATAATGATATACTTAAAAATAATACCTGAATTTATGAAATCTGTAATTGAAATTTAAAACAAATTCCCCGTTTTTGCACAGACAAGTGGCCATCTTGCCAACGTACAAAAATGTAGATATAAAGAAAAAAAAATGACACCATGCTATCTCCAGAAAATAGCACAATGCAAGATAAACTCAAAGTAACTAGAAAAAAATTAACCCCATTTAATTATAAACAAAAACTGTGATCTCACATCAAGAAATGTGTGAAGGTATGTAAAAACACGGCAAACACCTGATTTCAAATGTTAACTGATAATCTTATGCATTTTAAAACGAAGAAACAGAAACAAAGTTACCTGTTCTCATATTATTATTTCTATGCATGATGACTCGAGCATGGATTGAAACTGTTAAGAGTATAACATGTGACAGGCTGAGATAAAATATCAAGAGAGGCTCTTAGATATTACGCATAATAATTCTAAATATGTAAATGTAATGTATTTACGAAAGTATTGTAAAATTAAAATTAAGAAATGTCCCAAAAAAATTAGTAAAATCGAGTGAAAAGTTTACTATACGCAAACATAAACCTAAGTTAATTGCCTCATTCAGTATCTATCCAAATTGTACCAGTGCAACACATAAGATATTTAATATAATGGTACAACGTGATGTACCAATTGTTGTATATTATATCATATCAATATTTAAAAAATATATATATATCATATACACATAAATTATAATAAAGAATTATATAAACTTGATTACCTGTATAGACGTAAACGAAAACACACAATACCATTTATTTAGAAGTTTTTTCTATTACTTTTTCTCTTCTTTTGAGAAAAAGCACAAATTATAATAATAAAATGTATGTAATTATAATGAAAGATGCCTGTAAGATCATGTTTTCTACTATCCTCTGCATTCATTATTGTGCAGACATCTATGCATCGCACTTCTTTTCCATAATTTTACGGTTAACATTATAATATATAGCTCTATTTTTTATGAGAAAATACAAAACTGTGTTACCTAAAAAAATATTTAAAAATGTGGTAGCGCTGTCTACCTAAACAAACAAATACAAATTACAGAAACATTGCCTTAACGAAGTTTTAGATAAAATGTAATGTGACAGACACAATCGATTAAAAACAATTGCGAAACGAAAAAAAAGTAAACAATGAACTAGCATTATTATTACTTTCTCCATTTATATAATAGTTCCAATTTGGATGCAATTCACTGCCGTAAAACAATAAAATTATTTGTAAATTGCCTCGATGTGTGTGTCACATTTACAATGTTAAAACAATCTTAAACCAGATACTAATTGAAATGAAGTTAGATGCTTTTCATATATATATATATATATATATATATATCATACCACATCATTAAAATGAAATCTATAGAGCATCATAGACAAATATTACCGCATTAATACCAATAACAAAAAAAATAGATGAAAATGTACAATAAACTAATAATCTTACCATTATAGTTTTTTTTCAGGTATGAGGAATTAAATTTTTATGTCACATCCTCCTTATAGTAGATGATCCAAGCACTTATTTCCTCTGTTTCCTTTTTTTTTACGCTAAACAGAACTGAAGAAAACGAAAAAAATTGCAAAAAAGGAAAAAAAACTTTTTTTGTGAATACCTTCTTTCAAAAGAAGAAAATAATATTTTTACAACAGATTTAAACACCGCAAAATATCTATTATCCATATCCATAATAAAATTACTGCTTATAGTATCTATTTTGAAAAGCAAACTGCTGACAAACCTTACAACAGTATATTTAAGATTAAGAAGTTTAGCATAAAAATACACTTAAATGAAAAAAGGAACACTATATCAATTTTAGTTTGAATATATATATTTTACATATTGCGACTAGTTTATGCCGCATTAAAAATGCACTCATGTTAATAAAATAATAAACTTACCTTAAAGAAACAACATTACTTAAAAATTACTCAAAAATAAGGCACTGGACAAAAAAAAGAAAAAAAAATACTAATAACCATAGGGACACGTAAAAGGAGATTCTCTCTTTTTTTTTTTTTTTTTTTTTTTTGAGAGAATAAGTTTCCAAAATAAATGCTTTCATACCTATTGCGATTTTAAAAAACTTCTTTGGATACGCCGTTTTAGTTTACTGATAAAAGTTTTCTCTTTGAACGTATTTCATGATTCTTTTTTTTTTTTTTTTTTTTTTTTTTTTGAGCGAAAATAACACATTCACTTAAGTCCTTGATAAAGTATAGAAATGTTATCACATGCGCTTCGAATAGGAGCAATTCACTGCGGTGCACTGAAGTTTCTCTCTAGTATGAGTGAGTCATGTCAAAACAGCAAACAAATTTTTCTTCTTCTTTTTTTTTTTTGCCGCTACGAAAAGG
The DNA here is from genome assembly GCA_963932465.1 of Maratus speciosus. Taxonomy (NCBI): domain Eukaryota; kingdom Metazoa; phylum Arthropoda; class Arachnida; order Araneae; family Salticidae; genus Maratus; species Maratus speciosus. The sequence goes on along the minus strand of OZ010790.1, from coordinate 414,858,381 downwards.
CCCGCTCTGGCGGGAGTGAGATACGAGATCCACGGCCATATCACGGTGTGAGGCCCCTCGGTCAGACTCGAACCTTTCGCCGGGAGTACGCGAACCCCATTTACGAGAAGATGGATGGTCGATAGATCGCTTGTTCTGTAATCGTAGTATAAAAATCTCCGATATCTGTTGAATACTTGAGAGAAAAAAGTTAAATCCCAAAATTCCATACACTGGAAATATCCGTTACATATATTCCTGTGATTCAGCACAGGGATGGCGTTTTAATAATCCAGTCATAAAAGTTCGCTATTGTTTGCTCTTTTGCTTACAGGGTGAAGAATTGAGTCGATGTGACTCTTTGAAAGGCTACGAAAAATCATATTATTACAAAAATCAATTATCTGCCCCTCTTCAGCAATCTCTCGATAAGTCCTTGATGCACCATATTTATATACAGACTTTTTAGTCTTTTAAAAACTCCATCTATCTGGAAAACAAGTTGAGATAAATATACACGTAGCGTCGGTGATTTATGACGGAGGATTATATTCACCTTTTTAATATGAGAAAGGATATATAGCTAGTTAATAGATGAAAATCCAGAAAGTCCCGTAAAAGGTGCTTTATTTCCGGGTTCGTACATATCGAGGAAACCAGCCTAACGGCCGGCGCTGAAGAAGGGCATACTACATTTTTTATGCTCACCGATACACGATCAGGAACAGAATAATGTCATAATCACATTTTAGAGCATTGAATTATTGGCGAGCAGTAATTTACAAAACTAGCAAGCCAGTAGAAATCTGGCAAGAATTCCATTGAAATGAGACATGTGTTCAAAACCGTTAATGTATTGTCAATGAGGAGGTTAAAAGGGCAACATATGACATTTTAACGCCAACGGATAACCGAGAAAATATGGGGAACCGAAAACCACAAAGCCGCATTTTACAGGGGGTTTGCCAAATCATATGAATAGGCGCGGCGAGCCGTTTGAAGGCATATGCATTAAAAATAAGATATTGCAGACAAAAATTATGATAAGAATTTATACGTTGGAAAGAAAAGATGCAGATATAGTGACCCAATCAAAAAAAAAAAAAAAAGAAAGAAAGGAGGCATAAGAAAGATCCCGCATAGCAACCAAATTAAGCATGCAAGTGTACTGGGTAAGTTGTTTCTATGCGAGATAAAAGTAGCAGGGTCAATCCATTTCAAGTGGTCCAGAAAATCATCAATTCGTTGCTTGACCATTTTTAAAAAATTTGAATTTTTTTTGTACAAGAACCCTAACATGATAAAGTTCAAAATGACTATTATTTTAATTTTATTAATTTTAATTTGTGCATGGCGGCCATCTTTGTTTCATCGTCTGCAGCAATTTTCTCACAAGAAGGGTTTACGGAATTGTAAATAATTCATCGTTTATTTATCCAATTCAACTGCGAATTAAAGCAATTTGTACAGAATACATTGGGCTAAAAATATGGTAATGCAGTAATTTCCAAAACTAACTGCTTATTGGTAAAATTTAAGCATAAAGTTTCAGATTTTTTCCAAAATTTGTCCGTTTACAAGAGGAAATTTTTCTAGCAAGGAATACTGTCAACATGATATATATATATTTTTCAAAAATAGGTCGAAAGTACTTGCACTCACACGCCGAGTTCCAGATCTGGGACTTGCTTTCTATTCGCTAAAAAAAATCCCAAATTTTTCAAAAATGTCAAAAATCGCACTTTTCAGGCTTTGATATCTCTGGTGGGGCACGAGATAAAAATCTGAATTTTTTTTTATAAGAGTATTGTATGGTAGTGTTATGCACAAGAAATTTCAGGATGGAGATTTGACTACAAGCTGAGATATGGCAAGGGCAACATGTCAAATCAATACTGCCAAACTATTGTTTTGTTGTAGTCACATCTAAGTATTTATCTCAGAGTGTCATTTAAATTAATGTTTTTGATTATCTTTAAATAATAGTAACAGAAAATAAAGCCCTTTGCAAAGCTTAACAATTAATTAAAAAATAATTATACCTAAGGCCATACATTTTGTATGGTTTCAGTAATTTTTGTTGTAAGTAATTTTAGTAACTAAAAGAAACCTCAGAACTTTTACATAAAGAAAAAAAATTATACAAGACCTGAGACAAAAACAACATAGGGAAAAGGAAAAGCTGTTAATGTTGTCATACTTGTTGAGACATGATCAAACGTGTCAAAACACATTGTTACTTGTTGGTTCAAAAACCACAATTTTGATCTTTCCCATAATTTTATTTGTAGGAACCAAGTCTTGCCATCTTTTGATAACTTGATTGATGATCTTGGCCCTTCTGGCTCATAGATATATACTTTGAAATCACTATGTGCAAGTTCCAATTCATTAATAATTCCTAGCTTAATTCTTATGCAAAAATGTGATTTTTCTGCAGTATAAATTTTGAAGAGGCTTTGGGTATCTTTACTTTCTGATAATTACTTGAGGCTGATGCATGGCAACATCGCATAATGTTTCATTTACAGGAACATACTTATGGTAGGAAAAAATTTCAGGGACTGGCAAGCAGCATTAAAATTGTGGTTTATAAACCAACAAGCAGGAATGTGTTTCGGCACGTTTGATCATGTCTCAACAAGTATGTCAACATTAACAGCTTTTCCCTTTCCCTATTCTGTTTTTGTCTCAGGTCTTGTATATATATATATATATATATATATATATATATATATATATATATATGTAAAAGTGCTGAGGTTTCTTTTAGTTACTAAAATTACAACAAAAATTGCAGAAACCATACAAAATGTAGGCCTTAAGCATAATTATTTTTTAAATTAATTGCAAAAGGCTTTATTTTCTGTTACTGTTATTTAAAGATAATCTAAAAAATAAATTTAAATGATACTCTGAGATAAATACTTAGATGTGACTAGAACCAAACAATAGTTTGGCAGTATTGTTTTGACATGTTGCCCTTGCCATATTTCAGCTTGTAGTCAAATCTCCATCCTGAAATTTCTTGTGCATAACATTACCATACAATACTCTTATATAAAAAAAATTCAGATTTTTATCTCGTGCCCCAGCAGAGATATCAAAGCCTGAAAAGTGCGATTTTTGTCATTTTTGAAAAATTTGGGATTTTTTTTAGCGAAGAGAAAGCAAGTCCCTGATCTGGAACTCGGCGTGTGAGTACAAGAGCTTTGCTAGAAAAGACAAGAGTTCCTTGCTAGAAAAACTTCCTCTTGTAAATGGACAAATTTTGGAAAACAACTGAAACTTTATGCTTAAATTTTACCAATAAGCAGTTAGTTTCGGAAACTACTCCATTACCAGTTTTTTAGCCCAATGTATTCTGTATAAATTGCTTTAATCTGTAGTTGAATTGGATAAATAAACGATGAATTATTTACAATTCCGTAAACCCTTCTTGTGTGAAAATTGCTGCAGACGATGAAATAAAGATGGCCGACATGCACAAACAAAAATGAATAAAATTAAAATAATAGTCATTTTGAACTTCCATCATGTTAGGGATGTTGTACAAAAAATTTCAGATTTTTTAAGAATGGTCGAGCAATCAGTGCTGGACCACTTGAAATGGATTGACCCAGCATGTCTCATTTAATCTGCGACTGTTCTTTGCGGTTTTTGAGCATTAAGAGTGTGAAACGAGAATGTATTTCTAAAGGAAAAGAGCGATGAAAATAGATTTAATTTATGATTTTAAAACAGATTTAAAATATAGGAATTTAGTAAAATAACCTTATTTTAAAAAGGGGTGGGGGAGTAAAGGAAAAATGTATTAATAGAATATGGGAAGGAAATATCTTTCACACCATGGAGTGGTTCCTTTAACTTGGGAATGAGATCAAAGTAAAGGAGGTTTAAGTCCGGTTAATATTGAAAGGGTAGGTTACTTCCTAGCCCCAGCAAGGAAACACATTAGCCACCGTTTGCACTTTTCGCCCTAAACAAACAATAGTATTGCGAATTGACGGACTGCACTGGGGGTACCACATGTGCTAAAATGACACCTTGACAGTGTTATATAAGAATTACGATTCACATGACGATGGTGGGAGGTCAGAAGAACAAGCGACCTTTGTAGTTATCCGTAATTCCGCCATACACCTTATTTCCGTTTCATTTTTAACTCATGTGTCGCCCAGAGTAATGAAGCGTCATAGGAAAGCGTCTCTTTCGTGCTCCAAGCGCTCGAAGTGCGTTCCCACTACGTCGTATCATAGCCATTTCTGCATATCCCCCAAATTGTCATGAAAACAAATTAACGCAATTTTTCCCATGCTCATGTTTTCTTTGAGAAGCAAGTCGAACAGTCGTATGCGTCAATCGTGCCTGTAGAGCTAATTCATGAATCGTTCGGTTCCTATCTACGTCTAGTAACGCGGATTTAGTCTGCATTGCTTCTTCAGTTATGAATCGCCTTCCCGCCCCGCTATGTTTCAGCTATTATTTTTCAGCTACTTTAGCGTCCATCGTTAAACGCTTTTACCAGCGTGCTACTATTCGGTAGGGTAAAGCGGATTATCAACACTCCCCGCGAAGACTTTGAAAACTCTGTAGTGTTGTATGTTCCCTTGCACATTAGATTTTCAACGATGTTCGCTGTTCTTGCTTCGAAAATATCCTTCCAGCAGTACGCTACATTTAGTTATTTTGTATGATAGATCGGCATTTAAAGCATGGCTGTGTTCATTCTGTCACTGAGCATGCGTCTAGTGTTCTTGGAGAGACCTCATTTCCTCTGAAATATGACAGATATGTAAACTATCGGTGGTGTATGCTACTTCCCTCCTGTTTTGCTGCGTGACGTCTCTACAACAGTGTTACCAATATGAAAGTTCTATCCAGCGGAAGTTTATCGTATTTTTGTGGAGGAATCCAATATCTGAATCCAATAATCCAATCTGAAGCAGCTCATCAAGAGCTGTATCCATTTAAAAAATTTGAGCATACGCATAAAGTGGGGATACGCACTTCCAAATAAATTTTAAAAAATTAATTAAAAATATATTAAGAAATTAAAATCTAAACATCTACTTTTTTTATTGTTCTTTAATTGTTAATTGCATGATATTTTTTTTTTGTATGATAGTATTTTTTTCAAAAGTTTTTCATTATATTTCCATTACAAGTGATAACTTTTTCGAGGCCAAGTGTTCCAACTATTTCTCACTGTTACTCCTTCCCTAACGAAAATCTCCCGTACGCCGATGATTGAAGGATTAGAATAAGTCCATAGCTAAATGTCAGAAAAGTGTATTCATTTGATATTTCAAGATTCACGTAGGGTTATTTCTACCGATGAGACAGCATTCTATATAAATAATGAAGCCCGTAACGTTTTCGATTTAAAAGGGAACGAAACCGTTTACTTATGTTTGCTACTTTCCAAGTTATCTTCGCCTAATTAAATAGCAGAAAAATAAAGCTAAGGCTAATATTTAGAAAAAAATTAATGGCAAATTCAAGAGACCGTTCTAACGGTAAAAAAACCTGATAATTAATTTACCCCCCCCTTTTTTTTTGAGTCAGCGTGTTAGCTTAGTTTACTTGAGGCTGTGACTAGTGTAGACTTTTTTTAAGGTTACTAAATAATGTTGTAGTTAAGTCCTATTTAAATATTAAGACTTAATTGCAAAAAAAAAAAAAAAATGCTTTTATAAAAGCGCTAGTATTAAAATGTGCCATACTACAAAGTTTTATTCACCCCCCCCCCCCCCCCAAGGCCTATATCTGTCGTGTTGATAATTGGCCGTCATAAACACAACCAACCAACAGTTTAATTTGTTAACTTTTTAGAGGCTCTTTATCGTTTGCTTTTGGTAGAAGTTTGTTATATTTTCATTGTATTCACAGAAAACCTTTTTTTCATAGTAATAACTCACTAAAGTAACAACAAATACCTTTTTCTTAATAAAATATATATTTTTAACCGTTCCTTTTTATTTACGTTTCTTGCAAGAATTAAAATTTGTCCATTATTATAATAGACAGGAGCACACTATTGAATTTTGCATACCCAGTAATCGCGCATTATTAGTAAAAAAAATTCTAATCTTTAAAGCAATGGTTTCCAACCTGTTTTTGGCCGCGCCCAACCTAAGCATCTTTAAAAGTGTGATGCTCCCCCCTTCTCCTATCATGTGTAACATATGACTTTTATTATATAAAAAAATTAAATGTCATTTACACGGAAAAAGCCTAAAAAAGATAATTAAGTATCATAAATCCTTTCGCATTCATATGGATAAAGGATAAATTTTTTGTTACAAATATTTTATTAACATAATTTTCTGAATTTCAATGAGGCCATAAATCTTCGCATTTACATGTAAAAAAATTTGTTGTTATTTGCCAACTTACCGCAGATAAAATTGTTACATAGTCTGCATTTTTATTTTCATGAAATTTCTTGAAGAGACTTTTTCATTTTGCATTACGTTTGATAAAATTGATAAATTTTATAATTGATTTTTGTACTTTATTAAGAATAGGTGAAGCTTTTTAAACCCCAAGACTGTATGAATAGCATAAGTGACAAATAGCATTTCCAGATTTGCAGCTTTATCAATTTTAAGTAGCCGTTTTTCTTTCCCCTCATAACATACTTATCTGGTAGCGGGCTTCCTTTTCCCCATTATCTTTAGTTTGCTGCCATGTATTATCCTATTCTAAATTTCAAAATGAGTTATGTCGTGTTGTATATTTATATATTGTTTATGTGATCTGTGCACAACTGCATAAGATGTTTACTTTTTACCCATTTCCGTCTGCGATGCCCATTTGGGAACTTAATAATATTATAAAAATAGTACATCGTTAAGATATTTCAAACATTTTTTTAGGTTAAATGTGTTTTACGTAGTCAATTTTTGATATACCCTTATGTAATATTATATATAAAAGTTTATTCACGAGACACATGGCACTGTGACTAGAAATACAAGTTTCAATAAATAGTAAAAAAAAAAAAAAAAAAAAAAAAAAAAAAAAAGGTGTTGAAAACTAAAATAATATTAAAGCTAGGAAAATTGTAAAAAAATTCATACAGTTACTCCGGTAATAGTTGTGTTTTAAGCTTTTATATGGGACCTTTTGGAAAATTTATTTCCATTCATGTACAGTAATACCCCGACTTACGTCCCTTCGAGTTATATCATCCCGCATTTATGTCGCCTGGCCTGGAATTTCTTTTTCCTTGATTAAGACGCACTTTGAACTTTCTTGAAGACTTTTGGAAGAAATTTAACATCTCAGATGCAGTCACAGTCATAGGAGATTCATGGGGTGAAGTTCAGCAAAAAACAATGGGAGATGCTTGGAAAAAACTGTGCCCCTTTTCCTTCGCAGAGACTAAGTAAAGATCTGAAAATTGTGATTCTGTATCTCTCTTAATTGAGGAAATCGTCGAAAATGGAAGAAAACTCAACTTAGGGATGGATGTTGAAGATATTGTTGAACTCATAAATTCCCCTGATCCGGAATTAACCATCGACGAACTTATCGAATTAAAGAAACATAGTACTGTCGAAGAAATAGATGAAGATTTTGAGCCTAGGGGGAAGTTTGTGACAGTTGTAAATTTAACCGAAGGAATAAATCTCATTGTAGCTAGAATGACGGTTCTTGAAAATATTGATTCAGATGAGCAAAATGTAGCAACGACTAGAAAAAACTTAGAAATCTCTCTATTTACAGAGCTTCTAAGAGAAAAAAAATAAAAAGAAAAAAGTGTCCGTTCATACTTCATTGCAAGATTTTTTTGCATGCTCAAAGACTCGAGCGGGAAAGCTAGAACAACAATAAATTGCAAATTAACAACTTATTGATTTATTGAAAACGCATTGTTTTGCTAATGTTAAATATATGTAACATAATCCCTAAATATAATAGAATATGTTCATTAGATTTTGGTGAATAGTTATTAGATATCCTTTTTTGCTCATCTAAATGTACTTTGACTTACGTCGTTCATTTTGGAAAGAATTGCCGACATAAGTCGAGGTTTTACTGCATTTTAAAATTTTCATACTTCATTTCAATTTTAAGCCTACAACATCACTTTTATCAAAAAATGACCAAAGGAAAAACTGAGGGGAATGAATTAAGAAGAAATATCAAATTGCCGCCATCAGAAGTCAAATTGCCTCCATCAGAAGTCAAATTGCCGCCCTTTGGGGCGTACGCCCCACGTTTGGAACCACTGCTTTAAAGCATCAACTTTTGGTTGGTTGGTTGATTTTTGACGGCCGATTATCTACCCTAGGGATATAGGCCGAAGGGGGAGTGCTCTCCGTGGGGGTCTTTCTAAGGGAACCTAACCCGTATATCAACTTTTGCAACAGAGTCGTATGGAGAGTTAACTGAGATACCGAAATCTCGCTATTGTCACAGTCACTGAAACCAGAACGGTAGACCTGAATATGCTCGGAATTATACTTTAATTTCGTTGAAAACTAAATTTTACAGCATAATAAAATATATTTTTTTTAAATGTAGAAAGAAGCTATGTTAATATTTTAATAATAGAACCACTTCCACATTACCCAAGAGTACAAAAAACTTTCATTTATCTAGAAAAACCTCAGAAACAAATAAATTTTTAATAACTAAAGAAGAATTTCTGAAATAAAATTTTTGTTGCTGCCCGTAATTTCCTGAAACATTTCCGTGTAGTTTGTACCCTGTACAGTGTGCCAATCGGTTTCCTTTATATACTCTCAATAAGATATAGTTTTTTTAGATACTATCAGTACTGAAGTAAATACTTTAAACTGCGTAAAAGAATTTATGTATGCGAGATTAATAAAATAATGTTTATTTTAAGCTGTTAATTTAGCATGTTTACTATTTTACATATCTGTTGAATACGAAAATATTTACCTAACAATTAGTAGCATCCAAAGACGAATATTTCGTATTGATTGCAGGGGGATAAAACAACTGATGTACTGATAAAAATATTTGTAACTGTAGTGTGGGCGGCAAACGAAGACTTTGTTTCAGAAATCCTTCCATAAATTTCGAAAATCTATTAGATTTGAGGATTCCAAAGATAAAAAACGGTTTTCGGAATCGTTGATAACTCTAAAGAATTTACGATTTATTTTCCTAAAAATTTTTTATAGATCAAGAAAAATTTCTCTTTATTTACATTGTGCAGTGGTATTTCTGGCTTTAATATATTTTTTTTTCTTTACGTTGAAGTCAAAAGACTATATTTTCTTGTAAATTTTTAAATAATAACAATAATAATATAAATAATAATAATAATAATTCTTTCACTTTGTTTCAAAAGTTAGAACGAGTTCAGATTGCATTGAGACGCCTGCATTTTTAGACTAAATAAATTAGTTGAGAACTTGCCTTCCCGTACAAAAATTGTTTGTTGTGGTGTGGTTAAATTGTTGCACAGTAAAGAGACAAACTGTATATGTACAGTTATTTTGGCCTTTATTTAAAAGGTTTATAAAATGAACAAGTCGGAAATTGTACGTCGAGCGTGGGAAATGAGGTGCATTCGTACATTAACTAGTTTTATAAATATTTAGATCTCGTTGCAATAGCTGTTGCACTCTTATGCAAGAGTGTGTAAATACAAAATTTATTACGATTACATATGTTAAATTCAGTAATACGGAAATAATATGACTTCATTTTGAATATGACGTAATCACCATAGCAACCTCGATTCATTACGTGTTATGGGACATCATTGAATAAATTACGTAATATAGGACTTAATAGAATGAAAAAAAAACTTTTATAAATATCTTTTTAAGTTTTGATTCAATTTTGAGAAATTTGAAATGACTCCACAAAATTCAGCAACGATTATATGTATAAAAGTTCGAACCGTTCGACTGGTAGTTTTTGCGCTGTTATATGCGGACAGACGGACAGACAGACGGACGGACGGACGGACCAGATGACGACTATAGGTGCTACGTATTTATATAACTGCGAATGCACGTAAAAACGATGAAGAATTTTCAATAAATTGAGACCTTGAATTCTTAAAAATATTGTTTGTTTTAGTGATGTTACACTTGTTATCGGGTAAAGAGGCAAACTCTAGATGCCCATTTTTTTTCGGCTTTTATTTAAAATGTTTACAAAATAAAAAATGATGACGAATTTTCAATATAATTTACGCTGATTTAATTCATTTATCTACAGTTACCTATGCAAAGACAATGTTTCCTTTATAGTAGAATATCTAGCGCGGGCTGTTTTAAAATGCAGAAAAATGTATTCTTGCCTTTTCTTTCATATGACTGCTATAAAATCACATTCAACCACATCTCAAAAATTCAAGAAACATTTATGCTTCTTGGATTTAAAATCTGGTTTATAATATCGGTAGTCTGTTCCAGTGTCTTTATTTTATAGAGCATGACTAAAATATTTATCATTCAATATTCGGTAGTGTACTTCCTGTAGCTATGTAAAATTTTCTTTTTTCTCTAAAAATGCCCTTCGACATATGAATATATAACTAAAATATCTTTTTAAACGACATTTGCTTCCTCATAATAAACTATCCATGTAAACTACTATGCATACATGAATACTTTGAGTGCTTTTACTCAAATTGCATCATATTTCGTGAAGAAGCTACTTAGTTTCTGTCTAAGAATATGGTTTTCTATGCAAATATTTAGAAGAAAAAATGTTTACGGGTCAATATCTGAAAACTGGACAATTTCACTCCAGAATTTTTATTTCTTTGAATTAAAGTACCAACTTTCTAATACAGTTATATACTATGATACATGTTTTGTCATTTGAATGCTGAAGTCTTTTGAGATCAAGGATGTATATTTTAAGCGTAGGATAAACTTTTATGGATAAAAGTGTCTGTTAACTCCATAATCAATGTCGAACAATTGGGACTGAGATGATGGGGACTAAGGTGATGTTTTTGTCTTAAAAGCTGCACAGCCATTTTGTTGAATCATTTTGCCCACATGTAAATTATTAAATATGCCATGTGACATTTGTATGCTAGGTAAATAAAGTTGCAATAAACTTCTTGTTTATATATAAAAAGTTAAATAGGGGACACGAATGATGCTATAAAAAAATACTCATCCCTATTCAGAACAAAAACTAAATATTTCTAAATATGAAACAAAGTAAAACACAACTCAACTTCATCCATTGTGGCTAGAACTTTAGTTGCTCTTGCAATAGAAATGATTCTGCCAGCGCCACCTAGTATCTGTTAACCTAAATGTGTGTTTAGAGGGACTGAGATGATGGTCAACCTCAGGGACAAATATATCTACTACAATATTTTATTATACAATCTAATTGTTTACTTTTATGGGGTTTTTGGACTTTCATCGTTGTATCCATTGAATTTTTAGCATCACAGCTCCTGCATAGGATGTTTTGAATTGCGGTGTGATGGGGAAGTTTTTACATCCTTTATAACTGAAAGGGTGCTAAAGATCGCAATTTTTGCATTTCGGAGGTGGTATGGGTATCCAGTAGTTTTTTTAAGCGGGCATTCGGTAGAAAGGTGGTCGAAAGGTAGAAAGGTAGACCCCTGCTGCATGCTACACAGCAGGGGGTCCATGTTACAGTTAGCGGTAATATTGAAGAACTTTTGAGAACGATGGCATTGTAGGGTCTTTTTTGCGAATCTGAAATTTTCAATGTTTATGCGAATTTGGAATAGGGATCTTAGATTGTAAATTTCATTTGAGATTTCATTTTTTGAGAGTTCTACAAGGAAGAGAGGGGGTAGTTTTTCCCCCTCTCTGCAGAGAGGTCGCAGAGAGGGGTAAAAACTACCCCCCTCTCTGCGACTTTTAAGTTGGGATATTTTAATGACAGTAAAGAATTTAAAGGTTCGATTTTCTTTAATTTCGCCAATGTAAGTTGAGAGATTAGGAGTCCTCTAATTACAACTTTAATGGGGATTTCTTTGTCGGGAATGACATAGAATTGGACTTTATTTTGCTTTAGGTGTTCTATTATGCGCATTTAGTTACGGAGGTTGTTTCGGAGAATTTTGAGATAACTACCTGGATGTTTAGCTTCAAATTCGATCTGGCCATCTCTCGACAAGTTTTTAGTGAATTGGATTATGTTAGTAATACACGTGACCATAGTGGGCTTGGGTTTTTTACCTTCGCGTTTTTTAGGTTCAATTTCTTCATTTTCTGTTTCCATATCAGAATTTTCGGGGGCCTTTGAGATATCAGCGATTTTAGATGAATTTGAATCTTTGGAGCTATCCTTCTTGCGTTTTTTGGTAACGGTTTTGAATCCTTCATCAGCAACGTCTGGTATAGATGTATTATCTGTTTTAGTCTGACGGCATAAGTTAACTGCACATTTAAGAGCATGGTATAAGTTAGCTTTAGTATTTCTACAAAAAAGGTTGTAGATTTGGATTTTTTCAGTATTTGTGATATCGTGTGGAGAATCATCATTTAAAATCTGCTTAGGGCCATGAATTTCATTTTCATATAATTCTATAATTTCGAAAGTTGTCAATTGACTATAATTGGGTGTCACATTACAGTAAAAAGAAGAGATAGAGGTAAGAGAAGACGTACGACTCAAACTTACTCTCCTGGGAACATAAGGTGTGACTTATGGTTCAATCATCTTCGCTATGCACACATCTTCACAGCAATATCACAAAAGGAAGATCGGGCTGGTGCTTACACACACTAGCTATTTTAAAGCGAGTATTTTCTGCTAATATATAAAAAAATTCTTTAAAATAATAGTGATAAGAAAAGAATAAATTTGGCAGCTAAGAGTGCGCTTTCGATAACCTTATGTGATTTGGAGCAAAATATAATTTAAATAAACTGTGTTATTCGAAATCTTTATTTTGTATACAGGGACACGTAAAAATATTGAAATGCATTACTTTCCATGGGATGTTATATTTTGTAGTTGGTTTTTCTGGCTATCTAAATTTCACTATCATACATAGCGTATACTATCAATAATTCTTACAGAGGGACACTTGAGATTATTCGAATAGTTTATCATCTATAGACAGTTACATTTTAAAATGTTTTCGGATATGTTATCACGTTTTAAAATAAATTTATTCCTGTACATGCATTATTATTGCCGTATGTGTAAATTTACAGGTATTTGTAACAGCATAATGAATTGGAAGTATAAAGGTCGATATTAGCGACGAACGTGGTGATAACGTCTTTATATTATAGCAAAACGTCACATCAAACACTCATCTGGAATATTTAAGCAATCAATAAAGGACAGAATGAACGGAATTATCGAGAATATTGCCAGTTAATTGTAAATGCCATCTAGAAATTACAGTGTACTATATGACGATTTTGTATACTCATATAACGTGAGAAAGTTTCATAATAAATACGTCGTTTTTACTTCATTTTTTTATTTTTAACGAAAACTATTCCAAAACATACAATACATAGTCTAAAAATAAATAAATAAAAATAAATGGTGTGACAAGTTACAGCTTAAGGTAATTTTCCATTACATTACGAAAGTACATTAATTTGCTATTAATTAAAAATGTATTTAAAGATCAAAAATTTAATACAATCTGTTTTATTAAATTCAGGTACTTATAATTAATTAAATAATTTTCCGAGCTGTCCTTTTCACGTTTTGCTATTTTATATACTACAAACTAAAGACCTGGATTTAATTACTCCTTGATAGACCATAATGTAGGTCAATGTTTACTTCCAAAGCCCTAATTTAAAAAAACAAACTCTGGTAAGATTTTTAATATTTAAAATTGTTTACATTCAGATTAAGGTATTTTCGCATATGTATTATTTACTTTGTGCCGGAGAAAAAATGCGCAATCTTTGAATAACATCTGTTGTTCTGTTCATATTTGCAATGCATTGTTAGAAACATCATTATACAGGTAAACATTCTTTCTCAGCAATTAAACATCTAATTACCACTAATTGCTTATGGATCACCTTCTTTGTTGTACGGTGATTAAGGTAAATAAAAGTTCATAATTTGTTTGAATAATAAATTGAGAAACTTTTTTATAATTTTTGTTATTATTAAAGTATCGTTTCATAAAATTTACATCAATAATATGATTTCTACCTGTTTCTTTGCAAATGTGTTACACAATTTTGTTCGGACGGTGCAAAGGTAAAAAAAAATATAATTCCAGAAATTCCATAAAATTTCATATTTAGTTGGACTTTAAAATAATTTGGTGCTGATAAGATTTTTGGATATATTGTTCACTAGACGACGTTGTTATATCTTGGTTTCAGGATAAGCGTGATAATATTTTGGATCATAGTAGGTAATTATTTAACTTAATACATAACTTACTTAAATTATCAACTTAATGCTTAATCACAAACTTATTACATAAATATAAGATGCTTATTATGAAACACTAAGTTAATTCTGTTTTGATTTTGATCTTTTACAATAGACCGGGAAGCTGCTGCACAAACCCTCACCGCAATGAGGTGACTGCTGAAATTCAAGAAATAGTTAAAATCAGATTCGTGCATTAAAATGAAACTGGTCTACCTAGTCATATCTTGGTTGAAAACACCTACAAACCGATTTTAGTGGTTGACTGGTAAATTTACCAGTCCTTCATGTTTTCATATCTTCGGGTGCAAGAAAACACAATGATAAAGCTACCGATCTAAAATCGGGTCTCCAGGCTGTTTCCGCCCATAGATTGACATAGAAGATGGGACATTTACGACAAAATCTCTAATAGCAACAGTACTAGCGTCACTACTGACAAGGGGAAAGAATTAACAAGCCTCTGAAATTTACCTATGTTGAAGAAATTTGTTTACTTTCCATGTTTTAAATATCTATTCTTTCCTAAACGAGGCAGACGATATTGTATTTATGCTTTATTTATTTAGCTGCTTTTTTGTCGTACTTGTAACGTTCACCTTTAGCTTAAAAAAAAGATAATTAGAGTAATAATATAAAAAGAAACTCTAGAAAATTCTGTTAAGAACGTAAATATGTAAGTTTATTATATTAAACTAAAAAAATCAAGTTCAGGTATTGTGTTAATTTATTCATATCGAATAAAATTTTATTGGGTCTAATGTCAGTACCTCTATTTATTTTTAACTTTCAGATTTATATAATTCTAAAAATTTGTCGAAAGGAATTTTTCCCCATCTATAATTCTATTATTATTCCTTATATGCTAATAATATAAATATTATTGAATAGATTGTACGTTATTTACATTAAAAACAACATTTTTATTTTACTTGTAAAAAAGTGAAAATGCGTAAATTTAAAAACAAATTATTGTAACGATTGTTTAATACGTTTAACTTCACAAATTAATAAAACATTAGCTTGAAATTTTTTCTACCAAATGGGAATATTTATGAAATTTTCTGGGACTTATAGAGTGCAATATTTCGTATATTTTTATATTACACCATTGCTTTTTATATATAGCCTTCAAAACGAAATTTTTACCTTGTTTTTCGTTGCACTAATATCGTTCACTCAGCATGTTAAAAAAAAAAGAGCATATATCCGTGCGTGAACATAGAATAGATATTATATATAAAATAGAATATCTATTCTATGTTCATATATCGGTGTAAGACTCCATTGAAAACGTAAACATGCAATATTAATGAAAGAAAGATCACAATAAGGTAGATACGCAATTCGCAGTAGCATTACCATTACGCTCTATGGAAATGCCCCATCTTATATGATAATCTACGTTTCCACCAAGGTATGACTGATAACCCGGTTGAATTTTAATATGCTAATCGAGATCTCTCTAATCCTGGAATTTCAGCCGTTAACTCGATGAGGTGACCCCACCCGGCCTACCCGGCCTACAAAGAGTCATTGTCTCTCTCATTGTAGCTGTAGTTTAGTTACTATTGGTATAAATGCATCAAATGTTACACATTAAATAACAAAAAATCCAGTAACAGTTCATTTCATACTTTTCATTGGCGCATCTAGCCTAAAGATTACACAGATTAACACTATTATCAAGATGCAGAAAGCATTGCACCATGTTATGAATTACCAGGTAAAATGACTTTTCGATAGCATTCTAGTGTTGCCGGAAACAGACGGTGCATTGCAGGGAAATGTAATTATTTCCAGGAAGATTTTGTTCAAACCTCAGATACGAAATATACTTTTTGCAACAGAATCAGTCCTGAAATGTTTTGACTCACACATTTAATATATACTTCTTTACGGATAACTAAATTGTTTTATTACGTAAATAAAATAAAAACAGCCTTGAAATTTTTATGATCTGGATTTTATATTTCGTTAATAAAATGTAAGAACACGTTCGTTTAAAACGGTTTCGTGTTAAGAGTATAAATGGTGAAAACTTACGTTAAAAATAAATTTATTACAATCTAAATGTTAAACTGAGGTTAATTTATTATATATTTCTATAAATTATATCTAATAAACATACAAAAAAGTAGACAGAAATGTATTGCTGCAACAAAGGAAAATATTCTGATTTTCTATGCTGAATTACTTGGGTTTATCGTCACAATTTGCTTTGAAATAATAAGCTATTTTATTTCAATTGTTCGAAGCTATTAGAATAACAAATTAATGATATAAGATAAATTATTAAATTATATTTCTATGGATATGAAAAATTGCTAACGGTTCCAAATTCTTAAGACGCTAGATAAATTATTTTGTTTCATTAGAAAATAAAATATAAGTTTTTTTCGCTATTTAAGGTATGGAATGACAAATATAACAGAGACACAAATAAATTTTACGTGAGAAATAAATTCTGTTGAAGCATACAAGTATGCTTCCATTTAATGTTGTAAATTTTTGCATATTATAACGCTTTTGTGTTATTGTCAACAATAACTCTAGTTCAAATGTTATTCTAATTTTTTTTACGCGTGATTGTTAGTAAAGTAAGAACTAAATACGCGTTTACTAATAATAAGCTCGAAGCAGCAGGAGTCTTACGGTAACTTCATCGCCCCGAGCTCTACCTTCCTGATTTTCGGTGTCTTTAATTTGTGCAATTTCCCTTTTAAATTTGTCCGGTTTAAATTTTCAATTTTTTTTTTCCAACCTGGCTTTCGCTAGAGTGTCTTTTAATCGGGACGTGGCTGGGGAACTACGAACCTTGCTTCCGCAAAAGGGTCGGAATAAGTAGAAGAATAAAGGACTGCGGACGAAGAGAGGCCGCTCGCCGTGGCGATTATTAGAATGAATAGCTAAAATTTGTAATGTTTGAATGTAATTCATTGAAATATAGTATATATACATTTAACCATAATCATGCTTTAAAAATAGAAAGTTAGCTATAAAAGTGGTTGAATCTAATATAGAAAACTGTTTTACAAAATTGTTTACAACTTCTAAAAATCGTTATCAAAGTTTTTGATATTTATGAAGAAACAACTATCTCAGTAATATAGTGATATAGTTTTACGTAGCAAAGTTTTCATTTCCAAATGATTTCGATAAAATTTCAAAAAATTTTATTCCAATGTGTTTCAATTATACGTATTTTAATGTTAAGATAAGAGGGAACGTATAGCAAGTAGTACATTCTAGTAGTCTGCGTGATAAACCCTACCAGTGTCATGTACAGAGGTGCCGTGTATGGGAATATTTCATTAAAAATGCATTATTTAACATAACTGCCACATAACACTCTACAGAAAACAAAGAATATAATAAAAGTTATGGTATTTTTTGTGGCCTTCTTTAGATTTACTGCATCTAAGTCTCTCGCATTGATTATATCCGTATTGCAGTTTTTCTAATTGTTATTGTACACAAGAGCTCGCAAGCTGCAATCGTTTGGAATAGCTTCTTTTTAACGAAATTGTTTTACACATAGTGGGCCAGTTATGCCATTTAGATGCAACTAAAAATAAATATTAATTTATTTAAAAATGTAATTTTTCCAAACTCCATGTTTCTATTATTCTATTTTATTTTTGATGTGGGAATTAACGGCACGCAATTTTATGGTAATCTGTCATCTTTTAGGTTTTTGTTGTCGTTTTGATAATGATAAAAAAGAATCTAGTTGTTGACATTGTAATTATGATGTAGTTAATAAGTGATATAAAAGGGTCATTCCACGTAAAATGAGCAAAAATTTAAAAAAAGTCGTGGCCACATAGTAACAGATTTTAATAAAATTTGATATACAGGTTCAATTCATATTCAAATAGAGCTCTGCAAAATATCTTCACGAAAAATAAATTATTTTAGCAGTTTTGGACATTTTAAAAACTTGTGATAAAGAATGGCATATGTGCAATCGTCCAAAATTCCAGGTTTGAAGTTCTGTATCTTGAAAACTATTTAACTGAAATGAATTTTTTTTTTAATAATGTAACCTCTGAAAAATTATCTTCTTATTTATTGAGCAATAATAATCTGGTAACACCATGATTATTCTTCAATTGGTTGTAAAAATTGAAAATTTGCAAATTTTGAGAAAATTAAAAACGTAATAAAAATTAAAGGAATTCAAAAACATCTGAGAAATTAATGCCTGATGTAGTTTTACATATTAAGATCGAATTACTAAAGTTTTTAAGTTGCCATGTATTTCTTTCACCTTTAAAAAATTTTAGAAACTTTTAAAAAAATGACAAAATCGTAATTTTTCCTCTTATTGACAGGTAAAAAAAAACAATGAAGGAAATGTCCCACATTACAGTTATTGCACAGACATAAAGATCAATAAGTCCATAATCTGATAAAAAAAAATTCAAGCATGCCTTTTTGATTCCTAACGTCACAAAATTGGGTTAAAAAAGGCAATATTAACTATATTCCATGAACTATTTGGGCCCCACCAGTGGCCGAGAGGTTCTGCTCTCGAAGCTGGTAGACGGGAGGTGCTGGGTTCGATCCCAATCGCGCCCGTCGTCCTAATCGTTCGGAGTTTTCGTGGTTTTCTTCGAGCCGTGGATCTTCCATGCGTTAATACGGATTAGGTTCCCTTTGAAAGACCCCCACGGAGGGCACTCCCCCCGGGCCTTTATCCCTCGTGTAGATAATTGGCCGTCAAAAATCAACCCAACCCAACCCATGAGCTATTTTTTTTAAATTCGCGCGCGTTTCTTAAAATATTGCACGATTTCAAGGTGAAAAAATTTAGTGCTGCCATCTATTTTCTGTATGTGGGTTTAGAAATTAATATATAATTTTCTGTTCAATTGAGCTTTTCTTTCTACTTTAATTAAAAATCTTCTTAAGGAAAAAATAAACTGAAAGCAAGTATAAAATTTTATATGTTTAAAATATACACTGTTATCTATAATATTAAAAGAATTAAAAGTTTAAAAAAGATTTCTTTCACGTCGAAACAAGTGATAGAAATATTGCATTTTATCCTCAATATTTTTTACTATTTATTTTTTTCTCATTAAGGAATAAAAAAGGCAAGAATTAAAGTTAAATATTTAATATATATACTTTTAGCTATAACGTCAAGCAATTTTGATATTGTCAGAGGTGTCCTTCATCTCTATAGAAACGTTGCATTTTTCCCTCAAATTTTTTCAAAAATAATTTTTTTCTCATTAAGGAATAAAAATAAAATTATTAACTTACGTCAATCTGTTACTTATCATTCATTCCTAATTATAAATAATTTTTAATATATTCTTTGCATTCTTAAGGCTAATAACCAAAATTGAAACTTCAAGCATGTAGCCAAAATCACGATTTTGCATTTACTTTTAATATAAATTTCAATACTTAAATAAACAATCCTAAAATCTATTATTTTACATTTACTCATAAATAGATATGATCTACTTACAAAATGATTTTCCTTAAAATCTGTGACATGTCTGCCACAGGTGATTTGCTCATTTTGTATGGAATGACCCCAAAACGATTAAATTCTGAATGAACTGTGGAAAAATTTTAATTACTCTGTCTTTGACAAAGCAATTTGACAAGTTTAATATCATCATATGCATACTTTTCGATAATTTTTTTAAAGATTCTTCTCAAGTACCATAAAAGGGGAATGCTTTAGCGGATGCAAATGACATCATTTTATAAATGGAAGCGTGTTTTATATTATTAAAACTGAAATTTATTTTGGAGAATTACGTCAATTTCACTCCAACAGTTTGAAGTTCTTCTCAGGATGAAATCCTACTGATAAATGACGTCAATTTTGAAGTTAACGTAATCAGAAAAATACACTGATAGTATGCAACGTTTTACTAAAATTTAGAGTATCATTATAGAAGAGCGGTGACATATGTTCAGCGTACATAATCAGATCGAAAGTCTTTGTCCAAAACATAGCAATGCACATTCCAGAACTAGGTGATTCCCGCCTTCGAAGAGCTATACATTAGATCAGCAAACGAAAATAAACTTGACGATAATTGCAGGTTTAACAAGTTCAAAATAATATACGGCTTCATAAGTTTACGTTCAAAATCAATTGACCAGTCATATTTTATCGCTTAAATGCCTCTATTTTGTTATAAAGACAGCTATTCCGCTATAAATCTATCAAAATAACATAATCTGCATAATGTAATTCCCATAATTTTCAATTTACCTATATTATTTCAATTGTAAATAGGACACCCTACTCATAATGAAAAAAAGTTAATTAATATTATCAATGTTTTAAAATGTAGAATACAATTACATTTCTTATCCCCCCAAAATCAAAGCGTCTTACACAGTGCCAATGCTAAACATCGGGTTGCTACGCAGCTAGTTATAATTGAAAGACAAGTGCTGATCTACCTGCAATCGTTTTTCATTTACGTACCATTGACTAACGGATTTTAAGGGCGAATCAACTGCTGTTGTAACAGCTAATTTCTGTTTTCATGATTTATTAAATAATATTAGTTAACAATTTGGAAATCAGCTTATATAAAATGAACTAAGTAAGCAATGTCGTTGTTTCCCGGAATTTTATAATGACGCTATAAGAAAATTATTTTAAATAAGACATTTTAAATGTATAATTTATATCTGACGTAATTTTCACAAACGTTTTCTTTCTGTTTCTATTATTCATGTGAAAATATTTTTTTTATTTGAAAGGAAATATTATTATTTGCGTTTATAATTGGCCACAACAGTTAAAAAGACCATCTCGAAACATAAAATAAATCTCTTGTATAAATATATTTTTAAATTAAATGGTTTTGCAATATTATTATTTAGCCCTTTTAAAGTGACGTAATTTTCGTCATTTTCTTTTAACACATAATAATGTGATTATTATTTTAAAGATTTCTTTCTTCTTTAATGTCCACGTCTAAATAATTTTTATTAGGTAATTTTCTTCATTTCCTGCTTTTAACGGATGATAATTTAATTATGATTTTAAACTTTTCGTCAGTTTTTTTTTCAATAGCCACTTGTAAATACATTTTAATTGAAAGGAAATGATACTATATCAACTCTGTATCAGAGTTTGGAGAAATTCAAGAGATTTAAAATAATGACCTTTTCTAAAAATGAAATAAATCTCTCTTGAAATGATTAAGATTTGAATAACAAATTTAAAAATTCTTCAAAAAAATAGTCAAATTAAAAATATACGTACATTATGCACGCCGCAAGTTCCTCAGCTATGTCTCTGTAAAAGAGTATTAAATTACTGTGGATAGTTTTTATTTCTATAAAATTTTTTAAAGGGAACTATATTGACAGACTTCAACATCATTCAACATGCTCTCAAAACAATTCTTATATTTAAAAATCGTCTGCTTCCGTGTGTTTATCAAACAATTCTGTATAATACTGCCAATGTTCATATTTTTATATGCAATAGTTTTCTTAATATTAGCTAACAAAGATCTCCGGTTACAAAAATTTCATTTATGACGATGACAGAATTAGTTACTTTCTTTTAGAACAGAGAGAATCGCTATGGTGAACTTACAAGGAAGGTCTCCATACGGGCATACTTCGAAAAATCTGAAAAAAGTATAGAATGTTCTTTTCATGAGGATAGATATGTTTATAAAATAAAAAAAAGGCAGAAACTCGATAGAATGTCCAGAAAAAATAATGAAAATTTCATTATTTGGCAATTTATCACCGGTTGGCGGAGAAAGAAAATTTCAAAAAATACTTTTTTATGTCAAATACTCTTTAAGGTAAAAATGTTTCATGTTGAACTGTTGAATAAATTTAATTTAAATAAGTTCAGTTTTGTCCGTTTTAGTTTGTTTTAACTATAGTTTTGCCATATGTATATCTATACTGAAAGTTAACTATGAAATGTTATGAATTAATACAAAACTTAAATTAATTAAAATTATTTAAATCTTAAAATTAAGTCCAATTGAGAACTGTCGATTGAAGTTTGTCGCTAAGGACACAAAAACATCTACGATAGTGAAATGTATAACTGCCACATTCTTTATCTAGCCTTTATTTTGGAATACGCATAAATATATGAAAATATATTTTTCAGTATGAAAATATTTTTTATACATGAAATTATTTTTACGGTGCTAAAATTAAATAAATGCAGCAGCAAGCAACATAAATATGTAATACAAAATATATACAGGATGATTCATAAATATCGAAACAATAGGCTGTCTCCTTAAATATTGCCCCTAGAAACATACTTCCAGTTACAAAATTTCATAACAAAAGGTGAAATATTTGATGAGTTAAGTTTCTGCAAGGGGGAGTCTATATGAGAAAATACAAAAATTAAATTTTTATACGGCCCCCAGTAAAATTCCCAATTAGGAAATTTTTCCTTACCCATTCCTGAATTAAACGCAAAAAAAAAAAAATCATCTCGATATCTTCAAAATTCACAGAGATATCAAAATCCAAAATTCGTGACTTACACCATTTATCCATGCCTCTGAGTGACGAGTTTTTGACTCATTTTGAATGCAAGATAGGGATCATCCACAAATTGTACATTATTAAAAGTCGATATAAGACGGTGCCTCTCTTTTGGACATAAAATAGGCAGCGTATAGATTTTACGTTAAGCCTTTTTTCAAAGTATGCTGGTGGTCTGCACTAGAGGTCTGGACGGGTCGAAATATCTAGGTCCGGTCCCGAACCGACCCATAGGAACAAAAATTCGGCCCTGCCTGGAAAAAAGTTCAAATCGTAGCCTGGCCCGGCCTGACTGAATTTCTACATAGTTTTTTACATCGATATGGCTAAAAGTTTTTTCGTATGGAGGAGTTCTGACCAAAAATACTTATTATATCTTTTCTTTTTTCATGTTTATAATTAGTATTTTTAAAGAAGCGCCAAAAGCTGTGATTATTTGTTTTATTAATGAATCTCTGTCTATATGTAAATGATTCACTTCTCAATTAATATCGTTAATCCGTATTCCATGTGTTAGAGACAATGAAAAATGCTATACAGTAAATTCTTTTAAGATGGAATCACATAGGAAAGAAAAAAAAAGCGTTATAGACAAGTTCCCTTCTTAGGAGTTGTAAATGTAGTCTATTTTTTCTCAGGTATTACTATATTAATTTTAATGGATCAACAGGTTTTTCCATTTAAGAAAGGATTCCGTCACAGGCAGATTTTTTTCACTAGTTTTACTGTATTTTAATTTTTTTTGCCTTAAAATCTATTATCCTTTAAAAATATGAATTTTAGTTTTATTGTAAAATAATGGCCATTTAAAAATATGTACATTTGTTGTAAAAGTTTTTGGGCTGAGCCAAATTTTAGTTAATTTTGCATGGATTAGGTCAGTCAGAGATAATGATTTTAATACGGGTTTGTCTCGGGACCGGGACTGAAAATTTCGCCCAGGGGAGACCTAGGAATAAGGAAGCCAGTCCCGATTCGCTATAACAAGTGGCCGAGAGTTTCTACTCTCTAAGCTGGTAGACGGGAGGTGCTGGATTCGAACCCAATCACGCCCTTCGGCCCAATCTTTCGGAGTTTTCAGTGGTTTTCTTCGAATCTTGGATAACCTGGCGTAAATACGGGTTAGGTCCCCTTAGAAAGACCTCCACGGAAGGCACTCCCACCCTTCGAGCCCATATTCCTCGTGTAGATAATTGGCCGTCATAAATCACACCAACACCCGGTTTGGTATGAAAAAAGTACTTCCGGCCAGTGCCGGGAGGAAGAGGTAGCTTTCATTTTCCTTATTTTAAAAAAGCCAACTTATATTATTCAAACACACGAAGCTCAATTTAGTGGAAACCGAATATAGGAGATTCAATATTAATTTTTATCAATACTAAATCATTATGAATGAGAATTTCGCGAAATTAGTCAGCTTTATCCAAGCTGCTTTTATTTAAACTAACTTATATTTGGCTGCCAAATTCGGCGATTTCTTAAAGTTCCTGCCATTTTAAGACAACATGGTGGATGAGGCTAATCAGTGAACTTGGTCGAGACCTTAGTAATGGCTGTGCACATTAGGGTGGAACTTAAGTATAGGGTAAAAAAAAAAACTTTTTTATTTTAATGTGTAATAGTGAAAACTTTTTTCCTTTTTGGATGTCTAAACTTTTGGCTGAAAAGGCTTTTTTAAATTAAGTTATTTTCCGGTTCCTCAAGGAGGTCAAAGTTTTGAAATTTCAGTATAAAGTAACTGAAAGTAAACAACGTAGCTGTTAGCTCATACCTACTTTTATTTAGCAAATACTATCCAGAAGTCCACGAGAAGGTGGTAAAATATCGACTTCCACCCTCCTTACCTCCCTTTGTTATGAATTAATTAAATTGGATATTCAACCTACAGTCTTTTTAGGCAAACTTTGTCATTACATTGTGGGAATTCAACTTTTCCAAGATTAAGCCGTCTTTTGCTTAATATTTAAAGACAGTTGAAGCAGCTCGCGGGACAATTTCGACACACGTTTCCACTGTTTGAGTATGACAAGGAAAATCTAAAATTCAGGTGTATCCCCTATTTGTACTTTTTTTAAGTTCTTCATCCGATCAGACCGTCAAGATAGGATCAATGTTTTTATAGTCTATAATTTCAATATGTACGCATTTTTTCAAGTCGCTTTCCTACTGGTCCAGAAAATCCTTTTGTACCCGTAGTTTTTCAGCAAGATGTTGAAATAAGTATCTAAGAAAAAAGTTCATTTGCATGTAATAATCAAATTATCCATTATAAAGTTTTTAGGGTATTGCTTCCGATGTTTTAACAACTCCAGATTTGCATCCTGCATTAAAGGCGTTTCTGTTTCACCTAATAACTCTCAAACTTGAAATGTCTGTATTATTATTTTGAAAATACACCAAAATTGCAGTGGCTATATTAATATAAGAAGAAGATGTCAATGAAATATGACCAATATATTTTTATCCTGGTTCTTGAACTGAGACCAGATGTTCGTCTTTAATGATTCTTTATACTTTTTTCCCTCTGCTTCAGTTATCATAGCGTTATCCTTTCTGCCATAAAAATACTAACCTTCTAAAATTAACTCATTTCGTCTTTCCTGTTCTTTCAAATTCTTCCTTTTCTTTTCTCTTTGTCATCTTAAAGTCCTTCTTTCAGTTACCTTTTCTTTATTATCATCAGAAATACCCATATCTTCTAAGGTGCCATTTGCAATAATATTTGCAGTTCTGTCTAATACTCCGGTTCTTTCACCGTGTTGATTATCAAATTCAGGTTTAGAAAAACAACCGATTGAACTATTTCCTTCCGAACTGTTTTTTACACTTGACGATCATTCAATCAAAAGATCATTTTTTTGTTTTAAAATAACTTTTTTCCTTGATATTTCCATTTCCAGTCTTGCTACACATTTTTTGTAGTTTTTATATCTATTGATCCTATTGTCATCACTCCATCTCTCTTTGGTCTTTGAGAAAGTGACGTTCTTGTTCTGATACACGATAATATTTAGTGCTTTTACACAAAGAAATGTTTTTTACAGGATTACCTAATATTTTGCAATTTTATATTGGATGTGGGATTATTCTTTCTAATCTTAATATTTTTCTTCAAATTTTGACATTTCTCGCACTAGTCTCTAATCATTTTTTATGATTTGTGTATCAGAAATTGTTGGAATTGAAGGTCTCAGCAATACACTTTTAATTGTATCATCAACAGCTTTAGATATTTTAGAAATAGTGTGTACCAGATTCCAGCTGTCAGATTTTAAGTTAAATTGAACCCAAAAATAATGTTTCATAACTTCTTCATATGTTCGTCAAAGATGACAGTCTAATGTTAATTGTTTTGGTTCACGAAATACAGGACACTTCAACAATTATCTAGATTTAGGTACGTTAACAGACTTTGTCACTTTTGACACCGAATGTTTATCGAAAAATAATTAAAGAAACTGTTAACACCCGTTAAATCGGACTAACTTGTTATGTGTCGCAGCCAAATAAATCAGAGACAATGAAAGCCGACGCCCACGACGGTGGCTTCTACAAAAGTCAAATAAAGTGGGGCTAACTTTTCTAAGGCACTCAAACTAAATTATTCTCTTTATTACAGGACATTAATACTTAATTAATTTAATTTTGCAAAATATAAATTTAACAATAAGCTTTAAAACTTTTCATGCAATTATTGGCTTTTTTTCGTTTTTTGTGGAAAATCAGGTGCTTTGAGGAACCGGAAAATATCATTTTAAAATTAAAAGAAAAATATTTTCTCTTTATGGAGTTAAAAAGGAAAAAAATAATCACTATTAGAATATAAAAATCGAAACTTCGTTTTTTAGTTCCACCCTAGTGCACATGCTCACTCACATCGGAATCGGTTGATATGTACGAGTGCTGTCGCAGGCAAAAAATAAGTTTTTCAAAATGTCACCCACATTAGAAATTGAAACTGCTATATCTGAGCCATTTTTTAAGATAAAGACAAACAAAAAATGCTCGTGAATGCTTATATCAAGGTAAATACTTATAAAAGAAACCTTTTTCAATTTCCAATTTTTTTTTTTTTTTTTTTTTTTTTTTTTTTTTTTTTTTTTTTTTTGCACCTCACTTTAAATATAATTTTTTTTTATTTAATGGCCGCCATTTTGAAACAAGATGGCTGATGAAGCTGGCCAGCGAACTTGGTTGAGATATTGATGTATACTATCCACATGCCTTCTTCCATCGAAATAGGCGAATACGTGTGTTATCGCGTGACAAATACAAGATCGTTTCAAAGTGTTAGCCATGCTAGAAATTTAAAGTGCTATAATTCAATATTTTTTAAGTTATAAACAAAAGAACAAATTTTCAGAAACAAAAACTGCTCCAGAATCTTTGTATCAAGGCCAAACACACAAATTTTTTTTTCATTTCCCAATTTTTTAATACTTTCCTTCTATATATAAAAAAAAGTTTTGATTTGGAAATGGACCAATGGAAATCTGCGTAGATATTCCGGGTAGATCCACATCCAATTTGAATGCTTAAGCATGGCCTTTCATCGTTAATATTAAAAAAACTGTTGCATACAAAAATATGAAAATCGGTGGTATTATAGAGAAATGTTTGATAAACACGCTGATGCAGACAGTTTTCAAATCGAATATTTTAAGAGATATTTAATGCTAAAGTTGGACAAAATCGTTCCATTAAAAAAGTTTTATTGGAGAAAAAACTATACATGAGAATTTAATCATTTTTAGATCATTTTATACGTTATAAGTTCCCGGTGTGCCGATTGTATTTATTTTTCTTATTTGACTCATTTTTTGAGGTTTAATTTCAATTTAAAATTCAAATTTTCAGCATTTCGAGAGATATTTTTTACAGATTTTAGAAAATGTTATTAATTTAAACTGTTGCCAGTTGTGTATAAACAGCGCAAACAATAATGTTTACTTCAAATTAAAAATTTATTTTACACGTGACTATTATAAACAGAAAATATAAAAAGCAGGAACTCATTCAAAATTACGTCATAAAAATTATAATTACACCTGAATTTTAAAAGAGACAGAATATTGTAAAATAATAAATCCATAAACATACTTTAGAAGTCTTAAATAGGAGAATTTACGTCACATTACACTTATTATATAAAATGAACAAAAAATAATATTGCAAAACAGTTTAAATTTAAAAATTGCTCGAGACATTTATTTCATATTTTAAGATGATCATAATATTTCATTTCTAACAGAAGTATTTTTACGCAAATATTAAAAAGAAAAAGAATAGTTTGGTGAAAATTACGTCAGATTATAATTCTCAGATTCAAATTATAATCCAATCTTCCGAAATCTTTATAAAGCCGATCAAATTATCGTGCTGTTAGAGTCTGCGGTGTCTGAACTGTAGAAAAATTATATAATGCGAGGAAAGAAAGAATTTATTAAGTTACGTTTTAACAGCAAAATTACAGTACGAATATCTACTCACTCGTCTCGCCGGTAACTGCGAAAAGTAAACATTGTGAGAAAAATACATCGGCACAGCGCCGTCTATGGGAGATAAGGAAAAGTACAATTTTATTTTAACATGAACAGGGGTTGACGAGCTTAGCTCGTAGGGGGCAGAGCCCCCTAGTTATTTTAAATTTTAAATTACTTTTTTTAAAAATGGCAACCCTTTTGAAACAAGATGGCGAATGAAGCTGGCCAACGAACTCGGTCGAGACATTGGTATGTACTATGTACACATCAAGTTACATCCAAATCGGTTCATAAATACGCCTGTTATCGCGTGACAAAAATCAGGTCGTTTTAAAATGTCAGCCACAATAGAAATTCAAAATGCTATAACTCAGCCATTTTTTTAGATATAGACGAAACAAAACCTGTTCCGGAATCTCTGTATTAAGGTCAAATACATACGAAGAAAATCTTTTTCATTTTCCAATTTTTTAGTATCTCATTTTAAATTTAAAATTTTTTAAATTTATTTAAATGGCCGCCATTTTGAAACAAGATGGCGGATGAAGCTGGCCAACGAACTTGGTCGAGACATTGGCGTGTACTATGTACACACCGAATTACATCCAAATCGGTTCATAAATACATCTGTTATTACGTGACAAAACTCAGGACACTTCAAAATGTCAGCCATGCTAGAAATTCAAAATGCTATAACTCAGCCATTTTTTTAAGATATAGACGAAACAAAAACTGCTCCCGAATCTTTTTATCAAGGTCAAACACATAAGAAAAAAATATTTTTTCAATTTTCAATTTTTTGGTACCACCTTTCAAATTTAAATTTTTCTTAAAAATTTAAATGGCCGCCATTTTTAAACAAGATGGCGGATGATGCTGGCCAACGAGCTCGGTCGAGACATTGGTATGCACTATGTATAAACGAAGTTACATCCAAATCGGTTCATAAATACGCCTTTTATCGCGTGTTAAAATTCAGGACGTTTCAAAATGTCAGCCACGCTAGAAATTCAAAATGCTATAACTCAGCCATTTTTTAAGATATAGACGAAACAAAAATTGCTTCGGAGTCTTTGTATAAAGGTCAAATACATAAGAAAAAAATATTTTTCAATTTCCAATTTTTTGGTATCGCATTTCAAATTTTAAATTTTTAAAAAAATTTTAAATGGCCGCCATTTTGAAACAAAATGGCGGATGAAGCTGGCGAACGAACTCGGTCGAGACATTGGTGTGTACTATGTACACACCGAATTACATTCAAATCGGTTCATAAATACGAGAGTTACAGTGTGACATAGGTCAGATATATATATATATATATTTAAAACCACAAACAAAATATCAAAATCCATCACTCACCATAGCTGCATTGAAACTCACATCAAAAATATTATAAATAACCAATATAAACTTAACTCTTAAAATCAAACTGAATAACCAAACTAAAGAAAATATATATAATTGCAAGACATAACATAACAGAACAGAACAGAACAGAAGGCGAGCGGTATGGCTAACGACATACACTGCAGGGTTAAGTCAGACTTTACGCATGCTACGTCCCCCTTCACTCGCCGAGACCAAAATTGAAAAAATGAAAAAATGAAAAACTATGAAAAACTAAACAGAACTGCAACATCCACCAAAATATCTCTCTAACTCATTAGATCAATCAACTCATCAAAACCTCCATTCTCATCCATCACTGAGTTCAGTTCAGTTCCGTACCTGCTACTCTTAATAAAATCACAAGTTATTCTCCTGATGAAATTGCGAGGATAACCATGCTTGAATCCCAAGCGGCACCACTCTAAAATATCACTAAACATATCTTTAACTCTAGTACTCAGTCTTTCGATTCGTATTAATCCATTTCTAAGTACATTTCTTTTAATCGAAACATGCACATTGGAATCAAAATATATCAGCTTTAAGGTATTAAAGTTGAAATCATTTCTCTTGTCAAATATCTTAGATATCAAATTTTCACTTTCTATGCTCAGGTTCACATCTAGAAAATTAATATTTTTACAATTCTGGGATGAGGGTTCCAGACTCAGAGACGTAGGATAATATGTAAAATCAACATTTTCAATATCATTGTTTAATTTAACTATCAAAACATCATCTATATATCTGTAGGATAATGTGTTACTGTTTAAATTATTATTTCTTTCATATATATGTAAGTAAATGTTTGCCAAAATGGAACTGCAACTCCCCCCCATTGGAATACCCCGAATCTGTTTAAATATTGTATTTCCTTCGTAAAGGTAGTTTTCTTGTACTACTAACTGAAATAAATTTATGAAAAAATCATAATGAACATCCAAAGTACTATTTGTATTATAAAAATCTACTATTTTATCTTTTAAATCTGTCAAATCAATTGTATTATAGAGGTCTGCAAAATCGTAAGCGAATAAACCAGTAATATTTTTTAATTTTTTCAGATTATCTAATAGTGTATAGCTGTTTTTGATAATAAAAGTCGTCTCTCCCCCCATCACTCCGTCAAACACCCCCTCCAGCACCCCCAGCAAAGCCTTGCTAGCGGCACCAATATATGAACCAAATCCACAGGTCACACTCCTGAATTTGATAGGGGTTTTATGGAATTTAGGCACTAGTATGAGATAAGGGAAACTTTGACTCATTTGTTTCAGCTTAACTTTTTTATAGATCGCTTTAATCCTATTTTCTATTACTGCAGCTTTCGAATTCAATGGTAAATAGCTATTTTTATTATTGTAGCAATCATTCAAAAGTTTACCGTAAAGTACCTTACATATCAGTGCATAACTTGTATTTGCTTTATCCACATAGGTGATTATAAAATTTTCCTGAATCTCTTTAATTGAATGTGTAAGTTTGTTGTATTTCTCTCTATTAACTCCGTCAAAATCTCTGGAAAATTCTCGTTTAAAATCTCTTAATATATAATACTTCCACTCGTCAAAAACACTGGATGGCAAATTGTATCTATACATTAGTTTATTTATAAATATATCTATATTAATAGTAAAACGTTTAATTGCAACACTTTTAGTGAGAGTACGTTTCACACGATATTTAGTTCCGTACTCCATTAACCTCCTCAACCATATATATATATATATATATATATAAATTTTGAACGCAGGGTGGTTTCGGGGTCTGGGGGTCATGATCGATGAAAATATACCAAAATTTTTTGAAATCGCTTTCCTCCGAACGGCTGCAATAGGTAGTAATGATAGTTTGCAATAGTTTGTAATGAAAGCTACCTAAAATACGTTAAGGCCGGCCTGGCCCCAGAATACAGACTTTTTTAACGGCCTCGCCGGGACGATAAAAAGCCTCAATTTATGAGGGCTCAAATGATGAAAAACTCTTAATCGGCATGTTAGAAAAAGCGTTGTTTCAAATTATGCATTTAACATTTATTTATGGACATTTAAATAGTACAAAAAGGAGGTGGAGACGGCAAAAGTTAAACTGAATCAGAAGTTTAAGCTACAGAAGGAAGTTACTTTTCCACGTACAATTTTTTAAAAAGCATTTAAACACTTTATTAGGAGCCAATGAGTGTTTAAAACTTTAAATGCGTTTTTCTGCATAATGTTTTTTTTTTTTTTTTTTTTTTTTTTTTTTTTTTTTTTTTTTTTTAAACCAAATAAAAAATAAATTTAAATTATCCTTAAATTATTATAAGTGAAGAATCGTAAATGAAAAAGGTACAAACTTGGAACATGTCTTTTTTGATTATTTTGTATTCATTTTGTTTCGGCAAAAAAAAAAAAAAAAAATTATTTTTGAAAATATGATATTTTAAAAAAAAGTTACATAATTTTTTAAATAAATACTTTTAATATTTTTAAAATTAATATTTAAAAAAATCCTGAAACAAAACTAAAATTATACTTTCCTCTTTAATTAAATGAAAAAAATTTGAAATCCGATGAATAATGTTTCGAGTTATAAAGATTTTAAATTAAATCCGCTTAAAAAAATACTAATCATTTAAATTTGTTTAAAACTTTATGAGAAATATTAGGATGTGATTTTGTTTGCAAAGTATATGGTTAACCATCACACAAAAAAAAAGAAAAAAAATTAAAATTGTAACCCAACAAATATATTTTTTACATGTTTCCTAGAACTCATAAAGTAACATTGTTTATTGGATTGCACGCATTTCAATGTGTGTCGAATCCCTTAAAACCTGATGAATTATTTAAACGGCCACAACTCTGCAGTTTTTCAGATATGAAGATGCAATTTTTTGTGTTTAATTCAGGAATGGATAAGGGAAGTTCTCCTGATTGGAAATTTTACACTACGGAGGCGGTATAAAAATTTAATTTTCATATTTTTTCAAATAGAACCCCCATGGAGTTGTAAATTATGCCATTAAATTTTGTACCTTTTTTTATGAAACCTTGTAATTGGAAGTATGGGTCTAGGGGCAATATTTAAGGAAATAGCCTATTGTTTCGATATTTATGAATCACCCTGTATTTGTATTAAACTCTCTCATTGTTTAAGTTTAAATTCATTAAATACTATTTACAAGCATTTTAAAAATTAATTAACAAGCAATTTTCAGATGCATTAAAATCGTTTGCTTTTGACGGGGAAAAGTGCTGCTCGCCAAATCGCATGACGCTTTCGTCTTTCCCGACTAAATACTCGAAAGTATTTTATTTTTTACAGACTTTCTACTGTAATTCTGCCGCTAAATTTGACTAATCCTTTATTACATACATAAGTAGTTTAATTAGTATTTTTTATCCAAATTGTTCTGAGTATATCCAGTAAGGAGACCTTCCTTGTTAGCAATTTCTTGCAATTGGTCAAGTGGATTTCTTACAACCAAGCTCTTGGAAAAACCATCTTAATTATGGTTATTTTGTATTTCAGCGAGGAAAGAATTTATATTTACTTTACTCTAAAATACTTTGGTCTTTTTTTATATATTTCCTTAATTATTTTTTACTGCAATTTTCATTGCACTAAACAGCATAAGAGATAAAAATTAGGATGTGTTGAAGTTTATTATTTTTGCTTAGTATTATTTTTGCTTAATGAAAATAATAAAATCTTTTAAAAAAGATTGGTTATCTAAAAAATAGTAATTAGAAAAATTATTCAGTCATTACAGTTATATGAATAAGCTACCTTTAAAATAAACAAAGGAAATTTCACACGCATTTTTCCGTCCAGCTTCATCTGCTGAATTATTTAAATAGCTTTTTAACTTGTTATTGATACATGTATTTGCACATCATGGACTTACAGGGATATGTGTCTGTGCACACATGCACATCTACAACCTACAGGGATATGTGTCTGCGCACACATGCACATCTACAACTCCAAGATTGCACAATGGTACTTTCCCGGAGATGATAACATCAACAATCTACTAGAATATCTATATATATATTTCTCTTGCGTCGCGCTAAAATACGGCTGAATTTGTTGTGGGAAGTTTGGCAACAACCGCAGTAACACAATTAATTTTCCTTATTACTTTCCACTGATCAGAAGAGTGATATTACAACTGAAACTCTCGTCATATTTAAAAGAAATATTTCAATGGTTTTCATAAAATGTAAACATAGTAAAACGATTCCGTTTATTTATGCACTAATCGCGTAAGAGCAGAACACATATTATTTACTAAGAAATAATATTAAGTAATCTGTGTAAATAAAATGACAACGAATAACCTTTCATAGTAAGCAATATATAAAACGAAATGTTTGCGATGAAGATAATGGGATCATTCGCAAAACACAAGATGCATTTTCATCCATGAATTAAAATATTTTACTATAACTGTGTGAGTAATGATGTAATATTCCTGATCCTTATTCCTGCACATAAATAGACTGCACTCTTGCTATTTATTTAAAGATTCTTGCTATACACAAAATAAAATATTTCTGAAAATTACATAATTTTTAATTAATTAAAATGAATATTTAGTGAAACCCAGTAATTGTAAAAGAATTGCTTAAATGGCGCTCTAATCTCGGAAGGGATAATGGTTCTTATGGCGAAAAGGATGTCATATTTGAAAGAAAGTATTCATTCTAATATGAACTCCAAAAGTATCATATCACACGGTAGAATTGTTTCAAACAAACAGCCGAATTCTAGGAAAGTTTTCCATAGTGTGAAAGAGTTACCTCCCGAAAAATAGCACAGCAAAAGACTGCACAGGAACGGTTTGTTAGGAACTCCCAATGAAGTCATGAGCTTTAGAGTTTATATAAAACTAAAATAATGTTGTACGAAATTGTCAATATGACGTCATATGCACCGGTATTTACATCTAATTCAGCAAATTAAAATTCAAAGCGAGAGCTGTTTTTTAAACAGCTCTTGCTTTTTAAACAGTGTTTTGGCAGATGTAAGAATAGCAATGGCCATTTGTTCGTTTTACGGTCACCTGATGCATCCAAAAAATCAGCTTTTTGATCAAAAGTTTCTTTTAGAAACATCAAAAAACGTGCTGCTAACGTTTTGTTAACTTGTAAAGTGTCTGAGAGATATTGTATTTTTCACGTGAAGTGAACTTTAGGTAGTGTTTGTTTTTTTTACCTTCAACTATCTTAGTATGAGGTAGTGTTTTTCCAAGAGTTTTTCGAAATAAATTTAAGCCGCGCTGTACAATATTATGCACAATGAGTTTTAAATTAATTGTGTTCCAAGGTAATTTGTTTTCAGTTAATTATTTTACATTTCAAAAATTGGTAAATTTCACAATGTTAAAATAATTTAAACGTATTGGTAGCACCAACTAAATATATTTTTAATTGTGATTTCAACGAAGTTTTCAATTACTGTTTTTTTACCTTAAATTTTTTTGAAATTTTCATAAGTTAAAAGGTTTCATGATAGTATT
Source organism: Maratus speciosus (assembly GCA_963932465.1). Taxonomy (NCBI): domain Eukaryota; kingdom Metazoa; phylum Arthropoda; class Arachnida; order Araneae; family Salticidae; genus Maratus; species Maratus speciosus. The sequence continues at coordinate 414,823,137 of OZ010790.1, read as the reverse complement.
CATTATGGCTAGAGTTGCTTCAAAAAGTGACGAGCAAGAGAAGCGAGCTGGTGTCGCGTAGCGATCCCAAAGTGAATTTTGTCGCAATTCACGGGGGTTGCCGAGAGATAGAGAGCAGTGGTCAGAGCCCCCTAATATCAAATATTCTGAAAAAATATTCTCTCTCTCTTTTTTTTTTTTTTTTTTTTTTTTTTCATAAATATCTTAGGATGTCGTAATGACTCTCGGGGTTTCGAAATTTGAATGAATTTTTCGATAATAATTTCGATAATAATTGACTTTCTTTTTACATTTTAAAGGGAAATAAATCTCCATTCGAGAAGGTTGTTTTCAGAATGTTTAAAAGAATTTCTAAAAATAAAAAAACTTTTGCAGTTGAAATTTGGAACATTTAAGAAAGAAAGCACCTATATACATATTCAACGTAATATAACGCATATTCATAAAACTAAAATATAATTCTTATAAATACGTAAAAGTTACATTCCTATTATTCTACCAAATTCAAAGTTACAAATAAAATCTTCAAGGAACAAAATGCTTTTAAATAATGACGCCAAATTTAAATATTTCAATCCTTGAATTCCTAAAAATAAAAAAAACTTTTGCAGTTGAAATTTGGAACATTTAAGAAAGAAAGCACATATATACATATTCAACGTAATATAATGCATATTCATAAAAATAAAACATAATTCTTATAAATACGTAAAAGTTACATTCCTATTATTCTACCAAATTCAAAGTTACAAATAAAATCTTCAAGTAACAAAATGCTTTCAAATAATGACGCCAAATTTAAATATTTGAATCCTTTATATTCATCGAAAAAAAAGTAATTTTATTTCATCAAGATAAAGCAAATTGCAGTGTGTAATTTCTATTTAATTTTCACCAACGATTTCAAACGAGGATCACCTGGTTTCAGAACACAGTAATTGGCGTGTAAAACATAAGGGAAAATCGTTTTTAATTGAAAACTCTGATATTCTTATAAGTAATATATATTTTTGTAACTTGCTCATCAAGCATTTTTATATGAAATATGTTAGTTATGTAGTAAAACTAGTTGAATGTGCCAATCCCATAACTTTCTTCTATCTCATACATCTCAATATTTCAAAAAGCAATTACAAATGCTAATACTTCAGTATTTTACGGCGGAATATTTTCAAATCAAAGAAGGACCTGCTGCCGATAGCCAAAAACATACACAAAAAAATTGGTTCATTTCAATGCATAACTTCATACTTTTTTCGATTGTACGATGGCGTCACACGGACAGACATACATTTTGTATAAACATGTTTTTGGGGTCCTCTGACTCCTAAAACGTATAAATCCGTTTAAAACCGGAAGTCGAAAAAATTTACTAATAATTAATTAATAGAGTACTTTCTTCTATTGAATGTAGAAGAAAGTAAAAATAAAAGTTTTAATTTTATTAAAATATACAAAATTACACGTAATGAAAACTTATATCATAATCGTGTTCAAAATCTATCTTTATACACAGTTTCAAAGGAATTAGTGCCACTAGTTTTACATGTCACGAAAGAAAATATACCTTTATAGGTGTGTTCGTATAATTATATAAATTTGTAGCACCTATAGTCGTACGTTCGTCTGTGTGCATATAACAGCTCAAAAATTGCCCAACCGAATGGTTTGAAATTTAATATATATAATCATTGCAGAATTTTGTCGAGTCATTTAAAATTTTATGAAAATCGAATCAAAATTTAAAAGATATTAATAATAGTTTTCTTCATTCTATTAAATCATATCATACGTAATTATTTCACTGATATCCAATGATAGGTAATGATTCTAGGGCATGATGATTACGTCCTATTTAAGATGGAACCATGTTATTTCCCTATTATTGAATTTCATATATATAATCGTAATATATTTTGTTTTCATGCATTTTTGCATAAAAGTGCAACAGCTCTTGCTCCAAGATCTGAATATTTATAAAACTGGTTATAGTACGAATGCACCTCATTTGCTACTTTTTCGTACAATTTCAGGCTTGTTTTGATTAGATGCGAAAAACTGTCACTTTTACCTCATTTTTGAATATTTTTTGTATTACTGTAAATTTTATGTTAAATTATTTGCAATAAAAATGTTTACTTTTGAGACAGATTTTTAAAACATCACGTTTGAAATTTAATAAAAAATAAAATACACAGAAAATAAGTTAATTACAACTTTCAAAGAACTTGTGCTTTTTTTTTTCTATTCAATGGCGCAAAAAGTGGAATTTAGATATGTTTGGATTGGAACAGAATATATAGCGATAAAAGCGAAAGTAAAAGTGCAGGTTTTTTTTACAATCTTTATAACATCAGCTTTAGTAACGGGCAGTTTTTTGTTTCTTATTATGCTATGCAAATTATATTTCATTTTGTTATAAAAAAATAATTAAATTAACATAACTAAACCTCGCCATACAGAATAAAATTAGATTTCTTTTTACCAAACAAATTGACAAATATCATGCAATGCAATTTCACATCTGGTTGTCTTTGGGATAGTTTCTAAAAAGTGGCAAATTGAACTTACCAGACATTAATATCACTTTCTGTAACTAATAATTGCAAGCAAATTTCTTAAGGTTAAATAAATGAATTCATTACACGACAACGTGTCTAGAAAATGTATAATGATGCTGATCGCGAACAATTATAATAGCAAACTATTATGTAAGCAAACAATCATGTCTTCATTATCAAAGTAATAATATGCGTAGGTACTTTTCGTAATTACTAATAATTAATACACAATTCTTCTTGCATAATAACGAAAGTAAGCAATATTTTCGCTGGAATAATCATTTTAAAGTTATAATTTACAGAATATAGTACCTAATTAGCGAAACTAATTTATTTATTAAATAGTCGTTGCTTATCAAATGTCTAATTCACGCGAGTTTGAATGTTTTTCTCACATGAGCATCATAAGAATGATTGAATTTAATTACATATAATAAAATATCGTCATTTTAAAATTCAGATAATCCGTGCCAATGTTTCGATTTTTTAAACGTATTTATAAGTGTTATCAATGCGTATTACACTTTAAATTATAATTTTATGTGAGTTTAAATTTTTTTTTATTTCCTTGTGAAGTTTTTAAGACTAATTGAGAAAAATGAAATATAATAAAGTCGCACCATTTTTAAAATTGAGATATTTCAAATCTATATCTATAGATTGAACATATTTATATATGTAATCATTACATAGTTTTCTTGAAATATCTATTAGATATGAGTTTTTAGATATGACATTAGATATGACATTTCCTTATGAGCATTATAAGACTGATTGGGACTAATCCTTCTATATATAAAAAAAAGTAACGATTTGGAAATGGGCCAAAAGATTTGGAAATGGACCAATGAAAATCTGCGTAGATACCACGAAACAAATCTGATTTGTCAGAGTTTTCTGTCTTTTGTTAGCGGGAATTGAGCTTGGCGAAATCATTAAAGTAGAGAATTTAAATAGGATGGGCGGGTAAAGGGAAGAATTTCTGCATTTCGATAGACTTATGTTTTTCGGTTTTATCTTTTAGGGGTCGATGGCAAAAGTGATTTTTACAGAAATAAGATAATTTCCATTAGCTAATCAGAAAGAAGAAGGGTGTTTGTTTGGAATCTAAAAATTGAATGCAGATAAAATAAAGGATCGCGAAGCTATCCAGAATGGATACACGAAACAATTGCGTCTGGGGTTGGTTAGAAAATAGGGACTGCTTTGCGATACCGAACAGAATCGCGAAGCGATTAAACGGGGGGGGGGGGAGCTGAGCTGGAGAGTGTAGCGAGCAGGGGTGCAGATCCCCCTAGTTATACAAAAAACAGCCTCATGAATTCTAAAAAATAATCATCATATCATGTGTCGAGTATTCGAATCGTGAATCCAAATCACCCTAATATAATCTCTGAAGAATGATTAAATAACTACATATCACTATGTCAAAGACTACAAATCTGGTCTTCGAATACTCTTTAAACAAAACATTTTAATTAAAATAAAATATTTACAGCTATTTTGCATATTTACAAAACTTAAAGACATAATACTGGGAGACGCAATGCTCAATTTTTATTTTTCAATTACTGACAATAAACATCACATCGTTTTATCATTACAAAATCATTCTATTCTAAAGCAACGTTTCGTTGTGTTCTGTTTCAAAACAAAAATTTGTTCTGGGAGTGAAAGTGAAATCTGAAGTACAGTCGTGGGAAAAAAAAAAAAAATTAACACTCCCTACTAATTCCGCAACAAATTATTATAGAAGAACGTTACTGGTACCAAACGATGGAAAATAAAGTCTACCTTTAAATGATGTATATAAAAGTTGCTTAGGGGGCCATCTACATATTAAAACGAATTCAAACTTTGTTTTCTTCAATAGCAATAACCAAGTTTGGCACCATAAATAGATTCTACACCCTACAATTAGCCTAAACCCAATTTGCATAAAATTCGTTAAATTAATTTGTCGAATTAATTAATTAAAAATAAGCCTAATTTAGAGGCTGCATTCAAATCGAAGTCTAGCACTCGATTGTTGCAATGCTACAGAATGCCTATGTCACATCTATTATTGTGTTATTTCTTGCCAATATGAACATCTCACTCGCTAAATATTTTTCGACTATTGCCAGCCCAAGTGTTTCATTAAAATAAACAAAATTTATTTCTTACACATTATGCTTTTCTGGACATCATAGGCCCCTTAAACCGTCATTTTGATGTTCTCTACACATAATTCAAAAACTACTTGGAAAAAAAAATAATTGAGAATTTGCATAAAGCAGGACATAATAAATATAAATCTATAACAAGAAGTGTTGGTTGCAATTCGTATTTTTTTTTCGAATATTAATTTTATAATTCATAATTAATATTATAATTTTTTTAAAATTACAGATTCAATGTATTTACGTTTGGGATTTTTAGTATTATAATAAAGCAAAAAAAAAAAAAAAAAAAAAAAAAAAGTCACAGGAGATATTAATAAAAATATGAAAATATAATTTAACATTAGAAGCTCTAAATTTTGAATGTTTATAATTCAAAAACTTATCATTCAAAAGACTTGAAATTTCGTTTCTGGGCATAATTTGAACTGATTATTTAAAATATAGTGTCAAAATTGGGTCAAAATTGCCAATGAAAAAAGAAAACAAAGTTTGGTTTGGTTTTGATTTGTAGATGACCCCCTAAGAAAATTTTATAGGCATATTTTAAAAGTAGACTTTATTTACAATCATTTGGTACCTGTCATTTTCTTCTATTATAATTAGTTGCAGAGTTAGTAGGGGATGTTTACTTTTTTTTTTTTTCCCACGATTGTACATAGCGCGTAGCACCAATCTAATGTAATTCTTTTTTCCACGCAGTAAATAAATCGGCATGAATGGATTGACGTCTTCAACTGGTAAGCCGACAAGCGGCCCATCTTTTATAGATTCGTCCTCACTTGATCGTTTGCTCCGTCGTTTCTAGCGTTTTTTCGGAGCATTATAAGCATTGAACGGCAACTTGCTGACTCTGACGTCCGCATCACGTGACCCTGCTAATCATATGTTGGAATTAAGTGAAAGCTTAAACGATGGGCTCCACATTCATACATGTAATGCATTTGTTAATCCTGTATTGCTTCGTCGTATTTCTCATATTCCTACCGTTTTACAACTTGTTGTTCGAATTATTTTTCGTAAAAAATATGTAATTAAATAAAATGAAGTTCTTAGATTTATACACAAAAATTACTACTATTGACATCATATAAAAAACTGAATTTAAAAGATAAAAAATATATAACGGGTGTAATATTTTACAAATACTACAAAAATAGGATTTGAATTCTTTTCTAAAAATAATTCAGTATTTTTTTTCTCTTTTTACTTTTAATTAATTGCAGAACCAATAAATGTAACATTTTCCTACAGTGACATTTGAAAAAAAATGTTACTTAAAACATATTTTAAGAGATTTGGTTGTATAAAAGACATTTCTAAGTAATTGGGGATATTTTCGGACCAAAAAAAGGCCTGGCACAAAGTAGCCTTGAAATACCAGTTTTCATGATAGCTTTATGAAAACGTAAACATTTTCTGTCAAAATAAACTAGTCGGATGTACCAATCCCAAAACTTTCTTCTATCTCATACATGTTAATACTTCAAAATTCGCTATCACACTGCCAAAATTAAATGGCAATCTATGCATCTCATGAGGATTCTAAAGATATGAAATTCCGTGCATTAGTTCTTGAGATATGACTATCGCTGAAATCGTCTAAATCCAGCAAAATGCTGCCTAGCAGCGCCATCTATTAGATGATTTATACCAAATCCTAATCAGCAACAATTTATGTCAGCGTCTGACTGAATCTGAAGTTTGGAGAAAATCCGTGCATTAGTTTTTGAGATAGAGCTATAGCGAAAATCGTGAAAATTCCTGCATAGCAGCGCCACCTGTTGGGTGATTAACACCAAAACCTAATTAACAACAACTTGTGTCAACATACAACTAAATCTGAAGTTAGATGAAAATTCGTCCATTAGTTCTATAGATAGAGCTATTGAGGCAATCGTGAAAAAGGCAGCACAGAAGCGCCTCCTGCTGGGCGATTTACACCAACACATAATCAGTAGCAAGTCATATCATGGACTAACTGAATCGGAAGTTTGATGAAAATCCGTGCGTTAGTTCTTAAGATAGAGCTATTGGGGATATCGTGTAAATCCTACAAAATTCATCATAACAGCGCCACCTGTTGGGCTATTTACACCAAAACGTAATCAGCATCAATTCATATCAAGGACTAACTAAATCTGAAGTTTGATCAAAATCCGTGCATTAGTTCTTGAGATAGAGGTATTGCGAAAATCGTGAAAAATGCAGCATAGCAGCGCCACCTGTTGAGCGATTTACACCAAAAACTAATCAGCATCACTTTGTATTAGGGACTCACGGAATATGAATTTTATTAAATTCCGTGCATTAGTTCTTGAGATAGAGCGCCCACAAAATTTGTGTCACATACACACAGACAGACAGACAGACAGACAGACTCACAGAGTCACAGACAGACATTTTGTAAAAACATGTTTTTTGGAATCTCTGACCCCTAAAACGTGTAAATCCGTCGAAAACCGGAATTCGAAAATTTTCATGAATCCAATACTTTCTTCTTGTAAAGATAGAAGAAAGTAAAAATTAAAGGAAAAAGTGTGATCACACATGGGTTACAGGTTACTAAATGTAATATTTTGACACTTATCTTATTTGGATCTCTTATCCAGACTGTTTCACTATGGAAAGTTTGGAGAGTTAAAATTTACACACGAAAACAGTTGTTTACAAACACATCCAGTATTGCCACTAAAAAATTAATTTACCACCAAACTATTCAAATAAAATATTTTTCAAGGGCAAAAAACTCAAAATTATATTGTATTAAAGCACATTCATGTGCTTTAATATATATTGTGGATCGATGGAATAAGAAATTTATTCATCGTTGTCACGTCATCCTGTGCTATCTGATAGATGGACGGTGACGTTCCCCAACTTGGTTTATTAGTGAGAAATTGCCAGGCTAGGTCATCGGCCAGGGTAGCTTAACGGTAGAGCAACAGCACGTTATTCTGTCGACCCAGGTTCGATTCCTGGCCCCGGCTAATTTTTCCCTCCAGTTGGGTTTATTGTATTTAAAGTCTGTCTTAATATATGTGTACCTTTAATAATTATATTGTATTGTTTGTACAATACATATAATAAAAACATTTTTATGGGATGGACCAAAGTAACCCCGCAAGGATCAAAGTAGCACCGGTTGATGGTAATAGCTATTACCGTCAAGTATTAAAAGCTAAGTATTAAAAAGCCTAGGCTTTTTAAAACTTTGAATACCCTTAACTAGTCAAAGTGTTTCTCTTTATGTTCTAAAATTATTTATTCTCGCGATTAAATTACTTCCCGATGCTGATTATTGCCATATGTAAATCTCCTCTCGTATCGCTGTGATCACTTTATATTTATCTGATAAAGTTCCACTTTAAAGAACCATAAAATATTAAAACAGAACAAAATATCTATGATCAAAATTGTATATTTCATTCATGTTCCCTCAACTTTTGATAATATTCTTTTATAGATGAAAAAAATATATATCCTTTTCTTCTAAAATAAAATTATAGTTTTTACTCTAGAAAAGGAATTTCAAATATTTTCTGTCGGAATAACACTTTTTACGTGCAATAAGGCAAAAGAATTTCCTTAATGTGCTCTGCTAGCGGAAAGACGACTGAGTTTAAATGTACTTGTAATAAAATTAAAAAAGAAAAGACGATCGCTAAAAGTAAAATTATGGAATACTTTGGGAACTCTAACGAAATTTGGTATTGCATTACAGGGACTACGATAAATTTAGACGAAGAGAAACATTCATCATAGATTCTTTTAGTACAATAAAAAAAAATTCTGTAAAGTTACTAAAGTTTTTCTAGGAAATTGGGATTCCTATAACTTTTTATGTAACGGCAACAACAAAAATGCATGTAACCGACACACTTTTGCGTAGAAAATCAAAAAATCTGTAAGGTTACTAAGAATTTTTTAGTAAACTGGGATGCCTAGAACTTTTCATGTAACTGCAACAACGGTTACAGATAAAATTTTATTAAAATTACTGTAATTTTAGCAGATGCATTTGTAAAGTTACAGATTTCTGTAGCTTTACAAAAACTAATTTTGTAGATTTGCGGCTTTTTTTGTACAGTTACAGATGAAAGTGTAGTAAGCGTGTAACTTTACATCTATAGAACTACAAATTTTTTTTTACAGTGTAGGTGACTATAAAATTATCTTATATTACAAGTATATATACATTAAAAAAATAATGCGCGTGCTATATGTAATAAATTAAGTTATCATTTTTACTGCAATATTGTAATATATTTGAGATACACACTGTACAAAAAAAAAAAAAAAAACAAAACAAAAAAAAAAAACATTGTAGATTTGCCAGCACATTGTGCTGTTAATTTTACGCAGCTACTGTGTCTTTCATGTTTATATAGTCAAACAAGTTGGAAATTGTTCGTCAAACGTGCAAATGAGGTGCGTTCGTACTATAACTAGTTTTATAAATACTTTTTGCACCGGATATTGTACTGAATGAATATCTTAGTGCACTTCGTAAGTGCCTACCAATTTCATTCTGTTCAAAGGGGTGTAACATCATTAAAATGCACTTGAAATAATTTTTTCTAATTGGCCGTAATGTAACAGAAAACTTTTGACTGTCCTGTAATTAAACTATACATCCGATTTTTATAAAATTGAAAATGAGTCGACAAAATGTTGCAACAAATATATATTTAAAATTTCAGATCATTCGGAAGGCTGTAACATCATTAAAATGCACTTGCAATAATTTTTTCCCATTGGCCGTAATATAACAGAAAACTTTTGACTGTCCCTGTAATTAAACTATGCATCCGATTTTTATAAAATTACAAATGGGTCGACAAAATGTTGCAACAATTATATATTTAAAATTTCAGATCATTCGGAAGGCTGTAACATCATTAAAATGCACTTGCAATAATTTTTTCCCATTGGCCGTAATGTAACGAAAACTTTTGACTGTACCTGTAATTAAACTATACATCCGATTTTCATAAAATTTAAAATGGCTCGATAAAATTTTGCAACAATTATATATTTAAAATTTCAGACTATTCGGTTGGGTAGTTTTTGCTCTGTTATGTGCGGACGGACGGACAGACGGACTGAACGTCGACTATAGGTGCTTCGTATTTATATAATTACGAACGCACCTAAAAGCCAAAGAAAGCTACAACACATTCGACTGTGATCGAGTTTGAACGCGAGATGAACAGTAATGAAGGCTATTGACTCACATATTTATAGCTTATTAACCATTCACAAATATTTTTAGGAGAAATGTAGTGGGGCGAATTGGGTTACTTGAAAAAAAATGTTTTCTTTGGTATATCGTTTGAAAGCACTGGTAAAGCGCAACTCAAATATACATTTCTTTTAATTTTAGATATTATATTTTAGAGGTATCATCGAAAAAGTGATGCAAAAATATGTACCTCCCCTATTTACTTCCGAATTTATTGAAACTAAAATTATAAAAAAAATAGGGATAGTGGAAGTTAATTTAAAACTTGCAGGAAAACTATAGCGATTACTATAAATCACACAGTGTTTGAGAAACTTTTAAGGACATATTTATGTAATGCAATATCCGTTAATAGAAAAAAGGCCATAAACGTCAAACTGTTAAATACAGGCTAATTTAATTAGAATTAATTACATAATTACTATGGTATTCACAACTTTTTATGTCACCCGAGTCTTTAAATTTTAATTAAAAACATCCCTGTAAAAACGCGGCACGGACATGTGGGAGCATTGCAAATTTGCGACCTCCTTTCGAAGCGCACTTATCACAATACCAAGCTTAAACTTTGAACAAAAGTTTTTGTTTTAGGTGCACTTTAAAAGTAACAGATTATTACTACACGGAATATTTGTTTATGACATGCCAAATAATGTTTAAATATGTACTACATTTATTGTCAGCACCGAATTAAGTTCATCATAAACATATTAGGATAAGATTGACTGTTTACCCGTTAGTATATTAAGCATACAAATATGTTTTAAATCGTTTGTTCTGTGGCTAATAGCATGAATTTGTCCAACGTACCAACAACATTTTTTGACGGTGAACAAGATTAAAGAAAAAAAAAAAACTACTCAATGGATCCTTGGATCAAATGGATTTTTTTTATTTTTATTAAAGCTTACTTAATTACCTTCGATATGAATTAAAGCTTTTACTAAAAGTATTAAAAAAAAACTATTAACAAATAAGAACGAATTTTTTTAACAAAAAAAATGTTTTTTAATCCACAATTACATAACTATTTTTTAATAAATTTATGTGTTCCTTTTATTTAACTTGAAGCTATTCTCAGGAAGTTTACGAAAAAAAAAATATTTTTGTGTTTCCGATAATTCTACAAGACTCTATCATGCACGAAATTTTCCAAAGCAGTTGATCATATTTGTTTATAACTTACAGTAGAAGCAACAAAATCTAATAAAAAAATTCTTGCGTATACCTTAAGATATGTACAATAAATTGTTAAAATTTCAAAAAGATCCATCATGCAGTTTTCTTACAAAAAAATCATAAACAACTGCTATTTTTAGGTCTCCTAATGTAGAAGGTCCCCTTAATCAGGGTCTTCCGCCCTGCTGGGCTTCCCGGACTCGTTCCCGGGTACTAGGGTCTCCAGGAGAAGTTGGATATGTGTTTTCCCCTCGTGGACATATCAGCTCCTATACCGAAAGGTTGGCTGTCCACGAGTGGGTGATTAAAGATTAGTGATTAGTCCCAGGCCGACCCATAAAAAAAGTTCGGCCCGTCCTGGAAAAAAGTAAAAATCTTAGCCCGGGTCCGGCCCAGCCTGACTGAATTTCTGCAAAACACAGTTTTTGCGTCGATATGCTTAAAAATTGTTTCATATGAAGGAGTTCTGAGCAGAAATACTTATTATAGCTTCTATTTTTTTTTTTTCAAGTTTATAATCTTGCGCCAGAAGCTGTGATATATATTTATTTTTTTAAATGAATCTCTATTTGTATGTAATTTTATCACTTATCAGTTAATATCGTTAATCCATATTCCATCTGTTGGAGACGTTGAAAAATGCTAGACAGTAAAATCTTCTAACACATAATCACATAGGAAATAAAAAATTGCGTTATAGACAAGTTCCTTTCTTTGGAGTGTAAATGTAGTCTATTCTTTTCTCAGGCATAATTACATTAATTTTGCATGGATCAACACATTTTTCCGTTTAAGGCACAATTTCGTCCTACGCAGGTTCTTTTTCACTGGTTTTACTGTATTTTGATTTTTTTGCCTTTAAATCTACTATCCTTTAAAAAATGAATTTTAAAGTTTAATTGTAAAATAATAGAGTTTTAAAAATAGGTGCATTTTTTGTAAAAGAGCCAAATTTTACTGATTTTTTAACTGACTGATTAACTTTACAATTGAAAGTGTGTTTCTAGAGACAATATTTAAGGGGTCTCAGGACTGTTAAAATTGGATTTTTTTTTTTTTTTAAAGACCATTTTCAACATTAAATATCTTAAAATGTATATGATTTTAAAACACAACTGTTATTGGGATTAAAGATATAAGTGTGGCCTTTCATTTCATGTATTTTAAAAATTTCAAGATGCAGAATTAGCATTTATTGGGACTCCAAACTGTCAGACATTTGATGAGCAGAAAATCAGTGTAACAATTTACGCGGAGGATTACAAAATACATTTTGTAACTAGAATAAAAATTTTGGTGCCTACTTATACTTCAGACTGTAGTAACTACCTTGAACCTAACAAAATTTGCATATAAAGCATTTTTATATTTTTAATGTAAAGTTCTATTTCACTAAAACAAAATTTTGGAAATTTCAGCAATATAATCGTCTAAAAAATATATTTTTCTGAAAAATAAAAAGGACATTTTAGGTTCAGTTCATACAGACTGACATAAAACATATGTTTTGAAAATTTCATGATAAAATCTTCAGAGGTTTTTTAAATATCCTGAGCGTTATGCCCAAAAATGTCATTTGTAGAAAAATGACTTCAAAGTATCGGAAACGTCGCTTCAGCTATTGAGCGGATATAATTCTAAAATCCATAACTTCTGTTCTAATGGAAATTTCAAGAAACAATTATATCAAAATGTTCATAAAAGAAAGGAGTTTAACATGTAAAAAATTTTGAAGCTTTAAGAGTCCTGAGACCCCTTAAGGGGACCGGTTAGGCAAAATTTAACCAAAATATCGATTTTTACTTTTTTATATCATTAGATAGTTTAACATTTTATCTTTTCAACGATCTATTACACATGTTTATGTATAAATAATAAGTGTTTGATTTTTTTCATTCTTTCTGAGAGCATTTCACAGCAGTGAACTACATTTTTTAATAAATAAAGACACAATATTGCTTAATGGTACACAAAATACGAACTTTAATAAGCTAAAAGTTGATTTCGCTTGCCGCTATCTAGACATGAGGGACAAAACCACGTTCAACTGAGTTTTCATTCAAGTTTTGGCAACATAATACAAGTTTAAGCTGAAATATTGTAAATGGATGGAGAACTTTATAATATTATGCCAGATTTTTGGGATATTATAGGATAAATTATCATTACAAGGTTTATCTTCACGTGCAATGATTTCAACTGATTCTCTAATTTTACTCTCAAAGGGGTTATTGCACGGAACTATAATTTTTGATTCATGAAAGTTAATATGGCAGACTTCATTAGCCAAGTAGAACCAAGTAGGAACCTTGGAGAGTAAAATTAGAGAATCAGTTGAAATCATTGCACGTGAAGATAAACTTTGTAACGATAATTTATCCTATAATATCCCAAAAATCTGGCATAATATTATAAAGTCATAGTTCTCCATCCATTTACAATATTTCAGCTTAAACTTGTATTATGTTGCCAAAACTTGAATGAAAACTCAGTTGAACGTGGTTTTGTCTCTCATATCTAGATAGCGGCATCTAGATAGATGGTTTCTTTAATCGGCCTTTTGGATTCATTTGATGTCAGTTCATTAATAATTATTTATTTTCACTAGATGGCAACACTACATTTTTGGTATTCAAATCATTGGTCAAGTTTCGACTGATTATTTCTTGCACAGGAAGCTTTCGTCTCTGAACTTTGAGCCTTTTTACCATCATATTTTCCTGAAGACGGCTGTAGAAACAGCTCGAAACGTAGAAATCAACTTTTAGCTTATTAAAGTTCGTATTTTATGTACCATTAAGCAATATTGTGTCTTTATTTATTATATTTTATGGTGCAATTGTCCAGTATGTATTACTTTTTTCAAATTCAGATTTCTTGATTGGCACCACTTTTCTGAAGTGGTAAAATTTTCATTGTTTTCGCTTTAATTAATATGTTATTAAATAAGGCGAATTTTGCTATTTCAAAAAATTGGTGCCAATCAAGAAATCAGAATTTAAAAAAAGTACCCCACTGGCACTACTGCTTCATAGCTTTAATTGACGTTTTCTCAAAACTTCCATTTTTCAGGTTTGTGTTCCTTTTTTTCAATATCTATTAAACTTAAGAACTCGGATTTTTTTAAATACTTACATTATGTTATAGTGCATATTTTAACACAGGGATTTAATGATTTGGTGAGAATTATTTATTTTAGGCAGTGAAATCTTAACAAAAATGCTAATCTAAAAATGTCTTTAAATAAATAATAAATAATTAATTTTCAGTTTCACTTAGAAAGAAAATGGTCTGTTAAAATACGTAAAGCATGTTATTCAAACTACTCTAAAAAATCTAGACCTCCATCTTTCACCATTTCTGAGAAAAGGGTACATATAATTGGTGTATTTTAACATGGGCGAGATAGAGCTTACCCAGTCCCTTAAGGAAATAACGTATTGTTTCGATCTTTATGAATCACCCTGTATACACCATTATGGCTGCATGACTATGTTATCCAATATATTTTATTCATGTAATCATTTATATTATATAGCAAATATATGTTTGGAATAATTACATAACAGAAATGTTAATTTTAATATTGAAACTCTTCCAAACAGCGGATAAGATAACTGAAGTTTGTTAATTTAATTTTCGTTAAAAGAAATAAGCGTTTTATTTGCTGTTTTGAAACTCTAATGATGGAACAATGCGATTTAAATTTGGAATATTCTCACAGTTAATATTCATAAGTTATAAAGAAACAAAGACCACGTTTTTAAAAAGGTTTAGTGCTTTAGTTAATCACATTCTGTATCATTAAATATGCGTGTTTACTATCATAATCTGTTTGCGAACAATTTAGTTTCTTGAAAATATTACAATGGCTTATAAATTAAATTAGAAGTGTTCCGATAAATATGGAAAATTCATCCTTTTCAATTATATTCGTATCTGAATAAATATTTTTCTTTTGTTTGAAATGAAACAAAACTATGAATTCAATTGTCCAATTCGAGTTTTAAATGGAAATAATAAAACGTGCGCATTTTCATTTTCTGACGACAATGATTTAAATAAAAATCCCACTTCATTTCATTTGCAAAAGCATTGTTTTAATATCTACTATTTTGAAAGTATTTTGTCACAATTTATTGCATTAGATATATTTTAGTTAAATTATTACATTTAATTGAAATACATATTTCATATTTAATCGATGAATTTTTTCAAACAAATGTGAACTCATAATTTTGAACAGTAAACATTTACACATATTAAATATGTACATAGAGCTGATGTACCTGAAAAAAATGGGGTTTCAGATTATCAAATTAATAAATATTTAATAGTTACAAATCGCTTAGTAAATCTTGCACTTTTATATTGAACGTAAGTTTACGTGAACATGTAAACTATAATGAAATTAAACTTTATGTTATTGAAGTTTATTTTAATATTTTCTTTTGCATTGAACACAGTTTTATTGAAATAATTGGTCAAGCCTACAACAGACATTAACATAACATTTTTATTTTAAATTACCGAAAATTATAAAGCAGAAATATATAACTAAATGAAAGAACATGAACTTTCTTTCATTTAAGTTGAAAAATGTGGCTGGATCATTTATTAAATCATTTATAGATTCATTTTACATTTAATTTTTTTTCAATGTGTGTTTAGAATAATAATCTGCTTCAAACATTTTTTTGGAATATAGTTGATTTAAAATATTACAAAAGCTGATAAATTAAAAGTTTTCAATAAATGTGGAAAATACATTTGTTTCCCCCTTGTTCAACTTCCGACTATACTTTTTCTTTGGAAAAAAATTAAACGAAACTACCAATTTACTCTTCTAATTCGGATATAGAATGAAAATAATGGCTAGTTCATATAATGAATTAAATTAAGCAGTGCGTTTTATGATATTAGTAGAAATATTATTTATTTTGTAACATCTTGTCAGAACTGTATGATATGTCAGTGAGTTATACTGATTAACATGTATTTAGTTTAAAAATCCTTATACAGGGTTCGTACGGGTGCTTGAATTTCCAGACTAAGAAATTCTTCTGTACCAGTATTTTCTTATGGAAAATTTCTCTTGAAATAAGGCGTAATTTCGTCCGTTTAAACTAGATTTATTTTTCTATAAAAAAAAAAATCTGATATTTGGCCTTGAAAATAAATGTACCCGTACGAACCCTGTTATATTTATGAAAGTTTTCTTACCGAATATTATTTAGTCTAGGTATAGTAAAATAATAATGTTGTGCAGCGAATAACTATGTATCTAGAATAAGTTAAAAACAGAATGTTTCAAAATCTTAATGGGATATAGGACAAGCCTAGACAAATACTAATAATCGTACAATGCTTTATCATAATTCAAACGATAATGGACAGAGAGCTTTCTGATTGTAGTAAATGAGGAGTATATTAAAATGTAGGCCAATTTGCTAATAAATTAAATTAAATTTCGTAAACCCTAATGAACCTCGCATACCAACATGTTTGGAACATCAATTGTGTTATTATCAAGATATAACATTTCCAAAACATATAATACGTAATCAAGGTATATAAAGTTTCGTCAGTTTTATTCTTTTCATGTCCTTCACAGTTGACACTAACTTTACCAACTGTCTAAGAGTAACTGTATTTCTATAGCCCACAAAAGAAACTAAATCCTATCGGTATTTCAGAGAAACCTAAAGATTGTATAATATTAAAAATTAATTATAGGTAACTGTTTTTGATATAATTAAAAAAGTAAAATATAATTAAAGTTTAATTGTTATAAATATATATATATAAAAGTTCTTAAGGATTCCGGGGTGGGGGACAAAATTTTATTTTCTTCATTTTCAGGCATTTTTTTAATGAATTTATTGTTTTTAGATAATATGCTTACAAAATTACGGCAGATTCTTGCTACTCACGTATAAAGAATTTTTTGAGAAAATTTTCAGTCCACAAACTTATATAAATAATGAATAGTATTTTAAATAGAACTTCAACACCTCCTACCAGATCTCACAGTTAAAAAAAAAGGTTTTTTCTTGCGTGCGTGTGTGTGTGTGGGGGGGGGGGGAGCGAGAGGTAGAAAAAAGCGCTTTATAAAGTGCACTTGGGAAAAAAATAGTTTTAATTGCTCCTATTCGAACACGCTTCTCCTATTTCCACGCATTCAGGATTTATCTTCAAATGATTCAATTTAAAAAGCATGTTTAAAAAAGCATGTTTTTCCTGCTAATTAAATTTGTTCCATCGATTAATTAAAAAAATTTTCTTAATTTACTAATTTTAGCTTTTTCTATATTGCTGTAATAATTACATCTGTTTAATTCTGAAAAACTGATTGTATCATAAGCAATGTGTGCTGATTTCAGAGAGTGTGTCAATAATAAAAATTTCTATTAATACATGCAAAAAAAAAAAAAAAAAAAAAAAAAAATCTTTTATTTGCATTCGAAAATTTCTAAAAAAGAAAAGCTTCATATTTGCAATCGAAAATTTTCAAGATGATAAATTCACGCTTTTTTTTCTTTTTTTATAGTAATATGTTGTATTTAATTTTACGCACCAGTATTGGACTTTAGCGTACCAGTAGCGAGAGCTTCACGTACCAGTACTGGTACGCGTACTATATAGTATGAGAACCCCTGCTATAGAGCTTTTAGAACAAAATTACTTAAACGATATGCATCTACGATAATTTTATGAAAAGCTATATTCCTTTATACGGTGTACTGCCTCTGGTTATCTAAGAAGTGCGTATAACTTGCTTGTATGTTTATTAAGGCACGGTGGTCAACTGCGAAGTATAAATATGGGAGTTACAGCTTTAACAGTGGATTTGAGTAGACCTTGCGTCTCAGGGGATCCTTAGATTTAGCTTTGAAATAAAAGCTCACTTTGATGCCACGTGCTCGGAGATTACTGTCTTGTTTTAGCGGAAGTGTTCGCCTTTTGTAACTTGCTTCATCATATTTGAACAAAATACTTTGTGAAAATCACGGGTTTCTAGTTAGTAATAGCGTTTAGGATATTTAAATTTCTAATAGAATTTTAGAAGTTTGAAGTACATTCAGAGCTATTAGATTCTTCGACAGCGAAGACACTCTGGGTGCGATATTGAGAAGTCACCCTCCAATAGTAAGTAAAATTTAAGATTGATAAATTTGTATTTCAATACTTTTGAGAAATTGTTGAGGATAAATTTGATTAGCGTATTTAGATCGCTACTAGCTCTACTGAAATCCACACTACTTATTAATACTGAATAAACTTGTGGTTGTTATCTTAAACTGGAGTCATGGATGCCTTAGTAAGTGGCGTAGCGGGCACGCCCGTTGCAATGATTTTCGTAGTAAAAAGTATTCATAAAATCTGCTTTTGTTTATTTAATAAATTATATATTTTTCAAATCAATATTGTTGTAAATGTTAAAGAAAAATTAATATTTACCCTTTTCCGTACTCATAAATAAAAAAAAAGTTTGAAAAGTGTTAGTCCTTTAGAAGTGAGTTTTAAATATGGTTAAAATTAATAATAAATTATAAATTTAAAACTTAAGTTAATGCTTTTCAAAATGTACATTTAAAACGGATATATATCTATATATCTAATTACAAGCACAAAATGGAAATAAAAAACATTTATATTAAATATATGTATATATTTAACTTTGTGTTCCAGCCATTTTACGTGGGCAAAAAACCGAAAGCTTTTTTTTTTTTTTGTTAGCATTATTAAAGTATAAATAAGCAAGTATCTTCAAACTAAATGGATGCCTACATCATCTTTCTGCATGAGCCAGTGTCTGGAGTACTTAAATTAAATTGAGAGAGCAATTTACTTTCCATTAAATTAATAATTATGTGCTTGGGGAATTTTGTAATTGCTTATAACTCTTGCAAGATCCCCTTCGCAGATTAATGAAACCAAGTTAAATTTCCAGTGATTAGTTTCTTGCTTACGCAGTCATTAGAAAATTATAACGCAATGTAATCCGGAAAAGTTTATTAACTAAAAATCGTTTCAATTTTGTTATCTCTTCACATTAAATATTTTTTTATTTTTAATTGCTTTTTTGAAATTACCAGTTAAATTTAATTATATATTAATTTAGCATATCGTCCCTGTTCATATAGATAAAAATTCAAAATTCATAAATGAAAAAAATCGGAATTTTCATGATCCTCAATATTTATGCCTAACTTTACCAGGATGTAGAATTTGAGTGTAGTTAGATTTATTTATTTCCCTTATGACGTAAGTTTTGAAATCAACTATTTCTCTAGTATTTATTATTGTCTATGATTTAAAGGCATGAGTTATCAAAGCAAAATTCACAGATCACGAGCACAATGACTTTAGACTTTGAAAATCAGAAAAGAACCAGTCTCTTATTTTTCCACCATTCAGTAAGCATTCGTACGGAAGCTTCACTGCAAATAGAAGCGTCTTAAATTTAGACACATATGTGACTGAAAAAGAATTTTAGACACTTAAGTGTCTTAATCTGAAAATTAAGACACTATAGATGTCTTAATTTAAGATACATAAGCGTCTTACTATGACCATGGTGTAAACGAACTGAGAATAATGTCTAAAATATCCGCAAACGTCTTATTTTAAGACACTTCATTGCTTTAAACGTGTCTTAATTTAAGATGTTTTGATTCTTCCGACGCAATAACCACCAGGGGGCACTAGCACTCCCAGTTGCGCATGCGTTTTAGATGTCTTCGTTCGAAGTGGTATACGTTGTAATTCAAACAAAGTTTGTTTTTATGTACGCGTGTATTTTAATTCGTTTTTTGCGAAATGTGAAGTACTGTGATTTTAATTCGTATTAACTTGGAGTATTTATTTATTGAATACATACATCTGACGTGTGTGCTCGACATCAAATGTCTCTTAGAAGCTGTCGTCGATACAAGGGCGGGATAGACACAGAACAGAAGTAGACGGCGGTTGAAGATTACACCCGGAAATTCTACAAAGCGTGTGCAATGGGCTTAGTGTTAACTCGTATCAATTTATATCAATAATATTGTGTTATTCATCTTCGTCCTGTCGAAACTGGCAAAAAAAAAGAAACTTTTGTCTGGCGGGTCCTGTTTTTAGGATGAAACATCTCATTCTTTAAATAGGGCTAGTCGGATGTATTATGGGATTACCTTTTAAACTGATGAAAGTCTTTCTCCCTCACTGTGGTTGTGGTAGTTTTTAAAATTTCAAATCGAGGAATATTTCTTACCTCTTGCAGCAACTCAAGTAAGTTTCTTTATAGTAGTAAAATTAGTGTATTTTATGAATTTACTTATTGTACTAAACAAAATCCTGCATGAAATTTAATTAGTTTTGAATCTGTTCGCAAAAAACCCCACTAATTCTAGAAGTATATATTTTTAAACTTATGACGTTCTTTTTTATTACGAATTATATATTCAATGTCAGTTCTTAGTTTCAATCTTTCAATGGATAATTTTTATCTCGCAGTAAATGACGGCCACAAGGAAGTAAAGAAAAAAAAAAAACTTTGAAAGATGACCTAATGCTTTCTTACTTCCTGGCATAAAACCGCAGATTAAAAAAAGATAAATAAAGTAAATGAGACTGGTCTATTATATGAACCTGCCTGTAAAAATATACATATGTATTTGATTTGCAATCAACTCTAATACTGATTTTTTTATTATTTTTAATAAAAAAGTAATTTGAAATTTATAATGGGAAAAAGTAAAAACCTCTAACTAGATTTCGTATTTAAAATTGTGGTAACTTTATTTATATGCACTTATACGAAAAATACAAAAATGACAGATGTTACTGTATATATTTAAGACGAAAGAAGTTTGGAAATCATAAGTTATTTTTTCCTCATGTTTTTAATATAGAATATGTACTTATTTGTTTTTATTGATAGTTGAATAGCTTTTGTGAGTACCCTCTGATCTACATAAAAACTTGTCCATGTGGAAATATAAATTTTTTTAAAACATAATTTTTAAATAAGTATTTTCATTTTTTTTTGGGGGGGGGGAGGGGGGGGATTTTGCATGAATTTTTGTAAAGCTGATATCTTAAATCTTGCACTGATTATAATGAAAGTTTTGAACTTTTAGAGTAGGACAAGTTTAAAAACGCAAATATATTTAACAAAATACCAAAGTCATTTTTTCCCCAATGTTATTAAAGTAGAATATTTATTTATTTATTTTCATTATTCATAGTTAAATGGCTGTTGTGATTATCAAGTGATGTATATGTAAAATTGCCTATGTGGCAATATATTTTTTTATATTTTAATTTTTTTTTGGGGGGGGGGGGGGTGGGGGGGGGATTTTTGCAATTTTCGTACATCTGATATTTTAAATCTTTTTCCACATTCAACCGAGTATAATAAATATTTTGAACTTTTAGAGTAGGACAAGATTATAAAATATATATATATATTTATCTATGTACCTTAAAAGCCCTTAATAGCGAACACTTCGGGACCGCGGAATTTGTCCGATAATTGGAGATGTCTACTTTTTTGAGGTAAAAATATACAAATATGTATGTCTGCTGATTAAAAAAGTATTCGTTAAATAGAGGTGTTCGCTATTCGAGAATCTCCATTAACCTCCACAATGGATACTCCCGAATACCGGACATCTCAATTTAGACAACTATAATGCAGGGTTGCGTTTTTTGCAAAAGTACTTCTTGATTAAAGGAAGGGCAAACTGGGAAGTGCCCCGTCCCCCTACGACTGTAGCGCCCCCAAATTTGATGTGCAATATTTGTAAAGCTTATATTTTAAATCTGTTTCGAAATTGTACTGATTATAATCAATATTTTGAACTTTTAAAGTAAAATAAGGTTAAAAACAAAATAAATTTTAAAAAATCTAATATTTAGATAAATATTTTTTGTTTTTTAATCTTGTTCTACTCCTGAAGTTCACGATATTGATTATAATCAGTACAATGTCGTAAAAGATTTAAATTATCAACGTAACGAAAATTGTATACCAAAACTGAGAGCACCAAAAAAATCAGGCTGTATTGGGGGGGGGGGGGGCAGGACCACAGCCAAATATTTTTCCAGGATTCAACGTGGTCAAACATGGCTACGTATGATGCTTACAAAAAAATGGATGCGATTCAGACGTTTGAAGTGTCTGAAATTCAGACGCAAAAAGTGTCTGAAAAAATTCAGACATTTTAAAATGTCTGAAAATTGAACACTCCATTTCAGACACTTAAGTGTCTGAATTTCAGACATTTTAATTTAGAGTGTGTCAAAGCAATTGGCTCTATTAGGCCTAATTAGAATTTTCTACAGATTTATATAAACTTATGTTAGTGTTCATCTTTGTATGTTTGAAAAAACTAGTTACAGCCCATTGTAAAATTAGATGTTGCATTATTACATTTAAACATGTGTTACTATTTGAATATTTGAATAAATTAACGTTTTGCACATCAGCTTCCTACACACACCAATTTATATAAATATAAATATATTATAAATATATAATTTATATATATATATATATATATATATATATACATAATTTTTTTAGCCTTTGGTAGATTGTGACATTTCTTGGTATGGTCTTACACTTTGGCGAACCCGCTTTACATCTGAACTAACGAATTGGTATTTTCGATTATGCTGCTTTAATCAAACAGAGCAACACTTTTAGCAGGAGAGCTGTTAAACATTTTAGGGTAGATATTTGAGGCACCATGTAAATTTGTGTGACACTTCTTTTGCAATGCCTGAATACAAAATCGAATGTCTGGCTGTAGGATCGTGGCACTTAGCCGACCCGTGAAATTTAAATTTATAAAATTTCGTTGTAAAAAATCCTTGAGGCATTTTTAAATTTTAATAACTTCAAATTTAGTATTTAATGAAATAAATAGTATAAAAGCCAGACACTTTAGTCGGCCCAAAAACTTTGTCAGACACGTGTCAAGTGGTATTTTATGAAAACCCAAAATTGGTATTTGAGGCACGCTGAGATTGAGACAGAATAATGTTTATGCTTAGGAAAAAATATTTTGAAAATGACAGACACTTCTGTTGGCACTTTCTACTTGCCAGACAACAGGGTATATGAAATGCGAGTGCCAGTAAAGTTGAGCTTGCGGTGTCGAGCTGAAGATCCATTTACTGACTTACAAACAAAGTGTAAACCGCTTTGAAGAGCTTCGCGAAAGCTATCTTAATATGAATTTTAACTGGATGCGTGCGCAATCACAACAAATCTAATTGCTATAGGCTCTCGCAAGACCACGTGACTCATAACATGCGTGCAGTTCGGAAATTTTTGGAGTAGTTAAAAAATTCTTATTCGTAGTGAAACTTGTGGAACTTCAAAAGTGCTATTTTGTTTGTATATTAATTTTTTTCTATATAATAAGCGTTACTTATATATATTAATCATGAAAAGTAAAAACAAAAATGTTATTTGCACAAAAAGCGATGGAAAAATCACTGTTTTTAGTGAAAAACTCTTCAAAAATGTCGTGAAGTGTTGAAAATTCAGCAAAAACATAGGTTAAAATATAAAGACATTATTTTACGATCCAATGCTAATCTGAAAGAGGGTTATCATAGACATTGCTATAAAATTTTTATCGCTTTATGAAGAAATGCTGTTACGACAAAGTTTCAAGAAAATTCAATATACCTTCTTCTTCATTAATATAGTATAATTTTATTTTTATTCCTTATAACAATATATTCACAAATAGTGTAAAGCATTCATATCCTTGACTAAAATAAATCTTGTCTATGGGATAGATGAAAACACTTCTTATACCAACTATAGAATATATGTATACTATATTTATATCTTTTAGAAAGAGCAAGATTTTCCCCAGATAAAGAATCCAAAAATTGTTATGCAGTATGATTCCTGCAATTCTAGTTTTTTTCATAATAGAGTAATAAAAATTAATCCCGATAGGCCAAAGAAAGTGTGTAAATGTTAAAAAAAAAGCTATCTAGAAAAATAACGTTCTTGTAATATCTGGAAAAAATATTTCAAAAATTATCTATTAAAAATGTCTCTTTTATATTTTACTAGACTAAATAAAATAAGACAGACTTCAATAGAGTTTTACTAAAAACATTAAAAAGACATTCAGTAAACGTTTCGCCAAGCAACCGCAAGGCCATCAGTACAATTTAACCATTGTAAAAAAAAACAACAGAACAAATCAAATACAGTTAAAGTTAAAGTATTTAAAAAAACAAACAAAAAAAAACAATATTCACCAGGAATGGAACACTCTTCATTCAATGTTGGGGAACGCAATTGAGAAAAGCAGCTTTCTAGAATCAATCTACCATGATAACTGTTTCAACCTGATTTCAAAATACAAGCGTTCGCAAATAGCGGAATGTGATCCGTTTCAAGATAATGCTGGCCTATTTTTGAACATAGATTTCCGCGTTTGAAAGCAGTAATATGTTATTTCAGGCGAATTTTCACTGATCTACCATTTCACCAATATAAACGCTATAGCAGTCTTTACAGGGAATGGCATAAACAACACCGGTTAATTTTGACTTATCATATTTAAATTTATGCTTATTAAAAAATGAACTCACTTTATTAATTGGTTTAAAACAAACACCAACATTGAAAGATCTTAAAATCCCAGAAATATTATTATTTATATTTGCTTAACCGTTGCATAATATATTTTTCGCGTGACAGAACTATTTACATTTTCGGCTATTTTATCACATAATTATTTAGCGAGAGTGCATTTAAAATTAATTCTTTTAGATTCCGAAACTTAATGAGTTACTTGGAACATTTCGTTCAATTAATAAAGAGCATAACTGAAACATCAACGTTGAATGTAATCTACAAACTGAAATTACAAATAGAAGCTTACAAAATAAAATTGTTAATCAATTAAGAGGGATTATGTTGCCTTTGTAGACATCAGCTTGAAAGAGAATTTTTAGGTTATTTAACTAAATAAATTGGCCTGTTTTCAAAGCAAATTCCAATTAATAAATATTAAACATTGCAAAAGTTTGAATTTTATGTGCTTTATTTTTTAAATGATTTGTTTTACAGATTTCCAATGGTCTTTCTCCTGTGTCGTAAAATTTAAAACTGAAAAAAAAAAGAAATAGAAATTTGCTAAAATGGTTTGTAACGAGCGAACGCAAAGTTTTACAAAATACAGGATGTTCGTAAATTGCTTTAAAGCCATTCGCTGCCACCCACGAGTATACTCGTGGCTTTAATCCTCGGGGCTTTAATTTATTAATTACTCTTTCACTACTACATTAGAATTTAAAAAATGCCTGATTTATTGGCAGCAGCGATGCAGAATATGTCCGATCCGGCGATCTAGGATTGGGGGAAATTTTAACCATTTTGGGAAATTATTCAGAGAAATACGCCATGAGGCAGAAAAAATTTCACTACAAATAGAATGATCCGCATGGCGACCTACACAAAACCGATCTAAGAATAATATGTACCATATATACTCGCGCATGAATTTTGGAAAAATATTGAGAAATTTTGTAAAAAAAAAGAAAAAAAAATACGGTAATACAGAATTTATGTAAGCATATAACATACTATGAAATTTTGGGGAAATTTCCATATGGATTGGGGGAAATGTTGGGAGTAAAAACATTTTCTGCACCCCTGATTGGCACAAATTTCGCTGTATTAGTAAAGCGAAATTTAACTTTCTGAATTTGTTGTGGCAAATGACTTTCAACGAGAAATTTGAAAAATTTTACTTTAATAATTAATTTAAATAAAGAACTTTTTTTGTATAGAACCTTGATTCGCAATACACATAGGAAATCAGATATAGATTGTGTCTAACTAATGTTTAACCTTGAATGTTCGTTCACAACTTTATCAATAAAGAAGATTTAGTAACGACATTTTCAAAAAATTTCTTGATAAGAGAAGTGACTGATAGCAGATGTGTGAATTGTTTTAGGCTAGATATTATCTGAGTGGTAGAACGGTGGCATGTATAGCCAAAATCACATGTCCAATCCTGTCCTAGGTATTTTTCGCCCTGTTGGGAAAATTTATTGACATTTGACTGTGGTATATGGGTTGATTTGCATATACAGTCGAGCTCTTTTAAGACGCTCACGGTTAATACGCGATCCCGCTTAATACTTTGATTTTTTTCCGGTTTCTGGAACATCGCCCATAACGTTAATGCAAAAATATAACCTTTAATATTTGAACGGTTATTACGCTAACCCGCTTAATGCGCGATAGATTCTCGGTTCTTTGAGGCAAAAAGAAATGTCTAAGACAGGAATTCATTAATCAACATGCAAATCCCTTCTCTCTTCTCCAGCGCTGCAGCGAATTTTTTCAGATAAAAAAACACTGTTTTCAAATTGCAATATTTACTTTACAGAACAACATATTAATCACGGTTAATACGCGATCCCGCTTAATACTTTGATTTTTTTCCGGTTTCTGGAACATCGCCCATAAAGTTAATGCAAAAATATAACCTTTAATATTTGAACGGTTATTACGCTAACCCGCTTAATGCGCGATAGATTCTCGGTTCTTTGAGGCAAAAATAAATGTCTAAGACGGGAATTCATTAATCAACATGCAAATCCCTTCTCTCTTCTCCAGCGCTGCAGCGAATTTTTTCAGATAAAAAAACACTGTTTTCAAATTGCAATATTTACTTTACAGAACAACAGATTAATCACGGTTAATACGCGATCCCGCTTAATACTTTGATTTTTTCCGGTTTCTAGAACATCGCCCATAAAGTTAATGCAAAAATATAACCTTTAATATTCGAACGGTTATTACGCGAACCCGCTTAATGCGCGATAGATTCTCGGTTTTTTGAAGCAAAAAGACATGTTTAAGACGGGAATTCATTAATCAAGATGCAAATCCCTTCTCTCTTCTCCAGCGCTGCAGCGAATTTTTTCAGATAAAAAAACACTGTTTTCAAATTGCAATATTTACTTTACAAAACAACAGATTAATTAAGGCAAAAAGTATTAATCGGATATATTGGTAGATATTTGAATTATTAAAACCTCGCTAAATTACCTACACTGCAACACTTTTTTGATCCCGCGTCCTAACTTCTGTGTTTCTCGCTTCATGTATGTTTTAGGTAGCTTTCTTTACAAAAAGCTACCTATTGCAGTCGTTCGGAGGAAAGCGATTTCAAAAAATTTTGGTATATTTTCATCGATCATGACCACCAGACCCCGAAACCACCCTCCGTTCAAAATTGATATATATATATATATATATATATATATATATATATCAATATATATATATATATATATATATATATATACATCTGACCTATGTCACACTGTAACTCTCGTATTTATGAACCGATTTGGATGTAATTCGGTGTGTACATAGTACATACCAATGTCTCGACCGAGTTCGTTGGCCAGCTTCATCCGCCATTTTGTTTCAAAATGGCGGGCATTTAAAATTTTTTAAAAATTTAAAAATTTGAAATGTGGTACCAAAAAATTGAAAATGGAAAAATATTTTTTTCTTATGTATTTGACCTTTATACAAAGACTCCGTGGCAGTTTTTGTTTCGTCTATATCTTAAAAAATGGCTGAGTTATAGCATTTTGAATTTCTAGCGAAGCTGACATTTTGAAACGTCCTGAATTTTGTCACGCGATAAAAGGCGTATTTATGAACCGATTTGGATGTAACTTCGTTTATACATAGTACAGACCAATGTCTCGAACGAGTTCGTTGGCCAGCTGCATCCGCCATCTTGTTTAAAAATGGCGGCCATTTAAAATTTTAAGAAAAATTTAAATTTGAAATGTGGTAGCAAAAAATTGAAATTTGAAAAAAATATTTTTTTCTTATGTGTTTGACCTTGATAAAAGATTCGGGGGCAGTTTTTGTTTCGTCTATATCTTAAAAAATGGCTGAGTTATAGCATTTTGAATTCCTAGCGTGGCTGACATTTTGAAACGTCCTGATTTTTGCCACGTGATAACAAACGTATTTATGAACCGATTTGGATGTACCTTGGTGTGTACATAGTACATACAAATAACTCAACCGAGTTCGTTGACCAGCTTCATTCGCCATCTTATTTCAAAATGGTGGCCATTTAAAAAAATTAAAAAAAAATAAATTTAAAATGAGATACCAAAAAATTGGAAAATGAAAAGGATTTTTTTTGTATGTGTTTGACCTTAATACAAAGATTCCGGAACAGGTTTTGTTTCATCTACATCTAAAAAAATGGCTGAGTTATAACATTTTGAATTTCTATTGTGGCTGACATTTTAAAACGACCTGATTTTTGTCACGCGATAACAGGCGTATTTATGAACCGATTTGAATGTAACTTGGTGTGTACATAGTACATACAAATAACTCAACCGAGTTCGTTGACCAGCTTCATTCGCCAAATTGTTTCAAAATGGTGGCCATTTAAAAAAAAAATTTAAAAATTAAAATGAGATACCAAAAAATTGGAAAATGAAAAAGATTTTTTTTTGTATGTGTTTGACCTTAATACAAAGATTCCGGAACAGGTTTTGTTTCGTCTACATCTAAAAAAATGGCTGAGTTATAACATTTTGAATTTCTACTGTGGCTGACATTTTAAAACGACCTGATTTTTGTCACGGGATAACAGGCGTATTTATGAACCGTTTTGAATGTAACTTGGTCTGTACATAGTACATACCAATGTCTCGACCGAGTTCGTTGGCCAGCTTCATTCGCCATCTTGTTTCAAAAGGGTTGCCATTAAAAAAATGTAATTTAAAATTTAAAATGAGGTATTAAAAAATTGGAAAATGAAAAAGATTTTTTTTATGTCTTTGGCCTTGATACAAAGATTCTGGAGCAGTTTTTGTTTCTGAAAATTTGTTCTTTTGTTTATATCATAAAAAGTGGTTGAATTATAGCACTTTGAATTTCTATCATGGCTAACACTTTGAAACGATCTTGTATTTGTCACGCGATACCACACTTATTCGCCTATTTCGATGGAAGAAGGCATGTGGATAGTATACATCAATATCTCGACCAAGTTCGCTGGCCAGCTTCATCAGCCATCTTGTTTCAAAATGGCGGCCATTAAATTAAAAAATATATATATTTAAAGTGAGGTGCAAAAAATTAGAAATTGAAAAAGGTTTCTTTCTTATGTATTTGACCTTGATATAAGGATTCAGGAGCAATTTTTTGTTTGTCTTTATCTTAAAAAATGGCTCAGATATAGCAGTTTCAATTTCTAAAGTGGGTGACATTTTGAAAAATCTGATTTTTTGCCTGCGACAGCACTCGTATATATCAACCGATTCCGATATGAGTGAGCATGTGCACAGCAATTACTAAGGTATCGACCAAGTTCACTGGTTAGCCTCATCTACCATGTTGTTTTAAAATGGCAGGCACTTTAAGAAATCGTCGAATTTGGCAGCCAAATATAAGTAACTTTAAATAAAAGCAGCTTGGATAAAGCTGACTAATTTCGCGAAATTCTCATTCATAATGATTTAGTATTGATAAAAATTAGTATTGAATCTCCTACATTCGGTTTCCACTTAATTGAGCTTCGTGTGTTTGAATAATATAAGTTGGCTTTTTAAAAATAAGGAATATGAAAGCTACCTCTTCCTCCCGGCACTGGCCGGAAAGACTTTTTACTATGGTAGAGAGAGATACTCGATTTCAAATTACTCAGATACGTCATAAAAAATATTATGATTAGAGACTATAGCTGTTGTTAGTGAGGTTTTAAATGTGCTTTATATCACTACTATGTTTTATAATCCATATTATAGGCAAATAAAAAGAAAACTCGTTAACCCATTGGGGACCGACGGCTTTTACACAAATTTTATTTGGTTTACACCACTTTTTTAATAAAAGTTACCTTTACTTAAATAATCACGAAAATCTAATTAAAGAAAGCAAATATTACTCTTCTTTTTTACTGGTTCCGAAAACAAATCCTGTATGGTACTTTTGAAGGTGCATATATGCACTCATGGTCCCGAATGGGATAAGATTAAACAAATATGACTGCGGGTATGCAATGCTTTTATGTTTTCTATCTTTTCTTCATTTTTGCTATGCTAACAATATTTTTACGCAAATATTAATAAGAATAGTTTTTCCTTGTATTAAAAATAAGACAGATTATAATGGTACTTCTTATCACAAGTACTAAATATAATTTTAACAACTGGATTGTGCTTTAAAGTTTTAATTTTTCTTTCTTTCTGTAAAAAAAAAAAAAAGAAAAGAAAAGAAAAAAAAAAGAAAGAAAAAAAATTAATCCAGCAGGAAAACTATTTTTGGTGTTTTATATTTTGTTGTAACGTATTAATCGACAGTAAAGCCATGTTTGAAACCATATTTATTTTTCGTTGTTATTCCAATCGGTACTATAAAAGGAAACCATAAGTTAAAATTTAATACAATTAAATTTTAATCTACATGTACATAAAAGATACAATTTTCAACCGTAAACATATAAATGAAAGTTCTAAAGTTCATTTAATTGATTCAATGCGTAAATAAGTTCAGTTTCTGAAAGATTATATAAAAACCGTTTAATGCGCGATCCCGCTTAATTAGCGACTTTTGTTTACTCCCCTTGAAACCCGTCTTAACTCGTTTCGACTGTATATAAGTAATTATTTATGGAATAACGGAGTTTACATGCATAAATGTGTTTTCATCTGTAATGTTGCGGGTTCGCAGATCTGATGATTTGAGCAGGTGATGAAATTTTGT
Source organism: Maratus speciosus (assembly GCA_963932465.1). Classification (NCBI taxonomy): domain Eukaryota; kingdom Metazoa; phylum Arthropoda; class Arachnida; order Araneae; family Salticidae; genus Maratus; species Maratus speciosus. Next base: position 414,792,195 of record OZ010790.1, on the reverse strand, counting down.
CAGGACAGATATCATCTGTTAGGAGTAGCTTAATAGCGGAGCATTGGCGCATTTAACCGTGATTTCAGGTTCAAATCCTGGCTTAAATACTTTTCACATAGTTGGGAAAATTTATTCTTGTTCTCCACCACCGTTCCAGAGCTAGAAATGACATCAGTCACCTACAAACAAAATTGAACTAGAATCCCATAAATTTGAATTTAGCTGACGGAACAAATACGGTAACCAACATAATTACAACAAAAGTCATCACTTTATGTGATGTCGTTATTTTTTACATATAAAATATTCTTTCTATTTAAAATTTTGCTATCTTCAATAGTTATAAAATTGTGAACGAAAATCACGATTCCCTTTTGAGTGAGGTACTCAAACTTTACTCAAACTGAACTCGAGTACTCAAACTGAGGTTTAAACTGAATTGCTATTTTAAGTAAATTTCAAGTCTGGTTTACTGCACAAAATTTATTTGTCTTGATGGGTGTGATTATAAGGCGAATGTACATTTCAAATAAAACTAAAATATATAAGCAAGGTATAATTTATGGTTTTAAAATATCAAAGAAACGTGATCAATGTATCTGCCATATATCATTTATTTAGAGGTCAAAATGCATTATGCTCTTGTATTGTTAGAAAAAGTCAAAGAACATATAAAAATTTTATATGAAAATATAATAAAAATTATTGAAAAATCATCATTAAGGGGACGAGGGACCTTAAAAATAATTTTTTTTTATTTTTGTAAATTTCACCTTAAATGTTACTCAAAGGTGCATTATATGCATTATGGCATGCATTTATTACAAAAAAAAAAAAAAATTTTTAAGTCATTTTTGAGAAAAAAATGGAATTTTACGCGTTGTTTTAGAAATCGCCGAAATGCCCCTTGCGCGTTCCATATCAATGAAAATCCCCAATATTTTTTATAAAAGTTTGGTTTATATATATAAAAAAATCTGTGCATTGAATTTTATATATTTGAATATAAAGGTTAAAAAAATTTTTTTTTGAAAAATTTTCAAAATTTCAGAATTTTTCATTTTTTTTTTTGCAAATCTTACTTTAAATATTACTAAACGGTACATTATATGCATTACGGCATGCATTTATCACACAAAAAAAATATTTTTTTTTTTGAGAAAAAAATGGCATTTTACGTGTCGTCGTAGGTATCTTCGAAATGCCCCCTGCGCATTCCATATCAATGAAAATCCCCAATATTTTTTTATAAAAGTTTGGTTTATATATATAATTAAAACTGTGCATCGAATTTTATATATTTGAATATAAAAGTAAAAAAAAATTTAAAAATTTTGAAAAAATTTCAAATCTTCAAATTTTTTTATTTTTTTCTTTTTTTTTTTTTCTAAATTTCAATTTAAATATTACTCAAAGGTACATTATATGCATTGTGGCATGCATTTATTACAAAAAAAAAATTTTAAAAATTTATTTTTGAGAAAAAAATGGCATTTTACGCGTTGTTGTAGAAATTTTCGAAATGCCCCCTGTGCGTTCCATATCAATGAAAATCCCCAATATTTTTTATAAAAGTTTGGATTATATATATAAATAATTCTGTGCATCGAATTTTATATATTTGAATATAAAGGTGTAAAAAAAAAAAAAAAAAAAAAAAAAAAAAAAAAAAAAAAAAAAAAAAAAAAAAAATCAAAATTTTTGAAATTTTTTCAAAAAAATTTTGACATTTTTATTTTTTTTTACCTTTATATTCAGATATATAAAATTCGATGCACAGTTTTATTTATATATATATAAACCAAACTTTTATAAAAAAATATTGGGGATTTTCATTGATTTGGAATGCGCATGGTTCATTTCGAAGATTTCTAAGACGACGCGTAAAACTCCATTTTTTTCTCAAAAATAATTTTTTTTTTAATTTTTTTTGATAAATGCTTGTCATAATGCATATAATGTACACCTGAATAATATTTAAAGTGAAAATTTCAAAAAATAAAGAATTGATTTTTAAGGTTTTTTAAGGTCCCTCGTCCCCTTAAACGATAGCCATAAAATGTATTATTTTGAATGATTAAAGATTTATTTTTCAGTATTGAAGATCAAAAACTTTTTTCCCCTTTCAGAATTTTTTATTTCAGCCAAAAACATACAAATAATTTTATTCAAAAGCTTCTATTCAGACATGTTGTGTATTTTACTGACAAACAATATTAAATATTTAGAAACATGTTCGCGTAGACTTTTATGAATATTATTCCTTTTGATTTCAGAGAAGAAGATAAAATACATATACCTTATCTGGCATTTTAATAATACAATCAAGTGAAATTTTATATCAGAATATAAATAATATGATAAAAATATTTTTTAAATATTTACAATTATAATATCATGTATGTATATATAAGTTATTTTTTCGCAGGTTTTAATGTTTCTTTACAGTTTCCACTAACATTAAAATAGAAGACATTTCTGTAATAATAAATTTTTCACATTTAATAAGCGTATGAAGGGATTAAAATTAAATTTCGAGTATGTTCAAGAATTTACAGTATATTCTTAATCAAAACAAAGATTAAAATATTGAAAACATGAGAAAAAAAAAAACTAAGAGGTTTCAGGACTCTTAAAATTTGGAAATATGAAAAACAAAAGACCATTTTCAACATTTAATATCGTAAAATGTATATAATTTAAAGCCACAATTTTAAATGGGATGAAAGATATGCGTATGTTCTTTCATTTGATGTATTAAAAAAATTCATGTTGTAGAATTAGCATTTACAGGGAGCTCCAAACTGTCAGACATTTGACGAGCAGAAAATCAGCATAACACATTACGTGCAGGATTACAAAAGAAATTTTGCAACTAGAATGGAAATTTTGGCTACTATTACTTCAGATTATAATAATTACCCTGAACCTAAATATGTTTGTATTTAAAGAATTTTTATATATTTAAAACAAAGTTCTATTTAGCTAATGCAAAATTTAGAAATTTTCAACAGCATAATCACCGAAAAAAATATTTTTTTAAACATTAAAAGTGAAATTAGGTTTTGTTTATACAGACTAACATGAAACATTTGTTTTAAAAATTTCATGAAAAAAATTCAGAAGGATTTGAGATATTCAGCACGTTACGCCCAAAAACGTCATATGGAGAAAATGACTTCAAAGTTTCGGTAACGCTGCTTCAGCTCTTGAGCGGGTATAATTCTAAAAACCATAACTTTTGTTCTAATTAGAATTTTAAGAAAACAATTATATCGAAATGTTCAGGAAAGATAGGAGGTTAACATCTAAAAAAAATTAAAAATTTGAAAATTTTAAAGTTTTAAGAGTCTCGAGACCCCTTAGATAAGAAAGTTATATTTTCGAAATCAGAAAAAAATATTCTTTTAAATGTATATTGTCATATGATATATTTTTTTTAATTTTACGTTCCTGTTCCAAAACAAAAAGTTTCCTATTCACGATATTTTTAAAATGTGCCAAAGTTTTCTCTGTAGTGAATTATTTTTAGATAAAATAAAATGCTGTCATTTGCTACTGATTTTTATTATTTCCGTACAAATTTTTTTATTACACTTAGGAAAATTATAAATTATAGACTGAAACATCAATACATTTTATTCTCGTCAAAGATAAAATTATAATACCCAGGATAAAAAAATTACTTACAAATTATGTATAATCGTTTTGTTTAACATGATTAATAATTTTGTGAAAAAGGAAAGATAAATTTGGAAAGATTTTAATTATTTATATCTATATCTACAGATTTAGAAAATGTACTAATGAAACAATGAAAACTTTCTGTTGTGTATTCAAATGCAAAAAAGAATTCAAGTATATTTTCTAGAGATGGGCAATATCGTTCCTTTTAAGGAATCGTTCACCGAAAGGAACGAGTTCTTTGGAGTCGTTCCTGTTGCAATCATTCCGAAAAAAGGAATGATTCCGAGAAAAAGGAACGATTCCGAGAAAAAAGGAACTAATCCGAGAAAAAAGGAAAGATTTTGAAAAATAAAGGATTCCAAGGGAAAAAAAAACACTTCCGAGATAAAGAGAATCACATGCAATCCATAATATTTATTACTAATTTATATTCTTACGTATCCATCCATTTTCTTATGCATCCAGTCGCCTTGATTTTGTAATGTTTTGGACAGATGATTTTGTTTTTAAGAGTTCATTTCATTGTGTGCAATTAATTTGCAGTTATTTCTAACTTTATGATTATGGCATTAAGCATAACTCCTCTTGAAAATTTACCCCTGGTTCCTAGTTGACCTTTCATTTACAGCTGTACTTTATCAAGGAAATTTTACTGTAGCTTCGGTTTTGGCGATAAGGGCGGAGCGGCGGTCTATTCGATTTTCAGTGTAATCATTGGTTTCTCTTGAAAATATGTCGTCAAACGACCGTCCATTTATATTATTATTTTATACAGTGTGTCTTTACTCTCAACGATATCCAATGTCTAATTCCTAAACCGTTAGTCATAGACCTATAGTTCCAATTACAAAAATGTTTTAAATAAGGTAAAAAATTATTCTGAAAGTCGTTTGGATCAATAAAAATATTTCTAAAAAAGTTACGAAATTTAATTTTTTATACGGTCCCCCGGCCCTATAAGTGATATTTAGTAAAAATTTCCTGTTCCCTTAAAAGAAAGACAAAAAAGTCCCATTCATATAACACTAAAATTGACGAAGTTATACGAAACTTTGAAATTCAAGACTTATGCCACTTTTCTGCATTTGAATATTCATGAGTTTAGCCATGCTTTTAGGGGTCGTAAGCTAAGTGCTTAAAGTATTTGAAGGATTTATTTCATGTGTATCTGCGCTTTGAAAGAAATCGTATTACAACAGATTTTTGTAAGGATTTGAAGCTGTTTACTGTAAATCTTTACAAGATTTTTTTTAACAAAAATTATGCTATTTTTATAAGCTTTTATTTAACCCATTAACCGCCAAAACTATAAGGTAGGAATTTTCAAATTTCTTGTTGAAAGTCGCTTGTCACCACAAATTCAGAAAGGTAATTTTCGTTTTATTAAAATATCAAAATCTCTGCTAAGAAATAAGGTAATTTTTTAAATTCTAAAATAGTGGTGACAAAGTAATTAATTTAAGCATGAGCAATTATTTTGATCGTTGCGTGAACTCAACACCAGCGGTTAATGGGTTAACTTGAAACGATCGTATGTATATCTTCCCAGTTCAAAATTTGCACTCGAAATTCAACTCACTTTAAAATATCCGATCGAGGTTAAATTTTACATATTGACGTAAATCCGATGACACTGTGATGTTATTAGGATTTTCAGTGCTTACTATTTGTACTTATTTTAAAGGGTAACACAAAAAAAAAAAATTCTGATAGATTACTGCCAACAAGTTTACGAAAAAGTTTTAGATTAGATATCACAAGACTGCGATAGTTGCGTTTTTTTATTTTTAAAATTGATTGTTATGTATTTGTTAGCTCTGAATACGAAAATTACCTTCATTTTAACCATCATGTCAGGATTTTTCGCAAATAGTAAATTGAAAAATTGAAAAAAATAGCTGATACTATAAAATAGTGTCGATGGTTGTATTTTTTAACTTTTACGATTGATTTGTATGTGCTTTTTAGCACTGAATGTGAAAATTACCTTCATATTTAACCATCATGTTAGACTTTTTTGCGAATGGTAAATTTCAAAGTTAAAAAATAGCGAAAACCTGATACTGTAAAATGGATGTAAAACTTCTTTTATTCAATTTAATTTTATTTAATTCAACAATTTATTCAAATTTTTGGCTTATATTGGGATTCTTACAGCTAAACAACTGAGGGCGATGATGTGGGAGGGGAAAAGGTTCAATTAAAAGTTTGAACTTTTAAACTTTGAAATTTACAATTTGCGAAAAATCCTGACATGATGGTTAAAAATGAAGGTCATTTTCGGATTCAATAGTAAAAAATACATAAAAATGAATTATAAAAAGATAAAGAAATAACAATCACATCTATTTTATACTGTCAGATTTTCATTAAAATAGCAATTAAAGCCTTTGTGCAGGAATATTGAAATGCAGTAAACCAACGTTTAAAATGCACAAATAATGCGTGAAAAAGCAGCAAACAGCTGTTTCGAATCTACAGCGAGATTCTTCTTCAGTGCAAGAGAGGGAAAAAAGGAACAGCGTGCTAGGAAAAAAAAAAAAAAAAATTTGCTCAGCCTTGCTTTTCCTAGCATTTTATCCTACAACAACAGTGCTTTTTTCTCATTTGATAACGACAGAGAAACCCACGAAAGTCAATGGAAACAGACCTAGGTCTACGCAACCACAGGTTGCCATAGCTGCAGCAATAAATATTTCCGAATTATCACAGGACAATGGATATAAACCTTCCAGGGTTGACATCACTCATCCAGCAGTTCACAACATCCAGCCTATTCCAACTGCTTCTACATGCAGCAGCTGACATCATAATCAGAGACGTCATCAGAGATTCAAAATTTTACCTCTACAGAATATATTAGTAAAATTACCCGATTGACATCTTTAGATTGTTTAGCACAGCAATCTGCATTTCCAGTTTCACCTAAAATTTTATTATCCCCTCCCCAGCAAGCCTTTAGAATTGAGACAGGAGAAGACAAAAAAAAAAAAAAAAAAAATGGTGGAGGGTTTTTTTTTCACTGCTATGCCATATAAATTAGAGCTGGAAACAAATATTAAGGAAGAAGAAGCCTAATAGACTTCAAAACAAAAAAAAGGAAGATTCATGAAAAAAAAGTATCATCAGAATAAAAAAGGTTGAAGTGACATCCTCAGAATATGAAAAAAATAATGAAACCTGCAGTGAACTTTTGCAATGAACTTTACTCCAATTCTAAATCCAGATAAGATTGCATACAATGTTTGAAATTCCACGGATGGGCACATGAAGCATGTAGCAATGCAGAAGAATAAGATGACAAATTCATTTGTGATATTTGGCGTTAAAATAACTCTGAGACTTTTAGTATAAAGAAGGTAGGCCTATATAATGTAGGAAATTTGCCTTAGGTTTTGACACATTGAAGAAGACATGTGCGATTTCGGTTTCTTAAAAATAACAAAAATGTATTTTTTTACTATATTAAACTAGAATCTTTTGACCAAAATAAATTTTCCAGAAGTTTCAAATGGATAATCGGTTTTACCCCCGGATTTTTGCATATATCTGAAAAGGCTATTTTTTACATAATCAGTTATATTTTTTATTGAAAACAATATGTTTCTTTGTAGCTGATATTCATTTGATGGTAAAAACAGTGTTCCGAGTTAGTTTGTCCGTTTAATTGCATCTGAGAACAACAAACACTTGTGGTACCCGATTTTGCCACATCCTTCCCCTAAGTTTCTTATTTAAATTAGATTTTCGCTTTGTTCTATAAATACTTTATTATAGATCATTTACAGGGGGATCAATTTAATAGAAATCCCGTTTGTTTTTTGTATTATCCACATATATAATATGTGTAGCAAGAATTTAAACATCATTACATATTTAATATGTTTATATTTTATGTGTGGCTATCATTCTTCCCACTTTCTAAATGCGAAAACTCGTTTTAAACATAAATTCGCGTGAACATCAATTGTAATCTGATTCTGCGCAAATGATTTGAGTACATCGTCTGCTTCTTTCAACAGTTTTATTTTATCGTTTTTGAAAACTCATTTCGTAAGATTATGAATGGCAAAAATAAAATTCCTCTGCATGAACTAATTCTTTGACTTTAATGGAAATGGCTCGTTATCCTGTCAAAAATTTGAATTATGTTTTTCAGAAATAAAATTATAGCAGGATTACGTAAGTAACATTGTGCGTCTCCGATTCTATTTTACCTCACAAATAAAGTTGTAACAGTCCAACAATGTTGGAAATTGTCTCCCACACTTAAACTAGATTCAAACAATTATACTTCAGTGTTAGAATAGTTGCCACATCCGTCAGATTTAAGAGTAGTAAGAAAAACCAACGGGTATTCTTTTAAACTGATCACCCTGTACAGGTCTCTCCACGAAAGAGTTCGGATATTTTTCCAACTATAGCCGATACTTACTAAAATTGGATTTTCAAACGTGTTGTCTATTTTCCAAATTGTTTACTTACAAGGAAGGTCTCCATACGGGCATACTCAGAAAAATCTGAAAAAAATACAGAATGTTCTTCTCCCATGGGTATATATGTTTATAAAAAAATTTCGGCGGAACCTCGGCAGAACGTCCGTAAAAAAATAATGAAAATTTCGTTTATTTGGCGACTTATCACCGTTGGCGAAGAAATAAAATTTCAAAAAATACGCTTGTCGAATACTCTTTAAGGAAAAGACTTTTTATGTTGAATTGTTTAAATAAGTTTAAATTAAATAACTTTAGCTTTATCATTTTTAGTTTGTTTTAAATATAGCTTTGTCATGTATATTTATATTCACTTATAACGATTTTCAACTATCATATTTTACGATTTAAAACAAAATCTAAATTGAATAAAATTGTTCCAGACTCAAAAATATGCCCCATTGAACACTGTCTATTCAACTTTGTTGCTATGGAAACAACTTCTTCGGTACGAAAATGTATTACGGCAGCATTATTCATCTGGCGTTAATAATTATTTTATAACCGATAAAGTGGTTTAAATTAAAATAAATTGTGGATTGAAGAATAAAACAATGGCAAAATTTCATTCAAATCGGCAACAAGCAACATGTACAATACAAAATGTAATAATAGTAAATTATTTCATGGTTTACGTTTAAATTCATTAAATACCGCATATTCTCAAAATAGATTAACAAACAATTTTCAGATTCATTCAAATCGTTTGCTTTTGGCGAGGAAAAGTGCTGCTTGCCAAATTGCGTGCCGCTTTCGTCTTTTCACGCCAATTATTCTAAAGTATTTTATTTTTTTACAGATTTTCTACTGTAATTCCGCCGCTAATTTTAACTGATCCTTTATTACATACATGAGTACTTTCACTGGCATTTTTTTCAACATATTCTGAGCATGCCCAGTATGGAGACCTTCCTTGTTAGACATAATATTTCATGTAATTAAAATCTTTCATCTAATAAGTTTTGTTAGAATATTCTGATTGCGTTTTGAAGAATTTCATAATAAATGCTTGACCCACAATTTTCCTTTGTTGTTTATAAACCATATCAATTTAGAATAAGTACAAATAGTACGTAGACTTTTAAAAGAAATTGTGAATTTTGTTAGGAATAACAAGATCAGAGATGTAGATCTCGCATTCGTTTGTCTGAATTTTTTATTTTTCTTAATAGGATTGCTGACTTTTTTGTTTTAGTTGTGAAATGCTTGATTCTTTTAAGAAGTCTAGATAAACTGTGTGAGTTCTTTGAACATCTGGGGAGATTTCTTAATTGTCATAAAAACACTAAGGTGATTTCCCTGAAATCATAATTTTTGCTGTTCTTAGTAGTGGGATTTCAGTATGAAAAGAATCGGAAAAAGAAGTATCAGCTTCAGTATTCTTGGTATTATTATAAATGTTATGGATAATCTGCATTAAAATTTTCACCAGAGGGATCCTTTGGCTTGAGGGATAATTTAGGATTGTTTTTTATCTTTTTACAGATAACACTAAAAAATGTCTGATTACTCAAAAGCCACGGAATGCACGAGCTTCACCTCTAAAATTAAGAGGGGGTCTCAAATGCCTGAAAATGAGGCTCATAATGCCCATTTTTTCGCATTCAAGTTTTAAGTGTTTTTAGAGGGAGAGAAAGTTTACCTAATGCAAAAAGAAATCCGTACTAATTCCATAACATTTTTTATTTGATTAAAAATCTGAATTGATCAGCTGTTAATCAATTACATGGCATTATAGTGTGCTGATTAGAAATCACAACCGAACTACAATCACTATAGATACATACTAAAATTATACTCTATTGTATTTCAATACAGACTGTAAAAAATCTGTTCATAGGAGTTCTGTTCAGCCAATCCAGACAATAATAGTTGTAAAAATTATCTTACTTATGTTTGTAGAAAAACAAATTCCCGTAGTGAAAGAAGTCTTTAGATTAATACCGTACTTCCCCTGGATTCGGCGGTTAATCGGTCATTGAAGTTAAAAGGCAATACGCTAAAATTTACGTGATGGGATTCAGTTATTATAAGTTTTTTAATTCGCTATTTCCTAAAGGAGATTGGTTGGTTAAACATTAGGCAAATAAAGAATTATACATTTAATGAAATGTAAGCAAAACAGTTACTTATACTATAAAAAATCATCCCAAGAACAATGTAGAATTTCAAAATATTAGTTATGGTTAATAGTTAAAGTCTTACATATTAAAGATTAGTGAAACACTCACAGAGAAATAATTGATTTATTTTAAATTCTTTCTCGAATTATGCATTCTCGTATGATGTTTGAAAATGCATAATTGATACTCCTAAGTATTAATACTCTACTCTAGTGATAATTGCAATCAAAGGTAACTCTTTTTTTCTATAGTCCACAATACCTCTTTAAATACAACATGCTTCTTACATGATGCTAAATAGCACTTCCCATTTTATCCCCTCTTAAATAGACTGTTAATCTTAACTTGGATTAAAAAGGCTTGGACTTAAAAGGCGACTAAAATAATAAAAGAGGTTACAAGTTAAAAATATACATAAAAAACTTTTTAGTACTTTCGGGCTGTATTTCCCGAGATCATCATCAGAGAATATGTTAATAACTGTGCGTTGTTTATTTATATAAATATGTCACTTCGTTTTGAGAGGGGTGAGCTATGATCTCTCTCATTTTAAAGCTATTTCTACTTTTAACTCTAATAATTATTGGCTCTCTCATTTCAAACGAAGTGACGCATTTTAATAAATAAACAACAATAATTAAAATATTCTCTGTTGAGAGGCTCAGGAAATATAACTCCAAAGTACTAAGAAGTTTTAAATAAAATGTATATTTTTAACTTGTAACATCTCTTTTATTGTTTTAGACGCCTTCTAAGTAAAACAGTGAGCGTTTTAAAGTTCATATTGTATATTTTAAGAATTTTATTTTCCCAACGTGATGACTAATATTTCTGAAATCATATTTAAGGTATTTGCCTTCGTTGCAAATGAGTACTTTCTCCAAAATTATGGATTTTATTTTTATAATTTCATTTAAAATTATAACTTTTTATGCTTATAAAACTGCCTTATTTTTGTTCAAATCATATTTTAGAATAGAAGTTGTAGTCAATTTATAGATAAAATATACTAATTTAATAGTTTAAATGCATTTTTCGCAAAATTAATTTTTACTCAAAATTAATTCACTTGAAAAATGATAATTAAAAATATTATTATCGTTGTTCCATAAAAGTGTGTGAGCTTTGTTTTATATTGTTGTTTAGTGCACCTACTAAAAGAATTTTAAATGCATGAATAGTTTTAAAAATTGTGGCCTGTTACTTGAACAAAAATTTGCTAAAACTGTTGAAAATCTTGTAATTCACTCTACTATCGTCTCTAAAATTTTAATTTACTAAGATGTCACTTAACCTATAGTAGGTACATTTGATAAAAGCTTAAACCTTCATGGTAATTTAAAAAAAAAAAATTTCCTGTACTATTTTTTAAGTAAAAAAAAAATTCTTGATATTTCCATACATATTTAACATTTTTGTAAATTCATAATTATACATGTATGTAACGTTAAAGGTAAATTGTTAATTTTTACTAAAAACTGAACAAAAAAATTTGAATATAATGTTTCTTTGAAAAGTTCTCCAAAAAAGGTGCCTGGAGCCTACGCAGATACCTTTAGCTAGAGGTGTTTTGTTGTCGATGAATACAATTGACAATCAGAAAAGCAGCAAAACTTTAAAACCATGGACAATATATTTATTACGTAAAACAATTAACTTAGAATTTTACCAGAAGGGTGAAAATAGCACCTGAAGGATCAGTGTTCTCATTAGCTGTTTATAAACCGTACAATTTGGATAATTATCGGAAAAAAAATCTATTACTAAATTCAAATAATGATAACAATTGATTCGTCGAGAAACACTATGGTTATAAAATAGTTTTTAAATATGCCTGACATATCTTCTCTGATTTTTTCTTCAATATGTGTTCCAATTTTTTGTATTTCTTTTTAGCACGGTTACTATTCAGATTACGTATGTACTGGATATTTTAAACTCTTTTATGAACTTTTAAACTGTATACCGTGCAGAATTAACAGTTATAATATAACACCGATTTTTAGTTTTCTGTACTTTCTCTTTCACGAATAAAAAGTAAATTTTTATGGAGAAAAAAATCTTTTTAGTCAAATATAGTTGCTAAATTCTTCAGTGCCATGCTAATAAAAATTATTTTTTAAGTTTTCTAAATCGCTATTCTATGGAGAACATTGGTTAGTTAAACATTAGGGAAATAAAGAATTAAAATAAACATTTAGTGAAATTTAAGCAAAACAATTGTTTATACTATAGAAAAAAAAACTCATCCCAAGCACAATGTTGAATTTCTAAAATAATAGTTTTGGTTAATAGTTTAAGTCTTACCTATTTATGATTAATGAAACACACACAGGAACAGTTGATTTATTCTAAATTCTTTCTCGAATTATAGATCCTGGTACAATGTTTGAAAATGTATAATTCATCCTCCTAAGTGTTAATACTCTACTTTAGTGGGAACTGCAATCAAATATAATGCTTTTTTTCTATAGTCCACAATTCTTTTTTAAATACAATATGCTTCTTACATGACGCTAAATAGCACTTCCCATTTTATCACCTCTTAAATAGCTGTTAATCTTAACTAGAATTAAAAACTTCCAGGACTTCATTTTTTTTTTTACATTATCAAATGGTTTATAGTATTTCAGTCTAGAAGATATCCCAAAAGGGACAGATTATTTTATTCTTCTAAAGAGTACAACAGGTCCTTTAAGCTTGAAAAAGACTGAAAGAACAGAAGAAATATCTTAAAGCAATAAATTCACATTTGGGTTTATTCTTTTGTTTTCTTAGTGATTAATGAGCTGAGTAAATTGGTGTAAAGAAAATTTCTGCAGTGAAATGTCTGTTTCAGTTTTGTTCTCTGGGACTATTTTAATTATAAAAATGTGAGTTAAATGACTTTGTTTTGTTTGTTTTTTATTTTCAGAAAGTAAGAATTTTATAAAATCGTAAGACGAAACACAATATTTCACCTTGATTCAAGCATAAAATATACAATATGAAGTTTAAAGCGCGCACTGTTTTACTTAAAAGGCGACTAAAATAATAAAAGAGATGTTACAAGTTAAAAATATACATAAAGAAACTTTTTAGTACTTTCGGGCTGTATTTCCCGAGATCATCATCAGAGAATATGTTTATAACTGTGTGTTGTTTATTTATATAAATATGTCACTTCGTTTTGAAATGGGTGAGCTATAATCTCTCCTATTTCAAGTAAGAATTTTATAAAATCGTAAGACGAAACGCATTATTTCACCTTGATTCAAACATAAAATGTACAGTCGGAACTTTAAAAAGCTCACTGCTTTACTTAAAAGGAGACTAAAATAATAAAAGAGATGTTACAAGTTAAAAATATGCATAAAAAACCTTTTAGTACTTTCGGGCTGTATTTCCCGAGATCATCATCAGAGAATATGTTAATAACTGTTTGTTGTTTATTTATATAAATATGTCACTTCGTTTTGAAATGGGTGAGCTATGATCTCTCCCATTTCAAGTAAGAATTTTATAAAATCGTAAGACGAAACGCAATATTTCACCTTGATTCTAACATAAAATGTACAGTAGGAACTTTAAAAAGCTCACTGTTTTACTTAAAAGGCGACTAAAATAATAAAAGAGATGTTACAAGTTAAAAATATACATAAAAAAACTTTTTAGTACTTTCGGGCTGTATTTCCCGAGATCATCATCAGAGAATATGTTAATAACTGTTTCTTGTTTATTTATATTAATATGTCACTGCGTTTTGAAATGGGTGAGCTATGATCTCTCCCATTTCAAGTAAGAATTTTATAAAATCGTAAGACGAAACGCAATATTTCACCTTGATTCAAACATAAAATGTACAGTAGGAACTTTAGAAAGCTCACTGCTTTACTTAAAAGGCGACTAAAATAATAAAAGAGATGTTACAAGTTAAAAATATACATAAAAAACTTTTTAGTACTTTCGGGTTGTATTTCCGAAGATCATCATCAGAGAATATGTTAATAACTGTGTGTTGTTTATTTATATAAATATGTCACTTCGTTTTGAAATGGGCGAGCTATGATCTCTCCCATTTCAAAGCTACTGTTACTTTTAACTCTAATAATTATTGGCTCTCCCATTTCAAAACGAAGTGACGTATTTTAATAAATAAACAGCAGTTATTAAAATATTTCTGCTGAGAGGCTCGGGAAATACAGCTCGAAAGTACTAAGAAGGTCTAAATAAAATGTATATTTTTAACTTGCAACATCACTTTTATTATTTTAGCCGCCTTTTAAGTAAAACAGTGAGTTTTTTAAAGTTCATATTGTATATTTTAAGAATTTTATCTTCCAAACGTGATGACTAATATTTCTGAAATCATATTTAAGCTTTTTGCCTACATTGCAAATGAGCACATTCTCCAAAATTATTGATTTTGTTTTTATTATTTCATTTAAAATTACAACTTTTTGACCTTATAAAAGTGATTTATTTTTATTCAAACCATGTTTTAGAATAGAAGTTGTAGTCAATTTATAGATAAAATATATTAATTTCACGTTTAAAAGCATTTTTCACAAAATTAATTGTTACTCAAAATTAATTCTCTTGAAAAATGACAATTAAAAATATTAGTATCGTTCTTCGTTAAAAGTTTGTGAGCATTGACTATATATTCTTGTCTAGTGCGTTTAATAAAAGAATTTTAATTGCATGAATATTTTTTAAATTATGGCATGTTATTTGGAGTAACACTTGGTAAAACTGTTGAAAATCTTATAATTGACCCTACTATCATCTCTAAAATTTTCATTTACTAAGATGTCATTTAACTTATAGTGCACTTTATAAAAGCTTATAGTTTACTTTAATAATAATTTTTTTTTTAAATTTATTTTTCATGTAACATTTTTCAAGTAAAAAAAAAAATCCTGATATTTCCATACATATTTAACATTTTTGTAAATTCATAACGATGCATATACATAACTTTAAAAGTAAATTGTTAATTTTTACCAAAACTAAATAAAAAATGACAATGTAATATTTCTTTTCAAAGTTTTTCAAAAAAAGTGCTTCGAGCCTAGGCTGCAAAATTAAGCTAGAGATGTTTAGTTGTCGATGAATACAATTGACAGTCAGAAATGCAATAATACTTTAAAACCATGGAAAGTAGATTTATTACATAAAATATTTAAGTTAGAATTTTACCATAAGGGTGAAAATAGCACCCGTCAATCAGAGTTCTCATTAGCTGTTGATAACCTTAAAATTTTGATAACAATGTAAGAAAAACTATAACGAAATTAAACTAATGATAGCAATTGATTCGTCGAGAAACACTGTGATTATAAAATAAATTTTAAATATCCCTAACGTATCTTCTCTCTTTTTTTTTCAATACTAGGGGGCTCTGCCCCCTACGAGCTATGCTCGTCAACCCCCGTTCAGACACCGCAGACTCTAACAGCACGCTAATTTGATCGCCTTTAAAAAGATTTCGGAAGATTGAATTATAATTTGAATCTGACAATTATAATCTGACGTAATTTTCACCAAACTTTTCTTTCTCTTTTTAATATTCACGTCAAAATACTTTTGTTAGAAATGAAATATTATGATCATCTTAAAATGTCAAGTAAATGTCTCGCGCAATTTTTAAATTAAAACTGTTTTGCAATATTATTTTTTGTTCATTTTACGTAATAAGTGTAATATGACGTAAATTCTCCTATTTAGGACTTCTAACGCATGTTACTGAATTTATTATTTTACAATATTCTTTCTCATTTAAAATTCACGTGTAACTATAGTTTTTATGACGTAATTTTCAATGAGTTCCTGCTTTTTATATTTTTTGTTTATAATAGTCACGTGTAAAATAAATTTTTAATTTGAAGCAAACATTATTGCTTGCGCTGTTTATACAGCTGGCAACAGTTTAAATTAATACAATTTTCTAAAATTTGTAAAAAATATCTCTCGAAATGCTGAAAATTTGAATTTAAAATAGAAATAAAACCTCGAAAAATTATTCAAATTAGTTTTTATGACGTAATTTTCAATGAGTTCCTGCTTTTTATATTTTTTGTTTATAATAGTCACGTGTAAAATAAATTTTTAATTTGAAGCAAACATTATTGCTTGCGCTGTTTATACAGCTGGCAACAGTTTAAATTAATACAATTTTCTAAAATTTGTAAAAAATATCTCTCGAAATGCTGAAAATTTGAATTTAAAATAGAAATAAAACCTCGAAAAATTATTCAAATTAAAAAACTAACTGCAATCTGCACACCGGGAAATTCTGACGCATAAAATGATCTAAAAATTATTAAATTCCTATGTACAGTTTTTGCTCCTATAAAACTTTTTTAGTGGAACGATTTTGTCCGACTTTGGCATTAAATATCTCTTAAAATAATTCTTCGATTTGAAAACTGTCTGCATCAGCGTGTTTATCAAACATTTCTGTATAATACTACCGATTTTCATATTTTTGTATGCATTATTTTTCTTAATATTAACGAAGAAAGACCTCCAGTCACAAAAAATTCAAAACCGGCGGCGGCGGCGGCGGCGGCGGTGACAGCGGTAGTTACTTTTTTTTAGAATAGAGAGATGTGTTCCAATTTTTACTTTCTTCTATCTTTACAAGAAGAAAGTATTGGATTCGTGAAAGTTTTTGACGGATTTATACGTTTTAGAATGCCCAGAACACGATTTGATGGTTTTAAGAAAATGTCTGTCTGTGAGTCTGTCTGTCACTCTGTCACTCTGTCACTCTGTCACTCTGTCACTCTGCCACTCTGTATGTGACAAAAATTTTGTGGGCGCTCTATCTCAAGAACTAATGCACGGAATTTCACAAAACTTCATATTTAGTTAGACCTTGATATAAACTGGACCTGATTAGTTTTTGGTGAAAATAGCCCGACAGGTGGCGCTGTTATGTGGCATTTTTTACGATTACTGCAATAGCTATATCTCAAGACCTACTGCACGGATTTTCATAAAACTTCAGATTAAGTTATTCCAAGATATAGTTTGGTGCTGATTACTTTTTTGTGAAAATCGCCCAACAGGTGGCGCTGGTATGCTGCATTGTTAATGATTATCGCAATAGCTCTAACTCAAGAAAAAATGCACGAATTTTCATCAAACTTCAGATTCAGTTAGTCCCTGATATAAATTAGTGCTGTTTAATTTTTGGTGTAAATCGCCCAACAGGTGGCGCTGCTGTGCTGCATTTTCCACGATGTCTACAAGAGCTGTATCTCAAGAACTATTGCACGGATTTTCATCAAACTTCAGATTTAGTTAGTCCTTGACATGAATTAACGTATACATTAGTGCTGATTAATGTTTGGTGTAAATCACTCAACAGGTGGCGCTGCTATGCTGTATTTTTTGCGATTTCCGCAATAGCTTTATCTCAAGAACTAATGCTTGGATTTTCAAGAAACTTCAGATTCAGGTATACCTTGATATCGTTTAGTGCTGTTTACTTTTGGTGTAAATCGCTCAACAGGTGGCGCTGCTATGCTACATTTTTTCAGAATTTCCACTATAGCTCTATCCCAAGAACTAATGCACGAATTTTCATCCAACTTCAAATTCAGTTATACTTTGATATGCATTGGTTCTAAATCGTTGATATTTCTTGTACTATTTAAATGATTTAATTGGTGCGATTTATATGGAAGAAAGTTTTGTGATGGCCACAACGTACTAGTTTGTATTTCTTTTTGGAACGGTTACTAATTAGATTACAGATGTATAGATTGTAATCAAAGATAACACTTTTTTTTATAGTCGCAATGCCTCTTTAATTACAATATACTTACACGACGCTAAATAGCACTTCCCATTTTATCACCTCTTAAATAGCTGTTAATCTTAACTAGGATTGAGAACCCACAGGACTTCTTTCTTTTTTACATTATTGGATGCTTTATACTGTTTCAGTCTGCAAGATATCCCAACAGAGACATATTATTTTATTCTTCTAAAGAGGAAAACAGGTCTCTTAAGCTTGGAAAAGACTCAAAGAACAGAAGAAATATTTTAAAGCTATAAATTCCGATTCAGGTTTTTTCGTTTCATTTTTTGGTGATTAATGAGCTGAGTGAATTGGAGTAAAGAAACTTTCTCTGCGCTAAAATTTCCGTTTCAATTTTGTTCTCTGAGAAAATTTTAATTATAAAAGTGTGCATTAGCTGACTTTGTTTTGGCTGCTTTTTACTTTCAGAAAGTAAGATTTTTATTTTTACAACATAAATTAGTAATATTTCTGAAATCATGCTTAATGTAGAGGTGTTTAGTAATCGATGGATACAATTGACTGGCAGAAATGCAACAAAATTTTAAAAGCAGGGAAATTAGATTTATTACGTAAAGCATTTAACTTAGAATTTTACCACCAGCGTGAAAATAGCACCTGGGGTTCAGGGTTCTCATTGGCTGTTGATTAACCTTAAAAATTTGGATAATTATCAAAGAAAAACTATAACTAAATTAAAGTAATCATAGCAATTGATTCGTTGTTCTAAAAGTGTTTTAAAAAATCCCTAACGTACCTTCTCTTTTCTTTTTTCCCGACTGCCAATTAGGGTTATGTGTTTCACGCATATCTGGGTAAGTGGATATCTTTATACCCTCGAAACATCCCAATGCTGGATGGATTTTAATGAATGTAGTCTCTATCAATTCATCTTAATCGTTCGATGGTTATAGGCTAGGTTTTTTTATAAATTCAAAATGGCGGCCATAAAATACAAAATGATGGTAGAGACGAAAAAAAAAAATTACGCACCATATTGAGTGGCATATCATTGGATAGGTCTTTCAAAATTAAGACGATGTTTCATTGACTATTTTACAGTCAGATGCTCCGTTTGAATATTACAGAACCTGGAAGTTGTGTAGGTAGGATCTCAAGCTTTACTCTAACTCTATCCTTCATAGACATCTATAGGCCTCGTCAAAACAGTGTTTATAGATAGGAACTAACTATTAAACACAACAAAGGCATCAATACTAGTAAATAAAAAAAAATAGGTAAGTAATATAAAAAACAGTTTCACATTGATGCGACGTAATTAATTAGTTCGCTTTTTACGCAGTCGGGTTTTTTGATTTTTAAAATTTAATTTCTACTTGTTCAATATGTGCTCCAATTTTTTTATTTATTTTTAGAACAGTTATTAATTAGATTATATAAGTACTGGATATTTTTATTTTTTATGAACTTTAGAATTGTGTACAATGCACAAATGGCTATTTGAATAACAAGCCGTTTTTATAATTTTCTTCTTTGATGTCTAACACGTAAATTTTAGCTAAAAAAATCAAGCCATCTTTCTAATCATACATAACTACAAACTAGATAACATACCTATAACTGAATCATCAGATATACGAATAATTAATGCAAGTTTATTACAGATGTTTTGTTACGTCTAGAAATATGTACAGTGTACAAATAGTAATTTAAATAACAAACCGTTATTGTAGTTTTCTTCTTTGATGTCTAAAACGTAAATTTTAGCTTTAAAAAAACCAAGCCATCTTTCAAATCATACATAACTACAAACTAGATAACATTTCTATAACTGAATCATCATATATAAGAATAATTAAAGCAAGTTTACTACAGATGCTTTATTATTAAAAATTTTATCCCGATTTATTTCTAGGAAGTTTATGAAACAAAACGCGATTTAAGTCGGGATTCCGGATACTCTGCTAGTTATTTATATGAAAACAAATAAATAAATAATTGAAAACAAATACAGGAGGATGAGTTCTGAAAAATGTCAAAAAATAAATAATACATTACACAGAAAAATTTTAATCGTTCGATAACAGCATTGAGACATCATTTTCACAGAAAGGAACGCGGAAAAATCAATTTGTCGATTTCATGCATTCGTTTTCTTACCAAATGAAACATTTTGGCGTAATGGCGATAGTCAGCGAGAGCAATTTTGGACAGTACAATAAGCATGAGATCTAAAAAAACCATTTCAAGTGATTGTCTTAAACTTTGTAGAATATGTAATATTCTGCATAACGTCAAACCATATCATTAACCAGTATGATGTAGAATCATACATTCATAATTAATGTACTCAAAATCATTTTTGTTCCTAAATTACCATCCGTTAATTTATTTGTGCTCTCATAAACCTCAAAACTATTCATTTACCATTCATTCAACTTTATTTTTATCTTATTAAAAAAGCTCTCTTTCTTAATAAAATTATTTCTTGTCAAAAATAATTGTTTATTTTAGCTAAAGCACTTTCCTTCCTTTCTGTGCATTGCATTTCGTTAATTTTCGCATAACGTTTAAAATAAATTTAACATCTGTCAATAGAGATAAACAAAGTAATAATGTGTTGCAAGATTTAATATTCGTTTTCAGTTAATCATTGTAAAACATTTTTCATCTGCAATATATTGCCAGATTGACGTCATTAGATGTTTGAATTTTATTTGTAAAAAAAAAGCTAACGGTTTTTTGAGTGGTGTATTGGTGTGGTTCGATACGTTATATGAGGTAAGGACTTCTCTTCTAACCTTTGATGTGCAAAGTCGAAGATTTTGCTGGTGTAAGAAGACACTTCGCTTCACGTATCTCGTCACAATAAACTTCCATGGTATTGTTTTTGTATTTTATGCCCCCTGTTTATTATTCAGTTAGTTTCATCGGGGCGAGAATGCTGAAGTTCTGGCTGCTTGAGTTTTAGCAATGTACACTATGTTTTTGATCACATGTCGTAATTGTTTTATTAAAATGCCACCGGACCACAACCAGGATACCTCGTTTCTGAAATTCATGGTTCTGTTTATAGTCGTTAATTAAATGTAATATTTTAAAATAATTTAATATAAAAAATCCAAAGTATTGATGTTTAAAAAACAAATTACTTACGCGTATAAGAAAATGTTTCATACCATTAAGACTATCATAATAATTATTTTATGATATTAGCATGAATGAAGAAAATATTTCTTTTTTCCAAAAAGAGCAGTATGAATGTGTAATAGGCAGATGCATGGGGTAAAGTTTCATTGAAGTTGTGTTAAAAGGCGATAAATTGATGTTAAGTTTTATGTTATTCTAATTATTATTTTATTATTCTGTAAATAAAATTTCAGCATTTTTTTTCTGCATAGCTAAGTTTTAAAAGTTACTTTAACAGCAATGTAGGACTCCTAGGGATTGAAGGAAATTGGTTTTATAAGCTCAAAATAAAATTTAATGTGACAATGATAACAAGTAGAAATCAAATTTAAATCCTCAATTACATTTACCTATCTCATAGTTATTAAATAGCCTAATTTCTGAATACCACTACTTCTAAACAAAAATGCTCGCTTTATATAATTGCAGAATATCAGTGATAATTTAAACCTAATATTTCTTTATGAAATTAGTGGTATTCACAAATCGGGAAATCTGGAAACTATGGAGTCGATGGAGTTCTAGGAGTGGCCGTATTCCTGAAACTTCTCAGAGCAGTACAGCTGTAATCTATATGTAAACTACTTAAGAGGAATTATAAATATAAAAATAAATAAAGACTGAAAAATGCTTTCGATAGGATTAGATATGTGAAATATAATAAAACTAGCAAATCCAGCGGCTTTGCTCGCATAATAGTTGAAATATGCCAAGTGATATTTGCATCACTATTTTTTATTAGAAGAACACTTTTTGGAATGATTCAAAAATTACAAATTAAGCCGCAGTTTGACTAAACTTCATTATAAAACTGCAATAGACAAAAATGATATTTTAATTAATAAGAAGAACTAAAACTAAATCTAGATAAATGATAATTTAGAAAGTATTTTGAGACTTTTATGATCATTTCAAACGCTCATTTCAGTATTCATTTAAAGTTTTGAATTTTTTAGCAACCATCTTAGCACATTTACATCTTAAAATTAACCATCATGTCAAATTCCAAGCTTCTTGTCTAACAGTATACCACCTGTCTGGTGTTGGTGGCACCAACATAAAATGTCAACACAGAGTTGAAATAGAAAGTCTCGATAAATGTTGAAACAGAGGCTGTGACTATTAATTTGCCAACATTAACTTAGAAATCGGTTGGTATTTCCTAATTTTCTATAGAAAACGGAATTTAAATGTTTTTAATGATTTTCTTGTTGATCCTGCCAACTAGGTGGTAGTGACACCGGTATAAAATATAGCCAGTAGAGGATCAAGGAATATTACCCTTGATTTGAAACCAATAACTTCTGTAATCGGTTTATTATTTCCTGAGATTGCATAAAAATCGTAACTTAGGAATCTTTTAGAATACTTTTCGCTTCTTCATTTCGCTTCACCCCTTTTTAATTTCAAATTTATTTTCGACTGTTCTTAGAGGACGTTTATATTTTATAAGTAACTACCGTGCTATATTTAAAGTTTCTAGCTTCTTCTTACCGCAGAAATAGACAATTTAGAAAGATAAATTTAAATGAGTATGCAACTTAATTAAAAAAATCATATTTTCAAAAGTAAATATTTTTTAAAATTTTTTCAGTAACAATTCCTGACTTTTAACAATTTAAAGACAAAAAATGGTAAAAAAAAAAATCATGCAGAAAATATATTTAAAGTTTTAAACAAAAATTAGCTCCTAATATCTTTAAATGCTTTTTAGAAAATTGCAGGTGAGTAAGTAACTTCTTTGCTTAGTAGCTTAAACTTCCGATTCAGCTCAACTTTTGCCATTTCCACCTTCTTTCTGTACTATTTTAATGTCTGTCAGTTAATTTAAAACAGAGCTTTTTCTAGTATTGCCGATTAAGAGTTTTATAGTAATTTTAGACCCTACAACTTCAGGTTTTATACCGTCCGGCGAGGCAGTTAAAAAGTCTGTTTTCTGGCTCCGAGCCAGGCACGGACCTTACTTTTTTCTGAAGACTCGGCCGGGCCGGCCCTAACGCATTTTTTCATACCGAACCGGGACTGGCTTCCTTCTTCCTAGGTCTGCAGGAGGAGAAATTGTCAGTCCCGGTCTCGGCCCAATCCGTATTAAAATCATTGTCTCTGACTGATCTGATCCTTGCGAAAGTCAGTAAAATTTGTCTCAGCCCAAAAGTTTTTACAAAAAATGCATGCTTTGTTAAATCGCCATTATTTTACAATTAAACTTTAAAATTGATTTAAAATATATATATATAGTAGATTTAAATGCAAAAAAAGTAAAATACAATAAAACCTGTCTTAAACGGAAGAATGCGTTGATCTATGCAAAATGATTATAATAATACCTGAGAAAAGGAAAAAACTATATTTACACCTCCCAAGAATGGAACTTATCTACAGCGCACTTTTTTCTTTCCTATGTGACGTCTTCGAAGCATTTTTCAAAGTCTCCAATTCATTGAATATGGATTAAATGTATTAAATGATCAGTGAAACATTTACATAAAAAATTTTTCATTAAAAAAAAATATATATCACAGCCTTTGGCGCTTCTTTAAAAATGAATATTATAAACATGAAAAAAGAAAAGTTATAATAAGTTTTTTTGGTCAGAACTTCTCCATGCGAAACAATTTTTAATCTTATCTACGTAAAAAACTATGTTTTGTCAGTCAGGCCGGGCTGGGAACGGGCTAAGATTTTAACTTTTATTCCAGGCCGGGCCAAACTTTTTTTTTCTTCTATGGAGCGCCTCGGGATCATGCCTGGAGATTTCGACCCGTGCAGACCACCAGCATAGTTTGAAATCAGGTTTAATGTAAAATATACACACTGCTATTTTATGTCCACAGGAGAGGCACTCTCTTAAACGGGCTTTTAATGGAAAACAGTTTGTGGATGATCCTTATCTTGCATTTAAAATGAGTCAGTATCTCGTCGCTCATAAGCATGTGTAAATGGTGTAAGTTACGAATTTTAGATTTAAATATCTCTGCGAGTTCTGCAGATATCGAGATGATTTTTTAAAAATTTAATCTAGGAATGGGTAAGGAAAAATTTCTTAGTTGGGAATTTTACTCTACGGGGCCGCATAAAAATGTAGTTTTTCAATTTCTCAAATAGACCTCTCCTCATGGAGTTGCAACTTATGTCATTAAATTTTGCACCTTTTTTATGAAACTTTGCAATTGGAAGTGTGTCTAGGGGCAATATTTAGGGAAATAGCCTATTGTTTCGATCTTTTTGAATTACTCTGTATATATATATGAGGACGTGAGTTTCAAACTCGCCTTATCCAAAATTTAACAAATCGCGTTTTCTCTATCAATCTATTCTATTGGTAAAGCTGCACCTACAAAATCACAACAATCTGCACAAAATTAGATTTATCCTGTATTTCTGCAATTGTAAAATCTTCATTTATAATGAAAACCAATAGACGCAGTCAGAGGTTTTTTGCGATTTCACAAAATTTGATTTTCTGGATAAGGCAAGTTTTGAAACCCCCGTCCTCATATATTTTACACATATTAAATGGGAATATGTTGTATCAATTTTTACCGAAAAAGAAAGTTGCTATTCTGACCATATATAAAGACAATTTTTACATAAAAAAGAAAGAGTCACATAAATTTAGTTCCGTTGTTAGTTTCGTTGTTCAGTTTCGTCTGGAGAATCGAATATAATGTCTTTTTGGAACGATTTTTAAAGAATGCTGACAGTAACTATTTTGAAAATTGTTTGGTTAGTAATGAAATTACAGAATAAGATATATTAAATGCTAGATACAATTATTTGTTTTATTATGACATGAATTATTTATGAAGATATAATCATCTTTGCATTCAAAATAAAGTTTTTATTTTGAATGGAATTTATTTAATCTCGGAGTAATATTATTTCCTTAATACCTTAAGGAAAAAAAATGAAAAATTTTGTTTAAAAACAGCTTTTGATATTAACTTGAAGAACAATAAGAGAAGACCAAAAGTATCTAATGAAGAATGACTTCTTAAAATTTTTAAATTTTTAATTTTTAACACATTTATACTTTTAACACATATTCAGAAGGAATAAGTATATATTTTTAAAGAAGATTTTCCATAAAAAAATTCTTTTTTTAATATCTTTTGATTTTGTAATGTATCACAGGTAATTATTTAAGAGAAAATTTTGAAATTCTTAATATTAATACGATCAATGAATTTTAACTGGCAGTTGCCACGTGGGATTTGTTTGTTTGTTTGTTTTATTGAACACATACATAAGACTTGAGTGCTTGACACCAGGACCCGCTTATAAGTCATCGTCGATATACAGGGACGAGATAGCACAAGGAAATTTACAACACCAGAGAATTACATCCTGGGGGTTCCACAAAGAGTGTGCAACGGAACCGGCGGGATTCGAACACGCCCCCACCTACGCTCTCAAACGATTAGCGGAGTGGTGTCTTATCCACTCAGCCACGGTGGGCCCCACGTGGGATTTAAACCTAAACATACCGTAGTCACTAAGAAACATACCTAATATAAAAGAATCGAATAATATAAAAAATTCTCATTCAGGTGAAAACATTCACATTTTTTGTGCAATATTTAAGTGAACCGTTTAATTTTAAATGCCATTTTCTTGAAACATTATTTTTTGATTTGAGAGGACAAATATCTAAAAATGAAATCTATCTATTTTAGTGCATATTTCATTTTAATTGACAGATTTTACTGTTTTCGCAGACAATCAGCTTTTAATGTCTCAAGTTTATACAAATTTATTAAATTTGATGGACGTAAGTTTGAATAAAAAAAACAACAACAAAAAACAAACACATAAAATTACTTTTTAATTTTAAAATATCAAGAAAGCAAATTTATTTGTCTCTTAACTTTCTTAAATGATTGCCTTAAAAATTTAATACAGTTTAATAATGTTTTGTTTATTTTTAGATTAATTGTAGGGAAGCTAGACATTTTACTGTCTAAAAAGAATGTTTTTATAACTGTTATGAAGAATAGCTTTTATCGCTTAAATATTGAAATGCATTAAATAATTATGTATATTTTTCAACATTTAATGTATTTGTATTAATGTATCAGTGCATAGCACGACCACCCTACCATATGATCTCAATGTTTATTTATACATTGAATTGTGATTTTTTATCAAAGACTGGCATGAGTTTTCTATGTATCAACCTAGTGCATCTCTTCTTTTTATCCACAGACTTTGGATGCTGCTGCTGTGATCTCCTTTAAGTATTTTTCTACTGTTTGTGTAAGAGAACACAAACAGTGTAATGCAGTTCGGAGGATATTAATGTAGTCTATTCAGCCGTTTATTATCTTCATCAAGCTTGCACCCGATAAATACATATTGATTAGAGGTTCTGTTACCACAACACTTTTCCAATGAATTAGATTTATATAATTATCCGCTTCAAAGTTGATTGTCGATATTTCAGATTTGAGTATGCCATCATTTACTCTCATTTTTCAACTATTATGCGCTGAGCAGCTAGCTGTTTAATATGATGGCAATCGTCAGAGAGCAATGAAATAAGAATTTCCTCTGCGTATGCAAAGCAACCATTATTCTAAATAACCTTTTTTTAGTATTTATTTTATTCCGTTTTGTGTGTTGTTTAGTAGCCGAGTAATTTACCATGAGTTTTTAGATCCCTTCTTTAGCTGTGGATTACATTGATAGTAAACTATCATGGGACCAAACTTGGATAACATAGTACTTTTGAGTGATGGTAGAGAATCTGATGGGCGGTAAGTGCCCATCGAAGGTGGGTAAGTCTGTTAGTCGTTGTCATCCATTCTGCGAGGGACATGTTTAAAATGAACCATTACAATGGACCATATGCCACCTCGAAGTCCAGTGAATTTGCTCTGCATCATTTATTAGACAAGATCGTTGGGAAAAATTAGATCCTAACCCACAGGGATTCGCCGGACCAATAGGAAAATCTTTTTCCACGTGCTTATTCCCTTCTTATTTCAATTTTGAAGTCATAGACAGAAATTTTCAAACATTATTTCCTGAATTCGAGAAAAGGGTACTCAGCACATACCAGAAATACCTGCTAGACATTTGCAAAGCTATTTCATCAAGATAATGCTCAGAAGAACTAGCGAATAGGAACCCAATAAACTTGACCTACGCAAGATGGCTCACAAAGGCGCATAAAATTATTCGCCTTCATATAAGCACTGATTGATCATCAGAGCCTGGTTCACTCACAAAGTATGTAATCCAAGTTTATGCCGCAGGATGGTTTATACCAAATATAATCCACATCTAAAAAGTTGATCTAAAAACTTATGGGAAATTTCTCAGCTACTAAACATCACAGAAAATGGCAAAAAACAAATACTAAAAAAAATTATTTAGGACAATGGTAGCTTTTCACATCGAGAGCAAATTCTTATTGCAATTTTGATGACGATCGCCATCACATTAAACAACAAGCTTATCAGCATATAAAAAATGCAAGAGGTAGAGTAAATGATGGCATACTCAAAGATGAAATACCTTAATGTTGTAAAATGTTGTCGGAACAGAACTCCCAATCACTATGCAGTAACTGGATGCAATTTTGGTGAAGATTCTAGAAGGCTGAATAGATTCCATTAATTAAATTGCATTATTCTGCTTACCTTATCATACACAAGCAGTAGAAATATACATGAAGGAGTGTCACAGCAGCATCACCCAACGTCTGTGGATACAGAGAAGAGATGGACTAAGTTGATACATAGAAAACTTATATCAGTCTTTGATAAAAAATCACAATTCTATATACAAATAAAACATTGTGCTCAGATGGAAGGTTGTCAAGCTATGCACTGTTGTTTTATGAAATGAAGCCACCTCCACGTGATACCTCCTGGGAAGATTTGAAAGCAACTACGTATTCCAAACAACAATTACTTGAATGACACAACAGAGTGGAAACGCTTTTTTTTACCAAAAGTTGTCAGTTTTGCTCCCGTTATACAGAACAAAGATATCGTTTTATCATTTAAATATGTTAAGTCATTAATAATAAAGGTTTAAATAACACTTTTAAATAATAGCCAGCTCTATAGGATTTTTTTAATTTTTTTCAAAAAATGTCAAATTTTACCCAAAATTTTGACTTTTGGACCAAAAGCGCAGACTCAAGCCTTTTTTTTTCAGCGGTAATATTGCACGAAGATGATGTACTTGTATAAAGGCAACTTTTGGTACCTACCCGTTTTTTATTTTAAAAAATTCATTTTTTTCGCTCCACCCTAATGTAGTATTTTTAATTGTCTATATTACATACACGCACATAAAAAAAAGAACGTTTGCGAAATCGAACATCTATAATTTTTCTTTCTTTCTTCCTCCGAAAGTGTTGATTGTTCAATGATCTTTAAAATAATAAAAAAGTAATAATGTCTACTAAGTAAAATAATCTTAGGGAAACACCAATTCATACAGCGAAAGTAATGTTTAATACGATTATTTAACTAAGTAGCTAATTTTACGCTAATGACTTTTACTTTACTTTTCCCATTTTCATTAAAACACGTTCTTAATATAAAAAGATTTTCTGATTTAAAACTATTTAATTAAATAAAGCTTTAAAATTAAATATTTAGACTTTGCCTGTAACTACGAATAAACATAAGTTGGACATTTGCTTGAATATTCAAATAAATTATAATTATATTTAGTGGTAGGGAGTACAAATTGTGACAGATGAATTAAAATTCAACCACAATTATAAAATTTAAACTCTCACAAAATAGGCAATAATTGGATAAGATACATAAAGGAAGTGGCGTAATGACGGTAATCGGGCAAGGACAACCAGAGTCTCTCTGTGCCAATGCCCTCTGTGGCAGAAGCGGTATTTTCAGTGCTGTTAGTTTTTGATCGGCGACTGAGTTCCTGATACACGAAATTTTATCTCAGAACAGTCTGCGGTTCTTGTGTGGTGAAGTTGCTTTAGGCGCAAATAATTATCATTATATCATAAGTGCTCGACTTTCACTTAGTTTGAAATAGTGTATATGGTTATATGCATACATCCAACGGATGTATAGCTCTCTAACTTTGTGTGCATATCTATCTAACATGCGATTATTGATGTTAAAACTATGATCTGTTTGACGAATTGAAATGAAACCAATTTTATCTTCCTCTTTGCTCTCTGTATAATATAACGCGTAAATTACCCAGGAATTTTACATTTTAAAAATTCATCACGATTAAAAATGAGATTTTTTTACCTGAAGTGAAATACAATTAAACAATTATGTGGTTTTAGCGATTGAGGTTGGTTTTCATTTTAGACAACTTGCCATATTTATGCGGTGACAAGAAAATTCTGCTCGAAAGCCCTTTCAGAAAAATCTTAGAGAACTTTATATAAAAATATTTTCAATAATAATGCCCCATAAAAATATAAGCTAATACTGTGCCAAATTATACAGGCGATGCTTAGGCATATCCGCGTGTGCCATAACTCCTGTCTAGACTACAACTACATTTTGTACATATAAACTTTTGAATATACGAAATCAATTTCTGAAGGAAAAAATATTCATCCAGAATTGAGCCGATAGGCTATTTTGACGATAATGGCGCTGGTATGCAAGTAAATTGCTTATTTTTGAGATATACCTTCAAAGCATTTCTTTTAAAGGAAATATGAAGTTATTAAACTGAAATAACATGACAAAAATGAAGAGTTATCGTAAGCATCTTTTGTACATAACATGTGGAAAGAAACTTAAGAAACCACCCCAAATTCTAGTGCGATAACTTTTTTCTAATCATATATTTCATCAAAATATCATTATCTATATGTTTCTTGCTCATCTAAAAATCGCATGCGATGTATGACAAATTTGGCAGCTATGCAATTCATGTGCGTGGGTGGTTGAAACATGCTGTGAATTTCTCTCTTTGAAGAAAACTATGTTTGTAATTTCATATTGATCAATCTTACTCTTATGTAATCCACATCTAAAATTCACGCCGGTTTAGAACAGTGTAACAGGACAAGAAAGCTTGTAATATTAAGTGATCCTAGATGCAAACTTTTACCTCTGAGAAAGACTTCATAGACGTTGAAACATGTAAAACTCATACTTAAAAGGCACGGTATACAAAATTAGGTTGTGATTCAGCCAGTAGATTTTATACAGGAGGTGAGTAATCACATCTTGTTTTTGAGATCACCTTGTATTATACGTAATACAATTTAAAATTCAGATCGTTATAAAAGAAATACTCATGCTGCACGAAAACAATCACCAATAACGATAAATATTTTAACGTAAACAAATTTTTGGAAGATGTATATCAAACTAACCAAGTAATATAAGTATAAATCGAATTCGCTAAACCATGTCATCAAAACTCGTCTACTGAATTTTTCTGACGATACAACTTATATGACGCGACTTAAGAAATATATTTTCTAGCAACCAACATACTATATGATAACCAAATACCCGGATCTCTCCTAATGATATTGGTGATACCAAAGCAAAGCACACCGATCACTTTTGCTTACAAAAGAAGAGTTTTTTCTTCCAGTATGTACTGTTCTATAAATAACTTTTTATTTCTTTTTTTGTTCTCTTGGCACGTTAGTTTAGAAATTTTCTAGATTAAGCTGGATAATAAACTATGTAACAAACGACTCATACATTGTTGGCTTTCATTTCTCTAGGACAGCATTACATAGCTTATTATGTTAGAAAATTAATAAAACATTTTCTAAAAAGTTTTATTGTACTAATTTCTATTCTAGAATAGCTTATATTTTTTTTCAACCAGTTAATTATTAATTAGTATTACATTTCTGAGAAATTATTTTGTAAAAAGATCATTTCATAATACAAGATATTTAATAGCAAATGTATTAGTTATTTTGCATATGAGTTATCTATAAAAATTTCATCTAATATGTACGAGGGTAAGTCAAAAATCATTGGTAACTCTTCTTATATTCTTCGTACTGACCTCTATCCTTGTTTATTTTATTGTTTTGTTGTTGTTGTCGCGTTGTGAAAGTTTGACCATAATTCCTTCACTTGTCTTACGTTTGTTGCAGGCAGATCGTGGCTGCTTCATTATAGGTTTGCACCAAACAGGAGCAACGGACAACGATCCGGCTTTTGAGATCGAAATGTGTATCATGGTCAGTAATCCATCGAAGACTTTCGGCACAATACGGGTGTAGTGTGTTGTCGCAACGGAGTGTCTACGAGAGGATTGCAAAATTCAAAAATGGTCACACAAGTGTAACGCATGAGGAGTGAGTCGGACTACCGTGTGTGGCCACAAATGAGGACAACATTGCGCTTGCTCTTGAGTAGTATATAGGGCCTACTCTGGAACACTTTTCATACTCCACTAAATAGAAATATTTAACGATTTTGAAATATTTTTGATCAAAAATTTGTCTATTAGAATATCGAAAAAAATTTTAGAGAGAGGATGATGATTATAAATAATAGCGTAATCAATTTAGATTAAATAATGATAATTTTTAAATGCTTTAAATTTTGAATAGATAACCGATTCTCTCTTTTTATTAGCAATAATAAATACTATTCTGGATATTTTGATAGTTCGATAAAATTAAAAAAAATAGTTTGTGTCGAAATGAACACATCTTTGCCAGAAAAGAAATTTGTAGTTAAAACAGATAAATTTAGAATTTCCGTAAATATTATTCTGGTAGTTTGATATTATGATAGTTCGATAAATGATCCATCCGATTATTGTAAGATTTAAAAAAATTGCAGGATTAAGTTTTTTCTACTTCATAATCATAATAGCCGTCATTATTTTTTCCTTTAAAATGAAAGATATAACCCCCTTCATTCAGTTTTGTTATTGCATTTTCAGATATTTTTCCATGACTCTTTTTAAGAAAATAATCCTTTTCTACATCATTAACTTCTAATCTTGCAATAGTCGTATTTCCAAATTTTGTTTGAATTTTCTTCAACGAAATCAGTTTGTATTTCCCTGTCTCTAAATCTTTTAACTTTTGAATGACAGGGAACGATCTGAGACTGTTGAATTCTTCCATTTATTAAGGTATATTTTTTGAAAGACAATTTTTATAGTACAGACATCTGTACATAGAACAACCCGGTCCTAGGATTCTTACGCATCTCGGTACTTCTAAAATTTTTATAGGAATTCCCCATTCTTCAAAGGTAGATTTCGGAAAAACGCCTCCTTTAAAAGCAAATGTCCCTCCGTATATCTGATGCAATTGTATGAAATAATCTTTTACATTGTCGCTACTAATCCATAAGCCTGTATTATCTGAATATCTTTTAAATCTTAAACCATGGATATCGTTAGTACATCTACGGACTATTCCATGGTCTTGATCACCTAATTCATAGTTAGGTGTAAACACAGAAATCGTTTCACCTATTCCTTCTTTTAAATGAACCCAGCTTATTTCTCTCGCTATAGATTTAAAAGGAAGTATAAAACCTTGAACATTTATGATAAGAGTGACATCGTCCATTTATTATAAAACATTTTTTTATAAATTAAGGATTCGGTTTAAAATCCAAATGGTACAGTATCAAAGTTATCTAAAATTCTTCTTTTATCATATGCAAATATATATCTTTTATTCATTTTATTCACTTTAATATTTCTATCTTTTTGTATCTGAAATTGATTTATTTCTACATCTATATGGTCAATTTCCCCAGTTATTGTTTTCATTCTCTCGGCAAAATTGAGCTTAGTTTCGCTCTCATAGCTCATTTTAAATCCTTTTACTTTTCCTTTTACAGAACCATCGTTCAGAATATAACCATAATCTTTACTTGCTCCAGATATCCACGATTTCATATATTTATCTTCTCCTAATTCATCGGTCCACTCTCCTAACATACAACCCGTTTTTACTTTATTGGAGCCATCATCGATATACACAATACTATCTGTATCGTAATACATAACTTTATCTCCTAATTTATCAAGCATTTCATATAATCTTATTCTAGCCGAGCTGGTTGTAAAAGCCGCTATATAAATATTCGTATTAAAGTTATTCTTGACATATTCATCTTTCATCTTATAATCCATTTGCACACACTCATCATTTAAAAATATCATATTCAAGTCTTTAATGCGGTCGTTCAGTATAATTCTATAAAAATCTTTCAATTCTGTTACATTCTCTGTTTGTTTCATATTTTTTTCTCGGTCCGAACTTTCCCCATAAAGAGTTTAAACAAATTTTAGATATAAATCTCATTCCTGGGTTTTCTTTGATTTCTCCTAACCTTATACCCAATTTCTTTTCTACGCACCTTTTATATTCTTTTTCAGTTTTGAAATTTTCAGACCATTTATCATCTGTTTCTAATTTGATTTTCAAAAACATTTTAACATAATCCTTAAATAATGTATTAGATTTTTTTTCAAAATGCCAAACTTAATAGATATTTAAAATCTTATAACCTTTTTCAATAGCCAGTTCAACTTCGGTAGTTGTCCACGTACCAGTAAAACTTCTCTCCTCATCCGTATGATTACATTCATTATTCCGCATATCATAACATTTTTTACATTGTTTCTTTTCGCATTTTATAGGTTTTGAACATAATTTACACAAACTAAATATTAATTTTTCTCCTTTATAAGGTAAAACAGGATGATAGAGCCTTCTAGGTGGAAGTACTTTGCATTGTATCAACCCATACCAATTTTTATCATATTTTTCCGGATTATAAATCTTTACCGGATGGCCAACAGGATAGTAATCAAAGTAATTCACTGTTGGATAAAGTGAACAAACATCGATATATCTACCCTTTTCGATTTCTTTCATTTCGTAGATTAATTTGGTAGGTTCGCACCTACCGCCGTTGAATGCGTTTCTAGGATTTAAAGGTTCTACAAAATCTCTTTTCCATTCATTTTTCATATATTTTTTAATTTC
Organism: Maratus speciosus; assembly: GCA_963932465.1. NCBI lineage: Eukaryota > Metazoa > Arthropoda > Arachnida > Araneae > Salticidae > Maratus > Maratus speciosus. The sequence continues at coordinate 414,758,013 of OZ010790.1, read as the reverse complement.
TTTGTCACTATCAAAATCGCATTCCCATATTTCAATCAATTCAAATCCTTTATCTTTTATTTTTTTATTTATTTTTTGAGTTCTTTCATACAAATCTTTCATACATATCTGATTTTGAAGATTGACAGTGGATTCTGTAAAACAGCGAGGACAACCGTGCCAATGACATCCTTGAAACTGATAAACAGTGTTATTATAAAAACCGTCTACTTTATAAGTTTTATCACCTAATTTCAGTTTTTTCTCACCACCGTTTAAAGCATGCTGTATTTTGATATTGTGTTTTTTAGACAGATAGTCTACCCAAATGATCGATTTCTTACTGAATTGATCCTTTGGAATACACTCCTCATCAATCCCTATTGTATTCAGTTGTGTGAATTTATCTCTATATATAGCCATACAAACGCCTGCTAAAGTGACATATTTAAAAGGATCAATATTAGCAATATTTAGAAATAATCTTCGCAATTCTAAACATCCTTTTCTTAAAATATCAACATCAGATCTACAATATTTTATAATTTCTTTTTGAAAATCAAATGTTTCGCTTTTTACGGATTTATACCATTTATCAAAAGTTTTTCTTTGATCTAAAGTCATAGTATCATAATCATAATAGTATTTTTCAGGATATTTTCCTACATAATTTTGATTTTCCTTAGTGTTAAACAAATGAGGAAAATAACCTTTAGCCAATTCCGTTAGTCCAAATGTTTTAGGAAATTTTCTTAACGGAATCAGTGTAAAATTAATAGAATCGATAAACCTTATATTATATGCGTTTGCTTGCATATATATGAGTTTATTTCCTTGATATATTGTAAACACTTTAATTTTATTTTTAAAGCAGTATTTAGCTAGAAATTGAAAATCGAATCCTTTTCCATAATGCGCTAATACTGTATAATTGCAATGTTTCTTTTCAAATAACCATTCACAATATTCATTTTCATTCTGAAATATTTTTTCTTTTCCGTTAAAATCATGATTTATAACTAGATTGACTTGGTGATTTCCTGTCTCTTGGTTCGTTTCAACGTCAAAAAACATATATTTTTCTGTAAATTTTGACCTTTTACATTTCTTACACCATTCCTCTCTGTCTTTTATATTTTTAGGACAGATATTTTTACAGGTTCCCCCCTTAGATTCTTTCCAGCGTATATAACATTTATGATCTTCCAAAACCCACTTTCTGCAGTTTTGACATTGTCTTTCTCCACATTTATGATCTTTCGGTTTTCTTTGACTTCTACTGATATTTCTCTTACATTTTAAACATTTCCACAGTGTTTCACAGACTGAGTGATTTTTATGATTTTCGAAGCACTTTTTTCCTTTAAAAGATCTAAAACAATCATTGCACTGAATATCATCTCCTTCGCAATTACTCTCTTTCCTAAAACATCTATTACATTTTAAAGAACATTTATGTTGATCACTTCTTTTATAACTGACTTTACAATAATCACAATAATTTTTTTTTCCTAAAAATCCTGTAACCGTTGTAATGACATCAAAATGATTTCTATTTTTTAAAATGTAAACACAATTAGATTTATAGGTACCACTGTATATTTTTTCGTTAAAATTTTCTCTGCAAAATATAGTTATTTGAATATCTAAAAAAATTTCGAATTGTTTAATATGCTCTAAATTACACATTTCTAACGGAATATCACACATTTCATGCAATTTTATCGCTAAACTTTTTTGTAATTTTCTACCCATTTTTATGTATTTAACATCTAAATCTGTAAGTTTTATTAGATTTAATTTTTCGCATAAAATTTTACGATTTTGAATAGCCAGGGCTGTAACGATGGATCTAGCCAAACAGATATTATCGTCATTTTTAATTTGAAGAATACTTTTTTTATTGACAACATCGTTATCGTTCAGTAATTTCAAATGTTTACCACCTTTAGGCAAATCAACGACTGTAAAAATAAATTCACAGTCTTTAATATCCAACTCTTTGTATTCAATTTTATGCGTTAAAACATCTAAATAGGTCTCATAGGCTTCTTTCGTTGACATCATTTTAGGGTGGAAGGGTTGTGTTAAATAGGGATTGAATACAATTATATCTACCTTTCATTCAATTTTTCCAATTGCTCTCCTGAATAAATCTTTTAAGATACTATAATACTGGCCCGGTGTGAGTTTGTTTATTTGTCTTTAAAATCTATAAGTATTAAATTTTTTTATAAATTTTTTTTCTTTCTCAACAATTTCGTAATCGGGTCTAAACAGATTTTCCAAATTTGTTTGCAATTTGACTTTCTTTTCTGTCTTTTTGATCAATTTTTCATCTTTATATTTCAAGCCGTAATAATCAAAGAGTTTTTTAAGTTTTGGACGGTTTTTCGGTTCATTTATAAATTGTTTCAATTTTTCATTCAAATCAGGAAATAATTTTTTAAGGTTTACCACTGTTTTTATCTTTTTTTCTTCGTTATTTTTTGGATCAAATTCTTCTGTGTTATTGTTAAATTTTAAATCGAAAGAATCGAATATTTTTTTCAATTTATTTCTTTTTTTAGGATTTTCGATAAATTTTGTCTGTATTTTATTTAAATAATCTGTGACATCTAATTTTAATAAATCTACTAAAACATATTTGTATTCCCCAGTTTCTTTTATATATCTTATTATCAATCTGATTAAATCATCTTTTTTACAATGTTGGGGTTGGTTTATATTTAAAAGTTTTACGACCTGCCTTAATTTTGAAATATGTATTTTTGAAACAGATATCAATCTTAGAGTTTCCTCCATTTATATACAAACATTTTTATAAATACTTTTTGCGACACATTTTTAATAGCGACCACTATCTATAAATGCTCGTTAAATTAGACCACTTTCGGTGGCAGGTAATTTTACATTAAGCGATTTAAAATGAATGTCTTTAAAAGTATGAATTAAATTAAATTGAAGAATTTCTGAAAACAACTATTAAAAATTATATTTCAAAAATAAGATCGTTTACTCAAAAGGACTAATTGCTGTCCATTGAAAGAAATCTGAATTTTTTTCTACAGGTTCGCCATTCAATTTTAAACATTCAAATCGAAATCCGTTTTTATCTATTTCTGTTATTCTAACAAAAAATGGTTCGCTGTATTTACATACAGGCGTTATATGAACATTGGGATGAACATTAAAGGTATGATTCCAATCTACATTTATTCTTTCAGTTGTACAATTACCTGTCAAAATCTTTGTACTTTTTGAATTACCCATTTATTTAGCCTAAAAATCACTGTCATAATCAGGCACTTCTATTTTACCTTTAAATTCTAAATAAAATTTTTCTGATAATTTCTGACATTCGAATATATTTACCCAATGGACTCTATGAGAAAATTGTTCTATAAAGTCTTCTGATAATTTTTGTTTGCAAGATATCCAAAACCAATCGACTCTGTCTTGGAACTTTTCTATAAACGGTTCGGATAAAGTTTTACAGTAAGATGTCCAATTCCAATAGACTCTGTCTTGGAACTTTTCTATAAACTGTTCTGATAAAGTTTGTCTTATAGATATATTTAACCAATCCACTCTGTCTTGGAATTTTTCTATAAACGGTTCGGATAAAGTTTGAAATGTAGATATCCCTCTCCAATCGACTCTGTCTTGAAATTTTTCAATAAACGATTCTGACAGTTTTTGATATTCAGATATTAATCTCCAATTAAGCTCATTTTTAAATTTCCTTATAAATTCAGTATGTAATTTGGTAATATTTTTACTCAGATATAACCAATCAATTTTATTTCTATATAATGAAATAAATGTATAATTTTTTTCATTATAGGATAAACTGATAAATAAATCTTTATATTCATTAATTATAGTATCGTCTAATCGTTGAGCCGACACCATTTATACAGAAGAGATTTTATAAACACTTTTTCCCCACGATTCTAATTTTGAAACTATCAAGGTCCAACTGAATAATTTCTGAAAATGCAACATTCAATATAATAATTTCAACTAAAAAATGCGTTCAATTAAAAACACAACATTGACTATAATATTTTCAACTAAAATGCAACAATTAATATAATACTTTCAACTAAAAAATACGTTCAATTTAAAACACAACATTGACTATAATATTTTCAACTAAAATGCAACCTAAAAAATGCATTCAATTTAAAACACAACATAAAATATCATAAATTTATTTTGATGTTCGTTTGATATGATAATTGCTTTTTAAATGTCTCTTTTTATGAGCTAAAGTGTATTCTTTACCACATTCGCAATCAATTTTTTTATTTTTCATAGCTAAATGACAACTTTTGCAATTAGCGTAATGTTCTGTTTTGCCGTAACGAAATCGAGTATAATATTCGTCTAAAGGTTTAGTCATCTGACAATGCTTGCAAATTTTAGACAGCTCCATTTATTAAGAAAAATTTTTTAGAAAGCTATTCCAAATGTCTTCGTTTTTCTTATTAAATTTTACTTTCAAATTATTATCAATATTATAATAATCTAATATTTTCTTTATGAAATATAGGTAATTCATCGACTTTTTATAATACACTAAATCTAAAAATTGAATAAACATTTCTTCAGCTTTATATGGAATATTTAACTGCAATTTCCATTTCAATGCGTTAAAGCGACTTATCCGGGATTTTCGTCTTTCGCTTAAAAAAACATCTATATTTTTATATGTAAAATATCCACCGTCCGAATCGTACATTATTTCACTTTTTTTTCATCTGGTCATAAATTTTGAGATAATTTTCGGGTATTTGACATTTGTTTTCTTTGTTAAAAGAATCCATTAAGTTAGAATCAGAATCATCTATTAAAACATCTTTAAAAAAGTCACAATTCATTTATTTAAACTTATTTTAATGTAATGCATTTCCCTGCATAGACGGGACTTTTAATCCCCGCCTAGACGGGAGTTTTGATATTATAGCTTGTTTATATTTTAATACTTGATTATGCCCCGCCTAGACGGGACTTTTAATCCCCGCATAGACGGGAGTTTTGATGAGTTATTTTAATAACATAATTATATTTGAAAAAACCCCGCCTAGACGGGAGTTTTAATCCCTAGCATAGACGGGAGTTTTGACATTATAGCTTGTTTATATTTTAATATTTGAAAAAGTCCCGTCTATGCGGGAGTTTTGATGAAAGTTCCGTCTATGCGGGAGTTTTGATGAAAGTCCCGTCTATGCGGGAGTTTTGACATTATAGCTTGTTTATATTTTAATATTTGAAAAAGTCCCGTCTATGCGGGAGTTTTGATGAAAGTTCCGTCTATGCGGGAGTTTTGACACTATAGCTTGTTTATATTTTAATATTTGAAAAAGTCCCGTCTATGCGGGAGTTTTGATGAAAGTCCCGTCTATGCGGGAGTTTTGACACTATAGCTTGTTTATATTTTAATATTTGAAAAAGTCCCGTCTATGCGGGAGTTTTGATGAGTTATTTTAAAAACATAATGATATTTCAAAAAGTCCCGTCTATGCGGGAGTTTTGACACCATAGCTTGTTTATATTTTAATATTTGAAAAAGTCCCGTCTATGCGGGAGTTTTGATGAAAGTCCCGTCTATGCGGGAGTTTTGATGAGTTATTTTAAAAACATAATGATATTTCAAAAAGTCCCGTCTATGCGGGAGTTTTGACACTATAGCTTGTTTATATTTTAATATTTGAAAAAGTCCCGTCTATGCGGGAGTTTTGATGAGTTATTTTAAAAACATAATGATATTTCAAAAAGTCCCGTCTATGCGGGAGGTTTGATATTATAGCGGAAAAATTAAATTGACTTGATATCTTTTTCGTCAACCCAAGAGTTAAATTCGTCGGAATAATTTAACCATTTAACTAGACATTTCTTTCCTTTCTTTTTTATTATTTTTTCAATCTTATACATTTTATCTTTTTTATTATATTTAACTAATTCCGGTTCATAATAAGTTCCTTTTATTTCGTTTCCATTCAAATCCTTTATTCTGTAAGTAATTGGGTCAGTGTTTAATATTTCTGAAACGATGAAAATTTCTTCAGTAAAAGTAGGGTAGTATCCGCGGGTGAAAGCAGTCTGGTATTTCGAAATTCTTATTCTATCGTCAACCTTGAATTTCGGTTTTCTTATTATTTTTTCTTCGTATAAATTTTTATAAACTTCAGATTCGTTTTCTGATCGACTCGCCTCGGTAGGTGTCATTCGAACAGATCTATGCTTGGAATTATTATAATTTTTAACTAATTGGTCCAATACATCTATATATCTTTTAGTATTGTTGGCCGCTAGATAGGTTCTAATTTTTTTATTAATTGTCCTATTAAATCGTTCAACTACAGAACATTTTATTTCAACATTTTCAGTTGTAAACCACTGAATATTATGATCTTTAAATAATTTTAAAGTCCATTTATTTACAAATTCGGTTCCTTTATCACTTTGTAATCTTTCAGGAATTCTTTCTTTAAATGTCTTTTTAAATGCTTCAGTTACTTCTTATCCTGTTTTTCTTTTTATCGGAATGGCCCACCCATATTTACTAAATATATCTATCACTGTCAATAAGTAATTAGTTCCGTTATTATATTTACTAAAAGGTTTGATAAACAATAAATCTGCTTGCCATTGATCATCGATATGACTGACATAAATGCGTCTTCGTTTAAATTTACGAATTAAAGGCTTATGTCTGGTATAAACATCTTTGGCTGTGTAAAAAATCTGTAATTTGCTTTTGACTGAAACCTGTTTTCCGTTTTAATTCATTGATACCACAATAACCACTTTCAGGATGATAATATATTTTTTCTAAGATACTGTTAGGATCTTTCATCCCTAAGATACTTTTAGGACCTAAGGTTTTCCTAAAAAAAACACTCTTTTTAGAACCACAATCTAGACAAATACCTTTCATCATTGGCCTGTTATTTTTAGAAATTGCATTTTTAATATCTTTAGTTTCTGTATGGTTTTTACATTTTAAACAATAGATCTGTGTATTTCCCATACCAAAAGATTTTTTAGCTTTAATAATCGGTTTTATAATTCCTCTTTCAAATCTTTGTCTAATCGTTGGATTTTGAATATTATCTAATTCATCAATCATATTCTTATCGCATACTTCATTTCTACTTTTTGTATCTTTATTTTCTAAATAACATTTGTCATGCTTATATGCAATTTCATCCACTCTGTTAACAGGTTTAGACGAATTTTTATACGTTAAATCTGGATTTAATCGTGTTTTCCCCCATAATAATTGTGTCCCCGGGCCTGTAAAATTGTGGCCAGGTAAATGCATTTCGAAAGGTAAATTACTAATGACTTTATTCAGAAAACCCGATCCAGTTTGTCCGCATTTTAAACATCCGCCTTTAAAATTACCTTTTTTAGTTAAAGACGTAACAACAATTTTTTTACTTTTACAACTCATTTATTTGACAGGAAAAAGCTGACGCTTTCTAAGAAGTATATTTATATCCATTCAACTGTACTTTTTTCACATACTTTTCGATTGGGAAATATACTAAATTATTTATAAAATCTTGTTCTCTAACATACACTTCTTCTGCTGAAATTTTTTTAGCTTTCAACAAATTTAACAGTTGTTTATAAAAATTATAACATTGCTTGTATTCTTCTTTTCGTTCCAAAATACTTAAAGATTTCTCAATGACTTCTACAATTCCAGCACTCAAACTCAAAGCAGCCAGTGGTATTAATACAAAAGCTGATAATCCTGAAGCACTTAGCATAAATTTGCTAACAGATAAGGAAATACTTATCTTTTGATACAAATTGTAACTTTTCCTATATACATATAATCTCTTTTCTAAATATTCTTCCATTTATATAGGTTCAAAATTTTTTCTGTGTCTCATTTCAGAATTTACTAAATCTAGCATAAAGAAATTACCCGTACAAGATTTATATTTTTCAAGAAATTCTTTTTTTGTTAGATTTCCGTCTATTTCTCTGATTATCTGATTGATTTCCCTAGGCTGTAGCTTAAAAAATATGAAGTAATTACAATTTTTTCTAATATTTATAGGAGTTGAGTAATAAGACTGCGTTAAATAAATAATGGATGCATTTTTCTTTCGACCTCTTATAAACAAATCCTCTATAACTTTCTGGTCTTTTTCTGTAACACAATCGTCGAAAACAACGAGATTTTTATCTGAGGAATCTAAATCGTCGGCAGTAATAAATTCACTCAAATCTGAAGAAAATAATACATTCTTTTTATATTTATAATACAATTTTAATAATTGCTTTCTTTTATTTTTACTTATTTTTTTTTACATTTTATGATATCGTCTATTTCAACACCTTCAAACTGTGTATAATTTTCTTGTAATTTAGAATACTTTGGCTCGGAAATATCTTTTGCGCATAAATATAAAGTGTCGAAATCTAATCTTAAATTACTAGGATTCTCAAAGCCGTTTAATAAATTTATTAGTAAATTTGTCTTTCCACAACCTGATGGGCCGATTATTAATAATCTGAAAGGATGTCGGGGTAAAAAACGATGTTGTTTAGGGTCAGGCAATTCTTCCGGTTCTGTGTAATCTTTAATTTTAATCATTTATTAGACAGCGAAAAGCTGACGCTTTCGAATGGTGCTGCCAGTAAAAACATATTAGCTGTCAGTAAAAATAGACGTCTAAGCTATCGCTTCTAATTAGCTGTCAGTAAAAATAAACGGCGAAGCTGTCGCTTCTAATTTTAAAATAGAAAGCGACAGCTTTTCGCTGTCTATAAATGGATAAAATAAACGATTTAGAAAAAGATCGAAATAAGAAACAAAAAGAAGAATTAAAAAATGCAATAAAACTTGTCAAATTACAAGCAGATATTAGAAAAAATAATGAAGAACAGCGTGATAGAAAGCTAGGTATAGACAAAAGTTTAACTGAATTTCATAAACCTGTCACTAAAAAATTAGAAGAACAGGATAAAAGTAGAAAAGAAAATATTAAAGCTATCAACGAAAAATTGGACGAATTAAATATATCTTTACAGCCTATTGCAGAATCATCTAGAATTATTCCTGAAGCGATCGAAGATGTCAAATAATTATATAAAGAACCACCGCTTATTTATAATGTTGATCAATATTTAAATACAGATTATTTAATATCTGAAAAATTATACAGGCCTTCGAAACTCCTAGACAATAAAGAAAAATTAAATGAAATGTATGCAAAGGCAAAGCAGTTAAAAGAAGAATTATCGAGGAAAAAAGGCAACTTACAAAGCACAATTACGCGGGCTAAAAATCTTTCAGAGGAGGAATTAAGTCAGAAAAAGGATGAATTAGACGCTGTTAAATCTAAAGAAGATGAGCTACAAAAATATCTAGCTAGATTAACTACAATTCGAGGTAGTGAAGTAATGAAAGTCGGTAAAGGATTAGATTTATTATCTGAATTAATTGATAAAATATGTCAAGGTAGCAAGTCGAAAAAATTAAAAAATGAAGTCAAACTGCTAATAGACAAACTTATTAAAACTAAAAAAATAACTAACGGAGATAAAGAACGATTATTCAATCAATTTCTTCTTTGAAAGCGTCAGCTTTTTGCTGCCTAATAAATGAGTTATGTAAAAAAGAAGATTCATTTGAGTGACGGACAGATTAGTAAATTGAAATCTGCTCTCAGAAAAAAAGAAGAACTGACACTGCAGATAGACAATTCTAAACCTCCCAATTATGAAATGTATTTAACTAAAACACAGATTAATCAGATTAGTAAAGGTAAAAGAATAAATATAAGCAAAACTCAATTAGATAAAAACGGTGGATTTTTACCTTTTTTAATTCCTATTTTAACATCACTAGGACTCGGTGCTGCGAGTGGTGCAGCGGGTTGGGGAACTAAAAAAATCCTGGATAAAATTTCGGGATCTGGAGTTTTTCAACCTTGGGAAAACAAAGGATCTGGTCTTAAAAAAGCGCCCCTTTCTAAAAAAAAATCCCGATAACAAAATTGGGTATATCAGATGAAACGATTAAAGAAAATATGAAAGATGAAAAAGGATTCAGAGGTGTTTTCTCTTCCGATTTACTTCCTAAAAAGATTGGAAATTTTGAAAGCGGGATTATTAATTTAGATATTTCGACGGGTCCTGGAACACATTGGGTTTGTTACTATAATGATCCAAATTATAATTATGTAGAATATTTCGATCCTTTCGGGGAATATATATATAAAAATATTAAACTCAAACAAAAATATATTCCTGAAAATATTATGAAATTTCTTAAACTTTCCAATAAAAAAGTCAATATAGCTAGCTCACAATGATAGTTTTTTACAAAAACCTACTTCTGTCAAATGTGGATTATTTTGTATGAAATATATAAAAGAAAGAAATAAAGGTAAATGTCCGGAATGTGTACTTAATTCATTTACTCAACAGCCTAGCGATTATAACGAAGAGATTGTTTTTCATCTTTAAAGATTTTTTCTGTCTAATAAATGATCAAATTGAAACCAAAAAGTAATGAAAAATCAGAGGATTTCACTGTTGAATTTCCTAAAACTCTTAAATTAAAAAAAATAGCATTGCAATCTTTTACTATGACAGTTTCATGGTTTAACATAACAGATAAAACTAATACGTTTGACCTGTACACAGATGAGAATAATGTTAAATCTATCACTATTCCTTATGGTAATAAAAATGTTGAAGATTTAAACATAGATGTAATGAAAGCGTTTGGTTCAGACGATCCTCCGGTAAAATTTGGTAGGATACAATCTAGACTAAGAATGCTTATTAAATTAACTAAAGGTTGGAATATCGATTTAACAAAAAGCGATTTTCATAAACTAATAGGCTTTGAAAAAAAAGTTTATAAAAGTCATGATGAAGAGACTGTAATAGAAGGTGAAAATATAGCAGATATAACAAACGGAAACGACATTATATATATTCATTGTGATGTAGTTAATGGATCTTTAATCAACCAGAATAATTCAGAAGTTATTTATTCTTTTACACCGAGGGATGTACCGGGTGTTATCATTTCAAAAGAATTCAATAATTTAATATATTATCCTGTGAATAGGGATTCAATTCGTAGAATAAGGATGAGAGTTACGAATCAAAATGGTGAATTAATCGATTTAAATAACGGTTTGATTGAATATAATTTTAGAGTCGTAGAGGAAAAAGAGGACTATGTTGAAAAAATATATCAATTGATATTAACTAAATTTTCTCAGTAAATAAATGAATAAACACAGATTATATAGGAAAAGTAAAAGAATTCAAGGAAAAGGATTTTTTAAATCTAAAAAAGTAGATTTGAATGAAAAAACAGTAGTTGACAGATTGACTGATGCTGACATATTGAATGAAATATTTTCAAAAAAGATGAAAGGAACAGGTCTAAAAATTCTTCCTAAATAAATGGAAAAAATTTATGATCTAAGAGATACTCATTATTATTATAATAACGATATAAAAAGTAGCGAATTAAAAAAATAAGATTGCCTAGTACAAGCCATAATGACAAAAAAGAAAATACTACGTTTCATTTCGAAATTACCGATACAAATGATCCTATTTCATTATCGGAGAGTTACCTTGAGACAAAGTGGAAAATTATAAAATCCAGTGGCGATTCTATAAATGATGATAATGTCACAGCTGTATGTTCTATGAAAGGCGTAAAACTTCAGATAGGTAAACAAATAATCGAATCAGTTGGAGACTATCACTCCTACATTCTGCAGGTTAAGAGACTGAAGGATTATACCAGAGATTATTCAACATCAGAAGCCACCAATATAGGTTTTTATTCAGATACCAGTGATAGTGCTGATAGAAATAAAAGTTTACTTCAAAGCGATGGTACGATAACTGCTACCACCCCTATAACAGATATCGTCAATAAATTAAAAATTGTAAAAAATGAAAACTACAATAAAGGATTTAAAAAAAGATGGGAATTGTCGAAAAATAGTAATTCAGTTACAACATGGACGCCTTTAAAGGAAATTTTTGATTTCGTCGCAGAATATAAAAAAGCCATTTCTGGTTTCATAATAAGACTGGAATTCCAAAGAGACGATAGTAGAAATATGATTTACACAGATGCTGCAAATCCAGATTATAAAGTAGAAATTGAAGACATAGCGCTGTGGGTGAGATACGTCGACTTTAAAAATGGTGCTGAGATTCTCTATAACGAGTTAAAATTATCTAATACGGATATAGAAATAAACTGGAATCAGTATGAAATTAACAGATCTAGTCCTATTAATAAATATAAAAGTGGTTCCGATTCTATATCTGCTACATCCGATGAAGTTTTAAGATTATTCGTCATACCGCAATATTTCGACAGAAATGAAAATCCTAAAAAAATAATATGATATTTGATAATTTGGATATGATCGAATGTTGGTTGATGATTAACAGATCGCCGTTACCTGCAGAGCGATATACTATGGATTTTGGTAAAAAAGAATATAATAGATTATATGAATCTTTTCTGGAATCAGGTCTCAATAATCTAAATACAGAAACCGGTTGTATGGTAAATTATTCAGATTTTGGTAAATTATATCCTGTAATTCATTTTGATTTGTCAAATCATGTAAACTACACCACTCTTGAAAATTTGAGAATAGAATTCAATTGGAAATTAGAAAAAGAAACAACCAAAGAATATGTATTTTACTACATTTTAGAAGTAAGGAAGAAATGCATATTAAATATGAATAAAAAAGAAATTACTATGATTAAAACGTTAGGAGAATAACATTTTTTAGTCTTTATAAATGGCTGTTTATTATCCACCGTATGATAATCCAGTGCGAAAAGGCCCTATCGGACCCCCCGGTATAGGTTTTAAATTAACGGACGATGGTCATTACGATATGGAAAATAAGATATTAAAAAATGCTTCAGATCCAATCGATGATTTAGATTTAACTACTAAAAGTTTCGTTTTGAATAAAATAGAGAATAATCATTTCCAATTAAGAGATTTTATAGAAAAAAATAATACTAATTACGATAGTAATTTTTTAACCTTCGCTGAAGAAACTGGTAAGAGAATTAAAGAATTGGATGAAAACACTTTACATCTAATCGAGGGAAAAGCTTACGACGCTAAAGGAAAAAGAATAGGAAATGTCGCAGATCCGAAAGATGATAAAAATGTTGTGAATAAACGATATTTAGAAAAAAATGCGTTAATATTAAAGAGTGATAAATTTGATGCAAAAAATAAAATAATTACGAATATTTCGGAACCCGAAAACGATACAGACGTAGTCAATAAAATATATGTAGACAGTAAAGATATCTGGGTTACTATAAAAGATGATTTTCAGACTTTTACAGATAAAGAATTTACCAAAGTAAATTACGATTTGATGAGTTCTAAATTACTGGATCAAGAAATGCGATTATCTACTGATATGGATATGAAAATTACTATATATTTAAAAAAGAAACAGGTAGTCATGCATAATATTTATGCTGATTATGATCTTAATACGAATGCATTGATAAAATTAAAAATCAATGATAAAATTATTTTAGAAAGAAGAATGGCTGAAAGAGATTCTGCAACTTGCTTGGCCTATGGAAAACGCAATGATATCATTACATTTTCAATATTGCCTGATGGTGAATCAGACAGTTTAAAACCTTATATTCATATTGAAAAAATCCCTTTTTAAAATATGTCCATTATTAAATGGATATCAACTGGGACGAATTTTCTAAAACGAAAAATTTATCCGAAGATGTCCTACGAAATTTGAAGGATCAACTCAATTGGAAGTTAGTTTGTAGATATTCAGTATTATCCGAATGTTTTATGGAAGAGCTCATAGATTATATTGAATGGAATGTTATATGCATTTTTCAAAAACTTTCGGAAGAATTTATCGAAAAGTACAAAGAAGAATTAGATTGGAATTTAGTTTCTAAAAATCAAAAGCTGTCTGAAGAATTTATATTAAAACATTCGAATTATATAAATTGGGTTGTTATTTCTCAATATCAAACCTTAAGTGACGAATTTATTCAAACCTATCATGAAAAATTAGATTTACATAAAGTATCCAGATTCCAACAACTTTCAGAAAACACTATGTGCACATTAGAAGAAGGATTGAATTGGTTGCTAATAACCCGCTTTCAAACATTTGGTGAAAGGTTTTTAGAAAAATATATGCATAAACTCGATTTTTGTAATCTCATTGAATATAAGTTTGATCAATTACCAGATAATTTTTATAACGATAAATGGAAAAAAATTCTTTCCGTTCAACTTGGTGAATTAAATAAAAAATTTGGCCATTATTATGAAGAAGAAGAACCTCATAGAGAAAGATTAATAGATGAAGTTTTGGAATTAAAAAATATTTTAATACGATTTATTAATGAATTGCGACTGCTTTTAAATAAAGACGAAAAATAAAAGTGTTTATAAAAATGCTTCTATATAAATGGGGTCGGCTCAAAGATTAGACGATATTATAATTCATAAATATAAAGATTTATTTATCAATTTATCCCATCATAAAACATTTCATACATTTATTTCATTATATATGAATAAAATTGATCTTCATTTAAGTAAAAATATTATGAAATTGCCCATTGAATTTATAAGAAAATTTAAGGATAAACTTAATTGGAACTGTATATCACAGAATGAAAAATTATCAGAAGATTTTATTAGAGAATTTCAAAATAAAGTTGAGTGGCGGTGTATATCATTTCATCAGACATTATCCGAAGATTTTATTAGAGAATTTCAAAATCATGTTGACTGGTATTATATGTCATTTCATCAGACACTATCAGAAGATTTTATTAGAGAATTTAAAAATAAAGTTGACTGGGAAGGGATCTCCTATCATCAGGTCTTATCCGAAGATTTTTTAAAAGAATTTAATGATAAAGTTGACTGGGAATGGATATCATATATCAACGGTTTTTAATTAACATTTCAATTTTAAGCCGAAGGATTATATCCTTTATTTGACGTCCAATTTTTTTCTAAATAAATGTTACAATATTTTGTCATAAGTACTTTACTGTTTAATTGTCTTTCGCCTACCTTTCATTATTTTAAATTTGACCCCGTTATTACAAATCATAGCATCGATAACTCTAATAATTATACTATATTTCATAGTTTCAATGATACAATAAAATTAACTTTCACCGCTAAAATATATAAAATGGATCAAGCCTCTAAATTTTCTCAACCTGGTGTTTATTTTTGGATAGAAAGTAAATGTGATGACAATTGGAATATAATACCAGAAACAAAAGAATATTTTCATATTTATATTCCCGGAGATAATAACTTATACTATTCTATAGCTTTTAATGCAACTAAAGATTTTAGGATTGGTTATAATGCCGATAACTTATTATATAACGCTGCTCTTTGCTTTTCCTATCAAGATTATCCTAGAGGAAGGTTGTTTATTAGCAATTGATAGACTATTAAGAAAGGACGTCTGTCAAAATTTTTCATCACAATAATAATTAAATATTAGCATTTAAAAATGATCATTATTTAATCTAGATTACATTATTATCCCGTTTATTTGATTCTTTATAACCCTTTCTTAAAACTTCTTCTTTACATAATTTTGTAGAAAAAATAAAAATATCCAACCAATGCAAATCATACAATTTTTATCATTATTTGCTCGATAAATCGTAATAAAATCGTTACATCCTCGATATTTTAACAGGCAATTTTTTTGAGCAAAATCTTACAAAAATCGTTAAATATTTGTATTTAGTGGAGTATGAAAAGTGTTCCAGAGTAGGCCCTATATACTACTCTCTTGACATGACTCTGTTAAACAGACAAGTGACTATGGATGAAGTGGCACATTGCCTTCAAATTTGCCATGGTTCTGCCTACGCAATCATCCACATCAGACTTGGGTTTCATAAAGTCTATGCAAGATGTGTTTCAAAACAACCTCGGAAACTCAAGTTTGAAGTAATGGATAATCCTCCGTATAGTCCTTATCTTGTCCCTCCGGAATATCACTTGTTTTGTCCACTCAAAGAGGCATTAACGGTTGTTGATTCACCTCGGACTAAGAAATGAAGGCTGCTGCGCATGCGTGCCTCGCTGCTTAGCCGAAAACCTTCTTTTCTGAGAGCATAAAAAAAGCTTGTGCAACGATGGCTCAAGTGCGTTGAAAAGTGGGACTATATTGAAAAATGAGGTTAACGTTAGTTTCCTACTTCTATTGCAATAAAATTTATAACTACATTTTCGACTTACCCTCGCATAATACATTTTGATATGAAATAAACTGTAATCTCTAAATCAGATTTTCGATATATTAATTCTACTTTAATTCCTTTAGAGATAAAACAGATTATCAACATCTAACATAGTATATATAGATAATAAACTGTGAACGTCACCTTTCTTTATCTGAAAATCTGTCAGTGCTTAAAATTCCGTTAATTCTTTAGAGTGTGATATAAAACGATGAAATCTTATTTTTTCCTTTTTAAGTATTTACGATCTCTTCTAACTGAAATACTTTAACTCAATCTATCTGGAAATTATGGTTAACGGTCTTACGTAAAATGGCTCTCATAATTTATTGCCCGAACTCTGGTTATCTATGTAGTTTCTAGGAAGGCAAAGTTAATTATTCAAGATACTTTTAAAGCTTTTAAATTTTATTGACACTAAATTTCTTTCCTTAAATAAAGCTGAACTTTACAATCTTGTTCCAACTAAAAATTTTTAAATTGTATTGGTGTATTTTTGCATGATTGGTTTTTAAGAGGATTTTAAAGTTTTATTTCAATAAAATATATTTCAGGATACTGATCATGAAATTTAATACTTTTTCTACAGATTAGATTTTTAAAATAAGTCATCATTTTATGGCCGTTATAAAAAGTTTAAGAAAAGTAACTGTGTTCTGAAAAAAGGATTTGCATAGATTTTTAATTGTATTCTTACTGTACGTGTAATTTGAAAAAAAAAATGTTTTAGATTATTTACTAAATTATGACCATCAGACAAATAGGGATATGTATTTCATTCCGTACAGTAAAAGCTATCATGCATGGTTTTGTCAAGCTTGTAGTTAACACATTATAGCGTATAATTTTAAAATTAGGTAATATAAATATAAATTTACGGTAAATGGGTTTCAAAAATTAATGTTCTTTCAGTTGAAGAGCTGTTGTTCATTTCTGGTCATTGCATATCACTTAATAAATCTTGGACATTACTAAGAATTTATTATAATTTTCGTCAAACCTTTCCTTGAAAAAAATTGCAGAGCAGTATAAAGCATAAATATATACTTCATAATGATAATATATAACACGTTTTATTCGTTGTTGAAGTCAAAGTTAGTTAATTTTTCTACAAAAGAGTGAAGAATATTTGAACATAGGATCTTGCCAACACGCACCAGTGCTCTAATAACCGAGCTACCCAGACTATATACAGAGAATTGATGTCATTGATATAAGTTTTGTAGAAGTTGTATAAAGTTACAATCACTTTTAAATATATTATACAGGGCGAATCTGAACTCCTGCCCAAAAGTTTAAGAGATGATAAAACACGCCTTGACAAGTTCAAAACACCATACAATTCATGGTCGTAACTCAAGCAGTGAAGAGCTACAAAGCGCATCCTAATTGTGGAGAGAACCATGTTTTCAACGCAATATCTAACACATGATTGCTGATTTTATTTATGAGGAATAATGTTACTAAGTGGAATGCTAATATAGATTAAAATGAGAAGAAGAAATAAAAAAAAATCAGAACAAGTAATTTAAGTGTGTGTGTGTGTGTGGTGGGGTATCTTAAATTGGACCAAGCTCCATTCAGAGAAGATGATGGTGAATCAGAACTCTTGAGCGAAATTTTAAGGAATGATAGAAAAAGAAAATATCTAAACAAGCTATTTTATCGATACAATGAATGCCCGTATCGCAAGCGGCGAATCGCTATACGGAGCTGATATTACACACAAAGCGCTGGTTTTTCAAATACATAGTCGCTTCTACCACGGATTGCGAAAAAGATGGCTGGTTGTACTAATCAGGACAAGGAAGCTATGTATTTAATGCATGGTGCTACGGTTGTGAGTGCTCTGGATGTTCTAATTGTGGAGTGAACATGGTTCTCTCTACAATCAGAAATTGACCTGCAGTGCTGCAACATGTAAATTAAGACCATGCATTGTGTGATGTTTTGGGCTTGATTAGGAGCGGTCTATTCTCCCTTAAAGTTTTGCACAGGAGATCCTAATCACCATGAAAATAACATCTGGAGTGACCCCACCTGGCTTTCAGAATACTTTATAGAATGCAGATCATGGGTTAGACAATTGACTTGAGCACTTTTTCACTTACCGGATGTCCTAAAATGGATTGACTGTTCTTAAAATTCAATAATGGGCAAATGGTGACAATTATGGAAACAATATTTACAGGAGTGTTATGTAAGTTGTCAGAAGACGTTTCACTGCGATTACCGGTTTTAGTTCCATATAACAGTGATAAAAGGCGCTGAAAGAAATATACGCTCTAAGGAGGAAAAACCGAAATCACCCAGCATTGATGCGGAATGGGACACTGAGAGCAATATTGCATTGACGAATAAGACCCAGTCCATACACTTAACCTCCTTCCTTGGTATCAATGTTGGGAGATTGCTGTTTAGGTCTCGATTTTCTCTATTAGTAATTAGCAAAGATTTTTAGATTATATAAGCCAAATATTTTGGCATAAAAAATTGATGTTTTGCCCCTACTTTAATTTATGGAGGAAAAAAAAATAAACAGTGGATGGATTAAACGGCGTAATATTAAAAAAAATTATATATAAGAGAAATATTAACACAATTTAAAATTTTATATATTCCAAAATCATTTTTAAAGTGTCACTTTCTAAGCATTAAAAATGATATCTTCTTCAAAAACGAAATATTTCCAATTTCAGATGTAAGTAAATTAAGGTAAACGTGTTTTAAAAAAAGAAAGAAAAGAGTTTGAGTCAGAATATTATGAAGATTATACAAAATTAAAAACTGAAAAATGCTTTAAGAATGGCACGTAGTACATACCGAATGCTTAAGTATACTTATAGAATAAAACTGAATTATACTTCACCGCAATTCCAGAGACTTCTGGTAATTTACAATTCAAGAGATGTAACTATTCAGAAAAGTTTTACAAAGGGAATAAAGGCACAGGAATTCTAAAAGATTAATCATTAAACCAGAAAACGTAGAAATAAATGCATTTTGCATGTGAAACGTTACATTAAAGAAGTATTATGAGTTATGTGGCAAATTGAATTTTACAAAATAATTGAACAAATGTTATGAAGTAATTAACATTAAAATTTTAGAATATTTAAGAAAATATTAAAAGAAGTAATCTGAATAAAATAAATCCTACATAAATATTTAAAAATCTGCTTCATGTTATTGAAACTTTTAAAATGTTCAATAAATTATAATATATTAAATTATGCACAGAAAAATAAATTTATGTTTAAAATCATTATTTTATTTTAAGATATGGAAAGAATCAAACGAAATACTAATTAGATTATTACCATCAATCTAGTTTTAATAGTGTTAGACTTCGAATAATTTGATAAACTGATTTTTTTAATACTATATTATAACAAGTAAGTAATACCAAAGTTAATCCACAATAGTATCTAATAATTAATAGTGGTAATTTTTGATTATGTCGTATACCTGATTTATAATATACTAGAAAGGTAGCCCGTCAAAAATGACGGAAATTTAGATATAAAGATATATACAACTCATATGCAAGAATATGAGTTTTCTCGTTTGTTCCGCAGTGACAGATGAAAATAACGCATTTTAAGAATGAAACACATTTATGAAAAACTGTGTACAGTAGAAGACCACTAATCTGTACAGTTTAGTTCCAAGTGTTATGCAGATTTGAGGCTCTTTGCGGTCATGTCTATTCAATCTTTGTTTACATTTTTTTTAAATTCATATATTGGACAATTTAGATTGTTAAGCCTTAAAAATAAATAAATTACACACTTGAAGTAAGGTAAAAACTATTAGATTATCGTATACGATTTAATGAAATGGTATTTTATGGTATTATATGTGTGTGCTTTACGATCTTGGTTACGACTTTGGCGAAATTGGCTGCAACTTGTCATAATTCTAATAGTGTGGGCCTCTATAACAAAAAAGTAACCAGTTTTTTTTTAAATTTCTGATATAAAGCAGTTTTTAAAAGCTTGTGTAAAATTGCAGGCCGTTCTCAAGTTATGCCAGTCCTAGGAATAATATTTATAACACTGAAGAGTTTTCATGTATATGTGGAATTTAGAAAAGCTTCTCCAAAAGAAAGGTCCTGAAATGACATTGTAATTCCTCTAACTTCAAAGTTTAATCGGGCCCTGATGTTATTTACTGAAATCTAATAAATACAGTTATTTTGAATATTACAACAGAATTAAACAGCTAAACTTATTTAACTTATACTCGCTGTTACTTCCCGATGTTATTTTTTAGTATTAAGAAAGAAAATTATTTAAATTTTTCAAATCATGCACATTTATAATTTTTTTCCGCCTTTAATAACTAAATAATGAAAAAATATGCTTTTGTTCTGAGCTCATAAATATGACAATAAAATAATGTTACTAAGGGACATTGCAAAATTAAATCTTTGTGATTTCAAACCATAAACAAATAATACCGCCACCCTTTTACCTACTATGACGTCATTAGAATATTGTCCATTGATTGTTGGAGAACTTACTTTGTGAATGATTACCTCAATGATTTAATATTTTTTACGGTTCACGATGAATGAATCACTTGCGTTTGTTTAGGTTTATGGAATGAGATATTAAGCCGTGAACCTAATTTCAACTAAAGTTATCCAAGGATATATGTATTTTTAATCGAAATTAAAAACAATGCTTTGATCTCGAAATAAAAAGTTTTAGTTTGTATAATTGGTTATTTCTGTTAATTACTTATTTACGTACTTTTCCATTATAGCGCATTTTTAAAAAAAGCTTGGCGTAATTCGGGCATCAGAAAGTGAGATATGTTGCCAAAATATATAAACAGCTATGAAAACAAATCTAATGAACTTTTATTTTTGTTTATATATGCACTTATATACGTAAAAAAATCGTTTCTAAATATATATAATATTTTTTATATACAAATTACGGCACAGATTTAAGATATGAACCGGGATCCCTAACTGGCTCTAAAATGGTGTTATTTTGCCTGCTATGGTAACCCGGCTATTGTTTTTTATTTATTAATAAATTGTTTATTTATCTTTATTTTCTGTTTTTAAATTATATAAACTGTTTTGTTTTATAGTAATTATTCAAACTTTTATTTATTTATAGTTATTTCTTTTTCAAAATGATAGCAAATAATTTAAAAATGTATAAGTAACTGGTATTCGAAAGCGAGATTTCTGCCGAATTGGCGTCAGAGAAAAATCACGCCAACCCCGATGCTTATATGACATCTGTGCAAAAATTACTTCTGTTTCTTTATAAAAATGGGTAAATAGCTTTTTTTACATTAAATAAATTGTATACATATGCAAAAAATTGCTTGTGAATATGAAGCAGTAAATAGGTTGTCAGAAAATACGTTGAAAAACTTCTTTCTCCCCAAGAAACTTTTCTCTGAAATATTGTACATAAGCAATGATTGGTAGAAATGCATTTTTAATTATGATATGCGCTTTTATGTTTCATTACATTTATGCATACTATACCGTGTGTATAAATGTTACAGTTCATATGCAGGGCTACACAAAAGAATTCGTAAGGGCTACTGAGTATGAGAATAAATTGCTTAAAGGTAGTTTTTAAAGGAGTTATGCAGTTTTACGCTGAAGTGCATTTAGTTTACTAAGAAATGTTTGTAGAATATAGATAAAATGATATACAGGGTCACGCAAAGAATTGGATACATAACCGTCTATGGATGATAATATCTGGAAATGTGATTTCAGTAGCTTTAAGAGTAGTTTAAATTAAATTTTAGCTAAATAGTGGCATGTAATAACGGTACTATTGGCTATAGACGGTAACTGCTGAAATCAATTTTTAAAATTTTTTATGCGTTTTCTAAAATGTTTACTTAGTTATCTTATTTGCCTTATTTCCCTAAATAACGAATTTCTATTAAAGCATTCAGGATGTGTTGGAAAGCGTTTCATATTCTATGCTTAACGCATGATTTTTCTTTCTTCTTTAGTCTTATTTTGCAGTTATTTTATTCTTAATTTTTTAGTCTTATACTGCTTTATAGAAACTTTGGCACAGTTGTCATATATACCCTATATTGAAGCGATTTTTTTCCGACGCCAATTTGGAGAAAACATCAACAGCATAAACAACATCCAGGTTACCATATCAAACAAAATAACGACACTTTGGCGAGAGTTAAGTACCCGTTGTGTATATGACATTGGCGTCAGAAAAAAATCGCGCCAACATGGGGCGTATATGACATCTGTGCCGAAACTTTAATATTTAATGTTTAAACTCTTCGCTCCACTCACCTTGCATATAGTATAAACTATAACACAGATAGCGCAAAATAATAGACAGTTTTATACTTTTCCACTGTAGGGGCTTTGGCGTTTAAAAAAAAAAAGCTTGGTGTAATTTGGGCATCAGAAAGTGAGATTTGGGTACTTTTCTGCTATACGGATACCATTGTCGCCAAGCGTAATAGATGGCGCAAAATGAAAATCACGTGAATTGAGGCATTTGAGAAATAAAAGAAAAAATATTGTCTATACTATAATTGAGCATTTAAAAAATATAACATTTGAAAATTCCAGACTTTTACGAACTATTTCATTAAATCACAAATATATACTTAAAATAATTGAACAAATAACTGTTATAAAATAAAGCAATAAAATAAAACTCATGTTAAACTGCTGGCATAAAATTACAAATATCTTTTAGCATTTTGAAATAATTGGCGCATTAGCATACATTTTGGCATGGTGTCCGTATAACGGAAAAATATTGAGATTTGTTGTCAAATCAAATAAACAGCTATGAAAACAAACTTGATGAGCATTTTTTTTATATGTTTATTTTATATGTATATTATTCATGTTTTTATGTGCAAATTACATCTGTTTCTGTATAAAATTAGAGAAACGGCTTTTTTATGTTAAATAAATCGTATAAATTTCGAAAAAAAAATGCGTGTGTATGTAAAATGAAACAGTGGATAGGTTCCTGGAAAATATGTTGCCAAATTTCCTTTTTCGCCAAGGCACCTATACTGGAAAAGTACCTAAAGCACATTAAAATCGCGCAGTTAGGAGCTCATACAGTACAGCGTCGTCTATTGGCGGTTATTTTATTAGTAGCATCGGGAGGAAGATGCAAAGATGTACTTTAAATTCCCACCCATAGATTTTGAAAAAATATCTTAAAAGAGCGGAGTTTAAATTAAATTTTGGTGACCTCCTTTATGAAAGATTAATGGTTTTAAATGGGAATTTGGCCAAATCAGCCAGCTATCGCCAAGTTGGCCAACATTTGGCGCTACTGTGGTAACCCTGCATTAGTATTTTTCAACAATTACTCATTTCAATGAGGTGGTCCTACCGGAATCGTGAGGGACACACAGAGACTTGGATTTTATATAAATAGATTACGTACACTTTATAATAATTATTCTAATACTATCCCTGTTATTAGTATTACCGATATAATATGTACATACGTGTTAAAAAATAAATAACAGTATTTGAATACATGCACAGATTATACATAAAAATCGATAACAGCCAATGAATATAATGTATTGGACTTCTTTAAGCGCCCCAAAATTACACAGAGTGATTAAGAGAAATTTGACAGTTTATAAGTAGTGTAAAGTTTTGAGTTGCATCACAAGTTGAGTGACATCTATATTTTGATTCTTTCGTATCAAATACATCCATATTGTAAACAACAACGGATATGGAAGAGTGGGAGCCTTCATAACATGGGAAAAGAGCAGCTGTATCACGATGATTCGCGCCGACATACCAATTTCATAATTGACACAGCTACACAATACTCTTTAAACATTGCAAAACAATACAAAGTGTAATACAAAGCGGGTTGGGTTTTTTGACGGCCGATTATCTACTCTAGGGATATGGGCTTAATACAAAACGGAATTATATACGAAATATAAATAAATATATGAGAAACGGAAAAATACAAACTTTGATCATGTTTTGCTATTTTAATGTATCTCTTGTAAAATGTCGCTATTCCAAAATTTGTCTTCCTAACCCCCATGAATGTGTTCAGTGATTTATTATGTGTGTGGTACACTGTTAAAATTTTGCAGCATTCTGTCCAGTCATTTGACCGTTTATAACGAAAACGGTTACACAACTGTAATTTAACACTATTCTGACCATATTATTAGCCATTTTATGCTCAGATTATAGTTAAATTTCGGTTATGAAACCGTTTTTTCAAAAAACGGTCGAATGACTGGACAGTTTGCTGCAAATTTTCAACAGTGTATGATTGGATGAATAACGAAACCCACTGATAGAGTTTATAGTATGCTTGATACAATAGGTGCAGATTCGCGGTCGCCATTTTTTACTTTGGTGACTAATTTTCGTCGTCTAAGTCGTCAACCTTTGGCGAATTTCGCGTTTTTCTCTCTATCCTTTGACGAAAATTGCGCTTTTTTGCGTAATACTTTGACGAAATTCAGGTTTTTATAGCGATCCTTTTATGAAAATCGCGGTTTTTTCGTGATGCTTTGACGAAATTCGCGCTTTTTTCGCAATATTTTGACAAAATTTGCGGTTTTTTGTGATCACTTGGCGAAGTTTCTTGTGATCTCTTGATAAAGTTTGCTTTTTTTTTTTTTTTGCTATTCTTTGACAACATTTGCGTTTTTACTGCAATCTGTTGACGAAATTTGCATTTTTCTGCAATCTTTTGACGAAATTCACGTTGTTTCTGCGATTCTTTGGCAAAATAAGTGTTTTTTAGCGATTCTTCGATATAATTTGTGTTGTTCTCAGTGATCCTTTGATATAGTTGATGATTTTGCTGCGAAGATTGGCGATATTCTGATTTTCTTTCGATTCTGTGTTGAAAAACGCGGTTTTTAGAGATTCATTGACGAAATTCGTGCTTTTTTTCAGGATTCTTTGTTGAAATTCGCATTTTCTCTGACACTTTTACAAAATGGGTGGCTTTTCTAAGAAGATTGGTGAGAAATTCACGTTTCTTCGCCATCCGTTGCCAAAATTCGCTCTTTTTTCTGCTGAGGATTGACGAAATAAATTTTTTTGGCGATCATTTGTCGAAATTCTTGATATTTTTCCATGATATTTTTTATGTTCAAAATTTCGGAACCAAAGACTTTAAATTTTCCGAAAATTCACAACAAAATCATCCCTGTAACAGTCTGTAATAAGGTTTTTTTTTTATTTTTCTTTTGTGTTCCTGAAAAACAAATGATTGAATTGTATTTTGATTTTTATAGTGCAAAAAAAATCTCACGCATTCACTTTTTTTTTTTTTTTTTTTTTTTTTTTTTTTTTTTTTTTTTTTTTTTTAAATAAACTCTAGTATTACAAAATTGTAAATACGAAATATTGTTATCATAATATTTCCCACTATCATGATTGCTTTGCTTATTTTTAAAGATATATATTTATTTTAACCTTTGTCTATCGCAATTTTATATCCTGACTGTACATAGATTAAGATTTAAATTATACTTACTTTATATCCAAATTAAAAAGAATTGTGTGGTTAAATGAAATATACACATTTGGTGTAATTAGTCTATATTTCTTTGTGCATGTGTGGATTATATTTGACATTGAATTCTTGGATTTTCTCCCTATATAAACAGTATTGCGTTTATGAGTTTCTTTCACAATGTTGCAACTGTATTATGTGGGTTTTGAAGCCACTGGCTCCTTATAAGTTTTGGGAATCTGCACCAATACTTGATACGGGATTTTGTAACTGTCTTAAGATGTTTTCATTATCAGTGTGTAGGACATTTCTCTTAAAACTACAATAAGGGCATAGTTCTTTTTATACACGTCGTCATAAATTTGATGAGTTTCCGCTAACAAAAGCAATAATTTGTATACTTTTTAACGTATACAACGACCATCAACACTTAAAAAGAAAGATTCATCGCAGTAATTGTCATCCATCATTCGATGCAAGCTGTTCAACCGATAATAAACATCTAAAGCAATTAAAAGAAAAAAATACCTGGTGAATCTAATCATTCGCAGTTAAGGTAATACAACGCTATTTTAATAATAACAGAGCAATCCCGATTGATTTTTTTTCTTTAGATTATCTAGGAATTATCGTAGTATATGTATTTAGTTGAATAGATTGTACGCTGTCTGGCGTAAGCATGAAATATTACGAAAAATATGGGAAAAAACCAAATTAAAAAACTGTTTTGAAGCCATTATTAGGATTTATGTTCTTTCATCATTCTCCAATACAGTCAAACTTAAAATACGAGCATTTATTTAATATTGTACACTTTTATATAAAAAAAAAACGCTCTGAACTTACCTTAAACGACAAACAAAAGTAAAAACAACAGATGTACGACGTGATAGATGGAATATAGCCACAACGGACATATACCTATTTTTATTCTTTCCAATAGTGAATAAAAACTTCTTCAGAAATAAGAGGGCACATTTTCTATTTTTCCACAAACAACTGCCATTTTTCAATATACCTCCTTAGAATAGGAAAAATAAACTCACCATATGCAGTTTGTGCAAAAATCTTTATATCTCTACATTTTGTCTTAGAATATATACTTACACTTTTCACATAATCTACAAATGACACTGTCAAATTGTATTAAGTGGGTTTTAAAAAAATCATTCATCACAATCAAAATTATATAATGCACGATGCACAAATCTGTTAGAAAAGAATGAACATTTATTTCAAAATCATGACCATTCAATTCTTGACTTTTATCCAGGGGACAATTCGGACGATGATTGTAACTTGGACCCCAATTCCTTTTTTTAATTAGACAGTGATATTAATTCGAAATTTTCTTTTTATTATTTGTACTACTTATTCAAAATTCCATGGAGTTTTTTGTGAGATAAAATACTTTTTTTTTCTTTATTCACTAAGAAACACAAATATCTATCAAAAAATGATTATTTCGTGCGCCAGATAATGTGGCTATTCCACCAACCTGTCTTGAAATTTCAACATAAGAGAGACAAGTTTCTCTCAATGTGACAATTCTGCTTATTTTTCTAGGTGTCCAGTCAGTTTTGTTGTTGATGACATTGTTTCAAATTATTTCCATTAAGAAAAAACGAGTAATATTTAAAAAAAACAACAAAAAAAAAACATTCTATTTAGTTACACTATTCACCCTTCTGCAAAATTCATTCCAGCAAAATACCACTTTTACAAATCAAAACATACTGCAGATTAGTTACTGACATTTGAATGGGGATTACAATAGGCATTGTGATTGGCTAAGAAGCTTTTATAACAATACACTTTAGTATTCATGACTACTTGTGTTTGTATTTTAGACTAAAGTAAGTGTAACTTTTTTTTTGTAATGCAGATATTTTAATTCTGTTTTTTATTAAATTCTAAATTAAATTTCCTTGAATTTGATATATAAACATTTGTATTTAAGGGAAAATTAATATATTATATATTCTATATATTCTATATAGAATAATATATAAATCTGTGTGAATTTTAATATATAATTCTAATATATTCTATAAACACACAAATTTTTAAAACATAGAAATTTTAAAAAATGTTCACAATTTTGGCCACCACTGTATTAACGTAAAAAAAGCTTATGGCAAAAGAAAGTCTTTTAAATTTCTTTAGTCTCGTTCTTACGAATCTCAAAATCTGTTTTCAACCTAAATGTAACAAATAACTTCAACGATTGGCCACTACTTACTTCAAATAATAGGCTAAGAGTTACTAATTTAGCGTGCTAATAGAATATTTGTCGTCATTATAGATATTTTTTGTCAATTTTTAAAGTTGGAAATATACTACTCCCTCATATCTTAAAAATCCGTAAATTTCATGGCATATGGGTACTTGGTGATTTGCTCCTAATGAAAAGCATGTGGAATGTTAACCGAGTTTCTTTTAGGGAATGTTATCCTAACGGATTCCTGAAAAACTTTGGGTACTAGTTTTACTAGTGCGTTGCTGATTAATTGTTAATTCACATGAGATTTTCACTTCCCAGTACTTTATTTAGAAGTGAACGTACAGCAAAACTTCTGTGTGATAGAAATTCCACTGAATGTTTTCATTGAATGTTGCCATTATTGATTTTTTGTGATGGAAAAGTTCCTAGTATTTAAAAACTCCAATTTAATAAAAGTATTTATAGATGTACAGATGTAGAATATTTATCTATAACCTATCTATATCTGATACCAATAACGCCGTCTTCGACCCAAAAGCCAACGAGCAGTTCTGACGCGAATATAAGCAATGTAAGCTCGCTCGTTTAACTCAGGTTGAATATGATGAATTTGGGTCAAATATGAATTTGGATTTCGTTGCTGATGAAATGGAGAGTGGTATGGCTTTCGACACAGATGAATAAGACCCACTTGGCATACCCAATATGGTAGCGTGTGCCCAAAATGTGACTTTCCCAGTAGCCGACAATTACTTAAAAAACATTTTTAGACAAAGACTTTGGCCCTTAAGGCTGTTCTTAACTGATCTGCTCAACAAGCGCAAAACGTTTTGACACATTTATAAATTCATTTTTTAACGGAAAGGTATAAAAGTGGAAAGCCTGGCCATGGAAGCGATTTGGAATTGAACTGTTTTTCCCATTTTTTGATCAATGAATTACCTATTGAGTTATAAGCAAATTTGATCTGATCACGCGACAAACGCGTTTTTCGCCCACTTTTGAGGCTCTTTTTTCCTTCGCGCGGAAATTCGGTTCAAAACGTCAACTTTGACACTATTTTCTGTAAGATCTATTGCGTTTTCAAAAAAATGGAAAAAACAGCTCGATGAAATACAGTCGTCTCTCTGTTTAACGTCGGTATACTTAACGGCGATCTCGGTTTAAGGACGATATTTTGCAGTCCCGGCTCCTTTAAGTAAAAAAATCTCTATTTAAAGACGAAATTGTTCTATTTAACGACGATTTTCCTGTAGTTTTTTTTCCTCTAACGCTTTATACATGTTAAATGAAGAAACTTCCTTTGATAGAAAAACAAGTTTTCTTGCGACTCAGATTACTACAAATAAAGGGGAAGGACGTAATGGACTTAACCCATGTGACGAAGACGTTTTAAAAACAGGCTTCAGAAATTTAGATCAAATTTATTAAGACATCGCAAATGAAAATGCAACTTCATATGCAAAAGAGGGTGATGAAGCTGAAGATAGAGAATGCGAGACACCACCTTCTTCTTACTCAGATGCGAATTCTGCTCTGGATATTCTTCGCCAGTACATAGTTTCATCAAATATGGAAGATAATTCATTCTATATTCTTGAGAAGCTTGAAGCAAGGGTACTAAAAACTCGACCACCATTTAAACAATCTACACTTTTTGATTTTTTAAAAACTTAATTTGTTTAATGAAATGTATTATAAATATTTTTATTGTACTTTAAGTAACATTGTATGCTGTAATGTTGTTCCTGTGTGCTGTATAATTACATTTCTAAACACGCCAATATATTGAAAAATGTATTGACAGTCCTAAGCCTTTAAAGTGTGAAGGGAAATGTTTTTCAAATATTATTTTTCCACAAATTCTGTTTAAGGACGATCTCTATTTAATTACGATTTTTCGAGGTTTCTTGAAAATCGTTAAACAGAGAGCGAACTGTAGTTTCTGAACAACAACACCAGCCAGTTTCATACATTTTCGAACAAAAATAAATTAAAACTTATGTCAGAAAGTTGCCCTTTTGGATTTGAGAACACCCTTAATGTGTTATTCGCGACTGCCTATTATTCAAAAATGAGTTGAAGCCTTAATAATAGCCATACCACAAGCGTAGTGCGAGAAGAGGATGAGAGAATGAACGGAGGATGAGATTGGTTTCAAACTCTGTAACAACTGTGTGGTGCAGTGTTTTAAGTGGCGGGTTCCAGCGATGAGTCTGAATAACTGCTTCGTATATCTCTGATCCATTACCCAGCTCAGCCTAAATATGATCTCGTGACTGAACGCATGATTTCACCTTAACTCAATCCTCGCAACCTGCTTACGGTGTCGGCGTCCATGTGATGAATACTTCACTGAATTTTAATACCCAAATTGTTTTTTTATTTAAAATTAATATACGTTTTCGTGAAAATAACTGCAACAGTGTCCGACTCTGCCTATACTGTTTTTTTAAACCAAAATATACTACAGTGAAACTTCAATGTGCGACCACCTCCCTGAACGACCATTTTTCCATGGAACGAAATTTATTACCATAGACTCAATACTAAATTTACCTCCATTCAGAGACCACCCTAGTTGAACTCCCTCCATGAGCGACCCATTTCTTTGAAGAAAATGAAACAAATTCCGTTTTTTCCTGGTCGCTTGAAGAAAGTTTTACTAGAATAATAATTCCGGAGAGCGCGTTATTCATCAAACTTCTAAACTAAGTTTAGAATTTTAAATTTATTCCCATAACTTTTAAGTGTTTAAACCCCTTTGTCCCTTTTTAGACAATGAATTTAACTCTGATGACAAATTAAGAATGACGGTCAATAAATCCCCTGCCCAATACAGTCAGGAAACTGTCAAAGAAATAAATTAATGAAATCGTCATAATTTGTTCCCGTCCAAAAAAAATATGCATTCATTTACTGAACTTCGAAAGGACTTGGAAATAAAAGTTATAGAAGATAAAATTATAAAATCGAAGAAAACGTCAATGTATTCATTTTTGAAACTTTGCAGTAATTAACGTATGTAATTAACTTTTGTTTTGATACTTAAATTTTCATATTTTTTTCTAATGTGAAAATTAAATTTCAGTAATATTAATTGTTACCTTTTTCAACAATTAAGATCTAGATTTAAGCATGACCTCCATTAAGAGACCACCTCTCGGAGCGACCAATTTTTCTGGGAACGGAACGTGGTCGCTCTAGGGAAGTTTTACTGTAATTCCTTAGTAAATAAATATAAAATTAATTAATTAATTAATATAGAGAATAAATTTTATACGCATGCGAATTTGTTCCTTTGATGAACCTACGCTGAATATCATTTTTCTTTTTATTATAAGAAAATAGTTCATATAATTTAATTGATGTCACTGTACTTATTTTGAAATTTCAATAGACTAATACGAAGTGGATACATTATAAAACTATCTATGAGATATATGAAAAACTCAGTGTATTTATCCTAAATGCGTTCTTTGGATGCATGCAGAAGATATTGCTAACCAGCATCCAGCACGTTTTTTTAATATCCAGTGTTATACGTGATAGAATCAAAGTACCATCAACATAAAATGAATATCCAATTTATTTTGTCGATTTTTCAAAATTTTACTTTAAGTACACCCTTAATGTGCCAACAATGCTAAGGTAACAAAAAAAAAATATATATATATTTCATGGTTACAGACAATAAGTAAACAAATTTTATTCATAGCGGTTAGATAACTGTATTTTTCAATGTTTCGTAACACTAGTAATTTCCTATGACATTTTTTCGACTTTCTTTTTTAACATGCGTAAACAAGAAGCAATTATTTTTCAAACAGAAATTATATTCTAACTCATCTTTTGAAAGAAATTGAATATTTAATAACACATAACATTTAACATAATTTTTCAGATGTTAAAAGACAAATTAGATCATTTTACATTTAACTAAACATACATTTCGGAAGATTGTAAAGTACAATTTTGTGCAATACAAACTTAATTAGTAACGCTTCTTACAGCGCCTGAAAAAAGGGTTGGAATTTGATATTTAGCTTCTGAGAAAAATATACATCAGAATGAAAATTGGTTTGAAAGGTTTTATTATATCGGTATTCAAAGTCTTTAATATATTTCGTTTTTTATTAAAACTCAAAATGGAGGTGCTGGAGCTTTTGTAGTATGGTAGTGCTAAAAAATTGGCTTTCAGCATAACTGTTGCAATTTTCATCGGATAACCTCCAAATTTCAACCACATATTGTTAAAGCATTGTACTAGTGAATTTTGCACGATTATTATGAACGATATATATTTCTTTACACAACGTACAATTTTTTTTACGAAAAATCTTTCTCATTTTCTTACATGTTTACTATTTTTAGAAATATCAATATTTTTCAATAATCATGAAAATTGCTTTTGCAAATTTGACATAGACTGAAAGCCAAAAAATTGTCTCTGGTTCGTTTGGGAGAAACTTTTGCTGCATTCCATGAAGGGTTGGATTTTTAGCATCACCATTTTGTCTTAGCTCCGGTGCCGAGAATGTCATTCTTAAAAAGAAACGAATGATATATTAATGATGTTAAAGATAGATACAATAAATATCTTCAAACAACTTTTCCTTCCTGTGAATAGTTTTATAAAATAAAAAAAATATATATATAAAGTCTTTTTTTATTCAGTCGTCGTATGTAGCGTTGTCCCTTAAGCTTTTACAATTCTGTAGCAGTGTTATTTAGTAACTCCTTCGCTCTCAGATGCAATTAACTCTATGTAGCACACATCCAATTGTGGATGCATTTTGAACATAAGGCGTTAAAAAGATCACAGGTATACTAGATCGAATACTTTAAAATGATAGTTTTCCAAATATTACCAGATTATTTACAGTTTTATTAGCTGTATAACTATGAGTCTGTCTTCGATCAAGATTCTTCACAAAAGCTATATGAATTGGGTGCTGCATTAAATCTTTGTACTCGTTGAAAATTACTGTTTGAAAATAACGATAAACTTCTGACTACTAATAGTTCTAAAATATTTTGCCATAGATCAGCGAAATCCTTGTTTATAACCTTGCCATGAACATTAGAGCATAAGATTAGATGCAGTGGGCGTATTTCAAAATCAAGGAAAGTTGTTCCGATATAAATGCTGAATGTTTAAAAACTATATTTGAACTACTATTTCAAAGACAGAAAGGAAAATATGTTCTGTATCGAAATATTATGGAAGATGAATAATGAATTAATTAAGCCGAATAACTGAAGCTAATGTTGCGACCAAGTAAATCAGGTCCGTCAAGATCTAAAAAGTACATTCGCAGCAATTCCTTAAAATTGAGAATATGGCGCTACAAAAAGGTGGTAGTCTATTATGAACTGTACCAATCGCGTCATCCAATCATTGGTCAATGTTAGGAGCAACAAGTAATCAATTTGAATGAAACGTTGAAGAAAACATCCCGAATAAAGACGAAAGAAGAGACAAGGTTGTTTTCTAACGTGACAAGGTTCAAGTACGTTTCGCGAGATGAGTCAAATAGACTCTACAATCATTTCGTTTGTATGTACTGTCCCTTCCGCTGTACTAATTTTTATGTGGCTTTGCAGCTTCTCACCATTTCTTTCAAACCATGCAGCGCCACCCTTTTTAAGCAGAAGTTCAGTTCTACTTCAGAAATCCAAAATTGACTTGTTGGGGCAATAGTTTGAAAATAACAACACTTCTTGATTTGCGAAAATCGCTTGTTGGCCGACAGATTTTAATATCTTTTAAGTTTTACGGGAGAGATTAAGCTGTAGATGGAAAATGTTATGAATAAATTTTCCTTTCATTTTTACAAGACATGTTTTTCGTTTCTTTTACTCTAAAAAGGAGACATTCGAATATCTAAGTTGGTTGATTGGTTGTGTTTATGACGGCCAGTTACAAACACGTGGGATATAGACCCAAAGGGGGGGTGCCCTCCGAAGGGGTCTTTCTAAGGGAATCTAAAAGGTATTTACGCTTGGAAAACTAAGGTTCGAAGAAAACCACGAAAACGCCGAACGATTAGGCCGACGGGCGAGATTGGGATCGAACCCAGCACCTCCCGTATACCAGTTTCGAGAGCAGAACCACTCGGCCACTGGTGGGGTTCGAATATCTAAACCTGTTATTTCTGAAGAAAAGCTACAAAAAGAAAAGGAAAATCAGACAAGAAATTATTCCAAAGCTTCCTAAAATTTAACGCAAAACTGATCTATTTTAATATATATTTCATTAATTATCTCAAGATTTGCATTATGTAGGAATGTTTATAATTATTTTATTATTATCATTATTTTAAAACTGGAAAGATAAAAAAGGGAAATATTGGCAATCTTAAAATTTATAGAATTTTTTCAAAAGTTTCGTACGATTTATGCTCACTTAATGCTTTATTATAAGTTTTATTATATGTTAATTACTTCTTTCTCATAATGCTTTATAGATACAGATATACCTAGAAACTTAGATATAGATATGCAAAAGACACATTCGGTATATTAATTTCAAAATTAACTAAAAATCGTGCAATTCATTGTTACATTTCCACTGCATTGCATCTAATCGTAATTATGAATTGCATTTTAAAGGTATGCTAATATGTCAATTTTAAAACCAAATATTCA
Source organism: Maratus speciosus (assembly GCA_963932465.1). Taxonomy (NCBI): domain Eukaryota; kingdom Metazoa; phylum Arthropoda; class Arachnida; order Araneae; family Salticidae; genus Maratus; species Maratus speciosus. Next base: position 414,723,327 of record OZ010790.1, on the reverse strand, counting down.
TTAACTGCCTTGCCTTAGACCTTAATGAGGTTATTAAGGTTATATAAGATCATTAAGGTTAGCTGGGTGAAAAAGTTCCACCAGATTCGTTCGGGATAGCTCAGATAGTAGAGCACTGGTGGCTTCAGCCAGGCGATCCCTGGTTCGAATCCTGGTTCGTACATTTTTCACCCAGTTGGAAATTTACATCTAATACAACAAATTGTATTTTATAAAGATATTTAACAGATTTATGCTTCAAAATTTATCTCAAACAATAGAATTTATCAAAAGAACAAAAATGAGTTTGTCAAAAGTTTAAGAACAGTAGTTCTTTAATCTTTAGTAGAAAAATAATATTAAAAAACATGAATGTTTGATTATTTCTCCTTTCTGCTAAATTACTTTAAATATACGGTCTTCTATCGATAAAATAAGGTCCTGTATTGTTTCTGGTTCAATTTGAAACCACGCGTTACTAATGGCATCTTTCAAGTCTTTTACTGAAGAATACTGCTTTCCATTCCGACAAACTCCATGGGTGAGAGTACCCCCATGTATTTTCTATAGGGTTTTAATCAGGACTAATTCCCGGCCATTTCAAATCACATACTTTTTTCGACTTCAACCACGTTGAAGTTGATTTAAGGCATGGATCGAATCATTATCATGTTGAAATAAATATTTTTCTCCCCCCCAAAACCTCGGCAACAGGAATCAAATGAGTGGCAAGTGTCTATTGATAGTTTTCCGAGCTTTCACGAAATACTGATGAATGCTAGAGATGTCTGACTCTCGAAAGAAATAGACCCCATACCATTTCAGAACCACCACCATGTTGTCGTCTAAATATACTCCAAGGTTTTTTTGGGGTGATTATTCCAATAGTACTTAAACCCATCGGTGCCATCGAGGTTCCTTTTTATTCCTCACTGATTCAGCCACTTATCACCTAATGGCATATGTTCTTTTACCCACTGTAATCTAGCTTCTTTATGGTATCGTTTCAGACATGGTAACCGAGCCATTTTACGGATTTTTATGTATTCCGATTTCAAAACTCTTGTATGAGTATTTTGCTTTCGATATTTTCCCTCCAACTGCAAGTTTTATTTGCGAAATGGAGTAATTACAAGTTGAAAACACGTTTCTGATATGGCGGTCTTCGCCCACAGTAGTCAATCGTTGCCTTCCTGTTCGGAATTTTCTTTTTAAATCATTACCACGAGCAAAACTTATATGAATACCTCGTTTTGATCTTTTTAAAGCACTAGCAATTTCAGGAACAGACTTATGTTTTACTATCATGTTCCAGATATTTATTAACTCGTCCTCTGAAAATTCTTTCGACTTACAGACAGGGCAGCGGCGACACGAATGACTACTTCATCGAGTTACGGGATGAAATCATGATGCAGGACAAGACTTTTAAGAGAAGATTAAGAAATGACTGGTCTGCCTCGACATTTCTTGGTACGATATGAGCAGCAGCGGGTGCCAACTCGTCATTTTGGCGTCACTATCACGCCATCGAGTTACGAGATGAAACCGGTACCAAATTAAAGGTAAAATAAATTCTTTTAAGAATATTTTGGTCCGCCTGCGCTTAGCCTGCTAGAAACCCCTGGCTAACTAAAATCTATAACAAGAAAATATGTCATAATGTACAATTGAAGACCTATAAACATAATATTTTACATTACATTGCCAATATATATTATTTCGAATCGATTTTCAAGATAAATTAACGGTTTAGGAAAAGCTTATTAACAGTACATGAGAAAATGACTCATTCGGCATAACTTGATACAAAGCGAGAATAACGGTGTGCCAGTTCTTTATTTTGACAGTACTGTAACATCATCGAGTTACGGCTTGAAATTTATGCAGATTAAACATACGAATATTTCAGTATGTATCGTCATTTCTTGGTAGGAGATAAGCAGAGCGGGTACCAATTCTTAATTTTGGCGGTATAATCAAGTCATCGAGTAACAGTCTGAAATTTTGGCACATTAAACACACATATCAGTAAAATAAGAATATTTCAGTCTACCCTGTCATATATTGGTAAGTGACGAACAGAGCGGGGTGCCAATTCTTAAATTTGGCGGTATAATTACGTCATTGAGTTAAGACATGAAATCTTTATGTAGGTCAAGATTATTAGCAGTAGATTAAGTAATGACTGGTCTGCCTCTGCATTTCTTGGTACGGTATGAGCAGCATCGGGCTCCAACTCGTCATTTTGGCGCCACTATCACGTCATCGAGTTACCGGGACCAAATTAAAGGTAAAATAAAGTTTTTCAAGAATATATTCGTCTGCCTGTGCATGTCCTGGTAGAAACCCCCGGGAGACTAAAATATATAACAAGAAAATACGTCATAATGTACAATTGAAACCCTATAAATATAAATTATTTTACTTTACATTACCATATATATTACTTCGAATCGATTCACAAGATAAATTAAGGGTTTAGGAAAAGTTTATTAACAGTGCGTGAGAAAATGATTGATTTGGCATAACTTGATACAGAGCGATAATAAAGGAATCCAATTCTTTATTGTGGCAGTAGTATCACGTCATCGAGTTACGGAATGACATTTTGGCACATTAAACGTACCGATTTGTAAAATACGAATATTTCAGTCTGCTTCGTCATATCTTGGTACGACATCAGCAGAGCGGGGCGCCAATTCCTAATTTTGGTGGTATAATCGGGTCATCCAGTTAGTGCTTGTAAAATTGGCACATTATAGGTACATATCAGTACAATAAGAATATTTCAGTCTGCCTCGTCATATCTCGGTACGAGACGAGCAGAGTGGGTCGCCAATTCTTAATTTTGTTTGTACAAACACGTCATCGAGTTACGACATGAAATCTTCATATAGGACAAGATTATTAGGAGTAGATTATGGAATGACTGGTCTGACTCGACATTTCTTAGTATGATATGAGCAGCAGCGGCCGCCAACTCGCCTTTTTGGCGTAAATATCGCGTCATCGATTTACGAGATGAAACCGGTGCGAAATTAAAGGTAAAATAAAGTATTTTATGAATATTTTGGTCTGCCTGCGCATATCCTGGTAGAAACCTGCAGCAGACTAAAATCTATAACAAAAAAATACGATATAATGTGCAATTGAAACCCTATAAACATAATATTTTACATTAATTCAACCCTTAATTCACCTTAAATTTCGATTCGAAGTAATATATATGGCAATGTAATGTATAATATTATGTTTATAGGGTTTCAATTGTAGATTATGACATATTTTTTTGTTATAGATTTAGTTTGCCCGATATTCCTACCAGGATATTCACAGGCAGATCGAAATATTCTTAAAATACTTTATTTTACCTTTAATTTGGCACCTGTTTCATCCCGGAACTCGATGACATGATAGTGACGCCAAAATGACGAGTTGGTGCCCGCTGCTGCTCATATCGTACCAAGAAATGTCGAGACAGACTAGCCATTGCTTAATCTACTCCTAATAATCTTGTCCTACATGAAGATTCCATGACGAAACTCGATGACGTGTTAAAACCGCGAAAATTAAGATTTGGCGCCCCGCTCTGCTCGTCTCGTACCAAGACATGACGAAGAAGACTGAAATATTCGCATTCTACTAATCGGTACGTTTAATGTGCTAAAATGTCAAGCCGTAACTTGATGATGTGATTGTACTGTCAAAATAGGGAATTGGCGCCCCGTTCTTTTGGCTTTGTACCAAATTATGCCGAATGAGTCATTTTATCACGTAGTGTTAATAAGCTTTTCCTAAACCCTTAATTTATCTTAGAAGTCGATTAGAAGTATTATATATGGCAATGTAATTAAAGTATTATGTTTATAGTGTGTTTCAAATGTACATTAAGACTGATTTCCTTTGCCATAGATTTTGGCCTGCCGGGGTTTCTACCAGGATATGCGCAGGCAGACCAAAATATGCTTAAAATACTTTATTTTACCTTTAATTTGGCACCGGTTTCATTCCGAAACTCGATGACATGATAGTGACGCCAAAATGACGGGTTGGCGTCCGCTGCTGCTCATATCGTACCAAGAAATGTCGAGGCAAACCAGTCATTCCTTAATTTTCTCCTAATAATATTGTCCTACATAAAGATTTCATGTCGTAACTCAATGAAGTAATTATACCGCCAAAATTAAGAATTGGCGTCCCGCTCTGCTTATCTCATACCAGATATGACGATGCAGACTAAAATATTCGTATTATACTAATTGTTATGTTTAATCTGCCAATATGTCAAGCCGTAACCCGATGACGTGACAGTACTGTCAAAATAAAGAATTGGCGCCCCTTTGTGCCAAATTATACCGAATCAGTTATTTTCTCACGTACTGTTAATAAGCTTTTCCTAAACCCTTAATTTATCTTGAAAATCGATTTGAAGTAATATATATGGCAATATAATGTAAAATATTATGTTTATAGGGTTGCAATTGTACATTATGACGTATTTTCTTGTTATAGATTTTAGTGTGCAGATACCTAGTGTGCAGTTCTACCAGGATATGCGCAGGCAGACCAAAAAATTCTTAAAAGACATTGCTTTACCTTTAATTTGGCACAGGTTTCTTCCCGTAACTAGATGGTGTGATAGTGACGCCAAAATGACGAGTTGGCGCCCGCTGCTATATCGTACCAAGCAATGTCGAGGCAAACCAGCCATTCTTTAATCTACTTCTGATAATATTGTTCTAGATAAAGATTTCATGTCGTAATTCGATGACGTGGTCATTTGTATCGCCGCCGACCGCTCTATTAGGCATTTTGTATTAACTCAAAAACAATAACTGGCTGCTTCTTATAATAGTCCCCGAGCCAGGTGCAAATTTTGTCAGTTATTTCCTCTCGGCCGATAATTTGTAAAATTCTTCAGAGTGTTGTATCATGAAGATCCGTGAACGTCAGCTGCGGTTCCGTGGGTGGGTTGAGCAGCGGTAACCTACCAAACATGTAAAAAAAAAAAAAGAAAAAAAAAATTAGTCATTTCCTCCCGGTTGAAAATTTGTCAAATTATAGCTAACCCAATATCTTGAAGAAAAAAAAATGTCAGCTGATTATAGAGTGGTGGGTTATTCGTCAGCTGGTCATACGAACATGAAAAAAATATACAGTGTGCAAAGGAAAGTCCCTTTAACCGTAAAATACTTGCGAACGGAGAGAGCTACAGCTATGGAAGTGAGGTAACGGTATAGTAAAGTGACTACGCCCTATTTAATGCAAACGACGGAAGCGTTCCCTAGTGGCGAAATTTGGAAGATGGCTACTGAAAACCGTAAACGAAAAGAAATAGAGCAAAACTTCCAATTAGAAAATTTAGAGCATCAATTAATTAGTACTAAACGACATTTGGTTCACACGGATAAGATAAATCATCGCCTGTATACCCAAAAATGTCCGAAATCGATGAGCGACGATTCTACTTTGTATATTCACATTCCGTAAATGCAGCAGTGCACAATTTCAGATTGTGACGTTGTACTGTGCTGTAATGTCTGTAAAAATTTAATTTCCAATGTATTTAAAATTTTAGATTAACCCTTTCAGGGGCAGAAGAAGTCCAGCCAGATACGTCCGGTATAGCTCAGATGATAGAGCACTGGCGGCTTCAGCCAGGAGATCACTGGTTCGAATCCTCGTCCGGACATTTTTCGCCCAGTTGGAAATTTATATTTAATACGGTTATTTTAGTTCTAATCTTAATTTCTATGGGTTGAAATAAAATTTAAAAGCTAATTTTATTGAATATGCTACTAAAATTGCTATTATTAATATATACAAGACTGATATTGAAATGCAGTGAGTATTTAAAGTTTTTTTTTATTGTTATTGTGCTTAAACTATTGACACGCACAGTATATGGTGTGTATAAATGCTGCAGATCATGTACATGGTTACACAAAAGAATTCGTAAGAAATGCGGAATATTAACGTGAATGGATAAAATGCGACTTTTAATTAAGTTACGCAACTCAAGTTGAACTATATTTATTATACAAATGTACTTAATGTAATTAGATGTTTGTATAATATAAATAAAATCATATACAAGGTCACGCAAAGAACTGGATACATGGCCTCCTAGGGATGATAATATCTGGAAATGCGAGTCAGTAGTTTTAACAATGCAACTATCCTGAATTAAATTTTAGCTTAATAAGTGGCGCACATAAATATCTGCTAACATTATGCAGGGCTGTACAAAAGAATTTAAGTATGTTTTCGTATATTTGTAGAAATTGCTGAAAGCAAAGTTTCAACCTATTATGTATTTCCATACTAGAACTAAGTTTTAGCATACCATGTAGAACACATAGAAATCTGCAGATTAAATACAGAGCTATACAGAAAAATTGGACTATTTTTCAAGATATGGACGGTAATTGCTGAAATCTGATTTTCAAATGTATGATGACTATTCTAAAATGTTTACTTACACTGTTAAAAATTTTGCAGCATTCTGGCAGGTCATTCGACCGTTTTTTGATAAAACGGTTTCATAACCATAATTTAACTATATTCTGACCATAAAATGACTAATAATATCGTCAGAATAGTGTTAAAATTACGGTTGTGTACACGTTTTCGGAAAAAACGGTCAAATGACCTGTCAGATTGCTGCACATTTTTAACAGTGTAGGTTTCAATTTTTTAAAGTGGTAATCTAAGAGACATGAAATACTAGGAAATGCAGATAGCACTAGTTTTTTTTGTAACAAATTACTGTTCCCATTTCATTCCTCAAGATGAAAGAATTTAAAAGGTATTTTTGAGACAAAGTAGGATTTTGCACGCTTATTCTCCAGAATATTCATTTAATATATTGATTCGTTTAAATTTATATATATATATATAAAAAACATAAATCTAATTTTTTACGTTGATAGAAGACACATTTTCTTTAATTTTCTTATGCTTTATTTTAACGCAATCTTGAAATACATATCACGATGTAATAAGATAATAATTTCTTAAAAGATAAATCACAAAGTATAATTAGAGCCGACTTGAAAATATATGCTAATGAGATTTTCAATTCTCACATGAATACAAAGCGAACATACATTTGCATCCGCTCGTTAACAATTCAAAGAAAGCCGAATTTACAATTTAACTTTTAAAATAAAGATATGAAGTGTTACAGTAGATACTCGTAAATTAACCAAGGAAATCTCATCTGCAAGTCATACAATTTATAAATTAGATTAAAGAAACAGTAAAAGGAGTTAAAATAGTTTTGAAAATACGATGGTCGTATAAGTTAGTGTTTTTTAATGACATATCGAAAGTGTTTAATGTTTAATTAAGTGTGATCTATATATTTAAAAAAAATCAGTCATGTGCACTGAGCTTTATACTGAACCAATTTTATTAATCATTTCTTTAAATGAAAGCTGTTTGTCTGTAGATGTGCCCGGACTAGCTTTTTCTTTTATAAATATTCCCACATTTAATTAATATTTTTAAATGAAATTTCTCCAAAATGCTGGCAATCGGATCACTTCTATTGTTGCAGAGAAAAGAGAAATAATGGGGTTTATTTATCGTTATTCATGCCAGTTTGTCATAAAAATTAAAAATGACTTTTTAAATGTTTAAACATAAAGTTGCCGAATTTCAATATTTTTTCATTCCGCTGATACTGTGTTTGATATACTATGCAAAATGCTTCTGTAAATAAAAATGAATTCATATTTTAAAGAAAAAAAAAACATTTTCTTTGATAAAACGAAATATTTTAAAACGAATGTGTCCAAAATACATAAATTTCGGGAAATTTTATTCCACGATACTGTTATTGATATTAAGTTCTAAATGCACAGGGAAAATAATTCTAGGATTGTTAAAAGAGAAATAATTTTTGCTGCTTTTTCATTCTATAATACTAAGTATAAGAGCTTCCGTTGATAACATCATCATAATTACTTATCATGATTACATGTTACTGATTATGTGTTTTGCCAATAATTTGAACGGATGAACTTTTTTAAAACTTTAGATTAAAATAATATTTATTTCTAGAGTTAAACTAACCAATGTAAGATGGACTTTTTATTATATTATTGCACTCATTGTTTTTTATATTTATTATAAATCGATGTAACAGTAATTTTTTAAACATTTTTTAAGCCGAAATTCGACGGGTTCCATATCGCTGCTTATAAAATGAACGTGTCTTATAGAAATGCGAATATTCTGTGTCAAAAGACTCTTTAAAAACCTTTTGAATGCTACCTCATTCATGGCTGTTAGTTTGGTATGTACATAGCAATATGTATGGCATCATTTATGATGATACGACATTATTGACTTAAATAATTTGAATACAACTAGCCGCCCTTGGCGACCTGTTTGGTCTCCCTTAAAATTTATGTTTGGGAAAGTATGCTAAGCATTGTATTATGCTACTTTTATTCATAATTTAATTTACTTGGACTCCCTTAAATATAATTAATATAATTCCTTAAGCTAATATTAATTTTTGTTGCATTAAAACATCTCAATTTGTTGATTTTCTGTAAGAAAGTAAACCCTATTGGTTTACAATGCTCATGTCAAAAGCTTAAGTGGGTGAATTGTGCCAGCCAGATCTGTTCAGGATTGCTAAGTTGGAAGAGGAATGGCATCTTAAGCTAATAGGTCCCTGGTTTGATTCCAGGCCTGGACACATCTTCACTCAGTTGGAAAATCACAACTCCTGTGATTTTATTGACATCAAGATAACCCTTATCATAAATACAAACCTTACAGTACTGGAAAAGTCTACGGGAGAAAATGTGAACCATAAATTTGAACTTATTAACTGACTTTTTCCAACAAGTATGCACCACCTGGTACATACTGCGAGTAATAGTTATTCTACCAGGTCTCGCAGCGTTTTTAACTTTTTCGACATTTCCTATCACAGTTTGCAATAAAAATATTTTGGCAGATGTTTTCCAATCGAAGTCGACAATAAAGATATCGTTTCAAAATAGAGATAGCAGAGTGAGAAAGTTTTAGGAGCACTACGAGCCCTAAGTAAAAGATGCGTACACACAAAAAGGAGCTAAAGAACGTTGTGCTATCATCAAAAGTATAAACAGTATTTCTCTAATTCCGATAATAACTGAAAATTATTTTATTTAACACAATTGTCATATCTAACCTTCAAAATCAATTCTGAAAATGAATAAATACAAGATTGATTGTTAATGTATTATTTACTAATTGATATTTCGTAAACAATACAATAGGCAAGGTTAGCGTAAAAAAATCGAAAGAGGGATTAGATACATAAACAATGTTTCTATAATCCGTGAAGGATTTTGTCCTCCCTTGATATACTTCGCAAGCCTTACGATCCCTGATCAATTAGTTAGGAAAAGCGGGATAACTAGATATAAATTTTATAATAAAACGGAAGTTATTGGGAAATCCATAAGTCAAGTAAGTAAAGTTATTTTATATATAAGTAAATGTTGCATTAAGTGGACTAAAAATTTCACGACTCATATAGATTAAGAAAAAATAGAGCAGAATTTGATTGGCAATAATTAATATATGGTTTTTACTACACACACACACAAAAAAAAATCAATACATTAAAAAATAAAATCTACCTAAAACTTGTTAGTTCTATATATTCCTATATCAAGTTAAAAAGAATGTGTCTATTAAAAATGAAAACATTTGCTATATAAAGGCTATATTTTAAAGCTGCATCTCTTGAAATAACAAATACTACTCTGAATAATTCTCAAACATTTTATTTACTCAAATCTGTATACTAAGAATAGTGAAGAATATTTTTTTTCGAATATGTCTGGCTGATTTATGATTGTTAGCGGATCTACTTAAATATTACATTCAAATTTGGACGAAATAATATGAGTGTTTCATGATATTATATTACGAGTTACATTTTTTATATACAATATTAGATTTCAAATAATTTTATTGTGTGTACTTTTATCAATATCTTTTGAAGATATGCGAAGAACGCATCTAACAAGCAATATAGTGGATTGCTTCATACTTATAATTTATTTTTCATAATGCATCAGTAGAAATATTCAAATAATTTTTCTTATGTGGAGAAGCAGATTCAGCAAAGAATCAGAAATATTCCATTTGCCTATAATTTTTGCTGATTTGATAACTGATTAAAAATAAAACGTGTAACGCGATACTAAATAATCAATATATGAAATATATAAGGCTTTCCGATAACATTTACAAACAGTATAAAAAATGCAATCAAAAATTCCAATGCAAAGAAAAAAAACTCCTTTGAAAATATTATAAAATAAAATGTTAATCGAAGTACATGCACTTAATTTTTTTTATAAAATATATTCTAATTGTTATAACTGGGGTTTTTTGTTAATTTTTTCTTATAAAATTTATATGTTGTATGCATTCTGTGCTAAATGATTCAAGCTGTAAATGTTATACAGCTAATTTAAATAAAAAAAAAATAATGGAAATAGAAATAGAAATAAATATGACTACAAAATGATTTTAAATATGCATGGCTTTAGATAACTAATAAATGTTAGTTCATTAATATATTAATTTTAGTTTCATGTTAAATCTTTTCTTCAAAGGAAAAACTACCACCATTTCCAATCAAAAATATTAAACATGCGACAGTATAACAAAACTTAATGTGTATTTTTAATGCAGGAAGTGCAATAGACAAGTCCAAATATTTTTAACTCCTCTTGCCTTTCCTCTGATGGTGATAGACTGGTTGCCCCACCCCCCGTTCAACACTCATGTAATCAAGGTAGGCTGAAAACTAGCCGATGTTAGAAGAATGGCAAGCACAATCATTTTTACCATTTTCAACGGATGAACTTGAATATTTCTGAAGATATTCTCTACAAAAGTTGCTAAAAATAATAGAAAAGAGATGACAATTGTTATTAAAATTACTGCCGCTGATAATAAGCTCTTTTATTTAGTAGGCAATAACTTTTGTAACAATGAAAAAAATTTCAGAACTCATACATACCTGCATATATTCCATATTCAACACTTTTTCAGAAACTGTTGACAAGGAATAGGTCTCTAAAATATCTATAAAGATCCATGAAACATCAAAATATTTTGAAAATTATATTTATTATGTCTTGATCTTATTAACTTAAATAACTGTGTAATAAGTACCTTTTTAATTACATTGCGTTAGTGTTTAGTCCTTTATCATAAAAATTCTTAAAGCTGCATTTATATATCAAGTTCGATATCGCAAGGTGATTCATAATTTATTAAGGTACTTCTACAATATATCGTCTACAATTAAAAAAAAAAAAAAAAAAAAAAAAAAAAAAAAACTATCGTCAAACTGTAAAAAATAAAAATATATATATTTATTAAATAATGATGCTTTTACAATTTATAAATTAAAACTAATTTAGATTAATTTAAGCATAATGAAAATTCCGTTTCCTATCAAGAAATCGATACGAAAAATATTTCACGTATCCCATACATTAAAGCAATAGTTTGAATTTATTAACAAATTTCAAAACATTTATTAATGTATAATCATAATTTTATAAAAAAAAAATGCTTTATAAGTCTCGACTCTTATTTTTCGATGAAAATTACACCAAACGTACAGAAATAATGATAAAATCAGATTATAAATGTACTTGGATATACTTATTGAAACGCATAAAGGATTTAGAATAAGCAGCATAAAATAATGGGTTTTTTGTCTAAAATTGAAATTATGTAATTTTACATTACTTATTTTTATTGACAATTGTTACAACAAATATGTCACGGATTGCTTATCACAATTTAAATAAATATATGGTTTTTAAAAAAGAGTATTAAAAAAAAAGGATTTCTGAAAACGCTGTCAAATTACGACATTAAAAACCTTTTAATGATTTAAATCTTATTTTTATATATATTAAAAGAAATAGTCGACTTCTTACGACGGTAAAAAGAAGTATTATCCAATTTTATCCTTCTTGACACTATTCTAGTTTATCCTTCCGGGTATTAAAGTATTTCTGTAGGATCGGTTTCCACACTTTTTCTTTATTTTTGTCGAGTCTTTAAAGACTTCTTTTTTTGGAAAATATGACAATGCTACTAAAAATATGCTTTCTTCTTTGGAGTTTTCTTTCTTTTTTTTTTATATGGAAAGAGTCTATAAATGTTTGTACCTGTCGAATAAAGAAACTTTAATTAAAATGACAAAATTGAAAGGCTTAATTTCAGGTGAAAACAGCGCATGCTTAAAAAGCTATATTATTGCAGAAATTAATACAAGATTTTAAGATATTATATAGCATGGAATATCTTGTTAAAAAATGTGTAAAGAAATCGCTTTGTCATACTTTAAAATTTCTTTCTCTGGTAGATTTCAGCTCAAATTTCCATAATTTCGTACGGTTTTCAAGACAAAAGTATTCGAACTATGAAGAAAAAACTATCTAGAAATCAACTAAATTTATGTTTCTTGAAACGCTGTAAGGGGGAAAATCCCTGCCGGCCGGCATACAGACACAGGTAGATTTCGAAGTTAAGTACTAATTGCACCAACAAAAATTAAATCAAGAATAGAGAGAAACCCAGTTTAACAAATTTATCTGTCTGTTTTTGACGAGTTTTTAATTTTATTTTTCTGTAACAGTTGGTTTTATTAGAATTTCATGTTAATACTACATCTTAAATTCTGACGTTCTTTTTATTGAGACACGCGCGATTAAAAATGCAACCCTGTATACAGATCTCAGAGTGTTGTCAAAGTTTTTCATCACGCCAATGATACTTTTTTATCGCCTTAGTGGAGGATTAATGGAGATGCGATTTTTTTCTTCTAAAGACGTCCCTTACTTTTGTTGCTGTAAGAATTGGTCCTAATAAAACCTTGTCAGTATAAAAGTTGTAGATAATATTAAGCAGATTTATAATAAATTTAAGTAGATTTCATTTCTTGTGAATTGACGAAGCTATGAATTTTTTTCTTCTCTAACTTCCCCCACCCCTTTTTTCTGTAAAAGTTGGTCCTATCAAAAACTTGTCAATGTAAATGTTGTAGGTAATATTAAGAAGATTAAAAATAAATTAAAATGGATCTGATATCTTGTGAATTGACCAAGTTATGAATTATTTTTTGCTTAAAAACATATTTTTCTCGCATCTTCAGGTCATTTTTAATGATATCGAAAATCTGGCATGCACAAATTTTTGGCCCTTTTTCTTGAAACAATAGTAATTTTAAACTGGTTCGATATGTATCACAGTTAAAAAGTTATAGATTTTTTTTCTGTTTTCACAAAAAAACCTCCCTAATTTCACCACTTTCACCCGATTTTGCCCATTAACGAACTTGACCAAAATTTTCTGACCCTTAATTTTTTGTAGTATCAATTTGGAAGAGATTTGTGAAGAATTATGGAAGTTATATGGGGGAAGTTTCATGAGTACGGGAGACCGTGGCTAGTAAGCGCAGTTTCTAGTTATTGATTTTATTATTTTTTTGTTTAAGTTTTTTAACAAACTTTAACTGCACTTTTAAAAAACATGCATTTGGCTATAAATTCCCGTAGTTTTGAGTTTGTAGCTTTTGTAGTTCATGTTTAGCGGAAGCCTAAAATAAAAGGAAAATTGTGCGCCAAGTACGGGGGAAGTTGCCTATACCTAATGGAGTAAGTTGGCACACGCTTCATAAAAATTTAAATGAAACTCAAATAAGACACGCAGTTAAGAGAAATCAATTTCATTATTAGCAGTAAGTTTAAACAAAGGTGTTATTGCTGTACAATGTAAATTCTAAATTATACAGACATAAAAATAATGAATAAAACATTAACATTGAGTAACTTCTATTCTACTCTATATCTTGATCAGAGTTACAGTTGTCACAAATAAAAAATCGAGTGTATCCGTTTGGGCAAGTCTCGTGTACCCAAAATCTTGCATTGCAACAACTTTTCTCTTTGTTTGCTGTATTTCAGGCTACCAAGAAAATTTTCACAAGTTAAATCTTAATTATTAAGATAAGTATTAAAAATTAGAAAAGAATAAAGCAACAAAAAATTACTTATGAGTGCAAAAAACAGAAAAATCGTAATAAATATCCACTGCACGTAGGTAACGGTGCAAAACTACAATGGAGATTGTAAAAAGTAATAAGAAATGTCCTCTGTGACTGGTTGCGCAATCTATCCAAAAACAGGCGATTTATGAGGGCTGCGACTACTTACCCCTGTAGCCAACTATCCCCGGTCTCCCCTAATTACCGGAATAACCCAGCATATAAGTCTTCAGCTTTGCAGCCGGTTTCCAATGGTTGTGTTCTTTTTGTTTACAGTTTTGTTACTATGAATTTTTTAAGTTTTGTTGTTAATTTTTCTCTGTTGTTAAAGAGTTTTGGGATTAGATGTATAGTATGTGGTTTGGGTTTTATACATATGTATATATATGTATATAGATAGATAGATAATTTTCGGAACTGGGGGTGGTTCTAGAGGTCATGAACGGCGTAGATCTCCAAAAAAAATTTTTTCAGAAAATCCAACATAGCGGAGAATGTAATATGTAGTGTTTCTTACGAAATTTGCCTAAAAAAGAATTTTTAAAGAGCTGTTTTTCAATCATCTCCCCATAATATTTCGTGTTCAACTTCTTTTATACTAGAAATTATACAATAAAGTTTAACAGCAAATGGAGCAATCACTTATGCATAATAATTTATAGAATTAAGATCCGATACTTTTTTAATATGCTTCTTGTATTAGGAATAGTACAACTTCATAAGTTTCATAATTCAAGTCAAATAATATATATATATATATATATATATATATATATATATATATATATATACAGTCAAGTCTCTCTATAACGAAACTCCATACATCGAATTTCTCTACATAACGAATTTTTAGTAGGAACCCTTTTCTCATAATCTCATTAAACACAGTCTCCATACAGCGAAATATCTATCTCCCTATAACGAATTTTTTCATAAAATGTTCTTTATTTATTCAGTTTTAAAAAACGTTCCAAATCACATGGAATCAATTTTCTATCACTGATTTCTGATTTATAGTTCAGTGCTGAGTTTTTATGTTACTTTTCTACCTTGAATCTTCTTGTTCTTTATGTCCAACGAATTCATCTGCCCCCCTCCCACACACCTTCCAACATCCTTCTTAAAACAGTGTGAATTAGATTGATACACATATAAGAGCGGGATCAGAGAGGTAATTGAAGTTTAAGGTGAATAAAACCATTCTGAATGTTAAATTAGAAAAATAAACTCTCTTTTAATGAAACACAAGAAGTCGATATTCGTAATATTCACTGCCAGAAAGCTCCTGAGATCCACTGACATGACATAATGTGCCTGACATAATAAAACCTGATGTGCTCCACAAAAAAACGGGCGTGAAAGAGGGCGCAAGCACGCTATTGGTCGAATGGAAAAATCTCCCTCGACAGCTGCAGCCGCGAGGGCAGATCACTGTCACCATTTATAATATGTTTTCATCTATTCAAACTAATGATCTCAACCCTTACAGTTAGAGTAGATGTTTATTGTTTCTGGCTTTCTTTAGTGTGAAAGATTCACAAAACTTAATCTGTTTGAGTCCATTTTTTCACACTTCTGCAAAAAATGTCTCCTAGGAACTGCATAACTCTGTGTGATAAAGTGAAGATTTTGGAAGATATCGATAAGGGATTGAAAAAAAAAAGATGTGGTAAAAAAGTTTGGGATTCCGGTAAGCACTCTGTCAACAATCATAAAAAATAGAGAGTCAATCACCGAGCAGAATTCGGATCTTGGTTCGGCGGGAAAAAGAAAGAGGACGTGCCAATACGAGGACTTAGACGAAGCAATGTTTAAGTGGATTAAAGGGATGAGGGACCGAAACCTATACCACTTTCGTGACCAATGATTTTAGAAAAGACTCTAGAATATGCTTCATCGCTTGGGCACTCTGACTTCCAATCCAGCATTGGTTGACTAGAAAAGTTCAAAATGAGTCATGGGTTGTTCCAGAAAACTATGTGCGGTGAAAGTGTGGATGGTCCGGTGACAGCATGTGAGAACTGGAGTCTTAAATTAGCGGAAATTCTAAAAGAATTCGCTCCTGAGAACATTTTCAATGCTGACGAAAACTTTTACAAGTGTCTCCCAAAAAAGACTCTGGCATTTAATGAAGTGAAGATAAATGTTTTGGCGTCAAACAAAGGATTTCTATTCTGTTGGGTGCTAACATGACAGGAAAAGAAAAAAAAAAGATGCTAGTTATTGGGAAAAGTAAATCTCCTCGGTGTTTTAAAGGCGTGAAGTGCTTAGAAGTGGACTATGATTTTAATAAAAAAGTCCTGGATGACCACTGAAATTTTATTGATAATTGTCCAACTCACTCACAAAACTGTGGATAATAACTAAAAAATGTTGAAGTTATTTTCTTACCACCCGATTGCACATCAAAACTGCAACCCTTGGACTTGGGAATAATAAAAAATCTAAAGGTGCATTATAAGAAAAGAATGCTTAAAGAACGGATCACAGCTACTGAAAAAAATGATTCCACCCAAAACATCATTAGCCTTAGCAAGTGTATTGCGGAACTTTATAAAGCTTAGAGATTCGATGTAACCGATAAAATAATTTATAATTGCTTCAAAAAGGCCGCTTTTCTAAACTGGAGAATAATGCGAATTCTGAGGGGGGAAGAAAATCTGGCTTTATCAGTCTTAAAAGAGAAATAGAAATAATTAAGGAACGCGGGAATGTCGAATAAATGTTACTCTCTCTGACTTTTTGAAAGTGGATGACAATCTCACTATTGCGCAGTATCCTACTGATAGTGATATTTTAAACAGTGTTCTGAACAATGATGGTGAGAGTGACAATGATCAAAAGTAAAAACCATCACGCAGTGAAATGATGAGTTCTTTTGATCTTATAAGAAAAATACTTCAAATGGAAGAAAATGTTCCCGATACAATTTTTCATTCCTTGCTAAAGTGTGAACATTTTTTCGAGAGAGTAACAATTTTGAAATCAAAACAGCGAAAAATTATAGATTTCTCCGTCTAAAATTAATGTAAGTTTTCCTAATGTGATTTTTATTACGCTTTCAAATAAATGTCTGTTCTCTTTTTTGAAACTGTTTAAATAATTAAGAAATACAATATTAGGTTAATATTAATAGTTAAACATTTCAAATTCTTAATTAAACACCTCAAAAATAATGTTTGTTCAAAATTTACACATTAAATAGGAATTTTTACTCATTCTCTATATAACGAATTTTTTGCTGGAACAATGGATTTCGTTATATAGAGATTAGACTGTATATATATATTCGAGTGATAGATCTATATATAGATAGATAAAGTTTTAAACTGGGGGTGGTTTTGGGTTCTAATGGGTCATGATCGGCATAGATCTGCGAAAAGTTTTCAGAAATTCCGACCCAGGGGTGAATGTAATAGGTAGTAATTCTTACGAAATCTATCTAAAAATAAATGATTCAAATATATTGTGTTTTTTTGTTTTATAAACTATATTTTCAAAAGAATAGTCAATCTCTTACGACTGTAATAATAAAGAGAAAGTGCGACCCAATTTTATCCTTCTTGACATTATTCTCGTTTATTCTTCCACCCATGAAGTTATATCGATAAGATTGGTTTCCATATTTTTTTTCTTTTCGGTGTTTTCTTTATTTTTGGGATCTATAAAATATTCTTGAATATTCTTTTCTAGAAGACATAACTTTGTTGCTTAAAATATACTTTCATGCATGAAGTTTTCGATATGAGGGATATGAATGTGTGTCGTTATTGGAAAAGAGAACTTTGATTTAAAGGTATATTATGATGGTACTTGTTAGTTATTCCGTCGACCAATTTCGTCAAATTATATAAATCGCCAAATTATACAAATTGACATAATTTTTATTTTAAATAACAAAAGAACAAATAAATTAGCATAACATTAATAAATTTACAAATAAAACGTCGAAATAAAAATCACTTGATGACATAAACACGTGGTGTCAAGTGAATGTGACATTTGCGATCAACCATTATTGGCATTTAATCTTACAATTTGGCGATAGTAATTTGGTCGACGGGATAACTAACAAGTACCATTATGATTACAATTTGATGAAATGTATTAAAATGAGTAATTATAAATGTATTAAAACACGCTATGCAAAGTCGTACAGGAGATTGTTTAATTTTGTAATCTCTTTTGTTATCATTCTTTTGTCTCTCTTTTTAATTGACTTCAAGGAAAAGATGATTATCAGAATTTGACGTGTATGTATTTTTTTCTTTTTTTTTACGTGCATTTACCGATTACTCCAAAACTACGCGACCGATTCTTGTGATTTTTTAAATTGAAAAATGATACTCTTGAATTCGTATCACTTAAGTTTAATGAAAATTGGTTCAATACATTTTTAGAAATCCAACAAAAAGAAAAATAAGAGCAAAATGAAAATTAAGTATGTTGTGGCCATCACAAAACTTTCGTCTATATAAATCACGTCAATTCAATCATTTAAACATAACAAGAAATTACATCAATTTAGAATCAATTCCTGTCAAAGTATATCTAAATTTGAAATTTGATGAAAATTCGTGCATTAGTTATTAAGTGAACTATAGTGAAAATTCTGAAAATGCAGCATAGCAGCGTCACCGATTGAGCGATTCGCACCAAAGCATAAACAGGATTAATTCATACCATGGTATACCTAAATCAGAAGTTTGTTGAAAATCCAAGCATTAGCTCTTGAGATAGAGCAATTGCGGGAATCACAAAAAATGCAGCATAGCAGCGCCACCTGTTGAGCGATTTACACCAAAATGCCCAAAACGTCAATTCATGTCAAGGACGAACTGGATCTGAAGTTTGAGGGAAATTCGCTCATTACTTCTGGAAATTGAGCTATTGTGGAAATCGCTAAAAATGCTGCATAGAAGCGCCACCTGTTGAGCGATTTACGCCAAAAAATAAAAATCACTAATTGATATCAAGGTATATCTGAATCTGACGTTTGATGAAAGTTCGTGCATTAGTTATTGAGTTAGAGCTATAATGGAAATTCTAAAACATGCTGCATAGCAGCTCCACATGCTGAACGATTTAAACCAAAATACTAAAACATGCTGCATAGCAGCTCCACATGCTGAACGATTTACACAAAAATACTAAAACATGCTGCATAGCAGCTCCACATGCTGAACGATTTACACCAAAATACTAAAACATGCTGCATAGCAGCTCCACATGCTGAACGATTTACACCAAAATATAAACATCACTAATTCATATCCAGGGATATATGAACCAGTTTTTTGAAAATCCAAGTATTAGTTCTTGAGATAGAGCTATAGTGGAAATCGCAAAAAATACAGCATAGCAGAGCCACCTATTGAGAGATTTACACCAAAATTTATAAAACGTCAATTCATGCCAAGGACTAACTTAATCTGAGGTTTGATGAAAATCTGTGCATTAGTTCTGGAGATTGGGCTATTGTGGAAATCGTGAAATTGCTACATAGCAGCTCCACCTGTTAAGCGATTTACACCAAAAACTAATCAGCACCAATTTATATCAGGGAGTAACTGAATATAAATTTTTATTGCACTAGGGGGCTCTGCCCCCTACGAGCTACGCTCGCCAACCCCCGTTCAGGGACACCAAAATCCAAAAAGCACGCAAATTTGATTGGCTTTAAAAATATTGAATTAAAATAAAAAAAAAAAAAAAAAAAAAAAAAAAAAAACAGTCGCGATCTCTCTGTAAACGGGTTTCCATTCGTTTTTCTTGGATTGGGGATTTTTAAGACCATATCTGCTGCTGCTATAAGATACAATGGCTGTTTTCGTATTTAATTAAAAAAATTAGTTAAACATTCGAAAATAAGCTAATGTAAAATGAATTAAGTAAACAGTGTCATTGTCTCCAGGTATTTTTTAACAGCGCTATAAGATAGTTCTTTTAAATAATTCATTTTAAATGTATCGTTTTAAATCTGACGTAATTTACACCAAAGTTTTATTTCTCTTATTAATATTCACGTGAAAATACATTTGTTGTTAGAAGGAAATATTATTTGCGCTGTCGTCGAATTCACGATAATAGTTGAAAATATTATCTCAAAATATCAAGTAAATGTCTCGCGCAGATATATTTTTTAATTTAAATTGTTTTGCCATATTTTTTGGGCATTTTAAATATGACGTAATTTCCTCCATTTACAGATTTTAACGCATAGTAATGATTTTTTTTATTTTAACATTTTGTTTCTCTTTTAAAATTCCAGTGTAAATATGGTTCTTATGACGCAATTTTCCTGCTTTTAACATGTAATCATTTAATTCTAATTTTAATTTTTTTTCTGTTTACAATATTCCCGTGTAAATAAATTTATAATTTGAAGTAAACATTATTGTTTGCGCTGTTTATACAGTTGGCAACAGTTTAAATGAATAACATTTTATAAATTTGTAAAAAAATATCTCTCGAAATACTGAAAATTTGAATTTAAAATAGAAATAAAACCTCAAAAAATAGGCAAATAAAAAAAATAAATGCAATCTGCACACCGGGAACTTATAACCTATAAAATGATCTAAAAATGATTAAATTCTCATGTATAGTTTTTACTCCAATAAAACTTTTTTAATGGAACGATTTTGTCCAACTTTAGCATTAAATATCTCTGAAAGTAATTCTTCGATTTGAAAACTGTCTGCATCAGCGTGTTTATCAAATCTTTCTTTATAATACCACCGATTTCCATATTTTTGTATACGACAGTTTTTTTAATATTAACGTAGAAAGGCCATGCTCAAGGCATACTTAGATACTACTACAGGCAGACTGATTTGCGTTTAATGTATGAAGTGGCTCGCCAGAGGACTCTGATACCCTGCCCAAAATTGAAATTTGACTCTGACCGTAACTGAAACAACCTGGGAAGGATAGATATGTACAACAAACACCAAAATTACGTCATGTCGCCATGGTTACGTTTACAATTCTGCTGACATTCCAATCAAGCTTAGAAATGACAGCTAATTCGAATACAGCTGTTAAGGGTTATTATAAACTGTCCATATCAATGTAAATGTAAAGTTCTATTTATTTAAGTGACTAATATAATGTGTTTCTCTTTAAAACTGTTATACCAGCACACATAAAAATATATAAATAAAAAAACACATGCTTAGTCTAAAACATGAATATCACACATTTATTCGGTACAACTTAGTTATCCCGCCGACCAATTTCGCCAAATTATATAAATCGCTAAAACAGTCGCAAAATTTTACAAATTGACATAATTTTTATTTTAAATAACGAAAGAATAAATAAATTAGTATAACATTAATAAATATACAAATAAAACGTCGAAATAAAAATCACTTGATGACATAAACACGTGTAACTTGCTTACAGTCAAGTGAATGTGACATTTACGATCAAGCATTATTGGCATTTAATTTTATAGTTTGGCGATAGATTTTGGTCGACGGGATAACTAAGTACCATTTATTTACTATTTTCACTGCTGAAACAATAAAACTGATGGAAATTTTTTTTAATATATTAAAATACTCATAAAATTCCTTGTAATTTATTAAGTAACAAATACCCTTACATGACTTAATCAAAATTACTTGGATAACATAGAATATTGCAACGATATTTAAATCCGTGATCACCATTTCTTTCTCTGATTAAAAATAAGAATATTTAATGTTTAAGGAAGTTAATTATCGGCCTTTTTTTTCCCTTCTTCTTCTTCTTCTCGGTTCGGCGATATAAAAAACAAATATTTTACCGGTAACAGTAAATTAATCAAAAATAGCTGCTTCAAGTCAGTTATGAGAACTGTAGTTTGATAAAAATCAAATTTTAATTTTAAAACGTATATATGAAACCAAGCTATTTTTATATAAATACGGGACATTCAAAAAAGAATAACAGAACCGGCATTTTTCATGAATGAACCAAACGATCAAGGTAAACAATAAATAATTTTGCTAATTTTAAAAGTATGTGTAACACTAAAATGCTACATTTTGTGTAAAATAGCCTTTTAAATCGAAGGAAATTGAAGAATATAAATATTTAATTTATTACATGAAAATACAATCAATGATTCTGAAACCTCGACGATGAGAAACAAGCTTCTATCTGGGCAGGGTATAAATGTAAACAAAGAGCACGTTGTGAAGTTTTGGTTCAGGGTTTGAAGTTGGATCCGACTTCACTTTTTCGGCGAAATGCGCGGGCCGTTATATATCACAGTAGGCTATGGCCATGCTTAAGCCAAGACTCCCTTATCATAAAACAGATTTGACGATCCGGAGAAAGTCTATGGGTGAAAATGTCCCCGATAATTGCCAACTTATTAGCTGACTTTGTCCCATAAGTTACGCCACCTGGTGTATACTCCTGGTAATACTCCATAAACAAATGCATAGTAAAAAATTGAAAATGTTGTGTTATTGGCAAAATTGTATAAAATATTTTTCGAATTCCAGTAAAATAAAGGCATAAAAAAAATATTTCGCACAATTATGTTCTGGCTTTAAAAAATGAAACATATCAAAGATGAAGATTTAAATATAAGATTTATTGATATTTTTTCAGGGTACTTGTTAATTATCCCGTCGACCAATTTCGCCAAATTATATAAATCGCCAAACTACTCACCAAGTTCTGCAAATTGACACAATTTTTTATTTTAAATAACGAAAAAACAAATAAATTAGTATAACATTAATAAAAATACAAATAAAACGTCGAAATATTGGTTTTATTGGCCATTATTGGCATTTAATCTTAAAATTAATTAATTTATGGCAAACCATTATTGGCATTTAATCTTACAAATTGGCGACAGTAATTTGGTCGACGGGATAACTAACAAGTACCATTTTCAGTATATAGGAATTTTGCAGGTTATTTTTTTTTTAATCTTGGCACAATTTGGGCTTCGGAAAGAGCGATTTGTTGCCGATTGATATAAACAGTTATGAAAACAAAACTTATGAACTGTCAGCTTCTTTTATAAGAATTTACGGCACATATGTCATATACGGGCCCATATTCGCGCGATTTTTTTCCGACGCCAATTTTGCGAAAACCTCGTTACCATACCATCTATATCCGGATAACCATATCAAGAAAAATAACGACACTTTGGTGCCAGTTAAGTATCCGGTGCGTATATGACATTGGCGCCAGAAAAAAAATCGCGCCAATATGACATCTGTGCCGAATTTACATGTATAAATTTAGTTTCTAGATATTATTATTGTTTTTTATATACGATTTGTTTATATTTGTATATAAAATAGGTAAATGCCTTTTTTATATTAAATAAATTGTACAAATATTGGAAAATATTGCTTCTTTATGTGAAACAGTGAATATGCTTCCAGAAATTACGTTGCCAAATTTTCTTCTCTCGCCAAGGCCCCTATACTTGAAAAATACCGATTTATTATTATATAATGTAGTATTAGCTAATGTTCTGTAATCTGTTCCACAGTCAAAGTTGACTGCAAAAACGAGATGCTGGAATAATGTGGTATCAAGTATACGGTTTAAAAATAAAATTAATTTTGCGCCAAACTACACTTACGCCAATTATCTCCAGGTCTGATTAAGGAAGAATACTCAAATTAAGATTTAAAAACACCAAAATCGTAGCATGACAAGAATACGGTATTTGCGGAAAGTTGAGGGACATGTATAAATTAAAGTGATTATTAAACTTTATTTTTCCAATTTTTTAAGTGTTTATGACTTCAGTCTGTTTTTATGTGTATCTATGCGTGTTTTAACTTTCCTAAAATACTTTGATACATTTTAGGAAAACTTACATAACATAAGTGAGTTAAAACAAGGAAATTAATTACGCACCAAACTATGCCCGCCAAGATATGCCAATTGGCTGTGGAGTCAATTATGAAACTTTCCATAGATTAATACATACAAACTTTATATGAAAAAAGTGAAGCTTTCATCTAAAGTATGTTAAACTGAAATGATCCCCCATACCTTCAAAAATAAAACAAATGATAGGCCAATAAATAAATAAATGAGACTGTGCATTGAAACAAATTGAAGGAGCGATGTAAAATTAATACTGTAAGGTGAAATTAATTGTGAAAAGAAAAGAAATAGCAGAAATAAAATAAATCACATATTTGAAAATATAAAAGAGAAAATGAAATATTTTACATTTTCCGGATCTAGATGCTATCCATTTATTTCAACAACTAATATCACTGAGAAATTCATGTAAAATAATTTTCTTTCCTGATTATTATTACTATTATTGGTACAGATGTCATATTCGCCCCATATTGGCGTGATTTTTTTCGGTTGCCAATTTGGCGAAAACATCAACAGCATAAACAACATAATCCGGGTTACCACATCAAGCAAAATAACGACACTTTGGCGGAAGTTAAGTACCTGTTGCCTATATGATATTGGCGACTGAAAAAAATCGCGCAAAAAAGGAGCGAATATGACATTTGTACCCTATTATTATCATCATTTATTTACATAACGGAATACAGCAGTAAACATTTTTTGTTTAACAGTAAAATAAGTTCATTTTTTAAATAAAATGTCTAGAACATATGAAAATTTTAAGATTAACGACTATCATTTGCAAACTACAAAGCACATCGTAAAGAAAATGGTAAAAGACAAATGGAAAACAAATTAAAAAATATTTCTGTTTCTCACGTTAGATGGCGCTAGTCACGGAAGACTATGTGGTTTCTAACCACGTGTACAGCGGACAAAGGAAACTTAGCAATTGCGAGGCCTGTTATTTCGATAAGGAGGCCTTGGCTTTAGCATTTAAATTGGATGAGTTCTACCCGGAATATCTACGCAGATTTTCATTGGTCCATTTCCAAATCAAAACTTTTTTTTATATATAGAAGGATTTTAAATAAAGGGTATTTCACATCATGACGAATTCTAGTTTTATTTTCGTCTGCACCATTAAAAATAGCATTTGCTTTATAATATCACTCAAAAATATATCATATTCATTTCAAAATATTTCATATAACTTCAGATTTAGTTAGATGTTAACACAAGTTGTTGCTGATTAGATTTTGATGGTAATCATCCAATAGGTGGCGCTCCTATGCTGGAATTTTCATGAGTTTTGCAATAACTATCTCAAAAACTAATGCACGGATTTTCCCCAAACTTCAGATTCAGTTAGACTTTGACATAAGTGGTTGATTGGTGGTTTTGGTGTAAAGCACCCAATAGGTAGCGCTGCTAGGCTGAATTTACACGATTTCAGCGATAGCCCTATCTCAAGAACTAATGCATGGAATTTCATGTCATTAGAATCCTCATGAGATGCATAGATTGCCATTTAAATTTGGTAGCGTAAAAGCGAATTTTGAAGTATTAACATGTATGAGATAGAAGGAAGTTTTAAGATTGGTACATCCGACTAGTTTTTAAATGAAATGATAATTATATGGTAATTTTAATGATATAATATACATAAATATGGTTCTATAGTTGAGATATATGATGCGGTAGGAGTTGGAATCGTTGGATTTGTAGCGCTTACCGCTGTTATGATACTTTAGTTTACTGCATCCTGCTTCTTGGTATTCAGGTTTTCTATGTGTTGAATTCAACAGGAACTTCCCATTAGCGGTTTCATATCCGATCTACAGTTGTGAGATTCGGCAGCATGCATATTCACAATACCTACTCGGTTCAGATTGGCTCGCTAGATTCAGACCACGCTTATCTTTAATGTCTTGTAAGTGATGATCGACTGCATTTTTCAGCATGTATTTTTATGGCACAAAATTTAATTATAACACAAATTAATGGTGACTAAATATATTTAAAATTACGCAAATATGCACACAAATAATTTATTTATATTTAACATTTTTCTTTCAATTTCTTCAAACACAATAAATCAACTTCTGTTCCTCGCTCGCTTTTAATAATGTTAATATTATTAGATGTAAATTTCCAACTGAACGAAAAATGTCCGGACCAGGATTCGAACCAGGGATCTCCTGGCTGAAACCGCCAGTGCTCTACCATCTGAGTTATCCCGAACGAATCTGGTGGAACACTTTCACCCAGCTAACCTTAATGATTATAGCATCTGGTCTGAAATCTGGTTCAGCTCAACAGAATAAATCTCAGGTAAAGAAACTCCAGAAATCGCTGGATACGATTCACAGACAAACAGGTCCTTACATTTTTTGCCCAGTTGGAAATTTACATCTAATATGATTTATTTACCAATTAGAATATTTATGTTTAAATTAATCCAATATTAGTATTGTTTGTGCAGGTGCTTGTAAACTTTGTAAATTAGCATATATATTTTTTGTTATCTATGATCGCTTTGCGGCTATGAAGAAATAACAAAACGAAACAAAACAAAAAGACACTTTTGCATCATTCATGTAGTGTAAAAATCTCAAAAATGAATTAGATTCGTTAAAACCGAAATAACAATCACTACTATAACAAATATTTAAAAAAGTTTCTTTATGTAAATTGCTAGTATTGTTTAAAATTATTTTTTATAACTTAATTAAATATTGAAAAATAGAAGCTTTCCATTTTTAATTCATAATTTTTTTTATATAACTTAGTTAACTATTGAAATAATTTTAAAAAATCATTTTTTCATACTCTCCGCTGCTTGGATTCATCCCGGGGACCTACGGTATTACAGACAGACGACATACGACATAGCTACTATGAACTCGCTCACAATGTGCTTAGAACAAAATTTTAATTGACTGCCTTCAAGCCGTTCAAAGTCAGTATGTTCTGGATATCTGAATCTGGAGAGTCAATGAGAACGGTTTAGGATCTGAACCGAGTAGGTATTGTAAACATGCCGGAAGCATGGATTGAACTTAATCGTCTGATTTTAGAATTAAAGATAATTGGAATCCACGGGGTTCTGTTTTATAATTACATTATAGTGTTTATAATGACATTCTATTGTTAGTTGAAGTAAATTTTCTTAAATTCAGGCAGAAGCGAACAGTGAAGATATTTTAACTTTGGTGAAGTGTTTTGAATTTTAAGAATCATTTTGTGAAGGCTTTCCCACGAGTCTTATTAGAATTGAGCTTATTCTTGATCCCCATTATATTTATGTCTGTCCGATCCATCCTCAATCATCCTGTTAATAATTTTAAGGGGTTACATACGTTCTCAGCGGCAATAATTGCCATGTTTTGAGACTTTTTTTAAGGAATGGATTAGAATTAATTGAAAAACTAATAACTCCACGTGGCTTTTTATTGCGTCAAGTATTTAAAAATATTTTTGTTGTTAAATTTGGTTAAATATTACGTCTTAATCCTGCAGCCACGTTAACCTGTACCAAAATATCCTGGCTCGATGTGCAGCATTTTAAGATCTTGTGAAAACAAAAAAATATTAAAATCACAGTTTATTCTTCTAAAATAAGGTTGTAGCTAAGGGCTAACGGTTCAAATTTTTGAATTTTTGTAAAATAAGAATATTGCGCGATTTTAAAAAAAAATTGAATTTTTTGATTAAAATTTTGTCTTTATTGGAAGAATTTAAAAAATTAAAATTTCAAAAAATGCCTCGTTGGCCATTAGACAATTTAATTATGCGTAGATGGACGCAAATTGTACCAAGAAAATTAAAAAAAAATTGTTCAAGTTATCATGTTGTTCATGTAGAAAAATGTCGTTTCTAGAAAATCGCGTTTAAAGTTTTGGAATTCAGTATATTTTGATCGCGGGCCCGCTCACATTTTTGTTCATATCTTTTTTAATAATTGAGATTTTACTTTAAATCTTTTTGCCCATAATTATACACAGTATAAGGATTTATTTATAGCTAAAACGAAAAATCAATTTATTTTCAAAGTTGAGAAACTTTAATTAACTGTAACCGTCTATAAAATACTGTAACCCCTTAAATAAACTATTATGTTTTCCTAACAAGGAAAGGTCCCGAGGTCGGGGTCACCGAATGCGATGAAAATTTGTGTATCGATAGAGTGTAGTTTGTATATAAATATATGACAGCCATAAAGCGCAATTTTGTGTTTTAATATGCAAAATTTCGTAATTAAAAAAACACTTATATGCTATAAAACTTACATTTAATTCACATTTTTCGCAAATATCAATTATTATACATTTTTTTCAATTGCGGTTCGAAAGCGATTGATGAAAATTTTCATTCCAAAAAGTAAGTCGGAACGGGATTTGAACTCACGTTGAAAAATCTCAAATCCAGCATGCTGCCGACCATGCTACTGAGACGCTTGTGAAAGAAGGAAATTTATCCGATTATAAACTGTAGCGTAAACTTTGCGACTTATTTTCTCCAGACTCCTCGGGGTTCCGTTTTATGGCTGTCGTATATTTATATACTAGCTATATGGATACTTAAACGTTCATCGCATTAGATGACCCAAATCTGGAGACCTTCCCTTGTAAGATAATTGTCATTACCTCTTGTCAAGTGAGGAAGGAAAAGCCCGGAAAGCGACATAGTATGATTTCATCAAAGGTCACGTGCTTTTTATAAACTATATAAATATAATACTAGAAAAATAGCCCGTCAAAAATGACGGAAAATTAAATGTAGAGATATATACAACACATCTGCACGAATATGAGTTCTTCTCACTTGTTCCGCAGTGATAAATGAAAATAACACATTTTAAAAAAAGTACATTTATGAAAACTGTGTAATAAGGAATACATAATAAGCACAATTTAAGGATAACTTAAAATTTGGTTCCAAAAACTTACCGTATTGTTTTGTGTATGATATTTTTTGTAAAAACTCTTTCATTACTTAAAGCTAACCTTGCGTTTCAGTGTCTACCAGATAAATTTTTAACTGCCCTTCCTCTTTACATCTTGAAATATCGAGAGAAAACCGGTTCTTCTAAATAGAGTCCAACTGCATAAAATGTTTGTCCTTTTGACTCATTTATCGTCATTGCAAATGGCAGATTTTTATTGATATCAATTCATTTCTTTCATTACTCATTCATTTCAAACGAAAAATACTATAAATTACCTAAATAAAGTATTTCCTTGTTAAAAACGTATTCTATATTACATATATCTCTACTTCATTATTATTGTCCCACTCAAAGAACAGAAGAAACCTAAAAAAAAAATACCGTTGCCGCTTTGAGTTGCCAATGTCGTCTGCATGTTAAAAAAAATAAACACTATAAAAACCACAGAGGTAATTCAATGTTGGATGAATGCCAACATTAGTTCCCTTTTTCTCACGCAGTGTTGGTGTTGTTTTATGACGGCCAATTATCAATACGAGGGATATCGGCCTAAAGCGGTGGGGTGCCCTCCGTGGGGGGCGGGGTCTTTCTAAGGGAACCTAACCCGTATTTACGCAAGGAAATATAAGGCTCGAAGAAAACCACGGAAAACTCCGAACGATAAGACCGACGGGTGCGATTTGGTTCGAACTCAGACCTCCAGTCTACCAGCTTCGAGATCAGAACCTCTCGGCCAATGGTGGGGATTTTCTCATACAGACTATTTTGTGGCACTACGACCGGCGGTGACGTCATCAACATTGTATTAAAAGTTGAGCGAAATAGATATTCAGTGCGAGAAACTTTTATGTGAACGATTCTCAAAAATGAATGACTTACCAAAACATCTCAGCGTTTGTTTACATTAGCGAAATTAAACACGGTTTTTGAAATGTTTTATTGATAGTGCAAAACATTAAAGTTCTCTCATAGAAAAATATACGGAACATATGCTCTTTTTATGGAAAAATATGATGAACAGACGTGATTAAAGATAGAATAAATAAATGTAAAAAAATAAACATGCTTTTATGAAAGTTCACAAATATGTAGAAAATGTATAATTTATTTCAAGGCTACACAAAAGTATTCGTAAGAGTTACTGGGTATGAGCGCAAATTGCTTAAAGATGGTTTTTAAATGAGCTTTACATTTTTACGCTGAACTGCATTTAGTTTATTAAGTAATTTTTGGAGAATATAGATAAAATGATATGCAGGGTTACGCAAAGAATTGAATGTATGCCGTCCATGGATGATAATTTTTGGAAATACGATTTCAGTAGTTTTAAGGGTGTTTTAGTTTGAATTAAATTTTAGCTAAATAATGGCGTGTAATAAAGGTACTGGGTGAATTATAAGGCTGAGAAAAGTATTCAAGTATGTTTCCATCTATTAGTAAAAATTGCTGAAAGAGAAATTTCAACCTGTTATGCGTTTTCTTGATATTTTTTTCCCCCATTATATAGTATATATATCAAGGTCAAATACAGGGCTGTTCAAAAGAATTGGGAGACATATTTGGCTATGTACAGTAACTGCTGAAATCAATTTTTAAACGTTTACTTAGTTATCTTATTTACCTCATTTCCCTAAATAACGAAGTTTTGTTAAATCTTTCAGAGAGTGCTGGAAAGTGTTTCATAATATGCATGATTTTTCTTTCTTGTTTAGTCTTATTTTACATTTATTTCTTAATTTCTTAGTCTTATAGTGCTTTTTAGAAACTCTAATATTTAATATTTAAACTTTTCATCTTCCCCCTTGGATATAGCACAAACTGTAGCGCAAATAGTGCAAAATAGATATTTGGTACTTTTCCACTATAGCGGCCTTGGCGTTTTTTTTTAAGCTTGATGCAAATCGGACATCACAAAGGGAGATTCAATTATGATATGCGCTTTTATGTTTCACTATATTTATGTATAATATATGGTATGTATAAATTCCATAATTTATATACTGTGCTACACAAAAGAATTCGTAAGGGTTACTGGGTATGAGCGCATATTGCTTAAAGGTGGTTTTTAAATGAGCTATGCATTTTTACGCTGAACTGCATTTAGTTTATTAAGTAATATTTGTATAATATAGATAAAATGATATACAGGGTCACGAAAAGACTATCATACAAGCCGTCTATGGATGATAAATTCTGGAAATATGATTTCAGCAGTTATAGGGGTGTTTTAGTTTGAATTAAATTTTAGCTATATAGTGGCGTGTAATAAAGATACTAGGTGAACTACAAGGCAGTACAAAAGTATTCAAGTACGTTTCTATCTATTAGTAAAAATTGCTGAAAGAGAAATTTCAACCTGTTATGGGTTTTCTTGCCAAACTAAATTTTCCCATTATATAGTATATATATCAACATACAGGTCAAATACAGGGCTGTTCAAAAACATTGGGAGACATATTTGGTTATGTACGGTAACTGCTGAAATCAATTTTTTAAACGTTTACTTAGTTATCTTATTTGCATCATTTCCCTAAATAACGAAGTTTTGTTAAATCTTTCAGGGAGTGTTGGAAAGTGTTTCATAATCTATGCCGTATGCATGATTTTTCTTTCTTGTTTAGTCTTAGTTTACATTTATTTCTTAATTTCTTAGTCTTTTAGTGCTTTTTAGAACCTCTAATATTTAATATTTAAACTTTTCGTCTTCCCCCTTTGATACAGTACAAACTATAGAGCAGATAGTGCAAAATAGATAATTTGGTACTTTTCCACTATAGCGGCTTTGGCGTATTTTTTTTTATTTGGGCATCACAAAGTGAGATTTGTTGCCAAATGATATAAACAACTGTGAAAACAAACTTGATGAGCTTTTTTGTATTATTTATATATGTTTTTTATACGTGTATTATTGTTTATTAATATTAGATAAATGTCCTCTTTATGTTAAATTAATTGTATAATTATTGAAAAAAATGCGTGCGTTTATGATATGAAACAGCGATTAGGCTTACAGAAAATATGTTGCCAAATTTCCTTCATCGCTAATGCCCCTAAACTGGAAAACTACCGAGAATTTAATTATTTGTATCCCGCTATATAAATCATGATATCTCTATCTCTCCAAGTCCTTTATACTGGAAAAGTATCTAAAGCACATTAAAATCGGGCAGTTAGGAGCTCAGATAGTACAGCAACGTCTAATGGTGGTTATGTTATTAGTCGCATCGGAATGAAGCTGTAAAGACGTACATTTTCGTATATTACACTTTAAATTCTGACCTATAGATTTTGAAAGAAACCTTAAATGCTCGGAGTTTAAATTAAATTGCGGTGAGATTGACTATGGAAAATTATTAGTTTTAAATGGGAATTTCGCCAAATTAGCTAACTATCGCCAAGTAGGCTTCATATATGACAACTTATTTTTGTCGCCAAATTTGGAGATATTTCACCAAGTTGTCAAAAATTGGCGCTACTGTGGTAATGCTGTAATTGGTATTTTTCAACAATTACTCATTACAATGAGGCGGTCGAACCGTAATTGTTAGGGACACACACAAACTTGGACTTTATATTAAGAGATAAAGCTTTTAGTTAAAAATCGCCTAAAGATTCCATTGAACTATGCTTAAAACCACACTCCCCTGATAAATATCAGATTACATCTGCATAATTTAGAAATGTTTGTGAAACACAGGTATTTTAAAAAGTGTTAGATGAATAAAACATTTGTCATATTGAATACAAAGCAGAGATTCTTCGTTCTTGTTAAATTCTAAACTCGTCATGATTATCAATCTCACTGTATTAAAAAAATCGACTTTCCAGGACAAGCGCAATCAATTTCGATTTCTTAAAGCCTTGTTTACATGTACGTGAGTGAATCACGGTGTTCAAATAATAACTTAACTTCCACTAAAATTCTTTTTCCCGTCACATATAAATCGAAAGATAAAATATCAATATAAAAAACTATTTGATTCAAATCTTAAGATTATGAAAATGAACTCACTAATTCATAACGGATTTAGCATTTTACTAACATATGTTCTTACAAGATTTCTCATCTTAGAAAAATAATTAGAAATTATGCATATTCAACTATTTTGTTTTCCATTATTAACCCATTAGGAAAGATGCCCTATATTATTAGATAGGTGTAACTTAAATCTAGAAGTGATAGTTATTAGATAAACCGCCTATTACAATTTTGAAATATAGATTACGACTTGATATAACAAATTGAAAACATATTTGTATCCAATATAAGCAAATTTGATAACTTTTATAATGTAAATAAACTTAAAATTTCGAATTATCCTTTTTCAAAAAGACAAGACAACAGAATGAACGCTTTCTAATAGATAGAAACTGTCGAACTAAACGCTGTGTTGTATCTAATAAATATTTGTTCAGTTCAAAAACCATTTGTCCAGTTAAGCAAATCATATTTGTTTTTTCAGCCATTTTTATCGCAATAGTTTATTTATAATGCTGATTATTAAGTGGTTAATTTCTACAGTTTTTTTTTCAACATGTATTTTATTTCTTTAACTATAAATAATAATTATCTTTTATTGAAGTATTACAAAATTATTTAATTTGTCCGACTTTTTAGGTAACTCGATGCAATATCTTAACATTTTATATAATTTTAAAATACTTTGTTCTATTTCTCACAAAACTTTTCGAATTTGCATAAACATTTTAATTTATAGGTTTCAAAACTTTTTATTTTTAATATTAGTTAAATAAAACCGATGCCTTGAAAAAAATATGGTACATTTCTTAACACTTAGCATTGTTTTTATAGTTTATCCAGATTTTTAGAAAAATAACTGTCGGTTTTAGGTAGATATATGTCGTATGCGAAAGGAGAAAAAGCTGAAATAGCATTTACGCCTTTGTGCGCTACTGTAACTTTAAATTTGATAAATGACGAATATATTCAAAGTGACTTTTTTATGTATAAAAGGAAAACGTACAATCATTTTTTTTTTTGATAAAATGTAAAAAAACTTGAATTTACTGGAAAACATTCATTTATTATGACTGCTGAATTTTCTTTACTATTTAATTGAAATTGCGCATTCTTAAATTTAAAAAAAAGTATTTAATAACCTTAAAACACATTTTTGTTGGAAAAGATGATTTTCAAAATATTATATAATTTCTTGCGAAAATATAAAGAAAAATATATGCGTTTAAAATATGTTTCAAGTATTAACAAATCGTACATTTGCGCAGAATTAAAGTAACAAATTTGGAAATGCCTAACTTGATCCATTTTTTTTGTTGTTGTTGTTAATAATCCAAAAAATTAAATTTTATATTTATATTTATATTTTAGAATATTTAATTTTTTAATCAATTATTAAAATTATTTTCAGTTTAATCGATTATAAGAAAAATCACCCAGATGAGGATTTTCAAGTAAAAAATAAACGATTTAAACTCACAATGTTTTTAAAGTACTGCGTTTAAACAAAATTCTTGATTGATAATAATTTATATTTTGTACTTTTGAGTGCATTCAAGCAGAATTTTCCTGTGGTTTTTTGCGTCTGTATAGCCGATTTAAAGGTATAGCATGTTTAGTGTGAATATCATTAAAAAAAAAAAAACAAAAAAAAAACAGCAGCTCTCCGGGAGTGACAATAGAAGTGAAAACTTCAACAATTACGTGTGTGTGTTTTTAATCGTCACGAAATGTTTTATTGTGCAGGAAATACTTTTAAATGTTGTGGGTTTTTTTATTCATTATTATAAACTATTACTACCAAAATTATATTACAATTTTCATAGTAATATAATTTAACTATAAATTACATATAAATAAACATTAATAATTTGTAATATATATTATTATATTACATTATATTATTAAATTATACATGTACATATAAATAAACAAATTTTCGTACAAAAATTCTCGTATTGCATTTAAAGATTTATCCGGTGAAATATAAACGGCAACCATTACAATTCAATACTATCCAAATATTGAAATCCATACTCCAATTTAATACTATCCAAAAGTATTTTTATTAATGAATACAATACCACAATTATATTACGCTTGGTGCTCTAGTGTCTATGTGCCAAAATGCTAGCATGTCGGTTACGTAACAGTGTCTCCAAATCAGTGGTTTTTCTCCATCTCAAAAAAAGCTCAACGCACCTAAAGAAGTTTTCGAAAACTGATAATGTGTGTGTGTTCCTGTGTGAACGCCGGGAGAAAAAGTGAGTTTTAGCTTCGTTCTTCTTTTGCGGATTGAGCTGAAGAGGGAAAAGTTCCTGTCATTCACCGCTTGGCGCGCTAGTGTCTATGTGGCAAAATGCTAGCATGTTGGTTAGGTAACAGTGTCTCCAAATCAGTGGTTTTTCTCCATCTCCAAAAAAAGCTCAACGCGCCTAAAGAAATTTTCACTTCAAAAAGAATGTAATCATAAAAACACATAAAAATTGCTTAATGGTATACAAAACAAGAATCTTGATATAAACTTGCATAAATAAATATGATGATAAAATTACAATATCTACGTTTGTAATTGCTTCTGCATTCGTCCTTATGATAAAATATGATGTTGAAGTGATTAAAAGTCTAGAAACGAAAGTGACTTGTATGAGAGAAAATTTGTGGAGTCTTGGTCAATTACATGATTTGAAAACTGTTGCGGCGCCATCCAGTGAGTACATCAGAAAAATTAAAGTGAAATAAGTTTGAGATGAATTGAAAGTTCGATTGAAAATCATCAAGTGTCGTTATCTATGAACGGGGAAACGGATTATGTTCAAACAAGTTCATGGTGAAAGAGGGGAAAATTGAAATATTGTAAAAGATAAAAATTAAGACTTTTAAAAATATTATGCCAGATTTTTGGGATATTATAAGATAAATTATCGTTGCATGCATTATTTTTACGTGCAATGAATTCGACTGTTTCTTTGAGCATATTTTTAAATAGGTTATTACAAGGAACTATGATTTTCGCGATCAATATTCTGTTTAAACTTTTTAATGTTCTGACGGTGCTCCTTAATTCTTTCAGAAAACTTACATTTATTCATGCCAATATAAACTCTTTCTTCAGCTTTTAATAACGTAATAGGAATTTGTATATTCCAGATTTTTGATGAAACGTGATTTTGTCAATATTGTCACCAAGGATATAAATAAGGTAAGGGAGTGGAATTGCCACCAACTTTATATTATATTTCTGTAGGATCACTTTTAACTTCTAAAATATTGCAGGAATGTAGTGAAATATCCTGTATGCCATTCCTACATTCCTAGGCGATCAAATCCGGACCTCCGTGGTTACAGAATGAAGGAAAAAACTTTTTTACATATCAATACAATTTTTTAAGATTGCCTACTAACAACACCAAAAAGAATTTTTATTTGAAAAGCATAAATTTTTCATTTAAATTAAGTTTTGCATTTAATTAAGAGCGATACTGTAGTATGAGGTAATAGCCGAAAAAATCGCCAAAGATGTAAATACATAGAGTTGTACTTTTTAATTCTGATCATTTTAGATTATTTATGGATTTATATAACGGATTTATCTTTCATAATCGTCTTCGCGCGCAATAGGAGTTAAATTGAAAAAAAAAATCAATCTTCAAAATTATTTTAAAAACCATAAACAAGTGGGTAAGTGTGATCATACATCGCACAAAGGGTTTTGTTTAATATTCCTTTCAAAACGTCCAGTACATTTATCGCCATGGAATACCTTCTAAATTTTGGCAAACACATCCTAAACTATGTTAAAGTTTCAAAAGTATTCGCCTTGTTATATTTCCTAATTTTGTTCGCCCCCCCCCCCAAAATGCTACGATATATCACATGACGGGTATCTGCCAAATTTAGAAAAGTGCCCCCCTTTGGGGGGAGTGGGCAGATGGTCACCATGATTTTTGACGCGGCCTGATTTTAAAAATTTATGTTATGTTTTATAAGCCATATTAAAGTTTCAAACAGATCGTCCAGTTATATTTCCTAATTTTGTTCGCGCACCTCCCTCAACCCCCTCCCCCTCCTCGAAATGCGACGTGCCCTTCTTCTTTATAATTTATTATCGTGTGTTATAAAGTATCTTAAAGTTTAAAACAGATTGAATTGTTAGATTTCCTACTTTAAATGAAATCGCGGTTTGTTAATTCCACATTCCACCACCAGGGAGCGCACTGTATTCTTAACAAAAGCGTATCTGAACGAAACTCCTTTACACAACCCATTAGTAGATATGTTACTCGAGGGGGTGGCGGTCTTCAGCAAGAATTTAAGATAATTGTTGAAATTACTATTCGGAAATAGTGGTAATTTAACTTTTGACATATTTATATTTAATAAGTATAAGTAGCATGTATCTGAGGACTCCATCAAAAAACGCACCTGAAACGGTATGAAACAAAAAAGAAATATTTTGCCCCTCCCCCTCTCCCCACCTTCCCGAAATTTCACGCGCCATTTTTTATAAACTTTTTCTAATGTGTTATAAACTATCGTAAAATTTCAAACAGATCGCCTTGTTATATTTCCTAATTTTAACAAAAATGTTAGTTCCACATTCCACCACCAGGGAGCGCACTCTATTCTTAACAAAACTGTATCGGAAGGAAACTCCGTTAAACAACCTATAAGTAGATATGTTACTCGAGGTGGTGGCGGTCTTAATAAGAAATTAAGATATTTGCTGAAATTACTATTAGGAAATAGTGGTAACTAAACTTTAGACAATTTTATATTAAATAAGTAGCATATATCCCAGGACTCCCTCAAAAAGTCACCTAAAGCGGTCAGAAACGCTAATTTTTTAAATAGAAATCTAGCGCCCCCCCCCCCTCCCCGGAATTTCGCGTGTCATTCTTTCTTACACTTTATCTTATGTGTTATAAAATATCTTAAAGTTTCAAACAGATCGACTTGTTAGATTTCCTAATTTTAACAAAATCGCGTTATGTTAGTTCCACATTCCACCACCAGGGAATGCACTCTATTCTTAACAAAAGCATATCTGAACGAAACTCCTTTACGCAATCTTTCCGTAGATAGATGGGTCGGGATGGTGGCGGTCTTAAACAAGAATTTAAAATATTTGCTGCGGTAACAAACGCTAAGATTTTAAAAATAATTCTAGTTTAACAAAAATGTTAGTTCCACATTCCACCACTAGGGAGCGCACTCTATTCTTAACAAAACTGTATCGGAAGGAAACTCCGTTAAACAACCTATAAGTAGATATGTTACTCGAGGTGGTGGCGGTCTTAATAAGAAATTAAGATATTTGCTGAAATTACTATTAGGAAATAGTGGTAACTAAACTTTAGACAATTTTATATTAAATAAGTAGCATATATCTCAGGACTCCCTCAAAAAGTCACCTAAAGCGGTCAGAAACGCTAATTTTTTAAATAGAAATCTAGCGCCCCTCCCCGGAATTTCGCGTGTCATTCTTTCTTACACTTTATCTTATGTGTTATAAAATATCTTAAAGTTTCAAACAGATCGACTTGTTAGATTTCCTAATTTTAACAAAATCGCGTTATGTTAGTTCCACATTCCACCACCAGGGAATGCACTCTATTCTTAACAAAAGCATATCTGAACGAAACTCCTTTACGCAATCTTTCCGTAGATAGATGGGTCGGGATGGTGGCGGTCTTAAACAAGAATTTAAAATATTTGCTGCGGTAACAAACGCTAAGATTTTTAAAATAATTCTAGCTCCCCTCCCCCCCCCCCTCCTCGAAATATCAGACTCCATTCTTTTTTACACTTTTTTCTATGTGTTATAAACTATCTTTTTTTTTATCTTTTCTTTCTTTTTCTTTATCTTTAGTTTCAAACAGACTGAGTGGCGGTCTTAATCAATAATTCAAAATATTTCCTGAAATTACTATTAGAAAATAGTGGTATGAAGTAAACTTTGAGTTATACTTATCTCATATCGCTGTTCAAAAAGCCCAGGCAAATTATTAGATTTCCTAATTTAAGTTAATTCGTGGTTAAATAAGCGCGTCTCTTCATTTTAATCGACTCATTTGATAGGAATAAACCGATTAATTAAATAATAATTAATATTTCAGCTTGTAATTAAGATAGGACTTAGATATGGGTATCAATGAAATCAGCGAGAAATTTGACATCGGGATGCCAAAAAATTTAATCAAAAAACTTAATATTTAAAAAGTTAAAATTTCGTATTAAAATATTCTATTATGGAAAACCGCAGCGTCGTCATGTCTACCTGCTTTCCCGCCGAATTGAAATCTTTTTATTTCCTTGTCTTTCCAATTAAAGAAATTAAATTTTTATCGATCGATTTTTAGTGGATATTTTAACTTATACACACCGCAGAAATGTGAATTTTATACCAAATGAAAGTAGATTTTTTTCTGCGTCTGTCTATTCCATTTACAAATTTCTCGGACCAATATTTTCTGATATACGATTTCGCTTTAAAATCTCCACTTCATTTTTCGGCTTAATTTCCTCCGTGGTAACCGTGCATTCGGCTGATTTTACTGGCAACCCTTAGGAGAAACACGGATGATTTCGAGAAAGTCCGTTTGAATTTGCGTTAAAAAGGTGGATTGGTTAATTTTAGAAGTTAATTAGCCCGTAATTCGGTTAATTACCAACTTTTTCAAAATTTTATGATTTGTTGTTTGATGTGAGGTGTTCAGCTATAAGTACCCAAAATTTCAAGTCTGTAACATGTATAGTTTCTGAGTACGGGCTCTGTGACGGACAGACGGACAGACAGACAGACAGACAGAGGAGCGAGACGAATAGGGTTTCGTGAGATGAACGAAACCCTAAAAAGGAGTAAATTGCGATACAGTTTTGAAACAAATTGCATTTGTAAACATATTTTTTCTTTATTCGGCGGCGTAAAAATTAAAAATATGTGAAGTTTAGATGTTTAAGAAATTTAACAAAAAATTGCAGTAATAGCTAAATTTATTCGTTTGCAGTTGCCTTTCTTAAAATGACGTCAGGGTTACAGATGTACACGTTTGCTCTTTATAATATAGATAGTAACTGTGTCTGGCAGGCGTCCAAAAGTCAGGTTTACATTCATAGAGATGTTACCGATCAAACCCGATTTTAGGCCAAACTAGTTTATCCTAACACGCATCGGATAAACTAGTTTTTCCTAGACCAAACTAGTTTATCCTGACGCCCATAGGATAAACTAGTTTTCCCTAGACCAAAGTAGTTTGGCCTAACGCTCATAGGTTAAACTAGTTTAGCCTGCTATTCATTGGTCTGAACTAGTTTATCCTGGGCCGATCTAGTTTATCCTAGGCCAATTAAATTTGACGTGCTTTAACTGATGCCAACCGGTGTTGAGCACGTTCACAGAAAAAAGCGAACTAATTCAAACTTAAATCCAAAATCTTAAAAATGAGTCAATTTCGCTCACAAATTCAAAAATTTTCAAACGAATCCGCTCAACTGAAATACATCTATGGAAGTGAGCTAAAATCTCGTTTATATATATATATATATATATATATATATATACATGTGTGTGTGTGTGTGTATAGGTTTAGCGTTCAAAAAGTCCTTCCGGACAGTGCCGGGAGGAAGATGTAGCTTTTATATTCCTTATCTTTAAAAAGCAAGCTTATATTATTCAAACACACGAAGCTCAATATAGTGGAAACCGATTATAGGAGATTCAATACTAATTTTTATCAATATGCCTGTTATCGCGTGACAAAAATCTGGTCGTTTCAAGATGTCAGCCACAATAGAAATTCAAAATACTATAACTCAGCCATTTTTTTAGATATAGACGAAACAAAAAATGCTCCGGAATCTTTGTAACGAGGTCAAACATATAAAAAAAATATTTTTCAATTTTCAATTTCTTGGTACCACATTTAAAATTTAAATTAAAAAAAAAATTTAAATGGCTGCCATTTTGAAACAAGATGGCGGATGAAGCTGGCCAACGAACTCGGTCGAGACATTGGTATGCACTATGTATACACGAAATTTCATCCAAATCTGTTCATAAATACGAGAGTTACAATGTGACAAAGATCAGATATATATATATATATATATATATATATATATATATATATATATATATGTATGGATATATATATATATATATATATATGTATCAACTTTTGAACGGAGGGTGGTTTTGGTGTCTGGGGGTCATGATCGATGAAAATATACCAATTTTTTTTTTAAATCGCTTTCCTCCGAACGGCTTCAATAGGTAGCTTTTTGTAATGAAAGCTACCTAAAAGTAATAATAATTGTGAACTAGTCTTTTGGTTATTCGAAGTAAGGGTCTTTACGGGCCCGTTCAATTTTCCTTCCCGACCCTTGGTCCGGGCTTGGTTTGGGGATTACCTTTTTCGTTAGGTTATGACTGAGATGGACCGGGACTCAATTTTTTCCGGCTTTCAGGCTTAAGTCGGGACTAGACTGCATTCTTCTTACCGTCTGCTCAGGCAGAAATTTTCAGTCCAATTTCCAACCCAGCTCATATGAAAATCATTTGGACCGGCAGGATCGCTGGTCAGTTCAGTAAAAATATCAGTAACATTTGGCCCGCCCCAACTTTTTTTGATGCACGTATTTTTAAATCTCTATTATTCCACAATTAAAATTATATTTATTATTTTTTCACCTATTCCATTGCTGCTGCGAAGAGAAGGGGGGGGGGGGGATTCTTTCATATATATTATCAAGTGGGGGAAAAAAGTTGAGTGAGGAAATGTTATTACTTTACGGTGGTTTACATTTATTGCATTTCCTTAAAACAAAGAGCTTTTTGAGGTTTAAATGCTTTTAATTTCGAAATACATATAATTCAACAAAAATAAAGAAATTTTACTTACTTTTCCAGTTTGTTAATAGTAATTCTTAAATTTGTTAATAATTGTTAATTAATTGTTAAAGTTTGAAGAAATTTGATAACTTATCTTTAACACACACACACACACACACACAAAAAAAAAAAACAGAAGTAAAAATTTTCTTATAATAAATGTTATTCTATTAATAGATTGACTTCATTGATAACACAATCGAACTTCGAAAAATATTATTACTACTAATAATAATGATTTAATTTAAGATTTTGTTATAAGCAATGAGCAACATTCAATTATATTTTTATTCAAATAATAAATTTATTTAAAAAAAATAAGTGGATTTGATTTAACAGCGATTAAAAGTTAAAAGCAAGCTTCAACTAATTAAAATTCAATTGAATTCAATTGCAATTAGGTTCGATTGCAAATAATATATTTGAGTTGTATACTGCAGTTAAATAAATCGCAGTTAAAATATTTTCAATTAAATTAAGTGGTGGGGGGGGGGGGTGTTGAAGCGCACATTTAAATGAATTGCGATAACATTTTAATGTCGGTACACATTCATCATCACTATTTTAATTTTTATTCAGTAAAGTCAGACATCCGTCCTCTCCCACCGCACAAAATTAAAAATCTTTAAAATTTTTAAATTTAATTTTTTTTTAATTCTGCCCTTTTTATTTCATTCTATTTTGACGTAGTTGTTTCATTTTTTACTTTGAAATACTAGTACAATTTGACCTCGAAAATCCGGCAACTTCAAAAATATGGCATCGAAGGCCACTCCCTCCCCCCCCCCCCTTCTTTTTTTCTATTCTTCCGACTTAAGGACCAAACAAAAATAACAGTTGTTTGAATTAAAAATTTCGAGATCAAAAGAGTTGGCCTAGAGGACACTGAGATCACTCAAACTGTGCTAAATAGAACCGCCGATAACGCTATAGTAGCAGCTCAGAGGAAGGAGGACGAGGAACCGGCAAAGAAAAGATGCCACTTGAAAAATGCACATGTTTGACTAGAAAATTACTATATGCTTTAGAGGAACAAGCCTATATTTCCGAAATCCAAGAAAAACTTGTTAAAGAACGGAAAAATTGAAGGAAAGGAAATTGACATCGATGATTCGGAAATTACACAAGAATTGATTCCACGTTTATTAGAATTTATGTACCATGGAAAAAAATCAATGTTTTTTTAATATTTTCTTTTCTCACTTAAATATTACTTCGTTTCCATGCATTATTAAGAATATCTGATGTATATTTGGTCTTCTTTCAGAAATCTGGAATTTAAAAATATCCGGCGAAATCCCGGTTCCGACGATGCCGAATTTTCGAGGTTATACTGTGCATTATTAACCAATCCTCTAAATTCTTCGTCACATAAATTTTACGATAACCTCTCATCACATTCTTTAATTCTCCAGCACACAATTTGTCATATGGGATATATTTATAACTACCGACGGCGGTGAAATATGGAAGATAAATGGACAGTATCCCACTCCCCATAGAATAAAATTTATATTGTACAGAAGTGAAAATAGGAAAAACTAGTTTATCCTATGCGCGTTAGAATCTTAGAGTAATGGTTAGAATAAACTAGTTTGGACTAGGCCTAAAATCGGGTTTGGCCGGTAACAGAGACAACAGAAAAATTAGCAGGCAACGAAATATGCCTTTGTCGCTAATAAAAATAAATGAATATATATATTATTATTTTAACACAATCATATTGATTGGTAAAGATATAAAAATCGAAATTTTTCCAACTGGGTAAAAAAAAAAAAAAAAAAAAAAAAAAAAAAAACTAACTCTTGATTGGTCTTCATCGTTAAATCGAATTCCTTTACCTGCGGATTACTCCATTGAAAATGTCTGAATGGCAGACAAGATGCTATTATAAAAAAATTCGAACGGGTGAAATGCGTCGGCCGGTTGTCGTTCCGTTAAAAATTTATCGTTAGTTTTCGGCCCTGAACACGTCTTCGTTCACTAGGGAAATTTTGAGATCAGTATAATATATGTTAGTTTATCTTAACTCAGCAGGACGCGCGCCGTGAAACGTAACGCGCCAACGGACATGAGTTGTCAGCACACTCCAAACATATTAAATGGCATAACTACGAAAAAAATCTCAAGATTTCAATCTGTTAGGGAAATTCATGATAACTACACTCTTTCTCGTGAAACTGAAATGTTAAATTATCGTTAAATTTAAAAATTAATAAACAATAAATTAAAAGTATTCACATTTATTTTCCTTATTCGAAAAACTTAATTTTTCTTTACAATTTTTATTATGATAAATTTATACATTATTATGGATTAAAATTCTGAGATTTATGAATTTTCGTAATAATTAAGGTGTACATGGATCAGAAACTTTAGATTTTTTGCAGTTTTTGCATATAACTTCTATTTCTATAGAACTTCCTATAATTCTATAAGACAAAAAAAAAGAACCTGAATTCACTGTTTTCATACGCAACGCATGGAAAGTGACTTTAGAAGCCGGTACTGATGGACCGGACCACTGCAGTTTATAGGCAGAGACAGCAGACAAATATTTTCGGGCATGGGTTGTTAAAACACCCCGCGCCCGTATTGCTGGGTTAATAAAAGTATGTTTCATAACTATGTTGTTTGAAATTAAAATTTTAACACACTTTACATATTCCTTTAATGGAAGCAGGACGTTTCGGTCCCGACAC
Organism: Maratus speciosus; assembly: GCA_963932465.1. Classification (NCBI taxonomy): domain Eukaryota; kingdom Metazoa; phylum Arthropoda; class Arachnida; order Araneae; family Salticidae; genus Maratus; species Maratus speciosus. Next base: position 414,678,885 of record OZ010790.1, on the reverse strand, counting down.
TTCGGTCCCGACACTTCGGTCCCGCCATTTCGGTCCCGCCGTTTCGGTCCCAAGACATTTCGGTCCCGAGACATTTCGGTCCCAAGACATTTCGGTCCCGAGACATTTCGGTCCCAAGACATTTCGGTCCCGAGACATTTCGGTCCCAAGACATTTCGGTCCCGAGACAATTCGGTCCCGAGACATTTCGGTCCCGAGACAATTCGGTCCCAAGACATTTCGGTCCCGAGACATTTCGGTCCCAAGACATTTCGGTCCCGAGACAATTCGGTCCCAAGACATTTCGGTCCCGAGACATTTCGGTCCCAAGACATTTCGGTCCCGAGACAATTCAGTCCCAAGACATTTCGGTCCCGAGACAATTCAGTCTTAAGACATTTCGGTCCCGAGATATTTCGGTCCCTTCTCCAGCAAGCTGAAATTTTGTGCACTTGAAATAGGTGACAATTTTATAGGGGACATTGTAGAGTTTTTTAAATAAAGGCCTTAAAATTTTAGTAAACGCACACAAATTTCGTATGGTAATAATTTTTTAAAAAACAAGGGGGGGGGGGATTGACATTTTCTATATTTTAGTGTATCATAAGTATAATGGTCTGATAAATTAAGACATTTATAACTCGATCTATAATTGTCACAAAACACTCATATTTTGTATGGTAAACGTAAACTTTATAAAAGGAGGGACATTATCAAATTTTTTAACTGAACTCCCTAAATTTTAGTATAACTCGAATATAAGGACTCGAAAACGCAAACACTTATAACACAGATCAAAATTGTCGCAGCCCACACAAATTTCCTATGATAATCATAATCGTTTTATAAGGCAGGGGGGGAGGGGGGTGGTGCTCTGTTGACTTTTTATATATTTTACTGTATCTTAAGTATAAGGTTCTGATAAATTAAAACATTTATAACTCTCTCTGTAATTATCGTAATCACACTCATATTTTGTACGGTAAACGTAATCTTTAAAAAAGGAGGTACATTATAAGATTTTTTAACTGAACCCTTGAAATTTTAGTATAACCGAATATAAGGGCCCGAAAACCGCAAACACTTATAACTCGCAATCAAATTGTAGCACCCCATGCAAACTTTATATGGTAGAAGTAATCGTTTTGAGGAGTGGGGGAAGGGAGAGTTCTGTGGATTCTTTATAGAAGCTCCTCATATTTTAGTCTATCATAAATATAAAGTCCAGACAATTTAAAAATATTTATAAGTCGAGCTTTAATTTTCATATGCAAATGCCCATGCCAAAATGCACATATTCAATTGTATATAATTTGCACACTATGTGATTAATAATGAAAAAATCTGCAAATATTTTTACAAATCTTTATTTTATCCTATTATTTAACGGCGCATCAATTTTAAATGTATTCCATTTTACATATTTTTTAAAAAGGGGGTTCTTAACATGGAATTGTGATAAAAACACATTATTTTTTAAATTCTGCACCGGAACAGACTAGAACTTTCTATTTTATTTTAATAGTTATTTTAATTTACTATTTTTTGAAAAACTATTTAAAAGTTTGCATTAATCTTTTTACATGTAACAATAATATTACCGCTATTTCTACCAATGTCGAATGACAAGTTTAAAAATATTTTTAATTTTGAACCACTTCACCGTTTGCCCCGAGATAACTCGGGGATAAAAGCACTTTTTCCCCATACCTGTCGACGGTGAAGTGGTTTGCAACAATTACAAATCCTTTTTAATATATTTAAGACTTTTATATGCTTATTGCATTCAAAAACTACGAGCACAATAAACATAAATCAAAATTTTAAAATTTCTATTGTCATAAAATATTCTTTTCGTATTTAAAATTAATTCTGTATTTCAAATATTTCTTTGTTATTTATTTGACTTATATACTTAGAATTAAAGCAGCCTACACGTTTTAATATGACAAATAAAAAATAAAAATGAAAATACAAAAAAAAAATAACATAAAATCTCAAAATAATAATGTATAGTGAATCACTTTTACGTAAAATTTCACTTTAAATTAAGAAATTTTATAAATATATCACAATGAAGAAATTTGGAAATTTAGAAAACATATTTGGCTTTTCTTGATGTCTATATGTTATTCATTCAAAAGAATATTATACATGTATATATATATATATATATGTCAAGTGCAGATGTCCTGGCTTCCCCGATTTGATTATGCTAAATAAAGATCCAGATAGAAGAATTATTCTACTCGCGCTCTCTTTGTTCTAGTCAGCCGGCGCTTTTTTGTAGTCACACGGCATTTTTCATCATTAATGGCTTAAAAAAACCGGGACGACATGCAGTGGCGTAGCCAGAATTTCGTTTCGGGGGGGGGGGGGAGGGTCCAGAATTTTCCCTTCATGTTATATATATAGTAAAACCTGTCAAGATGAAATTGTAAATATTGGTGAAAAATTCCGTTTTACACAAGTTTCCGTGTTATTTGGTGTATTTGTATAGTATTCTTTTCCGTAGCACTATGGAACATTTATGTTTAAGACAGAACTCTGTTATAGACAGGTTCCATTTTTAAAAGTTTTGTGTATTTATATAAATATACTTATTTATATCATATGAATAGAATAAAACTTGTCAAAATAGTAATTGTCTATAACAGAATCCTGTCTTTAACGTAAGCGTTACATGGTCTTAATATGAATTGCGATACAATTAAATTTGCTGAAAACCTGTTTGAAAAGGGGATTTTCACCCTTCTTTAGTGAAGCATAGTGAAACCTGTGAAAGCGGTATCTTTCTATAACGGAATCCTGTCTCAAACGGAAGAGTTTAAGAATCCCTGCGAAACGAACAATAGATCTTATTGATGTAGTGTATCTTAGAAGTATAATTAATTACAATTCTTTACATGGAAGCCTGTCTAAAATGGAGCTATTTACCAGTCCTTGGAATCTTGTCTTGACTGTGTATATATGATAGAAGTATTTCGAGTAACTTTAAGAATTTAGTTATATCCTTATTTAATTTCTTAATTAAAAAAAAAGCATGGATAAAAAATATAAGGCCAATCTCTATAACTGCAACTAATAATACATTCAAGTTACATTAATATTTACCAGTGAAAAAGATTAACTTATGATGTAAAAATCTGAGCGCATACTGAAGAGTTAAATTTAATTAACCCATTCGCTGTCATTCACGAGTATACTCGTGGCTTTAATTTATTGATTACTTTGTCACCACTATTTTAGAATTTAAAAAAAATGCCTCATTTATTGACAGAAATTTCGCTGTATTAGTAAAGCGAAATTTATCTTTCTGAATTTGTGCTGGCAAACGACCTTCAACAAAAAATTTGAAAATTCTTAGTTTTGGCAGCGAATGGGTTAAATCAAGTTTCATATTACATAACATTTGCCTAAAATAAAGTTAGGGTCAAGTGGTTAAGTGTAAAACAGCAATTTTCATGTTTAATTTTTTGCCATTGAATTACGAATTTGTGCTGTAATAGATATTGGATAATGATTTCACATAAGTGTCAATCGCATGAGCCGTTCATGCAATCCGCCGCGCTCCCCATGGAAATTTTTGAGGTAACCCAGATAGCATGAACATTAGCAGAAAGTTTGATTTTTTCTGATATTATCTTGCCGTGACAAATTTGAATTGAGAAATTCGCAGCAAATCTCCCGCAAGGTATACCATTCACCCACTTGCATGAGTAGTTTGTTGTGAAACTGATGGCAAGACTGTCTTTAATTCACGAAAGCAAAAAATCTCTCTGTTGAGAGACTCAACAACAATGAGAATCAGCACATACGCAGAAATTGCAGAAATTTTATTCGGTAGGCACCGTTTTTCCTAAACGCTATACTTATTAAATACCAAAAAATGCTCGAAATGAAAAGTACAAATATTACCTAAACTTGTTTATGGTGATAAAACCTATGCCTGCGCCTTCTGACGGCGCTTTCGCATCAATAGACCTGATCAGGTCTATTGACCCCTTCGAAGGGGTTAAACTTATAGTGTGATATGGAAAGATTACTACTTTGCAGTAAGTTTGAAGTATTTTTGTTTACTTGTTTGCCGTTAGTTTGCAATAAATTTGATACAGCATGAATTTAACTTGCACGACAAGTTGAAAACACTCATAGTTATACTGTTAAGTAAAAAAAAAATTCAAAAATTGAATTGTTTTTATTAAACGTATTTATCAATTCAAAATTATTTTAATTATTAATTGTTTAGATAACTAATTTATCAATTGCTTGTTTAAAAACTATTACATGAACTATATAATAGTTTTTATAGGGTAAATGCAAATGTATATTTTTTTAATTTTCGGTTATTATAACGTTATTAACTTCATTAGGATGTATAAAAGTGATAAAGGTTCTGAAGATAAACATGTTGTTTATTCATTTATTAGTTAGCTTATAATATTATTTTTGCTCTTTAATTATAATTAATTAATAATTTCTTACTTTTCGCGAATTGTAAATTATAACTGTACTTAAAAAATTAAAATCTGCATAATATCAACTAACACTGTTAAAAGGTATTTTTACGTATTTGCACAATGTTGCATTATTATTATTATTATTATTATTATGTTTAATTAATTAAGTAATTATTACTTAGACTTTATGTTTCTGACTGATTTTTCAAAAAATTCCTATATTATTTTTTGGAAATTATAAATTAAAACTTTTGAATAAAAACTTTAAGTGCTATTAATAATTGCTACTAACAATTGCTATTAATTTATTCTCAAAAAAGTTAGGAATTTTAGTATAAAAATTAAATTAATATTTTATTAAATATATTTTTTATTTAATGCATCCTTAATTTATTAAATTAATAACATTATTAATATACATTACATTTTTTTACTTTAAAATAAACTCAATACATAATACATTTTATATTCAATTTATCATATAGTAGTTATAAACTGAAATTTATCTTTTACATGTTTATTTATTTTATATTTAAAGTCACCGAAATTTAAAACTATTAATATAATTAATAATAAAACTGAAATAAAAAATTATTATTTTTTTTTTCTGGGAAAGTGGGAGGAAAAGGGTAATATTAAAAATCAATAAATAAACGACAAATACAAACAAGTTGGAAATTGCTCGTCAAACGTGGCAAATGAGGTGCGTTCGTACTATAACTAGTTTTATAATTATTTTTTGCACCCCATATTGTACTGAATGTATATTTTTTTTTTGCACTTCATGAGTGCATAGCCTGTGACATCATTAAAATGCACTTGCAATAATTTTTTCCCATTCCCCGTAATGTAACGCAAAACTTTTGACTGTCTCTGTAATTAAACTATACACCGATTTTCATAAAATTTCAAATGGCTCGACAAAATTTTGTAACAATTATATATTTAAAATTTCAGACCACTCGGAAGGCTGTAACATCATTAAAATGCACTTGCAATAATTTTTTCCCATTGGCCGTCATGTAAAGAAAAACTTTTGACAGTCCCTGTAATTAAACTATGCATCCGATATCCATAAAATTTGAAATGGCTCGACAAAATTATGCAACAATCATATATTTAAAATTTCAAACCATTCGGTTGGGTTGTTTTTGCTCTGTTATATGCGGAGACAGACGGGCAGAACGACGACTATAGGTGCTATGTATTTATATAATTACGAACGCACCTAAAAACCTTAGTTTTGTCAGTTAAAAATTGGAAATAAAAGTAATTAAAATAATACTTACACTATTACATAAAATAAAAAATAATCATCTTATTACAAAGAAATATGCCCAGTTTCAATAAAATTAGTTCACAAAAATCGTCTGCAATGGGTGAGAAGACTGTTAAAAATGCAACCAATAATTATTTTTTTTTTAAATGAAGCGGTGGGTGGAGTTTTCTGACAACAAAATATTTTTCCTGGCACACCTAATTACCAAATCACTATTGTTTTCCCAATGTTTATAATGGTAAAGTAACTTATGAAAACAAAATTATAACTTTGTATTATAAAAGTAATAAGAAAAATTAAATATTTTTGCTTCAATAAATATATCTCATTTCTGAATTATTAAAGGAGAGGATGTAGAAGAATGATCTGAGGAAATATTTACCTACAATAGCTTATAAGTGTCCAATTGAATTATTGAAGACATTTATTATTAATCTAATTGTAAGAAGGAGAAAAAATAAGAACAGTTTTTTAAATTATTTAATTAATGATGATAATTTAAAGGTTCTAAAAAACGTATGAAAACAACCAAAAAATCATCTATGGCAGTTTATAGTATATATAAAATACCTAATATTAATAACAAATAATACAGCTTAAAAAATCCATTTTGTTAAATAATAATAATAATAAAAAGACAATGTCCCCTGTAAAATTATATCACATTGTTCAATCAAACAAATTTTCAGCTCGCTGTGATTTCATTATCACGAGTTATAAAACTTTAAATTTATCGGACTGTTATATTCAGCTTTTTTTTTTAATTTGGGGAGTGGGGGTGTTAAAAAAATTTAAAAAGGCCCTAAATAATGTTTAAATCACAGCGTTTGGCGGCCCACGACAATTAGAATACGATTTATAAGGTGGTGGGCACCGAAATGACAAGGGGCCGAAATGGCTAAGGACCGAAATGGCCAGGGATCGAAATGGCTGGGGACCGAAATGGCCAGGGACCGAAATGTCTCGGGACCGAAATGGCCAGGGACCGAAATGTCTCGGGACCGAAATGGCCAGGGACCGAAATGTCTCGGGACCGAAATGGCCAGGGACCGAAATGTCTCCGGACCGAAAAGGCCAGGGACCGAAATGTCTCGGGACCGAAATGGCCAGGGACCGAAATGTCTCCGGACCGAAATGGCCAGGGACCGAAATGTCTAGGGACCGAAATGGCCAGGGACCGAAATGTCTCGGGACCGAAACGGCGGGACCTAAATGGCGGGACCGAAGTGTCGGGACCGAAATGTCGTGTACCCTCCTTTAATGTACTTACTATGTGCGTTAATCTTAAAAAAGATAGGAAGTTTTGTAACTATGTTATTTGAAGTTAAAATTATAACACTCTTTTCATAATCTTTTATTTTACTTTATGTGTTAGTTGATCTTAAAAAAAATAGGAATTTTCCTCTCTATGTTATTTGAAGTTAAAATTATAACACTCTTTTCATATTCCTTTATTGTACTTAATGTGTTAGTTTATCTTTTTAAAAATAGGAAGCTTCGTAACTATGTTATTTGAAATTAAAATTATAACACTCTTTTCATATTCCTTTATTGTACTTAATGTGTTTGTTTATCTTTAAAAAATAGAAAGCATTGAAACTACGTTATTTGAAGTTAAAATTAGAACACTCTTTTAATATTCCTTTATTGTACTTAATATTTTAGTTTATCTTTAAAAAATAGGAAGCATCAAAACTACGTTATTTGAAGTTAAAATTAGAACACTCTTTTCATATTCCTTTATTGAAATTAATATATTAGTTTATCTTCAAATAATAGAAAATTTCGAAACTATGTTAATTGAAGTTAAAATTATTACACTCTTTTCATGTTCCTTGATTGTACTTAATGGTTAGCGTATCTTAAAAAAATAATAAGAATTGTCGTAACTATGTTATTCGAAGTTAAAATTTTAACACCCTTTTCATATTCCTTTATTGTTCTGAGGCTTGAGAGTTAGGGTATTTGTTCTGTCTGTTTCGTTAAAACTTTAGAAATAATTTTTCTCTAGAAATTCTTAATCTTTTCACACAGTTAATTAAATAACAGTAAGTGTTTCTTAAGCAATTATTTTAAAATATTTGCTATTAGCAATACCGTTTGACGTCTTTCCTCGTGCATCCTCAGAGGAATTCCAGTTTCTTAATTATAAGCAGCTTATTTTGTTTCTGTTTAAGTCAATGTAATTATACAATACTTTTTACCTTAAAAATACTACTAAAGCTTAAATAATTTGTTTCTTAATGAATTGGAAAATTATTCTACATGCAAAATCCATATTTGAAACAGTTACAGTATGCTAATTTCGCATTACACTTTGTTTTAAGTTTAAAGGTTCATTCTGTATTAATTAAAAAAATAAACAAAGAAAGACATTGTAATTAGCAGACGTTGTAATATCTAGTTCTTTTTCAAGTGTAATCAATTATTCTCGTTATTATGAGATTTAAGATTAATTTTTTTAAAGAAAATCAATGAACAACTTATTAACTTATTACAGATTTAGCCATATAACTTAGAACTGCCTTAATTCATCTTTGCTGATATGTATCTTAGTTTATGTACTTCATAAGTTATCATGATAAAGACAATTGATTTTAAGGTATAAAAAATTTAGAAGAAAATTTAAGTTTAATTTTTTGTATTTAATGAAGAGATACTTTATATTTTGTAGATCATTATGATCTTTCAAACTAAACATTATTGTATATTTATTGAAGAATGGAATTACAAATATGAATTAATCTTATTGAATCATTGAAATGTTATTTTTTCCTCATTTTTATGATGCAATTTCTTCTGCGTAAAATTGGATATGTTTTTGTCTAGATAGTAAAAATCTTCTTATTATAGAAAATAACCTTAATACTTATGACACTTAAAATAATATAAATATAGCTAAATTTATCAGAAAAGATTAAACACTTCATGTCTTTAGGGAAACGAAGATGAATAATATACTTAACAGTCTTTGATCAGTCTTATTGTCTTATAACCAGTTTTTCTGTATCAAGGGTACACGAGACTCTAAATGCTAAAAAAAAAAAAAAAAAAAAAAACTGTCTAAATTAATAACAGTATCTTTTTTTTTTTTTTTACTTTCTTCATTCTATATAAGAAGAAAGTACTGGATTCGTAAAAAAATTAGACTTCCGATTCCTGATTGATTTATACATTTTAGGATGTCCTGGACACGACTTGATTGTTTTTTTAATTTGTCTGTCCACGTGTCTGCGCGTCTGTCTGTCTCTCGGTATGTGACATAAATTTTGTGGTCGCTCTAACTCAGGAATTTCTGCGTAGAATAGGATAATGTTTCATATGAAGGTCCTATTCTTATGTGAAATGGTGGGTGCTGATTAGTTTTTGAGAAATATCCCACAAGAGGGTGTCAAAATCTATCGTGATTTATGTGATGCTTATGTCTTCAGTTTATGTGCGTAGTATTGAAAAAACACATCATGTTTAGAATCCTCGTGATAGCCATAGATTAACATTCTATTTTTCTTGTGGTCATGTATAAGGTGATGTCGAAATTCGACGATTTATTCGAAATATGAGTAGCTTATATCACCAGTTTAAATTCAAAGAATTATGTGAAACTTTGCGCTTAGCATTCTGAATATGGTAAAACATTGTCATTCAATTTATATGGAGATATCTAAGGGGGGGGGGCGAAATTCAATGTTCCTGTTCAAATGTACGCCTATTTATTGATCGTTTTAATTTCTTGTACTATTTAAATCATTTAATTGATTTGATTTATATAAAAGAAAAATTTTGGATTGCCTTAACATACTAAATTTAACTTATATCTTTTTGAAATTATTATTGACTACATTTTTACTGATTAAATAAAATTGAACTATAATGCTTTATATTATACATCGACTAGTACTGAACTTTTCTGAAAATCATATTTGTAAACTCATTCTATCAGCTATTTGTATCAAATAATAAGAGTATCGGTGTTCGACGGAATATTGCAAGTGCCAAGGGTGATAACGCTTATCTTTCCCCGTTAAGTTTCACTCTGCAGTATCCTTTGTGTGTTGAAACATTGTTCCAGCCGGGGTAAAATTTGCGACGAAGCTCAGTTCCGGTACTTCCCAGTTTTTAGTAAATATTTAAATATTTTTCGGAATTCACCGGATCTAAAAAATACAGGGCTCCGGAGACCAGTGCAATAGTAATTCCGAAAAATTGAAGCCTAAATTACCCTTTCCTTTCCCTCCCATCTCCAAATTTCTGCATTCTTTTCTATCAAAACACTTATATTTGAAGTAGTGTGTCGCATACGTAGGAGATGGAGATGAAACGACACGTAATATTTTATGAAAAATTTTCTTATAAATGTTTTTGCTAGTTATTCATTCATTATATGGGATATTCTCACAATCTTTTGACTTTTATGTCCCTGAAAAATAATTTTTATTTTAGTACATATTATTGTGTTTTTTTTAATTTCATATACTGAGAAACATCCCACTGCGTGATTGCATAACGATATTAACGAGATAAATATGTTTGTGACGATGTTAGGGGTCCAAATACCAGGAAAACTTCTATACCGCCCGGTGTCCCTGATGCTGATTTTTTAAGTTTGGAGTTGTCTGTATAGAATTCTTTCAATAAAAATAATTCGATGTAATTTTTTTCTAAAACTGGAACTATTGTTTTATATAAATATGTAGCAAAAAATTAACCTGCACACATTTTTAGGGTTGTTATTCTTTTTTAAACTCTGTCCCTGGGTTTTAGATTCATTACCGTCTCTCTTCTAAAATTATACACAAAATCACTTCCGATGCAGCCACAGAATTTTTTATTTTTTTTTTTCAAGTTTTATCTCATGCAGAAGTATGCTATAGAAAGAATGTCTAAAATTCGTTGACGGGAAATTTACTGCAGAATTTAAATCAGCATTTATAATCAATTTCAAGCATCGTGGCTTTAGTGGGAGTGTTACCGTCCCCAAGGTTTATTTCTGCACTTTTCGAGGTAAATTTTTTTTTATAATTTAATCCAATATAAATAACTGTTTATACAAATCAATGAACATTTTGGCTACCACTTAGTCTTAATATGATTTGCCTAAAGTAGGTGGCAATTTTCCTTACCGTTCCATCCTTACCGTCCCTTTTTTAAAACCCTTTTACGACAATGTTATACCAAAATTTTGTACTAAAAATACTACATCGTTATTATTTCTTATTTGAATGTCCTGTGGGTACTATGCAAATTCATTATAAGCAAAAATTTAGAAGAAAATAGAACGTTATAGTGGTAAAATGGTAAGGAAAATTAAACTCGCAAGCTTAACTTAAACCTCATTTAAATAGAAAATGTTTTGCTGCTGACCATTTTTTCTTTATTTTGAATCATTAAGGCATTCGTCTATCTGATTAAAACGCTCTTTTAGCAAGTTTAATTTCACTAGATTTTTATTCCCGAAAGTCAAAATATTGCGAGAAAGCCCCATATGTATATTGGATTGAGGAAAAAGCAATTTCGTTTTTCTCCTAATAGCTAGCTTTAAAGTCGCATATCTCCAGTAATACTTATTCAATAAAGCCATACGATAGAGCGTTTGAAAGGTAACTGCCCACAGAATATTCTAGTTACAAAGGTAGCGTCGTCTGTTTACTCAGACAAAAGGTATTGCGTTTTGAAAATGAAGATTACAGAAGCTCATTTTGGTGCATACTTGCTCTTCAGATTGTAAAAATTACCGGGAACTTAAATAAATTTGTATTTAAAACATTTTTTTTTAAATACAAAGTTGTATTTAGCTAATACAAAATTTAGAAAATTTCAACACTATAATCACCTTTTTTTTATTTTTTTTTTTTTTTTAAACAATAAAAAGAAAACTTTAGGTTCAGTTTATACAGAAAACGTGAGACATGTTTTGAAAAGTAAAAAAAAAAAAAAAATCAGAAATTTTTGGAATATCATGCGCATTATGCACAAACACGTCATTTAGAGAAAAATTTCAAAGTTTCGGAAACATCGCTTTAGTAATAAGCGGGTATAATTTTAAAAGCCATTACTTCGGCTCTAATGGGAATTTCAAGGAAACAATTATGTCAAAATGATCAGAAAAAAATAGGAGTTTAACATCTTAAAAAATTAAAATTACGAAAATTTTTAAAGCTTTAAGAATCCTGAGACCTCTTAAATCTAAAAATTCTATTGATTTCTGAGGTTTCCACAGATAACGTAACGCTTTTTGGAATAGAGGTTAACTCGGAAGATATTATATTATATTTTTTGTTTTCGTAGTTACATTTTATTTTCATAGGTAAAGAAGCATTTTTCTTTTTCACAGTGTAATAATAAAGTAGTTTTAAGAAAAATCGTCTTCTTAGAGAAATCATCACAGCTCATTTATTGAATGTATTCAAAATTTCTCAATTCTCGTTCTCTAGTTTCCGTTCAACTATACACTTCGTCTTGTAGTAAGAAAAACGTGTAACTGAGGCACGTTTCTTTCTGCTATAGAATTGAAATTGAATTTTGTTCAGCTGTTATATTTTCAGATATGCGATAAAAAATGAAAAAAGAAAAAAACTAATCTATGTGACTGAAAAAAAAAAAAACTTTCAATTTCCACTTATACAAGTATGTGCCTCTGGAATGTTTATTTATTATTTTTCTAAAAGAAATGTGTAAAAATATATTCAAGAAAACGTTATGTTTTACATAGGCCTTATTCTTATGTGTGTTTCTGTTCATACACTATAACAAAACCAAAATTTACTAAAATAACTTAGTATCTTAGTCTGATATGTAATAAAAAAAGTCTAAATTATACCAAATAACTTTAATAAAACACTTGGTAGATTTGAGTATTTTCCAAAAAGAAGTGGTGTAGAGAAAAAGAAAAAAGACTCGCAATTATGAAATCATAAGAAAGTTTATATGGAAGTATTTAAAGCGTTTAATAAATAAATTTATAGATATAGAAACTACTATGCGAAAGATTTTATGACTACGCATTAATAAAAAGTGGCTATTTTTAGTTAAGTGTGTTCTATTTTGTGTTTTTAAGTTATGAAATAAAAGTATTAAAAAACGCACACCGAAAAATAGCAGATATTAATTTTAAAAAAAATGAAACTAGATATTCTCAACAGATTAAATTTTAATTTGATCATATTTGATGGATCAAGGCTTAGTTTTGTTTGAAAATTACGCTCCAAGTCTGCAAGACAAGATTACCTGTGCCAATCAGGTCAATAGAGTTCCGGTAATAGCAAAACAGGTACTCATTTTTTAGCTATACTTTGCATCCAAAATGTAAGAAAACGTTATAGCTGCAATTATGGATTCCTTAATGTTAGAAGTCTGCGACTTCTAGAAGTTGGTTAGAGAGATAGTATGTAACTACAGCTACGTTTTTTCTAATTATTTGATTTCAATCAGCACATTTACATGATGCTGCAATCAGATAACTTTTAAACAATTTCTCTTTGTAGTTCTTATTAAATAATTCACGATGCACATTAGTAATTCATGTAATAAATAATTTAGACACGACATATATGTACATACTATATTTTTACTAATGCTTAAGCCTACTACAATAGGAGGTCAACATGTGTGCCTCCTTCCCCGCCTGGTTGGAGATTTCAAGGCGTTGTTTATCGACATCACGGTTTTTCACAGGACACAAAGAGGGGAACAAAGGTAGTAGCACAAAAGCGGATGCTTACAGAAGTGCTCTGGGTACTCAAATAATGTAAGAACATAGATGTGTAAAATTCCTGTTTTAGCGCCAATTTCAAAACAGTTCACGCAATAAGCAACAAACATAGAACAAACATTTTTTTGAATTTATAAACTGATTATTCGGGACAAATTTCATTAGGAAAAAGTAAAATTAAAGAGAATGGTGTATAACAATGTCTAATGTTTCAGAAAATTACTTTAAGCGAAATCAAACTGCCATAATCGCTTTTTAAATAAATCACATTTAGAATCCAGAAGATGTATAATTTAAATGACTGATTTAAATGTTTGGAAAAAAAAGTCATGTTCGTTTCCGTTTTCTTCTGAAAAAATTGACAAACAAAATGGTCAATTCATGTAATGTTTCGCGTATATAGTGGCTCGGGGTTTCTTTTGAACTCCTAAGGGTAACGTTTAAAGTAGTTTACTGTGCCCAAGCACACTGTAAAAAAAAAATCTGTAAAGTTACTAAAGTTTTTCTAGGAAACTGGGATTCCTACAACTTTTTATGTAACGGCAACAACAAATATTCATGTAACAGACACACTTTTGCGCCGAAAATCAAAAAATCTGTAAGGTTACTAAGAATGTTTTAGGAAACTGGGATGCCTAGAACTTTTCATGTAACTACAGCCAGGTTTACAGATAAAATTTTAGTAAGATTACTGCAATTTTAATAGATTCATTTGTAAAGTTACAGATTTCTGTAGCTTTACAAAAACTAGTTTTGTAGATTTGTAGCTTTTTTTGTACAGTTACAGATGACAGTTTAGTAAGCATGTAATTTTACATCTGTAGAGCTACAGAACTTTTTTTACAGTGCACACGCACACATTTTAAAAATAACTTGATTATATGACCAGTTATCAAACTTTATATATAAAGCATTGGTCCTGCTTCAAACGAAAAGGCGTTTAATCATAAGAATCCACTTGTTTTCATGGTTATTAAATAACAATTTTTAGCGTTTTTCAAACATAAATGGTGCAAATCAAAGAGGTGTCTGGTGGCGCAATATATCCTCACTCAGCACTCAGCTGCTTACTAAATAATTTTTTATATGATACGAAAAACAAATTTACGACATAAACTCATATTTTAAAGGAAAGTCATATTCATAATAATATAAAATTAATCAGTATAATTCTTAAGAATTTTAGGAGAAAAATGTTTTCAGTAATGTTCATTATTTAAAAAATCATTTCATAAAACTTGTATTTTATATCTCACACTGTAAAAAAAAATCTGTGAAGTTACTAAAGTTTTTCTAGGAAACTGGGATTCCTAGAACTTTTCATGTAACGGCAACAACAAAATTTCATGTAACAGACACACTTTTGCGCCGAAAATCAAAAAATCTGTAAGGTTACTAAGAATTTTTTTGGAAACTGGGATTCCGAGAACTTTTCATGTAACTGCAGCCAGGTTTACAAATAAAAGTTTAGTAAGATTACTGAAATTTTAGCAGATTCATTTGTAAAGTTACTGATTTTTGTAGCTTTACAAAAACTAGTTTTGTAGATTTGCAGCTTTTTTCGTACAGTTACAGGTGAAAGTTTAGTAAGCATGTAACTTTACATCTGTAGAACTACAGATTTTTTTTTACAGTGCAGGTATAAAAACGTATGTTAAATATTTCTATACATCCAGTTTAAATAGGAGAATTTCGAACTCCATTTCATTTTCTTTCCTTCGTCATATTTTCTGACTAGTAGCATCACTTTAACTATAAATTATTACAAGTCTTTGAAAATGAAATTAAGTACAACCCTTCTTGATCTTTTAAGTATTCAATATTAGTTTTTGATGCGTCCTTACGTTTAACGTAATCTCGTAGTTTTAACTTAATTTATTTACTATTTTATTAAAGGACTCGAGATCTTCTAAGAAATATGAAGATTCTTTTTTTTTTTTATATAGCATAGGAACTTATGGATTTCACTTTTCTGTGAAATTTTGGCATGATAAAATCTTTATCTCCGTTTAATCCAAGTGTAGTAAAGCCGCAAAAAGCCTGTGATATCGCTAAAATTTATTAAAATAATATCAATTTATTTTACGTTCTATAATATAACTCTAGCTATGTCATTGTAACATGGATGGAATTTTTAATTGAAAACCTGCAACCTGAAAGGAGAGATAGATCGCACAAAGAATTAGATTATTGTTTTCATAATTATTTCAAAAAAGTTAAATAATTTCGTTTAATAAAGCATTTAAAAAAATTAAGATTTTTAAAATAATCAGTTTTAAAAATGGATGATCTAATTTTTACTTTCTAGCTTTTGGCATAAAAACAGTTTTTTTTTTTTTTTTTTTTTTTTTTTTTTTTTTTTATCATACAGTTATTTTAGCTTGTGATGTTACAAAATAATTTCGAGATTATATATTAAATTATGATGCTTGTAGTGATTGTTTTTCTTTCTTTAATTATTTTTCTTATAGATGAAACATGTTGAATCAAAAAATATATTTTAAAATTACTGAGTAGAAAGGGAGGCATGAGGTGAAATTTGTTATAAAATTGACGTTTAGCTCAATCGTTATTTTTTACACGATTTTATTTCACTCAACTTCCTTTAAGAATGTAAAGCACGGGTTTTATAATCGATTTTTCACCCACCTCTTAGCGCAATTTATAGATTTCTATAAATTATGTACAGTTGTGTATTCTCGATAACAATACATTATTTTCATATTTCTTAGTATAATTATACATTTTTATGCCATTTAATAGCACTGTATACATGCTTTCAATAAATAGCTTTAAATTTTTTGAAAAAGGAATGTCGATATCCGAGATGATTTAAAATATAATTATTTCATATTATCTTGGGTGGAAGTAGATTTTGCCCGAATGGATCACCGCAAGAATTTTTACATCAAATAAAAAAAATTATTAAAATTCTGCTACTTCAGAATTATAAATGTTTTTAGGTAGATTTCGTAAAAAATACTACCTATTGCAGTCGTTAACATGGTGCGACTTTTGAAAATTCCTTTAACTTTTCATTATATGATCTCAGGAACCAAAAACCACACCCACCTAAAAGGTATGTATGTTTATATATATATAGATATACAGATAGATATATATAGATATATATAGATATATATAGATATATAGTTATATAATCATTATATAATATTACAATTCATCATCTTTTTTTATATAAAAAAATAATAATAAATTGAGTATCAATACATTACATTGACATTATGCATAATAAAATTGGATCAACTATTAATAATTTAACTAATCATTAATGATTTTTTAAAATAAATTTAATTCCTAATCACCAACCAGTAGGGTAAATTTCCCATATTTCGACCCCCTTAACTTCTCCGCTTCTGCGAAAGTGGCGCCACTTATGCAGACAAACGCAGATGGCAGACAAACACAGACATGTGCAAGGCACAGGGGACGGAAGGTAAAAGGGGCCAGTGTTGAAAGTTTCATTCGCCAAAGTTTCGTTCAGTCCGCTTACGCAGACAAACGCAGATGGACCCAAGTCACAGGGGACGGAAGGTAAAAGGGGTCAGTGTTGAAAGTTTTGTTCGCCATGACGCATACTTAAACTAAAGACGACGAATTTTCTATTTTTAGTAGACCTGAACTCTTATTACGTTGTTTGTAGAACGTTATTTCCTATACTGCAAGTATTTATTTCTTATTCATTGCATGTATTTTACGTTGGTAAGATTCTGACAGTAGCATCTTACAGCTTATCCCATAGTGAGTTTTAGGACGCTGAATTCACCTTACGGGAACTGAAGATAAGTAATATGGGAAGTAGTGTGGTCGCAATTTCGTCCCCCTTGCAGTTCTTATTTTCATCCCGGGATGAAATTAGGAATGTTTTTTCATGACTTTTTTTTCAATTTTTGTCCTCATGTTTGGATGGCTAATGCATAGTTGCCAATCTCCCGATTGTTTGGACACCAATAATATCTTACAAAAATGTTTTCTTTATTTAATTGCGTTAAAACAGAGATTGTATAAAGCAAGTATTTCTGCATAAGAATATTGGTATGAAAAAAAATCGGGAGGTTGGCAACTACGCTAATGTTTCGTTATGTTATTCTTCCACTGATAATTAGTTCATTTCTTTGTGCCTTACTTTAATGTAAATTAAATTACTTACTCATTTAGAAATAAATTTTGATTTAGTTGTAAGTTAAGTCTCAGCGTATTGGATTTTTTTTGGGGGGGAGGGGGGGCAAAATTGGGACCATTTTTAGGTAGCTTTCTTTACAAAAAAGCTACCTATTGCAGCCGTTCGGAGGAAAGCGATTTCAAAAAATTTTGGTATATTTTCATCGATCATGACCCCCAGACCCCGAAACCACCCTCCGTTCAAAATTGATATATATATATATATATATATATATATATATATGACCTATGTCACACTGTAACTCCCGTAATTATGAACCGATTTCGATGTAATTCGCTGTGTACATAGTACATACCAATGTCTCGACCGAGTTCGTTGGCCAGCTTAATCTGCCGTTTTGTTTCAAAATGGCGGCCATTTAAAATTTTTAAAAAAAATTTAAAAATTGAAATGTGGTACCAAAAAATTAAAAATGGAAAAATATTTTTTTCTTATGTATTTGACCTTTATACAAAGATTCCGGAGCAGTTTTTGTTTCGTCTATATCTTAAAAAATGGCTGAGTTATAGCATTTTGAATTTCTAGCGTGGCTGACATTTTGAAACGTCCTGAATTTTGTCACGCGATAAAAGGCGTATTTATGAACCGATTTGGATGTAACTTCGTTTATACATAGTACATACCAATGTCTCGACCGGGTTCGTTGGCCAGCTTCACCCGCCATCTTGTTTAAAAATGGCGGCCATTTAAATTTTTAAGAAAAATTTAAATTTGAAATGTGGTACCAAAAATTGAAAATTGAAAAAATATTTTCTTCTTATGTGTTTGAACTTGATAAAAAGATTCGGGAGCAGTTTTTGTTTCGTCTATATCTTAAGAAATGGCTGAGTTATACCATTTTGAATTTCTAGCGTGGCTGACATTTTGAAACGTCCTGATTTTTCTCACGTAATAACAGGCGTATTTATGAACCGACTTGGATATACCTTGGTGTGTACATAGTACATACAAATATCTCGACCGAGTTCGTTGGCCAGCTTTATCCGCCATATTGTTTCAAAATGGCGGCCATTTAAAAAATTAAAAAATTAAAAAATTTAAATGAGATACCAAAAAATTGGAAAATGAAAAAGATTTTTTTTGTATGTGTTTGACCTTAATACAAAGATTCCGGAACAGTTTTTCTTTCGTCTATATCTAAAAAAAAATGGCTGAGTAATAACATTTTGAATTTCTCTTGTGGCTGACATTTTAAAACGACCTGATTTTTGTCACGCGATAACAGGCGTATTTATGAACCTATTTTGATGTAACTTGGTCTGTACATAGTACATACCAATGTCTCGACCGAGTTCGTTGGCCAGCTTCATTCGCCATCTTGTTTCAAAAGGGTTGCCATTTAAAAAAATTAAATTTAAAATTCAAAATGAGGTATTAAAAAATTGGAAAATGAAAAAGATTTTTTTTTTATGTGTTTGGCCTTGATACAAAGATTCCGGAGCAGTTTTTGTTTCTGAAAATTTGTTCTTTTGTTGATATCTTAAAAAATGGTTGATTTACAGCACTTTGAATTTCTAGCATGGCTAACATTTTGAAACGATCTTGTATTTGTCACGCGATAACACACGTATTCGCCTATTTCGATGTAAGAAGGCATGTGGATAGTATACATCAACACCTCGACCAAGTTCGCTGGCCAGATTCATCAGCCATCTTGTTTCAAAATGGCGGCCATTAAATTAAAAAATATATATATATATCTAAAGTGAGGTGCAAAAAAATTAGAAATTGAAAAGGGTTTCTTTCTTAACTATTTGATCTTGATATAAGGATTCAGGAGCATTTTTTGTTTGTCTTTACCTTAAAAAATGGCTCAGATATAGCAGTTTCAATTTCTATTGTGGGTGATATTTTGAAAAATCTGATTTTTTGCATGCGACAGCACTCCTATATATTAACCGATTCCGATGTGAGTGAGCATGTGCACAGCAATTACTAAGGTCTCGACCAAGTTCACTGCTTAGCCTCATCCACCATGTTGTCTTAAAATGACAGGCACTTTAATAAATTGCCGAATTTGGCAGCCAAATATAAGTTACTTTAAAGAAAAGTAGCTTGGATAAAGCTGACTAATTTCGCGAAATTCTCATTCATCATATTGATAAAAATTAGTATTGAATCTCCTATATTCGGTTTCCACTAAATTGAGCTTCGTGTGTTTGCATGATATAAGTTGGCTTTTTTAAAATAAGGATTATGAAAGCTACCTCTTCCTCCCGGCACTGGCCGGAAGGACTTTTTTCTTTTGCATTTTCTAGATACTTTTGAAAAAACAATTTTTCGCATTGTTAAAATTTTTTTGTACGATATTTGCCTTTGTTTCTATGTGCGTGGGTAATTAGTCTATGTAAAATCCAACTTTGGTGGATTTTCACCGAAAATTACAATTTCTAAGGGCCTAAAAGTGACTGGGGAACGATAACAGGGCACTTTACCATATATGAAGCCTTAAAAATTTAAACATATATACATGTATTTACTAAATTTTGTCCGCACGATAAAAGTTGCAATTATGCACGGATCGTCTTCAAACTCACCAAAAACTTTGAGATGGTTAATATCTCGACGGGGATTGCAAATGGTAAAAATCGGCACAAAGGGGTGGAAATGGGGGGCGTTGAAAATTTTGAATACTGCCTTAACATGATTCTGATAAAACCAGCTTTTTCAGATAAGTGATAGGAAAAAACAAACATTTTTTGTTATAGCAGTAGCCAACAATAAAAGAAAAACAATAAAATTCTCACCACAACAAATACTTTTTTATTGCAAAATTTCCACGTGAGAAATGAAAATCAAATAAATAGTTTGACAAATTGAAAAACAAATTGAATATTACGTGATAAGTTTTCTAGAGCAAGATTTGCACTTGAAAACTAAAAATCACATAAATAGTTTGACGAATTAAAAAATATATATATTGCGTCAATATTTGGAAATATAATGGACGTCAGCAGGTGAATATGTAACGTCATGGGAGTTTGAAAAAACGTATTAAAACATGACAAAAACTCGACAATCGAAATATTAACATATTTTAACATTTTGAGGTTCTCTGAATTTGTTTTCGCCCTTTTAAAACCTATTCAATGTATATGCGTGTGTGTATTCGTGCATATTACAATTTTCACAAAAAGTTTAGGTCCTTGGAGCTCATTCTTAGTGAAGAAACTGGGTTTATCTCTCATTTTGATTTACGTTTTGTTGGTGAAATTAGCACTTAACTTCGAAATCTACCTCCGCCTGTAGGCCGAGTCAGCAGGGATTTTTTTTTAAATAATTAAATATTTTATGAGATGTTAATATTTTAAATTATCTCAAGTCTCCACGTTTATATTTTTTAGAACACTTAATAAAAAGCAAACAGATTACTGACTGTGCTGTAATTTCCATTTAAGATGCAAAGGAAAGTAACATGCAATACATATTTTTTGTTGATATATATACAATTTTGGAGATTGATTTATTTACTTTACTGTAATAATCGTTTTCAATTACATAAATGGGTTAAACCGTTTGTTTACTATATTATTTCAACAACAAGTATTCATATATTAATAATTTGAAAATTTTCCAGAGAGAAACAATCACCTTGCATACAATATTTCAAATGAAAGTCGTGTTCTGACATATAACATACTTTAACATTTTGAGGTTATCTGAATTTGTTTTCGCCCTTTTAAAACCTATTACATATATATGCGTGTGCGTATTCGTGTATATTACAATTTTTACAAAAAGTTTAGGTCCCTAGAGCTCATTCTTAGTGAAGAAACTGAGTTTATCTCTAATTTTGTTTTAGTTTTGTTGGTGAAATTAGTACTTAACTTTAAAATCTACATCCGTCTGTAGGCCGAGCCGGCAAGGATTTTTTTATATTTTTTATAATTTAATATTTTATGAGATGTTAATAATTTAAATTATATCAAGTATCCACGTTTATATTTCTTAGAACACTTAATAAAAAGCGAACAGATTACCGACTGTGATGTAATTTCCATTTAAGATGCAAAGAAAAGCAAAATGCAATACATATTTTTTGTTGCTATATATACAATTTTGGAGATTAATTTATTTACTTTACTGTACATAGTCATTTTCAATTACTTAAATGGGTTAAACCGTTTGTTTACTATATTATTTCAACAACAAGTATTCATATATTAATAATTTGAAAAATTTCAAGAGAGAAACAATCGCCTTGCATACAGTATTTCAAATGAATGTCATGTTGTGACACATAACATACTTTAACATTTTGAGGTTATCTGAATTTGTTTTCGCCCTTTTAAAACCTATTCCGTATATATGCACGAGTGTATTCGTGTATGTTACAATTTTCACAAAAAGTTTAGGTTCCTTGAACTCATTCTTAGTGAAGAAACTGGGTTTATCTCTAATTTTGATTTAGGTTTTGTGGATGAAAATAGTACTTAACTTCGAAATCTATCTCCACCTGTAGGCCGAGCCAGCAAGGATTTTTTTTATATAATTTAATATTGTATGAGATGTTAATATTTTAATTATTTCAAGTCTCCACGTTTATATTTCTTAGAACACTTAATAAAAAGCGAACAGATTACTGACTGTGATGTAATTTCCATTTAAGATGCAAAGGAAAGTAAAATGCAATACATATTTTTTGTTGCTATATATACAATTTTGGAGATTAATTTATTTACTTTACTGTACATAATCATTTTCAATTACATAAATGGGTCAAACCGTTTGTTTACTATATTATTTCAACAACAAGTATTCCTATATTAATATTTGGAATTTTTTCCAGAGAGAAACAATCGCCTTGCATACAAAATTTCAAATGAAAATCAAATTTCAAATTAATTGCTTAATAGGCGCAAAGGTCAACATAGTGAAAAAGATTCCATCCCGACGGATTCTAACTGTTTATCTCTGGAAAAAATTCCAAGTATTAATATAGCTTCAATCGATGCTGAATTTAATTAAGTTTCATGTTTGCCCCATGTCGGTTGCCCACGGAATAATATTCCATCTTGTGCTGCATTTGTAGCCTTCCCAACATGTAATAGTGAGAAGTTCCAGGCTGGGTACCGTTCGATATGGTTTAGTCGGTAGTATGTCACTGCACAATACTGATGACCCGGGTTCGAGTGCCGGAATGGAATCTTTATCACTATATTGGCCTTTTCGCCTATTAAGCAATTAATTTTAAATTTGATTTTCATTTGAAACAAGTATACCTTTAAAAATATATATATTTCAATAACTGAATTGCTTGTTATTATATTTATACCAGCTGATGCATTTCAGTGAATGTGTTTTTAGTACAACAGAGTAATTTCGTGGAAACTATTTATTGTTATCCAAATTCATCTGAAAAGCTATTGTTGTGAATATTAATTATATTTTGGCACGGAGAAGACCATCACATATTATTAATTTTACCCTGTCCCTTTAAAACTATCTGAGATAAAATGACTAATTTAGAAACGTAAAAATGTAGTACCGTGTTCGTTAATAATATAATAAAATTCCATGAGGAAGATTCAATTTTTGCGTGAATTGAAAAGTCAAAAAAGAAAAGAAATCAAAGATAATTTAAGAAGGTAATTTAGGGATCAGTGAAAGTGTGTAGCATCAAGTGAACTCTTCATTATCCTATAAGTATGTTATAAAGACCCTCTTGTGTTGCAAAAGACTTTTTCTATTCTTTAAGCTTCGAGCCTCATTTTCAAAATAATTAAAAAGCCTTTCTGACTGGCATCAAATTTAAATTAGGAAATTATTTACAAGAGGATTTGGGTAACACATATACTTCTCTTTTATTTCATCCTTTGGTGGTTTGAAGGTAGTGCCTATGTGTCAACAATATTGTATGAAATTTGTACTGATATGCCTAAACAAAAAAGTTTTAACTGATTTAATTTTTCAGTATTTTATGTCTTTTACATGTACGCCGCAACTTTTTTCATTGCAGTCATCTTCTCGCTTTCGTATAATGTGTAACATGCCTTTATGTTGGTGTTCCTTCAAGAAAATGGCTGTTAATTAGTGAAATTTTTAAGTATTTTATGGTATGCAAGTAGTCCACGATTGTTTTGCAGTATCTAATTATTAAAATTTTTGAAGTATAATTCCTAGTTTAAATTATTCCTGCTATATAATTTAGAAGTATAATTCCTATGTCAGAAAATATTTTCCTGTTGTTCATCATCATATAAATGCCATTTTCGTGAAAATAATTATTTTTCTAAAAGTTGCGAAATAAAAATTTTTATTACGTATCTGAGTCCTACAACATCAATACTATTAATATTTTTTTATAAAAACATTTCCATGCTCTGACATGTAAAACAATAGACATTTTTTCTAACTATAGAACTTAAGGATGAAAAGTAACTAGGAACCTAATAAAAATTTGTTTTACAACATTTACAAAAACAAAACTTTTTTCATAAATGACTTTTGGTATGATGAAGAATAACAATCTAAAGATTTTTGTAAATGGTACTATATCCCTAAAACTAATGGCATTTAAATATGTTATTATAGAACTGTAAGTGTGAGTAAAATATAGAGATGTTAATAATTGCGAATAGGTTTAATGTAGGAATAACAACATAAAGTGATGTGATACATTATAAAAAGAGCGAGAAAATAATTTTGGCAAAAAGAACATACGGTGTTTTTATAAAAGCCATAAAATAATCAAAAGGTCATCAATAATTTTTTGCATATGCATACCACAAAAAATTTCATGCTTTTTTTTTTATAATTAAGTAAGATCTTCAAATCAACGATGTGTAAAAAAAAAAAAAAAAAATCTGAGTGTATCACGTAACTTCCACTGTGAGTAAGAATAGACTTTACACGCAGAAAGGATTCTATCATAAAATAAATAATAATCATAATTTAATAATAAAAAAAGCAATTTAATAAATTACAACGACCATTTGAAAAATGATTTTTTCGAAGACTGAAATTTAAGACATAAAAAGTCGCACGGAGTTGATCATACATTACATACGCCATGAATTAAACATTAACATTCCTGGACCCATCATGAACAAATTTTAAAAGAAATTTGAGTTTCACAATTTTCGGTACTGTAGATTTTTAAACTTCTACAGAGGTGGTCATACATTACGTACGCCATGAATTAAACATTAATAGTGTTATTGCACGTAAAAATTGCAAGCGACAAAAATCGCCTGCTACGCGTACGTATTATCCAAGCATTTCACTGGCTGTTCGGGAAAAGTCTTTTTCATCGTATTCAATTTTAAATGAAATTTCATTCTTAAACTTCTAAACATCCCACAATATTACTTTTTACATCGTCGTATAGAGAAAAAAATGTACTTTTAAATGCAACTTGTTTGAAAGCTATATCTAAATTTGTTTCTGAGTTATTAAATTTTTTTGTAGTTTTTATTACTTTTTTTGTCATAGTGGCAACAGAAGTATCCATTTCTGTTGAAAGTAAAGGAAAATACAGGTTACTGTATAGACCAATCAGAAAAAGAATAAAATGCGGATTAAAACAATAAAAAGCTTCAGATATGCTTTTGATTTCCTACCCTGACGACAACAATAACCGACAACAATAACCATTTTTCCAAATGGTTAATAATAATAATAAAACCATGCACTTAAATATTGTTGAGCGAGGAATAGGTAGTGTTTTAAAGACGAAGAGTATTTTCTAGTTTAATTTATTGGCCGTAATTATTTCTGTATTTAGTTTCATCCAACAACACAGGGAAAACATTATTTTTGATGAAAAATTTATTTAGAATTTAAACTTATTAAGAGAACCAAAATTCATGTTAGTAATAATTTACGTATATTTTGAAGTATTATGTTCAGATAATTTGTAAAATTGTTCATTTGTTTACTTGGTTCATTTGTCAAAATATTTTCTGTGAAATAATGACGACTGTGCTAATTAGCAGATAAACTTATTATTAGTACATAACAATATTTATTTAAAAGCGATTCATTTACATTCAATGTTATTTCCAACCATTGTTTTATTAAAATTTCTTTTTAATTTAGGTATATTTATCCCACTAGGTTACGTTATTTATAAACAATTCGTGAAAAATTTGTATGTGTTATTATTAACTGTTTTTTTTTAAGTACTGTGATTTATGACATTTTTGTAAATGATTAAATAGATCATGAATCAGCAATTCAGGAAATAAAATTTCTGTAAATGTTACTAGAAAAATAAAATATGTATTTAGAAACTATTTTCATTCATTCGATATATGTGATAATTATTTAGCCCTTTCGATTCTGGCGTATCTTACACAAATTTTATTCGTTTGTCATCTCTTTTTTACAAGAAGTTTCCTTCAAGTGCACAAATTCAAAAATGCTCTAAAATTAAATAAGGTAAATTTTACTTACCTTTATTACTGGTGCGAAAAACAAATTTTGCAAAGAAATATGATGTCTAGACAAACTAGACACACGAGTGTAAAGGGTTAAGTCTATTCCAATTAAAGAGGAATTGAGTAAATTCTGATGTTATTTTTTTATACGAGCATAGAAGTTTCAATATTGTTTTAATGATTTGTGTTTATTTAAGGTCAGATAACATTAATAAATCTTCAAAATGTATAATAAAAGTAAATTAATTATTTAATCCACCACCCTGCATTCATTTTATTAATTTTCACAGATAACTCTTGCTCATATACATCATAAAATGTGTTTAACTTTTGTATTATTATGTAGAAATATTTAATTGCTTTATTTTTTTACATAGTCTAGAAAAAAAAATAATTACATGTTGGCAGTCGGAAAATGTTGTTTAAGTTTTAAAGTTAAAATTGATAATGAAGTGAAAAAGATCTCAGTGTTTTCAATTACGTATATCGCAGATATTTGATCCCTTAGGTTTAGTACCTACAGTTACAATTAAAACAAAAACATTCATGCAGAATTTGTCGTTATTACAATTAAACTAGGATGATTTTCTGTCGCAGAGTGTAGACTCAGGAATGGAGAGATTTTTCTACAATCTTACAATTAATTATTCATATTCTGATTAGTAGATGTATTTCAATAAACGTGTATTTATGATCGAATTACAGCGACGCGTCTAAAGCAAATTATGGTGCGGCAAGCTAAAGAAATTCAATAACAAATT
This sequence comes from Maratus speciosus, assembly GCA_963932465.1. Classification (NCBI taxonomy): domain Eukaryota; kingdom Metazoa; phylum Arthropoda; class Arachnida; order Araneae; family Salticidae; genus Maratus; species Maratus speciosus. The sequence goes on along the minus strand of OZ010790.1, from coordinate 414,652,113 downwards.
CTGGTGAAATGTCTGTAAAATTATTGACACGTAAATCCAGAATTTCGCCTATAAACCAATTAACTATGACAAAACTTGAATTATGCGCAGCAGTTAAACTGAAAAAACAAGAATTACTGAAATTTAACAAGTTATTTCGGAATTTAATGTAAACAAAATCCTCCTGTGGCCGATTCCATGAAAGTATTATCCAGGATTCGAAAAGAACCATTCCATCTAAAAACCTTTGGCGTGAATAGATTCTCTACAATACAAGAACTAACTAAAAGTACCCAGTGGATACATATTCATCTCAGAAAACCCTGCTGATCTTCTAACCAGAGGAAATTTCTGGGAGTCAGGTGAATCAGAACAAGCTGTGAACTACCCTCTCACAAATTTTCAGCTTTGTATGTGCGGTAGATTTTGCTAGACATCACAGACAAGCAGGCACATAATCACACACACAGAAAGAAAATTCTTTTATTAGTATAGATAAACATTTTACAACATGTATATACAATCTAAATTGAACTGTTTTGATCCTTTACATCAAAGAATATAATATTTTTTTAAAAGACATCAAATAAAATATGTTATATCCTTAACCAAGATTCCGAAATAGTAGCGATCTATGTTAATAGATGGCAGCACTACACAATCTGGAAATGTAAGGCTTTGCACGTAGCCGAGTATATTTCTGCGCAGTTGTAAAATGTGACTTGTTCTGAGAGCTGCGTTTAGCAGCTGCTGTAAATAATGTATATAATAAACTATAAGTAATATTATAGTTATGCCTTGTTCCTTAGTTAAGAGTAATTAGTTATAATAAGAGCTTGGCGATATAATAGTGGCGACGAATGGGATTTAACCCAAATTAAAATGCAGTGAAAAAAAAATTGTTGTGAAAAAAAAAAATCTTTTTCGAAAGGAAAAAAAAAAAGTGGCACGGAAAATGGCCGATAAAGAGATAATTTCTCTGGGACGCTTGGAAGAATATAATGCAAATGTTCCTTGGACTATTTACGTCGAGAAAATTGATTTCTATTTCTCAGCGAATAGCATAAAAAATGATGATATGAAGAAGAATATTTTATTAAGTTCTGGGGGAACAACAATATTTGCTATTTTACGAGATATTATTGTTCCGAATACGCTGAAAGAAATCAGTTACGAGGATCTTTTAAGGAAAGCTAAAGATCATTTTCACCACGCCCTAGTGAAATTGTCGAACGATTTAAGTTCCAGAAACGACTAAGGAAGCAAGGTGAAAATATAGCCGATTTTATAAGAGAGTTACGTCGTTTATCCGAACATTGCAACTTCGGGAATACGCTTAATGACCGCCTGCTTGATCAGTTGATGTTTGGCATCCAGGATAAGAATATACAGCAAAAATTACTGGATTCCAGGGATTTAACGTTCCAAACAGCCGTGGAAAAAGCTGAGTCATTTGAGCTGAGGCTGGAGTGAAATCCCGACACATCGGAGATACTACGACTGTCAATCAAGTGCGTGTTCCGAAAGGAGAGAAATCGAAAGTAGAGAAGTATACTCATGCACCTCAGCCTAAAGAAGATAAATTCGCGCCTGAGAAACCGTGTTATAGATGTTCTAAGAATCATAACCCCAAGTTATGCCCTTTTAAATCTTGCAGAATGCCATTTCTGCTATCGATTGGGGCATTTAAAAATTTGTTGTCGTAACAGAATCTTTGGAAGGAAAAGTGAGAAACCTTTTAAGAACAGAGAAAATAAAACTGTTCAGGAAGAATATTGTTTAAATTTTATGGACGACAACTCCAATAAAGTGTCATGGATTAAATCGGTTAAAATAAATGGTGTAAATATACAATTTGAAATTGATAGCGGTGCGGCTCATACGATTGTAAGTAAAAGTGTTGCTCATAAATTGTTCTCAGGTAAGCTGCCTTTAATTAAATCTAATATTAAGTTGCAAACTTATACTAAAGATTCCTTAACTGTTTTGGGGGAATTAAAAGTAAATGCTGTTGTTGATGAATATTCTATACCTAATTTAAGAATATTAGTAATTAAAGAAATGCTGTTGTTGATGAATATTCTATACCTAATTTAAGAATATTAGTAATTAAAGAGGAGGGTCCGAGTCTAATTGGAAAAACTCGGTTAAAAGCATCAAAGTTATTTTGGCCTAATATAAATATGATTAAAAGCATTTCGAAACATGATTTAATTAGAAATTTTCCTAATGTATTTGCTGACGGGATCGGAACAATCAATGGTCCTCCCGCGTCAATAAAATTGAAAAAAGATGCAAAACCAGTTTTTCTTAAGTCTCGACCTGTTTGTTCCTTTTGCTAAGCTACTGATGTTGAATTGGAACGATTAACTAATGAGGGTATTTTAAAACCTGTTGATCATTCAGAATTGGCTAGTCCTATAGTAATTGTTCCTAAGCCTAATGGTTCTGTTAGAATATGTGGTGATTATAGAGTAACAGTAAATGCAAATACTGAAAATGATAACTATCCTCTTCCTAGAATGGAAGAATTATTTTCTAAATTATCAGGTGGTAAATTTTTTACGTTTTTTGATTTAAAAGATGCTTATTTACAACAACCTGTCGATAACGAAAGTAGTAACATTTTGACTATAAATACACATAAAGGTTTGTTTAATGTGTTACGATTTGCATTTGGGGTAAAATGTGCTCCTGATATGTTCCAAAGAAAAATTGAACATATTTAAAAAAAAAATGAATATGTTGGTATATTTTTAGATGATGTTATTATTAGTGCTAGTAATGTATCAGAACATTCTGAAAGAGTTGAAAATGTTCTGAAATGCTTTTCTGAGCATGGTATAAGATTAAATAAGGAAAAATTAAAATTTATGGTTTCGGAAGTTTCTTATTATGTCATAAAATATCCCACGAAGGAATTAGACCTATTCCAGAAAAAGTTAATGCTATTTTGAATGCTCGTATTACAAATAATGTGTCACAAGTGCGTTCATTTTTAGGCTTAATTTCTTATTATAGAAACTTCCTGCCTAATGTTTAAGATGTTTTAGAACCTTTACATAGATTATTAGATAATAATGTAAACTGGACATGATCAGAAAAGCATGAAAAAGCGTTTCAAAAGGTGAAACAATTATTATGTACATCTCCTGTTTTAGAATTATATGATGTAAACAAAGATATAGTTTTAAACTGTGATGCTTCTGAATATGGTATAGGGTCAGTTTTAAGCCACATTGTTGAGGGTAAAGAAAAACCTATTGCTTATGCTTCGAGAACTTTAAATAAAACTGAAAGAAATTATGCTATGATTGATAAAGAAGCTTTATCTGTAACGTTTGGTGTCACTAAATTTCACCAATATTTAGCTGGAAAAAAAATTAAAATTATAACAGATCATAAACCTTTAATTAGATTATTTGATCCTGTTAAAAAGGTACCTGATACATTATCACCTAGGATGCTGAGATGGTCTTTAATGTTAGCTGGGTATGATTATACAATTGGGTATTGCGAGGGTAAAAATAATAAAAATGCGGATGCATTAAGTAGATTACCTCTCCCAGAAACTGTAAATATAGTGAGTAACCCTGCGGAAATAATGTTTGTTTCAAATAATGATAATTGGCCTATTACTTCTAAAACTATTGCAAAGTGGACAACTGAAAATCCTGTAACTAAACAAATTTTGTGGGTGTTACATGGGTGGCCGAAAAAGGTTAAACAAGAAGAATATCAACCATATTTTCGTAGAAGGGAGGAAAATTCCTGTCTAGAAAATTGTTTATTGTGGGGACATAGAGTGATCATTCCAGAGGAAGGCCTTGAATATATATTAAAATTACTACATTCCGTTCATCAGGGTATATCGAGCATGAAAGCGAAAGCTAAGGGGGTAGTTTAGTGGCCAAATATGGATAAAGAAATTGAACAAATGGTAAATTCTTGTAATAGATGTCAGATGTTTGCGAGGGATTGTCCCAAAATGGAACACTTGAAATGGAAATCTGAACTGCCCCGGTAAAGGATCCATATAGATCATGCCGGTCCTTTTGAAGGTAAAATGTTTTTAATAGTAGTCGATTCTTATACTAAATGGTTGGAGGTAGAGGTAGTACCCAGGTCTGATAGTAAAACTACAAATAATGTATTAAAGAAAATTTTTGCTACATTTGGATTACCTGTTGAATTGGTCAGTGATAATGGTCCCGCGTTCACAAGTGATGAATTTGAGGAATTTCTTAAAAATAATGGAATTAAGCATACGCCTGTTCCACCTTATCATCCGTCTTCGAACGGACAAGCGGAAAGATATGTGCAAACTGTGAAAAATTGTCTTAAAAAGATAGATAAAAGTGACATAACATTGTAAATTTCACGATTTTTGTTAGAAAATCATTCCACTCCTCATTCGGTGACTGGTAAAACTCCTGCTGAATTAATGTTTGGAAGGCCAGTTCGAACAGCCTTTCACTTGGTATTACCATCAAAACCTAAAATACAGCAACCCCTTCACAAATATAAGCTTCATGATTTAGTTTTTGTTAAAAATTGCTGAAAAGGGGAGAAATGGGTAAAAGGAAAAATTATGAAATTATTGGGGAGTAGATGGGTTTTAGTAAATAGATGTGATGGAGTAATGTGTAAACGTCACGTTGATCAGTTGAGACGTAATAAAGAGATAAGTTATGAAATACCAGAAAGAGTTATAGAGATAAATCGAAATGATAAACTAATGTCAGACAAAGTTGAAAATATGGGACATAGTGTTAAAAATTACAGTGATTATGATAGTTATGAAAGGGTTAACCAAAACCGTTTTTCGGGAATTAATGGAAAAATAAAAGAACAGCTTAATAATGATGATACTATAGAACCGAGCCAATCTCAGCTTCGCATGATATTGTGGCAGGTACAGTTGTGAGTAATAAAAATGATGTTACGATAGATAAAACTGTAAAAGAAAATTTGACTAAAAACAATGACGAGGACTGTAAGAAAAGTGCTCCAGTTCGAAGAAGTCATAGTACAAGATTGCCTGTAGTTCGTTTGAACTATGAGGGGAGGGGTGTTATATCCTTAACCAAGAATCCGAAATAGTAGCGATCTATGTTAATAGATGGCAGCACTACACAATCTGGAATTGTAAGGCTTTGTACGTAGCCGAGAATATTTCTGCGCAGTTGTAAAACGTGACTTGTTCTGAGAGATGCGTTTAGCAGCTGCTGTAAATAATGTATATAATAAACTATAAGTAATATTATAGTTATGCCTTCTTCCTTAGTTAAGAATAATAATAAGAGCGTGGCGATATAAAAAAATACTTAAAAATTTATGAATGGTTATAAATATTGGTACGCTGCTTATAATTTTACAACAAATATTTTGGTTGGACAATGTAAGTACCTCCATAATTCAAACATTTTTTTGGAGAACTTCCCATACTTTAAGCAGGTTTTTATTAAATATGATGTGGATATAATTGTCCAAACATTGCAAATTTCTTTTTAAATATCTGTAAAGCATGAATATTGCTTGTCATTATCAGAAACACTGTTCGCTGTTGTATTCTATACATTTGATAGGCTGATAAAAAGGTTATTCTTAATTTGGATTTAGTCAAATTTATAGTATAAGTAAACTTTAAAAATTTCTTTTGTAATGTCAGTTACAGTCAGGAAATTATTATTAGTTTTTTTTTTTTTTTTTTAATCTACTAATATCATTTTTCAATTAATAATAAAATTCAAAAACAATTAATTTGTTTTATATAACCAAGACATTGAACCAAGATATTTCATCCCTTAACAAAGAACAATGCCGCTTCTCATATAAGTTTCGGTCTTCGGAGGCTCTGTTAAAGCAAAAGTAGCTTCAGAAATCGCATATTAAAAACCTGTTATCCGGTCACTTCTATGAGCGACTCATCTTCACGAAGCTATGAGGAACTCAGGAGTGTGAATTCGATTGTTGCGGGTCAACCCTTTTGTACATGGGATCTTGCTGTTGTGACAAACAATTCATCCAGAAGTTTAAGGTTTTATGAGGAGAGATGGGCGGTGCTCCTGCTTAACTGGAAGTATGTACCTGGCGGTGTCTTTGAGTACAGCGTCTAGAATAAATAGTGTGGAAAACGGCTGTAGCCGTAATACTTTAAAAAGTGCTAAAATTTTAAATCCCTTAAATGCCCAATGATGTTGAAATCCGAAGAGGAAATTGTAGCGACATCTGCAGCATATTTCCTAAAACTCCAAGACGACTGCTAGTCTACACGTTGTAATGATATTTATGTTTACATAGAAATTAGAAAATATTCGGTAGATGTCGCTGCTATCGATTCTTCGGTTTTCAGCTTCGTTGCACATTCAAGGAATTCAATCTTTTAGTACTCTTTTGATAGCCGATTTCGACACTATTTATTTTACAAAATATAACTTAGGTAAACCTGGCCCGCCTTGCGCATGCGCATAAAGTTCTGTGAGCTTGTCACCGGAAGGTAGCATAGCCATAATAAAGATATTTCTTTCCTCAAAGTTATATTCGTATATTTATCGTATATTATACATTCTGAAACATTAAGTTTAAATACTACTTTAAAACAAAATACCCCCCAAAAAAAGTTTTGTTATAGAAATTAATATATGATAAATTATAACACTATATACAAAAATATATGAACTCAGTTTCTTTATTGAATGTAAATTTTATAGATCTTAAATTTATTTTCAATATAAAATTAAAATTAAAAAGGCAGAACGAAACAATAATTTCCGAAATGATTTTCTGAAATATATTTTTCAAATTATCTTAGTAAAAAAGCACCTCATAAAACACAACATTTGAATATACCCTAAAGAACATAGTTAAAAATTCTTATACGGTCGCAGAAGATAAACTGGTTTTTAAGAATGCAATTTAGGGTCAATAAAAAATTGTAGCAACAAAGGCACTTTGTGTAATTAACTTTTCCATTTTTGATGCTGTGCAGATACTCTAAGCTTCATTTTCCAAATTATAAGAAACATTCAGAGAGGCATTAAAGTTAAATTTTTAGCACAATGGGTGAAAGTAAACTTTGTATGAGAGGATTAACGCAAGACTTTAAAAATTAAATTTAAAAAATCATGCATTTAAATTTTGCTGCGTAAATGTAATGAATGGTGTTTTAAAGGTTAAGAGATGTTCAATTTTTTTATATATATTTTATAAGAAGATGATATTTAGACTTTTTTTCTCTTGCATTTCTTTTATTGCTTGTGACGCTTGTGCGTATACAGTATTTCTCGAAATTTTGAAACAGCCTTTAATTGTTTATCTGTTAGAGGTACGTTGGCAATGTAAATTGCAGAAGTTTCAAAAATTAGGTATGAAAAAAGATTATCTTAGTGAAATAGCCATTTTCTACTCAAAATTACTAATTTTTTTTAAATACATTTTTATGAAAAGATCATATTTAGATATTTTTTTTCTCTTGCTTATAATGCTTGTGACGCTTGACAGAAAATATTTTCTTACACTGCAGTAAATGAGCGTAAAAGTAAACTAATTTCGCTGTCTTGAAATAGAGAACGACATTTTTTAATACTTCCGATCAGAGCTCCACCATGTTTATTTTAAATTTTGTTCGGGAGTTTACGTGAAAGCATGCTAAATTTCAAATATATGCTATGAACACTACATAATGTACAGTGAAACCTCCCTGTGTGACCACCTCCATTAAGCGACCACCTCCTTGAACGACCATTTTTTCATGGAACGAAATTTATTCTCATAGGTTCAATACTAATTTTACCTCCATTCAGAGACCATCCCAGATGCACTCCCTCCATGAGCGACCAATTTCTTTGAAGAAAATTCCGTTTTTTCCTGGTCACTTCAAGAAGGTTTTATTAGAAAAATTATTCCGGAGAGCGCATTATTCCTCAAACTTGTAAATAAGTTTAGATTTTTTTTTTTATCCCGGAAGCTTTTAAATGTTTAAACCCCTTTGTGCCTTTTCAGGCAATGAATTTAACTCTGATGACAAATTAAGAATGACGGTCAATAAACACCCCTGTCCTATTCTGTAGGGGAACTCTTAAAGAAATAGATAAGTCAATGAAATCGTCATTATTTGTTCCCGTCCAAAGAAATTGCATTTATTTACTGAATTTCGACAGGACTGGGAAATAAAAGTTATAAAAGATAAAACCATAAAATTAAAGCGAACGTCAATGTATTCATTTTTAAAACTCTGCAGTAAATTAACTTATGTAATTAACTTTTGCTTTGATACTTGAATTTTTATATTGTTTCCTAATGTGAAAAATAAATTTTAGCAACATTAATTGTTACCATTTTTCAACAATTAAAATCAAGATTTGAACATGACCTCTATTAAAAGACCACCTCACGGAGTGACCATTTTTTATCGGAACGGAACGTGGTCACTTTAGGGAGGTTTTACTGTATGTGCATTATTGAGAGTCGCATCAGTATTTCCTACTGCAACTATTTTGAGTAGTATCTATCTTCATTTTCAAGTTACACCAAAGAATTTAGTCATACTTATGATCTAGGGGCAATAATTGCTTAACATGCATTGTAATAATGGCTTACTGCTTCTGACAAAAGCAAATTTATAAATATTATAGAAACATAATACTGAGAAGTACCCCATTTCGAATACAAAGTTAAAATATTTAATCTTTTTTTGAATCAAAATATGAAGAAATGTTTGGGTGTAATTTTGAAAATTTTAAAATTTGTTCTATTTAAACGTATAGATGTACCATGAAGCATTTTTTATTTAATATAAATTTAAAGAAGAAAAACTTCTAATCAAAAGATTATTTTCGATTTCCTCTTGAACGTTAGCCATTGAAAAGTATAGGATATTTTTGTATTTTACAGATTTGTCTTTAACATTTGGTGTTTTATTCTTCCTTTCAGTTTGTTACTTATAGTTGATTGTTGTTAATATTTATAGAGTAAGGTATTGTTTATCTCTCTCGATTTTTATGAAAAAATAGATAAAAATAAATTAACTTCTTTAATAAATGTAATTTCTAATATTTTTTCCTGAAATGTAAAATATTATGGTGGCTTCTTTTATACACCAATCATATGTGATTGGATGAAATATTAACAGATATTGAAATTATAGAAAAATAGAAAAAATTTCAGGCGTTTTCCTGGGCGGCAATAATAACCTTTAATCAACGTAAAGATACTTTACCGTTTCCAAGATAACTTTATGAATTTCTTGCTATGCTGGATCAATTTTGACAGAGGGCTACTTTTTTAAATTCAGATTTCCTGATTGGCATCACTTTCTTAAATGTAAAATTCTCTTTGTTTTCGCTTTAATTTTGGTATCGTTAAATAAAGCTAATTGTTCCGTAAAAAAAAAAAAAAAATGGTTCCAATAAAAAAAGCCCACTGGCAACTCCGCGTTAGTTGCTCTTTCCAAATAAACCAATTTCTATGGCCGGAAAAATTGAAAAAAAGAGAAGCCTTCAAACACGAAGTCACGTAAGTTATAAAAACGATTTTTTGAGATAAACGGCCCAATTCGGTAACCAACGCTGGAAGTTTTTCTTTTTTAATTCGTTTCTTTTCAGAAAAATGTCAGTGGTTTTACTTTCTTCAATAATTAATTACAAAAAAGTTATATCAAATATGTTTTAATCGGTTAACGAAATTCTTCTCCGTACAGGGGTATAAGATATAAAGTTGGTTGGATAAGTTATGAAATAGATATTTGTTGTTAAAAAACAAACTTCTAATTTTCGGCGAAGTGGGGACTCAAACAAACTGGTGTACGAATTTAGAATATATATATAATACTTTTTAAAGAGCACAATATATATTAAATTACACGACTACATAAACCTAAAATTAGCATTTGTAAAGTGTCAGTGGATGAAAATAGCCGAAAAACTAGGAACATTGGAAAAATATGCTCCATTCTAAAATCTAAACCCAGTGTACAAAATGAGTAGGGCTTCGTCAATTCACAACCAAATTTGCACACATGTACATGCGATAGACTTCTTTAGACATCGCCAAAAAAGGGAGAGAGATGCTGCCCCTCACACATACATACATAGACAAAAACTTTTCTTTTGTTAATATAGATATGTTTTTTTGTACGAAACAAACACTGTATGAATTCTAGAATGAAAATAATGTTTTTAAACATCTTTTATTATAGCTATTTTCTTGAAAATGAAACAATTGGTAAGTTTTACAAAATTAGAACATCGTATTTATTGTAACATGCTTTTAGCTGATGTGTTGAATTTTATCTTTGATTAAAAATAGTCGTAAAATATGTTTTTAATGAAAAGTGTATATAGCTGTAAAACGAAATTACGAGAGAGCTAAAATATATGTTCGTAATAAATTACGAAATTAATGAAGTATTATGTTCAGTCTCCTGTTAAAAATTTTACGTTTCTTAAATTCAGTCACTTGTTAAAATCACTTTCTAAAATAACGATGCCCCTGCTAATTAGGAGACAAACGTATTATTAGCGGTTAAAAATATTTATTTAAGAACGATTTATTTATATTAAATGATATTTCCAAACAAAGTTTTATAAAAATTAAGTTATAATTTTAAAATATTTATCCAAGTAACTTGAGCTAATTCTAAACAATACTTAAAACTTTCCAGGCGTTTCAATTATCTGTTTGTTATTATTACTTTGATTTACGACGTTGTCATAAATGAAAAAGAACCCATAAATCAGCCATTTGTTATATTATAACTTAAGTTTATGAAAAATTCAAAACTAACTTCAAAAATAAAATCACTGCACATATTTAGAAACTGTTTTTCTGACTAAAATTCTTATTTCAATTATTTAAGGCCATTCTAAATAAAGAGAATTGCAATAAATTACGGTAGTATTTTCTTATAGTTTATAGTTTCGTACAGCTGGCGATCTGGGCAAAATTTAATTATCACAACATGGAGTACAAGTAACAAGAGACCAAACCACCCTCAAGTTCAAAGGCCTTTAGTCCTTTGCTTTCGGTGGGTCGCAAAACTTTTTATGTCCGCTTAATAAGCGTATTTTTTTCCGAGCCCTGAACATCGCTCATTAGATATCGCAAAAGAGTCACGTTTAATAAGCGAACGCTTATGCCTGTAGCCCGCATAATAAGCGATAAACTTCTGTCCCACGAGGTAAAAAATTTCGCTTAATATCATAATTCATAGACCAGAATGCCAATTTAGTGAGTTACTTTTTATTTAGATATGAGAATTTCCGAATAGTAATCTTCGCCTTCTTTAATGGCACGTGAATCAAGGCGAATGTTATTAATCGGAAATAGAGGTAGATATTTGTATAAATTAATCCCCCTAATTTGGAGTACCGCAACTTTTCTTTGATTCTGCATCCTACAATTCTTTGGCTCTCACTTCATATATTGGTTGTACTGAAGTAGAGAAAGATAGGAAATTTTCGGTCCATTTTTTGTTATTCCTCCTCTATTGCAGGGTGTCTGTTGTCGGTTCTTATCATTTCTTCTAATACACCGTAGTAAATAAAGCCTCCCTAATTCAAACACATTTGAAGAGAAAGGGAAAAGTTCTTTCGTTTTCAATTCTACTTCTTCGTTCCTTTCTTCTAATTTGTCTTTGCTCCTGTTTTATTCATGGTAGGTGAGTTACTTGCACCTCAAGTTTCATGGAGTCAATCCATCGCTTATTGTTTTGTCGAGTTTTAGCAAATTTTCTTGTTACTAAGAAGGGTAGTCATAGGGAATCAAATAGAAAATACCTTTGACGATAAATTGGTCATCACATAAAATATGACTCTAATGAGCATGGCAAGAAAAAAAATATTCTTCGCAAAATCAATAAATACACCGGAAACAGAGTTATGTATCATGTTAAATAAAAAGGCACAGCGAACAAAATTGAAATAACTATAAAATAAGAATGACTATAAGGTTACTCAATATCACAATTACTAAATATGATTATAGAACTGGTTTGTTCTGCAAAGATTTATTTGTTTATTTATTTTTTTGGTTTGTGTTAAAAAAAAAAAAAAAGGCTAGATGGACAATTATTTTTTATGGTTTTATTATTGGTTGCAACGACAATAAAGTCATATTGTAATCCATATTTTTTTCAGTTATTGTTTAAGTAGGTCCTATATAAAGAATCCATTGAGTTAAACGTGAATACAGTTAAATTTTTATCTGAATATGCGGAAAAGGAGCTTTTTTTTTTTACCGTAAAAATAAACTAACTCTCTAAAGTTCATTTAGATTGAAGTTCAATTAAAGTTCAATTAGATGTGCAAATAATATCAGTTATTGCAACATTATGCGACCCCATTTAACACGCAAATTTTCTCCAATCTCTTGAAATACACCTTAACCGGGTTCGACTGTATTTCCTTTTTAAAGGGGACACGGTACCTTTTAAACTAATTTTTCGATTTTGAACAATACTGTAATATACTTAATTATAATGTCACTACAGATATTAGGTACTATAAAGCTAATATAATTTCATATAATACAAAAAAAAAATCTTGTAAAACAGCCTATTTAACTAAAATTTAAATTTAAAAAAAATATTTTTTTTTAAAATCCCTACTACTTTTTTAAATATGAATATTTTTGCTTCAAAATTTTTTTCCATATTCCTTAGATTATACTACATAAAACTGTGCATGGATTTAACATTCAAGGTTATAGTTATTTTTTTTTAAGAATTTCAATTATTTTTCCTTGATTTTTTACTATACAAAAGAGAAAAACATTGATATTAAATGTAATATTCCATTCATCTAAAAATCCATGCACAGTTTTATGTAGTATAATCTAAAAATTTGAAGCAAAAATATTCATATTTAAAAAAGTAGTAGGGATTTATTTTTTTTAATTATAAATTTTAAAATTTTAGTTAAATAGGCTGTTCTACAAGATTTTTCTTTTTGAAATTATATGAAATTATACTTGCTTTATAGTACCTAATATCTGTAGTGACATTATATTTAAGTATATTACAGTATTGTTCAAAATCGAAAAAGTAGTTTAAAAGGTACTGTGACCCCTTAAAAACAATCAGCCAGATAATATACCAGACGTTGAACACTTTTTGATGAATATGAAATAGGCATAAATGTCCAAGTATTATAAATTGCTTACTCGAGATGTGAATTTCATGCAAATTGCATATAGATTGCATAAACGTTGTTTATCGTTACACTTAATACATTTTATAAGCTAATAAAGGGTAAATTAGGTTTATGTCAATACCATTATTTAAGTAATCTTTAGAAATTTCATTTGAAAGATAAATTACAACCGGATAAAGGTTTGTATTTTATAATCCATTAATATTATTTTGCATTTTGCATTAAATACTAAAAACATTTCTTTTATTTTATATACCAAAGAGTTTCCTATTCTTAAAGTCACATCCTTATATTTATTTGAATTTCATTGTGAAACATAAAATTTAAATACTACTTTAAAATAAAATACTCGTTAAAAAATAACACGTGCTATAGTAATTATTACATGAAACATTGTAACCGCACCCATAAAAAAAAATATTTTTACCTCATTTGTTTCATTTAGTGAAAATTTTCTGCCGCTTTATAGCATTGTAAATTTTTAACAGAAAAATAAAGAGAAAAAGTAAAAAGAAAACTAATGAAATTAAATATTAAAAAAATGATATTAAAAAATATATTATCTTCGAATTATCGTAGTTAGTTCTTCATAAAAACACAACATTCGAAAATTCTTTACTCAACAAGTTAAATTCCTTTAGAATAAGCACGATCACAAAAGATAAACTATATGTTGTGAGAGTTTCTTTCGGTCAATAAAAACTTGTATAAATAGCCATTTTGTGTAATTAACTTAGTAATTATTACACGAAACATTGTAACAGCACCTGTAAAAATATATTTATATCTCATTTTTTTTTTATTTAGTAAAAATTTTCTGGCGGTTTATAGCATTATAAATTCTTAATAGAAAAAAAAAGAATAAAGCAATAGTAAAGAAAAAAATGAAAGTAAATATCCGAAATGATATCCTAAAATAAATTACCTTCAAATTATCGTAGTTAGAAAACACCTTACAAAATCACAACATTCGAAAATTCTGTACTCAATAAGTTAAATTTCTTTAGAATAAGCACGATCATAAAAGAGAAATTATACGTTGTGGATGTTTCTTTCGGTCAATAAAAACTGGTATAAATAGGAACTTTGTGTAATTAACTTGGTAATTGTTACACGAAACATTGTAACAGCACATGTAAAAATATATTTATATCTCATTTTTTTTTTCATTTAGTAAAAATTTTCCGGTGGTTTATAGCATTATAAATTATTAATAGAAAAAAAATAAAAAAATAAAAGTAAAGAAAAAAAAAACAATTGAAAGTAAATATCCGAAATTCTTTACTCAACAAGTTAAATTTCTTTAGAATAAGCACGATCATAAAAGAGAAATTATATGTTGTGGATGTTTCTTTCGGTCAATAAAAACTTGTATAAATAGGCACTTTGTGTAATTAACGTAGTAATTATTACACGAAACATAGTAAGAGCTTATGTTTCGTGTTTTATGTTAGCTAAATATATCTGTAAAAATATATTTATATCTCATTTTTTTATTTAGTAAAAAGTTTCTGGCGCTTTACAGTATTGTAAATTCTTAATAGAAAAAAAAAAAAAAAAACAGAAAAAGTAAAAGTAAATAAAAACAAAACAAATTAAAGTAAATATCCGAAATGATATTATAAAATAAATTACCCTCAAATTATCGTAGTTAGAAAGCACCTCATAAGAACGCAACATTTGAAAAATCTTTACTCAACAAGTTAAATTTCTTTAGCACGACCGGAAAAGAGAAACTATTTTTATCCCCCGGTACGGTATGCTATTTCTTTCTCCCAGCTTATTTTCTCTAAAAAAATAACGTTACCTTACAGAAGCCAGCAATAAACAAAGCAGATGTATCTTTGTACGATTAAATGCTCTATAGCATTTTTTTTTTAATTTCTAAGCATCGCACACTTTCAATTTTTATACCGTCGTATTGGAAAAAAAAAAAGTACTTTTAAATGCAATTTGTTTGAAAACTTTATCTCCATTTATTTTTGAAATATTAATTTTTTTGTAGTTTTTAACACAATTTGTTTAATTTTGGCAACTCAAGTACTCCATTTATATACAAAAAAAGGAAAAATAGTTGAAAAATAGCAGTTATATCTTTTTGTTGCTATTTTCTCATAACAACCGAAAGAAAATGTAATTAAAATACGTGCAATTTTGAAAAAATATATACGAATAATTTATTTTAAAACATGGAGCTATTATAAACTATATTTAATTTTAAGTATCTGTGGACTAGGAGTGCACAACCTTTTTAAGGGAAGGGCCACTTACAAAAATGCCTGGGTTGTCGAGGACCACATCAGTAACACAGAGATAATTCTATTTTGGGGGGATCTGTACCCTATAAAAAACATGGTTTCAGAGGAATGGCAGTTTTACCCCTTTAGGTTCCCCTACCCAGTCAACATATCATACCCAATTCAGTTGGCAAGGATATATCAACAGTTTATGTTTGTATATATAACAGAGATATAGCAAAGATTATTTTCAAGGAGTGAAAATATTCCTTGACTTTATTGGGGGGGGGGGGGGTGTTAAATTTTGCTTTATTAATTGGGCTAAAAAACAAATGTATTCATGAAAGTGGTTAGTGTCGAACAAAATGTGAACTTTATAAACGAAGTTAAATTGACGAAACTCTCAATTTTTCTGCAGCCGATCAACAAAGTTTCAGATTTTCCCGGGCCTGATCGACAAAATTCTCGATTTTTCCACATCTTATCATCGGAATTCGCGATTTTTCGACGCTCGATAGACATAATTCGCAATTTTTTCGTGTCCGGTCGACGAAATTCGCGATTTTTAACAGACTAAAATCTTTGGAAAATTGGCAAAATTCGCGACCTTTTTCTCGCGATTAATTGACGAAACTCACGGTTTTTCCGCAGCCGATCAACGAAATTCCCAATTTTTCCACGCCCGATCTACAAACCTTGCGATTTTTCTGCATTCGATAGACGAAACTTGCGATTTTTCAGCGCCCGATCAGCGAAATTCGCATATCTTAAATGACTGACGAAATTTGCAATTTCCCACGGCAAATTGGCGAAATTCAAGACTTCTTCTTGCAATAAACTGCGAAAAACGCGACATTTCCGCGCGCGGCCGACGAAACACTTGACTTTTCCGCGCGCGATTTTTCCGCACCTGATTGATGAAACTTACGATTTTTTCGTGCCTGATCGAGGAAACTCTTGATTTTACTGCTCCCGATTGAGGAAACTCGATTTTTCGGCGCTCAGTCAACGAAAATTGCAATTCTTAATTGACTAACGAAATTTGCAATTTTCCCTCGACAAATAGGCGAAATTCGCGACTTTTTCTCGCGATAAACTGGCTAAACTCACTATTTTCCCGTGCTCGATCAACAAAATTCGCGACTTTTCCACGCGCGACCGACAAAACACACGATTTTTCAGCGCCCGATGGATGAAATTCGAGGCATTTTTGACTAGCGACTGACGAAATTAGCATCTCGGGAATTTCCTTTATTGATACAAATGGTATCGGCTTGAATGATTAATGAAATTCGCAATTGTTAGCTGATTGTGAAAATTTGCAATTGTTTTCCGCGGCGAAATGATGAAATTCACGATCTTTTCCTGTAACCTATTGTCAAAAATTGCAATTTTTGTCAATTGTAAATTAACGAAATTCGCGGGCCACTTGTTAACCCATCGCGGGCCACTTTTGGCCCACGGGTCACAGGTTGTGCATTCCTACTGTAGGCGCTTTCAGTGTGACATCAGTCATGACGTTTTGGTTGGAAACTGACTACAAACAAACGGTTGCTATGCGTCATTTCTTTTTAAATGTAAATCGTGGGAAATCTTACCAGTACATATCAAATATTAAAATACTTAGATGTGAGATATAGATATAAGATATAGCTGCAGCATACAAACAAAATAGAAAATACAACATAGCAACCGTTTGTTTGGAGTCAGTTTCCAAATAAAACGTCATGACTGACGTCAAGACTGAAATAGTCTATATTTATGTTACAAACAAATGAATGCCTATGAAGCATTAAATAGCCGTTTATTTATTTATTTTTTTTTTTTTGTCGCGTTTCTTTAATGACGACATCTTTTTGCTGCATTTGTGTATTATTTTGCGAAAGTGACTTCTTATGCATGCTTTACTGTAGATGTTTAAGAGTGGATCGGAAATGTGGAATTCTTAAACGGATGTGAAATGACGTCATTTTACATAATATTACATGATTTTATTAAAAATATTAAATATTAAAAATTTAAAAATATTATATAATAATACACATTTTACATATTACATAAAAGTAAAAATTTAAAAATTTATAAGCGGGTCCTGGTGTCACGCACACAAGTCTTATGTATGTGTTCAATAAAACAAACAAAGAAACAAACAAACAACAAGTCTTAAAATTGAAATATGTTTTGTACTATTTATATATACATATATTTTTTTTCATCGCGGGCGACACTAAATTCTGAAAAAGCAGAATTCCTGTTTTCTAGTTTTAACAGATTTTATTTTTGTTCACAAATATTTCAATATAAAACAAAGTGGGTCATGTCTCCCATATAGTGGGTCAACCCTCCCATATGTGGGGAGCCTTGACCCATTATTTTCTCATGATTAAAATCAATCATTTTTCAAATTTCTTATACATTACACTTATGCAGCAATTTTATGTGAAAGTTTCTTTCGGTCAATAAAAATTTGTATAAATGGGCACTTTGTGTAATTAATGTTTCTGTTCTTGATGTTATGCAGATACTCCGAGGATCATTTTCCAAATTTTAAGGAGCATTTTGAGTAACATCAAATTAAAATCTTAAGCACAATGGATGAAAGTAAACTTTGTGGAAGATGGTCACCGCATGGTTTTAACATCAGATAAAATCTCAGGCATTACAGTTCGTATGAGCATCTGCAATAAATGGTTTTTTAAAGGTCAAGAGATTTTTTTAATTTATTTTCATATGAGAAGTTCATGTTTATTATTTTTTTTCATTTCTGTAAAGCGTGTGATTCTTGTACGTTTACAGGACGTAACAAAAAGTTTGAAACGGTTACATTAGGAATTCCATGCATGATTCCTAAACTACTAGACCGAATGACTTCCAGTTTAGCATCCAAAAAATAAAATGTACTGAAGGCTGCAAATATGCTGTCAAAATTACGTGTGAACATTGAAAATTTTCAAGTTTGGCATAATTTGTTAAGGTAAACGAACCCTAAACTAATTTTAAGCATAACATTAATTAATATACGTTAATACTAATCGATTCATACTATTTTTTTTTTTATATGACGAAGATGTTGCAAATTTTGTATGGGGCATACTTTTTTTCTCCGTGACTGTACCTACAATTATTAATAAAGCATAAGAAAATTCTAAGAAAATGAGTTATAAATAAGTAGGTCTACAAGAAATAATTCTTTATATCCGTTTTGCTTCATTATGAGCTGCTACCACTCAATTATTTAGGAATCAGATTCTTTATTTTTTTCTCAGATATAAAATTTCAAAATTGACAAAATTTACGTAAGTTATTGGAGAAAAAAAATATTCTTTTGTAAATCAGGTTACCAAATGCTTAAAACATTTTGTCTGAGATATTACGATAAATTATTATATGTTTGGGTTATTAATTTGATTATTATTATGTTTAATGAAATGCAGAAAATTTAATGGTGCTTGTATTTCAATGGTATATCATTTTGAGAAACTTTTAAATTTAACCAATATACACAAAAATTTGGTCAGGTGCATTATATATTGTTACCAGTGTCCAGCTGTTTCTTAAAAATATTTTGAATGTACTAATATGCAACCTAATTACTGAAATTTTACACAAGATTGAAAACTCATGCATCAAGCTTAGACTATAAAACACTTTCCTGCAATATAAATTATTATTAAAAATTTTAAATTTTTCATATAATGAAATGACATATCTAAATGAACAATTTAAACTAGTATGTTGTGGCCATGACAAAACTTTCTTCTATATAAATCACGTCAATTAAATCAATTAAATAGTACAAGAAATAACAACGATTTAGCACCAATTCATATCAAAGTATATCTGAATTTGAAGTTGGATTAAAATTCATACATTAGTTCTTGAGATAGAGCTATAGCGGAAATCCTGAAAACTGAAGCATAGCAGCGCCACCTGTTGAGCGATTTACACCAAAAATAAACAGCACTAAATGATGTCAAGGTATACCTGAATCTGAAGTTTGTTGAAAATCCAAGCATTAGTTCTTGGGATAAAGCTATTGCGGAAATCGCAAAAAAATACAGCATAGCAGCGCCACCTGTTGAGCGATTTACACCAAAAATTAAACAGCACTAATTTATACGTCAGTTCATGTCAAAGACTAACTAAATCTGAAGTTTGATGAAAATCCGTGTAATAATTCTTGAGATACAGCTCTTGCGGAAATCGTGAAAAATGTGGACGCCACCTGTTGGATGATTTACACAAAATATTAAACAGTCTTAATTTATATCAGGGACTAACTGAATCTGAAGTTTGATGAAAATTCGTGCACTTTTTCTTTATTTAGAGCTATTGCGATAATCATGAATAATGCAGCATAGCAGCGCCACCTGTTGGGTGATTTTTACAAAAAAGTAATCAGCGCCAAACTATATCTTGGACTAGCTGAATCTGACGTTTATGAAAATCTGTGCAGTAGTTCTTGAGATATAGCTATTGCAGAAATCGTGAAAAATGCCACATAGCAGCGCCACCTGTTGGGCGATTTTCGCCAAAAACTAATCAGGTCCAGTTTATATCGAGGTCTAACTAAATATAAAGTTTTGTGATATTCCGTGCATTAGTTCTTGAGATAGAGCGCCCACAAAATTTTTGTCACATACAGACTCACAGAGTGACAGACAGAGTGACAGAGTGACAGACAGACTCACAGACAGACATTTTCTAAAAAACATCAAATCGTGTTCTGGGCATTCTAAAACTTATAAATCCGTCGAAAACTGGAAGTCAAAATTTTCACCAATCCAATACTTTCTACTTGTAAAGATAGAAGAAAGTAATAAAAAGCACTGCAAACGATTTTCCCCATAGACCATAATACAAAGGATTTTTTTCTTTGTCCCTTTAAATGAACTATAAATACTACACACTTCATTTTCAATAGCGAACAAACTGTAGTGACACTCATTAACATATACATGTCAACCCGGGTATATTTACGCGAATTAGAGCTTGGCATTTCGGCCAGACACACAAACTGAATTAATAAACTCATTTTAACTATGTTTGAAAGTGTATATAGCAGCGATTTAGTGTAGTTCAAAATATTGAATTTGAGATGCGTGATATAATCTATCTAAGGACGTCTCAGAGACAAGGTTTTACAGGATGATTCAAAACTGGAGGAACAAACATCTACTAGTTGTGGAGTGCACCTAGACGACTCAGAATTATAGCACAATGCAGGGACGGAAATGCAATCCTAACGAGATAGAAGGGTTGTTAGGGGCTCAATCATTATGATAGACATTGAGCTTAAAATAATTCATGACTTTCCTGATAATGAAGTTCTCCGAAGTTTTCTGCCTACTTGCCTTGTTCTTACCAACTACAGTTATGCACGTTTGAGGTAGTAGGGGCGTTTTGAATTGTCGCATATTCAATGCTACTGCGAACGTTCAACAGATGCCCGGCGTGTTTCAAAACATACGTGATTCCATGTTACGAATGTTTCATTCCGATGTTACAAAACAACGGGCAACTTCATTATCAGGAAACTCGCGACTTATTTTGAGGAAATGTCTTTAAATGTCAATTTGCTATCACAATAATTCAGGCCTTAATAACTCCCTATCACGTTAGGTTTACATTTCGATTCCGCAATGCTATGTGATCTAAGTCGTCTCTGTGTAGACCATCCATCATTGACGCTTGTACTTCTAATTTTGAATCACCCTGTATAAACACAACATTATATATGCATGAAGCATGATTATCTTTACTTAAGTTATTCTTTCAAAAATAATCCATGCACAATATATTTCGCATACACGTTGGAAAAAGCATTCGCTGGTGCTGGTTCAATTATTCCCTCGATACCTTCTCTATTGTTTGTTTTTGTGTTAAAATTCTTATTCGTATTTCAGAAGATATCAGCAGCACTTTGCGCAAGAACTTCCAGTGAAAACTGTTTGGATGAAAAATTGTTTTCGTTACAGTTCGTTTTACAAATGGCAGTTCAATTTTTCATACTGGTTATTTTGTTTCTTTCTGCAATTGCAAAGCATTTTTTTTATCGGATCGAAATGGGAGCGGGGATATTTCTCAAAGTAGATTTCGATTATGTTTGTAAGAGAATATTGTTTCCATTTCTTTTTTTAAGATTGCGAAATCAATAAATAAATAATATTTTTTACAAATACTTTTGCTGCATAATGAAATAGTCTTTTACGTAAACAGATGAAAATAGGCGTTAAAATGGAATTATTTTATACAATTAACAATATAAATTAATAATCATTTTTCCTTTATATGCTAGCAACTGACAAAGACCCAAATATTACTTTGTATGTTTTACAATATACACCTGATGTTAATTCTGAATATAGGATATAAGACATTGAATTAGCTTATATACTATATTTATTTATATGAGGATGACAGAATATTAAAACATATGTTATCGATCTAACTTATAATTTAAATTCCCTCTTTTTACTTTAAAATACACTATGTATGCATGTGATTCGCTACCTGTAATTACAAAATAATTCATAATATATCACTGCTAAATTAGAAAGAAACTATAAAGAAAACCTTTTACCAAATTTTACAAATAAACCCGATATTGATTCAAGAATATCTGATGTTAGCATATCTAACATTACTATTAAGTAATTTTCCGATTTCAGCCGTATAAACTTTCAAATATGAAGGATTATTTCTTTTCTTATATATGTTTTTTTTTTCAATATACTCGGAATGTTACATTTTCTCAAAGTAGAAATTTACTTTGCTCTGTCTTCAAAAATGTTAAATATGTGGACTGCAATAATAGTCGAAAACACAATGCAAAGGTTATGTGATATTATCTCAAAAATTATTAATGTAACTTAAAAAGACTGTTATTTTAAACCAAAGTAACTATTCTAATCTGTAAATGCATAAAAATTTCGCGATTACCCGATATCTAGCTTACGTAATGTGAAAGGCAATATATTTTCAACTTTGATTAATTTTCACGACTAATGGACAAATGTGAAATTCATTAATTTGTATTTATATTTATTTATTTATTTATTTGGGAGGGACTATGCGTATTCTTAGGAACCAAAAGTAATTTCTCCTGTTTATGTATTTTGATAATAAATATTTTATAACTAATACTTTAATAACTATTAATATTTACTTAAGCATTACAAAATGCTCAATTGATCTTCCTTCTAAAAAAATTGTTCAGACTTAGGAATAATAAAAAAAGTTTTGCTCGTATTTTTATTTGAATAAGGAGTTACGCAACTTTAAAATAACCAGTTTTTTTACTGGAATTAATCCTTATATTATGTAGAATTATTTAAAAATGTTTAAAGTGATGTTTCAATTATTAAGAAAGATGAAAATGCGAAAATGTGGGCCTTTGCACGATCGATAAAAATTATCCCGCCGAACAATATAACGCCAGCTGTAGCGTTCTGCTATTTGTACCTCAATTATTTACATGAGCGCAATCGTGTAAATCTTTCTTTTTGACATATATTATAAAACACATCAAAATATACAAAATATGTTAAAATGAAATGTTGCAAAGCTGCGCTCATAGTAAAACATTAAAAAGAGAGAGTAAATTGAGATAAAAATTGCGGAAATTGCATATTTTTCATCAAAACTACGAATTATACAAACTTCGAGCTTGTGTAAGTCATATACATCTGAAAATAAAAATACAAAAAATATTGTTAAAATCGTACAATATATACCGTCTAATATTAAAAAGTGAAAAAAATTGGTCAGTATAACATAATCGAATTTTTAGTCTATTTCATGGGCCAAAAACTCAGCTTTATGGACCCTGATCCTTTCGCCAAACGTCTCACCTGAAAGTACGTCAAAACGTCTCACTATATTGTTCAAATTACCACCTATATTGATTCTGTCACATATAATGATGGTTCAGAAATGTACATGGAGATACTACTTGTAACGAATGCAAAGAAACGACGACAACTGTCTGCAACATACTAGAATCATAGCGGTACAATAGACGAAAGAGACTCGTACTGCTCGTAGGCGTTACAAAAACATTTTAAATAAGTGGATTAAGGCACAGGAGGGCTCACAGTATGCCACAGAAATAACAAATTAAATGTAGGTTGAAAAAGAAATATATCAGTATAATTTTTTCTTCTTAGCCATACTTGCAAAGTTTCCCTTTAACTTCCGTAAAATGTGAGTTAGATTGACCCAGGTTAAACACGTTTCGAACCAGAAATTTACTAAAAAAAATAATTCAAATAGATAATAGAGAAACAGGATTTTAAATATATAATGATGCATCAAGTAAATTTTCTGGTTAGTAATGTGTATAACACGGGTCAATTTAACTCACATTTTACGGAAGTTTAGTTGAATGTTGGCAAGTATGTTCTTAACCCTTTCGGGACGGGCGATGCATATATGCATCGTCAAAAGGTGCATGTGGAATTTGTTTTAGGCACCATTAATAAATAAATCTAATATTTGTCTTTTTTAATTAGTGTAATGTTTGTTATTTTACAAATAAAGGGAACTGTTTAAAAAAAGTGGTGCCAACCAAATAAAATTTGTGAAAGGGATGCCGTCTCGAAAGGGTTAAACTCTAAGCACGATTTTCTGGAAACCGCAGTTTTAAGATGGGCAGCATGATAGCTTGATCCATTTTTAACATTTTTGGATAAAATTTGCGCTCATCTACTTCGAGTCATTTTTGAAAATTTAATTTTTTTATATTTTTCCAATAAGTTTAAATGTCAAAATTTTGACAAAAAATGAAAAGTTTTTTCTTTTTTTTTTTAAAATAACACAACTTTCTTATTTTTGAATAAAAAAAAATGAGCCTCTATCTAGAATCTTATTTTTCAAGAAAAAACTGAAATTTTAGTAATTTATTGTTTCTACAGAAAATTTGAGTGCTGACCATTGAGGTCGGATAATTTGTTGCAGGTCAGCGCGTCTTCATGTTTCCAACGTAATATGTGACGAAAGTTTAGAGAAAAAGATATTTTTAAATACTTGAAGAAATAAAAAACATCGTGGAATTATTCGTTTTTCATATACTTTTAAATATGTTTTCTAAAACAAATTCTAATATGTCAATTTTTCGCCGCCGAGAACGGATGTAACCCCTTAATCTTTTTCCTTAAAAAAAATTAAAAAAAAAAAGTCAAATAATCATTATATTTTTCTGTAATCACATCATTGTATTTCATCATTTGCATTTCATGTCATAAAACTTGGAAAATTGCAAATCAAATATTACAGGTAATTTAGTTATATATAATTTTAAGGGTTACATCCTTAAAAAGTAAAAACGGAACCATTATAAGATCATTCCTGTGTCTCTTGTCAGTCTGTCACAGCCATTTACTCGTAAACTATGGAACGTGGAAAGTTAAAATTGCCTGAAGTATTAAAGGCTATTGACCGATATATTTATACAATATTAACCATTCACAAAAATATTTAGAAAAATGTAAAGGGGCTAACTAATTTACTTGAAAAAAAAAAATCTTTTCTTTGTACATCGTGTGAAAGCTTTCGTAACGCCGAACTCAAAAATATATTTCTTTTAAGATATTTATATTTTCTTTTTATATTTATATTTTAAGAGACATCACCGAAAATGTAATGCAAAACTATGTCCCCTCCCTCCTTCTTTTTTCTAATCTATTGAAAGCAAAATCATGAAAAAATTACGAGTAGTAGAAATTAATTTCAAGTTTGCACGAAAACTGCAGCAATTATCGTATGTCACATAGTTTTTGAGAAAATCACATTTTTCCCGTTACACACAAATTTCAATTTGCGGGCGTTCAGCAAAAGAGTTGGAGACCGCTGAAGGTGCCTACCGTCGGAGAAATATAAAAGTATTGTTGATAAAGATTTCCGAAAAAAAATTGTTGGTAATTAGTCTAGATATTAACCACTCAATTGGCTCCAAAAATAAATATTTAAAATAATATTCATAGTTATTTATTTAAACTTCATGCTTTGACATTATCCTCTATGGTTCCTGGGTCCCCATACAGCGACCTCTGTTCTTTTCTAAAATTGCAGAAATTTTTACATTTTCACATCACTTCTTAATAGCTGATTTTTTTTTTTTTTTTTTTTTTTTTTTTTTTTTTTTTTGTGTTTAAAGCAAACGAATAAATGGCAACATCTACGCTGATTAACTCGAAAAATAAATGTTATTTTCAACTGCGTTTGCAAAATGCCTAAAAATGCCCAAAAGACAGTATGACCAAGAAAGTGAGTAATTTTTATAAGTATTTAACTTAAATCTTTTTCAATAAAAACTTTTGAGGATTTGTAGATTATTTACTTGTTTAAAGCTCTTAAATTTGTGATTGTGTTAATTTAGGTAAATGGTTATTAAATTGTTCTTTTAAGGGGTTTGTAGGTTTAGATCTATATTTTTAAACCTAAATTAGAAATCGCCTAAAGGATCAATTTCAGAAAATGATAATTTTTTCTGTGATTTACGATGTGATTTTGTTTAACAAAAAAAAAAAAAAAAAAAACAAAAAAAAAACAGTGAATAAGCATTTTAGCTTCGGAACTGAAGAGTTTAAATTGTTTTAAAATACACGATCCAGTTTTCTATGCATTATTAGTAAATTGTACATAATGTTTTAATGTATCAAAGGAAAATTATTGTTTATCCTTTCTTTCACAAACGATGCTGATATTGTTAACGCAAAACGAACGTCGATTGAACTTTGATTTAAAAACGACCGCCAAAAAATCTTTTGCAACCCGGGTGTCATTTAGTCCAGTCATTTGGTAGGAAATAGGGAAAGTTTTGGTGTAGTTTTGATATTTGGTGACTTTATGTATTTTGGGTCGCTGAACACGAATCTGAAGTTTGCCAACAAAATTTATCCCGGGAAACACATTTTTTTGGCAAAAAACTAGAAAAAAAACGGGATTTTCTTTGTTTTTTCAAAATAATTTCAAAATTATGCATTTTACGCAAAAGTCCTCAGTACATAAATTAAGGAGGATAAAATTTCCTACATTTTACGTATTAAAAGTTTTTTTCTCTGATCAATGGTTTAGCCGTGACAACGCCGCAAAAATGGATGTGAAAATAAAAAAATTCTGAAAAAACGGGAATTACGGCAGCGCACGGTGGGTGATTTACCGATTCTAGTTGGCCAAAATTATTTTTGGCGTCAGTATAGTCGCATCGCCATGAAATTGAAAAATGTTATTGATATTCACTATTGAATGTTAGGTATTGTAAAATGTTGCGTGTAGCAGTCATAATCTCGTTACAGGGACATTCAAAAGTATTTCATTATATTACGGCCTATGGGGAAAAATCGTTTATGGGGTTTTTAATAATGTTTCATAATTTCATACACTTTGAAATTTATATACATATCTATGAAGTGCACTACAAGATGATTTCTTATAGAATATGGTATGGGTAGTATTTATCTATCATTTACAGGGACACTAAAAAGAATTATGTTACATTACGGTCTATGGAGAAAAATTGTTTGTGGTGTGTTTTGTTCATGTTACACCTTTTCAAAAGTATGTAAATTGATATATATCTCCAACGTGCTCTATAAGATGCTTACTATTGAATATGATGTGCCATTGATCTTTCATATACAGGGGCACACAAAATAAATCAGTTATATTTTTCTCTGTATGAACAATAATTGATTGAAGTGCGTTTTCAGTTGTGGAACACTTTTTAAAATTGCATACTATTTAGCGTGTATAAATTCTATAAATCATATGTAGGGCTGCACAAGACATCTATATACCCGCTTATTGCCGGAAATTGCTAACGAGGAATTTTCAACTGTGCTATGCGTTCACTAACAGTTCTAAATTTTAGCATATTGTGAATTATATGATAAATCTATAGTTCATATAGAGGGATGTACAAAATTTTCAGCTATTTTTTCGATTTTGGTTGAAATTGTGTTTTCAAACGTGTTATATGTTTTACAAATTATTGCTTAGACATCGTTTTTCACGTTATTAAACTATGAAGTTTTATTATAGTAGCCCGAATGCGTTCAAAAAAGTTCCATAATCTGATTGATGCATGATTTTACGTTCTTCTTGATAATTTTAATGATACTTTCTTAACGGTATGGAAGCTAAAGTGATAAAACTATTTTTGTATTAGTATAACAAATTCTAAAATTTCTTTTTCTAAAATTTAAGGTACGGGACAAACATTCGATAGCATTAATGAAAATTGCTGTGTTGCATATTCTGTTGTATATTCATATTTATTTCTGCACAAACCTTACAGGAAACCTAACAGGAACCTCATGTAAAGATAGGGAATCATAAGATATCATGATTAATTTATCATGAGAAAATGCCTACATTATGTTTTACATTGTATCAAATCTGAATTTGGAGAATTTGTCTGGATCAATTTTGTAACCACTCAGAATCTGCAGCCAAGTAATATATTTTAAATGATTTTGTCCCGATATATCTACATACAACTGGCAATTTATGTCCAAATTTGGTCATAAATGTAAACATTTCGCTCTTGCTTCATGTGCTCTTCATTGTAATTTTCCTCAATAAACAAAATATTTTCAACCAAATTCACATTTTCGTTACATTTTAAATCTTGTTGCCGTTGCATAATGGGGCAAAAGTTTATTTATGTGACTAACTTAAATTCTGCTGTCTTTGATTTAAAAAAAAAAAAAAAAATGGTACTTGAACTAAAATGTCAGGAAAAAGTCATGCCAGAAGGTATCAAATATTTTTTATTAAAAAAAACATTTATTTTATACTGTTGGTAGTAATAAAAACACCCACTAATTCCATACGTCTATTTTCTATGCTGTAGATGTCGGTGAAAAGCAGGGACCCTCGAGTAAAAGAAAGCGGAAATAATATTTTTTTGTTTTTTAAATAAATGTACTTTCTAATGTACATGTTTATTTATAATTAAAGAATGATTCATAATGAGTCGTCTTGTTTATTACCAGCAACTTCCTTGTAAAATGTAGTCATTCATATAATCTTTAGTATAATTTGTAGTCAATGCTTGTGTAAAATGGTCAGTTTTCATGTTAAATCTACGTACAGCGGCGTAGTTCCCGTTTTCTCTGAATTTTTTGATTTTCACTCCAATTTTTGTGGCGTTGTCACGGCTAAACCATTGATCAGAGAAAAAAACTTTTAATACCTAAAATGTAGGAAATTTTATCCTCTTTAATTTGCGCATTGAGGATTTTTACGTAAAATGTATAATTTTGGAGTTATTTGGAAAAAAACAAAGAAAATCCCGTTTTTTCCCGTTTTTTGCCAAAAAAACGTGTTTCCCGGGATAAATTTTGTTGGCAAACTTCAGATTCGTGTTCAGCGACCCACAAAACATAAAGGCACCAAATATCAAAACTACACCAAAACTTTCCCCTATTTGTTCTTTTTGAGCACCTAATGCCTGGACTAATTGTCCATTCAAGTTGTGTGGGTGCGGAAGCGGTTTTTCCTCAGCATGTTTTTTTTTTTTTTTTTTTTTTTCCGATCTGTGCGTCACATTTCAGCAAAAACGATATATACCTAAGTGTATGTTCGTGTCGTCAGAGAGGGGGACCGTAGTTGATTTAGTAGTAGGTTTACCGTAGTTGATTTGTGCCGCGCGAAATATACCTCCATGGCTTATTTCTTTTCGATGAATCACAAAAGTGAATGACTCGCTACCGCTTCTTGTCTCCTCACATTAACGAACTCTTCTTTCCTGTGCCTGAGTTTATCTTAAATCTGTGTCTGAGCTTCTTGTTTACGCTATACGCTACGTTTGTTTTCAACTTCATTTCAGAAATGGTTTTTCAACTGCGCAAATGATTAAAATTTTCTTAGTTTTGAATCTTTTACAGAAAATTATGTTGAACAAAAGGGGTTTCAGTAAGAAAATATTTGTATTTAGGCAGACAAGTTTTCTCTCAAACATCTCAAATCGAAATTAAGTCTAACGTGGCTCCATCTTAGCGGAGACTGGTATGACCGCCCCGGATTCGTTACATTGTGTTTTATTATATAGAGATAGAACTACAATATAATTTTCAAATGCGGTATGACGTCCAAATTTTATTTATGTGCAAGTTGTATTCTTCTTGTATCTCTGATAAAAATTAATTCAATAAATGTGTTTTGAAATCGCGTATAAAATTCTTTCTTATTTTTCTTTCACTCATATTAGTTGATAAATATATTATACAAGTTAAAAATTTTCAAGATTCAAAAGGTTTTCAGGCAAAGAGTCGAAACCAGTACTTCTGGTTTAACTTGCACACTCTCTACCCACTGAGCTATCCTGAATGACTCTAGCCGACACAAATCACCCAGACAACCTTTTGGCTTTACAGTGATTCAGAGTAACGTAGAATAAAGTTGAATGTCAATATCCAAACGTTTTGAGAGTAAATTGTGTCGACCAAAGTTATTCTAAGTAGCATAGTTGTACGTAATTGCTGGCATGTTGATTCATAGGTCTACGATTTAGCTGGTGGCGTGAATACTTTTTACTCAGTTGGCAAATTACAATTCTTACTTGTAAATAGTTATTAAAACAGTAAATATTGCATAAAGTATTTAAGGTTTCTAAAAATTCAATGATATTTTACTCCAATATGTAAGTTAATAATATTTAATGCCATTAACTTTTACAATATGAAAATTAAAAATAACTAAGTTTTTAAGTTATATATATCTTAGTCTTTAGTAAAAGATTCTGAAATGAAAATTTTTTGTGTGATAAAATCCCTTTTAAAATTTTTATGAATAAAAGAAATTTATTACTTTATGGAATATAATATAGAGCTTCATAAATTAAGTTTCGGGAAGAAAGTGTCTTCATTTGAATACAGACTAATATTCGTTGTGCGCAAATTATGAAAAAATCCGTTATAAAAATTTGAGGAAAAGTAGTGCGATTGTTTAGATATAATGCGTGAAGTTAATATTTGTGAAATATATTTATAAAATTCGACTATGGATATTTTTGAGTTAGAAAGATATAAAGAGTTAATGAGTTTTAAATATATTTGTTTAAATAGCAAAATATTTTTTAAAAACAAATCTTTATGTAAAGCATAAGAAACTTATTATGTCTTTTGAAAATTATCTTAATGTAACTCATTGTAATACTTGGAATTATCTTATTGCAATCAAAAATTAAGATGTTTGTGATAAAGTTGAAAAAAAATCGCTTAGTTAACTACCAGTGATGGAAAAGTGGCGCATCAGAGTGAATTAATTCGACTGTTAATTGTTAATATATTGTTAAATTACCGCTAATTGTTAATATCACCTTATTTCAAGACAGAATTTCTGAGATTTTTTAACACAACGAATAATATTAAAATTTAGTGATGACAATTGCCCAACTGTTGCTCCACTGTTCCATCATTGGTACTATCTATTCTTTTTAAATTACGAAAATAATTTTTTTAAACATTTCTTTTTAACTTTGAAATTAAAAAAAATTAAACACATTTAAAAAAAGTAATATGACAGAGCATACAATCTGGCTAATTTCTAATTTAACTAAATAAATCCACTTCTATTAACTTTTAATTTGTATATAGGAATTACTCTTTTTGCAATAGATGAGAAAAATAAAATAGTAGTTTTTTTTTTTTTTTTTTTTTTTGCTTGATTGCAAAAAAATATCTCTGATTATGTAAGAAATCTACAAAATTCAGTTAATTAAAAATGGAAAAGAAACCCTCCCTGCAACCGGTTTATTTCAAATTAACGAACAGGTAAATAAAAAAAAACAATTATAAGATATTCTCATTAAAAATAAAATTTAAGAATATAATTTAAAAAGCTTTACTGAAATAGAGTTCGTAGAATCGAAGACTTATTTAAAGATAATTTAGTACCAATAAAGTTGTTTAAAATATATAAAAAATAAATGTAAAAGAAAAAATACACATTGTGTAGAGAAAAAATATCAAACGCACAAAATTCAACCACATTAAATGAATAAAAATTTTAAATATGATGCAATCAAGTATCTCATATATTGTTTGAAATTGTTGCACTTCAAAATTACTTTCAAGATAGTGTATCTCAGAAAAACATTTTCCCAGGAGATATTCTCATCAATATAATTTAAGAATTTTTAGTGCCTGCGAGTTCGCGGAATCGAAGCTTTATTTAAAGATAATTTAGGACCAATAAAGTTTTCTAACAACAAAGGCACTTTGTGTAATTAACTTTCCTCGCCGTGACGCTACCCAGATATTCTAAGGCTCATTAAACAAATTATAAAAGTCTCTTTGAGTGGCATTAAATATAAATTTGAAGTACACTGAGTGAAAGAGATGTTCGTATAAGTAGATTACATAATATATATATATATATATTATTTTAAGGAAGAAACTTCAAATTTAATAGTTGCTGTATAAAATATTCGAGGTATTTTTAAAGTTGTAAATTTTTCATTTGAATTCATTAATCATGCATTGTTATATAATTGTTATATTCACAGTTATATGAATTCATTGTTATATAAATTTAGTATTTAGAACTTCTATTTGCATATAAATGTATAGAATTACGTGTTCGCATTTTGCAAATGTCTGTATGATGACGTTTGTATTTCCTTATTTAAAACGTTATGTTTATTAAAATTATGCTGTGAAAAATGAAATTAAATAATTTAATGATAATAGGAGAATTTTGTTTTCTTTTTTATTTACTAAGGATATTTCAATTCTAGGTTTCCTTGAAGTGGCATTAAATTTTACCATGTTATTAATAACACAGTAACCTATTTATGCCTGAATTTTTGTTCTCAAATTTGTTGTTAAAATCACTTTGAAGTGTTACAAAATGAACTGGAAAAATACTAAAACAATTACGCTAAATTATTTTTGTACTTATTTGATAAAATGTAAATGTACTAAATATGGGAATATCTTTGTGTGGAAAAATGCATAATTACATTTTTTATCTAAATTTATATAAGTTAAGCGTTTAAATTCTGTATTATATACTATAATTAGAATTTTTATGAACTATTAAAAAATATATTTATTTCTTTACATAGACTAATAACATTATAAGTATTATTAATAATAAATTAAGAATAATCGTATTTGAGGCTAAAAAACAATTTATTTCAAAATCATCTCGAAAAGGACTTCATATAAATAACTGCCCTCTAAATGTCTAATAGAAATATATACATATTTGCCCCTTGCGTCCTATATTTTGTACGTTACAAACATGCATAAAAAATTGGTTTGAACATATAATTTCTAAATTTAAATAAGTACATATTTCAAAGAAGTCTACAAGTTAAGATTATGACTTATTTATTTGGATCCGTCATACAAAAAATACAAATAAACTTACTTTTCACATTTCGCTACCTTCAAAAATGAAAAATTCATAAACACCGAAAAAATGTCTTCATTTAAGCACATAAATATTAATCTTATGATGTCATCTCTCGGAAATAGATAAAGACATTTATAGATAATTATTTCATACAATTTTCATGTTATAAAGAAGAAAAAAAATAAA
Organism: Maratus speciosus; assembly: GCA_963932465.1. Taxonomy (NCBI): domain Eukaryota; kingdom Metazoa; phylum Arthropoda; class Arachnida; order Araneae; family Salticidae; genus Maratus; species Maratus speciosus. The sequence goes on along the minus strand of OZ010790.1, from coordinate 414,619,193 downwards.
CAAATCTATTAAAATTCGAAACGTCCCAAAAATGGGACGCTATGCATAAATGGGTTAATGAATGATCTGTATTAATAAAACGAAAAATTTCTGAGTCTGTCTGCTCTCACACTGTCATGGATAAGTCTAGCGGTACCACATTGGGCACGGAGGTACTCTACCAAGAAACCTCGAAAAGATTTTTATAAAATTATTTTTAGATTTTTTTTTAATTAAGATTTAAAGGATTTTTTACTTGATTTTTGTTGTAGGTATAATCTTCCACCGTTTGCATTTTTGTTTCTAAATATTGAAAAAAATCACTCTTTACAGTGAACAATGGGAAATAGAATATTGTATTAACAAAACAAAGAATTTCTAAGGTTGTCTGCTCTCAAGCTGCGATGGATAAAGCTAGCAGTGCTACATTGGAAACGGAGGTAGTCTACCAAGAAACCTCAAAGAGATTTTTAGAAAATTATTTTTAGATTTTTTTTTTTTATTAAGATTTAAAGGATTTTTTACTTGATTTTTGTTAGGTATAATCTTCCACCGTTTGCATTTTTGTTTCTAAATATTGAAAAAAATCAGTCTCTACAGAGAACAATGGGAAATAGAATATTGTATTAACAAAACAAAGAATTTCTAAGGTTGTTTTCTCTCACGCTGCGATGGATAAGGCTAGCGGTGCTACATTGGAAACGGAGGAACTCTACCAAGAAACCTTAAATCGATTTTTAGAAAATTAGATTTAGATTTTTTTAAACTAAGTTTTAAAGGAATTTTTACTGGATTTTTGCTGTAGGTATAATGTTCCGCCGTTTGCATCTTTGTTTCTAAATATTGCACAAAAAATTAGTCTTTACAGAGAACAATGGGAGATAAAATATTGTATTATCAAAACAAAAATTTCTAAGTTTATCTGGTCTCACGCTGCGATGGATAAGGCTAGCGGTATGACATTGGACACGGAGGTACTCTACAAAGAAACCTCAAAGAGGTTTTTAGAAAATTTGATATAGATTTTTTTTAAACTAAGTTTTAAAGGATTTTTTTCTAGATTTTTGCTGTAGGAATTATCTTCTACCTTTTGCATCTTTATTTCTAAATATTGAAAAAAAAATCAGTTTTTATAGAGCACAACAGGAAATAGAATATTCACATATAGGATGTATACGACGTCAGGATTATTCACCGTCCTGTAATTAATATAGTATAAATATTATACTTAAAATGACAACATTCTCTTGATTGAAATTCTCTGCCTTATATGAATCATTTGTATTATTTATACTGTTAACATATATTTTCTTTGCACAAACAAAATTCACAACAATGAATGAGGAGTCATTTGAAATGTTTTTGAAAAGGCTTAGTAGACTCAGATTTTGCACATTTTGCGCAGTTTCAATTGAAATTGCAGTTATTTGAAAGTTCTTCTAAATAAAACTCAAAGGAAAAAATGACTGTATTTAGGAAATACCATCGATTTCATCAAATGTCGTTATACATTCCATGATTAATTGAAGCCAACAAAATTCCAGAATTAATTATAACATTTCACAAGTATATATTCTAAAAACACACTCAAAATATATATTAAACATTTAATTGCTAAAAAGGACGTCAAATGTTAATAAAATACATTAAAAGATCTTAATAATTTGACACGTTTCGATTGAATTTACTCAATCATCATCAGAAAAACAAATAAACACTAAGATGAAAAATGACAATAAACTATTACAAATGAAATTTAAAAATGAATAAATAAAGATCACGCGCGTAATATTTTAACATGATTCACGTTGCCCTATTTTATTTTCAAATTATCTAACGATTCAAAATTGATTTTAGTTTTGGAGGAGGTCTAGCAATGAAATTTAAATCAAACTTTTTTAGTTGTTTATCAATTTTAACCACTAGAATTGACCCTATTGATAAATTTGACCTTTCCGGTGTTTATATCATTCCTTTTCTTAAAGAAGGTGGTTATAGAAATTATTATATTGGCATGACTCGGAGAAAAATCAAAGTGAGATGTAAAGAACACATTGCTGACATAAAATTTAATAGAGGTAAAACCGCATTATCTAGGCTAAATAAAATATAAAACATAAATATTTTGTTTAATGAAAGTAGATTAATTCATAGGTCAGATTTTTATTTGCAGCTTTTTATTAGAGAATCTATTGAAATTTACGTCAGAAACTCAATGGTCTGCAATGATTCCTTGTCATTTCAAATCCCAAATATTTGGATTGTGTTAAGAGTTCTAAAGATAGGCTTAGCATAATATGTAATACTAACCTTCTGATATTCTTCTTGCGAGTTGCATCTACACGATGCTGGGCGTTAATGAATTAGAATCTGGGTTCAAACTCATACAAAGAATCATTTATAGTATAAAATAATCATTTAATTCCGACAATAAAAACATATTTCATTTTACTTCAAGAGAATTCAACAGTTCACATACATTCATGGAATACTCCTATTAACTACGCATCATCAATAAATTTACATTACAATATCACGCACAGCGCGTGCCACTAGTTTCATTTCACTTCAATTCCTAACATCCTCCCCCCTTTGAAACTTGGGGAGAGTTTCAAATACATAACAATTGTTATTAAAAAGATCTAATTTCTTCGGAGCTCTTACACATCTTCCAGAAGAGGTATATTTCTTAATTATGACACTATCAGGAGAAGATACATTTTTATCATTAATACACTCACTAGAACTAGATTCCTCTTCACCCAACTTTTTAAATGCGATTTCATTCGTATCATTCGAATATATTTCCAAAGGGAAGATGCGCTGCACCGGACGTAAAAGCGTGCCGTGCTGCGTTTTTAACCTAACAGTACGGATTTTACTATCCCGTCCAGGAATCAACTGAATCACTTTCCCTAAAGGCCAAAATAAACGCTTTTTATTATCATCCCCAATCAAGACTACTTCCCCCAATCGAGGCTCACGTGTGTGTTTTTCAGTATGTTTTTGGACTAATTCACTGAGGTATTCCTTTCTAAAGCGTTGCCTAAAATCGGTAAGAAGTTTAGCTCTATAATTCGCCCTTCTCCTTAAACTTCGAGAATCTAATTCGATAATATCTGAGTTGCTAAAATATCTGTTTTCAGTAAGAAACATAACGGGTGTAAGAGGAACTAGCTCTAGTGGGTCCTCAGAGATATAGGTTAGAGGTCTACAATTAATTACAGATTCACAATCACATACAAATGTATTCAGTTCTTCATAAGTCAATACTGATCTACCAAGAGTACGTATTAACAATTCTTTTACAATACGAACCAACCTTTCCCACCAGCCTCCCCACCAAGCTGCGGTGGGAGGTATAAATTTCCAAACAATTTTATGCGTCATAGTTTCTCGTAAAATTTTATCCCAATTTAATTTCGAAAGTTCATTGGAAGCTCCCTTAAAATTCGTTCCATTATCACAATAAATAGTACTAGGTCTTCCGCGTCTAGCTATAAAACGCCTCAGGGCTAGAAGAAATGCATCAGAAGATAACGAGTTAACTAGTTCAAGGTGAAGTGCACGATAAACTGCACGAGTAAATAACGCTATCCAAACTTTCTCGCCTGTTTTCAGGAATAGAGGCCCTGCTAAGTCCTCTCCTATAATTTCAAATACAGCGCAATCCGTCACGCGATCTGGTGGTAAAGGCGTCGGTTCGCTTGACAAGGATTTTGCTTTAAAGCGTTTGCATGGAATACAATCAAATAACACATTTTTGATGGCTCTTCTAGCTCTAATAATCCAAAATCTTTCTCTTATTAAAGACTGCATTATTCTTATTCCCGCATGACAATTCTTCTGGTGTACAGATCTAATCAACAGTTTAGTAAATTCACACTTATCTGGCAACAATATTGGATACAAAAATGATTCTTGATCATTTCTTTCAGTTATTTTAGTTTTTACCCTTAAAACTCCATTATTATCTACGAATGTAACAATATGATGCACAGACATTTTATTGTACAAATAATACCTTTGGACTAAACTGATTAGGTGATTTTCCGAATTCTGAATTTCATTTTCAGAAAGATTCAAATCTTCACATTTATCAGAAACCTTACGACAATTATTTACAAATCTCAAGACATAAGCAAATACTCTTATCATTTTGTCATAATTAGATATATTATTTAAGAGCGAAAGGGGTGCGTCTTTAGCTAGATCAACATTCATAATTTTAACTTTCTTTTTTTCTAAATTTACTTCTTTAGGTTGACAGTCAATCGCGCCCATTGGCCAACACCCAGGATTTTCCTTTAACCACTTAGGGCCTTCCCACCAACTCGAACTAAGCATTCGTTGTGGAGAGCACCCACGCGATAGTATATCAGCTATGTTTAAACTTCCAGGAACGTGCTTCCATGATTCCGTTCTGGTCAATTGCCGAATCTCTTTAACTCTGTTGCTCACAAAAATCGACCAATTCCCATGTTCTTTTATCCACCAAAGTGCAGTAGTAGAATCTGACCAAAATGTTATTTTCAGATTTGGCATATTGATCGCTTTGATGACAGAATTCGCGAGTCGAGCACCTATACAACAAGCCATTAGTTCTAAACGCGGCATACTCAAAGTTTTGAGAGGAGCAACCCTAGACTTCGCTCTAACAAGTATAACCTTTACTTCAGAACCAATTATTGATCTAGCGAAGACGCACGCTGCATATGCCCCTTTGCTAGCATCAACAAAAACATGGATTTCAGATGAAGTATTAATCTCCAAGTAGCGAGGTATAGCTACTTCTTTTAACACATCGATATTCTTTAGCCATTTCAAAAATACATTTACAATATTACAAGGCAATTCATGATCCCATGGATTTTCTGTTTCCATGAATCTTGCAATAATAGTTTTGGAAGCAATGTAGTTGGTGACAATAAGCCGATAGGATCAAAAATCCTTTGTACAATGCTCAAGATTAACCTCTTAGTAATTTTCCTTTCGCACGTTACTGCTTCTAAATCTAAACAACATTTTAAAGAATCATTATTTAAATTCCAAATAATCCCTAAAATAGAAGTATCCCCAGAACTCTTATCGACATTCTTGCAAGCTACATTGCTTTCAAAACAACGCAAATTAAAACACCCTTTAGACATTAACAATTTTGCATCTTCAATAAATGTTTCAGCTTCATCAATGTTAAAAACACCTGATACACAATTATCTACATAAAACGAACATTTCAATTTTTCAGCAGTTTCTTCATATTCAGGGGGACTATTTTCTAATAGATGCATTATGGATGCACTTAATAAATAAGAGCTGGAAGATACACCAAATACAACTCTACAATGTCTATAAATCAATTGCCCTTCATTACATGGGAAATAAAATCTAAGAAAATCACTATCTCTAGGCATAACAGATAACATTAAATAAGCTTTTTCTATATCTGCAGTTATACCGATAGGATATGTTCTAAAACGGCAAGAATATCAGGTATTACTTCAATGAGATTAATTCCTTTATATCGACATTCATTTAAGGAGGGTTTTCCTCTTTCAGAAGCAGACGCGTCAAATACAGGGCGTACCTTTGTAGTTTTCTTATCTAACCTGATTACGGGCCTATGCGGTAAATAATGACATTTATTACTTAATTCATTTTCTGGGACACGCTCAATAATATTTAATTTTTCCCATTCCCTAAATACCTCTTGATATTCAGCCAAAAATTCCCCGCATTTCAATTTATTAATCATTTTTTCATGTCTCTTCCAAGCTAAAATTTTGTTATCTGTCAAGTTCTCAGAATTACACTTCCATGGAAGCTCTACTTCATATCTGCCATCGGGAAGAATTTTCATTTTATTTCCAAAATCGCTTAAATCAAAATTTTCTTTCCTTTCAAAACTCGGAATGGGGTCAGAAATTCCTATTGTTTCAAGTTCCCATAATTCATTCAAAGGAACATTTCTAACATGCATAGACAATGTTGTCAAAATATTATGTTTCTTACTAGAAATTTGTTTTCCCATTACAGTCCAACCCAGCTTGGTTTCTATGGCAGTCAAATCGCAATTCAATTGAATTAAATTACCTGTTAATAATCTCCCTATCAAATCTGCCCCTATCAAAACATCAATTTCGGTTTCCTTACAAAAGTGATCAGTTAGATTAATCTGTCTTTTTTTCAGTTCATTTAAAATCCTACAATCTTTAATTTTAGGGACCAATCCGCAAATCTTTCTTTCGGAAAATACTTCGCAACTAAACGCGTTATCTCCTTCTAGTTCACTAATTTCTACGGAAAACACATCATGTGGTTTGGGCTTGGTTTCATTCCCCCCGAACAATTCGTGAATAATTGTTTCCTTTCTCAGAGGACGCATTTTTAATAATTTCGTTACTCTTTCGCTAACATAGCTACTTTGGCTCGCAGTATCTAAAAGTGAGCGTACAACCCTTTGGCGACCGTGCGACCGAATACGCACGCCAAGTGTCTGCATAAAAACAACTTCATTACTATTACAATTAGAAAGAGAATTCTCTGACTTAAGAATTTCACTTTGATCATTTCTTCTTGATTGCTGTGGGCACATTATTTCAAAATGAGGTTTATTACAAAGGGTACACTTTAACTTAGATTTAGTATTACAATTTCTACTTAAATGACCAACTTTTTGTAAGCATGAAAAACAGGCACCTTTTTTTAACAATAATTGTTGTTTATCACCTAAAGACATTTTTTTAGCGCTAAAGCACTTTTCACTTTGATGAAAATTTTCACAAAAGATACAATTATTTTTTTTACCTATATTTTCCATACTCACTAACGCCGATGCGGTAGCTAAATCAGATCTCTTTACATTTTCAGATATAGGGTCTCTTTTGCCGACATTCATTTGTCCGAAACCTTTCCTTGCTAGAGAAACGATTTCATTTCCTTGAACTTCTTGGCGAAGAAAGTCCATCAGTTCCTCTAAAGTTCGGGAATTCTTACCGGCAGATGCATTATGACTTCGGCTTCTTTTCCAAGTTAAAAGAATTTCTTCAGGCAAACAACTTACAACTAAAGGCGTCAGGAAATCTCCGTATTTCTCTTGTGTTCGACCAAGGCTTTCCAAGGCTCGGAGTTTACTTTCCAGTTCATCATATAAAGAAGCCAAATCAACTTTCATTTTTCCAGCTGTAGCATTTCTCATTACGAGGGTTAACAGTTCTCTTACGTAAATCTGAACAAGTAGGTCATCTCGGCCAAATCTTTCTTTTAATTGTTCAATAGCCTTTGGATAGTTTTCAGCAGTTGTCGGATAGCTCTTCACTAATCGCTCTGCCTTTGATTGTGGTTCCATACATTGCAATAAATATTGCATCTTATCCTCAACAGCAATAGAGACATCTTCATTTATTTTTTTGAACTGACTCCAGAAAGATAAATATTCTTTTGGCTCACCATTAAATCTTTTCAGCTCAATTTTCGGTAGTTTAAATTTTCTTCTTTCACTTTCACTAGGAGATGAAAATAATTCAATTTTCTCATCAATGTGCGAGCATACTTCTATATATTTCTCTCTATATGCTTCTGCACTTTCAAAGTCTTCAGTGAACGATTTTTCGTCTTCCTCTTGCAACAACCTTTCCGAAATTTGACTTTGACATGTGTCTAACCTCTGAAACTTGTCCATGAGTTGAGTTTTTAAAATTGAGAAATCTTTGAATTCATTTATCTCTTTAGATAATTCAGCCTCAATTTTATTAATTGTGACGGTAAAAGTAGTTCTTAGTCCTTTTCTTTGCGTTTTTAAATTATTCAAATTAATTTCTTCATTCATATAAATTCAAAATTCAAAAATGCCTGTCCCGCCGAGGGTACCAATATCTTAAGAGTTCTAAAGATAGGCTTAGCATAATATGTAATACTAACCTTCTGATATTCTTCTTGCGAGTTGCATCTACACGATGCTGGGCGTTAATGAATTAGAATCTGGGTTCAAACTCATACAAAGAATCATTTATAGTATAAAATAATCATTTAATTCCGACAATAAAAACATATTTCATTTTACTTCAAGAGAATTCAACAGTTCACATACATTCATGGAATACTCCTATTAACTACGCATCATCAATAAATTTACATTACAATATCACGCACAGCGCGTGCCACTAGTTTCATTTCACTTCAATTCCAAACAGATTGAATTGTTAGATAATTTGAAAATAAAATAGGGCAACGTGAAACATGTTAAAATATTACGCGCGTGATCTTTATTTATTCATTTTTAAATTTCATTTGTAATAGTTTATTGTCATTTTCCATCTTAGTGTTTATTTGTTTTTCTGATGATGATTGAGTAAATTCAATCGAAACATGTCAAATTATTAAGATCTTTTAATGCATTTTATTAACATTTGACGTCCTTTTTAGCAATTAAATGTTTAATATATATTTTGAGTGTGTTTTTAGAATATATATTTGTGAAATATTTTTAATGGACATATAAGAGAACTTCTGTTTATAATTTAATGTATTAATTATAACAGACAAAACGATAAAGGTTGATTTTTGACTTATTTTAACTTGCAGAGTGTTAATAAATTCAAAATTTTGTTATTTAAATGCAGAATAATAATTTTCTTGCATGTGAGATTCATTTATGATATGATGCAGACAAATAAATAAAGTAAGTAAGGAAAAAATATGCTTTAATAAATTTCAAATTATTAATATAATGTTTTAAATGCAAAAGTGGCGTCATATCCCATATTGTAATAAACATTCAAGAGATTTTCCCGATTATGGAGGATATCCTAAACGGCTGGGAAGATTTTCTTGAAACTTGCCTTATATACTACAATGAGCACGATAACGTTATATATGTCACGATTTCAAGAACATTCTTTTTGGTAGGTTAGAACAAACTCAGCGCTGAAAATTGCGCTTGTTATAAATCGGAAAATGCTCATGCGATTATTATGATTAATGACTCCTACACCAATTCGAGCACGAGAAAACAAAGTAGCAAACTCTCGAATTCCGAAAAAATTATTTTGACAGATTAAGAGAAACTCAGCACTAAAAATGCTGCTATATATCGAACACGTCTTTACGAATTTACACAAAACTTGACTCCTATGCTGATTCAGGCACGCAAAAACTATCTAGCCAGTTCTCTAATTCGGGAAAATTCGTTTTATATGGTTAAAAGAAGCTCCAAATGTCGGCATTAATCGAAACAATTCGAATGATTTTTGTGAAATAAGTCTTATTCGAATACGGGAAAACTATCCAGTTAAATCTCGATTTTGGAAAAAAAAGTTTTAATATGCTTAAACCTTTTTTTTTTTTTATTTAATCTTCCGTTTTCGGAATTCTGGCCAATGCTATTGGTTACTGATCATGAACATGATAAAGGATAATCGCAATGTTTCTATAATAAATAAAGCACGAGATAACGACCTACTTGCGTCACGAATACGGTAAAATTCGTTGTAACTGACTAGAAGAAATATAATTAATTGATTTTACAAAATGTTGATTTGGTAAATTTAAATATTTTCATAAACGTACTGTAAATATGCTAATAATTCTTGATAGATAACGGAGATACTTTTTCTATGTTTAAAATCACTACCATGTTACAAACATAGCTATACTTTTATGCTGACTCAACGTTAGCCGCAAAACTAAAAGCAAGAGAATTTTTCTACTAAATTTACCACATCGTTGCGGTTGTTTGCCGCTTATTATTGTCTTGGAAAACGATTATTGAAGTATAATAATTTTAATTTTTATAAAACATGGATATCCCAGACATAATCGCATTCACATGAAAGACTTTTTTCTTAATAAATGACAGCCCAAATTTCCTGCTATATACAAAGATATTTAAATATATTTTTTACGTTCTCGAACGAACGGTTTGGAATTCAATATCTAAATACTACATTCCCTATCCGAAAAAAATGGCATTATATTGAAAAGAAAACAAGCATTTTTACACTTGAAACTGACATATGTCATCCTTTTTCACCTCTATGACATCATTTTCACCGAATTTTCATTTTCGCGCCTGCTATGACTGTGAGTCATAGATATAAATATCTTCTTCATAAATTAATGGATGTTTCGCGTATAGTAAGTTTCATTTTCTTATGATTATTGAAAATATATAACTGTTGAAAAAACTATCTAGCGAGCTTCGCTCTTTCAGGTACGTTATTCATAAAGCGTGAATATAATTTTAAACGTTAAAACGAAATGTTAATTACTAGAAAACAGGAATTCTGCTTTTTCAAAATTTAGTGTCGCCCCCGATGAAAAAAAAAAATTTACATATAAATAGTACAAAACATATTTCAATTTTAAGTCTTAAATCGCACGCTTTTATTTTATGTAAAATGATGTCATTCGCATCCGCTTAAGAATTCCACATTTACGACCCACACTTAAACATCTACAGTAAAACATGTATAGGATGTCACTAGCGCAAAGTAATACACGAATGCACCAAAAAGATGCTGTCATTAAAGAAACTCGACAGAAAACGGCTATCTAATGATTCATATACCTTCATTTGCTTGTAACATTAATATAGTTAACTTAAAATTAAATATAGCTTATAATAGCTCCATGTTTTAACAGAAATTATTCGTTTATATTTTTTCAAAATAGCACGTATTTTAATTACGCTTTCTTTCAGTTGTTATGAGAAAATGGCAACAAAATATATGAATGATATTTTTCAACTATTTTTCCTTTACTGTCTACATAAATGGAGTACTTGAGCTGCCAAAATTAAACAAATGGTGCTAAAACTACAAAAAAATTAATATTTCAAAAATCGATGGAGATACAGTTTTCAAACAAATTGCATTTAAAAGTGCTTTTTTCCCAATACAACTGTATAAAAATTTAAATGTGCGATGCTTAGAAATTAAAAAAAATGCTATAGAGTATTTAATTGTACAATGGTACATCCTCTTTGTTTATTGCTGGCTTCTGTAAGGTAACGTTATTTTTTGGACACAAAATAAGCTGGGATAAAGAAATAGCATACCGTACCGGGGGCTAAAAAATAATAGCATTTAATAATGTTATGATGATAGCGTTAAAAAGACGTAATTTCTACTAATTTTATTTTTCAGAAGTGAAAAATTATGCTATTTACATTAAACATATCAATCGTCTGCAAATGCATTTTTTATCCATATATTGGAGTATTTGCTATTATAACAGGACGACCGGAAACTTCATATGACATCTATTGAAAACTAGAAATTGTTGACTGGGGAAGATTTATAATGTCATTCATTTTAAAGATGAATAGGCTACGATAAATACTTTTAAAAAATAATCTAATTTGAAATCTAATATTATATCTTTTTTTTCATTTTTGCCTTTCATTTTTACTTTTAACTCTTTCTGACTCAAGAACTCCGATTTGAAAAATTTTTACTCAGACTTTAGAACACCTCAATTTAAGCATGTAAAAAATATTTTTAAAAATTAGAAAATAAAAAGGTAAAATTATTGACTAAAAAGTACTTTTTTCCCATCTACAATAAACAAAAAATTACATACTTCTTCATATAAATATTGTCAATTTTCTAATACAAAATTGCAAAGTATATGAACTTACCGTTGTAAAAAACTAAGTTTAGACTTCCGCATCTTTTTTAATTTAGAAAAATGTACGAAATTCGTTTTAACGATAACAATGTGAAGCTACTCAAGTGATAAATAAAATTTTAGCATGAAATATTATCACAGTGTCGCCGTATGTTGAGAATTCAATGGACAAATGGTATTAACTGCTGTGTTAGAAAATATTAGAATCTTCCGCTTTTAAAGACCACTGTATAAGTAGCATTGAATGTTGCGTATTAACGCGGTGATACAAAGAGTTAAAAAATATGAAATATACTTTCAAATATGTAGCAATATATAATATATCTCATTATGCAAATATTATTTGTACAAAAATAAATTCGTATTTTTGGTGTATATTTGCTCATTTGAAAGTGCATTATCTGCTTTACAATTACATGAACGAAAATATTCAACATTAAGCTGTAGTTAAACTATATCAAATGCTTATTTTTTCATCATATGAACTGTAAATCAATCATTGTTATAGTGGACAACAGTTAAATTATAAAAACTGTTATAATTTTTTATGACAATTAATGTTTTGCTATTAAATAAAATTGTTCCGCAATTTTTTAGATTTCAGTTAAGACATGTACACCCGAAAAAATACATTTGTACTTACAGAAAAATTGCCAATAAAAAAATAATAATTAACATACATTATTTTATCTAATCTGTAATACGAAATAATTTTGTATGTGGGGCATTATCACAATCTTTTGACTTTCATGTCCCTGAATAATAATTTTTTATTTAACACACTTTTTTGTGTTTTTTTTAAATTCATATAAAGGGGAACATCCCATTGCACGATTGCATAACAATATTAACGAGATAAATAAGTTTTGGACGATGTTGGGGTCCAAATACCTGGAAAACTCATCTACCATCCCGTGTACCTGATGCTGATTTTTAAGTTTAGAGCTGTCTGGATAAAATTGTTTCAATAAAAATAATTCAATGTAATTTTTTTCTGAAACTGGAACTATTGTTTTATATAAATATGTAGCTAAAAATTAACCTGCACACATTTTTAGGGTTGTTATTATTTTTTAAACTCTGTCCCTAGGTTTTAGGTTCCTTTTTCTAAAATTATACAGAAAATCATTTCAGATACAGCCTCAGAATTTTTTTCAAGTTCTTTCTCATGCAGAAGTATGCTAGAGAAATAATGTCTAAAATTCTTTGGCAGGAAATTTATTGTAGAATTTAAATCAGCATTTAAGTATCAATTTCAAGCATCGTGGCTTTATTGGTAGTCTCACCGTCCCCAAGGTTTATTCCTGCACTTTTTGAGGTAAATAAATAATAAAAAAATAATATAATCCAATGTTAACAACTGTTTCTACAAATCAATGAACATTGTGGCTATCACTGAGTCTTAACATGATTTTCCTAAAAATAGGTGGTAATTTTCCTTACCGTTACATCCTTACCGTCCCTTTTTTTACCATTTCGTCCCTTTTTTCCAATACCATCCCCTTTTTTACCTTACCGTCCCTTCTTTAGCACCCCTAAGACACCCCTAAGACAATGTTATACAAAAATTCTGTATTAAAAGTACTACATTGTTATTATTTCTTATTTGAATGTCCTGTGGTTACTATGCAAATTCATTATCAGTAAAAATTTAGAAGAAAATAAAAAGTTATAGGGGTAAAATGGTAAGGAAAATTAAACTCGCAAGTTTAACTTAAACCTCAGTTAAATAAAGAAAAAAATTTCGCTGCTGACCATTTTTTCTTTATTTTGAATCATTAAGGCATTCGTCTATCAGATTAAAATGTTATTTTAGCAAGTTTAATTTTGTCAGATTTTTTTCCCCAAAAGTCAAAAGATTGTGAGAATACCCCATATATAAAGTTCCCTAACTTTAAACAGTAAATACTACACATACTTTATGCATTCGAAAAGATATGAGAAAAACTAAATAGTTAACAATTGTTCATTCCATATACTGGCAAAAAAGTAAATGCTTTACAAAATTAAAATATTTACATATATTTTTACTTTTTTTCTATCTTTACAAGAAGGAAGAATTGGATTCGTAAAAATTTTCAAATTCCGGTTTTCGACGAATTTAGACGTTTTATAGGTCAGAGATACCGAAAAACATCTTTTTAAAAAATGTCTGTCTGTGAGTCTGTCTGTCTGTATGTGTGTGACACAAATTTTGTGGGCGCTCTATCTCAAGAACTAATGAATGGAATTTAATAAAACTTTATATTCAGATTAATTCATGATATAAATTGGTGCTGATTACTTTATGGTGTAAATCGCTCAGCAGGTTGCGCTGCTATGCTGCATTATTCATGATTTCTACAATAGCTATAGCTCAAGAACTGAAGGATTTTCAGAAAACTTTAGATTCAGTTAGTGCTTGATTTAGTTTGGTGCTGATTACGTTTTGGTGTAAACTGCCCAGTAGGTGGCGCTATGCTGCATTATTCATGATTATCACAATAGCTCTATCTCAAAAACTAATGCACTAATTTCCATCACACTTTAGATTCAGTTAGACCCTGATATAAATTAGCCCTGTTTATTTTTTGGTTTAAATCGCAAAATAGGTGGCGCTGCTATACTGCATTTTCATGATTTCCACTGTATTCCAAGAACTAATGCACGAATTTTCATCAAACTTTAGATTCAGTTAGTCCCTGATACAAATTGATCCTGATAATTTTTTGGTGTAAATTGCCCAACAGGTGCCACTGATAGGCAGAACTTTTTCACGGTTTCCGAAATAATTGTATCTGAAAAATTAATGCACGGAGTTTCATCAAACTTCAAATTCAATTAGAAGTTGACATAAGTTGTTGCTGAATAGATTTTGGTGTAAATCACCTAATCGGTGGCGCTGCTATGCTGCATTTTTCAGGAAATATTAACATGTATGAGATGTAAAAAAGTTTTGGGATTGTCATATCTGTCTAATTTAATGTGCATTCATTTCTTCCCCGTTAAAAAAGCTTTATTAAAATTGGTATTGGTAGTTAAAAAAGAGTCAATATAATGGATTTGAGAATATTTATTTCTACAAAGTTATTGAGCAACACTTTATACCTGTTTTTTGTGAAACTTTATTAAAATAAAATTTTGCAATATAAAAGCTGGACAAAACATTTTATGAAATCAACCTTGTAAGAAAGAGAGTTACGGCTTCTTCTCTGCACACTGTATCTGGACTCGAGAATATGCATCTGGTCTGTTATTTCATGAAGGCATGTGCTTGAATTTCTTTATCTTTTACTTCATGAATTGCTTGCGGTCATAAACGGCCTTTTAAATCTATCGTGATATTATTAATATTTTATAGTAATTGTGTTTCTTATTAAATTGAGTAGACTTCTTATGATTTTCAATGTTTTCCAGAATTTAACCCTTTAATTTTTATTTAGTTGCGTTAGGTATAATGTTGTATGTGAAAATAGTATGTATGTAGTCCAACGTACATGCTTACAATCAGTAACAACTATGAGAGAGAGAGAGAGAGAGAGAGAGAGAGATGTGGCTTACAGGAGCTGCCAGCGTTTGTTAATTCCCTTTACTTTTTTAAAAAAATGAAAAGTTAAGGTCCGAAACTTTTTACACCCAAGCCCAAAACCTGCCCACTATAGTTACAGGGGTACTATAAGATATTTTATAATATATGTTATGTTTTGTATAGTGCGAAATAATTCAGTGCCCCTTGCACCAGGGCCCATTTAAACAGAAGCTGGCCATGATTTCAAAAAAGCAAAATTCATTGAATTTTGAAATTATTTTCGTACCAGTCACGGGCGATTATGAAGAATCACAGTGTTGAAGTCATGGGCATTTATGAATCTAGGAATATACTGCTCAACAGATTTTGTATTTTATCTAAGTTATTTAATATATTTATACACTAATAGTAAAAAAAACTACTTAAGGGAAAAAAAAAAAAACATAATGATGTCGCTGTCACGAATTTTTTAAAAAAATTATTTATTTTTTTACATTGAATAATAAATTTTAAAGTGTTTTTATCCCATTATATTTGTCTTTGAGAATTTCCTTTTTTAGTCGCAATGAGATGTCAATGATTGGAGGAATTTCGGTCACACATGTGAAATCACTGATTGGTTGAATTTTCAATACAGGTGTGACGAGATTACTGCAATTAAGTCTTGAACAATTCTGGCTGACTCACACAGCGATTTAATTGCCTGTAGTAGAAGAACAATTAGCCACGACACTACTAGCCGCGTGGGCAACAATTGCTGATTGGTCTAAGTTGGAAACGCAATGCTTGACGAGTCAGCCTGTATTATAGTATCCCTAACTATGGCGTGTGACTTATAGTGATGTCATAGTGACATGAATACCACCATGCTTGCTATAAGGGTTTCTAATTATTTTGAAAATTAATTATAATTTAATTATAGTTCATTTATTGTTTATAAGTGAAAATAGACCCGTATCTATCGTACATCGAGGTTTAATCCATGTTAATTTTTTTTTCCATTGCAATGTTATTTTTTCGGCAATCAGTTTCTAAAAAAATATATAGTCACTCTAACAAATTTGTTTTTATAACGGTATAAGAGTTTCATTAATAAACGATCAATAGACAATACCCGTAATTACAATGTATAAGCCAAATCAATTATGGTCAGTTTTTAGAGTTTGAATCTCTAGAGATCTCATTTAGTGTGGTTACTTGGAGCAATGATAAGATAACTATGTGTTTGTGGTCATCTAGCTGGTATAAATACAAAAGTAAAAGGGAATATCGTCGCATTTTGCCGGATATTGTCCCTTAGACGAAAATCAAGACTACATTTGAGCTTTCATCTAACCGTTCACGTGCCGTTATCAGTGTTGTTCAAGTTTGACTTAGTATGGAATAAGATTCTTCAGCTGATAACTTAACGTGGTATGATAGTACGGCTTTACGTTTAATGCTTCAAATAAAAGTATACTGGATTCCACGGGGTTCCATTCAATTGGTAGAATAGTCGTATTTTCTAGTAATATTCTGTGTAGTGCTATTTCAGAGTTACTAATGACATTTTCCGTTGAAAACTGAGATGAACATCTATTACGTTCCCGAATATAAGCCATTATAGCAATTTTATGCTACCTTAGTATTACAATTAAGAGAATTGCTTCGTGATAGCATTCTCCTTCTCATTATTTTAGTACCTTAGATTATAATTAGATAATTGTTAATTTAACTGTCCTGCTCCACTGCCGTCAACAATGTGCCCCGTCACCTCATGTTGACAACGCTTAGATATCAAAAGATGTCATATATCCTCACCAAGTAATACGATAATTATACGTGATTTCTGTCTGAAACAGTTTAAAAAAACTTTTCCAGATTCACGCATCAGCTTTCACTACATACGCTTTATTAATAACACTTTAACGCGAAAATTAAATCAAGGTTAGATCTCATTGACAATTTTGTACTTAGATCAACGGAAATTTTGTCTAGCTAATGACGCATTTCTGTGAATTCATTGTAAACGATTACTGATTAACGAACAAAGGCGTGTTTATTTTTTATGAACGTGATTGTGCATACTTTATTTTCTATGAATTCATTTGATCAAATGTTATAATGAGGTTGCTTTAATATAAAATAACTGTCGCATTGTCATACAAAAAACATTATTGTTCTTTAATTTGAAGTAAAATTTTTATATCTTTTTCCTAAACTAAGACAAAAGCGGTTTACACATATGCGGTTTTAATTTCATTCAAAAACACGTAAAATAATAGATCTTATACCACACATTAAATTGAGTTACTAATCCTTTTTTTTTTTTTTTTTTGAAAAATTTGTCCAACTCTTAACTTTAAAACATGGATTGTAAAATAAGCTCTTACTAGATTTGTATTTTTATTAAAGGTACAGACAGATAAAGTCAAATTGTAAGTTATTCCCGAGATACATTGAATAGTCATGCCTTTCCTTAAGACTACATATATTGTAGGATAAAGTTAAGGCAACAAAACAAAATTTAGAGCACTATTTCCCATGAGATGTTGAAAGAAACAATTCAGACTTACGAAATATTTTTCCCGTTAACAATTATTTCTGTAGCAGCCGAGTATAATTTCGGTATAAAATGATCTTTTTTTCAAAATAGAACTAATAATTGATCATTAGTGTCTTTTAAGCGGGCAGTAACATTTTTTAATATGGTTAAGAAAAGCGCATTTTTCACATATTTATACGAATATTCAATTTGAGTTCAAGTAAATAACTTCTAAAACCATTATGCTCAGTAAAAATATACATATATAAGAAATAGCTTTATTAAAATAGAACAATATATTATAAGAATAGCTATTTTTGAAATATGGTGTTATTGAACTCTTTAACCCTAAGAAAACAATGTTTGTTCTTTGGTTGGAACACGAGACACCCTATGCGTCTGTTTTTTTCTTTACTATTTTGGCTACCACTAATTCTATACAATAGCTTTTACAATAGATTTCTAGTAGACATTTACGGTGAAGGCTATTGTTTGGAAAAACTAGTAGAAAATATTGTAAAATAATAGTCATATTTGGCTACTATATTTGGTACACATGCGCACCGTTCGTAATTAATGGTTTAAAGCTGGATTAAGTTATAATGTGTAGATGACCGTTCGCCTAAAACAAATCACACATATTTAAAAAAGAATTTGTAAGATTAAAAAAATACTTTTCGATTCTTGATTAATTAGATGTAAGTTATAACTTATATTAGGAAGGTTTATTAATTTCTGTCTATGAAAAATTTTTAAGAAAAATTATTTTTATAATAAATAAAAATTTTCTGTGCGAAAATTACGTACGAACGTATTTCTTACGAAAAATTATGAACCCTGGTAAGTATTTTAAATTATTTTCTAAAATAAGTTTTTAAAATACTATAATTGTATGGAAACCAATTATATGAAAATGGAAAGCAATAGTGCTCTTTTAGGTAGCTTTCATTACAAAAAGCTACCTATTGCAGCCGCTCGGAGGAAAGCGATTTCAAAAAATTTTGGTATATTTTCATCGATCATGACACCCAGACCCCGAAACCACCCTCCGTTCAAAAGTTTATATATATATATATATATGACCTTTGTCATACTGTAACTCTCGAATTTATGAACCGATTTGGATGTATTTCGGTATGTACATAGTACCAATGTCTCGACCGAGTTCGTTGGCCAGCTTCATCCTCCATTTTGTTTCAAAATGGCGGCCATTTAAATTTTTTTTTTAAATTTTAAATTTGAAATGTGGTACCAAAGAATTGAAAATGGAAAAATATTTTTTTCTTATGTATTTGGCCTTTATACAGAGATTCCGGAGCAGTTTTTATTTCGTCTATATCTTAAAAAATGGCTGAGTTATAGCATTTTGAATTTCTGGCGTGGCTGACATTATGAAACGTCCTGAAATTTGTCACTCGATAAAAGGCGTATTTATGAACCGATTTGGATGTAACTTCGTTTGTACATAGTACATACCAATGTCTCGACCGAGTTCGTTGGCCAGCTTCATCCGCCATCTTATTTAAAAATGGCAGCCATTTAAATTTTTAAGAAAAAATTAAATTTGAAATGTGGTACCAAAAAATTGAAAATTGAAAAAATATTTCTTTCTTATGTATTGGACCTTGATACAAAGATTCGGAAGCAGTTTTTGTTTCGTCTATATTTAAAAAAATGACTGAGTTATAGCGTTTTGAATTTCTATCGTGGCTGACATTTTGAAATGTCCTGATATTTGTCACATGATAACAGGCGTATTTATGAACCGATTTGGATGTACCTCGGTGTGTACATAGTACATACAAATATCTCGACCGAGTTCGTTGGCCAGCTTCCTCCGCCATCTTGTTTCAAAATGGCAGCCATTTAAAAAATTTTAAAAATTTAAAATTTAAAATGAAATACCAAAAAATTGGAAAATGAAAAAGATTTTTTTCGTATGTGTTTGACCTTAATACAATGATTCCGGAACAGTTTTTGTTTCGACTATATCTAAAAAAATGGCTGAGTTATAGCATTTTGAATTTCTATTGTGGCTGACATTTTAAAACGACCTGATTTTTTTCACGCGATAACAAGCGTATTTATGAACCGATTTGGATGTTACTTGGTATGTGCATAGTACATACCAATGTCTCGACCGAGCTCGTTGGCCAGCTTCATTCGTTATCTTGTTTCAAAAGCGTTGCCATTTAAATAAATTTAAATTTAAAATTTAACATGAGGTATTAAAAAATTGGAAAATGAAAAAGAATTTTTTTATGTGTTTGGCCTTGATACAAAGATTCCGGAGCAGATTTTGTTTCTGAAAATTTGTTCTTTTGTTTATATCTTAAAAAATGGTTGAATTATAGCACTTTGAATTTCTAGTATGGCTAACATTTTGAAACGAACTTGTATTTGTCACGCGATAACACACGTATTCGCCTATTTCCATGTAAGAAGACATGTGGATAGTATACATCAACATCACAGCCAAATATAAGTTACTTTAAATAAAAGCAGCTTGGATAAAGCTGACAAATTTCGCGAAATTCTCATTCATAATGATTTAGTATTGATAAAAATTAGTATTGAATCTCCTATATTCGGTTTCCAAAAAACACAAAAGAATTAAAGTTTCAATAATTAGAAACGAATAGAAAATAACACGATACAAGTTTTACTCAATTGTGGGGAAATACGCCGCTTTTTTGTAGCGAAAACTTCATTGCTATAATAATTAACTGCCAACAAGAATTGGCGTTTCAGTTGTGTTGGCAGTTTGCACGGCGGAGCAACACAGTTCACGTTGCATCTAGTTTACAAATGTTCAAATTTTACGGATCTTATTAGTTAGAAGTGAAAATAGCTGCCAAATGTTTGAAGATATTATGCTGAACGTCAAAGGAACTTTTAGTGTAATTTCTGTCATGTCATCGCTTTAACAGCGACAGGCAGTAGCTTCTGGATTACTGTGAAAAAATGTCGGTGACAAGGAACGGTCTCTGTTAATATTTTATTTTATCGAAAATCCCATTTATTTATTTATGTATACTTATGTGAAAACAGAAATATTCTAGTGTCTATATTTTTCAATTTTTTATTTATTTTTTTGTTATTTTTATATAGTTGTATATATATAAATATCAACTTTCTGTACAATTATACCATTGAAACAAATGAAATTGACCCAAAATCATGAAATCACTATACAAAACATCAGAGGCAAATTGCTATTTAAATTTTGTAGTCCCATGGAATGAATTATAATAATTCGATAAAAAAAAATAATAAAAAACAACAACAGGAGTATGGACGCCAATGGCAGTTTATATATTAAATCACTTTATCAAGGGCAGGGGATTTACATATATCAGCAAAGAACTGTCGATTTCTATAAAGATAAATAGTATTGAGCTAAAAAAATATTCATATATTATATATGTTGTAATATAATGTAGATAATATACTAACGCAGTTCCTAACACTGAACTATTGAAAGAGCGTTGTAGAATCCATCATTGTTTTATTAGAGTTGTAACCGTTTTTGTAAGCTTTTTGCCGTATAAATGATCTTTCTTCAGTTTTGAATACAAATATTTTTCAAAGCGAAGCATTAATATTTTTGGCATCAGATGAGATGGACCATGACTTTATTTATGTATTAAATTTTAGACGTAATTCAAAGCAACTTTCATTATTTTCTTAAAAACATAAATTAGATCACAGCATAATTTTAGATTTAACTAATGTTCGAATTTTAAAATCCTAAGTACATTGAAAATTATTCGCAAATACCTCAGTGATACTTTTCCAATCATTTCGATTTTAAGATTCTGAAAATATTTTAATTTTTACTGGGCAAAATTATTTTATTTACTTTACTAAAAAGTTTGTCATGATCTATGTGGTAAAAAGCCATGAATACAGTAATTTTCACAACGATGTTTTTACAACTATGAAAAGTTATGGAAAAATGTGCTATTTTCATTCAATCGTAACAAAATATCTTTCTCAATGAAAATACTCATTGAAAATGCTATAATGTTTCTAGCTCGTAGCTTTCCCTGCCCATAGAGAGTAGACTTCTGGATATAATATGTGATTATATGTAAACGTGCATAAAAATGTTTAAATATTTTCATTTTAGCGGTTGTTTTGAAAAATAAATGTGTTCTTTTGTGTGATATACGTCAATAAATATATTCTGAAAAAAAGAAAGTGAAGGAATCGATAGCGAATTCAAAATATAAATTTATAAATAAAAGTGAAAGATTTTTCGTAATATGGCGTACGCTGTAAATCAAAAAATCTGAAAGGTTACTAATAATTTCTTAGGAAACTGGGATGCCTAGAACTTTTTATGTAACTGCAACCCTGGTTACAGATAAAATTTTAGTAAAATTAGTGTAATTTTGTAGATTCCTTTGTAAAGCTACAGATTTCTGTAGTTTACAAAAACTAGTTTTGTACATTTATATCTTTTTTTGTACAGTGTATAGATACACTGTAGAATTACATCTTTTTTTTTTACGGTGTAAATGTCTGTATGCGAAAATATTTCGTATGTTCTCAGTTTACATGCAGCCAACAAAAAATAAAGCTTAAAACTAATAGATTTTACTAACATTTTTTTGAATTATAATAAGCCTATATGTGATATCGCAAAAGTAAACAAAAGATCATTTGTACCAAGCAACATCAAGCAATTGACATAAAAACTTAATTCACATAATTTCATATAGATAATTTTAATAAACATTAGTTATGTTTAATTATTAATAATTTGATTAAACATTTAAATAATATTGTTTCAGTTACAACAAATTTGCAGGCCATAAATTATTAATGCTCTACACATTATGTGTAAATGAATAATTGACTAAATTTGTAAAAAATGGCTGGTTAGTTAAAAGCGAAAAATAAATTAATGTGATATTATTTTGTTTATTTTTCATATGTGAGCTTAAGGAGTCCCCAGATTTAGAAAAGTCCTACTTTGAGATAGAATCTTTAAAGGAAATATAAAACAAAAGTTTTTTCTTATTCTTATCCATTTGTTTTCCAATTTCGTGAAATCTACAGAGAAGTATTGAAATGTAGTTGCATAACATAGAAAGCATTTCTTTTGGGACCATGACAATATCATTTTTACAGCTGAACATTTTCGTAGTGCTGCAGGTTTGAGAAGATTTTCTTCTTATCTAATTTTAAAATAATCTTTTATTTGATGTAGCCGACTTAGAAAATGAGTTTGTAAAATACAGCACTTCTGATCCTCTTAAATCGCAAGTGAAATTTTATGTAACCTTCTGAACACCTACCTAAGAAAATATAAGAAATGTTTATCAAAGGAATTATACTAAAAAAATTCTCGTTTCAGAAACTCGTAAGAAAAACAATAAAAAAATATTGTTAATACCACCCTAAAGTAGTCGTGTCTTTTTTCAGAATGTTAAAATCAACGTCTTTTTTTTTCAGAACATGTAAAAGTCGTGCTTGGTCTTTTTGACCCCGGACCCCGCATACAGAAAATGTAAATTAAGAAACATTTGTGACTTAATATTCGAATATTAATATTTCGATGAAATTATAAATTTGCAGTTTACTTAAATTATGTAAGGTTAGTTGGGGGTAACTGGACCCACGAGGTAACTGGGCCATAGGCTATTTTATAATAAACTGTTGGTGTGTTTTAAGTGAACAATGCCCCTTACTCTCTACTTCCTAAAACAACGTGTATGAATTTAATCATAACTCTCACTTTGCTGTGATAGGTTGTCAAAAATTTACGTTTCTTTTTTTTAAAAACAACGTCAATATGGTTGAACTTCCTCGGCTTTCTATTAAAATACTGTAAGTACTTTTATTAAACAATCTCTTTTTTTAAAGATTAACATATAACTACATTAATATTATTTGGTATCAATACATATTTACTTCATGTTTCAAATGTAAGACCGGTGTCCCAGTTACCGCTATAATTTTTTCAAGAATGGGGTAACTGGGACATGTATCCGGGGTAACTGGACCATGCTGGATCCAGTTACCCCAATAGTTACATATATTTTTTTTGTGCTACTCTTACTACGGGAAGTAAATTTCTCCATTGTTTTTTGCTCGCAATAAAGAAAATTATACAATACCTTATCAAAATTACGTAATAAAAATTAAAAAAAGCATATTGGGAGGTATCAAACCAAATTTCTTGAGCCCTTGAGAGACGGTAATGCCGTTTTTGGCATCACTTAATTTTAATTCCTAATTGCCACATTGGCACATGAATTTTATATTGAAAATTTCACCTTTATTAAGTACGCGAAAATATACTTTTACCTGTTTTCAAATAGATTCTCTTGTAAATATTGGCGTCAGTAAATTATTTCAACATTTTACGAATGCAAGTACCTTGCCCCTGAAAGTGAGATAGCCAGACCTTGAAATTGTACTATAACCAGGGATCACATTCTATAGGGGAACTTTTATCGTTCCTACCACTATTTTGAAAATAATATCTTCATCGCACCTTTCTTTAAGGGTTCTGGTAGGAACAATAAAATTTTCCCTATATAATGCGACTCCTGGATAAAGATAAAGTACTTACGTAGCCGTTTGTTGATAGATTTACCTTGCTATTTTTTCCTTAAAATACCCATGTGACTTTTATACTTATTATCTATACTAAAGTACATAAGTACTTACTTAAGTTTTATGTTTTTGGTATAAAAAAATCTAATATTTTCACTTTTAGTGCTTTTTCTAGACATATTGACAGCAAAGGTTTCCCTTACATCGCTGTTTATTGACATATAATTTACATGATCTGCCTGTTTAAATTTTTTTAAGTTGTTTACACTTTTTCAAACAGGATCGGATGTCCGATATGAAAAAATATAAACGCGTGTGGAACATAGACCACCCTGGTCCAGTTACCCCATTTTTTGGGGCAACTGGACCCATGAGGAAAGAAAGATAAAATATGCATATTTTTATATTTTTAAATATTAAAATGTAATTTTGAGCATTTCTGTCTGATAGAGGGAATCTAACTGAACGCATTTACAGAAGTTCAGACTTTAATTCAAATGAACATTAGCTTTTTGAAGCTGAATTGTCAGAAGCTCCAGAGTCACATTGTAAAATCATGCCCAGTTACCCCAACTAACCTTATTTCATTCATGAGATTTAGAATAATGGGAAAAAGTAAAAATGAACTGACGTTAGTGATCATTGCGCAGACTTTTTCATCTATTTCAACTTTGCTTCCAAAAATGTACCGGAGAGGAAAACAGATATGTTTTGTTACTTCACTATGGTGGTGGAGAAAAATTAAAGTCAGCTATATGGTAGTTCTCCATTGTACTTGTAAGGGGATATGAATTAGGAGAAGATTATGTGTATGGGCGGCAAAAAGAAGAGACACGTGACTACCGCCGGGTTAATAACAATTTCAGACTTAAGCTCAAGATATTTCTTCTATTTTTAGATGAAATGTAGTAGAGCGATTGAAACAACACTTTATGAAAAAATAATATTTTCAGTTTCCTAATATCTTTCTTATGACCTGCTCATCGTAAAAAGTATGCCCAGAAAATGTTTTAATTCTATTTGTATGCTGAATAAAACTCAATATAACATATTAGTCAACGCTTTGTTGTAATTGGAATTCTGCTGTAAGGGCGAAAAAATCATGTTTCGTGAGTAGTTGATCCTCCACTGCTGTTAGTTAATTAACCATGATGGAAAAGTTTATAATAATTTAATATAACTAAGTTTCGTGAGACGTTGATCATCCACTTCTGTTTGCTAATTAACCAGGATGGTGAAGTTTATAATAAAGTAATATGATAAGTCTTAAGTCACACCTATCCAACCTTTTAGCGTGGAAGGGTTTATCTCAGAAATTAACAAGCTATGAAGGGCGTCTGTCAGAGACTTACAAGCAATCAAGGGTGCCTATATTCAGGTGATTGGAAACATGCAGCAATATTGTTTCATTATAGAGATACACGAGGATCTACATACGTGATACAAATATGTTAGAAAACGGTAGCCATATGGCCCGAGGAAAAAATAAATATCAGAAAAAACATTTTGTTGATTTAGACATGGAAAATCCTCAAAAACTTTTACAGAAGAAAACCAAAGAGCTTACTGACGCTAGCAGTCAAACAGCATGTATACATTAATGATTTTAAGAGATTAGATTTCTGCTTTTTATAGTATGTTTTTATTACTTAAAGAAATTTGATAACAGAAAACATTTTGAAGGCGATGGAGCCCATAGGTCCCGTGTTGAGCAACTTTTTAGTGCCGTAGTTAACCCCAACAAAGCCAGCGTAAAAAACCCATGAACAAGATTCCTTCGATATGATATAATATTAACTGGACATATACTTAGGATTGATGAAAGACTTATGCGGTCACTTTATATTCGAAAAAAATCCCTGCCGACTCGGCCTACAGGGGGAGGCACATTTCGAAGTTAGGTGATAATTTCATCAACAAAAAATAAATCAAGATTAGAGATAAACCAGGTTTAACAATGTCATCTGACCGCTTTTGACGGACTTTTATTTCATTTTTTGTAAGAGCTGGTTTTATCAGAATCATGTTAAGGCGGTATTTAAAAAAAAAAAAAATTCCCACGCTCAACAACTTGAGATTTTCCGACACATTTTCAGACTCATTTTTAAAAGTAAAAACATGAAACTTGCTGACATGATTTTTTGAAAAGATTTACAAGCGACTTGTGTGTTTATTTTTCATTCAATTAATTAGAACATGATTTACAAGCAATTATTTTCTCAGTACGACGTTTTTTTCGTTTCCAGCACTATCTCTTAGTGAAATTCGGTTCAAACTGCCCACTTTGATAACATTGTTTTACATATATTTTTCCTCTATCAAAAAACCGACCATTACGGCACATTATATAGTTTCTGAATAAGAGAGCCTACCAAACGGATGTGTTGGAAAGCAAAAATGAATTTAAAAATGAGTCAGAAAATAAGCAGTTTGGATTTGAGTATACCCTTAATACGATATTTTTTTCGTCAACCTCTATTTTTGTTTAATTTGTTTTTGCTGCAAGAGTTGGTCCTGTCAAAAACTTGTCAATATGGAAGCTGTAGATAATATTAAGAAGATGTATAATAATTTTAAGTGGATTGGATATCGCATGAATTAACGAAGTTATGGAATCTTTTCTATTTACACCCCCCATTTTTTTCGTTTTTATTTATTTTTTGCAAAGTTGGTCCTAACAAAAACTTGTAAATAGGAAAGTTGTACATAATATTAAGAATATGTATAATAAATTTAAGTGGATTGGATATCGTGTGGATGAACGAAGTTATGGAATTTTTTCTATTTCAACCACCCCCCCCCCCCCAATTTGTTTTTCGCTTTTATGTTTTCGCTTTTATTTATTCATTTATTTATTTGGAATAAGAGTTAGTACTATCAAAAACTTGTCAGTATAAAAGTTGTAGCTAGTATTAAAAGGATTTATAATAAGTTTAAGTGATATGGATACTTTGGTAATTGACGAAGTTATGAATTTTTTTCTCCCTAAAACCCAATTTTTTTTCGTCCCTTGAGCCCATTTTTGATTTTATCAAAAATCTGTGATGCATAAATTTATGGCCCTTTTTTTAGAACTAATAATAACTTTAAACTGATTTGATACGTGTTATAATTAAGAAGTTGTGGGTTTTTTCGGTTTTTACAAAACCCATCCCTATTTCCACCCCCCCCCCCTCTTGGTCCGATTTTAAGGGGATATGATAAGGGGCTATGCATATATAACGTTATCATTTTAGGGAGGAGTGGGGTCTGGCACCTGATATCGAAAGATATCTCTAGGAGGAAGGGGTTGTCTTTTGATATCCTTATTATTTTTGATCCAACCAAGATTTTCTCTTTATATTTGTAACTTGGTATTTACATCAAAATAGTATGTTAGCTATTTTTATTTACATCAAAATAGTATGTTAGCTATTTTTATGAAAATACAAAGTTATTATTAAAATCATTAAATGACTATAAAATTATTTAATTCCAAAATATGGACGTTTAGCATTCCAATTCTTCTGTCACACGTGTATGCATATATAATCCGCTGCTCGACAAACCATATGAGAATTATGTTTGAAGTGATACTTGTATTTACTAGTAAATAAAAGAGAAATATTGTTGTGCATCTGTTTTGTTGATGAGAAGTTCTGACAGCACCACCCTGTACGGAAACAAGTGCAAAAAGACATTATTATTGTTGAATGCATTATGTAACAAAAAAAGCTATTATTAAATACTTTTAAACTCCAACTATTTCCTTTAAGTTTTATTTGATATAAAGTTATGTCATATATAAACTGTTATTTTATTGATTTCTCTTCATCTGAATCAACAATGTATGCGAAAAATATATGTATTCATATTGGTATTTCACTTCAAACAAAAGAAAAATATTCCAAAAATCTAAAGAATGTGTATACATTGATAACGATATCATTACGGAGGGGGGGGGGGGGGTGTTCGAGGGATGATAGCGTATGATAGCGTATGATATTATAGGGGCATGGAGGGAGTCAAAATTACAAAAAGTTGGTAACGTTATACATGTACCGCCCCTAACGAACTTCATCGAGATTTTCTGACACTTGATTCTATGTCAGTTTGGAAGAGTATATATATATATAAAGTTTTGAGCTGGGGATGATTTTGAGTTCTACGGGTGATAATCGGCGTAGATCTGTAATTTATTTTCAGAAATTCCTATATAGAGGAGAATGTAATATGTGGTATTTCGTACAAAATCTATCTAAAATGTAAAAATCATACATTCTTGACTGTAATCCCTTTGAACTCTTTAAATATAATTGTTTAAAATCAGGAATCACCTTTTAGGCTACCTTTTGTTTATTAAAAGGTTTTTTGTCATATATATTCAAAATATGTCATGTCTATTCAAAATATTCTAAAAACGTACTATAAATATTCCGTTCTGAAATATTGGTAGCCAAAGTGTATTTCTGAAATAGTGTTAATGAGAAGTTATCTTGAATCTTATCCGACAAACTAGTGCTTTAAGTTAAATGGGTTCGGCACAAAAATCTTGCGTGTTTGAAACTTAAGCACCTGAATTAAATCAAATTTTGCAAACACATAAAACTGTACTAAGAAGCTCAAGAACTCTTCGACCGAATCTATATTTTCTATGCTATAATATGTATTTTTTATTTAAAACTTATTTAAAGCTGTAAAACTTTTACATTGTATTGCATCGCAAATAATTATTCTAAAAATTCGTTTGCTTAAATAGTGAATTTTTATATATTTTAATTGAAAAATATTTATAAAAGTATTTCGGGAAAATGGCTGTTACTTAAGAGTATAGAATATTATGTTTTGCCGTATTATAGCATTATAGAATTAATGATGGTGATAGAAGATGGATGCCTTAAAAATCATTGAAAAAGAAATAGTTTAGAAATGCACGAGAGTAAAATTAATAATTATAATAACATTATGCAGCAATAGCTGATGCGATTATTGAAAAATCGTGCACAGAAATACAATAAAGGATACATTTTTCAACTAATTGCGAAATTAGAAAATGCACAGAAGGAAAATAGGGTATGGACAAAAAAATAAAATATTTTTAATGAACTTAGATCTAGTTAATAAAATATTTTGTCTGTCACAAGGTGATTCGTGATATGTACTTTAAAAAAAACATTTAAAAATATAATTGATAAATAAAGGGTCTGGAAAAAGGACGAGGAAACTTTTCACATCCACGTGTCAATTTCGTTTTGAAAAAATATTACTTGTCCAATGTCCATGACATGCCAACAATAACAAAAGAAAATGCAATGGATCACAATTAGTGAGTCAAAATTACTTTCATGTTTAATAGGATTTACAAGCATGGCGATATGCATGTAGGTATTACACTGTAAGAATTATAGTAGAATTATATTTAAAAAAAAAAAATGCGATTTCTGCCATTACATCTTGGATGTCAAATGATTAAAATCGGGTTCATATTTAAATATTTTAATGCAAACTGAATTGGAGTCATTTTAACAAAGAGTTTTCAACTCAATTTTTAATATCATTGATTTCCGAAAATAATTTCTCACGGGAATAAGTAAGCGGGAAAATTGCTTAAACAGTAAATTTCATACAAAGTCACTATAATTTCATCATTCGGAATTTTGCTTATAATGTCTTTGATGATCGCGCTTTTCGAGATTTTCCGAATCTTCTCCTAATTTTTTTAAAGTATTCAGGCCATATTGAAATAGACTAGAATTAAATTGGTGCAAATTAGGTATCTCCAACTTTGAAGAACTAGAAAACAAACATAATAAAAAAGCTCAGCCTGCTTAAATTCTTGTTTTTATTTTAATTTCTTTCTCACTGTTAAAAATCTGAAACTTTTGACTGCATACACTGTTAAAAATTTGCAGCATTCTTGCAGGTCATTTGACCGTTTTTTCCGAAAACGGTTACACAACCGTGAATTTAACACTATTCTGACCATATTATTTGCCATTTTATGTTCAGAATATAGTTAAATTATGGTTATGAAACCGTTTTTTCAAAAAACGGTAGAATGACCTGCCAGAATGCTGCAAAAATTTTAACAGTGTAGTCACTCCACCGCTTTCATAGAATATCTCTATTCTGACCAATGAGAATGCTCCAAAATATCGTCAAGTAATCGTTTTCTATAAAAGCGGTTGAGTGATTATGCAGCAAAAGCTACAGATTTTTAACATTGTAATTTTGTTTTTGATCCATGGCGCCCTGTACAGATTTTAATTTGAAAGTTCTTACGCAACATATACAGTAGATGTACAAAAGTGGTTTTAAATGTTAGTTTCAAAATTTTCATGAGCTTGCACATAGAAAATTACACAAATTTGATGCTAGTCTCACCCAACGAAAGAAACAGACCGCAGGTAATCCACCGATCTCGGCCACTTTTCACCCTACAATTATTAGAGTAGTTTGGTAATTCGAGAAAATCAGACTATCATGATTACACGACAGACAAGAGTGTGGCAGTAGACTGTCTGTCCCATTGGCTTCGAATGCTCGTATAGAAAAAGTATCACAGTTGTAGGATATAAAGTACATGTTTCATATAATAAAAATGACATTTTTTCGTGCTGAAACATTGACATTTTGGGACTATCTACACTCTAAAAAATGTGTAAATTTACACATAAAAACGGGTATATCGATGATACAAAAATGATCTGTATATATGTGTAAATTGCCATAATACACGTCTAATATGTAAATTTGAAAATACACATTTAAGTGTGTAATTTGATGATAACAATAAGTGTATAAAAGTTATCTGATAACTCTTGAAATACACACTTTAATGTGTAAATTGCACAAACATACACGTATTTAAGTGTAATAATCTTATACATATATATGTGTAATATTCCGTGATTACACATATGTTTGCCCAGTTGACATTTTCAAGGGCACCACGTCCTTTTTTTTAAACACTTTCCAATATATAGTTGAAAAGTGTTTATGAATTGTGTTTGTCTGTCCATCTGTCTGTCTGAGCTGTAACTTGCGTATATATATAATTTTATAGACCATATACAAGGCTACTGAAAATAATTCGTAAGCAACACTGAGAATAAGCATGAATTTCTTCATGGTGTTTTTAATTTGAGATGTGCATGCTCAAGATCAACTACATTTAGTATTCAAACAGATGTTTGTAGAATATAACTAAATTCATATACAGGGCAATGCAAAGAAATTGACACGTGACTACCCATGGATCATAATTTTTGGAAGTGTGATTTTATTCGGACTTTAAAGAGTGTCTTTGCCTGAATTAAGTTTCAGCTTAATGTGTTACGTGTATAAAAACCTATAGGTAATATATAGGACTACACAAACGTATTCAAGTTCGTTTCCGCCTATTTGTAGAAATTACTAAAGGTGAATTTTCAACTATACTATGAGTTTTCTTACTATACAAATTTTAGCATACTGTGACGAAATATTGAAATCTTTAGATGCTATAGAGAGCTGAACAAAAGAGTTAAATCACTTTTCAGGATATTAACGGTAATTACTAAAAATTATTTTCCAGTGTTTTCTAAATGTTTTCTTGGGTATTTTATTTACATTGTTAAACTGCGAAGTTTGTTAAAATATTTTGGTTGTGTTCGAAAGTGTTTCATAATCTATGCTTCACGCATGATTTTTCTTTTTTGTTAGCTTAAAGTTCCGATGCACCCTGCCGTTTTTTGACATGAAAAAAACACCATGCCTCTTTTTCCAGTATCTTCTTTGCACCCTCTCTTTTTTCCAAAATATTTGGGTTTTTTTTTTCTTTCTTTTTTTTCAATGAAAACATGTGGATTTTTGGAAACATAAGTTATCTTGCTCTAATTAGCTCAAATGATATGAGTCTTAAATCAATGCAAAAAGCCGATGGAGTAACTGCATACCATATTATGTTTCCAAATTGTAATGCATTTTTCATTTGGAAATCGCCTCAGAACTGCATAGCATATGTTTACATATGGAAATTCGAAAAATATAATTATTTTAATAGGAATATTTATACAATATACAATTTACATGAAGACTATAACAGCGATGAATTCAGAGGTCGACCTGGTGGCTACCGTTGTGCATCAAATGCCTTCCGGAAGATTGTTTATTAATTCTTCCGAAGGGAGAATTCTTTCGCCCCCTCCTGCCCCTTTATAAAATATAAGTACCATTTTGCTTGAAAAAGGCCCTTTTGAATAAATTCACCTTGCCCCCTTTTTAAAGAAATGTGAACACTACACATATTTCTGCATAATATGCAAAACATAGATTTGTATAATATTCAAATAATATATTTTTTTGTGTAATATTCAAAATAGACGGATTTTTGTGTACACAACGTTATCTTTATTCTTTGGTCTGTATAAATGGTAAATTAAATGTTTTTATGATTATTAGAATTTTCACATATGTGTAATAATGTTGAAAATAGTTTGTTGTGTGCCAGCTACAGAACGCACACCACAGGTTCGACGCACCTAGTTTAGATTATGAACAATTAAAAAAAATCATGTTAATTTTTTTCGAATTTCTGTTTGTATTTCAACACATTAGAGGTGATAACAATTATTCAATAAGAGATATTTTTTCGATATATTATGGGGAAGATTTAGCGCCTTTGGTCCGTACCATAAATAATTAGCAATAACGTATAAATAACAACAACTACAAAAACAATTTAAAATCAATAATTGATGAGGATGGAGCAGGTTTTTAATATTAACTAACGTCAAATTAACCGTGCGCACTAAAATAGCAAGGCCGGAGAAGCCAACCCCAAGAATTTTGCTAAATTCCATCTCTAACTCTAATCAGTAAGGCTTTAATTATATCCCGGAACTTAAAAATAGCTGCTACATGAGACGTCATTAAAAACACTAGATACAATACTCTCAGCTTTTGAAACACCGAATAGATCACTTATCAAAAATGTCTTTCATTTTAAGGTATCCCAAATATACTTTTATTAGGAAATGGCAAAAGGAAAGCCTTACCACCTAAGCAAGCTTCTTATTTGGATACCCTTATTTCACACTAATAACGTCACTGGCTATCGGCACGTGGGAGAATCTAAACGCAGAATCCGAAAGTAATTAAATTCTTATCTTTAACGCCTTAAATGTCGAGATTTCACCTTGTTTCAACTTCACCTACTTCTACGCGCATATTTATAACAGTCAGCCTGCCAAAGTAAAGTGTTAATTTATAAAATAACTGCGATAGTCATATTCAAGTAGATTCAACGATACTTTGCGGAAGTAAAAGAAGGCAGAATAAGTAGCTGTTTCACCCATAAATGTTGGAATACGGACAACATGCTCACACACAAAACTTAACAATCCTTTTGATCCTTGAATAACTTCATAAAGGTAGTGGAGTAGCTAGGCGTAACGCTACAATATGTCTTGAAAGAGGCTAGATTATCGTAAATTAAGGGGACACGGCAACCTACCAGTATGAGAAATTTCATAAAAAGTTCGTTTTCAGATTTTTATCTTATCAATCGCTATGTAATTTAGACTATATCCTAACAAAATTTCAGACTAATATTGCATACATAGAATCACAGTTAGGGTTTATTTAACAAACAGCTAACGTCATATTCACCCTTCAAAAGAAATCTTTAAACTCATTTATCTCACTTCGTGTTTTTCAGATTCTTCATGTTTTTAAAATCCTCAGAATGTTCCAGGATGCTAATGAATGTGCTTGAATTTTTTTCTGGTTGAACATCATACTATATGTAAGAGATTTAAGGATAGTAACTTTTAATGCTTTTTCCCACTTGTATTTAGTTTTTCTTTCTCTAAAACTATTGCTACTTAAAAATTCCGATAGTTGAATCTGTTCAAACTATCATTAATGACCTGCACAAAAAAATTAACTGAAAATTAAAAAAAAAAAAAATGAAATACTGGTAAAGTTTTGAAATAAGTGATAAATATTAATTTTTTTTTCAATTTTGTCCATTTTTTTGATTAAATTATTTCTATTTAACATTTACATAATATACAAAATTATTTCTTTTAAGTTGATATTAAGTTTTTTATGTTTTGCCTGCCGATTCCCATTAAGACATTAAGTAGACCAAAAACATTCTGGAGACTTCTGAAAAAGTGTGAACAAATGAGAACCTTCTGTTTTGTAATATTGATGCAATGCTTCAACTATCGAGGAATAAACGAAATAAGATCCTATTTCGGCAATAAACAATATAACTTGATCATTAGTGTTTACTGATAACTTTTAAATATTTTGTACTTGATAGTGAATCTTATTCTCTGTGTCTGTCAAAGATGAGTAATTTATTTTTGCAATGCTTTATTTTTACTTTGGCTTGCTGTCTGTCCTCTAATGTATGGGTCAAATCTTGTAATCGATTTTTGGATACACTTCTGTCGAACCGGTTTGATTCAAATGTTGTGCACAAGTTCATCGTTGATGACAATGAAATAATAATTATCAGGGCTATACCTTATTAGTAATAGGTTACATGGGGAAACTTTTCACTTCCTTTTAGGTAGATTTCGTATGAAATATTACCTATTACATTCTTCCCTATGTTGGAATTTCTGAAAAATTTTTGCAGATCTACACCGATCATGACCCCTAGAACCCAAAACCACCCTCAGTAAAAAACTTTATATATCTGTCTGTATATCTATCTATCTACACTGGTGAAAACAATTAAAGGGACAAATGGTTTTTTTGCAATTAAAATAAAACTAACAAAGCAAATAAAACCAAACTTGGCCATAATATCATTTGATATAAGACTAATGTATGGCAAAACAAAAATGGGCACAACCTGCATCCTAAATAAGGAAATTGGTCACGTGTCCAGCACAGGAGCTAACTGACACCCTGTCAGTCAGAGAAAAACATGTCTAATAGCGTGTATGATCGTCTGTAACAGCTACACAATTCTCGCATCGGCGTTTCATAGTGTTTACCAGGGACCTTATCAATCTCTGTGGCAAATGCACCCACTCTTGCACCAAGGCACCCTTGAGCTCATCGATGGTTGTTGGAGCTGGTCTTAGAGCTGCAATTGATCGTCCAAGGGCGGCCAATACGTGTTCGATGGGATTAAGGTCAGAGGACATCGCAGGCCACTCCATTCGTTGAAAATCCTACGATTCGAGGTATTCGTCCACCAACCCTATGTGGACGAGCGTTATCGTCCATAAAGACGAAATTTGGTGCATATGCCCCGCCGAAAAGTCTCACATAGGGTACAAGGTTCTCGTCCCTGCATCGCTGGCTGTCAGGGTACCTCTATCAAACACAGGAAGGTCGGTACGCCCGTCTGCCATGATGCCTGCCAGACCATCAGACCACCTCCAGCACAGTGATCATTTTCGACAATGTTCGACAATGTATATCTATATATATATATATATCACTTTTTTCTGGACACGATAAGTTCCACAATTCTTCACCAATCTCTTTCAAACAGATACATAAAATCAAGGGGCATAAAATCTCGGTCAAGTTCGTTAATGGGCAAAATCGGACCAAGGGGATGGATATAGGGTGGGGTTTTGTGAAAACTGAAAAAACTCCATAACTTCTTAATTTTTGTACATATCAAATCAGTTTAAAGTTTTTATTACTTCTAAAATTACGGCCAAAAATTTATGTATCACAGATTTTTGATCAAAAAATGGGCCCAAGGGGCGCATAAAATAATGTTTTTGTGAGAGAAAAAAATCATAACTTCGTCAATTCTCAAGATATCAAATCTAATTAATTTTATTAGAAATCTCCTTAATATTATCTACAACTTTTATATTCACAAGTTTTTGATAGGACCAATTCGTATCGCAAAAAAATTAAAAACGAAAACAAAAAACGGGGGTTGAAGAAGAAAAAAATCCATAACTCCGCCAATTCACAAGATTTAAAATCCGCATGAATTTATAATATATCTTCTTAATATTGTCAACAACATTTATATTGGAAAGTTTTTGATAGGACTAATTCTTACGGCAAAAACAAATTAAAAATACATAGCGGTAGAAAAAATCATCTTATTAAGGGTGTATTCAAATCGAAACTGCTTATTTTCTTACTCATTTTTAAATTCATTTTTACTCTCAAGCGCATCCAATTGGTAGATTATTTTATTCAGAAAGTATATAATGTACCGTAATGATCGATTTTTTGATAGAGGCAGAATATATTTCAAAAAATTATGTCTAAGTGGGTATTTTGAACAGAATTCCCCGAAGCGATTGTATTTGAAACTAAAAATATTGTCCTACTGAGAAAATAATTGTTTATAAATCAAGTTTTAATTAATTGAAAGAAAAATAAAAACACAGGTCGCTTATAAATCTCTTCAAAAATCACGTGAGCAAATTTCATATTTTTTCTATTAAAAATGAATCTGAAAATGTGCCAGAAAATTTTGAGTTATTGAGCATGGAAAAGTATTTTTTTGAATACCGCCTTAACATGATTCGGATAAAACCAGCTATTATATAAAAATGAAATAAAAATTCGTCAAAAGCGGCCAGATAAAATTGTTGAAGTGGGTTTATCTCTAATCATGATTTAGTTTTTGTTGGTGAAATTAGTATACTTAACTTCGAAAACTACCTCTGCATGTAGGCCGGGCAGGCAGGGATTTTTTGGTTTAAAATTAATCACATAACTAACCAAACCAGTTTTGCTCAAATGTTGTACACAATTTTTAATTAATTTTTTCAACTACTTTTAAGCAGTGTAACTACGCTTGAAATTTATTGAACATTAAATACGTGAATTATCACATTGCTAACAAGGTGTAAACAAACTTAGTGAAAAATGTCCAAGCCGGGATTCGACCCCACCTCTTGCTTCTACCGCTTGTTGTACACAAGTTCACTGTTATGATAAAGACACATGTTTTTAAATTGTGTATCTAGCAAGCAGATTTTTTGAAAATATCTTTAGTGCCTGATTGCATTCCGTATTGTTGCCAGCAAAAAATGGCGATTTTCCTTGCTAAAATAAGCATGAATGCCGGCTATATACGACAGTAAATTTGTTAACTTTACTCGTATAATAAAACCAGTGCATATTTCTCTCATAACAGCAATTTTTGTTTATACTATTTGCATATTTTTTATGAAAATTAATTTTGCTTTTAATTATCCTGTTCATTTAAAGCCGCTTAAACAAAATTAATGTAACCATTTTTATTTTTAAAATTTTCAGGAATATAAAATTTTCATTTCTTAGAAAACGAAAAAATGTACGTTAGCGAAGCCTAAAGTGTGCTAAAAACTTTCATAAAAAAAAAGTACTGTATCTCCCTCAAAAATTACTTTTATAATATCATAGCTTTTAAGTAAAATTAAAAAGCAGTAAAAAATCATTAATTAAATAATCGTAGTTTTACTTAAATTTAAACGTGATCGATAAGCTTATCATCCCATTCTCAAAAG
The DNA here is from genome assembly GCA_963932465.1 of Maratus speciosus. Taxonomy (NCBI): domain Eukaryota; kingdom Metazoa; phylum Arthropoda; class Arachnida; order Araneae; family Salticidae; genus Maratus; species Maratus speciosus. The sequence continues at coordinate 414,581,527 of OZ010790.1, read as the reverse complement.
ACAAACAGTATTATAAAAAAACCAAATCTTTTTCTTTACGATAAATATTATTTTATATATCCTACGTTGCTTAGATGCTACGTTTATACATAAACAATAAATCATTACATAAAAATAATAAATAACATTAATTTTCTTCAGTAAGTATATACAGTTTAGATTCAATTGAGCTCACACTGTTCAGAAAATAGTACAGTATCAAGTGGAAGAAATATATTTCCTGAAGTTAAAATAAATTCGTTTTTAAAATTATAGTGTGTTAAAGCCGCATATATCTTAAAATATTTTTCACCTTTCAGCATTTATGAAAGAAATATTTTGTATGAAATATATGTTTCTCGAATTTCGGAAAAATGGAAAAGAAGATTTATGCAATTTTCACCTACACATCATTCTAAATTGATCCATTTCTGTTTAATCTTTTGTTTATTTTATTTAAATATTTCTTTGGACCCATATTCTTTTAGAATATAATTCTTTGTTTTCTAACATTGTAATGTCTTTGTTTATGAAAATAAAAATTTCAAATTAGTACCCTCTTATTTATTTTCGTAGACGGCTCTATGCATAAATATGAGTAAAAAGGGTTAACAATGACTTTTATGTTAAATTATGAATTGCGTCACAAATTGTTCTTGCATTTTCTTTAAATTTCTGTTCGGTTTTGCGGTGTTTTTACTTAAATTTATTTAAATCATAGAAGTTATCAAATTTCAATGACATTTCTATCAGCAACAATTTTGGAAAGGTATCTGACTATATTCGGAGTGCATTCTTTAAAGAAAATGTACAATATTGATTAAGGGAACAGTGGACCTTTAATTGAACAAAAATCAGCTCCAAAATCGAAAATTATTTTTGGACATATTAGTATTCTGCTATTTATTCTGAGCCAGAGACAAAAACTGCATGCAGAATTTTTAATTTTTCGCAAAGTTACAAGCATTTGAATTTCGTACCCGAAACTTTAAATCTATTTTTTGCAAAACTAATTTTTCAACGATTTTAGATTTTTGAAATTATCCATGCGTCTTAATTTTTGAACAAAATTCACTAAATTGATAGCGAAGAATTCTGATATGGATTACAGAGAAACTGTGTATGCATTTTAAAATTCGACTTCATTAAAATAATTAAATTTGTTGTTTTTACTTATTAAAAGGCAAAATTTTGATGAAAAGCGATACGGAATTCAGAAAAAAAAATCTCTAAAATGTTATCTATTCAAAGGATTAAAATATCGATACACAGATTTGTTCGCAATAGAGTTTAAAGTGATTAAAATGTAAAATCGACGAAATGTATCAAGAATTAAGACATATGGAGCATAATATAAATAAGTGCGAGTATTAAGTAAAAATTCGTCCATTACTAATAATATCACAGTATTAAGGTATTTATTTGCTTGAAAGACATTATAAAAACACATTAAAAGTAAATTAAAAATCTATATTTATTCCGGCTAAATCAAATAGAAAATATTAACATACGTTTTAACGAGAGTAAAATAATTTACAGGCCATTATAAGAGAGTCCATTGAAATTTATTTAAGAGGTTCAGGAGTTTGCAACGATACATTATCTTTTCGTATTTCGAATTTATGGGTTGAATGGTTGGACAAATTACGGCGTCGCGACATAGAGGGAACACGAGCAATCGCGAAAATGTAGAGCGCGTTATATGATTACTTGTTTATATTCGATGATTTTTTTTCCATTTTTCATATGCATTTGTAATTTCATGTTATAAATTCTGATGACGACTCAGAAAATGTGTTGAAACATGTAAATGTAGATTTTTAATTTACTTTTAATGTGCTTTTATAACGTCTTTTAAGCAAATAAATATCTTAATATTGTGATATTATATGGAGCATTTTAAAATTTCGTTTTAAAGTTTTAATTAAAAAAAATTAAAATTATAACAAGTTTGGAAATTTGGTGTTCAACATACTTACAGTGGAATGCATATTTCCACAAAATTTCATATCTCTATGGTCAAAATTAAAAGAATTTTTTTAACGTCCACCGCCCTCTTAAATACCCATATTTTTAATTCAATTGTAATACAGAATGAAGAAAAAAATATACAATCCTAGATATATCTTCATAATCTTAAAAAAAATTGTGGATGGGGGGGGGGGGATGTTGCCATCATTTTAGTAAAATTTCATGCTTATGCGTGACAGCGTAAACTCAATTCAACTATGTATATTTCAGTTTCCTGTGTAGTACATACTACTATTACTCTGACCTGTGCACTGAACTAGAAGTTTTAAAATATTTTTCAAATTCAGTGAAACATTTCAAAATATGTCCAAGAAACATAGTTTTTATTAAAAATTACCATTTTTTTATATTCGATTATGTATACAATAATTACATTATCACATAAAACTTAAATTCTATTTTAGAACATAGTGAGTAAGATGGAAAGCATTTTCCAAAATTTTCTGAAATATGTTTAATAAATTTCTTGTAAGGAAGTTTGTCGAACATGAACATAATGGAATATTGATTTTCCAGAAATCGCATAAAAAGATTTTTTTTATATCTTCCAGATACATACAAAATTAACTTAGAAGTATTTATTACGGTTTATTAGAGTTTTTATGTAAAACACGCAAGAAAAGAAAGTATAGAAATATTGTTTACATTTCTCCCGGGCTTCCTACGCCCACTTCGGTATTTGAATATTACTTCTTGTTTATGAAATTGGCCATAACTCTTCATTTGGTAATAGTGTTTCGAAGTACTTTCAGAATGTCCTTTGAATGCTTGAATGCATTAGGGTAGGTGCCCAGCAAGAGGAAATTGCTGGTCAGCAGCAAGATAGGTGCTGGAAATCATGGAGAAGTGCTGACTAATGGTCTACCACTGCATGACCACTGATGGATAGCTTCACTCAACTTTGCTATTGGAAATCATCACATAAGATTCTGGTGGGCTTCCGTTATATCTCATGCGCTGGCCCACTACTACATGGAAGTGCACGGACATTTGCAGTATTATTGCTGGGAACCCTTACACTAGGTGGCGTTGCGAATATCGAAAACATTGTTTATTTGAACACAAATCTGAAATGAATATCTTAACACAAGGGTCCTCCGTGGCCGAATGGTTAAGGCACCACGCCGATAATCGCTTGAGAGCTTAGGAGGCTTGCTGGGTTCGACTTCCGCTGGCTCCGTTGCACACTCTTTTTGGAGTTCCCGGTTGTTTATCAATGATATTGTAAATTTCCTTGTGCTATCTCGTCCTTGAACGTTGTTATGTAAAAAAAATGTGTAATTGTTTCTGTGCATAAAAATAAAGGATCATCCGATGCGACAGACATTGTAGCTACAGGCTCCAAAGCAATTCCCACTTCGGTGGTGTTCAAAGATCTTAACACAATTTAAGTTGTGAAGCTAATTTTTTTTTAACTGTAAATATATGGCACCTTTGCCACCAACAAAATAAATAAGTAAATGAATAAGCAAATAAATTCTTTATTTCAACGCACTTTTTTTCTCCTTAAATCTGGTTTTACAAAATTACAAAGTTTTTCGGTTTTCCTAATTTACACAATTGAGAATCAATAACATAAAAAAAAAAAAAAAAAAAAAAAAAAAAAAAAAAAAAAAAAAACAATAATAAATAAAATAAAAGCTAAAAATATATATAGGATTTCTATACAATAAAATAATTACTATGCCAGTTTAATGATTGGGAACGTTAATCACAAAAGAAACAAACCTGAAATAGTGTAATGAGAGCTTGAAAACTACGAGCGATCGTAGAATGTGCTGAAAGTACTTGTACATCTCCGATCACGAAAACCAAACAGCACCGGCCGCGGTTAGTACTTGGGAAGGTGACCACATGAATACCGATGCAAGTTCAAATATTTCTATACACATTTCAATTATAGAAACTTCTACAGATATCTGTATATCTCTTCGTGAAACTAGCTTATAGAAAAAAGGGCCATAATTCTGTAATACTTTGTTTTTATATAGAAATCTAAAAGAAATTTTTGTAAGGGAAAGTGCTGGCTCAGCAAAGAAATAGCAGCGGGATAGGTACTAGCACTGCAGGAAAAGTGCCGGATTGAAGTAATGTGATGGCATACTAATGCTGGCCTGCTGTTGGCCATCACTGATGAGCCAGCTGCATTCCGCACGGACACTTTTGTACTGGTTTAAGTAGTGGCACCATTGCACTTTATCGCTGATGGCATTGCTAACTGCCATCTTTTTTCCAGCAGATGGCCCACTGTTTCTTTCTTTGTTGGGTGTAAGTACATCTAGTTCAAGATTTTGAATGCAGTTCTTTGCATTGAACTTTTAATGATTGGCATTCTTTACGTTAAAAAAAATCACTATGTAAAGATTTCTTATGTAAACACGCGAACTTCGGATTTAAAGAACATAGTAAAAATTACTAACGCTCAACAATAATGCAACACAACATGTTTAGTAATTACTAAATTCAAAATTATAGTGAAAATAAAGAGTTCATCTCTTTTGTATAATGACCAGTTTAAAAAAAAAAATAAAGATTATTTTCCTCTCGAACTTTGGAATCATCAATTTGTGTAATTTGTGCTTTACAAGAATTAATACTTTTTATTAAAATATGTTACACTTTAAAAAACACAAAAATTCCTTTCTTAATAAAAGTATCATTTATGTTGTAAGATAGTATATAAAATTAATATTATATGACCGTTAATCACCGAACATTTTAAATTTTAGACATTTTGTCAAATATTTAAAAATATTCATTTCAGATTCTTCTGGAACTTACAGGATCATAAAGAATATATTTGACTTCATATTTATCAACGCCGATTTTATAAGAAGGAAAATTAGGGGGGGGGGGGGGCAACAAAAAATTATTCGCTACAGCATACAAATATATGGATATTGCACACTGTGTGTTTTCATTTGTGTAAGAATAGCACTTACACTTTAGAAGATATAGCGATTTTGTTTAAAAGTTTAAAAATTCTTACCTGTCTTTTGCTTGTATCATGCAGGGTTTTCAACAAAATTTAAAGCCAGTTTCAGAAAATTTGTTAAAATGCAGTAAAAACAATATAGTGAAATTGGGATAAAAATATATTAAATATTTGATAAAAACAAGTAGTTGTATGATTTTTTTTTAAATCTGCACAGGCGAAAACGATGAAAAAGATTCTTTTCGTGATTTAATAGTTAAATGTATGGAGCAACTGATATAAAAAAGCCAATAAAATATCAAGAACATTCAAAACGATATCGGCGATAGAGTTAGCTGATTTTTAATTGCTCTCTAAAAGAAACTGAATGATAAGGGATTTTCCATAAATTCCAGATGCATTCGACAAGTATATCATTAAATATTCGACCAAAGGTCTAAAATTGAATATTTTCGGGGATTAATGGCCATATAGTGTATGTAGATCGAGGAGTGATTTCGCATCGTGCACCGTTAAATTTTGGATTGATTAAATTTATCAACCTTTGAAGTATATGTGCCAGCGAGAGAGAGTTATGAATAACAAGTCTGCAAATGACCAAATGGCGCGGCTCACAGCGGTCCCAAATCGAGATAATGTCACCAAAAATCGGAAAATCGAAGTTTCTTATTTCGAAATGAAATACATTCCACAGTATTCGGAAATATCTGAAGACTTATACTTTTAAATATTTTGGTTTTATGAGCAAACATAAGTTCACATTGGTTGGGGGAAGTTGGAAATCTTGAACGATTCTTGTTGTGGTGTGACTTTCAGACAAATTTGCAGTATTTACACGGGGGGGGGGGGGCACATTTTTGCACTACATTTTCGATGATATCTTTGAAAATGTAATACCTAAAATTAAAAGAAATGTATTATTGAGTTCAGCGTTACGAAAGCTTTCACACGATATAAAAAGAAATGAGTTTTTTTTTCAAGAATCTTAATTAGCCCCTCTACATTTTTACTTTCGATATTTAAGAATGCTTAGTAATCTGAAAATATGTGAGTCAAGTGAAGTCTTTATTACTTCCCCCAATTTGAACATTCCACGCTTCATTGTTTACGAGTAAAATGGCTGTGACAGAGAGACAGAAAGACACAGTGAGTGATCTTAAAATGGTTTCGTGTTTACTTTTCAAGTACGGAACCGTAAATATCACTTGGGCTTCCACTATTTACGGAAATGTGTCCATGTAAAAATCAGCATAGGAGTAGAAGGATAACCCTTTAGTGTGAAGTTCTATGAGGTGTCCTAGCTGGACATGTCCGCTATCACTATCCCTGTTTTCCGTTTATCGCCCATCTCTTCTTATGGAAGAGGAGACCTTCTTGACAAAGAGACTGGTAGATACAATAGAGCCAACGCAGATTCTCTCATGAAAATATTAATATTTTTTATCAGTTTAGTTGTCTGTGATTACTAGTTAGGTAGATTATTATCTTTACTTAATAGTTAGGTTTATTATTATATGTACTTAATTCGTAGATTACAAGCTATGTTACAATTAAACTTTTTGCTTTGTGGATCTCAAAATGCTATCTAGAAGACAACTAAGTAATACGGTCCTTGTTTCTAGTGATTTTAAGAATTTTTATATGCTCGTATCTCGGATGAATATTCATTGCATCAACAAAAAGATTCAATACAAACATCGTTAAAAAATGCTAATGGAGAGTCAGGGAATTATGAAAAAAAATTAATAGAAATAAAGATAAGTTTGAATGGGAAATTTTCATGTGTCTTGGCGGAATTGTTCATTTTCTTGAGGATTTGTTAACAATTTCTGGTCCAAATATGTCAAGTTTAACGCCAAAAAACCTGGACGCTCCCAAAAATCTTATCTTGAGGGTTGCGATCGTAGTAAATGAAGAATAGTAAAACTTAAATCCGAATCATGTAGAACACCAGAAGCAGTTAGGGTTCTACCTACTCTCTTAAATAATACAAGAAACAGAGCAGCAGCATCTGTGCTGAGACTCGTAGCAAAACGCACACCCACATCTTCAAAGAAAAATCGCGAAAAAATAATATGTGTGGAGAAATCATGTACACCATATTCGCCTAATAAGATCTATCTCTTCTCGTTGAAAAAAATTAACAAAGCTAACTTACAATGTATTTAAAAAATCGAAAAAAGAGCGAAATGCGGATATTAATTCTAGTTGTATGAAACAAGTGGCGGCTAAGAAACTTTGCTATCTGGAAACACTTCGACGTTCAGAAATGGATTGTGAGGTTTCATTGCAAATTTACTCGATCATACCATTAAAAGAACATTTCAAACACCAAAAGCGACTAAAAGGATTAATTTCATATTTTAAAAATAATATTTGTTTACTTATAGTAAGAAAGAAAAAACTACATGAAATTTTCACTCAACATTTGGTATGAAATTCCGCGGTTGTTTGAAACGTGTAAATCCTCATTTCTGAAGGTCTATTTAATAAAAAACGTTTTCATTTTGTTTACTGATAAAAGGTTTTAAAATTGCTTTATATTAAAACACATGTGTAAGAATATCAAAACAGATGAAAAAGAAAAAAATCTTCCATATGCTTCCGCCTACTCCCCATCTAGAAATCTCCCTTCCCTTTTATTATGGCACAAAAAGTGAAGATGAACTTGCTTAGTTGAATTTAGATGGTTGTTAAGAAATAATTCTCAAAAGAAATTGTTTAAACAAAATTTATTCAATTATGTTGAATAATATTTTAAAATGAACTTGTTCACATAATTTTTATTCTAAAACACTCTCAACATAATATAAAACGTACGAGAAGATTTGCGGAAAAGAAGCTTTATTTTAAGATGGTAATTTATGATCAATAAAATTTCTGCCTAAGAGCGCATTTTGTTTGAATTAACTTTACCAGACGTAACTGCTCCCGGTTGATGTAATGATCGTTTATCTGATTAATATACCTTTTTAAAGATGGATTCCGCATGTCTCTGTAATGCCCGATAAATTATTTTTTTGGAGTGGGGAGAGGTGTAGGGGAATTTGGAATGCTATTTGAAACGCTAATCATCATCGTTAGACTTTAAAAAAAAACAAAAAAAACAAAAAAAAAACATAAATTTAACAACAAAGCCCTTAATACTGATATTAATAGGATTTTCAGAAATCTCAAAAAAGGGAAACGATTCGTTGTCTCCGTTATACCACTCTTCTGATTGGTAGGCATTGCTTCAACGTAAAGTTTGTTGTGAAAAAGTTTACCAAATTTAACTTAAACTAGCAGGCTACGCTCGCTGCGCTGGTCAATATTTTCAAATAAACCTAGGATTAAATGAAATAGTGAATTCGAACTTGTATTAAAAATATATATGTATTGACTTTAGCTTGAATGTCCTTCCGCGTTGCTGAAAAGATGCGAACGCCATTGTGATATTATATTACCTTATGCGATTGACAAAATTTAGCTATTAAAAAGTTTTTTTAGATGATTATTCACTATGCACTTTTGGTAGGGAAATGAGACAGTTATGACAATAGGAATTTAAATGTTCTCATACCTGACAGTATTAAATTAAAGATGCATTACAATGATTGCAGAGATTGACCATTGAACATGAATAATGGTCGTGTGGTTTATTTTGTTTTATTTTCGTTTGTTTGTCCTTGAACTCCTTGTCTTTCAGCTCGCGCAATATGCTATTCTGGCAGCTTAAATACAATCTCACTGAATGTTAGTTATATTTCTTAATAAACATCCTCTTGTGCTACGACTGTACTGTCAGAAAAGTATTAAATTATTTGCAGACAAAGAAGATTGTTTAAGTTTCATAGTTAAAAGAAAAGTTAAACATAAAAATGTGTATTTTTAAAGCTTAATTGCTTGAATAAAACTGAAATGACATCATTTTCATTGTCTTTTCATTTTGTAGACCAGTTGCAATCTTATAACGGTTAACCCAGGAAAAAAACTCGATGACTTAATCTTGCAGAAAAATAAACCTCATGCATCCAATAAAATCTTTATAATCATCCGTAATCGACGTCATTGTGAGGGTTCAATTCAAACCTTGAGACTGATGCAACAATATTGTTGCACATGTACCAGAGTTAAGAACTGACAATGATAAATAAAGTTAGTTATACAAAAAGTTTAGCAATATGCATTTTGGCCAGTATCTGAACCGAAGATTCATTTTGCACTTTTCTAAAGAGCATAATAACACGGACAAACAAATAGACCTTCTATGTTCTTTATATTTAAGAGTAAATTAATCTTCCGTCTCCTGTGTAAATAACCCAGATTATGAAAATAACTCTTAATTTGTTACTATGTGCAGCTGCTAGGGTGTGCGTCAGGACAATTCGCTTTATAATGATCGAAATTCGAGGTAATTTAATCCTATCTAGGCTGAAATGATAAGCCCACAGATATTATTCCATTTGCCAACACTGGAATCTCAAATTTGGATCGCTAATTTCAAAATCTGTCTAATCTTTTGTAATTTGATACGCAGTCCAATGCGCTAATTGGCGGGTTACACGATTCCGTAAGTTTAGCCCAATATGTTCAACAAAACATTTCAAAAAGAATGTTTAAGCAAAAGAAAGTTATGCAGAAAAAGCTAAAAAGAAATGACAAATTAGCAAGCAATTTTTATTGCAAAATATTGGCTTTTTTATAGTACCAACGTATGACTGCAGAAATCTTCTTAACAATATTCTTATATCCTAACTTTTAAAGCAGTGAATATTCTTTGGCGCTTGTCTGCGTATTTATATTAAATAAATAAGCCATTTTTGAGTCACACCACAACATTTAATGAAACACTCACAAGACGAACAAATAGAACATGAAGAATAATAAATATCAGCATCGGATATCGTTTGTTGCCATGCAACTGGTATAAATTCTCAACTTTTAAAAAATATCGTTTCCTTCATCCATGAAGCGATGAGATTGTAAGATGCACGCGCATGAAAATAAATGTATTAGAGAAATTTAATTATTAGAGAAATTAGAGAAATACTACATGAGTATCCCCCCAGTGACGAAGGAACGGTACAACAAAAAACAATGTGAAAATATAAGATGCATGTAAATAACACAATATATTTAAAAAAAATCAATTGTATGAAGTATAGTTCATTTCAGTTATCAGTCTTTTAGGAAATCTTACTCGTCTACCTGATTTGGTAGTTGGTTCTTCTGATTTTACTGGCTGGCTATCTACTGGAAAACTTTTAGTTTCAGGATTATCTGTATTACTTGGTAAATCACTGAACACAAATGCAGGTTTAACTCTATCAAGTGAAACACAACTTTTCTTTCCATTTAGGATTATGGTTATGTGCTTGTCATTTCTCGATAGAACTTCATGAGGGCCAGAATAAGGTTGAGATAAGGATGGAAGGACTTTATCTAATCGGAGAAACACATGCGTGCAATCCTTCAATTTAGGGTGAACAAAAAATTTTGAGTGTCCGTGAGCAGATGTATATGAAGGTTTTAAACTATTCATTCTCTCTTTCAATTGTTGGATGAAATTATTGTCGCAAGATACCAAAGATGAGATTTCTGAACACATTTCAGCTGGTAGTGTGAGTGAAATGCCATAAACTAACTCAGCACTTGAAGCTTTTATATCAGGTTTCACAGCAGCTCGTATACCAAGTAGAACTGCAGGTAAACTCTCGGTCCACTTACTATGCTCATGAGCTTTTAATGCGCTCTTTAAGACTCTGTGGAAGCGTTCAACTAAACCATTTGCTTGAGGATGAAATGCTGTCGTTCGTATGCGGTTTGTGCCCAGAAATCTTGTCAGTTCTTTGAACAGATTTGATTCAAATTGCCTACCTTGGTCGGTTGTTATTATGATGGGGCAACCGAATCTAGATATCCATCCGTCAAAAATGGCACGGCAAACTGATTCTGCAGTTATATCTTTTAAAGGTATCACCTCTGGCCATCTTGTAAATCGATCTATTATTGTTAAACAGTATACATTTCCATCTGATGGAGGTAATGGACCTATCAAATCTATGTGAATGTGTGAAAATCTTGCATCGGGTAATGCGAAAGTACCTAGGCTTGTTTTCGTGTGTCTGTGTACTTTAGAACGTTGGCAAGCACTACAACTATTGACCCATTCTTTCACATTTTTCTGCATATTGGGCCATACATATCGTGATGCAATAAGATTTAAGAATGCTGCAACACCAGGATGAGCTAAATTATGGAAATGTTCAAATACCGTTCTACGAAAATTCGCTGGTACGAATGGTCTTGGAGAACCTGTTGATACATCACAAATCAGTTCTGTGGCAGACATTGGAGATGGCATGCTTTTAAACACAAGAGAAGATTTGTTATCATTTTGCAAGTTGACAAGATCTACATCATCTTCTTGAGCTTTTGCAAACTCCTCAAAATCTAAAAATGAGCTGGAGATTTGATCTACTTCAATTCGAGATAAAGCATCAGCAACTGTGTTGTTGGCGCCGCTTACGTGATGTACATCTGTACTAAACTGAGATATGTAATCTAGATGCCGCCATTGGCGCGGGCTGCATTTGTCTGGATTTTGTTTGAAGGCATATATGAGAGGCTTTTGGTCTGTATATATGATAAAGTTTCTTCCTTCGAGCATGTGTCGAAAACGCTTTACTGATGTATACATTGCCAAGAGTTCTCTGTCGTATGTAGACCATTTCTGCTGACTTTTTGAAAGCTTGATTGATAAAAAAGCAATGGGTTCCCAATACTTTTTATTAAGCTGCATAAGAGAACCGCCAACGGCTTTGTCGCTTGCGTCAATCCAAAGGCTTAACTTTGCGCCGGGAATGGGATGTCGTAGGAGAGTTGCATTGGCTAAAGCTTGTTTGGCGTCATTAAAAGCCTGCTCAGCCTCTACAGTCCATTGAATTGAGTCGTGTGAATTTTTTTCAGAGCGTCTTCTAGACTTTTTTGAATTCTTTATTCCTTCCAAGAATTTATTTAATGGAGCCAATATGTGAGCAGCTTTTGATATACATCGACGGTAATAATTAAATAACCCAAGAAATCGTCTTAACTGTGTAAGAGTAGTAGGTTGAGGGAATTTTAAAATGCAATCAACACGATCTGGTAGGGGCTCAATGCCAAATTCAGATACCTTATAACCTAGAAAATCTATGGATGATACGCCGAAAATGCATTTTGATGGTTTTAAGCTTAATCCGTATTCTTGCAAGCGCTGAAATATGATTTTCAGATGCTCGAGATGTTCTTTTGGTGTGCGAGATGCTACCAGGATGTCATCAATGAAAACATACAAAAATGGAAGATCTCGTGTAATTTGATCCATGAACCGTTGAAATGTAGCAGATGCGTTTCAAAGGCCGAATTGCATTCTTGTACTCTCAAATAAGCCAAACGGTGTAATAATGGCACTTTTATGTACATCATCTGGATGAATTGGTATTTGGTGGTAAGCTTTTATGAGATCAAGGTGGGAGTATATTTTTGTACCATGAAGGTTCGAAGTAAAGTCTAAAATATTTGGAATGCTATAATTATCTTTTACTGTTTGTGCATTAAGTGCTCGGTAATCTCCGACAGTTCTCCAATCTGTAGAATGTTTTTTAGGAACCATATGAAGTGGTGAAGCGTAATTGCTTTTGGATGGCCGAATGTGACCAAGATCAAGCATTTGCTGAAATTCGGCTTTGGCTGTTTTTAATCTGTCTGGAGCTAATCTTCTTGGTTTGGCGTGGACAGGAGATCCGGTAGTTTCTATATGGTGAAATATTGAATGCTTTATTTGTTGATCAGCACGAGGAGGTTTAGTTATATCTGGAAATTTAAGTAGTAATTTATGATAAATACTATTTCCCGAAACAGTTTTGATAGAATGAACAGATGCTGTATGTATATGACCGGGAGTAGCTAAATTTGTAACATTATCCACTAACTTTTTATTACGAAGATCTGGAATTAGATTAAAATGATATAGGAAATCTGCGCCGATAATTGGAGTGCTTACATCACCTATTAAAAAGGGAAAGCGAAAAGTTTTTCTGTGATTGAAATCAAGTGTCAAAAGTTTTTCTCCATAAACATTGATTCTTGAGGTATTCGCAGCAGTTAGGGTCATAAAAGGGGTATTTTCCTTGTGGGAAAATGACGCTGGAATAATACTGATGTCGGAGCCTGTGTCGCATAAATAATTTATATTGGTCTTTCGATCCTTTAAAAAGAAGCGACGAGATATTTTATGCAAGGTGGCTGTCGCCGCTACACCTCGCCGTCTGTGTTTTTTGAAAATGAACAAGGTTCGGAGCATTTCTTGGCCTTTTCGCCAAATTTTTCGTGATACCAACATTGCTGTCTGGAATCTTTTGAAATGCTACGATTCCTCCCAAAGGAACGCCGAGGAAAAGGGCTTCGTGGCCTACGTAATTCCAGTTGTTTAATTCGATCATTCAGTTTTTTTATTTCACATAAAATTTCTGAATTAGCATTTGATGGTACTGAAACAGCATTTATTGCGGTGGGATTATATTCCAAAATTCGGTCAGCAACTTCGGCTGCTTTATCAAGTGACAACGGTGAGATAGATGCTAAAATGCTCTGTACATATGACGGTAAATGCGAAATAAATAATTCCAACATCAATTCATTGGATACATTGTGGGACTCAGCTCGTCTTTGCATTACTCTTAAGTGATCACTGGGTTTACTATCACCGAGCTGTTCACCAGCTAACAATTTCCTTATTTCAGATTTTGACGAGTCGCTTGTCCGTTTTATTAATTCCATTTTTAAATCCTCGTATGGTGTATTATCGGACGGTTTGATAATTAAATCCCGTACAACAGATGCGGCATTTGGAGGTAAGTTAGCCGAAATATAATTAAATTTAGTTCGACTTTCTGTTATGGCCTTTGGATGAGCTAATTCAAATGAATGTTCACACATTGCGAACCAAAGACCGACATCATTAATGTTATACGGTGGAATACGAACAGCGCTAATTTCTGTCATTTTCCAAAATAAAATGAAATATTACTCACTTATTACAGAGTTCTTTTAACGTGCTCCAGTACGGGTCACCAATTTGGCGCTTGTCTGCGTATTTATATTAAATAAATAAGCCATTTTCGAGTCACACCACAACATTTAATGAAACACTCACAAGACGAACAAATAGAACATGAAGAATAATAAATATCAGCATCGGATATCGTTTGTTGCCATGCAACTGGTATAAATTCTCAACTTTTAAAAAATATCGTTTCCTTCATCCATGGAGCGATGAGATTGTAAGATGCACGCGCATGAAAATAAATGTATTAGAGAAATTTAATTATTAGAGAAATTAGAGAAATACTACAATTCCTATAAATAAAATTGACAAAATGTTCGGCATGTTAAAAAAAAAATAACATTATACCCAATAAGTAATGATCCGAGTTCGAGGATATAAAAATCACATGCTTGAGGAAAACAAAACGCATGTTTCCATAGTAACGGTATTTATTCCATAGTATGGTAAAAAATATTTTAAATCTCTGAAAGTAAATTATTTTAGCATATGTGTGTATATGGCAGACATTTACACTAAAATTTAATTGCTTGACTACATAATTATAATTTTAACCGCTTTATATAATTTACGCTTGAATATAAAAATGTACTCCAAAATGCTCTGGTAAACTTAAAAAGAAAACACCATTATTGCGAACTTCTCTCGGCTTATTTCACACTTTTGGCTTATTTGGCTTAAAATTGCATTGCTTGTCGACAAAGATAATAAATAAATAGCATGTAACTTGTAGATGTAAATATCGAAATATTACTAGCAAGAAATATAGTGTCATGCATCTGGCAACAGAAAAGTTGTTGTAAAAAGATATTTTTATTTATGTTCGACGCAAAATGTCAATAAAAGCTTTTTGATATTAAATTAGTAAATGTTATTAAATATTATTTAAATTCGTAAAATGTAGTAGTAATTTAAATGTGTTAGATATTATTTAAATTAGTAGATGTGAAAATATTAATAGCATTAAAAAAACTCACGCGATAAACCTTCTGAGAAACAGCTACCTTCAAAATCCCTAATACAGCCATTTTACAGATACTTCTAGTTTCTTCTGTAAATCATATGATGGGAGAATTATATAAATAAATTGACAAAAAAAAAAAAAAAAAAAAAAAAAAAAAGACTAAAGAATTTTACTTAGCTTTTATTTCATAAAGTTTTCAGACACGTTTTTATTAACCTGGCGTAAGCGATAAAAGAACTAAAAAGAAAAATATGTTATTCAAAATTAGTCTAATCAAATTTTCAGATTCGTTTTTTTAACCTATCGCAAGCGATAATTCGCCAAATATTGTACCAATTGTAAAATTTCACAATAATTTATACTTTAAACATTAGAAATATTTATTCCATGTTTAAATTAAATATTTTCGTTTTATAATATTATGTCTTATTAAAACATTTTTTGTTGCTGTTTTTTAAATTAAATATCAGTATTTATTTTTTCATTTATTCGCGAGATGTTTGTATTATTTTCTAACAGATATAGCCATCTTAATTCTTTAATCAACAAACCTTTCGCCAAAAGATTATCACTGGCAACCTTTTCGTTCAAAATAGCAGTAAAATACGAAATTTATTATAAAAAATCATAGCTATCTCTGATATTTTCTCATAAACCACCCCGGGAATATTTCCTATCGAATGATACAATTTGGAAAAAAATCCACCGGGTAGTTTTTGAAAACACTCGAGCGGAACTTTTAGAGCTTACTGCTTTATAATATATATGATGTAGAAATCTTGGAAAACAAGCACTCATTACGAAAACTGAATTATTGTTTTTTTATGTATACATTATTTTAAAGTAAAAATTTCAGAATTTTTTTTCAGAAAAATGTGAAATATTAATGTATGACTTTAAAACAATTAAAAGAGTTTAATTTCTAAATATGAAAGACAAAGTGAGCGCCCAAGCGTTGGTCGAGTCCGTGATAATAACTTTTAAAAATTACATACAATCAGTGTTGTTCAATCAGTTTTGTATTTTCAAACGAAAACCTTTCCAAACGAAACCAATGTTGGGGGTTCCAATGACTTTGGTAGAGTATATTGTAGAATGTGTATGATATTATGTTTTAAAAGAAAATCTACTAAAATGCATCTCGAGATGGGAGCCCCACTATTTTCGACAGTAGACATGCATATGCTATGCGCGCTTCGAATACATTCTGGCTAAACTTTCCCGGGA
Organism: Maratus speciosus; assembly: GCA_963932465.1. NCBI lineage: Eukaryota > Metazoa > Arthropoda > Arachnida > Araneae > Salticidae > Maratus > Maratus speciosus. The sequence continues at coordinate 414,565,303 of OZ010790.1, read as the reverse complement.
AAACAAAAATAATATAAACCCCCTACCCATTTAAAATGCGGATGCGATAAGATAACGATATGCTTTACTGTCGCAACGCGAAATGATACCCAGAAAGATACTGTGAAAAAACTGTGGCGAATTTGTAAAAGCACTTCTAGATATTTATTATTATTATTATTATTTTTAGGAAATATTAATATATATTTTTTAAACACATGACATCTTTGAAACGGAAAATACCGGGAATAAATATTTTTGGTTTCTTTTTTTTATATTTCTTTTTGGAAAACGGATGCGGGATTTTCAATCTGCCAAAAAATAAAAATATATATTAAGTCGGATTCAGAAAATTATTTTTTTAAAAACTGTAAATAGTCATACTTTTTTTAACTAAAGTCGTGTTTAGAACAGGAAAATTTTGGCAATAACTGGGCATTTGTTATTTTCTTGTCTTGAGTTTTGGAAAAAAGATAAAAGTTTTTAAAAATGTGAAAAATAAAAAAATAAAATAAAGTAAAATAAAATAAATATTAAAAAAAAATCACGAAATCAGCTTCCAGAATTTTTTAAAGATATAAATATCAATCCTTCTATATATAAAAAAAAAAGTTTTGATTTGGAAATGGACCAATGATAATCTGCGTAGATATTCCGGGTAGAACTCATCCAATTTAGATGCTTAAGCCAAGGCCTCCTTATCGAAGTAACAGGCCTCGCAATCGCTAAGTTTCCTTTGTCCGCTGTATACGTGGTTAGAAACCATATGGTTTCCCGTGACTAGCGTCATCTAACGTGAGAAACAGAAATATTTTTTAATTTGTTTTCCATTTGTCTTTTACCATTTTCTTTACGATGTGCTTTGTAGTTTGCAAATGATAGTTGTTAATCTTAAAATTTGCATATGTTCTAGACATTTTATTTAAAAAATGAACTTATTTTACTATTAAACAAAAAATGTTTACTGCTGTATTCCGTTATGTAAATAAATGATGATAATAATAATAATAATAATCAGGAAAGAAAATTATTTTACCATGAATTTCTCAGTGATATTAGTTATTGAAATAAATGGATAGCATCTAGATCCGGAAAATGTAAAATATTTCATTTTCTCTTTTATATTTTCAAATATGTGATTTATTTTATTTCTGCTATTTCTTTTCTTTTCACAATTAATTTCACCTTACAGTATTAATTTAACATCGCTCCTTCAATTTGTTTCAATGCACAGTCTCATTTATTTATTTATTGGCCTATCATTTGTTTTATATTTGTAGGTATGGGTGATCATTTCAGTTTAACATACTTTAGATGAAAGCTTCACTGCTTTTTCATATAAAGTTTGTATGTATTAATCTATGGAAAGTTTCATAATTGGCTCCACAGCCAATTGGCATATCTTGGCGGGCATAGTTTGGTGCGTAATTAATTTCCTTGTTTTAACTCACATATGTTATGTAAGTTTTACTAAAATGTATCAAAGTATTTTAGGAAAGTTAAAACACGCACAGATACACACACACACACACAAAAAAAAAAAACAGACTGAAGTCATAAACACTTAAAAAATTGGAAAAATAAAGTTTAATAATCACTTAAATTTATACATGTCCCTAAACTTTCCGCAAATACCGTATTCTTGTCATGCTAGGATTTTGGTGTTTGTAAATCTTAATTTGAGTATTCTTCCTTAATCAGACCTAGAGCAAATTGGCGTAAGTGCAGTTTGGCGCAAAATTAATTTTATTTTTAAACCGTATACTTGATACCACATTATTCCAGCATCGCGTTTTTGCAGTCAACTTTGACTGTGGAACAGATTACAGAACATTAGCTAATACTACATTATATAATAATAAATCTGTATTTTTCAAGTATAGGGGCCTTGGCGAGAGAAGAAAATTTGGCAACGTAATTTCTGGAAGCATATTCACTGTTTCACATAAAGAAGCAATATTTTCCAATATTTGTACAATTTATTTAATATAAAAAAGGGGTACAGATGTCATATTCGCCCCATATTGGCGCGATTTTTTTCGGTTGCCAATTTGGCGAAAACATCAACAGCATAAACAACATAATCCGGGTTACCCCATCAAGCAAAATAACGACACTTTGGCGCAAGTTAAGTACCTGTTGCCTATATGATATTGGCGACAGAAAAAAATCTCGCCAATATGGGGCGAATATGACATCTGTACCAAAAAAGGCATTTATCTATTTTATATACAAATATAAACAAATCGTACATAAAAAACAATAATAATATCTAGAAACTAAATTTATACATGTAAATTCGGCACAGATGTCATATTGGCGCGATTTTTTTCTGGCGCCAATGTCATATACCCACCGGATACTTAACTGGCACCAAAGTGTCGTTATTTTGCTTGATGTGGTTATCCGTATATAGATGATTGGTAACGAGGTTTTCGCAAAATTGGCGTCGGTAAAAAATCGCGCCAATATGGGGCGTATATGACATCTGTGTCGTAAATTCTTATAAAACAAGCTGACAGTTCATAAGTTTTGTTTTCATAACTGTTTATATCAATCTGCAACAAATCGCTCTTTCCGAAGCCCAAATTGTGCCAAGATTTAAAAAAATAATAAGCCGCAAAGTCCTATATACTGAAAATGGTACTTGTTAGTTATCCCGTCGACCAAATTACTGTCGGCAAATTGTAAGATTAAATGCCAATAATGGTTTACAATAAATTAATTAATTTTAAGGTTAAATGCCAATAATGGCCAATAAAACCAATATTTCGACGTTTTATTTGTATTTTTATTAATGTTATACTAATTTATTTGTTTTTTCGTTATTTAAAATAAAAAATTGTGTCAATTTGTAGAACTTGGCGAGTAGTTTGGCGATTTATATAATTTGGCGAAATTGGTCGACGGGATAACTAACAAGTACCCTGAAAAAAGATCAATAAATCTTATATTTAAATCTTCATTTTTGATATGTTTCATTTTTTAAAGCCAGAACATAATTGTGCGAAATATTTTTTTTACGACTTTATTTTACTGGAATTCGAAAAATATTTTATACAATTTTGCCAATAACACAACATTTTCAATTTTTTACTATGCATTTGTTTATGGAGTATTACCAGGAGTATACACCAGGTGGCGTAACTTACGGGACAAAGTCAGCTAATAAGTTGGCAATTATCGGGGACATTTTCACCCATAGACTTTCTCCGGATTGTCAAGTCTGTTTTATGATAAGGGCTTTTATGATAAGTTTTATGATATAATAGTAAAGTCTTGGCTTAAGCATGGCCATAGATGATGATATGATATATAACGGCCCGCGCATTTCACCGAAAAAGTGAAGTCGGATCCAACTTCAAACCCTGAACCAAAACTTCACAACGTGCTCTTTGTTTACATTTATACCCTGCCCAAATAGAAGCTTGTTCTCTCTGTATTGTAAATTTCATTGTGCTATCTTGTCCCTGTATATCGACGATGACTTATAAGCAGGCCTTGTTGTCAAGCACACAAGTCTGATGTATGTGTCCAATAAAACAAAAAACAAGCAAGCTTGTTCTCATCGTCGAGGTTTCAGAATCATTGATCGTATTTTCATGTAATAAATTAAATATTTATATTCTTCAATTTCCTTCGATTTAAAAGGCTATTTTACACAAATTGTAGCATTTTAGTGTTACACATACTTTTAAGATTAGCTAAATTATTTATTGTTTACCTTGATCGTTTGATTCATTCATGAAAAATGCCGGTTCTGCTATTCTTTTTTGAATGTCACGTATTTATATAAAAATAGCTTGGTTTCATATACACGTTTTAAAATTAAAATTTGATTTTTATCAAACTACAGTTCTTATAACTGACTTGAAGCAGCTATTTTTGATTAATTTACTGTTATCGGTAAAATATTTGTTTTTAATATCGCCCGAACCATGAAGAAGAAGAAAAAAAAGCCGATCTTCCTTAAACATTAAATATTATTATTTTTAATCAGAGAAAGAAATGGTGATCACGGATCTAAATATCATTGCAATATTCTATGTTATCCAAGCAATTTTGATTAAATCATGTAAGGGTATTTGTTACTTAATAAATTACATTTATTAATTATTACAAGGAATTTTATGAGTATTTTAATATATTAAAAAAATTTCGATCAGTTTTATTGTTTCAGCAGTGAAAATAGTAAATACGTGGTACTTAGTTATCCCGTCGACCAAAAATCTATCGGCAAACTATAAGATTAAATGTCAATAATGCTTGATCGTAACTGTCACATTCACTTGACTGTAAGCAAGTTACACGTGTTTATGTCATCAAGTGACTTTTATTTCGACGTTTTATTTGTATATTTATTAATGTTATACTAATTTATTTGTTCTTTCGTTATTTAAAATAAAAATTATGTCAATTTGTATAATTTGGCGAGTGTTTTGGCGATTTATATAATTTAGCGAAATTGGTCGACGGGATAACTAAGTGGTACCAAATAAATTTGTGACATTGATGTTTTAGACTAAGCATGTGTTTTTTTTTTATTTATATATTTTTATGTGTGTTGGTTTAACAGTTTTAAAGAGAAACACATTATATTAGTCACTTAGTAAATAGAACTTTACATTTACATTGATATGGACAGTTTATAATAACCCTTAACAGCTGTATTCGAATTAGCTGTCATTTCTAAGCTTGATTGGAATGTCAGCAGAACTGTAAACCTAACCATGGCGACATGACGTAATTTTGGTGTTTTTTTACATATCTACCCTTCCCAGGTTGTTTCAGTTACGGTCAGTCAAACTTCAATTTTGGGCATGGTATCAGAGTCCTCTGGCGAGCGACTTCATACATTAAACGCAAATCAGTCTGCCTGTAGTAGTATCTAAGTATGCCTTGAGCATGGCCTTTCTTCGTTAATATTAAAAAAACTGTCGTATACAAAAATATGGAAATCGGTGGTATTATAAAGAAATATTTGATAAACACGCTGATGCAGACAGTTTTCAAATCGAAGAATGACTCTCAGAGATATTTAATGCTAAAGTTGGACAAAATCGTTCCATTAAAAAAGTTTTATTGGAGCAAAAACTATACATGAGAATTTAATCATTTTTAGATCATTTTATAGGTTATAAGTTCCCGGTGTGCAGATTGCATTTATTTATTTTTTATTTGACTATTTTTTGAGGTTTTATTTCTATTTTAAATTCAAATTTTCAGTATTTCGAGAGATATTTTTTACAAATTTAAAAAATGTTGTTAACTTAAACTGTTGCCAACTTTATAAACAGCGCAAACAATAATGTTTACTTCAAATTAAAAATTTATTTACACGGGACTATTGTAAACAGAAAAAAAAAATAAATTAGAATTAAACGATTACATGTTAAAAGCAGGAAAATTGCGTCATAAGAACCATATTTACACTGGAATTTTAAAAGAGAAACAAAATGTTAACATAAAAAAATCATTACTATGCGTTAAAACCTGTAAATGGAGGAAATTACTTCATATTTAAAATGGCCAAAAAATATGGCAAAACAATTTAAATTAAAAAATATATTTGCGCGAGATATTTTGAGATAATCTTTTCAACTATTAATTTGAATTCGAAGACATCGCAAATAATATTTCCTTCTAACAACAAAAATATTTTCACGTGAATATTAATAAGAGAAATAAAACTTTGGTGTAAATTACGTCAGATTTAAAACGATACATTTAAAATGAATTATTTAAAAGAACTATCTTATAGCGCTGTTAAAAAATACCGGGAGACAATGACGCTGTTTACTTAATTCATTTTACATTAGCTTATTTTCGAATGTTTAACTAATTTTTTTAATTAAATACGAAAACAGCCATTGTATCGTTTAACAGCAGCAGATATGGTCTTAAAAATCCCCAATCCAAGAAAAACGAATGGAAACCCGTTTACAGAGAGATCGCTACTGTTTTTTTTTAATTTTAATTCAATATTTTTTAAAGCCGATCAACTTAGCGTGCTTTTTGGATTTTGGTGTCCCTGAACGGGGGTTGGCGAGCGTAGCTCGTAGGGGGCAGAGCCCCCTAGTATATTAAAAAATAGACATCGATAGAAAGGTAAATATAGCAGTTATTGGATATTTTTTGTTGATTCGTTATTTGATAGAGGAAGTGAATTTGGATTTCTAAGTAACCGGAAGATAAATAACACGAAATCGACGTGTTAGGATTTTTTTTTTTTTTTTGAAACGGTAAATATTATTAATTTTTTAAACTAAGATATTATAAATGTGCCGGCAATAAGTGAATATTTTATTTCTTTTTTTTTTTTTTTCGATGCGGAGAGAGAAGAAGGCAGTTCAAAATGCGGTATTACCTCAATCTCTGCTTGAACAAATTCGAAAATGTTGTTTTGAACCAGACAACTGCTACCACGAACTGTTTTGCTAAGTTCATTATGATTTTTTATTAATATATCTAATAATTATAAGAAATTGAGAAATGCGAGTTTCAGATGCATTCATCCATTCTGATCCAGAGTGTTAGTCTTCTACGTGTGTAGATTTCCCTAGCCATCGCCAACACACACATAAAGGACACAGACAGACAAACATATTCATTTTATTAGCATGGATGAACACTGTGAGACCTAAAAAATTGTTATAGTATTTTTCCAAAACCATAAAGATGAATTAAACGTATTCTAAGGACATAATTCTACAGTTATGCAAAGTTTTTTTTGGAAAGAATTCAACATATTTTTTGAGGTTTGGGCAGCATTTTTAAAATATCTCCACTACGCACCGGAAAGATAACTGAGGTAAAAAAAAAAAAAATAAATCATACTGCAAATGAAAAGCCTCATCATAAAACCCTAAAAAAAAAATTAAGTACAATGAAAAACATAGGGAAAAGCAGCAGTGCCAAACACTGCTTAATACTACTTACAAAATAAAAAACTTATAGGAAAGATAAGGAAAAGAGGAAATTCTTTGAATGTTTAGTAAAGGATAGCAAAAAGATAAAAAATTTGGAATGATTCAAACCTGAACACCCCGAAAAAACTAAAATTTGAAAATAAAAGTGTTGTTGTTAAACAACTCAAAATTTACTGCTTCTTAAAACAGCATTAAAATGTTGTTTGTTAAAACAACTCAAGAACTAATTTTATTATTGTTGTTTGTTAAAACAACTTAAGACTTAGATTAACCTTACCTAAACTAATTAGAATAATCTAAACTACTTAAAATTTTTAAATTATTAATTTAAGTTAATCGTTGTTCTTAAACAACTCTAATAATCTGAGAGAAGGGATAGAGCATAAGGAAGATTCGCGACCTATACACATGAAATATACAATTTTAGAACCTAAATCAAATTAACAATATAGATAATATGAAAATTATAATAATACTTAGAGCTAATATAACTATTTACTCGGATAAATTCAAAACTAATCTAAAATATTAATTAGAAATAATTTACAATATATACAAAACAGATGGAAAGATGCTCTGGTACATCATATTTATGTGTCACGAGAGGGTGGCAAAGTGTGCTGCACCGGCAATAGAGCTCGAGAGTCCCGCACCAAATTTCCAACAGGATGCTCAATGGAAGAAGAGTCGGATTTATCAGAGCGCTGCTCAGGCAATAAAGCACTAGAGTACCGCGAGATAACATCACGCTCATTTGCTGGAGAACTTGGGCTCAAATTAGAACCAGAAGTAGGACGATCAGGTCCCAGCGGGCGAGAGTTCTCTCTTTGAGCACATGTTGGATAAGGAATGTCTGGCGATGATGAGCCGGACTCGGGCTTACGAGAGTTCTCAGCAACATTATCAGCGGCACCAGAGGCAACTTCAGAACAAATATTGGGAGTGCCATGAGCAATAAGTGTGGCAAGCTCAATAGCAAAAGTGACAGCATGATCGAAAGCAGGCTTAGAAGGCGAAGCAACGATCACAGCGGGCGAAGCAGAGACAGAAGAAGGAGAAGTAACAACCAAAGAGGAGGGGACAGTAATACGTCCAAGCTACCCAACAACAACGGAAAAGGATGTAGGTCAAATGTTGCTATACGCAGTGCTGCCATGTTTGCCGATTTACGTAAATTGTACGTAATTTCACGGCTTCTAAGATTCATCCAGAACTGTTAAAAAATTACCGTAAACTGTCCAGTCATTCGAACTTTTTACAGAAATGGTTACATAAACATAATTTTGACCATAATATGGTCAAATAACCATTATCTTTAAAAAGGTCGAGTGACTGGACAGTTTGCTGTAGATTTTTAACAGTGTGTTTAATCACTGAGCGTGACAGGACACCGAATGTCCCATCATGTCTTGATTTCCAATTTATTTAAATTACATTTTCACCACGCTATGCACCATGGTTTACATTCGCTACTCTGTATGGAGTTAAACTTCATACACTAAAAGCTTTGAAAACAGAACCTGTGTATAACGGTAATTTTTTATGCCCTTATCGATAGTAATACCGTACAAATCTACATGCTAAGACGGAACTTTATTCATAGCGCAGTATTTCTACGGACGTTAGCGATTCTGTCCTGCGAAGCGTGCTGATTCTCTCTTTAAACGTAAAAATTCCATAGTACCTACAAAAGGAATACCAGACAATTACACTTGATAAATCGGAACCCTGTCCAAATCGGAATTTTTCTTAGGTCCTTAGTGATTCCCTTTTCACAAGTTTTATCAAAAAAGATTGTCGTGCATAGTACAGCATAACCTCCTGAGACATTATCGCAAGGTATGAGTAAAAATTCGCTTTAGAGAGGTTTCTTTCATTGCAGATGTAATTGCATCGTACGCGATTCGTGGAGACGAATTTTCTATATTTACGGCTGTAATAGATAGATTCCATTTTATAGTATTTGCTGATGTTCATAATTTGGAAGCCACGTTCTCGTTTTTTTTCCTTTCCTATCCCGTTTATTTATACTAGTCGTAATGTACTTTGTAGTAATACTAGTCGTAAGGTACTTTGATTCTGGAGAAGCCGCCATTATCGGACGACTGAAATTTCATTTAGCATAAGGTCGGGATAGAGGAAGTTTGTAAGTGCATATTGTATATTGACATTCAAATTTGCCAGGGAATAACATAACAATTATATTAATAAAGAATTACTACGTTTCAGGGAACTTTTACTCAAACAATTTAAAACATATCGTTAATTAAATTTTCAACTTGCCTGTCCATGTGATAAAAACACCGTATTAAAAATTCATTTACTGAATATCGAAAGCTTCACTTGCAATTCATATTTTGTAATTTTAAAAAATATGTATGTTTAATTTAATAAACCAGACAATGTATTAATTAAACCAGCTTACGAATTTGTTTCTGGACACTATTTTTAAATATCGGAAGATTTAACGGAAATAGTAGCACTAAATAATAAAAAGTGATTTATTGCGCGAACGTATGAAAGAGTGAAATTAAATGAAACAAGCATGTATAAAATTTTAATGTGTAATGTTGTATAAATTTAACATGCACCATTTACCGTGACCATATAAGCTAAGGATGTACAACCCGTGACCCGCGATGGGTTAATAAGCGGCCCGCGAATTTCGTTAATTTATAATTTCAAAAATTGCAATTTTTACATAGGTTGCAGGAAAAAATCGTGAATTTCGTCAATTTGCCGCGGAAAAGAATTGCAAATTTCGTCAGTCAGTTAAAAATCGCGAATTTCACTAATCGCCTAGTCGATACCATTTGTATCAATATAGGAAATTCCCGAGTTGCTAATTTCGTCAGTCGCTAGTCGAAAAATACCTCGAATTTCATCGATCAGGCGAGGAAAAATCGCGTGTTGCGTCATTCGTGCACAAAAAAGTCGCAAATTTTGTTGATCGAGAACGGGAAAATCGCGAGAAAAAGTCGTGAATTTCCCCAATTTGCCACGGGAAAATTGCAAATTTCGTCAGTCAATTAACCCTTTAAAGGGCAAGTCAATTCCGTGGCTGAAATGTTGAAAAGATTCACTGCCACCAGAATCTATAAATAAATTTATATGAAAATATAAAAAGGCTTTTCATGAATAGGATTATAAAAACAAATATTTTACTAAAATTTCCGGTGCGAATTGATGCGTTTTCAATAAAAATTAAGTGGTGAGTATATTACCACGGCTCGGTAAAGGGTTATGAATTGCGAATTTCGTTGACTGAGCGCTGAAAAATCGAGTGTTTTCGATCGGGTGCTGAAAAATCGTGAGTTTCATCGATCGAGTGCTGTAAAATCAAGAGTTTCGTCGATCAGGCACGAAAAAAATCGTGAATTTCATCGATCGGGCACGGAAAAATCGCGCGTTTTGTCGATCGCGAGCTGAAAAGTTGAGTACTTCGTCGACCGCGCGCGGGAATTTCGCAAGTTCCGTCAGGTTATAGCAAGAAAAAGCCGTGAAATTCGCCAATTTTTCGAGAGAAAATTGCAAATTTCGTCAGTCATTTAAGATATGTGAATTTCGACTATCGAGCGCGGAAAAATCGCGAGTTTCGTCGATCACGTGCGGAAAAATTTCGAGTTTTGTCGATCAGGCATGGAAAAATTACAAATTTCGTTGATCTGGATTTGGAAATTTGCGAATTTCGTTGATCGGCTGCGGAAAAATCGTGAGTTTCGACAGTTTATTATGAAAAAAGGCGCGAATTTCGCCAATTTGCCAAGGGTTTCAGTCAATTAAGAATCGCGAAATCTGTCGACAAGGCTTGAAAAAAATTACGAGTTCTGTCAATCGGGTGCGAAAAAAATCGCAAATTTCATTGATCGGGCAAAAGAAAAATCGGGAATTTTGTCGATTAAGTGCGAAAAAATTGCAAATTTCGTTGATCGGCTACGGTAAAATTGCGAATTTCGGCAGTTTATCGCGAGAAAAAAGTCCTGAATTTCGACCGCTACGTGAAAAAATTGAAAATTTCGTCAGTCAGTTAACAATTGCGAATTTCGTTGATTGGGCGTGGAAAAATTGCGAATTCCGTTGATAAGGTGTGGAAAAATCGCGAATTTTGTCGATCAGGCGCAAGAAAATCTGAAATTTTGCTGATCGACTGCAAAAAATTGAGAGTTTCGTCAATTTAATTTCGTTCATAAAGTTACATTTTTTTCGGCAGTAGCCACTTTCTATTTATATAGTGTTATATGTTTGTTTTTTAGCACTTTTAATAAAGCAAAATTTAAGCCCCCCCCCCCGAATAAAGTCAAAGAATAGTTAAACTCCTTGAAAATAACCTTTGCTACATCTCTGTTATATATACAAACGCGAACTGTTGATATATCCTTGCCGCCAATTGAATTGGGAATGGTATGCTGACTGGGTAGGGGAACCTAAAGGGATAAAACTGCCACTCCTCTGAAACCGTATTTTTTTATAGACCACAGATTTCCCCATCTTCCCGAAATAGAATTTTCTCTGTATTACTGATGTGGCCCTCGACAACCCATGCATTTTTGTAAGTGGCCCTTCTCATAAAAAGGTTGTGCACCTCTAGTATAAGCAATATAGAGGTGCCCGAAACAACTCTTTTCTAATTATGGATTTACAACACCATCTCTTTAGTTACTAAATACATGTAAGAATATACATTAAAAATTGCAATTTTATGTATTAGGGTAAAAATTGTATACGTTCGAAAAATCGTTGCTTTTTTATATTGTTTTTTAAAATAATAAATGCAAAAAAAAAAAAAAAACTTTCCTTATAATTTTGTTATAAAATCTGAATTCAATTTCGATGTTGACATTGCAATGCATCTGGAAAAATATCTGTCGATATGAAAATAGGAAACTGCCTGAAGCATTTGCTAAACTAGTACAGGATAATGCAATTCGAAAATCTTTATCTGATACTTTTCCGATAAGTAAAAGATATCATATTTTCAACTGACACTTTAAATTTACATTTTTCATACATGAAAGAAAATATTAAAAAGCACTTTTAATACTTTTTAACATAGTTGATAAGAGCTTACGATTCCGGCACGTTTGCTTTTTGTCCATTTGTACTTAATTGTCGTAAATATCCATGGATTTTCAGGCAATTGGAGTATGTTATTGAGGTTTTTCCCATCATAAGTTTTTCGTTTCTCAAGAATTCTACTCGTTACATTAATTTTAAACTTTCAAGAAAAGAGATCGTTTTCAATTCGATCAATTCTTTTCGATCAATTCGTTTCTATGTATACTTTTTGATGTGTGTTAACTTTTTTTTTTAAATAATAAAACAACACCATTTTTTTTTTTTTGCTAAAGAGGTCTTGTTTTGGTGGTGATCCTTTGTAAAGTGAATATGTGTCTTCTTCTCAGTTTTCTTTTTTGTTCTAACATTTATAGCAATTGACCAATATGTGATAGCGACAGTTTCAATACACAGACACATATTTTTTTCAAAATTGGAGAACGTCCTATGAATTACTGGAATTGAACTCCTCGTCCCCCCCCCCACACACACACACACACCAAAAAAAAAAAAAAAAAAAAAAAAAAAGATAAAAAAAGATAAAAAAAGATTTTTCTTTCGGAAGTCTAATTTGTACTTGAACGGAGGAAAATTTATTTAATTGTTATGATGTTTAGATATGCCAAACAAAGAAATGTAAAAATGGAGAAAATGTCGCTGTATTATGCTAAAAAATGCGGTTTCCGTTCGGAGTGCGTCTCCCTATATTTTTCAAATAACAATTGAATTGCGATATCAGGTTTCAGCGGAAAATTTGTCGGTCTTGGCGTGTGCTATCATCCATATAAATTTCTCGCCGAAATAATACAAAACAATATAAGTTGTTAAGGCAGGCTGTATTAATTTGCGTTTTAACCCTTAAATGCCTGATTTTTCAAAAATCATTTTAATAATGTTTTTCGGCTTTCATTTTTTAAATAAATCATGGGTAAAATACTTTAAAAAATCATATTTTGTTTTAAGTATGCTTTACGGCTAAAATACTGTTTGTTACTAATCGGCAATACTGGTCTTTAATTGAAAAATTAATTTTTCTCCATAAAATTCTATAATATTAAACACACATGAATTTTAGGAACTATGATAAGAAACAAATTTTACTTGCTCACTGCAGAACAAAATAGGGTATTTCGCAAGCTTCCAAACAAAACAAAAAGAACATGTAACAACAACTGAAAAAAAAAGATCTATCTTTATTCCTAAACAGCACAAGTGTTGCCATCTACATATTGAAAATCGATTTAATAATATTTTTAGAATGTATTTTATTGGCAACATTAGATATTATACCTTCAAAATTGTTCTAATAGAATTTTAGAAGCCTCAATAGGGTATGTTGCCGAAAAGCAACACCCGGCATTTAAGGGTTAAAAATAGCCATCATTCCAAGTGACACGTCAAATTTTATATAGAGTCGCCTACTTTGTATTAAATATGAGTGATGCTGATAACAATGTGGCTTAAATTGAACTGGAGTATGATAAAGACTTGTCACAAAAAAAAAAAAAAAAAAAAAAAAAACCTACTTACTTGTGACAAACCACTCTCCCTAAAATACGACAATTGTTGTTCAATGAGTTGAATGAAATAAAGTGTAATGATATAAAATGAATATAGCGTTAAAGTTTATTTACCTGTGCCTATTTACAGTAGCTATTTTTTAGAAAAAAAAGCTCTTAACTGTTGCAAAGAGTTATATTGTGTTATAAAATGTTGTACCAACATTTGTTTGTTAATAGTACATTTATACGATTTAAAAGCTTAGTATTTTCTGATAAAAATTAGGAAATCTTTGAGACATCAACACAAATATATTGCACCAATACATTACCAAACACCTAATTAAGGCAGACTAACATTTTCCATAATTAAAGTGAACAGTTTATTTAATTACTATTATATTTCCATGCATCAATTGTTAAAGAAGCTAAGTTTTAGAAATATGTAAACACACGGCTTTAATATACTGAAATCCTATTAGTTTAGAATAATTAATTTTTGTTTATAAGTATAGCTTTAGAAAATTACATTCGCGTGCATTGTGTTAAATGCATCAAACTATTAGTAAAGTGTTAAAAAATACTTTTAAAGAATGGGCAAAGAGATAATTGGACTAATAGTTAATTTCAAAGAAATAAAAAATACATTAAATAATTTTGTCAAAAGTGTTTACATTCTAGAGTAGAAAAAAAGAAGGGGGGGGGGGTAATAGATTTAAGCATCCGAATTAGAAAAATCTCTGCGTGAAACATAATTGTAAAATATACATGCAAAAAGTTACGTCATTTTTCAAGAATTACTGTAATATGCGCTTAAAAGTAACTAAATGCCAAATTAACTTTAAAGTATATTGTGCAGTCTCACCAGAAAGTGGAATATTTGCCTTGACTAATTAAAAGAAAAGAAAAACTGGCAGTGGAACAATGAATCAATGTAGAACGTGTGCTGGATTAACTAGTTGCTGAGAAACTTAACATCCAATGAAAAGGTGGTTCGACTAGGTGAATCATAGGGAGCCACGAGAGAAAAAAAAATGTTTAAGTGTGGTTAATCCACATTAAACAGAAAAATTTACTTTAATGACTAATGTAGGAAAGTGATATATATATTTTTTTTTTCTTGACTGGCAACATTAACAAATTTCAATATCATTACAAATATCATAAATTATTGTTGGTTAAAATATCTTTTAAAAGGCATGTGTTACATACCAAATTCTAGCTTAAACTGTAATCTATTTAGATCCAGTGCATTTTGCAACTTATGTTATAAAGTAAATGCGTTTTAAGCCCTTGAACATTCTTTGCGATAACAGTTTGACACCATAGTTTAATTTCCTCATTATTGCGCTTTAAAATGTTAACGAGTCTTTTTGCACACAAACTAATTTGCTCTTCCATTCCACTGGCAGTCAATAAAGTCCAGTTTTTTTGCCAGCTTTTGGGAGATGGAAAATAGACTAGATAGGGCAACAAGTATAAGAGCTGAAGTCTAAACTACAACAAAACGGCCGTATTTGTAGTACCAAATCAAATGTTACTAGTCTAATGTTACATTCTGTTCGTGGTAATGTAAATTAAATTAATATAAGCTATTGATTTTTTTTCTGCCAACATATTTTTCTGTTTGTAAAATCAATATACTTTCGCAGCTGATAATTTATGAAAAATAGAATTTTAAATCAATTGCATTAACTTGCATTAATTTTAAGAAATTAATTCATTTATTTTTGTAATATTTCCAGTTGTAAGTTTAAATTCAAACTTTTACTAATAAAATACTTTAATTTAGGATAAAAAACCAGATAAAAATTATCTACAACTATTAAACTACATTTTTGTGAGTTTTTAGAAGTAAATTTGCAACATTATAACACATGTTATCGAAAAAGAAAAATATCGTAAATTTTACTGTAAATGAATTACTGAAGAAATGACTATACAGTGGAAGATCGTTACAACGAATGTAAGTTTAACGAATTTTTATATTTTAACGAGTATTATTTGGATTGTTAAATAAACTCTTGTTTTCCTATTTCATTATAAAAAAATTCACTTTAACAAATTTTTCAGTATAGCGAATTTAATCAGTGCTCCTCAGAGATTCGTTATAATGAGATTTTACTGTATACACTGTTAAAACATTTCGTAAAATTCCATTATATCTACAGTAATTTTTGAAGTATATGTACAAGTTTATTATCATTTCTTCACCAGAAATACAAAATGATTTAAAATATAGCTATTTATAATACCAAAAACTATAACGTAAATTAATGAAAACGTTTTATTTTTCCGCAAAAAATAAATAAATAAATAAATAAATAAATAAATAAATAAATAAATAACAATTTACAGGGCGCAAATAGTGTTACTAAATTTGGTGTGTTTTTAATTCAGAAGTTTTGGGTTCATTCAAGAAAATTTTTAATGATTTTTATTTTTTATTTTATTCAATCACTATACAGTCGACGCTCGTTTTTACGAACTCGTAGGGAACACCCAAAGAGTTCGTAAAATAGAAAGTTCGTAAAATAGAAAAACATCAAAAAATGATATGAATACGTACATTATTTATGTCTATTTTTATCAAACTGCCTCCTCTTCATAGATGAAGCAGTATTTCAAGATTATTTATTATTTAATAAAGTTATACATGTATTTTTAAATATACAAGAAATAAATGCAAATTTATGCACAAAAAATAATTTTAGTACACAGAAACATACATTACCATGCTTTGAAAATATTACATATGAAAACGCAGACTGTATTAGTACTTAGTTAGATGAAAACATAGATAAAAAATTAGGAATGGAAATAATCACTTATCTTTTTTAAAAAAATCACATTTTGAAAAATGTTTCCATTTTATCTATGGAAACCTTTACTACCTTTACTTTCACAGTTATTGTTTCCTTCAAAAAAGTGCCTTAGTCCTGACAATCACTACTTGAAATTGTTGCAATGCCCCTTCCTACGAAAGAGATTGGGGAAAATCAACACATTCTTGGACTGTACCTGATGTCTCATTGTACCTGTATAGAGTTTAACTGACGTTGGCATTGCATTCCGATACTTAAAAAAAAAAAAAAAAAAAAAAAGAAAGAAAAAGAAAAGAAAAGAAATTCAGAAGTACGAAAACAGAGTTCGCAAAAAAGAGATTTTCATAATCTGTAGTTCGTAAATGGGAGCGAAAAATTACATTGATTCTATGGGAGCGTATACGGGACCACTCTATAGTTCGTAAAATCGCAAGTGTTCGTGAAAAAGAGGTTCGTAAAAACGAGAGTCAACCAAACATAACTAAGCAGACTTTCTGGGTAGGATTTAGAATTCGTTAACGATAGTTTTATAAATGACGCATAAATGCATCAAGCGGTCTATATAGCTTTAAAACCTGATGTTTTTCATAGAAGTTTCCAATTGTTGTTGCTTTCTTTATAGAATTGGGGGTGATGTTTACGAACGTAAAAGAAAACTTACCAGTTTGGTTGGTAAAAATATGTTAAAAACAAACTTTTCTTTTTCTTATTTTTATCTATTATGGTATGATGAGACAAATGGATTCATTAATTTTGAAGCACAACTTAGTAAAATCATGCCGTCAATAACTTCCATACTAGTATAACTTTTGAAACTTATTACATTAATTCCTTAACAAGATTTTTCATGTTATATAAAATTAATTTTCTTATTACCCCTACTTTAAAAATAAGTCTGATAAAAAAAAATCTTATAATAAACAAAACCATTTTTTTCTATGAAACAGCAAATCTAAAATGCTTTTTTTTAAGTTTAGAAGGACACTTAGAGCATTAACGATTTGAATAACGTGTACATAATGATAAGAAAAAATGAGGTACATTTTCACAATGTGATGCTTCAATATATTTCATTCTTACAACCTTCAACTGTTGTCCAAATAATATTTTCTGTACAAGTTAAACAACATTATTTAAATAGTATAAATTTTTTAAAAGAGTATTTAACTTAATATGCTAAAGAAAATACACACAAAAGACAATTTTTTTTATAAAACGTACATAATGCGGCATTGGAATATATTTCTTGAATTAATAAAAATACTCTTGAATAAACTTTAAAAAATATAATACATATGTTCATTATATTTATATATATAATCTTAACATAGAACGTAGAGATTAAAACTTGTCATTTAAACATACCGGAAAGATTTTGTTGACTCTTCAATAAAAACATAAAAATATGTTTTTCAGTTTTCACGAAATATGCAAAATAATAACAGTCTAGACTGTTTAAATAAAAATACTTTCATGTGGAACTTATTGTAAAAGAAAGAATTTATGAAATGAAATGAAATTTAATGCTACCCATTTTAGAATTATAAAAAAAGGTGAGAACATTATGTAAAATATATATAATAATTATACATAACAAGTAGCATAAAGTATAAAAAATAATTTTTAACGGGGAATACAATCATTTTTATTAAATTTATAAATAAAACCTATTTATTTTGATTTTCGTCATGAAATTCATTAAAAGAAAAGTCAGTTTGATTTTCGTCATTACAAGTAAACCAGCACAGGCCGAAGCAAACAACGTGCAAAGAATTGCATATTTTAGGGTTTGTTGAAAGTAAAAAATATGTATATGAGTAATTTAAATTAATAAAATAACAAACTAGGAATAAATCCTCTTTTATTCAGTATTATAATACTTTATACATAGTTAAATCTAAACGAACTGCATTAAAATCTGATTTTTCTAGATTATTACTTAAAAAAAATAATTTTCCTTATCGTAACTTATAAAGAGAATTCCCAATGTTTAAAAATATAATTTACGTGCAATTAAAATTTATCGGAAGGGATTTAAAAATTTTGCCATAACTATATTTCATAACTTTAGGAATTCAGCCCATGAAGGAAGTAAAACATACTGAAATTATGATTTACTAAATTAATTAGTTATTAATATCTTATTTATGACAAAATATACATTATAAATCACACTTTAAATAAGCTACTAATAAATTTAATCATCTGAGGTATATGAGAAAAAGTTAATGCGTGTGCAAATTAATGTATATTTTACCAAAATAAATAATGCATATAAAGGAATTTAAAAGGCTACATATTTCTGATTTTAAAAGGTTATTTTATCGTAGTAATGTAAATAATAAATTTAATGCACAGACATATCATAAAATTATTATTTACAACAGCAGACCTAGGCCTAAATTGTGGCCCTAGGCGACATGCTTCTATGACCCATTTGAAATTGCATCTTCTTCTATTTGAAGAATAACAACAACAACAACAAAATAAATAAATAAAAAATACATTAAATAAAATGTACACAGAATCGCAGTCATTCATACGCCAATAGGCATTCTTAATAAGTTTCAAAATACTTTTTAACTGCTGAAAAAAAAATTACAGTAATGTAAAGCTTCAAAAAAAAAAAAAAAAGTTAATTGAAACTCTATATACATGTATTTTTAATGAAACACCTTTTTTTCTTATTTTCGATGGATCATCATAACAATACTTATTTTCAATAGCTCAGATCTTTCTAAACTCATTTATCACACAGTAGCACAACTTGATTTATTTCTAGTGAGGTTTCTCCCGCTTTTCTGGTTTGTTTTTCTAAAGGGAAATAGGATTGGTTACCCTTAGTGTTTGGAAGTAGGTACTCCTTAATGTTAGGAACCCCTGCAGTTTATCCTCAGAAGAAAGATAGTTTTTTAACGCGTAAGTGAAAGTAGAATATACATTTAATAATTTATTTTATTTTATTTGTATTTTGTTTGTTTGTTCTTAAATGTTTATTTTATAGAAAATAGAGATAAAATTTAAAATTTTATTTTGAATTAATTTTCATTTAAACAATTTAAAGGGCAGTGGTACACATTTATATAACTTAACATACACATTTCTATGAAATGATCTATCGCCATAGCTTACGGCTATATGGATATTGTACAATATATGTATTCATCTGTGGAGTAATATAAAGTACATTTATGAAGATATATCGATTTCTTTAAAAAGTTAAAAAAATTCTTGCAAGTTTTTGGTTTATATCATACAGGTTTTTTTTTTTTTTTTTTTTTTTTTTTTTTTTTTTACCAAATTTAACGCCAGTTTCAAACAATTTGAGAAAATTTAGTAGAAAAAATCTGAAAAAATTGAAATGTAAATATATTAAATATTTGATGAAACATGAGCATTAGTATGAAATATTTTTTATGTGCGTATGCGTGAAGATTTTTTTTTTTTTCATGATTTGATGATCAACTCTATAGAGAAACTCTTAAAAAATCCAATCAAACATCGTGAAAATTCAGAAAGATATCGGTGATACGTTTTAGTTGTTCTGTAAAAACAGCTAAATGATAAGGGGTTTTCCAAAAATTGTTGTTTTTAATTTTTACTTGTTTTAATTTTCATTTTTTATTGGTGCTTTAGTTCTTCTTGAAAAAAACACTGGAACTAGCTTATTCCAATAAAAAAAGAAGTATCAAAATCTAAGAATTTCTTCTAAAACTACTCGTTGAAGTTCATTAAGTACAAATTTCTTTGCTGGAAGCCAGTTAATAAAAAAAGCAATTTGTGGAAAATCCCTCATCATTCAGCAGTTTTTAGAGAACAACTAAAAATTCGCTCACTAAATTGCTGTTTACGTTTTGAATTTTCATGATATTTGACATGCTTTTTCATGAATTGTTCCATAGAGTTGGCTATGAAACCATGAGAAAAAAATCATCGCGCGCGCATGCGCAGATAAAAAATATTGCATACAATTGCTCATGTTTCATAAAATATTTAATATATTTACATTATAACTGCACTATATTATTTCGACTAAATTTTCTGAAACTGGCATTAAATTTGGTAAAAAGGCCTTGCTTGATATAAACAAAAAATATGCAAAAAATGCTTTGAACTTAAAAAAAATCGATATATCTCCAAGAATATAAGTTCTACTCTTCCAAAAATGAATACAAATATTGTACAATAGCCATATATTTCTAAGCTATAGTGGTACATAATTTCGTGCTTTTTATTTTACAGGGCGATCCCAAACATTATTAACTTTTTTTTTCGATTTTTTGTTGGCTCCCTAATTGTCCTTCTGATCAAATCGTCGTTGATAAATATGAAGGGAAAAATATATTTCACAATCTTGAATTTCCAGAAAAATCAGACAAATATGTCTTTAAATATCGACAAAAAGTCTAAAATGGAAAGTTTTCGGTATTGCTTAAGGTATCTCCTAAACAAAAGTATTCTCACTTACTTTGTCCGAGTTCTAGTTATTTCACCAAATCTGTTTTAAGTCTGAAAAGTATCTTTAACGTGAAAGATGTTATGGAAGAAATGCTGAGAAGTGCAATTTTCTTGGTTAAAATTTTCTTATTTACATAAAAAACTTACTTTTTAACTCTTTAACGAGGATTGGACATTTTGAAATTATTTTTAAATACACCATATACCGGGTGTCCTAATATGGACTGACTTACTTGAAAATTCAATAACTTGAAAACGGTAACAGCTGTTAAAGAAATTCTTCAAGGACAGTAATGTGTGATATCAGAAGATTTTTTTTACTGTAATTCTTGGTTTTAGTTTCAAATATGAGCGATAGATGGCTCTGAAAGCAATAAACGCTAAATGCAGTCAGAAAAAGAAATTATCAGGCAACGGTGGAATTACTCGAGGTCAAACGTACGGAGTGGGTCTCATTCGCCTATATAATTTTCTATTTAGAGTCGAATGATACAATCAGTATTATTTGGATATTGTTGATGTCCGATTCGGATTCAAAAATAATACCATACAGAATCACACAGACTAAATTCAAAATCGGGGCACAAAAGCAAAATTGTACGTCGAACATCACCCACTCCATACTTTTGACATCCTTCGTTGACACCATATGTTCTTCTTCTGCCTCCATTGGGGAGTCTAATGTCCCCAGCGCTATCTTTCGTTCGTAATTTGAACTAAAAATAATAATAACAGTAAAAAAACTGCTGGCATCATACATTACTCTCCTTTAAAAACTTCTTTAACAGCTGTCACCGTTTGCACATTATTGAATTTTAAAATCAGTCAGTCCATTTTATTGCACCCGGTATATAATATATTTATAACACGTTAATCAAAAATCTACTTTTTAACAATTAAGTGTTGTGCGATTTCTTTGAAATTTCTGAGTTCCCCCTTTAGCGAGGAGCTTCCTTTGCACTTTTTTTTTTACATTTTTTTACTTCCTTTACAGATTTTTTAAATAGAAATTTCCCTTTATGTAAAATAGCTGAACATCTGCAGTTATTTAAGTCAAAAATTTCTATTTAAATTTACTGGCGTTGAAATTCAAGTATTTGTGGCACCCTTAACCTATTCATGCCCTTGCCACATTTGTGGAAGTTTAGATTTTATGATTATAATTGAGGACTTCAGAAGCCAAGGATACACGTGATAAAATTTAGATTTGGAGTAAATTGAATTCAAAGTTGAACATCAATAGTAAAATTTACTAAATTAAAATATAAATATGTTGCTTATTTCATAGCGGTCTTTCAACTCTTATTTCAATAATTGCAAAGGAGAAATGGAGTATAATATTAAGAAATGTAAGTAGAGATCAAAGAGATTAAGGTGTTAAGTAGTTTAATGAGCTTAAAAGTAGCTGACCTCTAGAATGGAGCACATAATTAAAAAATCACTTTTATTTCTTTACATCCAAACAAATAGCCTTATATCCTGATGGCATGTGCACTTAACTCAGTTTTTCCAATTTTGTCACTTATACCCCTTGTCTTCTGGCGTCCTCAATTACTGTCAGTGATAAAAAGAACAAAAATTTGATAATATCTTATTCACTACAGAATTCCTTAACAAGAAAACTAAAAATTCTGTAGTTTGTCTGCAATGACAATGTTATCTCCGATGTGCAGTTAGAGATATAAAAAAAAAAAAGCGTGAAGTAATTTTAGGCAGTGAGTGTTGTTGATTACTTAAACGAATCGTTAACATTTGATAAAAATAATATCAAATATGTTAAGTTTTAATACATTGTAGAAATGTAAGAAAGAAATTTACTATTAGATTTTTTTTTTTTTTTTTTTTTTTTTTTTTGTAAGAAATCACTTTACTCATAAATTACCATTAATGCTCAGCGGTCACAAATATGGACGATATTTGTTTGAAATTTTTTAATTGTTTTTCCTTTTTAAAATTCTATTAATAAAAAAAAAAAAAAAAAAAAAAACTAAGTCATATTTTTTACCATTAAAAAGTCGTCTCCGAAAGCAAGTCCGTATACGAAACGTCCGTATAGTGGAAAAGAGATCAATGTAGAATACCGTATATTTCCGTATATGAGCCGAGTATACGATTTTTCAATGAAAAATCGGCCAAATTCGTAAACCCGTATATAATCCGATGTTAAAAAAATATTATGAAAAATTTGGTTTTTAAGAAGCTGCTGTCTTTGTTTGGGATGCGTGTAACGCGTAAAGGACAGAAAAAGTAAAACAAATTTCTGTGAGATGGGATCTTCAATAGCTATGATTGCCGGTAGCCTTATTTCTATTCTTCAACCACTGGAATATTGTCTAAATAAGCCATTTACAGACTAATGGACTACTAATAATTTAAAAATCAAATGGACTAAATGGAAGTCATCTGGGGATGCAGCTGTGACAAATGGGGGTAATTAAAAAAATTGACATCATCACTATCTCGGCGAAAGAAGTTTCTTTTGTATCATCACAAAAAATGATTGTTCGATCTTTCAAAAAATGTTGTATCAATAATGCGATGAATGGAACAGAGGAAGATGCAATTTTTGAAGAAGATGGCGGTGATGATGAGTTGGACACTGACGATATTCATCCTTATGTACCAATGAAATAAAGATTTTTAAGGAATTGCTTAGAAATTCTGATAAAGACTTGGACAGTGAATGATAATTGGTGACTTTTTCATTAAAAAAAATAGTAATAATGTATTTTTAGACTTTTATAGCTTTATTTTATGTTTTTATATTTACCACCTTTTTATTTTAGAATATCATTTTTGGAAATTTTCTTAGACTCGTGTGTAAGACGAACCCCCTACTTTGGAGCCAAAAAGAGGTTTCAAAATTATCGGCTTATACACGGAAATATACGGTATCTTTTTCTGTTTTTCTCTTCTTTGTTTGTTTCCTTTTTCTTTTTTTTTTTTTCGTAATGATAAGTCAGTTTATTGTCATGGCGACTCTGTGAAGGAAATTGTCTTTCGAACTGATCAAACTAAATTCTGGTTGGAGTTTAAAATATTTGAAAACTGTTAAATGTGCAACACACTACTGTAAAACTGTAAAATAGTGTCTGGTAATAAATGTTTTGGTACTTTACATTACGAGAACCAAACAAATATTTAGAAATTAAAAAAAGTTTGACGAATTCAACAAAAAGACCACGGATAGATTTTCTTTCATTGATATATGTGTAGTATATGTACCGTCAATAGCTTGGAATAGTTCCAAAACAAGCAAAAAAATCTACTTTTTTGACATTTATAAATTCTTAAGAGTTTTCATAAGTGGATTCGCTTGGCTTGAAATAACTCTTCTGATACAAAGAGAAACATGCCTCATTGACTTTTTTTCATAGGTATACGTGTAGTATATGTACCATCAAACGCTTGGAATAGTTGCAAAGCAAGCAAAAAATCTACTTTTTAGCATTTAAAAATTCATTAGAGTTTTTAAAAGTGGATTCGCTTGGCTTGAAATAATGCTTCTGCTATAAGGAGAAACATACCGCATTGACTTTTATTCATAGGTATACGTGTAGTATGTGTACCATCAAACGCTTGGAATAGTTCCAAAGCAAGCAAAAAATCATACTTTTTAACATTTATAAATCCTTAGTTTTTTAACTGGATTCGTTTGAAATGGATTTGAAATAGCATTTCTGCTACAAGGAGAAACATACCTCGTTTAGGTCTGCGTTGCAGATATAAAATAACTTACTAGACAGAGAAATTATTACAGTATTTATCCTTGAAATTGTTAATAAGTACCAATTGGCAAAAACTTCGAACCACATTGGTCAAAAAATCGTGGACCATTCGTGGAATAATATGATTATTTTCTGTCATTTAAGTAATTAATCAATAGTAACAAGTTTTTCGGAAAAATATTGTTTATAAAATGTATTTGCTTATTTTAAAAGAATGGCTTATCTCTATTAAAAAAAATACTAACATGTCTGCTGCAACCATTATTCAATCAATCGTGTTCGTTTTACTTAATCGCTTATCCTGCAGGAACTACTACACATAAAAATATGACAACTGCCAGATTTATAGTATAATGCATGATAAACATGCTGAATTAACATATTTTAAATCGAACAGTAATTTAAAGTGCTATTTAATGTTGACATCGTTCAAGAAGTATAGTTACTTGAGTTGTATAGGATTACAACATATGCAATGCATAGCGATTTAACCATCTTTTTCTGGCATACAATTAGTTCGGTATTATAGCAGTGTACAATCATTTTTAAAATGTTTTCGAGAGATTTTTTCAATTTCTTTATTTAGAGTTTCATTATGAGAATAGACATTTATATTTTAAAATAACCCTTTTAGGTAGATTTCGTATGGAATACTACCTATTATGGCCGTTTCTATGTTGGAATTTCTGAAATTTTTTCCAGATCTACAATGATCATGACCCCTAGAACCCAAAATCACCCTCAGTAAAAAACTTTATATATATATATATGTATCTATCTATCTATATATATATATCACTTTTATCTGCACACGATAAGTTCCACAATTCTTCACCAATCTCTTCCAAACTGATACATAAAATCAAGGGGCATAAAATCTCGGTCAAGTTCAATAATGAGAAAAATCGAACCAAGGGGATGGAAATAAGGAGGGGTTTTGTAAAAACCGAAAAAACCCCATAACTTCTTAATTTTGGTACATATCAAATCAGTTTAAGGTTTTTATTACTTCTAAAAGTAGGACCAAAAATGTATATATTACATATTTTTGATAAAATTAAAAATGGGCTCAAGGGGCGCAAAAATGGGGTTTTTGGGAGAAACAAAATCATAACTTCGTCAATTCTCAACATATGAAATCCAACTAATTTTATTATACATCTCCTTAATGTTATCTACAACTTTTATATTTACAAGTTTTTGATAGGACCAATTCGTACCGCAAAAAAAAATTAAAAACGAAAACAAAAAAAGGGGGGGTGAAGAAGAAAAATTTCCATAACTCCGTCAATTCACAAGATATAAAATCCCCATGAATTTATCATATATCTTCTTAATATTGTCTTTTGATAGGACCAATTCTTACAGCAAAAACAAATTAAAAATACATAGCGGTTGAAGAAAAAAAATCATCTTATTAAGAATGTATTCAAATCCAAACTGCTTATTTTCTTACTCATTTTTAAATTAATTTTTGCTCTCAAACGCGTCCAATTGATAGATTCTCTTCTTCAGAAACTATATAATGTACCGTAATGATCAATTTTTTGATATAGGCAGAATATATTTCAAAAAATGATGTCAAAGTGGGGATTTTGAAAAGAATTTCCCGAAGGGATTGTGTTAGAAACGAAAAATATTGCCCTACTGAGAAAATAGTTGTTTATTAATCAAGTTTCATTTAATTGAAAGAAAAATAAAAACGCATGTCGCTTATAAATCTTTTCAAAAATCACGTCAGCAATTTTCGTATTTTTCTATTAAAAATTAATCTGAAAATCTGCAAGAGAATTTCGAGTTGTTGAGCATGGAAAAGTATTTTTTTTTAATACCGCCTTAACACGATTCTGATAAAACCAGCTATTTTATAAAAATGAAATGAAAACTCGTCAAAAGCGGTCAGATAAAACTGTTAAAGTGGATTTATATCTACTCATGATTTAGTTGTTGTTGGTGCAATTAATATACTTAACTTGGAAATCTACCTCCGCCTGTAGGCCGGGCCTGCAGGGATTTTTTTTATTTATTATTGCAAGATTTTAAAAAGACTAAACAATAATATTTACAAACAATGTATCTTCAATAAAAATGTATATTTACATGTGAATATGGAAAATGAAAGAAATATTTAAAATGATTAAATTATCACGTTCATTTGATGGTGAAAATTATGTCATGTATAAAACATGTGCTATTTCCTGCGTTATAGTAATTTTCACTTATACAAGGAGCTTGTTATGATAACCAAACATAAAGGAAATTTTTATGTCGAAAACTACGTAATTTTAACAAGAGACATTAACTTTTTTATCTAATTTTATTTTAAAGATTATTTGAAACATTTATTTATTTATGTTCAATATAATTAATTATTGTTTTATTTATCTTATTGCTGTAATTTTAAAAGAAACGAGTAAATGTATTTTGATATCAATGAATTATTTTAAAACTACATTATAAGGTTTTTATATATAAAAGTCGGGCCAGTTACAGTAGATCACAGTAGATCAGATGGGAGTTTATAAATCATCAACTTTAAAACATCCGCTGGTGAACAGTTTATCCCATTTAAAATGCAATATCTTATTAAGATTACAGAAAAATTGTGTAAATTCCAGAGATTTGTCAGTTCATTGTTCCTTTTCCTACATTTTTTTTTTTAAGTTTCGGAAGTTTCTGTGAGGTGAGAGGGGAGGGGGGTGTCATTGATTTAAAAATTAAATTAAAAGCGCTTTTAATACTTTTTAACGCATCTTTAAGTAGCTATTTATTCTCTACATTCACATCTTTTAGCCCTCGATATTCTATTTATTTCAGGCAACAATTAAAGTGTCGTCATAAAAAAGGGTTACGTTACACAAGCCAGCTGTAAAACGAAACTCCTTACCACTGCAAGGTTAAATACTGATAATCTCTACGGCAATATTTTAAATTTCAATGCATTGCACATTTTCTATTTTTACACCTTCGTATAGGAAAAAAAAAAAAGAACTTTGTATTGCAATTTGTTTGTAAATTATCACATTTTATTTTTGAGATATACATTTTTTTTCTTTTTTTTTTTTTACGTTTTTAATACCATTTCTGAAATGATGGCAACTGAAGTACTCTATTTCTGTAGAGAGTAAATGAAAAAAGTTGAAAAAAAAAAAGATTACTATACCTTCTTGTTGCCTCTTTCTCATAACAACCGAAAAAAGTCTAACTAAAATAAGTGCTATTTTAAAAAAATATATATAAGTGAATGATTTCTGATAAAACATTGAGCTGTTATAAAATATATTTATTTTAATTATCCATATTAATATTAGAAACAAAGGAACGCATATAAATAATTAGATAGCCTATATTTGTGTCAAGTTTCTTGGATTACGACATCGATTTTTGCTGTGTTTGTGTATTTTTTGCGATAGTGACGTCATACGTATACATTTCTACAGATGTTGTTTTTAAGACTGGATCCTAAATGTGGAATTCTTGAGAGAATGCAAAAGGTGGCATTTTACATAAAATAAAAACGTGTATTTAAAGTCTCAAACCGGAAATATGTTTTCTACTACCTATATTTATATGTATTTTCTTTTCATCATGGGCGACACTAAATTCTGAAAAAGCAGAATTCCTGCTTCCTGCTAGTTTATTATCTTCTTTTTAAAACAGAGCAGATTTGTCCTTTTTGAGAGACCACGCAGTATGAACGGGAATCGTAAAGAGCAGGACTCCCCAGTTTAATTTAAAAAATATATTTAATTCCTCACAGAAACCCCAGAAACAATATCTTGTGTAGTACAAAAAATGTTGATTTCATTTTTAAATAATATTTTTTATTATACTTTTTATCTAACTTCGTTATTCAAATATGCTTAGTGGGTAATGTCATTTAAAAAATATGTATAGTGTAAAAAATATAAAATACTGAATATACTGGATTTAACCTTCTCAACAATGTTATTTTGTACATTCCTTAACCAACTAATTGTTTTTCATTTCAAATCGAATCCTTCATTAAATAAGAATTTTATGAACTTTCCAGAATAATGTGACTTTAAATACGATGATATTAACATGGTTGCTTAAAATAAAAATCCCTTAAATTTTGACCCTCTAATTAGTGAAAGGAACTTCTATAAAAGCTAGGAAAAAAGTATTGAGTATAAATTAATAAAGATCAACTTTCTATATATCTTTAAAACATCATTATTGCTAGAAGTGAAGCCTTTCTAAGAAGAAAAAACTATTCTTTCGACAAATGTCAATTGCTACCAATCCAGCAAATGGAGTCATTGAAAGACGCGTAGTAAATAATGAGCATAAATTACCCAGTTTTTTAAATATGCTATTGTCACGTACGAGTAACAAAATTTATATTTAGTTCATTTTAGACATTAAGTACTTTTTACATCTGTTCTGAAAATGCACAAAGAGAAATGTTTCTATTTTGAATTTGTACGATCTGAATACTGCCTGAAATCGTTTTTTAGCATTTCGAAAAGAAATATGACAATATGTTTTTAAAAGCACCATATTACATACTGATATGACCCAATAAACAGGATGAAAAATCTTCGTACTCTTTTTTAAATATATTTATATTAGATATTTAAGAGTGTGTCTTTTCCCATGGAAAAAAAAACAAAACAAAAAAACAAAGATTTTTCATGAGAAAAATTACTTGGGATGTACCTGTTGGGTCCATTGGACACATCTGGTAGGCGGGGGGGGGGGGGGGGGTAATTTCTGTCAGTCATTATTATTCATTATAAATTGTCTAGTTATGATATATACTATGTATAAATTTCATAGCTTGAATTGAATAGCTTACGAATACAGTAGCTGCTTTATGTTAATTATACGAGGTTGTTAACAATTTAATAATTTATTTCTAAAACGATTTATCGTATTGAGTGCTGTAATCTTACTTATTACACACACACACCTATACAAAGTTCAATAATAATATATGTATCTACATACATTATACATGCAATCTTATAAGATTGTATCGTGAAATATTTGAAATATACATAGGTCCTCATTCATATATTTTTAATACTTTCCATTATAATAGAAAAGTGCTTATGACTTCCGTTTGTCTGTCCGTAGTCTGTCTGCTGGTTTGTCTGCCATCAGCTTGCCGTCTGTCTGTCCATGCTCTAACTCGCGTAAATATACTCGTATTTATATGTAATTGATATATGTTATTGAGATTTGCCATGGCGTGTTCGGTATTGAAAATCAAATACGTAGCAGTCATCTTACCATTACAACGCCACTCAAAAATATTCCGTAACATTATGGTCTATGGGTGAAAAAACGTTTTCGGTGAATTTTAACAGTAGTTGCAAAATTTTAGATATAATGAATTTTCTATACATTATTACGGTGCACTGGAAGATGATTACTATTGAATATATTATGTGTAGAACTTTCAGTAGGCGTACAGAGGAACGCAAAAATATTTTGTTATACTATAGTCTATAAAGAAACACAGTCTGTGGCGTATTTTAATGGTGTTACTCTGTCACAAACATAATAAAATTCGCATGAATTTCTGAATTGCATTAACACATGCTTTCTGTAGAATGTGGAGTGGAACATCCTTATTATTCATTTACAGGATATATTCATTTACAGGATAGTTAGGTTAGTTAATGGTCTATGAGGAAAAATTGTCCGCAGCGTATTTTAATTTATGTTGCACAATTTCAAACACGATGACAGTCATAAACATTACTGGAGTTTAATATAAAGTGCTTACAGTAGAATGTTATGTGCATTGCATTTATCGTTCTTCTACATTGACACATAGTTAATTCTTAAACAGTACTGTATCTGACGAATTGTCTCTTAGAAATGATTGCTGAAAGGGCATTTTCCGTTATAGTATACGTTTTAAAATTAACAAAATTTTTGCACACTAAGAGGAGTGTATAAATTCCATAGACCATATACAGGGCTATACAAAATAATTTGTAAAAATTAATGATAATGAGAGTGAATTTCTTAAATTTGTTTTTTAATTTGAGTTATATATTTTAAAGTTCAACGAAGAGATGTCTGTTGCATATAAATAAAGTCATATACAGGGTTACGCAAAAAAACTGGATACAGGACCGCCTATGAATAATTCCTGCAAGAGTGATTCCACTAGCTTTAAGAGTGTTTTCGCCTGAATTAAAAATCAGCTTAATATGTGCTGTGTATAAAAATCTATAGGGCTTACTATACAGGGCTGTACGAAAGGAATTCATGCACGTTTTAGTCTATTCGTAGAAAATGATAGGGAATAATTTCATTTGTGTAATGCGTTTTCTAACTGAACTAAATTTTAGCATACTAAGTAGAATATATAGAAATCTATAGACCATACACAGAACTAAAAAAAAAAAGAAAAAAAAAGGAGTATATTTGCGGCTATTGTTGAAATCTGTTTTTCAAATGTGGTATGAGGTTTCTGAAATATTTACTTAGGTAATTTCATTATCTTATTAAAAG
Source organism: Maratus speciosus (assembly GCA_963932465.1). Taxonomy (NCBI): domain Eukaryota; kingdom Metazoa; phylum Arthropoda; class Arachnida; order Araneae; family Salticidae; genus Maratus; species Maratus speciosus. The sequence goes on along the minus strand of OZ010790.1, from coordinate 414,534,335 downwards.
GCGTAGTTTTGTTAAAGTATTCTGGGAGTATTGCGAAGTGTTTCATAATCTATGCATGATGCATGATTATTATAAATGAAAAATTAATATGACCTTTTATAAATTAGTATGTTTTTTATAGTTTGTACAAAATTTGTATTAGAAAAACATCACGAAAATAGTTGTTTTGAAAAAGTGGTAACCAAGAAGTAGACAAGCAGAAATCGTGCATATGTTAATACTATACTACAGTAAAGAATAAATTTTCTGAATGTACTATCTCTTTTATAAGTAAATCTGAAACTGAAGTAAATTATTATCGCTGTCACTATAGACGAAATTTATAAAAAGAAAGTCGGAATATTTTATTATTATATACAAATTTCAATATACGATATCTTTGAAACCAAAAAAGTAAATATATTTACTTCTAGACATGATAAGATCTTCCTACATATTACTATCATGAACTACATTAAGGATGCATTGATAAAAAAACTGATAAAGTTTTATTTTGCCATGAAATATTCAATTTTCAAACAAGATATCATTCTTTTGTGAAATGTAAATTTCTTTTGACTTCGAAAAACTTCGAAAATAATTTTTGATTTAAACAAGTTACTAAGTATCAGATTGCTCGGAAGAAATGAAATACTCATGTTTCTTCTCCGAAAAATTTTGATTGAAATAAATGATTTTCAATTTTTATGATTGAGCACGATTTATATCGTTTCGCAGAGATAAATTTATGGGTAATTTAGCTAGGTTTTGGATCGGAAATTGCTTTAATCTTCAAAATATCAAATTTCTTTTTGTTTTGAATTTATATGTTAAACTAGAACGTCTGCTTTGATAAAAAGAAAATGTGAGTGCGTTCCATATTTTATATATTAATGGAGAAAAGGAACGGGAAAAAATTTCTGAATGCACGCAAGTTAATCAAAATTACGGAGAAGTTGTTTTCCCATATTTGGGATGCGGGAAACTATTGGCTATTACAATTCCAACGAAACATCTTTCAAATATTTTCTTCTGTAAAAAGTATTTGGAGATAATTTACTTTTTACTCGTTGGTTATGCGTAGTTAGTAAATTTTTAATTCGTAATTTTTTCAAGCCCTATATTCACGGTTCTCTTTCGAGAAAATTTGATGGAAATAAATGATTTTCAATTATAAATTAATAAAAAAATGTATCAGAAAATAAACTTGCAATGCGAAACCTTTGAACGAGTCTTTTAGTTTATCTTTAAATATCTATGGATTCTCTACATTCATAGCTTTTATTTTCTTCCTTTAAAACAGATCAGCATTACTAGCTTTTAGAGAACACACAGTATGAACGGAGGTTGGCGAGCATATATAGAAGGGAGCAGAACTCCCATAGTTTTATTTAAAATAAATATTTAATACATCTTTTAACTGCCTTCATTATTCAGATATGCTCAATGGCTAATCTCAGTTATAAAATATTTATAGTGTAAAAAAAAAAAAAAAAAAATACTGAATATGCTGGATTTAATTTTCTGAACTATATTATTCGCATTTTCCTTAACCCATTAATGACGAGTTTATTTTACACATTTTAATACCTAGGTACTAATTGACACCAGTTCTCCCATACTGTAATTTTAATTTATTTGATCTCTCAAAGTTTGATATTAAGCAATAGAAAAATTTCCTTACTAAAATACTGGTTTCAATATTTAAAATTTTCGTATTACTTACATGGCGGATTTTCGTACCCACCGTTGTTAAAGTAATTGGGTTAATCAACCAATTACTTTTCATTTCAAATCGAATCTATAAATGAATGCAATGCAAATTTTATGAACTTTCCGGAATAATGTGACTTAAAATACGATGATATTAACGCGATTGCTTAAAAAAAAAAAAAAAAAAAAAAAAAAAAAAAAAAAAAAATCTACTTTAATAAATGAAACAAACTTCTACGAATACTAAAAAAAAAAGTATTTTGCTTATAAATTATTAATTATCAGCTATTTATATAGCTTTAAAATATCATTATTATTAGAAGTGGGGCACTTCTAAGAATAAAAAAATCTATTCTTTCGACAAATGTCAATTGCTACTAATCCTACAAATAGAGTCATTGAAAGACGCTTAGTAAATAATGAGTGGAAAATATCAACTTTTTGAAATATGTTATTGTCACATACGTGTAAAAAAAAAAAAAAATATATATATATATATATTTAGTTCATTTTATACATTTAATTGTTTCTATATCTCTTCTGAAAATGTTCGAATCTGCACAATCCTAATATTATCTAAAGTCATTTTTAAGCATCTCAGAAAGAAATATGAATATACCTTGTTTAACACGATGGCTAGAGTTATCGGCATTTATTTTTGACATTATGAGAGTTTTCTGATTTAATACACTGAAATTCTACAAAGTATTTAATAAGTTTTCTGAATATAGAAGCAATATTTTTACAATTAAGTGTAGAAAATAATTACATTAATTTAATGAAAAGTATAAAATATTTTTTTTTATATGAATAGAAATAAAATGACTAACAAATAATCGGTAAGTGCGAGTTTTACTGGGCGTAGAAAGGGTTCTGTACAATAAATTTATTAATTAGTAACTGCAATATTACAAAAAAAAATCGTTGCTAAAAGAATAAGTCTTTGTAAAAAACATGGAATTATTCTATGAATTATTTTTCAATAATTGAATTCAGTTGAAATGAAGAACGTTAGACTATTTATCATTATGATTCGTCTAAAATGTATATGTCAATTGCTACTAATCCTTCAAATAGAGTCATTGAAAGACACTTAGTAAATAATGAGTGGAAAATATCAACTTTTTGAAATATGTTATTGTCACATACGTGTAAAAAAAATTATATTTAGTTCATTTTATACATTTAATTGTTTCTATATCTCTTCTGAAAATGAAAAAGTGATATATTCTCATTTCGAATCTGAACAATCCGAATATTATCTAAAGTCATTTTTAAGGATCTCAGAAAGAAATATGACTATACCTTGTTTTTAAAAGGGCCATATTACATATTGATAGGATGCGGTATACAAGATAGAAAATCTTCGTAATTTTTTTTTCCAATATGTCATTGGAGTTAAAGTGTGTGTCTGTCAAAAATCTGTAACTAACTGTGTATAGGTCTACGCCTTCCAGGCGAGTGCAATGGGCCCGACAGTGACATTCAAAATGATTTTCTCATGATTTTCTTTTTCCTCATTAAAAAAATCATTTGGAATGTACCTGCTGCGTACATTGGATCCGTGGGGTAGGCAGAGAGTTAATGTTGGTGAATATTTATTATGAACTATGGATTTTGTCCGTTATGATATTACCTATATTGAAATGATATTGATTAGCTTACGAATACAGTAGCTGCTTTATGTTAATTTTTCGAAGTTTTTAACAATTTTAAATTTATACCTAGGACGATTTATGTCGGATTGAGCGCTGTAACCTTTCTTATCACACACACATGTACAATCATGCACATATCTACATATATTATGGATGCAATCTTCTAATATTATATAGAAAAAAATATTTTAAATATATAGACGGCCATTTTCGTCCATTTTCTAAATGAAATTTTCCAAATTATTATAGTTCTACTAGTTTTTTTTTTTTCAAAAATTTGCATTATAAAAATATAAGGAAGATAATTGATTTTAAAAAGTGGTGTCCAAGAGGAAGACAAGTTGGAATCCTGCATATGTTAATGCTATGCGATAGTAAAGAGTAAATTTTCTGGATGTACTATCTCATTTATACATAAATCTAAAAATGAAATATATCATTACCATTGTAAGTACACACGAAATTTCAAATAAAATAAGTCGGAATGTTTGATCATTATAAATTTCAATATAACATATCTTTGAAACCAAAAAATAAGTAGATTCACTTCTAGTCATGATAATACTTTCTACATATTACTATCATGAGCTACATTAAAGGAGCACAGAAGCTTGATCTTTCGGGATCGAATCTATTTTAGCACTAACACTCCTCCAGCAAAACTGAAAAATCTAATTAGTGCAAAAATAGGCCCGATCCCGAAAGATGAAGTTTCTGGAGTATATATAATTCCACTGAAAACAGAAAATATTTATCTAGAATACATAGAAACGAATTCACGTAAACTTAAAGCCCGTATTAAAGAACATTTGAGAGATTTAAAGTATAACCGACCTACAACAGCCCTGTGAAGACTTAAACAGAAGCAGAATATACAAGTTAATTTCGAAGACGCAAAAATTATATATATCCCTCAAAGAATTATCTTGATTTAATCATCCACGAATCAAAAGAGATTATTACTAAAGAAAATACTGTTTGCAATGACGTTTTATCCTACAATATGCCCAGAATTTGACTCAGTTTGCTTAAAGGATCATAAAACGAGTAATATTCCACTTCCATAGTTCCATGTTTTATTTTCCCAATGTTTTCCGAATCTAAATATTGATTTCCACTTTCACTCCTTTCGTCACCATACGTGAAGTTTGAAAATTAGACGTTAATAACAATTGTATTTCGTATATTTCTCTGCCGAAGACTATGTTTTTATAGTTGAAAGTACTAAGGTATTAAAATAATTTAACATCTTTTTGAATATTGTCTCATCTTTTAAGTAGTTTTGCACATAGTGTAAGTTTAAGTTTAATTAAGCAGTATTCCGGTCTTAAACTATTAATAAACTTTATCTGAGAGTGCATTGGACTGCATACTAGTTTCCTTTTTATTTTATCTAATGCACGATTGTTATATTTTTTTTTTGTCAGTTTTGCACTGTCTAGCTCCAAAATTTAATATCTATAAGTAAATGTACTTTCACAACAAAATGATAATAGTATTATTGCCAGAAAAATTTACCAGGTAATGCACAATTTACTGTTTGAATTAAGCCTATTCTAGTATCAATTGATAAAACTGTAAGAAACAGCCCTAATTTTACAGCAAGATAAACAGATTTTGCAGAATATTGATTTTGACCCTATAATGAGCTTAATTTCTAAAACCTTATACATTGTGAGAGTTAGTCTATGTTATGTATTTCTTATTGCGGCATAAGTGATTATTCTATTTGGTATATATATAAAATAGGAACAATGGTTGGTTTTCAGATCATATCTACTTGAGATCGCAGCATTATTTAGGTCCAACAAAAATCTATATTTTTCTTGGCATATCTTCGCTTTAATTGCCTTTTTTCCGTATTTGATCTCTATAGCTACGTGAGACCGTGTACCGAAGACCACTTTTGTTTAACGCACAAAAGCGAAACAATTAAACACTTTTAAAGCTGATAAATTAATGTGCGAGCATGTTTACATTAATTACAAATTAGTGACAATATCATACATCTATAAAATTAGAAATTATGCCAAATATAATAATTTTCCTAAAACAATGCAAATATTCCTAGTGAAGATAATAAAATGAAAAGCTTGGAACATTTCATGGAATTATTTTAAATTTTCTTAAGCTCGGTAAATCTTATAACAGTGCGAATAATTCACCTAATCGAACTCTAAAACTTACTTCTATGAAAGAGGTTTTTTTTCCCAAGTAGATTGACCAACGAAAATCTGATGGCCCGGGTTCGATTCCCGGCATGGAATCTTTTTCACTAGGTTGGCCTTTGCGCCTTTTAAGCAAAAATAATTTGAAATTTAATTTTCATTTGAAAATCTGCAATTTGACAAATATCGCCGGAATGGAATTCGCTTTCACTCTGTGAACATAACGAACATATCAATTTTCCAATTTTTTGCTTGGAATGTATTTAGATGTAATGATCTGATATTACGTAAATATATGATTTTACGTAAATATACGCATATTATAAATATGTGAAAAAATATTTTTACTGTCTTAATTTCTCTATAATATAGTTGTAATATTTTAATTAATTTTTGTCAGTTTATGTTTATTCAGTATATCATTATTATTGTGAGACCATATAGTTGTGTTATATTTGTATTAAAAATTAATCCGTTTTCTACATTTATTTCCTTTTCTTCTGTTTAACGCTAGCATTTAAATACGATTCTCTTAATTTATGTGCGCAATCGTTATACCCGCACAAATATTCTTTCATTGATATTTTATTAGATAAACGTGGCATTTTTCTTCTGTTAAAAGCTATTATTCAAAAATGATTTCTCTTTATTTCTAATTTAAGCGTAATCGTTATCCTCGCATAAGTATTCTTTATTGATATTTTATTAGATATACGCCACTTTTTGCAAACCTGTTTACGTAATCTAGAAATTATACATTTAATTAAATTTATATGGCTCCTCATATAAAGATTAAAAACCCGTAAATTCAATTTTGACATCTGCCTGCAAATAGTTATTGGTCATTAATTATCCTTGCCGTTATACTTCTGTAAGCAGTAATAGGTTTGTCTTTCTGTTTCAATTTTTAATAGACATTCAAATCTGACACCCCTCCTTTGAGATTATCTCATACAAATTTTAATATAGCTCCCAGGCTAACCGTTAATTCGTGATTGGCGTATTGGCTCAACACACAGGTATTCTTGGCATATTAACCTACGCAGATTGAACAAGACTTCGCATCTTATTGTCAGTGTAAGACGACCTCTAAAGATTTGCTGAGTATGCGGGACCACCACTAAATTTACATCTTAGCCCTCCGTTTCGTATAATGAAGTTATTTTCCATGGAAACCTTGTTTATGAATTATTACCTGATGGTATACACTGGAAACGAATGACAGCTGATTGGGGTTTGCTATGGGTTACAGCGTGTTCTACTTAACAAAACTACGCAAGCGTTTATTTTTTAAAACAAAAATGTTAAGTAACTAGCCATTGCTACTGTATTTTTTACATACGTTATACAATTTTATTATTATTTTTAAACTAGTTTGTTTTTTGGAAATTTGATCCCTAAACTTGTGAAACACTACGTGGGTGGTTCAATAATTATTGTCCCTAATGTATATAAAATGTTTGTACTGCAATGGTTGATGTGGAATATCGAAGTCTAATCTCTTAAATGCCTATGAGCTCAATTTCAGAATCGTAGCTGCTATATTAACATATTTTTGGAGGGAAGGGTGAAGTTTTAAAGACCTATTTTGGGGGGGAGTTTTTATGGAGGGAGTGAGGGTGAAATGCTGGTTTGGAGCTTATAAGGCTACATTTGTGAAAGTGGATGAGATGTGGCTACATCACTATGATCGTGAGTCCAAAGGACAGTAGTTACGTCTCATGCGCTGTCACAAATCCAGCCCTATAAGCTAAAAATCAGCCTTTTACCCCCATTACTCCTTTTTCACTCCTCCCTCCCAAACTATTTGAATATAGCAGCTACGGTTCTGAAATTGAGCATATAAGCATCTAAGACATTAGGCTTTGATATTCCACAACAACCATCGCACTACAAATATTTTATATACACTAGGGACAATAATTATTGAACCACCCTCGTATAACGTAAAAATACTACGGTAAAAAAAAAAAAAAAAAAAAAAAAACTTCAAAATTGTAGCGATAAAAATTACATTAATTCTTTCAAAAAAAAATTTTTTTTCGAATCTGATCAGGAGAACTGAATTTTTCCTTGATAAAAACACTTAATAATACGCCAAAAAGTTATAAAACGTTGATGCAAAAGTACATTGAAAAAGTAGTGAGTCCTCTTATGTAGCTTTCCATTTTTCGATAGAAGAAAAAAAAATAACGAATTTAAGTACTGTTAATTTCATATAGTTAAATTTAAAAGCACATGGGTAGGAATTAGGAATGATACAGCAAGGTATTCTGTGAAATTCAACGTGTATTGAGGTCGAAAATGAATAGCAAGGCGGTAATAGAGTAAGGCACGTCTTAAAATCTTCTTACCGGCGCGAACTGATATAAGGAAGACTGAGGAGGGTTGACCCATTTTAGGAAATTTTAGTTTCATTTATCATTTTATTCGTTATTCAATCAGGTATCAAAATAAAATTGCGACATAGTGTACTATATAATAAACTTGCAAAACCATTGATTTTAAACATCAGAAAGTAATGGGTCAAGGCTCGCCACCTATTGGAGGCTTGACCCACTTTATTTTATATGAAAATATTTGCTAAGGGAAATAAAATCAGTTTTAAAAAAGGCAGAATAACTTTTTACTACGTAGTTTAATTATTATAAAATTATGTGGGGAAATGTGACGTGTAAACAAACCTGCTTAAACGGAATTCACGGCACAGGAGAAAAATTCCGTTTTAAATACTCGCTTTTTGTGACACTCGACCTGGCAACACTAGTTGCTACATAGTTTGACTTCATCTTGGTGAAATTTGTCTACATATTTTCTTAAAGTGTTTTTATCAATGTTATCTTATGCACAAGGAATGAATACATTTCTTAAGGCTGCTGCTTTCATTTTTTTTAATTTTTTCCATTTTTTCTATTTACCTACAATGGGTACTATTTCAATAAAATGAAAATACCTATCAATTTTCCAATTTATATTTCATTAATTTTATTTTGCATCTGTAGCAAATTTTCACATATTCATCTAATCAGTTTTAAACATTTTCTTTTCTATCACCCCATGTTATTGTAGCTTGACTATCTGGTCAACCCTCCCGATGTTGATTGGGTCAAAGTCTCCCCAGATAGTTACTGTTTAAAGTGTAGCACATGGTTATATTTAAATTAATTTACCATTTCTTACAAAATTTCTTACAAACTGTTTCTAAAAATATACATTTTAAGCTGAAACTCTTCACAATTAATTTTGCCATACCTGTTCCAATTACTTCATAAAACAAAGACTAATGTTTGAGCATTTCAGTAGCTTTGGTTGCCACCTATTGGCAAAACTCTGAAACTCTTTTAAATTTGAATACTGAAGGGTGGGTCAAGCCTCCCCTATGCTCAGCCCTCCCTTGTCTCCCCAATCCGTTCAAACATCTGCAGGCTTCAGTGCAATGTAAGCATTATTTAAATTAATATAATCTACAGATAAAATTCAGGTTTATAAAATTGAGTTACGATTAATATTCCCAATGCTTATATGCCTATTCTTAATATATATATATATCATGTTGGAAAAATATTTTTTTTTAGTATTTAAGAAAATTACAGAGAAATCAACATTACAATTTTACCCTTTTGCTTGGCGTCCAAGGGGTTAATGTCATTCTTAAACCAAAATCGGTCACATACGTCACAAGGGCATCCTAAAATCGTTCCGCAGGTAGTGAATGCGTATTTGCTTATTGGCAACCGCGTAGCGAGAAAGAGCGTCTGGCGAACAGTAGGTTATAGACGTCAAAGTGACATCCGAATTTATTATCCAAGGAGCGAATGTGGAATTGCTTGTCAACACCAGCGTAGGCAGACTGCCATGTCGGGAGGCAGCGCGTGGACATGCGACACTAAAGTGCCCTGTCGACCACTGTGTCGTCCTGAATACGGCATGTCTGGTAACATTGGATCCGTCACTTTTCCAAAGGTGCGATATAATCGTATTTTGTCACTTGAGATGCACTCCAAGGTGCGAGGCGCTGGACCTCATTGACGTCTCGGTCGACCGCTGGATCCGGACCAACTAGAGCTGACCTAGTCTTTCTCGCGGGCCTTGAACAGCTGTTCTTTTTGCTTGAAAATATATAGCTGATCCCTTTTCGTGATTCTTGGTGTTTGGGATAGTTTGTGCTTTCTGTACAGGAGTTCACATTTTGTCCATGTCATGATGAAAAAATTTAGCTGCTGCTTACAAGTTCTTTAAAAAATTAAAAGGAATCAAATACTCAAAGATATTAAATCTATCTGACTATACGGTGATATAATTCTTTTTCCCGAATTTGTACAGTGACTAGAATTATTCAAGATTTTAACCCAGTCGTACGACACAGAATCGCGAATTTGATCACTAACATATTGATGACGCATCATAAAAAATGTTAATTATTAATTAGATATTTAGTCGCCATATGGTTTGCGTACTTTAAGTTCTCCAATAGCAATTGTGTCACTCTGGGTGTTTAGAACGGAGTGAGCAACGACCGTTGCTGCGGAACGTGTTTTCGTAACAAGCTGACCTTCTCAATAGTGACCAACCGAGAAATAAGTTTCATCGAATTTCATGTCAAAATTCAAGCTGGGAATGTCTGAGTGACACAAACTTCGAATGTTTCTATATGACCAACTTTCAATATGTCTTGAAAGTCTGAATGAGTAATTTTCTTGGATCTAAAGAAGTTCTATTTGGATGATCTGTAGTGGTTGAGTGATTATTAGAATGATCTTCAAAATAAAACTGATTTTTTTTTCCAAAAGTAAAAACACAAAGTATTCTTTGATGATGTGATCAGTCGTCAGATGGAAACTAAAAAGTGGTCCTATAGACCAGGAAAAGTTTGCAGGATATCACGGAGTTATGGAAATTAAGTTATTGTTTTAGTTTTCAAGCAGATTATTATCTTGGATATTTTAATGAGGTATTTTTTAATCCATACAACTAAAAGTATACAAGTTCGAGATGTTTGCTCCAATTAAAAACAGTATTTAACTATTGCAAAATAACGATCATCTATAATTTTCTAAATGGAACAGTACAAACGAAAGTTTCATAACAAAAATTGTGATTGAAGTAAATCATTTTCAATTTATATGGTTGAGCCTAATCTTTTTTGTTTCTAAAAGATAAGACATATAAGTAATATTTCCCAGTATATTATTTCAAAATATTTTAATCTTTCAAAACTAACATTTGGCTTTCTTTTCAGATAAAATTTTATAAACTATTGGTTGCTTTGAAAACAAAATAAAGTGCGTTCATTTTTTTTTGTATATTAAAGAGGAAAATATCTGAATCAAATTCTGAATACAATTATTGATACTGGTTCTGAGTTAAATTTCTGTCAAAATGTGTTTAATATATTTTTTAAGCAGTTGAATATATGTGGTACATTGTTCAAAGTCATTAAAAAATGATTAAACAGGATAAAAATTACGAAGATTTATATTGAAACCCTTATTAATAGCATGAGTAATTTACCATTATCTCGTGAGAGCATATTGTACAGCCTTTAACATTTTGTATAATTTCTTCCGAACGATTGTCGGAAATTAATTATTCAAAACCCTTCAGAAATATTGTGGTTGAAAAAAGGGTTTTCGTTTTATATGATTGAGATCATTTTATTTGGCTTCTGAATTATAAGATCTATTGGTAATTTGTCTGGATATCTGATTGTAAAGTGCTTTAATCTTCAAAAGCAACATTTCTTTTTCTTTTGAGATGAATTTTTATAAAATGCTTTAAGAAGTCGAGCACGTTTCTTTATTATGCTCTTATGGGAATGGTAACTGAAGAAAAAAAAATGGATGTACGAGTATGCATGGTCATAAAAACTGCGAAGTATACTGTTTCTTACATTTGTTATACAAACAATTAATAAAATTTTAGTGACATTTTATTTAATCTAGTGGTTTTTATCTATCTAAATTATTACACTCGCAAGAATTTGTGCCCTTACACTCAATAATGCACGCACACACACATACACATATAATGCACACACACACACACACACACACACACATATATATATATATATATATATATATATATAACGGGTGTCCCAAAAATGACTATTGGATTTTAAAATTTAGTAACTTCCAAACGGTGACAGATATTTAAAAAAATCTTGCAGCAGGGTTATGTAAGATGTCAGGAGTTTATGTACTCTGATTCTTGTTTTAGTTCGAATTTCAAACAATACATGGCACTCAGAGCAATAGGCGCTCAGTTCAGACCCGATTTTTGGTACTTCGGGAACCATTCAATACATTTAAATCTCCTTTTTTCGAATGGAAGAAGAGAAAGGCCGAAAAATCGAATCTGCTTTTAGCGGTTATTGCTTGCAGCGCCATCTATCGATGCTATTTTTTACTGAAACTCAGAAACGCAACATAAAAACTCTTGACATCTTACATAACACTCCTGCAAGAATTTTTTTAATATCTGTCACCGTTTGCAAGTTATGGAATTTTAAAATCCATCAGTCATTTTTGGGACACCCGGCATATTGCTGTGTGTGTATGCATGTGTAGGTATCTTACATATTATGATAGATTTTTTTTTTTTTAATTACATAATGGAATGATTGTAATATATATTAAAGCTATGTGACAGTAAAGAAAACATTTTGTGGATGCACTTTATCACCTGTAAGGCTATCTATTCTCTTTATGAAAGTAGTCTAGGACAAAAAGTTTTGTTGAGTTTTGTATGTGAGCATCTTGCCCCGATCCTAATGTATTTGCTTGACAAAGCCCCCAAGTCAGTCATTTTTTTTACTATTGCAATATATGGTTGTATTTCATTGAATCTGATTGTCGCAGCTATTTTATGCAATAATATGCTAATAAGCTTTCTGTGGTCTACTGGGTAGTAAAAATACGTAGGTAGAAGTGAGTATCATTGGATTTGGTCGGATCTTGCCATTTACGGAGCATAAGACATGAACTTAGAGCTTCCGAATTTGTACGTTTGGATACTGCCAGGCGCTAACAGTCAGTGTTGTCTGAATTTGGAACACGATTTGGAAGAGGTTGCTAGTGGCATGGGGTTATTTCTTCATGCTTATATAAAAGTATTTCTGAATATCCGGGACATCATTTTCATAAGCATTATACAATCACGCAATGTGAATTTTATTGTTCTATTACAGATTTTCTAATGACATTTACCTATTCATTTGTTTAGAGTTAGAGAAACTCTTGTTGTTAGTTACTCGGCATTTCATTATTTTACTTTTTGAGATTATGAATTGAACATAGTGAATAAAACTGCACAGGTAGACAGACCCAGCCTTCAAGATTAAAGATAAATATTTTTTTATTGTTTATTTGAGAAATGGCTACTTTCTGAAGAGGCGGTCATGAAGGGTCCACAACAAGCAGTTCTAGAAAGGAAATGTTATCATTAAAACTATAGACGAAGTCACAATCAAAATGAAGTAAAATAATTAAATATCATATACGATTTCAATATAAATATATATTTAAAACCCAAAATTTAAATTAGTTTATCTATAAAAATGTTTTTTTATTACTATAATTACATACAATACAAAATAAAGCTTTTCTTTGATATTTAATATTTCATTTAGGAAAAAGATTATATCTTGCTTTTCTAAAATATGAATTCCTTTCAACCTTGAAAAACTTAAAAAAATAAATTTGATGCAATCAAGTTACTAGGCATGAGATTTCATGGAATAAATGAAATATTCGCGTTTCTCGTCAGAGACATCTTGATTGAAATAAATGATTTTCAATTTATAAGTACGACCTCGATTTATTTCGTTTTGCAGAGATATGATCTTTAGGTAATTTATCGAAGTATCGGTGTGATATAGTATACGCAATCTAAAGTTTTATTTTCTTTTGAGGTGAAATATTATAAAATTATATCTTCTTTTTTTTAAAAAAAAAGGACTGTATTCCATTGTCTTCCGATACTAATACAGGAAAATATCAAAATAAAATTTCCGAATGCCCATAAGTTCAATAACATTCTGAGAAAGTTGTTTAGCTTAGTTGTCATACGAAAGACTAATAATATTAGAATGACAAATTAAATAATTAAATGGCTCTTATAGGAATTTATTACATCCAGAAAAATTCAAGCGCTTGCACATTTACACTCATATATGTGTCTAGACATATGTAATATACTGTGTGTTCACTCTCAACGGTGTTCAGTGGCTAATTTCTAAACCGTTAGTCATAGACATATAGTTATAATAGACATAATAGACATAATAACTAATGTTTAGCAAAGAAGTACTAAAAGTGCTTTTTTCTGTTTCTAGTGTCAGTTCTATTTTAGTTACATAAAATGGAAAGTATCATACATGCGTATGTTGTATTCGTATAGTTATTAAATTTTTACTATTATACATATTAGAGTACACGGGAATATTTCTTATATAAATCCTATAAGATCCGTGTACCATAAAGAATTTACATTTTGTAATCTTTTTAAGAAATAATTACAAAAATGTTTTACATGAGGTAAAGAATTATTTTAATAGCGATTTGATCAATAAAAACAATTCTTAAAAAATTACGAAATTTAAATTTTTATACGCCCCCCCCCCCTGGTCCTATAAGTTATATTTAAAAAACTTTTCCTACTATGCTGACAAGTAAGACAAAAAAGGTTCCGTTCATATAACACTAAAATTGATCGAGTTATGAAACTTTAAAAATGCATGACTTATGCCATTTTTCTACGTCTGAATACAAATGAGTTCGGCAAGGTTTTGAGAGGTCATATACCAAGTGCTTAAAGTATTCGATGAACTTATTTCATATGTATCTGCGATTTCAATAAATTGTACAAGTATTACGATTGATGTGAGTTAACTTTTATTAAGTTTCAGATTGGCTAAAATAATTGTATTTTAACATATGTTTTATTTTGTAAGGATTTGAGACTGTTTCTTTTCATTATTTTTTTTAACAAAAATTATGTTATTTTTATAAGTTTTTATTTATTTTCAACGATAGTATATATGTTCTCCAATTCAAAATTCGTACTCGAACTTTAACTCTCGTTCAAGTATCCGATCGAGATTAAATTTTACATTACATACGATTTGCAAAAAATCATTACGTGATGGTAAAAAATAAAGGTCAATTTCGGATCCAACGGTACAGAATACACAAGAATTAATTATCAAAAGCTAAAACTCTTCATTTTCACCATTTTAGTTAACACAAATTCTGTTTTTTCTTCTTCTTATATTAATTACAAATTGTATATTTTGCATTAATATGTCAGAATGATTAAAGATTTCAAATTTATATTGCAATGATAATTTTACTCTCAACAATATTTTTAATATATCTGACGAAGTTGTATTTCTGCTAAATTTGTGAATGACCCCTAATTGGCAGCAGAAAGTACGCTCCAACTTTAAACAGTAAATACTCAGTCAATTTTAGTCGTAGAACAACGGGACTTTTTTTTGTCTTACTTGTCGTTGTAGCAGGAAAATTTTACTAAATACGGACCGGGGGACCGTATAAAAATTTAAATTTCGTAATTTTTTTAAGAAATGTTTTGATTGACCCAAATTGCTTTTAAAATATTTCTTTACCTTATTTAAAACATTTTTGTAACTGGAACTGTAAGTCTATGACTAACGGTTTAGGAATTAGCCATTGGACACCGTCGAAAGGACTCCAGAAGTAAAGGGATACAAGTGGCAAAATTTAGATTTGGAATAAATTGAGTTCAAAGTTGGAACATCAGTTGTAATTGACTGAATTATATTATGAAACTGTTGCTTATTTCACAGAGGTCTTTGGACACTTACTTCAATAACTGATAAAGAAAAGTTTAGTACAATATTTAAAATAAATAAATAAATAAATAGAGATTAAAGAAGTAAAGTAGTTGAAAGAGCTTAACCTTTAAATGCCTGGTGTTGCTTTTCGTCAACATACCCAATTTAGGCTTTTAAAATACTATTAGAATAATATTGAAGCTATAATGCCTAATGTTGCCAATAAAATATATTCTGAAAATATTATTAAATCGATTTTCAACATGCAGATGGCAACACTTGTGCTGTTTAAGAATAAAGATAGATTTATTTTTTCAATTGTTGCTGAATGTTCTTTTTGTTTTGTTTTGAAGCTTGCGAAATACCCTATTTTGTTCTGCAGTGAGCAAGTAAAATTTATTTCTTATTATAGTTCCTAAAATTCTTGTGTGTTTAATATTATAGAATTTTATCAGGGAAAATTATTTTTACAATTAAAGACCAGTATTGCCGATTAGTAACAAACTGTTTTTTATTCGTAAACCATACTTAAAACAAAACAGGATTTTTTAAAGTATTTTTTCCCATAATTTATTTAAAAAAGGAAAGCCGAAAAACATTATTGGAATGATTTTTGAAAAATCAGGCATTTAAGGGTTAAGTAGTCGACCTTTAGAATACAGCACATAATTAGAAAATCACTTCTATTTCTTTCCCTCAAAACAAATAGTCTTATTTGCAGATAATCTGAGTACTTCGCTCGGTTTTTCCAATTTTGTCACTGGGGTCCTCATAATTGAGTTATACACTCATATTATACACACACACACACATATAAGTAAAACCTCTGAAGAACGGCCAACATGTGGGCTGAGTAAACGTGGTCGCTGCTTAGAGGTGACCGGTGTATGGAGGTTTTGGTTCAACTTATTTGAATAATCAAACAAAACTGTTTAACAAATAAAAGTGATGTATAAGTTTTTTTTAATTATTTTCCATATTAAAGAAATCAATTACTTTAATTTGTTTTGGACATTTTGAACTTAGAATTTTTTCTACCGGTACCATAATATCTGTGGTTTTTTAATAAATTGTCCTTTTTATTTAGCGCAAAATTTTTAATGTCTTGGACATTTGCAAGGACGTCTTCATAAGACATCAGTTTGGTTTCTTTTTCTTTTTCAACTTTCTCTTCGTCATCACTTAAAGTTTCAATATCCTATTCTTCATAATATCCTAAACCATTTCCTGTATGTTTTTGTAAGTCGCTAATACAAGCAAATGATTATCAATAGATATAAATTCACCTGGCATTATGTCGTCAATTTTTGCTATATAAATAATGCAAAAATCGTTTCAAGATTACTTTTCAATGCTGTTACTGACATTTGACAAGGGGAATAAACCTTATGAAATTCGAAAATTTAATTTTTTATATCTCTTTTATTAAAGATCAAAAATCAAAGAAATAAACTAAATAAAAAACAGAGCCTTACATGAAATTCAGCTTGTACCAAACACTTCTTTATTGTATTGCTGTTCAATTCGCTTACCGATATTGATAGCTAATTAGCAGCATGCAGAACATTTAATGATCTGCAGAAAACGGTTAGTGATGGAGCTTCTGTCATTTCTGAGAAAACTTTCCTCATCAACATATTTATGTCCTACTTTAAATGCTTGTATGATTCCCAGATACAGTGGCCGATATATCGAAATTATATTAGGTGGGAAAAGACACTGTTATATTGTTATGTTAAGACACTGCTAAATTTTTGTTGCTTGGGTAGTAGGCAGCTTTCTTCATAAAAAGCAAAATTTGCATTTTGCTCTCTTCATCATTTAGTTGAACATTGTCAACTACCCGAGCATATTCTTTTGGTTAATCCAAGAATTACTATTGTTTCGTGAAATTACAGGAACTTTCTTTATGTCTGAATATCTGGCTTTTCAATAACAACTGCTTTTCCAAACCTCACCTTCCATATTGCAGCATAATAATACTGTTAATCATTATTTTGATAGTTTACCGGCTTTACACTAATCTTTTTTGAAACACAGCGTCTTAAGTGGAACAGCACGAAAAAAAAACAGGCCAGTTTTGTCGAAGTTTAACACATTTTTTGCTTAATACCTGCTCTCAAATGATGTTCTAAAGATTTTTTCCATTATTCGGATATATCTGCAGGACAATCAGCAGATTAATCACAAAGAGTTCAAAACACGTTATCATTTCTGAAACAGAAATTTTCTAACCATGCATTAGAAGCTTTAAAATCAATAATACCATGTTCTTTGTCAATTTTCAATACGCTTTCTCGGACAATTGGTCCTGAAATCGGTAAAGTTTTCGATCTGTAATTCCTAATCCTCTCTAATAGCATATCATTAATTACTTAAATCCCAATTTTTCGACATTTTATCTTGTTTTCTGGGATTTCGCCTTTAAGATGTTTCTCAAAATGCATTTCTTTATTCTTTAAAATTTCATTTATTTGAGTCCTGCCGCGTCCATATATTTATGCTACTTTCTGCGCACGAATGTCATTCTTACTGTCATGAATAACTTTAATTTTTAAACGAGTCATAATTTTTTGTTTATATTTTTTATTTATGTTCAACTTTGAAAACTACCCAAACACTGTTGTAATTGTGTATCTAACCTGAAAGTGCAGCGTTAGAGATAGAAAAACGTAAATATATCCGAAGCAACCGATTCCTTGAATTCCACTTTACGAAATCTTTTCGAGTGCGTTCTTCTGCACATTGCACGCCTTTTTGCAACAATGTAAGACTAAGAGACGAACAACTGCTGGGTCAAGTAACTATTACCTCTTTTCTCTCTGCAGAGGCATGGAAGAACGACATTTGGTGAGTAGGCACCTTTCTACCTCTGAATACAACCTTTGTATAAATAGAAGGATCTCTGTACGTAAGCGAAACATGTGTCAAAAAGTGTACAAAAGTTTTTCAGAGGTAGCGGTATTCCGAGATTCGATCTAATGTTATTTCAGTGCGACTCATTCCGTTCTATGGATAACAGACAGGTTGTTATAGGAGACCTCTCTAAAGTGATGACCATTAATGGAGGTTTTAGTGTTTATATGTATGTATTTATAAATATATGGGAACGTCCACTGTTACTCTAGTGACCATTCTTGCGGTTTTTTACAAATACTTGCAATTATTTTACTATAAAATATAATTAAGATAAAAAGTGATATAACCAGTAAAATACTATAGTACTCCACTCATTTAATATATATCTAATTTGTAACAAAAAGCATTTCCCTTGTCTATATAATCAATCAAAATTTTGTTACTCTTGTGACCAGAGTGTCACAAGAGTCATTTAATATATACATAAGTATTTTTTTTTATATAAGTTAGATATATGTTTGTGTGTGGAACACAATGATATTTAGCTGGTTATATCAATTTTTATCTTACTTATATTTTGTAGCAAAATAATTGAATTATATATGAAAATTTGCTCTAATTATCACAAGAGTAACGAATGGACGTTCCCATATGTGTATATATGAGTGTGTGTAAAAATCTAAGTATACGATGCATGATTTTTTAAAATTACTTTATAAATTATATTTAAAATAAATAAATGCTAAGTTAAAGTAGTGAAAAAAAATTCTGGATGCACTTTACCTCCTGTACATATTTCTATAACAGAAGTAAATCATTATTACTTTGTCTACAAATGATGTTATAAGCATAATAAGAAAGTATTTTTGAACATCTCATGCCAATTTCATTGTAAGATAGATTTGGAACCCGAAAAGTAAATCCATTTATCTATAAAAAAGAAAAGAATTTGCTACGTATAAATTCCATGTGATGTATTAAAGAAGTATTGGTAAAAAAAAATAAGTTTTCACTTGCTATGGAGTATTCAATTTACACACAACATGATATTATGCTTAAAAAAAAAAAAATGTTTATTTTAACTAAAAAACAATGCAAGGATTTTTTTAGCAAGTTATTAAGTACGCGATTGCTTGGAAGAAATTAAATATTCACAAGTTTGATTAAAATAAATTGCTTTCAAATTATATGGTTGAACGTGATTTATTTCGTTTCGCAAAGACATTTTCTGTAGGTGTTTTATCTCAGTATTGAATTTTAATATGTTTTAATTTTCAAAATCTTATTATTTTCTTTTTTGAAACGAAATAATATGAAATTTACGTCTGTTTTGAGAAAAATTAATATCTCTTTTTTTTCCATATTGCTAGAGTGAAATAATAAAATAAAAATTCCGGGTATATACAACCTAATCGAAATTGCGGAGAACTTGGATTTACATATTTTTCATACTAACAACTAATAAAATTTCAATGATATTTCATTCAAATATATTCTTTTATATAAATCTTCGGGGATACTCTTCAACTGTTTTTAGTTTATCCGCTGCTGACGATATTTCATTTTGCTGTTCTTAAAGGGCACTTTTCTTTACAGATAAAACTTGATTGAATTGAATGATTTTCCATTTATGTGGATGAGCATGATTTATATGATTCCGCAAATTTAAGATCCATATGCAATAAATGTCACTATCGGATTTAAAAGTACTTTAATTTTTAAAAGATAAAATTTATTTTGTGATCAAATATTATAAAGATATTTCTACAATTTAAAAAAATGAGTGCGTTACTTTTTTCTAGATGAATGAATGCAAATGGCAGGTTAAAAATTTCTGAACATATACAGGGTGGTTATAATTAAACTTGCAATTCAAAGGGCTGTAAAAAAATAATTACTGGTCCTGAATGTTTCCTGTTGCCTTGAGGTCCTTAAATTTTGTCTGGAATGTCTGTGTGTACTGGTCCTGAATGTCCTGATATTTCATCTGAGTAAACGTGAAGCAATGGGAATCTAATTTGCGAAAGAAAAAAAAGTTCAAAAGTTGACCGATAGATGGAGCTTTACTCGTCATAAGATGCTACTTCAAATACGTTCATAATTCATGCGCACGGTACATTACATTTTTGATAAAATGGCAGGGAACATTCAAATTCCAAATTCTCTGTCCAATTCTCTGCCCTCACTTTATGGCTCATGGATTCCAGAAGTACTTCAAATTTTATGTGCCGCCGATGGGGGACAGAGGTCCCAGGCTCCTCGAGTAAACTGTCTTCGAACCAGGTCCTGTTATTCTGCATTGGAAAAAGTAGTTATGACTCCATCATTGAAGGATCGGGCTCGGAAGATTTTTACTCGGAAGAAGTGACTGTGCGGCAATTGCAGTGATGAAATTATGGACTAGGGTTTGAGAATTGGCTCTGGCCCGATGACTGCATTCTGCCTGAAGAAGATGATTGACAAATTCGAAAAGACAGGTTCAATTCATGTGAAATATGGCAGAGGGAGGAAAGAAATTGGTTTGATGTCAATGGAGGATGTGGCTACAGCATTGCAGGAAGTGTCAATCAGTGCTTTGTGTATGTGCAGTTCATGGGGAATTTCCGGAACTGTAGACATGTATGTCAGCACGGTTCGTGAAATTTTACGAAACATCTTTCAATGCTATACATACAAAATTACGCACGTTCACTAATTGCTTCCGACTAACCTGCTGAAACGCAAAGCTTTCACCCCGCAATTTCTTGCTGTAATGAAAGAGGACAATGCATGACCATACATATTTTTTGTGGCCAGACGAAGCCCATTTTCATCTCCAAGGTTCTGTCTATATTCAAATTTCAGTATTTGTGCAGGTGGGAATCAGTTCCAAATGAAACCATTGCCGCTGCATTCTGCAAATATCACTGTGTGGTGCGGATTTACTTCAGCATTTATCGTTGGCTCTTGCTTTTTCTAGGACGATCCTTAGGGTCTTGTCACCTTAACAGTAAATGGGACACATTATGAATCTATTTCGCGCAATCAGTTCATTCCATCTCTGCAACAGCGTGGATGTGCGGATAGTAGAATTTTTATGAGAGATGGCACTCCTCTGTTCATTGCAACACTTTTTTTTTTAGCTCATCCGGAATAAATGTATTTCTAGATATGGCATTAGGCTAAAAATAAAAGCTCACGGTACTTAGAAATCGTTGAACACGATTAATACAAATCAATGAACAGAAATTACAACTAACTAATCATGCAGTTTAATGTTCGATTCAAATCAGCCTGTCCAATTCATGAACAATTTTTTTATCAGGTAACCTCTTGCGAAAAATTACGTCTCGTACATAAATTAATGGTGTAGTTTGACGTTTTCTGAGTGGCCCAAGCTTTGTTTTTAGCCATACGTATTATCCAGAAATACTTTTTTTATTTTGGTTGAGAAAAAAATATATTTTTTAGTGTCCAGTACACATTACGTAAAATAAATTATCTTAAAACAAAACGTTTTGGTAATACTTAAAAATATAGAATCATTTAATGCTACTAAAGGAATAAAAGTTGATAAACTGTTATCCGGGATATTCAGGCGGAAATCTGGATATTTTGTTAACAAACCCGATCAAAGGAAAAAGGGTGTGTAAATAGAAAATATTTTGACTTGGACTGAAGACAGTCCTTTCACCCTGTAACGGGGTCAAAATTGTCGCAATCCAGTAGCGACTTTCGAATTGTAAAAATCTAACAGATTTAAACATCCGTCGTTAAAATAAATAACATGAAAATAATGTCTTTCTCAAAATAAACAAAAACCATTTCAGTAAAGTTCAACAAAATTTATCTCTTTTTAATTTTTTTTGTCGATAAGCATTTTGACAAACTTTTCCAACCTGCTTAAAGAACTACTACAGACTGTAGGGGTGATATTGAGAGGAGAAAAACGTATAACTTTTCATTTAATCAAATACAGTTGAATTGTGCTACGTTCTCTGAACACATTAGGTAAATAATAGAGTAGAATTAGAAAAGTTCGCGACAAAAAGGCGGCTTCCGAAATTTCTTTATTTTAAGATTGAAGCTAATTTTACACAAAACACAGTGCTAAAATGAGAGGATGCCAATCATAGAAGATTCATTCCCAGTTTTTGTCGATATTGAATTTAAACGAGGATTTCGTCAAATGAATTAGCCATAGATGAAAAAATAGTTGTTGAAGTAGTTACGTTGGCTTTACTTATCGCGATTAACTTTTAGCTCCCAAATTTGCCGATATTTTCCAAAGTGTCGCCAAGTTCGGCAATCAAATGTGAATATAGTGTTTTAAGCGTAGGTGAGTTGGGACAATTTTTACAACCAACATTCGTTAAAAGTAAAACTTCTACAATTCCATGGCAACACGCCAGCATTGGCGCGCTCATCTATTAGATCTTTGGTTTGATTGTATGACAATATTCGTTCGTTTTTTATTTTCATATATAATAGAACGCATTTTTTTGAAGGTATGGTATTCGTCCGCATAGCAATTCTGGCTATATGATTAGCGAAATAAAGCTAATTTGTTATAATGTTTAATTACTGTAAATATGTATATAAAGTTTAATCTATTTGAAAGTAGTTTTTTTTGTTTGTTTTAAATTTAGCAGACAGTCCGCTTGGAATATCACACAGTCAGCCTTGTGTTTTTATGTTGGGATCTGGGCAAATACTAAATAAAAATATTTTCAGTCAAGATGCCTAACTGTACAAATTTTTAGTCAAGAGTTTAAACATAAGTAGGTGAAATTAAAACGTTTGAAGATTCCAAATACACAAACATAAAAAGCGAGTTAAATTTCTATGTCGAAAACGGAAGTTTGTACCGACGCTTTGGGGTGTTAAATAGCATGAGGTTTTTAAAAATTTTATTGTCACTCGAGATCGAATATGTGTGTCAAATTTCATGTCAATTGCGTAATCGGAAACAGGTGAAATGAATATTGCAAGACTTCAAATATTCAAATATGCAAAGCGAGTTAATTTTCTATGTCGAAAATGGAAACTTGGACAGACGTTTTGGGGTGTTTTATTTCGTGAAACTTTTTAAAAATTGTATTGTTGTTGTAATATCATTAAGTTTGCTTCAGAACAATAGCGTGATCGGAAGTTATTTAACATTGCAAGATTTCATCCTTTCTGACATACAAAGCCAGTTAAATAAAACCTTGCAATAATATCATGAATTTGGGTTGAGGCATATTAGACAATAGGTGAAAGGCATGATAATGGTTGGAAGAAATGAAGAATTCACCTTTCTCTTCTGCGAAATTAAGATTAAAATAAATGATATTCTATTTATATAGATGGTGCCGATTTAATTTGTTTTGCATAGATATAATCTATAGACAATTTATGTCAGTATAAGATTTCAAAGTGGTGTAATATACGAAAAATGAAATATCATTCTCTTTTGAGATGAAATAAAATAAAATTACGACTGTTTTGAAGAAAAAAAGAGTGCGTCTGTAATTTTTATACATAGATAGAGAAACCTTCAGAATAGAAATTTCTGATGCATGCATGCAAATAAAAATTGTACGCAAGTTTATTTCTCATATATGTCATACGAAAAACTGATAAAATTTTTGTGAAATTTGGTTCTATCTAATGGTTTCTATGTAAAATGTTGCAACTGATCAAACATCTGAGAACACACACACATGGATAAGGAAAGACAAAATTTCGTGAATGCACTGTATGTGCTGAGGCAGTTCTAGAAAGAAACTATATCATTATCTCAGTAAGTACAAACGGCATTTGAAACAAAATTATCATTATGTATAAATTTCAATAAAAGATACCCTAGAATCCAAAAACATAATTTATTTTTTTATAAATAATAAAAATTTCCTAGATATTCCAATCATAAGATACATTAAAGAAATACTGGTAAGAAAAATAGATTTTTCCTTCGCTTTGAAATATTTGATTTAAGAATAATACGATATCATGCTTTCTTTAAATGTAAATTTCTTTTCACTTTGAAAAACTTCGAAAGTAATTTTTGATCTTACTAGATGTGAGATTGCTTGCAAGAAATGAAATATTCAAGTTTCTCTTTCGAATAATTTTGATTGAAATAAATGATTTTCAATCTAAATTTTTTGAGCCTGATTTATTTCGTTTGAAGATCTTATAGGTAAATCTCAGTATCAGATTTCAAAGTACTTTATTTTTCCGAAAAATTATTTTTTTTCTTTTGAGATGAAATATTATAAAATTTCGTCTTTGAAGATAAAATAGTTTTTTTTTATGCATATATAAACATTAAAAAGTATGAAATTCCGGATATATACAATCATGCTCATAAATCAAAAGTAATGACCGGACATATTCGATGTTAAGCTCTTAGTCGAGTAGCTCGCGAAATACTTTACAAATCGTCCATGAATTCGGGAGTTAAGAGAATACCTTCAATCCGAAATGTGCAATGAAATACTGTTCATGAAGCTTTTTAGGAGGCAGTTTAAAAATTCAATGAAAAATAATATTTCCGATCACCATGTAATAGAAAGTGTTTCAGGAGTTCTGTACTATAGAGATTGTGAAACCATAGAAAATGTGGGTCCTGTTAAATGTTTGTATGCTTTTATGTAAAATTATTAAGCATATTCATGAAAAGATAAATGTCACTGTAAAAAAAAATCAAAAAATTATTTTTATAGCATGGATAATGTATGACAAATTTTAACTCATTTTCCGAAAACATGATAATAAGAAGTCGAAACCTAGTACTGTTATATAAAAAGTCCTTCCGGACTGAGCCGGAATGAAAAGGCACCTTTAATAATCTATTGTTTTTAGAACCAACCTTTTTTTTACTCAAACACGGAAAACTAAGTTTGTAGAAGCCGATTATAGAAGATTGAATACCTATTTACGTCAATAACGGCTATAAATGAGAATTTCGCAACTAAGCCAGTTACATCGAAATTGTCTTCATTTAAAGAAATTTATGTGTTGGCCCAAAATTTGACGAAATTTTGAAATGCACGCCAATTTCAAACAATATGGTGGATGTAGCTAACCAACGAACTTGGTCGAGCCCTAGGTAAGTCTTTTACGCATACTCAGTCACATCTAAATCCGTTAGCATATACGAGTGCTGTCACATAACACAAAACAAATTGTTTTAAAATGCCAGACACCTTAGGGATTCAAACGCTAATTCTCTACCAGTTTTTAGGATAAAGACGAAAAAAATGCTCTTGAATCCTTGAATCGAGGTCCTAAAGGAAAGAACTTTTTAAATGTCGGCTTTTTTTTTTTTAAATGGCCATCACACTCAAATTTGTAAATTAGTCACTTTTACACTACATTAGTCGCTTAAGCATAAATTTGTAAAATTAAACCTTTGTCATACAATTTACTTACTTGTCGTTAAAATTTACCCGTAGTTAAGGTGTTTATTGGCTTAATGGAATTGTGCAATTTGTTATCCCTTCAAAAACTCAAAAAAGTATGTAAATAATAAAAAATGTTACGGATTTACCGGAATTGGTGTATTAATCTAATTTACAAATTTTACATATTGCACAAATATCTGTGTATTTTTCATCACTGAAATATGTGTAAGAATATTAGACAGATACACTTGATCGATCACTTGCGAATTTAGACGTTTTGATAAATATCTAGAAAAATAAATGAGGAATTAACCTCAAACTGCAGGTATATAAACAGTATAGTATAGGTCACATATTTTTGCGAAGATTTTTTCCGAAACCCTATAGGGGACCGTAAACAAATTGAAAAAAACGAATATCGTTTGGATAACCCTGTAAAGACTAATGTAGCAAAAGCGTTCAAACTCGAGATTATTAATAAGTGGCTTATTGTAATATAGTGTGTTCATTTTTATGAGGATAACATGTATACCAGTAGAGAAATCAAGGTTTTTATAAAAACCCAAATTTCGCCAAGTTTTTTTCTTATAATTTGCAGAGTTCTTAACCCTTAACTGGAAACGTGAAAATTCAGTGCACAAACAGAACACTTAATAATTTACCAAATACTGAACTTAAGCATTTAATCTTTAATAGTAACAGTACCAATCTTTTAATATAACACCATAAAAATAAGTTTGGAATGTCACAGAGAGAAAATATTAAGGGCAGATATGTAGACGCAAACATCTCACAGACGTACGTTTCCGGTTAAATATTAATATAAAAAAAAGTTCTTTTCAGAAAATATGAAAAACAACATTGTACACAATACTCTGTAATCAGATCTAAAAAATAATAAAAATTGGATGAAAAATCAGCAGGTTTACTAAAAAAATATTTTACTGCGCATGGACGAATGCAATCAAAATATAATATGCATAATGTGTTAGCTAAGTATATAGAGCAACTTTTGTGAAAGTCTCAAAATCATAGCTTGAAAATTCTGAAAATTATCGTGGATAGCATAAGCTCGAAATCCGTTGTTCCCAAAAGGAAGAAAAAAAATGGGTGTTGTATCAAATACTATCTGTTGATTAGTGCCAAGATAGCGTACTCAATCTTGCACGTACTATTATATTTGGATACAACCCCGCATCTTTTTGCTTCCTTTTGGGAACAACGGATTTTGATCTTATTCTATCGATGATAATTTTCAGAATTTTCAAGCTATGATCTTGAAACTTTCACAAAAGTTTCTCTGTATACTTAGTTCATATATTATGCACATTTATTTTGATTGCATTCGCGTATGAGCAGTAAAACATTTTTTAGTAAACATGCTCATTTTCCTTCCAATTTTTATTATTTTTTAATTCTGATTGCAGAGTACTGTGCACAATGTTGTTCGTCATATTTTCTGAAAAGAACTTTTTTTTTATATTAATAAATCTGTAAATTATAAGCAAAAAACTTGGCGAATTTTTTTGGAGTGTTTTTTATAAAAACCTTAATTTCTCTACGAGTATATTTGATATCCTCATAAAAATGAATACAGTATATTAAAATAAGCGACTTATTAATAATCTCGCGTTTGAAGGCTTTTAATGCATTAGTTTTTACAGGGTTATCCAAAAGATATTCGTTCTTTTTAAATTTGTTCACAGTTCCCTATGGGGTTTCGGGAAAAAATTTTCGCGGAAATATATGACCTTTACTATACTGTTTACACATGTGCAGTTTCAGGTTAATATTTCATGTATTTTTTTAGATATTTAACAAAAAGTCTAAACTCGCAAGTAACTTGACGGGTCACCTTTGACCACATAGTCCCGTAAGGCATGGTGACGTCACGGCGACGTCGTTGTGAAGTCACACTGTGATTTTGTGACCGTCGATGTGACGTCATAGGGACTAGAATGCGCAGTCGTTATGGCTGTTTTAGAGGTCGTTTGTGACGTCACATTGTGACCACTCTGTGAAGTCACGGTGTAACAAATTTGTGAAAAGTGTGTCATTTGTTAGTATTTTGGCATTAACTTTGTGACGGACCTGTGACGAAAGCGACAATGCTTTGAAGTCACACTGTGACCAATTTGTGAAATATGTGACGAACTTGTCATAAACACTGTGATGATTTCAAATGAAAATAAGATTTCAAATTAATTGCTTAAAAGGCGCAAATAGTGAAAAAGATTCCATGCTGGGACTCGAACCCGGGACATCAGTAGAGCCCACTGAGATTCTACCGGCTAAACCACGCGGAACGATACCCAGGCTGGAAAATTTCTCACTATTACATGTTGGAAACGCTACAAACGCAGCACAATATGGAATATTTAGCATGAGCCACCAACATTATGCAAACACGAAACTTAATTAAATCCAGCATCGATTGAAATTATATTAATAATTGGAAATTTTTCCAGAGAGAACCATTCGCCTTGCACACGAGCCACACAGTGAAATGCACTCGGTTATTGAACCAGTGGAGAGCGAGAGTGGAGTGTAATAGGGATTGAGTCCCATATCTGCTCACGGAAAGATTTTGATGAAAGAAGTCCGATTCCGGCAATTAAGCGGGAAGTTGATTCGTGGTATAATATTAGAAATGAAATTGTAAAATGGCTTTTAAAAATATTCGAAAAAAAAAAGAATTTTTCTCAGAATATTATAGTTTTGGTAGTTGATAAAAATTAATGAAGGGATTAAAAATTTTAGATTATGATTTTGAATAAGGTAATTATTAATATATGCGTTTTACGTTTATAGGAATTTAACAAGAAATAAAGAATAAAGATTATTAAGAAATAAGAAAATAATTAATATGCCGGAAATTTAGAATAATTTAAATGAATATAGCAAGTAAAAATTTTATATAATATATATATATCAACATTTGAACGGTGGGTGGGTTTGGGGTCTGAATGTCATAATCAGTGAAAATATACCAAAATTTTTGCGAATTGCTGCCTCCCTCCTGACAGCTTCAATAGGTAGCTTTTAACTGTTTGTAATAAAATTTACCTGGAATGTCGGTATTAGATATTTCATAAAGTATGATCCTCCATATGGAATAATTATTAACTGCGCATGCTGGAACTGAATATTTTTTTTCATAATTTGATAGGCAGCCATATAGGATAACATATATAAAAGAACCTATAAAATATGGTGAAAATTCAGAAATAGATTATTTATATAGCGAGCGGATTTCCATTGCTTCTTAAAAGTAGCGTCATGATAAAGGAATTTCCTCAATTTGTCAAATAGGTCACTGTATTGCTGCTATCTTCCTGTATCTTTATAGTGTTCTATTGGTCTATATGTATAAGTTGCCATATACAGTTGTTTACAAAATTACGAATGAGAGATTTTGATAAGATTCGCGTATGCGATTCTCGCAGTTAAAATTACTTCAAACTAATACTAATATCTATCAGTTATTCAATATATTAATTTTTAAATATCAATATAATGTTTCAACTGCAATTTGTTTAAACATTTGTAAGGCGCCATTACATGGATGTTGGAAATTCAATCCAACAGCTCATACAACCGTTTTATCCGCACAGTCATTTTCTACAGTCACAGATGATCGAATATTTTCTGTTACAGGTAGATCAAAAATATTTTTTATTTAATTCAATTTATTGTTGCCTCCGTAATTATCCGCGTGACTAAATCTGAAAACTATGATGTCTAGAATGTTCTGACATCGCAAGTGTTTAAACATGAGTTTCATTTTTGTAGATACTCGACAAAACGTTTAAAGACATCTGGTGAATGATTATATGTGAATACAGTAATGAAAGTTTCGGATAGTTAGTTTTACACATTTGTCATAGAAATAACGAATATAACTAGTCAAATTGCAACGAAATTTGATTAAACATTTCTTTATCTAGGATGTTCTCTCTTATGTTGCCTAATAGTTATTTTCCAACCAATCAGTTTTAAAGATTTATTTCTAGTGTCTAAAATGTGTTAAGATTGTTCTATTTTATACTAAAACAGTTTACTTCGAAATAATTATTTTTTTGTAAATTTTGTAAATTTTAATTTTTAAAAAACTGCAAAAGTTTAGTGCAGAAAAACGCTGAAATTAATGAAGGTTATCGAATTAGAAAGAAAATACATGATAATGCACTATTAGGGAAACATAATTGTTCTACAGTGTAAATTAGAGACAGAAAGACAGACATGGCCATGAAAGATAAATGTCCTGTTCGAACAATGTCTTTTACAGAACACTGTTATTCTATCTAGTTGGATAGGACAAGCCTCCTCTCCTGAAGACAGACAGGCATGATTATGGAAGAAGACATTTTAAGTATAAATATATTGGACTACATGTATTACAGAACCGTGTCATTTGAACTTGATCAAGCAAGGACATCGCGTCTCTAAAAGAAAAAGGGAGATATAGTGCAGGCGGCGACTGCGCAAACAGCTCACCGAGATTACAGTTGAAATTCTAGGATTAAATAGAACTTGATTAAATATTAAAATGGAACTTGTCTAATTATATCTTGCTCTAAACCCTCTGCAGATTCAATTTTAGTGGCTGATTGGTAGATACCTATTGAGTTTACCAAAGAAATTCCTGTATCATGGAGCATACAGCATATAAACTGCTTTGTCAGTGGGACACGAAAGCGATAAAAAGTTGCAGGAATCTCATTAAAAAAGTAAGTGGGGGTTTACCAATCAACCACTGAAATTCGATCGACAAGTGGTGTCCACCAATATATGATTTGGCAGATCAGTTACTTTTTAATATGTCAATATCCAATCATGAGATTTCAGCCGTTAATTCCATGAGTTGATAGATCGCTGCAGTCAGTGGTGTAGTGGAGGGTATACCTTCTGGATTTTTTTAAGAAGCTCCGTAAACCCTCAGTTTCTCAAATAAAGTTATAGCGTATACTCTAGGCATGCATTTCATGATTCTAGCGTTACCCTCTGCTTTTTTACGTCTACAATACTGGTTGCAGTTGTGAGATCTAATATTTGTGTAATTTCATTTAACGTTTATGCTAAAGCTGACTGGTTCAAACCACAGCTTTTGAAGCATCATGTAGTTTACAAGGCTAGTTTGGAAACGTGGACGGCATCTTCATTTGGAGAAATACAGACATATTAACAAATTCGTTAATCACAGACACAAACCTTTCATTTTTAGTTGGTCAGGTTCCAAACATTTCTTTTTCCTGAACTAGGGGACTCTGTCCCCTACTACCTACGTTCGCCAACCCCAGTTCAGGCACCACAGGCTGTAAAAGCACACTATCGGCTTTAAAAAGATTTCGGAAAATCGAAATATAATTTTAAAAAACAATGGCGATCTGTTTGTAAATAGGTTTAAATATTACTTAATTTCCTCCATTTACGACTTTTAACGCATAATAATGAATTAATTATTTTTAAAATTTTCTTTCTGTTTTAAAATTCATGTGTAAATATAGTTTTATGACGTAAATTTCAATATTTTCCTGCTTTTAACACTTAATTATTTAATTTTAATTTGAAAGTTTTTTCTCTGTTTATGATAGCCTGTAAATAAATTTTTAATTTGAAGGAAATGTTATTCTTTTCGCTGTTTTTATAATTGACAACAATTTAAAATAAAACCCTTTTCTAAAATATGTAAAAAATAGCTCTCGAAATGCTGAAAATTTGAATTTAAAATGGAAATAAATCTATAAAAATTAGTCAAATAAAACAAAATGCAGTCTGCACACCGGGAACTTCTAATGTATAACATGATCTAAAAATGATTAAATTCGGATGTACAGTTTTTGCTCCTATAAAACTTATTTAATATAAAGATTTTGACGTACTTTAACATTAAATATCGCTTAAAATAATTATTTGATTTAAAAACTGTCTACATCAGTGTGTTTATAAAACATTTCTCTATAATACAACCGATTTTCATATTTTTGTATGTAGCAATTTTCTTAATATTAACGGAGAAAGACCCCCGGTCAAAGAAAAACACTCATTAAAGGCGGTGGTGATAGCGTTAGTTACTTTTTTTTTAGACCAGAGAGATAGCTCGTTTAAACTAGCTTATTTGCGTACGTCGCATCATTACTAAGTGTTTTGACCATTTCATATTTAGAACAAATTTCAAATCATCAATATTATTGTAAGTAATTCAGTAAGAAGTCAGGTTTTGTTGATTAATAATTCTGAAAAAAGACAGTATATTTTTTAATAGAAATGGACATTTAAACTTACTTTTTTATACTGAATTTAAGTTAATTACCATATAAATTATATTCTTTAAATAATTCATTAATTAAAAAGTCGTCCTAGGGGACAATTAATGAGCAGAATAATTTGGGTTAATTATCTTTAAACGGATGGAAAATCTAAGAACTGCAGAGAAAATACAAATAATTAGAATAAATGTTCAGAGTTCTAAACTGGAAAACATGCAATTTAATTTAACGAAATCCTTTGAGCTACTTAAAAAAGGTCTAAACACTTTATTTGCAGACTAATTAATGCTTTTAACAAGAGCGGTGATAAAGGTAAATTTTGCGCAGAAATGCAAAGTAACTAATAATTATAATGCAATATTGACCGTTAAATGGATGTTATTGCGGCATGTATATTTTTATCAATCATTAAGAGGAAGCCTGTTAAGTCATTTATAACGAATGAAACATTATTGAAGGTTAAGTTGAATATAATTATGTCTCTATTATTTTTACTATTAAGTCATAGAAAACACCATATGCATTTATCTTAAAACAAAAATTAATACAACGATAACTAGGGCAGTACGGGGACTATAGAGCCATGGATGCCTAATGGAAAAGTTTATTCTTATTTTTAGGAAATACATGATTTAAATGTTTAAGCTTTTGTCAATATATAGCAGTCCCATCATTGCACAATCACAAATATGGAACCATTTGCCTACATTAGCTGCTCGAAAAGTAACACGTAAAACATTCCTAAGCCTACTTGTGAAGATAATTTTATATTTAATAAAAATTTGTTTGATAAACTCCTTTCTAGCAATAATACATGTGATTATGAAGCTTTTAATCAGTGCTAGTCATAAGCAAACTTCTTATTGTGTTGATAAATAGTTTATTTATGATAAGCCAAAATGCAGTTCCAAATGATATATGGACTAATGGGAAGGTTGAGGTATATTAAGGGGATTGCATGTATAATATATTGCTTTCAAAATTTATGTTAAATGATACATTTTGTGTATAGAAAACTTAATCAGCCATATTAATTAATACTTTTTAGCGTTATTACTCGTTTACCAAATTCACTTTCAATAAAAGCATGACAAGACATTAAAATCATCAGTTAATATTCTTTTAGTAAGTTTTACAACATTGAAAAAAATCATCTTTAAATTAAGATTTTTTAGTCTCAATTTGAAACAACTTTTAATTTCCTTACATAACTCTTGATTTCGCCTTTTTTGGTAAATATTTATATGTAGTTAATGTCTTTCATTATATTCAAGGCAAATTGCATTGAGTCACGTAGTCTGGGTCTAATGGAAAAAATATGATTTCACAAATTATGTCTATTTATTTTTCCCTAATTAAGCTATCTCTATTTGTCAATAGAAAACTGTTTAAAGTAATTGTCTATAAAAACAGGAATTTTATAAATTACAATCTCTGGTGTATAAAATGTAAGAAATGTTCCAATATACTCCTAAATGCATTATACTTTCCGTTATATGTCGTATAAATACAAGGTGCATCTCAAAAGCTCGGTGAATGGATGGATATCTCATAAACAACGCGAGCTAAAAATGCGGCTATGCGCATGCGCAGGTAGAGAAAAATAGAGAGACGACATGTAACAAGAAGCACAAGTAACCAAGGCAGAATAGTCTGCTATGGGCAGTCCAACGGTGTTCGTTTGAAAACTCGCGTCATATTGAAATGGAGCAACGGATAAACATCAAGTTTTGCTACAAATTGGAAAAAAGCGCTACAGAAACGCATGCAATGTTGGTCCAGGTGTACGTAACAGAAGCAGCGAGCAAAAAATGCATGCACGACTGGTTTAAACGTTTCCGGGGGGAAAGGAAACCGTCGATGACGAACCATGTTCAGGTCGACCTCAACAAGTGTGACAACAGAAAACATCGAGCGGGTGCGACAAATGCTGTTAAACAATGGCCGACTTTCTGTTCCATTGCCTCAAGGCAGTAATCCAGGGCACACGTTTAGCAGACATCCGACGACGTGTGACATCTGTGCTTCCTTCGATTCCAAAAGAGGCCTTCGTTGACTCATTCCAGCAGCTTTATTAACGATGTCATAAGTGTATTGTGGCCAACGGTTGCTACTTTGAGGGAGATTAAACGTACTTTGTTTCTATGTTTTGTTTTATTTGCTTTAAGCTTTCATTCACCGAACTTTTTAGACGCACCTTGTTTAATGTAACAACAAATGAAAATATAATATAACATCTTCCTCGTTACTCTCGATTCTCAAAAGCGATCCTTTCTGTTTATAAACCACAGGTACAAATAGATTTTTGAGTTAAAAAAGCATTTATAAAAATAAAGTCTCTTTTGCTGCCCGTAATTTGTGGCAACATTTCCGAGGAAATATTGCAGTGGGTTAATCAGTTTTCTCTAACCAAAATGTCACTTCTTCAGATACTATCAGTTCTCAAGTAAGCATTGTCAGCTGCGTAACTAAATTTATAGACGCAAGTGTGGCAAAACAATCTTGATTATAATGATAATGCTGTTAATTTTGCATGTTTGTCTGCTAAACATGCATCTTTAACATGAAAATGTTTACTTGTAAATTGACAGTATTCTAAAATTCTTTATTTTTGATTGAGAAAAAGGAATAATAAACTACAAAAACTACCGAGAAACGTTTCCAAAAATTATGAACAGCAAAAGAATGATTTTTTTAAATGCTTCTCTAAATCTTTTATTTCTTTAAAATTTATAGGTTTCCGAGGATTCTAAAGATAAAAGAACATTTTTTGAAATGGTGGGTAACATGGAAGAGATTAAATTATATTTTCATTCGTGATTATACAAAGTGTCCACGTATAACCTGACCTACCTTTATTTTCGCAACCGTTGGTCGTAGATGCATATTTCCAATTACAAAAATGATTTAAATAAGGTAAAGAAATATTTTTAAAGCGGTTTGGGTCAAGAAAAACATTTATTAAACAATTACGAAATTTAAATTTTATTACGTTCTCCCGGTTCTATTAGTTATATTTAGTAAAATTTTCCTGTTACATTGACAAATAAGGCAAAAAAAAAAGTTCCTGTTGTTCTACGATTAAAATTGACCGGGTAATAACTGTTTAAAGTTGGAGCATATTTTTTTTGCTGCAAATTAGAGGTCATTCATAAATTTAGTAGAAATATAATTTCGTCAGCTATATTAAAAAAATGATTGAGAGTAAAATTAACATTGCAATATAAATTTGAAGTCTTTAATTATTCTGTCATATTAATGCAAAGTATACAATTTGTAATCAACGTATAAGGAGAAAAAAAACCCAGAATTTTTGTTAAATAAAATGATGAAAATTAACAGTTTTAGCTTTTGATAATTTATTCTTATGTATTCTGTACCGCTGAATCCGAAATTTACCTTAATTTTTTACCATCACGTAAAGATTTTTTTGCAAATAGTAAATTTTAAAGTTAGAAAAAGAAAAAATAGCAAAAATTTGATACTATAAAATAGATGACATTGTTGTATTTTTAACTTTTCATAACTTATTTTTATGTATTTTTTACCGCTAAATTCGTAAATAATCTTCATTTTTAACCTTCACGTCAGGATTTTTCGCAAATTGTAAATTTCAAAGTTAAAATTGAACCTCCTTCCCCACCTCATCGGACCCCTCAGGTGTTTAGCTGCAAGAATATCTAAATAAGCCAAAAAATTGAATAAAATATTGCATTAAATAAAATTAAATAAAATTTAAAAAGTTTTATATCTGTTTTATAGTATCAGATTTTCGCTATGTTTTAACTTTGACATTTACGATATGCAAAATATTTCTAACGTGATGGTTAAAAATGAAGGTCATTTTCAGATTCAGTGCTAAAATGTGCATAAAAAATCAATTATTAAAAGTTAAAAAATACAGTTATCTCCTCTATTTTATAGTATTCGATTTTTTCTGTTTTTTAACTTTGACAATTTATGATTTGAAAAAAATCCTGACATGATGATTGAAATTTAAGGAAATTTTCGGATCCAGTGCTAAACATTACATAAAAGTTAAAAAACAGAACCATCGGAGTTATCTAATCTAAAATTTTTCTTAAACATTTTGGTGGAAATATAGCCGAATTTTTTTGTGTTATCCTGCAAGATAAGTATAAGTGGAAACCACCGAAAATCATAATAATAATAGATTGTCATCGGATTTATGTCAGTATATAAACTTTTATCTCGATTGGATATTTGAAAGTGATTTAAAGTTGAAGTATGAATTTTGAACTGGAAAAACATACATACGATCTTTGAAGTTAAATAAAAACTTATAAAAATAACATAATTTTTGTTAAACGAAATCATGAAAAGAAACTGTCTCATATCCTTACAAAATAAAACATATGTTAAAATACAATTATTTTAATCGATCTCAAATTTAATAAAAGTTAACTCAATCGTAAAGCTTATACGATTTTTTCAAAGCGCAGATACACGTGAAATAAGTTCTTCGAATACTTTAAGCACTTATTATATGACCTCTCAAAGCATGGCGGAACACATCTGTGTTCAGTTGCAGTAAAGTGGTATAAGTCATGCATTTTTGAAGTTTCATAACTCTGTCGATTTTAGTGTTATATGAACGGGACTTTTTTTGTTGTCTTACTTGTCAGTGTAATAGGAAAAATTTACTAAATATAATTTATAGGACCGGGGGACCGTATAAAAATTTAAATTTCGTAATTTTTTAATAAATGTTTTTCTTGACCGAAATCGCATGCATCTAGGACCAACGGTTGCGAAAATAAAACTCGGTCAGTATATATGTATACTATCTTTACGAAAATATCAAAAAACGTCTCTAAGATATGCGACATTTTTTCTGACTTAGACGACGTTAAATTAAGCTAGTCAACATTCTTTCTGTCTTCTCTCTTGAATTTTAATTTCCTTATTAAATTGAACCCTTGTTTTTCATCTTGAATGAGTTTTATTCATATCAATTTATTCTTTTTCATAGATTAAGAAACATTTTTCCTTTTTTTACAATGCAGCTCATAATACCTCCTTCGCAGAAAATAACGTAAAACATCTTTCCGCTATGGGTCATTCCACGTAAAATGAGCAAAAATTTAAAAAAAATCGTGGCCACATAGTAACAGATTTTAATAAAATTTGATATACAGGTTCAATTCATATTCAAATAGAGCTCTGCAAAATATCTTCACGAAAAATAATTTATTTTAGCAGTTTTGGACATTTAAAAAACTTGTGATAAAGAATGGCATGTGTGCAATCGTCCAAAGTTGCAGGTTTGAAGTTCTGTATCTTGAAAACTATTTAACTGAAATGAGTTTTTTTTTAATAATGTAACCTCTGAAAAATTATCTTCTTATTTATTGAGCAATAATAATCTGGTAACACCATGATTATTCTTCAATTGGTTGTAAAAATTGAAAATTTGCAAATTTTGAGAAAATTAAAAACGTAATAAAAATTAAAGGAATTCAAAAACATCTGAGAAATTAATGCCTGATGTAGTTTTACATATTAAGATCGAATTACTAAAGTTTTTAAGTTGCCATGTATTTCCTTCACCTTTAAAAAATTTTAGAAACTTTTAAAAAAAATGACAAAATCGTAATTTTTCCTCTTATTAACAGGTAAAAAAAAACAATGAAGGAAATGTCCCACATTACAGTTATTGCACAGACATAAAGATCAATAAGTCCATAATCTGATAAAAAAAATTCAAGCATGCCTTTTTGATTCCTAACGTCACAAAATTGGGTTAAAAAAGGCAATATTAACTATATTCCATGAGCTATTTTTTTTTTTAATTCGCGCGCGTTTCTTAAAATATTGCACGATTTCAAGGTGAAAAAATTTACTGCTGCCATCTATTTTCTGTATGTGAGTTTAGAAATTAATATATAATTTTCTGTTCAATTGAGCTTTTCTTTCTACTTTAATTAAAAATCTTCTTGAGGAAAAAATAAACTGAAAGCAAGTATAAAAGTTTTTATGTTTAAAATATACACTGTTATCTATAATATTAAAAGAATTAAAAGTTTAAAAAAGATTTCTTTCACGTCGAAACAAGTGATAGAAATATTGCATTTTATCCTCAACAATTTTTACTATTTATTTTTTTTCTCATTAAGGAATAAAAAAGGCAAGAATTAAAGTTTAAATATTTAATATATATACTTTTAGCTATAACGTCAAGCAATTTTGATATTGTCAGAGGTGTCCTTCATCTTTATAGAAACGTTGCATTTTTCCCTCAAATTTTTTCAAAAATAATTTTCTTCTCATTAAGGAATAAAAATACAATTACTAACTTACGTCAATCTGTTACTTATCATTCATTCCTAATTATAAATAATTTTTAATATAGTCTTTGCATTCTTAAGGCTAATAACCAAAATTGAAACTTCAAGCATGTAGCCAAAATCACGATTTTGCATCCACTTTTAATATAAATTTTAATACTTAAATAAACAATCCTAAAATCTATTATTTTACATTTACTCATAAATAGATATGATCTACTTACAAAATGATTTTCGTTAAAATCTGTGACATGTCTGCCACAGGTGATTTGCTCATTTTGTATGGAATGACCCCTATGGGAAATGTTTTCCTCGGCCAGACGACATTAAATAAAACAAATCAATATTATCTCGGGCTTCTCTCTTTAATTTTAATTTCCTTTGTTTATTTAATCCTTATTAATTAATCTTGAATGAGTTTTATTCATATCAATCACAAAGAAATTTTAACGTAAAAGGTAAAATATCATGTTGTAGAGCAATTTTAAACTTATTAATTTTTAACTTTTGCCCTGACTTGTTTGTTGACTGTTTTTACTTACTGCAATTTTTAAAGCTCATTCATTTTTTATATTTTGAGTTTATATTCCTTTAGTCATTATACTATGCAGTTTTGTCTCACTTGAAAAAAAAATGTTTGTGCACATCTTAAGCAAAAGTAGGAAAATATTATAAGAGTTTTGAAATTTTTAAAAAAATCAAATAGGGCAAGCTGATATTTTGAATATTTTTCTATTTAATGATTATATGCTTTATATTTTGTTTAAACGTTTAACGTAAAATCAAAATTTAGTTTTTAATAGATGCAGTATTTATAATGCATGCGTAAACCAAAATAGATATAACAAGGGGGCCTCTCATGAAAACGACTGTCTGAGTTGAACCACTTTTCTCTTTGATCTGTTATCATCTTATAAACGTGAAGTCCTGAATGCAGCATTTCTTAAGGATGTAGCATTTGTTACGAAGATAGGTCGAGTGTTTATGTATACTCTTGTCAATAATTTCTGTCTTATTGTAGTTTTAACAGCGCAATTAAAATTTGACGCGAATGATTTCCCGTTAACTCAGAAAAAATCCAAAATGTTTTCATAAATTTAAGTACAAGGTATACATTCATTAGATTATTTGTTAATTACTTATAAATTTAATAAAAAAAGAAATCAAAATGTCACTTGTGATTAAGTGAAAAGTACTGTTCGTTTAGCTTATATATTATTTACTTTAGCTTATTAATTGTTTTTTAAGCTTTACTTGTACATACGGAGTGATCATAAACTATTTCAACAAACAAATTGGAAGATTGCACATATGAATTCTAAGGAAAACTAGGATCACAGTCTATTTATCTACTATGTCTCATTTCAAGAAATATCTCAATTTTTGTACATAAGTCTAGCAATTATAAAGACATTGTAATGATATTTTCAATACATTAATTTTGAGAAGTTTTTTGCCACTAAACCATGTCACTTGCCTCTCATTAGAAGGTTCTGAAAGTTAATAAAATTTAAAGCATAATACACATCAGTCAGATTTGGTCATAGAATAATATCACTTTAGTGTTGCACTGGTCAGAATATGGAGAAAGGTATTCAAAATATCTCTTATAGGACCTAAGGACTGTAAAATAGAAATTAAAAATCTTATCTTTTTGAAAATTAACATCAACTGTCATCGACATACTTCTAATCACAAACTTATTTCGAACACTTTTGCAATTTAAATTTTATGTATCTCCAATAGGTAAAATGTCAAAAGGTATTACAATATTCTTGTGATAGATTGTCTATGTTAGAGTAGTGCTTGAAGGGCAGTAACGTTTGATTTGTTTGCATAATGTTAAACTAAATTAAACTAGGGGATCCTGCCCCTGTCGGCAAGTTATAAATAGTTTACTTCATCTAAGCGAACATGTCCAAGTGAATATTACCAAGTTCTGTATTCCGAGTTGCAGTTTAAGAAAGAAAATTTCAATCTAAGCATACGTTCTGTGCATATGTTGCAGAGATATACAAAGATACTACATCATAACAATGACGTAAAGATGAAGTTGAAATTAATACAGATTGAGAAAACGAAAGTGCAGAAACTTTATGAGTCACTTGTTTGTTTGTCGTATTTTTAAATAATAATATTTTATTCTTATTTATTCAGTCAGCGGTAAATCAATGTTTTTTCATCCATAAAACACCTTCGAGCGTTCGTTTTTATATGGGATGTAGAAAGCAATCACGGAGGATGTTAATTTTGTAAATAATTAATTATTTTGTCGTCGGTCTCAAGACAAAATAAATAAAGAAGATAGTTTGAGTAAGCAATTTTTAAATGATGTTTATAGTGGTAAATATTATAATGGTTTTACAAGTCAACACGCTTTACCCAAAGACAGCTATATCTGTTATGTGTGCTTTACTAGTGTGAACAAAAGCACACAATATATGTATGTACTTTATTATAATGATGCACCAGTTCAAACGATAGTAAAATAAGTAGTTCTGTTTTTATATTCTGGTTCAAATCCAACGATAATATACTTCAAATTAGTAAGGATATAGAAATCGTTCAAAAACATTGACTCATTTATTTATACTCCTTTAACTTCAGCATTTATTTTCAAATATTTATTCAGTTAGTAGTAAAACTATTTCTCTGAAACGCCTTTTAATACGCTTTTTTTATGTTTGACATTAAATTTAATCACTAACGAAGCTAATTTAGCAACTAATTATTAAGTTTCGTAGTCTGTCTCTAGACAAAATCAATAAAGAGGATAATTTGAGTTAATAATTTTTAAACGAATGCAAATCTAAACATTGTTTCCAGACAAATACGAATAATTAGAATAAATGTTCTGCATTTAAACTTGACTTTAAAAAATAAGAAGCCATTTAATTTAACGAAAATGCCTCGAGTGCTTCCAAAGAATTTTAGACAACTTATATATGGACTAATTAGAACTTTCAACAATGCCGCAGATTAAGAGTAGCTCCAATTAGAGATTTTAAGAAATCACAAAATTTCAAGAGAATACCTAAAGTTTTAAACGTTAATGGCATATTTTACAGAAAGTATTTTGGTTTGTATTTATTAGCATACTTAAAATGCATTGTTTTAGCATCACGGTTCTAATAAATTTAAATAATTAAATCTAGCTGAAGACTTTTTCCTTGTAAACTTGGTAAAAGTGATATAATCTTTTTTGTAAAGTTTTTGTTTGTATTTTTTGTAATTATTTTAAACATGAAAATGTTAAGTAATACATCCCCTACAAATTAGTTACCGATTTAAAATTTATTGTTTTGGCTTATAAGCACTGTTATTCTTTAAAAATTTCATAAATTCAATATTTTTAGTTTTGTTTTCTTCTTCTAAAGCAAAACGAAGGAATTGCATTTTTGGAGGTGTGTGGTTGTGGGTGATTTATCTTATATATTTAAAAACTAGAAAGAAAAATCATGCATCAAGCTTAAATTATGAATCCCTTTCCAGCACTTCCAGAATACTTTAAAATAACTTCGATTTTTAATAAGGTAATGAAGATACCGAAATAAACATTTTAATTTAGTTAGTATAACTCATACTTATGTAGTATCATGCATTAAAAATCACACACAGATTTCAAAAATTGCACCCATAGCCGGGAAGTTACTCCAGTTATTTTGTGCATGTCTGTATATAATACATATATTTGTACATATTCCACATACACTGTTAAAATTTAGTTTTGTATGAAAAACCATAAAACAGTTGAAAATTCATCCTCACGAATTTCTACCAATATACGGAAACATACTTGAATATTCTTGTACAGCCCTGAATATTACATACAGATTTTTATATACATCACATATTATGCTGAAATTTAATTCAGGAAAAAACATGCTGATACACACATGATAACATAATGATACATGATAACATAAAATAACACTGTCAGGAATTACTTTCCGAATGGCAGCCATGTATTCAGTTCTTTTCATACCCCTGTGTATGATTTATTTATAGGTTACAAAAATCTCTTAGCATACTAAATGTAGTTGAGCTTGAAACTGGATAAAACAAATAAAACAAACATCTTTAAGCAATTCATGAAAATCTCAGTAATGGTTACGAATTATTTTGTGCATATAAAATTTGTGTACACCACGTAGTATACAAAAATTTAGTTAAACTGAAAATAGCATTCTACAAATAAAAAAGCACTTTCAGCAAAAATAATCTTTAATGGACAAAACGTCGCATACAGTAATGTATCCAAATTTATTTTATGTGTCCCTGTAAATGAACGATAAATGCAATGTGAAACATATTCCGATGCAAGTATCTTGTAGTAAATCTCAGTAATGTATATCTATTTCATAATGTTTGAAATGGTGCAGCATAATTGAAATACCCTACGAAAGGTCCCCCTCCCCCCCCTTAGACCATTATATTACATAACTCTTTTCTGTGATGCTGTAAATGATTATTAAATGTTCATATCCTACAGAAAGTAGGTTTAGGACACCTTAGAAATCGTATCAGTTTCATTATCGTTGTCGCATTTCTTTCATTTTCTTCATAGGCTTCATAAAACGGAATACTTTTGAGGAATACCCCTATAAGCGTATTATAATCGTTAAACATAACACATTATGGAGTAACCATGTTATAGTATCCCTCAATCATGTACATAAATTTCATCATGCTTAAGATTGTGTAACACTATTAAAATACACCCTAAATTATTTTTCTCCATAGGCTATATTGTAACGGAAGACTTTTGAGTGCCCCTGTAAATGTACTATGAATGGTATACACTAAATTTTAAATAAGGAAAATGCCATGATGATTCTGGATATTGTATAACAATTGCATGGCAATCCGACTACATTTTCATGAGTTAGATGACGGACAGACAAACCTAAGTCATAAACACTTTTCAACTTTGTTGGAACACAGAAACAAAACACAGAAGTGGTGTATTAAGACATTCATTATTTCAAGAAACAAAAATACATAACATTTCAAAAACATGTTAAAGAATACGAATTATATAATTTTTAGGGAAATTTTAAAATATTACCACTGATAACGTTTACGAGTGGTGTATCACTTTTGTGAGTACTTTGAATCCCAGCAAAAAATTTAAATATATAAATAGATAACACAAATCATGAAAGTT
The DNA here is from genome assembly GCA_963932465.1 of Maratus speciosus. Taxonomy (NCBI): domain Eukaryota; kingdom Metazoa; phylum Arthropoda; class Arachnida; order Araneae; family Salticidae; genus Maratus; species Maratus speciosus. Next base: position 414,491,027 of record OZ010790.1, on the reverse strand, counting down.
TAAATAACCTCATGGTCCATTAACATTTGCATTATCGCTTCTCCCACACCGGATTGAAAGGTATCCATAAATACTGATGGTTATTAACTGTAATTGACGATTTTTAAGGACATGTTAGGATTTTTTGAAATACTGCCCAGTTTCTATATAACGAAATCTGTTGTTCTAGTAAAAAAATCCTTATATAGAAAAAGACTTAAAAAAATCCTATTTAATGTGTAAATTAAAAAAAAAAACCATGTTATTGAGGTGTTTAATTAACATTCTGAAATATTTAACTCTAAACCACTGAAGCTTGTTCTGAACAAATGAAGAATTTTTTTGTAAAAAAAAAAAATTATATGTAAATTGATATTGTGTTATATGAAGAATATTTTTAGCATTATATCTAACGATGTTAAATGACACCTTTTTAAAGTTTTGATTTATGTTTATTCTGCTTGTAGATTTTGAGTGTAATAAGCACAAAAAAGTCTTCAATATATGAACAAGTTGAAAATCTCACGTGAAACGTGGTAAATGAGGCGCGTCCAATTTTATAAGTATTTTGTGCACCGCATATTGTGCTGAATGTATATTTTAGTGCACTTCATAAGTGCATATCAATTTCATTCTGTTCGAAAGGCTGTAACGTCATTAAAATGCACTTAAAATAATTTTTGGCCGTAATGTAACGGAAAACTTTTGCTGCCCCTGTAAGTAAATTCTTCATCCGATTTCCATAAAATTTTAAATACCGCGACAAAATTTTGAAACAATTATATATTTAAAATTTCAGACCATTCGGTTGGCTAGTTTTTGCTCTGTTATATGAGGACGGAAGGACAGACAGATGGACCGCACGACGACTATAGGTGCTACGTATTTATGTAATAACGAACGTACATGAAATATATTTGTAATTTTTTTCAATCGAAAAATTATAAATGGAAAACCGTAAATCAAAAACTTTTAAAAGGTGTCATTTGACACAGGTAGAAATAGAGTTAATGCAATAATGGAAAAAGTGACAGTTCCTAATAAAAATTCGTTATATGGAATTTTGTTATAGAGAGACTCGACTGTAGTTTAAATATTAAATATTATAGACTTAAAATATTTTATTTGTTTATATACTCGATCCGTGCTAAAAATTAATCCAATGGACTGAATTTTTCGTTCGTTAGATACAGATATACACGTGATCATTATAACCAATGTATTGAGCATGCATAGCAAACTTAAATGGACAAAAAATTGATACTAAATTTTTGTACTATGTTGTATGTTTAGTGCGTTGTCCGAATCTTAACCCCATTTGAAGATTTTCATGTTTTTCAATTTACAGTTCGAAAGTTCCACGATTGGTTGTTTTTAAACTAAATTTCAGCTAATCTTCTTGAGTATTTTTTCTCATGCTATTACAAGTATGGCCGATTGCGATCATTTTAATACACTTGTGTGATTATAGTAACTTTAATTTTTTAGCGGGTTAGTAAATATTGGTTTCGTCAAGTAAATGACGCATAAAATTATATAATAAACAAATGATTAAAATATAGAATAGATTTTTCCTTAAAACGCATGTTTTCTTATAAGGACAATCATGTCAAAAAATGTAAAAGGAAGCAATTTCAATGGAAAATGTAAGCATTTTTCGAAATTGTTTCAACAACTTTTAGAATTTTAAAGACGTTCGCATATTTTGAATTTTATTTTATTTTATTTCAGGCACGTATTTCTGATATATTGCATACACGAATGTTTAATTTCTTAGACATTCACATAAAAAATCCCACTCTTTTTTCTAACCTACTTTTTAAAGAAAATTGTGGAAATAAAATATACAAAATATACCCTTAATCTCAATTGCAATATGGTACACTTTAATTTTGATTAAAATGTTTGCATATCATTGTTCATTGATTTTTTTTTTTTTACTTTTTTCTATCTTTGCAAGCAGAAAGTATTGGATTAGACTTCTAGTTTTTGGCGGAATGTTACGTTTTAGAAGGTCATAATCACGATTTGATTGTTTTAAGAAAACGTTTGCCCTGACCCTCTCTGTATGTTTGTCTATCTGGTGCCTGTGTGTTTCTGTCTGTCTGGTATCTGTCTGTGCGTCTGTCGTTAACACATATTTTATTGGTATTCTATCTCAAGAAATAATGCACGGAAATATCGGAAATCACGGAATCATGGAAATATAATTTTAAAAATCTTTAGATTCGGTTATACATTTACATTAATTGATGTTAACTAGGTTTTGGTGTAAATCGTAAAAGGTAGCGCTAATTCGCTGCATTCTTCGAGACTTCCATGATAGCTATATTTCAGTTACTAATGCATGAAATTTCATCAATGACTTCATATTCTGTTAGTCCTTAACCCCTTAATTCTCGCTCACGTGATATTCACGGGTTGTATCTTTTATTCAGATTGCTTGATTTCCACGAGTTTTATAAAATAGTGTAGTTGGCTTTATTATGGTGTCATTTTACCTGTCATTAAATAAGGTGAATACTTCTTTAAAAAAAAGCGGTGGCAATAAGCAATTTGAATTTTTAAACCATAATTTAACGCGACCGTTAAGGGGTTAACATAAATAGATCGTTATTAGGCTTGGGTGTAGACATACCATCAGGTGTCGTTGCTGTGCCCTGATTTTCATGGTTTGTGCGATAGCTTTATGTCAATAACGAATAGATTATAATTTAATTTTGTTTGTAGATTATTGGATTTATACAGAAAATTTTGTAATGGTCACAACATACTACTTTTTACAGTTGAATAAAAATAATTCAATGCAACTCAAAAATTTAAATTAATAAATTTAAAAATATAAAAATATATAAAGGACACAATGCATATTCTGTATTAAAAATGAAAAGTTGCAATTAAAAAAAAATCATAGCGTTACCTAGATATATGTGGAAAATATTAATTTAGCGAGGATTGTAGTATTTCTGTATCAAGTAGACAAAAATCAGAATTAAAATATGATTTGTGCAGCTCATGTTGAGACTGCTGATTTGCAATATTATGAACCTTCACACATATTGTAAATAAATTCTGTTGTATTACTGTAAAATAATATGAATATTCAAGACTTCAACAGAAAATGGAGAAAATATATCAGTAGATCACCTGAAGAAGAGTAATTATCATATTTGAAAATTATCTATTATTTATTGGATGTTACAACATATTGATCTAAAATTGCATCCGATTACAGATGTGTCATAACACTGATGTGTAATACCAATAGGATACGTTTTATGTTGGGGAGCACAACAAGCAGGATTAAATGTGATCCATTAATATTTATAGTTAAGAAATTAAGCTATTTTTAAGGACGTGGTAAACTTTTTAAAATATTTTGAATATCCCGTGATGAGAGCTAAAATAGATTATTTGATCATGTATTTGAAGCACTGTAAAATATTTTCTGTATATATTTGCCATAAAATACATTCAATGGACTGGATGTTTTGTCCGTTAGATTCAGATATACACGTGCTCAATATAAGCAATTCATTAGTATTGCGTAGAACACCCTGAACTGAAATGGAGAAGGTTTTGTTCACTGTATAGAAGGCACTGTTTACACTGAATTATGATAATAGAGTTAAATTGTATTATTATTGCATTATTTGATGGATAGGTTAATAAATGTGTGATTCGTTTATAGTTTTAAATAACTGTAGTATACTATCAGGGATGACCGAGCTAAGCTCGGTCAAAGTTAGCCTTGTGTTCAATTAGATATTTTATTCTCACTGTATCATTCTTGCTGTTTCGATACAATTGGCACGAACCTGAGACATAGTGACCCAAAATGGCACGCTAACCGAATGTTTTTGAACATGCGATCTAACCAATGCTCTTCAAGAACACGAAAACGATAGAATACAAAATTAGACAAAATCCTTAAAGTCGTTTTATAGATAAAATAAGCTTGAACCACGGTAACCCAAAAGGGACCCACTAATCTAAATTTATCAAACATGTGACCTATCCCAATGGTCTTCTCGTGCTGGTAAACGATGTAATAATTTTTTTTGTCAGAATCGTTTGAGCCGTTCTTTAGATAAAATTAACTTGACCCACAATGACCCCAAAATGATCCAATAATCGAGAATTCTCGAACATGCGACTTAGCCCAATGGTATTCTCCTGCTCAGAAACGATATAATACAAAAGTTTGTCAAAAGGTTTTGAGGCTTTTTTTCATATAATTAGCTTGACTTACAGTAACCCGAAAATGACCCTCTAATCGAATTTTCTCAAACATGCGACTTACCCCAATGGTCTTCTCATGCCCAGAAACGGTATAATACAAAATTTAGTCAAAATCGTTTGAACCGATTTTTTTATAGAATTAGCTTGAACTACAGTGACCAAAAATGGCCCACTAATCGAATTTTCTCGAACTTATCTAACTTAGCTCAATGTTAATCTCATGCTCAAAAACGATATAATGCAAAATTTTGTCAAAATGCTCTGAGCCTTTTTTAGGTACAATTAACTTGACCCACAGTGACCCAAAAATGACCCATTAATCGAATTTTCTCGAACATGTTACTTAGCCCACACGTCTTCTTATGACCTGAAACGGTATAAAACAAAATTTTGTCAAAATTATTTGAGTCATTTTTAGATACAATTAGCTTGATCCACAGTGACCCAAAAATGGCCCATTAATCGAATTTTCTGGAACATGTGACTTAGCCCAATGGTCATCCCATGCCCAGAAGTGGTAATTACAAAATTTTCATAAAATGTTTTGAGCCTTTTTTTTTAGATTCAATTAGATTGACACCTGACACATCGTGACTAAAAATAACCAACTAATCGATTTTTTTTTTTTTAACATGCGAAGTAGCCCAATGGTATTCTCGTGCCCGAAAACAATAGAAAGTAAACTTTCGTCAAAATCGTTAGAGCCGTTTTCTATGTAAACTTAGTTTGACCCACAGTGACCCAAAAATGACCCACTAATCGAATTTTCTCTAACATGTGACTTAGCCCATTAAAAAATTTAGTCAAAATCGTTAGAGCCGTTTTTTTTAGATAAAATTAGCTTGACCCGAAATGACCTTGTATCGAAATTTCTCGATCATGTGACCTAGCCCAATAGTTTTTTCGTACTCAAAAAGTTTTTTCGTGCTGGATATAAAATTTAGTCAAAATCGATTAGATATAATTAATAATTATATTTATATTATAATTAGATATCTTTTAGATATAATTAGCCTGACCCTGACCCATTACGACCCAAAATGATCCACTAATCAAATTTATTCGAACACATGATCTAGCCCAATAGTCTTCTCATACCCAGAAATGTTAAAATGCAAAATTTAGTCAAAATCGTTAGAGCCGTTTTTAAGATAAAATTTACATACACACACATACACACACAATTTTTTCTCGTATTATAATATAAGATTTATATTTGCAAATTTTAACCCTCTAAGTGTTTGGGGCGTAATATTCCGTTCACTAAGCTCCAGGTTTCACAGCAATACAAGCAATATTTAAGATAATATAATTCTATAGATTTAATGAATTTTAAATACATTGAAGAATGATTAATACTCTCAAGGATTACATTCATATTTGTAATTGAGTTTTCTTTTATAATGTTGAAAGAATCATATTTTCTTAGCATTTAAAACAAAATGCAAAGAAAACAACATTACAATTTTACCCTTTTGGAAGACGCTCGGAGGGAATCTTATGTTACATTTTTTGAACATATTTGTTTCGTAAAAAGAAGGAAGAAAATAGACATTGCTGAAAATATCTGTTTCTTTAGCTAATAGCTGAAATATTTTTAAAACATCAATTCTGGCCTAAATCTCAATCATTAGTAAAACGGAATTTAAATTATATTAACTGCTATTTTGGTTTAAAAGTAATGACGATCAATATCACTCAGGGTTCTCTTATCTCACTATTATTAAACTACAAATAAAATAAGAAAATACAACGAAGACGTTTCTATAAATTAGACGTTTTGATAAATTAGCTACTCTCTTTAACACAATTGATAATGCCGAGCGTACTTCATCTTGTAAATTATAAATAGTGTATGTACTTCAAGAATTAGTTGTTAATATGTACCGTAATTTCCTGCTTCTAATCCGCGGATCAAACCATCATTTTTTGACCCAGAAAATTTTAAAGACAAACTGCAACTCTTTAGATCACGGTAAGTATTTGGCTTCAATTACTAAATAAAATTTCTCGGTCAAAACAGAATTGTTTGATCCGCGGATTATAAGCCGGAAATTACGGTACTTGCCTGTTAAATAATTTTTCTGCGGTATAAGAATAATTTGTAACGGAGCTACGACGTATCGCATTCATATGACTGTAGCTTCTACATTAGGGTGGAGTGAAATAACCGAATATCGGAAAATCAAAATGTGATACCGCGCAAAATTTGTGTATGGTCCTCAGTAATAAAACTGCTGAGTTTTTTCGAAATCAAGTTTTATCTTCCGGTGCACCGGCCGACCCATTGTTCGTGAAATTTGTCAAAAGTGCTTTGCACAACTTATAAATCACTTATGATCATTCGAAATTTTGAAAAAAATACCTTAAATTCCTTTTTGTCTGTTGTACCCCGGGCCCTGGAATGTATTATTTGATTTTGTAAATACTGTGCAGCCATATTACTGCGTATCATACACAATTTTTTCGCAGTAAGACATTTTTATTTTCCAAATTTATGATTCTTCCGATTTATAAGTTGTAAAGGCATTTTTGACAAATTTCGCAAAAATTGAGGGTACCCAGAGTATCGGAAGGTAAAACAAAATTTCGAAAAAAGTGTGCAGGCATATTATTACGTACCATACACAACTTTTCAGCGATGTGACATTTATATTTTCCAAATTTATATTTATTTCGATTTATAAGTTGTACAAGGTATTTTTGAAGAATTTCGAAAAATTCTGGGGGCCCAGAGGCACCGGAAGATAAAACATGATTTCGATAAAACTATGCAGTTTCATTACTGAGAACCATTCCCAAACTTTGCGTGGCATTACATTTCGATTTTCCTATTTTCGATTTTTTCACTCACCCTATTCTACATATTTAAATGTATGAAAAATAAGTAAAATATTTCTAAGACACATTTTGAGCGCTTTCATAAAAACAATTAAATTGATATAATTGAAATACATTAAAATGTACAAAATGAACAAATATTTGTAACCTTTCATAAGACATTTAATCAATTTTGAAAAACAAATAAATCAAATAAGGATTAATGAAATATCCTAAAGAGCATTAAAACAATCGAAAATTCTTAGTAATAAACGGTCAAGTAGGAGTATTACTTGCGCACAGAGGGATCCGTACAATAAATATATTAATTAGTAACTGTATTATTACAAAAAAAATCGTTGCTAAAAGAAAAAGTACATAAATGGATGTACCATGAAAGTTTAGAGAGATATCGAGCCTAAATAGTATCAAATATTGCTATTCTGTATAACTCTACTTTTAATCTTATCCTAATCTTTTTATACTGAACTCAATTTGGGGCTGACAATAAAAGTAGCACATATTTCAACTTCATTTGGCATTTCATAAACCCAAATTCAGTGCAGTAACAATATTTTATTTTTACAGTGTACCCAAAACAGAACACTTGTTCAAAGATAAAACTTGGCATTGTGCTAAGGGCACTTTAAAAGGACGTCGCAAAGTTTCAACGCCACTATGGTTCTTGCAGCGTTTTTCTAGATAGGTTTCTAATTAACATTTAAAGACACTGGTGGCCTATTAAGAGAGTCACTTAGTGAAAACACCATAGTAATTATGTGATTATTTCTAATTAAATTATTTTTATCGGTTTGACGTTTATTGCTTTTATACTACTACTGGGCATTGCATTACACAAATACATCATTAAAAGTTGTTATTTAGGATTTAAAAGCCGATGGCACATAGAGTAAGCCGCCTGTGTCTTTATGTATATCCAAACCGTCCGTGTCTTTAAGGGTTAATATCTTGGCTAATTACCTACAATTTTTTTCGAAAATCATTATCAACAATCCGTTTATATTTCTGCGACAAAAAAATAGGTACCTCTAGCGCTCTTCAACTCCTTTGCTGACCGCCCGCAAATCGAAATTTGTGTGTAACGTATAAATGATTTTTCTCAAAAACTGTGTGACCTGGGCTAATCGCTATAGTTTTCCTGCAAGGTTTAAATTAGCTTCCACTACACCTAATTTTTTTATAATTTTAGTTTCACTAAATTCGGAAATAGAGGGGGGGGGGGTGAAAATTTTCTTTGCATTATATTTTCGAAGATTCCTATGAAAATGTAATTCCTAAAATTAAATGCATTTTTTAGTTCGGCGTTACGAAACCTTTCACACGATACCCCACACGATATACAAAGTAAAGATATCTTTCAAGTAACTTAATTAGCCCTCTCCATTTTTCCGAAATGTATTTGTGAATAGTTAATAATCTGTAAATATGTGAATCAACAGCCTTTATTAAATGAGCCAATTTGAACTTTCCATGTTCCATAGTTTACGAGTAAAATGGCTGTGACAGACGGACAGACAGACACAGGAGTGATCTTATAATGTCTCCGTTTTAACTTTATAAGTACCAGGGCTGCCACAGGGGACTATTTTTTAATTCTATCTGGCACCACCTTCTCAAAACAGAAATCTATAACACACACTTTGACAACATTTACAAGAGAAATACGTTTCAAAATTTATGTTGGAAAAATACTGGTGCAAACAGAATGTATAAAATAGTCACTTGTGGCAGCCCTGAATTACGGAACACACAAAAAAAGGAAAACATTTGACCTATTGAGGGACCAGAAATGAATGCCTACGTAAATTTCATCATTCATAATGTTTCTTAAAGTTCACTGAAGATGAAGAATTCAGCTTATTTCTTAACCCTTAAATGCATAGGGTAGAATGCGTTCCCGAAATTTCATAATTCAGAGAATCGGAATTCATACCAGAAAATATAAATGGTAAATTTCGGTTTATTTAATAATGAAATGGCTGTTATTAAATGGAGTGAAATTTTCTTTTTTCTTTTTCTGGTGGAAATACGGAATATGTGAACAAAAAATCCAATAAATAGGGGACAATTATTGTATCAAAAACGATACCATATGCATTTAAGGGTTAATCAGTTTCTCGTTTTTGGGAATTAATGCTTATGTTTTAGTGTTGTAAGACTTTAGGTCTTTCATGACATTGTTTCCCTAAACACACTGTCCACTATTTCCGACTAGTTATATTCATTTATTTAATCGTAGAATATTCTACTATTAAATAAGGGGAAGATTGGTATTCATAAATCGTGGTTTCAAAGCGCATACAAAATTATAAAAAATGGGCAATATGGAATTTTTTTTTATTTGCTTGCTCTTTTGGACCACTTTTAAATTTCCTATTGGACCCGAAAGCAAACTGTGTTCACATTTCATTGCGTACAGAGTAATTAAAATCAGAAAAAATACTTTTAATAACCATACGAATATAATTTTTTAATGGTATTTTATACAGAATATGTTGTCTTATTAATATTCTCGATGTTCATTTTTAATTGGGTTCAGAGTAATTAAGATTATGAAAGTATTTATCAGAATCATAAGAATAAAATTTTGCATTTGTCTTTTATATAGATAATGTTGTCTTTTAATAATCGCGTTGTTAATTTTTCAATAGGTGCTTAGTAATCAATGTTATAAAAATATTTTATGATAAACAGCATAATGTAATTTCTGATTTGTCATTTATATAGATTATGATGATTAATTTTCACGTTGTAAATAAGCGATTTTATTGTACGAGTGTGGTTCAATATTGTCCCGAGTGTGTATAAAATATTTGTACTGCGATGGTTGATGCGGAATATTGAAGCCTTACGTCTTAGATGCCTATATGTTCAATTTCAGAACCGTAGCTGCTATATTAATATATATATTTTTTTCATTTTAAGTGTGAAAGGTTGCACATAGTTTTAAAGAGGAGGTTTGGAGGGGAGGCTGCTTTGGAGCTTTTGGGGGGTGGATTTGTGACAATGAATGAGACGTGGCTACATCACTATGATCCCGAGTCCAAACGACAATAGCTACATCTCATCTACTGTCACAAAATCTAGCCCCATAAGCTCAAAACCAGCCTTTCCCCCCACACCCTACAACCTTTCAAGCTAGGTGCCACATATCACGCCTAAAATGATAAAAAAGTATGTTAATATAGCAACTACTGCTCCGAAATTGAGCATATACGTAGGCATCTAAGGTATTAGGCTTCAATATTCCACCGCAGCACATCGCAGCACATATATTTTATACACATTTGGGACAATAATTAATTATTGAGCCACCCTAGTATTTTGGTAAGTCTATATATTGAAATTTGAGTCCAATGGGTTTGGCTGTTAATTCACGTGTGATATTTTTTAATTGATTTTAATTAATTAATTAATTTATTTATTTAGTCGGAGGATTAATCAAAAACAGAGGGTTCATTTTTTTTTTCACAGCTACAGAATTTCATCATGCATTACCTAAACATTTAATTTATCTATCAATGTAGAATCACGAGTATGTTTTGCCACTAACAAGGAAGGTCTCCATACTGGGCATACTCAGAATATTTTGAAAAAAAATATCAATTAAACTACTTATGTATGTAATAAAGGATCAGTCAAATTTAGCGGCGGAATTACCGTAGAAAGTCTGTAAAAAAATAAAATACTTTCAAGTATTTGGCGCGAAAAGATGAAAGCGTCACGCGATTTGGCAGTACTTTTCCTCGCCAAAAGCAAACGATTTTAATGCATCTGAAAATTGTTTGTTAATTGATTTTTAGAATGCGTGTAAAAAGTATTTAATGAATTTAAACATAAAAAATGAGAGAGTTTAATAAATACATTTATTCGTATTACATATTTATGTTGCTTGTTACTTAATTTTATTACTTTAAAAACAATTTCATCTATAAAAAATACTTTCATATATTTAAGTGTATTCCAAAATAAAGGCAAGATTCATTTAGCAGTTATTCATTTCAAACCAAGGAATTCGTCGTTTGCATAGCAACAAAATTGAACCGATAGCGCTCAATTGGACTTAATTTTGAGATATTGAAACAATTTTAATTTTGTTTTAATTCATAAAATTTGATATTTAACTTTCATTACAATACATATATGACAAAACTATAGCTAAATCAAACTAAAACTGACAAAAGTACAGTTATTTAAGTTAAATTTATTTAAACAAGTTCAATATGAAATATTTTTATCTTAAAGAGTATTCGACATGAAAAAGTATTTTTCGAAATTTCATTTCATCGCCAACCGATGATAAATCGCCAAATAAACGAAAATTTCATTATTTTTTTTACGAACGTTCTATCGGGGTTCCGTCAAAAATTTTTATAAACATATATATCCAGATGAGACGAACACTCTGTAATTTTTTCAGATTTTTCTGAATATGCCCGTATGGAGACCTTCCTTGTAAGTGTCTTGTAAAAATTGATGAGGAAGTTACAAATTGATTTTTTTATAAGAACATCCACATTTCGCTATATTAGGCTGAAATTGACAAAGACAAGGTTGGTTGTCTTTATGACGGCCAATTATCAACACGAGGGATTTAGACCCTAAGGGTGGGAGGTGCCCTTCGTGGGGGTCTTTCTAAGGTAACCTAACCCGTATTAACGCTTGGAAATCCAAGGTTTCGAAGAAAACCACGAAAACTTCGAAACGATTAGCCCGACGGGCGCGATTGGGTTCGAACCCAGCACCTGCCGTCTACCGGCATCGAGAGCAGAACCTCTCGGCCACTGGTAGGGCCCTTGACAAAGACAGTAATAAGATCAATGGTCTCATTTATTTTTTGAAATTTCCGTTGAATAGTAAACTAAAAGAAGATGTACAAAATGTATAATGGTAGCCCATTAAATTTTTTTAGCAGCAGTAAAATCATACTTCGAAGACGAGATTTCTTTCTCCTCCTACTTCTAAAGCGTTTTAAAGTATATTATTAAAACTTAAATCTAGAAAAGTAGAATTGCCCAAAATGCTTTCATAAAAGAATTATATTTTTCAAGTTGTTGGGAGATTTAAAACTTACATCGTATTTAAAAATGTTTAATAAAAACGCAATTAATGCAGAAAAAAAGAAATATTTTATGTATATTTTTTACTGAAGCGTAAAGAATTATGTATATTTCCGTACTCAAAAAAGTATTTTTGCCATTAAAACGCAATTGAACTGTTAAACAAAATTTAAATGAGTACTAATATCCATTTATTTTAACCTTTTGAAAGTAAATTGGAATAAATGGGAGAAACGTGTTTAAATTTTTCTAGAAATTAAATAAATTGAATTTGTTTATGTTGAATATTTTATTTTTTGTTCTTTTTTAGGTGTTTTTACATTTCGAAATAAAATCTTTTGTTTAATGGAGAAGGTTATATCAGGGGTGATGATAATCTGATTTCTTCAAACGTTTGTTAGAAAGTATAAATCAGAGCGATATACATAAGTTAAAATTTTATTACAAAATTTATTTTTTGTTTAGGTGAATAAACTAAAACTTGCATATTTCTAAGTGACTCTAGTTATATGTAAAACGAAACTGTTAAACAAAAATTGAGCGTAATATACACGCGTTTTGTTTTTAGACTGTATTCAACGAATTATTATAAAAGCGTAGGTCGGTATGATGTCACCGTTGCTTATGTTTTTGCTTCATAATATAGAACATGAAATCAAACATGGTCTCCATGGGTTACAGAAGATAACGCCGGGTGTACAAGCATAGATGAAAACTATTTTTAAATTTTTAATTTTTTACTTTTAATATAATTGCTCGCTAAAAACACAAAAAATAAATCTATATAAAAAATATTAACTATATATTTAAATTTAAAGAATGTTCTTAACTTTAGTAAAAGCGGTATTTAAGTATCAACCGCATCCCAGAGGTTTATAGATAATGAATTCGCTAAAGATTTTGATTCTTTTTTAACACTTTCCAACAGAGTTGAAAAGTGTTTATGAATTCGGTTTATACTTGAATTATATCGTATATCAAAAAGTATGGTATACTTTATTTAACTATAACAGATGGAAAGGGAAAATAAATTTTGAAACAACCTTTTACTATTAAAAAGAAGGTTAAAGAAAATTACTATAAAGATCATTTTAAAAATGTAAAGAATATTTAAAGAATAAGAAACATGACATTAAACTTCTTAACAAAAACTGTTATTAAAAGCAAAATGATATTATCAGTCGTACTTTTTTTAAAGAGTCGTTACACTGTATCCAAAAAGAATATATTTGATCATGGCTGTTATAATTGAACTATTTCGTGTAGCAGAAGAAACTTATATTTCATCTAACTAATCTATTTCTAAGTGACAATAGATGTCACTACAGGTCAAATCATTTGGTTCGATTAACAATATATTTCTTTGTCGAAAAGTCTTTTCTGCTATTTTCATGCCATCGCTAAAGGCTGCACGCTATTAGATTTCCTAGAGTTTATTTATATTTTTAATAATATTTCAAAATCATTTAATGAATTTTCTTTCAGATTTCTTTCTTTTTTTAATACTTACGATTTTTATTAATTATCGTTTTCTTACGAAAAAAATTCTCTTATTTTTGAAAATTCAAGTAAGTTACATTATTTAGAATGTGTTTGTCTGATTATGAATAATTATTATGAAACAGTTAATTAAGGAATATTTTTTCCGTGGATTTATATACAAAAACAAATCAATTTAAGAGGCCAGGCTTTGTTGAATTGCCTAGAAAAGCGACTTTCTTTTCTCTTACATTAAGCTCATTAGAGCTGGCGTGACCATATGAACTCACTAAAAATTTTCAGAAATGAGTCAGTAAACGGTGCTAATACCCATTAAAAAAACAACAACAAAAAAACATGCAATAGTTAAAAAAGACACCTTTTAAAATATTTTCATCTTTTTAAATCATAATACATGCTGTTTACAAATTAGTTGGGCAATTTCGTAAGTTAAGAACTTCCGAAATATTAAATGAAATTAACTAGTTGAAAGTCAGGATAGTAGTGCCAATGTTTATTCATAGATGGCATTAGGTGTCATAACTGGTGCTATCGCTTATCGAGCGGTAATCATTCTTGTTAGGCATTACGATAATGGAGACGTACAACGACGCTGAAAAAGCGAAATGCTGTCTTTGGTTTCATGAAACTCATTCTGCTGTGCAAGTACGACTCTAATGCCATCTATGTATAAACTTCGGTAATATTACTAATAGTCTGACATTCAAGTAGATAATTTCATTTATTATTTTGGAAGTTCTTAACTTACGAAATTGCCCAACTAATTTGTAGACACCTTGTATAGAAATTGCATTAACTAATTTATAATTAGTTTCATTTTCATGAATAACCTTCTAACCACAATAGCTGTTAACGGGTTAAAATTTTGTTGGTTTATAGTATTTTAAACAAACCTGCATTCAAAATTTTAATGAGATTAAAAAATTTCGCCAGTTGTCTCTATAGTCAATAAAAAGGAATATTTATTCTAAAAATAGTTTTACTGCAGCTTGTTCAGGCGATTTCATGAAACTGTCTAGTCAGTTTATTGTAAACAATTACCATCTTGAGACGAAAGAAGCGCACATGAAAGGACAAAAAATTTTGCTATACCAGTTAATATTCTTAAAATATGTTTACTTATACTAGGGGGCTCTGCCCCCTACGAGCTACGCTCGCCATCCCCGTTCAGGCACACCAAAATCCAAAAAGCACGCTAATTTGATCGGCTTTAAAAATATTGAATTAAAATTTAAACAAAAAACAGTACCGATCTCTTTGTAAACGGGTTTCCATTCGTTTTCCTTGGATTGGGGATTTTTAAGGCCAAATCTGCTGCTGTTACGAGATACAACGGCTGTTTTCGTATTTAATTAACAAAATTAGTTAAACATTTGAAAATAAGCTAATGTAAAATGAATTAAGTAAACAGTGCCATTGTCTACCGCTTAACAGCGCTATAAGATAGTTCTTTTAAATAATTCATTTTAAATGTATCGTTTCAAATCTGACATAATTTACACCAAAGTTTTATTTCTCTGATTAATATTCACGTGAAAATACTTTTTGGTGTTAGAAGGAAATATTATTTGCGCTGTCTTCGAATTCACGATAATAGTTGAAAAGATTATCTCAAAATATCTCGCGCAAATATATTTTTCAATTTAAATTGTTTTGCTATATTTTTTGCCATTTTAAATATGACGTAATTTCCTCAAATTACAAGTTTTAACGCATAATAATGATTTTTTTTTATTTTAAGATTTTGTTTCTCTTTTAAAATTCAAGTGTAAATATGGTTCGGCACAGATGACATATACGTATTGGCGCAATTTTTTTCTGACGCCAATTTCACATACGCAACGGGTACTTGACTGGTGGTAAAGTGTCGTTTTGCTTGATATGGTAACCCGGATGATGCTGTTTGTGCTATTGATGTTTTCGCCAAATTGGCGTCGGAAAAAAATTGCGCCAATATGGGGCGTATATGACATCTGCCCCTATGGTTTTTATGACGTAATTTTTCTGCTTTTAACACATAATCATTTAATTCTAATTTTAAAGTTTTTTTTTTTTCTGTTTGTAATAGCCACGTGTAAATATTTTTTAATTTGAAGTAAACAATATTGTTTGCGCTGTTTACACAACTGGCAACAGTTTAAATTATTAACATTTTCTAAAATTTGTAAAAAAACATCTCTCGAAATGCTGAAAATTTGAATTTAAAATTGAAATAAAACCTATGATAAAATGAGTCAAATAAGGGAAATAAATACAATCTGCACACTGGGAACTTATAACGTATAAAATGATCTAAAAATGACTAAATTCTCATGTATAGTTTTTGCTCCAATAAAACTTTTTTAATGGAACGATTTTGTCCAACTTTAGCATTAAATATCTCTTAAAATAATTCTTCGATTTGAAAACTGTCTGCATCAGCGTATTTATCAAACATTTCTCTATAATACCACCGATTTTCATATTTTTGTATGCAACAGGTTTTTTAATATTAACAATGAAAGGCAATGCTTAAGCATTCAAATTGGATGCCGATCTACCCGGAATATCTACGCAGATTTTCATTGGTCCATTTCCAAATCAAAACTTTTTTTATATATAGAAGGATATACTTAAGTTTTTTTAATTTTAAACTCTTTTCAAATATTTATATTTTATTAGTGAATGAACAGGACTGTAGGGATAATTATAAAAAAAATTTCGGCAATATTCAGTAATGGCTAGATTTTATTATTTACATTCCGTTATCTATCGTTGATTTATTTTTCACTGATGTAGGAAAAATTATCTAGAAATATTTGAATAAAAATTACAATCTATTTTTAATTATTCCAAGTTTTAAAATATACCATGTAGATTAAATGGTGAATATAAACGGCTTTATTTTTCTTTAGATGGTCAAAAGAAAAATGAGTTGTTGACGCATGAACAACAGATTTAAAAAACTGTCTTGTACTCAGGATGTTTACAATTACCGTATTTGGCACATTATAATAACTATAATATTCAAGTTTTGATGCTTCTTACATCATGAAGAGGAAAAAGGAGTTTGTAGATTGTTGAGTACAGTAACATATTGTCAGAGAGAGTAAAAGGTTAAGGAAAAATTTACACTTAACTTTATGCTTACTCTTATATAAATGTACAATTGGTTTAGAAAACCTTTTTTAAAACTAAGGAGCTTTTCAAATACAGGGAAGTCGTAGAACCCTCTTCGATGCAGTTTTGATGACTCATTGTAACAAAGCAATAGCTTTCATGGGTGCATTATTACATCAGGAGAATAATGCCATTTTCACCATTCTTTTCTTTGCATTAAACTAATCTCTATATCGTCTTATGGAACTTTCAACAATTTTGCTTTTAAATATGACCTCAAATTCAATAATTATGTGTTTCCCAACTTTTCCAAAGCATTCTTTTAATTAGAGCAATGGCAATTTTAACTTTATTCCATCATAAATGACCCAACTTGTCATTCTTCTTCTTCTTCTCATTTTGCGGAAGGTATTAGGACTTCTAGTTTAACATATGAATTATCTGCGGTGATAGATTTTTTGTTTTCTCCTTCGTCAGTCAAGTGGCCGCATTTTTTTTCTGCCTTCTATTTCTTTCAAGGTCTTCCTGATCTTCCACGTTATTTTTTGTATTTTGAAACTTCTTTTTAGGGGTTTTCTTAACTGTTTCTGTCTTGGTAATCTACGCAAACTTATCTCCCCGTACGTAGGAGAAATTGCAATCTGCTATAACTTATTTGAAGAGCTAGTTGACGGTGTGGCAGCATTGTCCGTTGATGTAAGGTGTCAACTATGTTAATGATACTAATGGATGAATCATCGCTCTCATTTATCTTCTTTTGGCATTACAAGTCTAGAACGAAGCTCGAGTCTTTTTCTGTATAGGAAAAATTCATGTTTACAATATTCTCATCTGGAAATATCAAAATATTGTTCACAATCACCAGTAATTAAAAGAATAACGGCGAATTGTAAAGAACATAATGCATGTAACAGAAATCTTAACGAGGAAATACTGGTAAATAGTTCTACAAGAAAATATATCACTAACCCCAATAAAGAGTAAAATGAATGTTCAAGTATAAAATTCGTTTGGGAACTTTTATACCTCATCAAACCGTTTTGTAATCTACGCTACCAACTTTAGTTAAAAAAATCAGGAATTAGCAACATCACTTACGGACGATGGCGCGATACGAGTTCTCGCATCCATTAGTTCTCCCAATACTCGGTTAAGAGCTAGAATCAATTGCTCACAATTACCTCAAGTTTATGTTTATACCAACTGATACTACATTTTTGGCAGCTACTAGAATAAGTCATATTAATTAGACGTTATTTATTTACATATTAAAAAATAAATAGCTCATACGTCTGAATTATGCGAGTTTTATTTTTCTCGAAGTGCTTCAAATATGCATTTAGTTATTATTTAAATTTAATAAAAATCAAAGTAAACTTAACTTCTTATAAACAAAACTCGAATGAGAAGTGTTATGTAAATATGCATTTAAATTTTTGTACGAGGTTTACTAAAGTCCACGTAACTAAAATAGAAAAACGAAACGTTTTAAAGTTGTAAATTTTAGGGTAATGTGAACAAAATAATAAGTGTCCGTTTATTTTTCATCAAATTCATGTTATTCATTTCAATGCATGTTTACTCATTAGACGCTGACATTTCACAACATTATGTTTGTAATTTTTAAAAAAATTTTATTGCGAATATATAAATTTTAAAAATTTGTATCACATATTTTATAAACGCCTTTTATTTTCAAGGAAAAAAAAATGTTAATTCATTCTAGTTGCAAAAAAATTAGAAATGTGAAGGCAATAGTGCAGAATGTTTTGAAAATTTTTATCAATAAATTTCGGATTATGTCCATAGATGTACTATAAAGAAAGAAATAATATTCAGCAATTCTAGATACAGATATTCTAGCTAACTGTGTAGTAAATGTAATGTACCGCTACATAGTAAATGATTTAAAATTTTTCATATTGCAAAAATGTAGTTGGTTTTATCAAGTTGCATTTTCACAATTGTTATCATATATGAATAACAAATGGCGTCACTGGAGAATTTTAAAGGATTTTTGAATTTTCCGTTGCTTCTTCCAGTTTGAATATAATTTTAGACGATGTAACATGTAGGTTGTTTCCTGCCGATTTGTCTTTTTAGAAAATTTTACTCCTGGAGACGGTTTTGAAGATTAAACCGGAACGTTGAGTTTTATTTTAATCATGGGTTTTTAATTTTACATCACCTTTAAAATTATGAATAATGTTAACTTTTGATAGCAACCGCTATTTTATTTATTATTCGGTCTTACAACCTAAAGTCCTTAATTATTATTATCATATCTCACAAAAATAAAAATAAAATTGTAATATCGCTTTTCTTCCTTAATTAGTCGTTAATATGTGCAAAATAAAGTTTTATTTCATTTATGTCACGTATAAGAAGGCACAGTCATTATTGGGTTAATACTAAAGGAAATGTGAAAAAAATTTCAAAGCTTTAACAAGCGCCTTTTTTTAATTTAAATATATCTCTGTTATTAATAATGTTACAAAAAACCTGCAATTATTACTTAAGAAAAGATCATAATAATGTATAAAAGTTTGATAATTTAGTTACCTATAGCAGAGGGCACTCTATTATCGACGAAATCTTTTTCAAAAATAAATGTTCTACTCTGACGCCTAGCAATCCAATTCTTCTGCACTCTGAGAACCTAAAATCAAATTTAGTCGACATTTCTTCGGATATGGAGATGGTGGAGTAGAGGTCACCATGAGAAAAGGAAAATAAGGAAAAATAATTGACCTCAATTGTTCCGAGTGAGAGATATGCTATGCTACATTTTCTCTAAAAGCTTTTTCATATTGTCTCAGTGTAATATATTTTCGCTTTTAGTTTTTACGTTGAGTTCAAGTTTTTTATGTTAAATATAGATTTGAGTTAATTAAATGAAAAATAATTACAGTGTAATCTCCCTGCGCGACCACCTCCCTGAACGATAATTTTTTCATGGAACGAAATTTATTCCCATAGACTCAATACTAATTTTACCTCTATTCAGAGACCATCCCAGTTGAACTCCTTCCATGAGCGACCAATTTCTTTGAAGAAAATGAAACAAATTCCCTTTTTTTCCTTGTCGCTTGAAGAAGGTTTTATTAGAAAAATAATTCAGGGGGGCACATTATTCATCAAACTTCTAAACTAAGATTTAAAGTCCGGTATTAGATTTTATTTTAAATTCCAATACTTTTAAGTGTTTAAACCCCTGTGTGGCTTTTTAGTCAATGAATTTAACGCTGATGACGAATTAAGAATGACAGTCAATAAACTCATCTGCCCTATTCTGTTAGGAAACTCTGAAAAAAATAGATAAATTAATAAAATCGTCATGATTTGTTCGCGTCCAAAAAAAAAAAAAAAAATTGTATTTATTTATTAGAATTCGAAAGGATGTGTAAATAAAAGTTATGAAAGATAATATCGTAAAAGCGAAGCAAACGTAAATATGTTCATTTTTTAAACTCTGCAGTAATTAACTTGTACAAATATCTTTTGTTTTGATACTTGCATTTTTAAAATTTTTTCTAATGTGAAAAATAAATTTTAGTAACATTGTTAACTTTTTACCTTTTTCAACAATTAAAATCTAGATTTAAACATGACCTCCATTAAGAGACCACCTCTCGAAGCGACCATTTTTTATTGGAACAGAACGTAGTCACTTTAAGGGGGTTTTATTGTATTAGATTTTGATTTAAAAAAACACGTCTGCTCTGTATGTACATATACTCCCAACGTGACTCATGACTCCCCATGTAGATTTTAATTTATTAAATATAAAAGAAAAAAATTATTAAACTTTAAATTCAAAAAGCAAATCCCTCCAATACATATAAAATCCTAATGTAACTATTTTAGAAAGAATTTAAACATTCTCATGTAGTAGTCAGACTGTAAGTAAAATTTAGTATGTTTTTATTCATGCGCGTTATTGGAGATGGTGTGTAAAGCACAAATACTTGTTTCACAAGATCACAGAAATGAATTCTAGTACATTACTAAGATTACTAGTTGTGAGTGGTAAGTGCTTAAAGTGAGTTTGAAATGTAATATATTAGTTGAAACTGCACACAACAATACAATACACGCAACAATATAATTGGGAAAATGTTTCAATGATTTTAAAATATATTTTTCTATTTGTAATTTTAATTATTTATGTCTTAATTATACCCTCTGAAAACTCTTAAACTACGACTTAAGAAACAACAATAATAGCACATAAAAATTTTATAATTCAGTAGCATCTAGAACGGGAAACTATTTTAAAGCAGAAACCTATTTAAAAAATAAATATACTATTCTACTCTGACGCCTACCAAATCTTCTGCTCTCTGAATGCAGAAAATAAACTTTAGTCGCTATTTTTTCTTATATTGAAAGAAATTAGTAAAGGGCACTTTGAGAAAAGGAAAAGAAACACAAGTAATTGACCTGAATTCTTCCGAGTTAGAGAATTGTAGAGCTATATTTTCACTAAGAGCTTTTTCATGTTGTCTCAGTGATATACCGGGCGTTTCAAAAGTTCGGTGCGAAAGTAAAACACGATAAAAAAAGATCTATGGGTTGGAGAGCCATGCGATTTGCAGATAAATATTCAGCACGGTACGGGATTTTGCATGACAACAGCAAAGAAATTTGTTCAAAATCTCTACAATAGAGGGCGCTACTGCAGATAATTCCATATTGCTCACACAACGTAAGATTTGGATACAAAAAAGTGTACATACAGAATTTTGTAATGTTTTTGTATCAAAATGTTGTGTTTTGTGACCAATATAGAAATATTCCATGGAATTATCTGCAACAGCGCTTTCTACTGTCGAGATTTTGAACTAATTTCTTTATTGGTGTCATACAAAATCTCGAATCACGCTGAATCTGCAAACCACGTGTCTATCCGACCCATACATCTTTTGTATTGTGTTTTACTTTCGCATGGAACTTTTGAAATACCCGATATATTCGCTTGTACTTTTCTTTCGCGTTCAGCACTCCTTCTCTTGTGTTAAGCATATATTTCAATGATATCACAAAATGATTAGACTGTTTTCAAAATCATTGTAGAACAACAAATTAATATTAGGTTGAGCAAAAAGTTCTGGGAAATTTTTAATCTAATAGTTACCAGAATTTGTATTGTATATAGGAGTACTAGTGGTATATTTATAGGAGTTCAGGAACTTTGGCTCCAAAATGCCTATTGAACATTATGATTTGCATCTGTTGAGCCGGAATTATTAGAGAAAAGGCCTAACGATTCTGGAAGCCGTCGATGAGATTAATGAGGATGAAGGCGCTGGTAACGGCGACAAATTTAGCCAGAAAATCCGGAATCTGGCAGAACGGTGGCAGAAAGTCGTGGACTATGATGGTATCTACTTTAAAGAATAGTCCTTGTTGCTTTTGTTGTTAATTTGTGCATAAAAACGCAATTTTCACAAATTTCCCAGAACTTTCTTCTCAACCTAGTAAAATATATAAAATGCAAGTTGAAGTATCAGAGACCTACAAAAGCTATAAAACCTATAAATTATAATACATTCAATGGAAAGAAAGCTGTCAAGGGCATATTGCTATTCGAGGAAATACTGCTGCAATAACTCCAATCAGAATTTAAAAGACAAACATTTACGTCATAATAATCTTTTATCATTCTAAATTGTTCTTTGAATTTATTTTTCAAATGTTTAGGAATCTATGGTAACACGAATTTTATTTAGGTAATATACGCAAAAGAAAATATCGTATTGTAAAAACCGAAACTGCATTTTAACAACATAAATATCTTTAATTATTATGATAAGAACTTCATTCAGGTTATGAAATAATCCGTCTTTATAGGATGATCAACTACAAAGAGATTCAATATTTTTCTTTAATTTTGATCAATTAGAAAAATAAAATACAATGAAAGATACACAGTCAAAACATTTATACTTATCTTAATATCTGCAGATCTGACTACATATATATTTTTTTTATTCTTAAAAAAGCCTGTCTACTTATAGCCTTATAATGTCTCAGGTAAACATAAAGGTTCGCTAATTCGATTTTGGTGAGTTTCAGTGAATCATCTATATTTCAAAATTATTCTTTTTTGGTAAAAACGTTTTTAGAGTTTTAATATATCTTTAATTTTATCCTAAGGAAACCTTGAAAACTACATTTTTTTCTCAAATATCCTTTGCTAACTAAAACTATTTTATCTTTACTTATTAAACTACTTTAAGAGATTCATCAAATAAAAATAATGAAGAAATTTTTAAATTGTAACTGCGACATTTAGCAATGAACATTTTATACAGAAATTACAATAACTATAAATATTTTCTGAAAATACAACATTATTAGTACTCAAAGAAACGTTAACTAAAATTATTTTTGAAAGCATTTTAGTTCAACGTGACGTGATTAATGTTTATTATATTTTAAATTTATGAAAAAAAGAGACTTCTGATTCATATGAACTTAAAAATATTTAACATTTATTAACATAAATATATTAATGAAAAACAAACCTAAAATGATATTCATCAAGTAGAAAATTAACGTTGCGATTTGTAAAAAGAATTTTGATAGACTTGTGTTTTATCGATGGATATTTAACAAATAAATTTAAAGATAGGTAATTTAAATAAAAATGTATTGACATAAAATCGCATCAGAAGTTTCAGATTTTTAATAATTGTTTGTGAAAATTGCAACACCATAATAAAGAAATGACACGATTGAACTGAGAATTTTAGAGAATGCAAAGTATAGTGTGCTATGCAAATGATTCCAATTTCAGAGTCACAACATATGTGTGACCTGAGCAGAGCCCTCTAAACTGCTGCTGAAACCGTATAAATAGAGGACTGTAGCGGGACGTTGAAATTTGTCTATGGTTAACTGCTAGTGGTAAACGTTAGATGAGACGTTTCTACGCCTTTTCGACGATAGAGGGCAACATTTAAACAAGTGACGGAGTTTGAACGGGGAGAGTCATCAGCCTTCTTGAAGAAGGATGTTCCTATTGTGCAATAGCAGCTCATGTGCAGCGTAACAGCAGCAGCGTGATCCGAGTTTGGAAGCAATTGACCGACGACGATTGGACAACTCGGAAATATGCGAGTGGACCCCGGACGTTGGCGTCAAAGCGCGATGATAGACATGTGGTTCGCATGGCGCTGACAAACCGTACAGCTTCATCTAGACAGTCGGTAGCACAATGGTCAACTACTACAGGTGTGTCAGTGTTTTCTTGGTCGAATCGTAGACGTCTGCTGCACCGTGGACTGCGTGGAAGAACTCCTCTATACATGATCCCCTTCGCTCAAAATCAACAACGCCTGCTGCTGCAATGGGCTCATGAGCATAGAGTCTGGCGTGCAGATTGGCAGCAAATGGTCTTTTCTGACGAATCACGATTTAATTTGTGATGCCATGGTGATCGCTTTCATGTTAGACGCATTTCCCCTTCAGTGCATTGTCGAACGTCATAAAGGATGAACACCCGGAGTTGTGGTCTGGGTGCGATTGCATGCTATGGACGATCTCAGATGCTACGAATTTTTAATATCCTGAACAGCAAAAAATACAAGAAGTGCTGGAGCTCGAAGTCGTTCCTTTCCTTCAAGGCATTCCTGGAGCTATATTTCAACAGATAATGCACGACCACATATTGCAAGAAAGGTTCCAGAGTTCTTGTCAGCATATAACATAAAGCTTCTTCCATGACCTGCATATTCGCCGGATATGTCGCCTATTGAAAATGTGTGGAATTTCGTTTATCGACGTCTCGCTCAAGATCTTCGTCCTACAGCTTCTATAGATGAACTTTGAGTATGCCTACAAACAATAAGGAATGCGCTTCTCGAGGTTGACATTCAAAATCTGTTCGAGTCCATGCCGCGTCGTATAGCAGCCCTTATTGCATCTCGTGGCGGCTACACCAAATACTGATTTCGCACACTTAATGTTGTTTTTATTGCTTTGAAAATATAATCCTTTGTTTTTACCAATACCAGTCGTTTGTGTATTAAATTTCATTTTATTCTGATGATTCCTTCATGGTGTTGAAGTTTTCACAAACGTGGGTACATAAATTATTTGTCGAAACAAATGTCTGAAAGTCAAAATTTTTAAACATGTTAAAAATATCAGATTGCTCAAATTCTCATAAGTTTAAAAATATGCAAAATGTGTTTAAAAAATGAACATGGTCAAACCTAATATTTTTTAAATATTTATATTCGTATTTATACATGGGAATTTACATACAAATGAAATAGATAAATATATATTTAAATTTATATTGTAAACTAGCAGACCCGCCTGGCGTTGCCCGGGGTATGTAAATAATATCCTTAAACAAAACTTAAGTTTGCATGATTTTATATCTTTGGAAATTCTTTTAAATGAACCTAATTTCGGAAGCCCCATTTCCTTCCGCAGCATCTAGTGTGTTCCAATCAAACTTCTTTTCTAAGGAACCTGTAATCTAGTTCCCCGCTATCTATGGCAGCATTTACCGGAAGTGCCCGCACGTGCTGGAGACTATCGAAAACCAAGTTGAGTGAGACAAACCTCGTAGGAATCAAGCCCATAGAATAATAAAAAAAGAATGCACCATTAATGTTAGAAAATATTGGTAACTAAAGTCCAAGATAAAATTTCATAATACAGAAAGTAGCTGAATTGTAACCTAAGTTGAAGGAAGAAAATCCCGTTGAAATTCGGCCCTTAAACCCGAGGAAATATTGCGTCCCCAAGCGGTGGAAGATGCCCCTCCCCTTGTAAATTTCATGACTTACAGTTAACATTAACACATATTTAATAAATGGATGAAATCTCTTATCTAAAGATACCTTTAAAGTAACGAGATTTTTAATTTACGGCTGTAGTGAATAGACGTAAGTTGATGCTGGAAAAGGAGATTAATGTTCGAAAAAGGTGGTAGCTGAGGTATAAAGAAAGACCGGGCCCTGGGGGCCAGAGTGATATCTAGAAAGTAGTTGGGTATACGAAAATTTAGCAGTGGTTTTAAAGTAGCTTGAAGACGCTACAACTAAGTTAAAGAAAATTGCAATAGAATAGGATAGTTTTTAAAGAAGCTGCAACAAAGGCCCCAAGAAGACGATTCAAAATTGGTGGTAGCTGAAGTCTGCAATTTTTTTTTTGTTGTTGTTCATGTAGTAGCTGGAGAACCTAAGAAGTTGTTAAAAAAAAAGTTCGTGAATCGAACCATTTTTAAAGAAGCTATAACAGGGGGCCCAAAAGCGTCCAACTGATAGTTGAAAGTAGGACCCTAAAAGGAAAACGTGTTTAAATGTTGTAGTAATTAGCGTTTTAGATTTTGAATTAGTCAAAATTAATCATAGGATACGAAATAATCATTAGAATAATATTTTAAAGAAATGACAAAAATGGTGTAAATGCTTATAAAGGGGCCCTACAGCCCCAATAAAAATATGAGGGTGTTTGTCTAGGGAGAAGAGCCCAAGACTCAATTTTAAAATTATGCAATCAGAAGGTGAGAAAATTAAGGGGTGAAAAATGAATGGCACACCTGTAGGGCCCCGGATCGGGTCCTACAGGACCGTAAGGTGCCCCAGGATTTAAACTTGAATATAGTAACAGGAGAATGACTAAATGCAAAAATGGTAAATATGAAGATCGGATTAAGAGGGGCAATTTATTAATAATTTATGGGACAAAAGCTTCAAGGAGCCTTGTACCGGGGACCAAGGGGGAAGGGACTTAAGTGGTATGTAGTTTGGTATAAAGACACTTTTTAGTAGTTTTTAAAGTAATCAGAGGACGCTAGAACGACGGTAACGAAATTTGCAAGGAATTCGGATCATTTTTAAAGAATCAAGCCCCCCAAGAAGGCGATTAATATTCAAAATTGATGGTAGTTCAAGTCTGAATTTTTTTTTTTCGTTTATGTAGTAGCTGGAGCACGCACTTAAGAAGTTAGGAAAAAAAAGCAAGTAAATCTGACTATTTTTAAGGGAATTATAATAGGGGGCTCCAAAGGGGCCAACTGATAGTACAGAACAGTGCTCTAACTCGAAAACATGTTTAAATGTTTTAGTACTTAGCGTTTTAGATCTTCAATTAGTCAAAATTAAGCATAGGGTATGAATTAATCATTAGATTAATATTTTAAAGAAATGAGCAGAAAATGGGATAAATGCTTAAAAAGGGCCCTAGGGCCCCAATAAAAATATGAAGTTGTTGGTCCAGGGAGAAGAGTCTAAAACTCAATTTTAAAATTATGCAATGAGAAGGTGAGAAAATTAGGGGGTGAAAAATACATGGCAAACAAAATGTTCAAGGAGTCCCGAATCGAGCCCTACGGGACCCTAGGGTGCCCCAGAATTTGAACTGGAATATAGAAACGGGAGAATAAATAAATTGAAAAATTGGTTCCAAAAATGAAGATCGGATTAAGAGGGGCAATCTATTAACAATTTATGGTGCAAAAGCTTCAAGGGCTCTGTACCGGATCCCAGGGGGTCAGGAACTTAAGTGGCATGTAGTTTAGTATAAATATACTTTTTAGTAGTTTTTAAAGTAATCAGATGATGCTAGAACAATGGTAAAGAAAATTGCAAGGTATTCGGATCCTTTTTAAAGAACTTCACAAAAGTCCCAAGAGTGCGATTAATATTCAAAATATGTGGTAGCTGAAGTCTGCATTTTTTTTTTTTTTCGTTCGTGTAACAGCTGGAGAACCTAAGATGTTGTTAGAAAAACAAAAAGCTAGTGAATCGGACTATTTTTAAGGGAGTTATAATAGGGGGCCCAAAAGAGGCCAACTGATAGTTGAGAACAGGGCCCTAACATTTAAACATGTTAAACGGTTTTAGTACTTAGCGTTTTAGATCTTCAATTTGTCAAAATTAATCATAGGATATGGAATAATCATTAGAATAATATTTATTAAAAATGCGCAATGATGGTGTAAATGCTTAAAAAGGGGCCCTAGATATAGTGGCCTAGCACTGCGATACTGGTGAAGTAATATTAAAAAACTCTGTGATAGAGCTTCAAAGCAAAAGCAATCGAAACTGTGACAAACAAAACATTTTTTTAAACCCTTGTGATATATGTAAAAGGTACTTAATTTCAAAATTAAAATTCAGGTAATTTATTCTTGTTTCTATTTTGCTATTGCTTTACTTTTATGAAGCACTTGTTACCGTAATAAGAAATTTTGCATATATTTCTCCTTAATCTTAAAATTGAAGCATTCTCGATTATCCGAAAATTTCTATTTTCCGAAAGATGATCGGTGCCAATTACTTCGGATAATCGAGGTTCTACTGTATGTGCAGATATTTTTAGTTAAAATATTATACATCTATTACATTTTATTGTTATAATATTTTCCATGTTGATTGATTTTTACACCGTAAAATATGATTTGCATCCCAGTCTTGACAAAAATTCACTCTTAAATTACACAAAAAAAAAAAAAAAAAAAAAAAATACATTAAGAAATTATCCTAAGCGCAAACGTATATTTTCGCGCAATACTTCATTTGCTTAATATCACTTTGAATATTAAAAGGCGATTCAATTACAATATTCAAATGTAAAACGTTGTTTGCGAAATACCTCATTTTCTGGTATTTAAATAAGTATTTTATTATCATAATAGAAATACATATGCTTCTGTATTATAAATATAAAAAATTTATCTTTATCAAAAATATCTTATTTATTATGAAAAATATAAAACAACCAAAAACCTTATAAAACAATTTGGGGCGCGAAGGATTCGAACCCATAGCCCTAGTCTCGAGTTCAAAGCGATATCCATTCAGCCATCTAGCTCGCCTTTCATTTGCACCAAATTATCTTTATAATTAGTACCGTAATTAATCAAACCGTGATTTGTTCGTGGACGAACTGAATGTTTATTCCATCAACGATAAAGACCCACTCCATGTTCCTGTCTCCTGAGCTCGCGCGCGTGGCGCGCGTGCATCTTGAACACATCCATTGCTATTCCGGTTTATTTAATTTCTTCTGAGAAAACTTATACAACCAGCCTACCGAAAGCAAGCGGATTAAAAAAAGCCGAGAAAAAGGCGTATTTTTGGTGAAAGTGAGTTGCGTTTGTAAATTAATTACTCAGCTATTAATTAGAATATTAAAATTCTGAAAGTCAGGTGCATTAGAAGAGGCCTTGGACTCTCTTCAGAAAAATCTTGAACCTCGTACGCGCCGTAGATTTTGCTAGCCATCGCCGACACACACACACACACACAGAGCGATCTGTATTATAAATTAATTATTATAGATATTTTATTATTATAGATAACAAAAAATTAAAATCTTTATGAAAAATGCTTATTTCCTATTTCTTTTGAATAAAATATTGAATACGTAAAAACACCGTGCATTTTAAACAAAACACACACTTTCGTCTTAACATGGAAGACTAGATGAAGATTTATTTAAAATATACTAAATAGTACAATTGAAGATTTTGAAAAATGATAAATACATTTTCCAGTAAAAAATATCTCCATATATATATTTGAATTTTCCAAAATTTGTAGCTTTTTTCTGAATTTCCGTACAGCAAACACCTTGTACAAAGTTTAAGCTAGGAATTGTGCCAAGCGTGCTTCGAATGGAGTCGGAAAGTGGCAACGCTGCCAGTGTCCGCACCTCTGTTTTCTAGATGGGTTTTTAATTAATATATCGGCTAATTACCGAACAATTATTAAATATGTAGTAAAAAATTGTTATAAACAGTCCTTGGATATTTTCGCGTCGATAGATGCCTGGAGCAAACTCTCCTGCTGAGCCTACCGCGAAGTAAACTTTGTATGTCACGGAAAATGCAATTTTCGCAAAAACTATATAACATAAGATAATCGCTATAGTTTTTCATCAAGGTTTATATAACCTCTAATTACCCCTAGTTTTTTTTTCTTAATTTTAGTTTCAGTATATTCGGAAAAGGGGGGGGGGTACATCTTTGCAGCGCATTTTCGACAATATCGCTTAAAATATAATATATAAAATTAACACAAATATATTTTTGAGTTCAACCTTACGAAATATTTCGAATGATTCCCCACACAATATACAGATTTTTTTCAAGTATCTTAATAAACCGCTCTAAGGTTTTCATAAAAAATTGTGATTGGCTACTACAGTATAAATATGTGCGTAAATAGCATTTGTAACTCTGGTAATTTTAAACTTTTCTCATTCCATAATTTTCGAGAATGACGGCTGTTTCGAGAATAACAGACAGACACACGAATGATCTTATAATGGTTCCGTTTTGAGTTTTTAAGTACGGAACCATAATAAAGTAAAAATGGTAATATTAAAAAAATAGTAAGTACTGCTGATATAGAAACGAACAGCTTTCAATTATTTATTTATTTTCAATTGCTAAAATTAGGGGAAATTTCCGGGCAGACGGGAAAAAAAAAAAAAAAAAAAAAAAAAAAAAAAAAAAACAGGTTTATTTCAGAAACGCTTCCGAATAATGGACAAATGTGCCCATTATTCGGAGGTGTCAAATATTTAGAGGTAAAAATACGGAAATAAAACTTGCGTATGAATTGAAAAAGTGTTCCTTAAGTAAATTTGCCTGCTATTTGGGACTATCGGTTACGATAGTTTTACTGTACATAGATAATGATACAGTGAATAAAATTATACTATTGTCAAAATCGTTAAAAAGCTTTTTCTTTTCGATCTTGGCTAATCACGGCAAACCATTTTCCAAACTGGCTGGCCAAATCCCGCATCATTAAAAAATCAGATATATTCCAGTCAATTTATAGCGAAATTTTCTAACACTCGAAATAGCCGTAGTCGGGGTTTAGCTTTAACACTCTCTCTCTATCTCTCTCTCACACACATATATATAGGAGAGGCGTTCAACCATAGTAGGCCAAGTCCATCAGATAGTCCGTTTAGACGGTGCATAAAATATGTTTTATCCACTCCCACAGTAAGCCAAGTTTGTAAACAGATTATATGTATGATAAAGTATATGAAAACAAACATGGTTCACTGTGGGAGTGAATAAAACACACATTACGCACCTTCTAAACGGACTATCTCATTTTTTTTTTTTTTTCAAAATGAACTTTATCTACCATGGTTATGAACCCCTAATATATGTATTTATACATATGCGAATATTTTTTTAGATATAAAGGTATATGTAAAAATCATTAAAATGTTTTAAAAGAGTGTCCCGGTCATTTAATGTTATTAACGAATTAAATATCTTTTAATTAAAAAAATTCAACGAAACCAAAACAAATAGAAAATGGGAGCTTGGAATATGACATACAATATACAAAATTGAGAATACTCCTTATCTTAATCTAGTTATTCACAGAGTAAAAAAATGCTATTCAGCATGCAACTTTTAAAGTATCATTTAAAATACATAACTTCTACAATTTCATAATCCAGATAGTGAATCATTAGAAATTTAAAAATAATACATTTAAATATGTAGTAAAAAAGTTTAAAATTAGGTTATTAGCAATAATATGATATTCATATAGTTACTTAAATATAAGGTAAATGATAAAGATGAAATTAACAAAACATATTTCGAAAGAATTTTATCGCAATTAAAATACGACCTGTTTTACCAATGTATATTTTTGACGTAGTCATTTATCGTTTAAGTGCCCAAAATACTAAAAATGTAGAAAAAAAGTTTACCTTTTGAAAAATCTGTGGAAAAACATAAAAAAAAAAATCTATCACCCAAACGTTTTTCAATAATATGGGAAATTAATCACTTTGAGGAATTTTTGACTACAGAATGTGTTGAAATTTCTGGTTCTGAAGCACGTTGTTAGTATCTTAAAAAAAAAAAAAAAAAAAAACTAGTTGGATGTGCCAATCCCAAAACTTTCTTCTATCTTATACATCTTAATATTTCAAAACCTAGTTACACATGTTAATACTTCAATATTATTAGTTCAATACTATACCAACTTTGATTTTCATCTTAAATTTCTGCTCAAGTCAATTAAACGGACTAAAAACGAGTTAATCTATATCATAATATATGTTAAAATTATTAATTTTTCCTTATTCTGTCGTTATCAGCTGTTTGCGAATAGCCGGCATAGCAGGAAGCGAGTTCCCGCCGCTGCATGAGCCGCCGATGCACAATAGAACTACGAAAAATCAAGAAAAGTATACAAAAATCGCTAGCACGGAGCCCCTTTACCGCGCAATATTTCCAAATTCAAGGAGAACCTGTTGGCCAAAGCCAAAAACAAGCACAAACATTTTGGTTCAATTGTATGCATAATTTTATACGCTGTTCGATGGTACAATAATGAAAATGGCACAGATATCGGAATTATAGCGCCCCCTTCTTTCGGAATTTTTTCAAGTTCAGGGAGGACTTGTTTGCCATAGCCAGAAACATGCACAAAAAATTTGGTTCAATTATATGGATAACTTCGTACACTTTTCGATGGTACAATAATGAAAATGGTACAGACATCGCAATTATAGTGCCCCCTTCCGGCAGAATTTTTCCAAATTCAGGGAGGACCTTCGTGACATGATCAAAAATAAACATATAAAATTTGGTTCAATTCTATGCATAACTTCATACACTTTTCAGCGGTACAATATTCAAAATGGCACAAAAATTGTACAAAAATCGCTATTACAGCGCCCTCTACGAGCGATTTTTTTACAAATTAAGGGAGGACCTCCTTGCCATAGCCAAGAACTTAAAATTTTTTTTGGTTCAATTCTATGTATAACTTCATACACTTTTCGATGGTGCAATATTCAAAATTGCACAAAAATCGCTATTACAGCGACCCCTACCGGCGAATTTTTTCCAAATTCTGGGAGGACCTGCTTGCCATAGCCAAAAACTTAAAATAAAAATTTGGTTCAATTCTATGCATAACTTCATACACTTTTCGATGGTACAATATTCAAAATCGCACAAAAAACGTATTTACAGCGCCCCCTAACGGCGAATTTTTTGCAAATTCATGGAGGACCTGCTTGCCATATCCAAAAACTTAAAATAAAAATTTGGTTTAATTCTATGCATAATTTCATACACTTTTGGACGGTAGAATATTCAAAATCGCACAAAAATCGCTATTACAGCGCCCCCTACCGGCGAATATTTTCCAAATTCAGGGAGGACCTGCTTGCCATAGCCAAAAACTTAAAATAAAAATTTGGTTTAATTCTATGCATAACTTCATACACTTTTGGACGGTACAATATTCAAAATCGCACAAAAATCGCTATTACAGCGACCCCTACCGGCGAATTTTTTCCAAATTCTGGGAGGACCTGCTTGCCATAGCCAAAAACTTAAAATAAAAATTTGGTTCAATTCTATGCATAACTTCATACACTTTTCGATGGTACAATATTCAAAATCGCACAAAAAACGTATTTACAGCGCCCCCTACCGGCGAATTTTTTCCAAATTCAGGGAGGACCTGCTTGTCATATCCAAAAACTTAAACTAAAAATTTGGTTCAATTCTATGCAAAACTCCATACACTTTTGGATGGTACAATATTCAAAATCGCACAAAAATTGTTATATCAGCGCCCCCTACCGGCGAATTTTTTCCAAATTCCGGAAGGACCTGCTTGCCATAGCCAAAAACTTATAATAAAATTTTGGTTTAATTCTATACATAACTTCATACACTTTTTGATGGTACAATGGCGACAGACAGACGGACAGACGGATAGACGGACAGACGGACAGACGGACACACAGACAGACAGACATTTTCTATAAACATGTTTTTTGGAATCTCTGACCCCTAAAACATGCAAATCCGTCGAAAACCGGAAGTCGAAAAAAATTTCGATTACAATACTTTCTTCTATTGAAGATAGAAGAAAGTAAAAAGCTTTAAGACAACTTTCTCTTTCGTCTGTATTGAAGGCCCCACCAGTGGCCGAGAGGTTCTGCTGTCGAAGCTGGTAGACGGTAGGTGCTAGGTTCGATCCCAATCGCGCCAGTCGGCCTAATCGTTCGGAGTTTTCGTGGTTTCTTCGAACCTTGGTTTTTCAAGAGTAAATACGGGTTAGGTTCCCTTAGAAAGACCCACACGGAGGGCACATATCCCTAGTGCTGATAATTGGTCGTAATAAACACAACCAACCTTTCGTCTGTATTGAAAGAAAATTGAGAGTCAACCTATGTTCGATGAGCAAGAATCAAATACTTAAGAAGGAAATTGAAGTTTATAATAAAAGGATAAAAAAAAAAAAAAAAAAAAAAAAATATTGAACATTTTAAATCTTTATTTTTGTTAAATAGAAGTGGTTGATATGACAAAAAGTCAATTTGAATATCAGTTTTAATTTAAATGAAAACATGGCTAGTAAATCTTACAGATGGTTTGTGGATTCGAATTAGTGCTGTAGTTTAATTATATATATATATATATATATATATATATATATATATAAATTATAAATGTGACATGTGCCCCATAAATGTGTTCATAATCAATATAATCGGTTACGTTTAACGGGAAATCCTTCTAAGAAAAGCGAATATTCTTATCAGATAAATAAATTTGAATTGGTATTTTTTACTATAGCGGAAGCGACAATACACCAAATCACGGGAAATATGTCAAATAGTACAATAAAATGCAGGGAGCAAAATTAACCCCCAATAAGAAAGGATCCCCCCCCCCCCCCTTTCCACTGTTTCTACTTAATCTGCAGTCATCCAAAGTTTCGCTGTAAGAGGTATGAATACAGTTTTGTTAAACCTATATTAATATCTATAAATTTTGTTTTTTCATTATATTGTGTCTCATGTAAAGTACAGTACATTAATATGTTTTTTATTTTATCGTACTCAGAGTGTATTACTTGAAATAGGTAAATGTAAGGAGTAATTAGGAAGGTGCGAGTAAATTAATCGTATTTTTATTTTTTACGGTAAAATTTTATTCAGTTTTCGAACAACTCTTTAGAATGAAGTCTGCTCAAGAATCCAAGTAGCACTGTATATATATATATGCACACACACACACATATACACATATATATGTATATTTAAGTACAAATGTATACATTAATATTAATTTTTATCAAGTTCTAGTGATGTTTCCGCATGAGCATTAATTCGAAGTGGTAAAATATTTTCTACTGAAATATGTAGGCCGTGGGGCCATAGACATTATCGTTCAACTTCGTTGCAACATTTGGGGGGGGCAACTTATTTCCTGCATGATTATGATAATGATATTTAAAACTTTAGAAATCACAAAAGTTCTGGATCCGAAAGTTGCACATTAATTAATAATTAAAATAAAAACATGGAACTCTTTTTTAATAAGTTTTGTAACGCTATCTGCGATTGGCTCGTTTTTAGGCACAAGAGCCAATAAAAACAAGTCTTTCAGACGTTTCGCGTCGCCGTTGTCAGAATGTAAGTAAACTATCTACTGTGTTTAAAAGAACAAATGTATGAACTTATATTTATTTAAATTTGATTAGGTTATCTGAAATGTTAGACATTAATGGATATTAAATATGCAGTTCTTGCGAAGTAAATATGCCCGCGTAATTGTCAGGATTTGTTTCCCCCCCCCCCTTTTATAATTTGAAATTTCTAATATCGTCAGCACAATCTTTTCTTTGGCGCCATCTGGCGAGGGTTAAGCGAAAAGAATGATGGAGCTTGTCTGAATTACCTTAGAAGTTAATATTTATTATTATTATTATCATTATTTATGGATACATACAAATGTGAGTCACATTTTTAATCTCAAATAAATTATTTTATGGCAGTAAATTTTATTTATTTCATACCAGTTCTAGAATAAATTAATGTGTGTTATAAATTGATGAGTGTATATTTATATATACTCATATATGTATATATATTTATTTATTTAATGAAATCGTTTTAAAATTAACAGTATAAATACATACATATATAAAAAACAGAATGTAAGAAAAAATAAAATTTATATATTTCATGAGTTTGCCAAATGCTACATATATATATATATATATATATATTAATATTGACCTATGTATTTTCTCTGAAGAATATTTCTACTTTGAAAATGATTTTTCCTTTACTAAAATACACAGACACACAGAAATATGGATAAAAAATTAAGATAAATACAAGTTAAGAAGTAACTGCATGTATTGTATGTCACTTAAGTATATAACGATTTTTTTAAACATTTAGCTGAGAAATATCTGAAAACGAAAAAATTGGAAGTATGGAATGGAAATTTTTGTCTTCGAACTTCTTTTAAATTCATGATATTTTCTTCTAAAAATAAATCAGTTGAAACTTTAAAGCATGATATAAAAAATGTGTTTATTATATATAGAGAGAGATTGTTTTTATGCATGTATTATTTCGCAAGATATTAAAAATTTGTTTTAAAAAAAAGTAATAAGAATATATATATTTTCATATAAGAATATATTTTATCTACAATATTATGAAGTATTACATACATTATAGACCAGATGTCCAGTTAGCAAAATAGGAAATCTAGCTGTTTTCATTAATATTAGTACTTAACGAAGTCGCAATAAATAAAAGTGAGATGCAAATCTAGAGAAAATGGTAATAAAATCCCCCTTGATATACTTTTAAAGTTGCAAATATGTTATAGCATCTGATCACAAAATAATTTTAACAAAATAATTCATTTTGGAGAATATTAAGTTTCTTTTTAAGCAGAAAACAGAAAAATTCGCTAGCTTTTCACGCTTTCTACGGCGAATTCATAAACGTACGTTTGCGATTGGCTAATACGTGCGAGAAGGGATAGATTGAGCCAATCGGTTATTAGATGTCGTGAGAAAATAGATGCGATATATTTTTTCTGATTTCTAATTAATGTGCACCTTCTGCATCCTGAACTTTGACAATTTCAATGAATAAGAACTTTTTATAACATAAAAGTTTAAAATTAAGTTGCCCCCCGAAAGTTGCAACGGATGTCTGTTTCTAAGTTTCTTTTTCAGCATCGACCCACGGCCTAATGTATGTATCTTGTAATTGTGTCTTAAATAATTTGTATTATAACGCGCTATATTTAGATTTAATTAGTTTGTATTTACTAACAACATTCTGAGGATATACATTAAAAAAATTATTCTTATATGCTTATTTTTCAATTTTTTGTCATTTAATATTCAAATAGTTCACAAGTATGCATATCAATCAAAGTCTTATCTTTAAAACATTTCCTCATTACATATTGCATCTTAAGCCGTGACAGCAGTAATAGATTCTTCGTATGCACTGTATTAAAGTTCTTATTCTTCCCTTATCAATTATGAATGAGGTATTTTTTTAAACTATCTGAATACAATTTATGTTATCATATTCGACATTGTCTTCATACAGAATTCATAAGTTCATGATGGTATTACTTTAAATCGGTGGCGCACTTTTATCCTTAAAGGCATTTAGAATGTAAGATAAAACATTTCTTCTTGTCATCTTATGTATTATCCTAAGGATGATTTTGTTCGCTATTCCCATGACCTAAATAAAATCCAGAAAAAAGTTAATTTTTTTAGACTGATTCAGAAAATTTTTTCAGTGATTTTTATTTTGACTCAAAAGAAATCTTAATTAGGATTGTTATTTCTCGTTTTTAGGCATTACATATGTCTAACTTATATAACATTTAACATAGTTAAAATCTCATTCTAATATCGCAAAGCAACAGATTTTTATTACGACAGATTATTTTTATATAACAGACCTTACTTGCTAAGTGTTCCATTTTAGAATTAGTATAAAACATTTTTGTTGCGTACATTCCTTACTTTGGAATACAAAAACTTTTGAATAGTCATTTTACCCTAAATTTACCGAAGAAAATTGTAATAGTATATAGGATTAAAAAAGGTTGGGGGTAACTATTCGGAAACTGTGTACGCAAAAGTAAGGACCATACGCACATAGGTTCTTGTGTTTTTAATATTTTCTTACATCATAATTCATTTACATTGAAATGCATATGTAATGAGAAGAAAAGAGTGAAAAACCAAAACGGCATACATTTACATATGCGTATATTTGTAAAAAGTCTATAACCCGTTCCCTAATGGAGGATCTAGGGGGGGGGGGGTTATCGTTGCCCCTCCTTGGGTTATTAAAGGGTTTTTAAAACGGCATTACAGACCTCCACGGTAAAAGATTTTGGGTCGAAGCTCGAACCCGATGCGACCAGCGACAGTTTTAATTCATGAGATTCGGGCTTGGTCAGGTCTTCTCCTGTTCAGTGCATTACATTTTTCTCCAGATTCGGGCAAGGTTAAACTTCTTTTTCTTCCAGGTCGAGCCTGGTCTGTACGTCAATCTCTCTAGAGGTCTCCATGGACTAAATTCAAGGTCGGGCTCGGCCCGGGAAAAAATTAAACGTTCGGTCCGTGTCTGACCTAGCCCTTATGATTGACGATTAACCCGACCCGTGCAGCCCCCCCCCCCCCCCACACACACACCTGAGCCTACGTTAGTCTGGCATCTTACTTATTTATTTTCGTAAAAATTATATTGATGTTTTACATTTGTTTAGCGAAATTATTATAAATTAAATTTGTGCTAATAATTT
The DNA here is from genome assembly GCA_963932465.1 of Maratus speciosus. NCBI lineage: Eukaryota > Metazoa > Arthropoda > Arachnida > Araneae > Salticidae > Maratus > Maratus speciosus. Next base: position 414,452,681 of record OZ010790.1, on the reverse strand, counting down.
TCAGAGATGCATTTCTACAAATCTATATTTTTACTTTCATCTATCTTTACAAGAAAGTATTGGATTCATGAAAATTTTCGAATTCCATGTTTTCAACAGATTTACACGTTTTAGAGGTCAGAGAACCCGAAAAATATGTTTTTACAAAATGTCTGTCTGTGAGTCTGTCTGTCACTCTGTCCGTCTGTCTGTCTGTGTGTCTGTGTGTGACACAAATTTTGTGGGCGCTCTATCTCAAGAACTAATGCACGGAATTTAATAAAAATTCATATGCAGTTAGTCCCTGATACAAATTAATGCTGATTAGTTTTTGGTGCAAATCGGTCAACAGGTGGCGCTGCTATGTTGCATTTTTTATGATTTTCGAAATGGCTCTATCTCAAGAACTAATGCACGGATTTTCATGAAACTTCAGATTCAGTTAGTCCTTGATGCGACTTGATGTTGATTAGGTGTTGGTGTAAATCGCTCAACAGGTGGCGCTGCTATGCTGCATTTTTATGATTTCCGCAATGGCTCTATCTCAAGAACTAATGCACGGATTTTCATGAAACTTCAGATTCAGTTAGTCCTTCATATGACTTGATGCTGATTACATGTTGTTGCAAATCGCTCAACAGGTGGCGCTGCTATGCTGTATTGTTTACGATTTCCGCAATGGCTCTTATCTCTAGAAATAATGCACGGATTTTCATCAAACTTCAGATTTAGTTAGTCCTTGATATGACTTAATGCGGATTATGTGTTGGTGTAAATCGCTCAACAGGTGGCGCTGCTGTGCTGCATTTTGAACGATTCCCGCAATAGCTCTATCTCAAAAACTAATGCACGGATTTTCATTTAACTTCAGATTTAGTTAGATGTTAACACAAGTTGTTGCTGATTAGGTACTGGTGTTAATCGCCTAATAGGTGGCGCCGCTAAGCTGGCATTTTCATGATTGTTTGCAATAACTCTATCTCAAAAACTAATGCACAGATTTTCCCCAAACTTCAGATTCGGTTAGACTTTGACGTAAGTGGTTGCTTGGTAGTTTTGTTTAACATAGGTTTTGATGTAAAGCACCCAATAGGTGGCGCTGCTAGGCTGAATTTTGCTGGATTTACATGATTTCGGAGATAGCCATATCTCAAGAACTAATGCACGGAATTTCATATCTATAGAATTCTCATGATGGGCATAGATTTCCGTTTAATTTTGGTAGTGTGATAGCAAATTTTCAAGTATTAACATGCATGAGATAGAAGAAAGTTTTGGGATTGGTATATCCGACTAGTTTAATTCGTAGAGCGATAAAATTATGATTTTCTTTTTTCATCGTTTTCTCTCATTCTAAATTCATTTTCTTTCTAACTAGATTTTCATTTGAAAGTAATCGTCTAAGTCAAGTCAATTTTTTACTTAGTGTTATGTATATAATTGTCTAAGCAGTCATTAATATATTTATTATTCTGTATTCACGAATTTAGAACATAATCTGAATATAAAATTTGTGCATAAGTACGTGTGCCTTATGAATAACTTTAATTGTAGGATCCAGGCTGGGCACGAGCCGAAATGTTTGCTTTTATACCGGGCCGGGGCAATAACTTTTTGACTCGGATAGAACATTTAGTTTTTATAACGGACGGGGCCAATAATTTATTTTATTGGGTTGGACCTGAAAATTGAAGCCCGTGTAAACTTCTAACCGACGTATCTAACGCAGTTTTAATTTTCTCTTATATGCTCCTTTCAGCCAGCATCTCATAGCTACTGAATATACGTTTCTTTAGTAAGTTTTAAAACATTATTTACAACAGATCTTAGATATAAAGAGACAAGCAGTGTTATACCAAGTTAGTATTTATAAGTAATTCTGAAACTTGGCCTGGCGTAAAAGCTTAAAATTGTTTCTATGAGTATATTGAAGAGGAAGTAGTTGGTCCTTAAAAAAATATATCATTTTTGAAATTTAGAGAATGTGACTTCTCCAATGCCCTGAGGCATTACCTCTAAAAAAGGTTTTGCATAAGTCTGAATGCTTTTTATATTTGTCATCCTATGTCGGTATAAAATAATTCTACGAAAAATCCGAACAACATTTTTACTGTTACAGTAACTTGCTAACTTTCTTTCTACAGCTCTATTTCCGAAGCGTTCTTATTATTTTGTACGTTTTATTACGTCTAGTTCGTCCATTAAATCCTAGGCGATATGTTACAGAGATGAGCACCTTCTCTCACTCTACACCATGGATACATAATTAAAATACACTTCAATGCTCTACCTATCTCTATCCCTGTTTGGTTGGAGTATGAAAACATTGAAGTTCGTATCCCTTACGAACATCTTAGCTCACTCTAACCCCCATCCCTCGTAGTTTATTTGGAATGAGGGAAAAGAGATTCAAGTGGTATACATATGCCTACATGTGCAATGAAATAAATAACAGATATGTAGCATTTTCGCGTAATTTTAACTTTCAGTAATGAAAATCTGGTGAAATTAAACTTTAAATAAAACTTTAATAAAATAAAACTTTAAACTTACAGAAGAATGCCTTAATGATTCAAAATATAGTAAAAATGGTCAGCAGCGATGATATTTTTAATAATATTTTTTTAAACCGAAGAACAAAGTTAAACTTGTGAGTTTAATTTCCCTTACCGCCACAGTGATATTTTATCTTCCTAACTTTTTTTTTCTACATTTTTACTTATAATCAACCCCATAGAACATTTAAATAAACTAGTTGGATGTGCCAATCCCAAAACTTTCTTCTATCTTATACATCTTAATATTTCAAAACCTAGTTACACATGTTAATACTTCAATATTATTAGTTCAATACTATACCAACTTTGATTTTCATCTTAAATTTCTGCTCAAGTCAATTAAACGGACTAAAAACGAGTTAATCTATATCATGATATTTGTTAAAATTATTAATTTTTCCTTATCCTGTTGTTATCAGCTGTTTGCGAATAGTCGGCTTAGCAGGAACCAAGTTCTCGCTGCTGCATGAGCCGCCGATGCACAATAGAATTACGAACAATCAAGAAAAGTATACAAAAATCGCTAGCACGGAGCCCCTTTACCGCGCAATATTTCCAAATTCAAGGAGGACCTGTTGGCCAAAGCCAAAAACAAGCACAAACATTTTGGTTCAATTCTATGCATAATTTTATACGCTGTTCGATGGTACAATAATGAAAATGGCACAGACATTGGAATTATAGCGCCCCCTTCTTTCGTAATTTTTTCAAGTTCAGGGAGGACTTATTTGCCATAGCCAGAAACATGCACAAAAAATTTGGTTCAATTATATGGACAACTTCATACACTTTTCGATGGTACAATAATGAAAATGGTACAGACATCGCAATTATAGTGCCCCCTACCGGCAGAATTTTTCCAAATTCAGGGAGGACCTTCGTGACATGACCAAAAATAAACACATAAAATTTGGTTCAATTCTATGCATAACTTCATACACTTTTCGACGGTACAATATTCAAAATGGCGCAAAAATTGAAATAAAATAGCTAATACAGCGCCCTCTACGAGCGATTTTTTTACAAATTAAGGGAGGACCTCCTTGCCATAGCCAAGAACTTAAAAATTTTTTTTGGTTCAATTCTATGCGTAACTTCATACACTTTTCGATGGTACAATATTCAAAATCGCACAAAAATCGTTATTACAGCGCCCCCTAACGGCGCATTTTTTGCAAATTCAGGGAGGACCTGCTTGCCATATCCAAAAACTTAAAATAAAAATTTGGTTTAATTCTATGCATAACTTCATACACTTTTGGACGGTAAAATATTCAAAATCGCACAAAAATCGCTATTACAGCGCCCCCTACCGGCGAATTTTTTCCAAATTCAGGGAGGACCTGCTTGCCATAGCCAAAAACTTAAAATAAAAATTTGGTTCAATTCTATGCATAACTTCATACACTTTTCGATGGTACAATATTCAAAATCGCACAAAAATCGCATTTACAGCGCCCCCTACCGGCGAATTTTTTCCAAATTCAGGGAGAACCTGCTTGTCATATCCAAAAACTTAAAATAAAAATTTGGTTCAATTCTATGCATAACTCCATACACTTTTTAATGGTACAATATTCAAAATCGCACAAAAATTGTTATATCAGCGCCCCCTACCGGCGAATTTTTTCCAAATTCCGGGAGGACCTGCTTGCCATAGCCTAAAACTTCTAATAAAGTTTGGTTTAATTCTATATATAACTTCATACTTTTTTTGATGGTACAATGGGGACAGACAGACGGACAGACGGACACACAGACAGACAGACATTTTCTATAAACATGTTTTTTGGAATCTCTGACCCCTAAAACATGGAAATCCGTCGAAAACCGGAAGTCGAAAAAAATTTCGATTACAATACTTTCTTCTATTGAAATAGAAGAAAGTAAAAATATTAACAATGTAGTATTTTTAATACAATACTTTGGTATAAAACATCTTAAATGCTGAAATTTAGTAGTTTATATTATTTTATGCTGAATTAATTTACTTTATTATTATTTACTTGCGTGTTAACACACATGTTCCAGATATGCTAATTTATATATATCTGTCAGCGTTAAAAAAAATTGTTATTTAAAATATTTTACTAATAATTTAATGGTTTTAAACAGCAACATAGGGACGGTAAGACTATCACAGGGACGGTAAGGCCCCTGTAGCAAGTAATGACAAGTAAATATTTACTACATTGTACTTCCAACCGTTGGTTGCGAACAGATAACGAGAGGCTGCAGTTAATACGAAAAAATAAAATGTTTAGGTACAAGAAATATGTGTTATTAAATAATAATAATCTAATATTACATAATTAGTATTGATGCGAATGTAGTCTTATAAGTAAATGTAAACCTGTGTTAATACACGGCTGTATTTATTCATCGCCTCAAAGCTTTAATACATGTGGACATACATTTGAAACACACATAAGTAAATTATTTTCGACTAATTTAGTTTTTTTATGCTACTATAAAAGGGAATGGTTCTTACAAAAATAAGAAATAAAAAATATATTGGATCATTGTTTTGAAAGAATTATTAAAACAGTCATTAAAACAATATAATAAAACAGGCTATTTACTTTTTTATGAATTCTCTGAGGGTCTCAATGCTTTAAAGTTTTAAAAAGGGTGATTTATGATAAATACAAGTGAGCCATTATACGATAATTTTAACTTTCATGAATAAAAAACATGTGAAATTCAACTTTAAAAAAGAAGCATTTTAAAACTTCCAGTTTTAAACTTTCATGCTCTTGAAGCTATAATTAGAAAACTATCTTATTGAACATTAATTTTAATATTGTACTATTAATGTGAGACTCTTGCCATCCAATTAATAGTGAAATAAGTCGGGGATGGTAAGGAAGGGACTGTAAGGAAAAAGCGACGTTAAGGAAAATTACCACATATTTTTAGGCAAAAAATGTTAAGACTAAGTGATAGTTACAATGTTCATTCATTTTTAGCCACAGTTATTTACATTGTATTAAAAAAATTAATTTTTCTCGAAAAGTGCATGAATAAACTTTGGGGGCGGTAAGACTACGAGTAATGCCACAATGCTTGAAATTGATATGTAAATAATCATGTAAATTCTGCAGTAAACTCCCTGTAACAGAATTACAGCCATCTTCTCTACCATACTTCTGCATGAGAAAAAGTAAAAAAAAAAAATTCTATGGCTGCATCTCGAGTGAATTTCTCTATAATTTTAGCAAGAGGGAAAACAGGGAATCTAAAATCTAGGAACAGAGTTAAAAATAATAAGAAGAACCGTAAAAATGTGTGCAGGTGAATTTTTTGCTACATAATTACTTAAAACAATAGTCCCAGTTTCGGTAAAAAATTTCTTGCGTTACTTTTATTGAAACAATTTTATACAGGCAGCTCCAAACTTAAAAGTCAGTATCAGGAACACGGGACGGTAAGGAATTTCATTGTACATTTTGACTCCCAACATTGTCCAAAACTTATTTATTTCTTTAATATTGTTATATAGTAATGGGATGGCATAGTATGCAGTATAAAAAATAAAAATCCCAAGAATATGTATTAAAATAAAAAAATATTATTCAGGGATTTAAAAGTCATAATTATGTGAGAATGCCTCATATTTGCTTTTAAAATTTTAGGTGTTTGTGGAGAAAAATTAGAAAAACCGGCAATTGAGGGAAAAACGGAAGAAATAACAAGGATTTGTATAAACTGTTTTTCTTTTCTTGAAAATTTTAGCACTGAATGGAAATCTTAAAAAATAAAGTTTTAAAGAATCAAATAGATTTTATTTTCGTCTTAAATAATCATTGATTGCTATCTAATAACTGTCTTATAGAAATATGAAATATTACTGATGCTTAATTTTAAATAAATATAAATTACATTTGTAGTTCATAATTTTTTCAGCGTAGTTATTTAGTCTAAAAAATCTTCTGGCAAGAAATCTGGCATCTGTTTCTCAAAAAAATATGGTTCTCAAAAAAAAAAAAATCTCCCGATTAACAATGCGAAACTTTCTAACTCGTTTACAGACTCATTTTTAAAAGTAAAAAAAAAAAAAAAAAAAAAAAAAAAAAAAAAAAAAGAACCTTGATTTGGGATCCAGTGTTTTTATTTTTCATTTTTCGATAAATAAATTACAACTTTAGTTTTTATCACTTGAATGACATTTACAATCTGTATTGGGCTGTAACAACTCTAAATTCGGAACTAAACACCAAATTTGGCAGCATTTTCGGAAAAATCCTCTGCTTTATCGAAAGATAGATACAAATTGTTCGATTACATAGTATCTCGACAAGAGCACCTGCCAATTCCAATCTTCCTTCCACGATTTCCAATATTTAAAAAAGCATTTCTGAAACAAAAGTTTATTTTGCTGCCCCTAATTTCCGGAAACGTTTCTGAACAGTTTTTACTACCTCTTAATCATTTCTGTTTTAACCCGGTATAAAGACAATAGGAAAAAACGACATATCGGTTTTTCGAATAGTATTGGTCCTCAAGTAAACGTTTTAATGTTTAAAAAAATATATTGAACAGACAAATAGTCAAATAAAATTATAAGACGAAACGCTATTTTTCACCATGATTCAACATAAAATATATAATGTGAACATTAAAAAGTCCATAGTCTTACTTAAAAGGCGACTAAAGTAATGAAAAAGATGTTACAAGTTTAAAATATACATTTTATTTAATTAAAATGTATATTTTAAACTTGTAACATCTTTTTCATTACTTTAGTCGCCTTTTAAGTAAGACTGTGGACTTTTTAATGTTCACATTATATATTTTAAGACAAATTGTTTTTATTGATAAATTTCTATAACATCTCTGAATCGTTTCCAAAAATCGTGCCCAGAGAAAGAAATGTATGTTTCAGAAATGCTTCTTTTAACCCTTTCTTTACTGAATTATGGATTCATAAAAATTTTACCTTCTAAAGCATTTTTTGTGAATTCTTTAAACTGAATTAGAAGATTTACATTATCTTTTAATAAATTTTAGAAGGACTTTAAAAGAATTGAAGGATTTAGAAGGCCTAATTAAATTTGAATTTACAGGGATTTTGTGCAGTATTTATAACCCCACTCAAATCTTTTATTTTAAATATTTTTCTTAGTATTTTGTAGAATTAGGAAATGTACAAATATAATGTTCTTATAATAGAAATATAGAAATATTTTCGAATTAAAAAATCCCCCCCCCACCCCCCAACGTCGAGAAAGCCGAAAGCATGCAAAGGCAAAAGAAATTATCCTTTTCAAAATATTCTTGTTTTGTGTAACAAATAATGCTTTTGGAACAAGATAAAGAAATGTATTTATAACTCATTCTAAACTGTATTACAACTAATGGATGTATTAAATGAATTTTGCAACAAGTTATTTTAATGGTACTTATAAGTACCGTTAGTAAATAAAGGGTTAATTTTATTGGTTTCTAATGTTTCAGAAGATAAAGGAAGAATTTTTGCAATCGTGGTATCTCGGAATATTTTATATTATATTTTCATAAAATGTTTTGTTAGATAAAAAAAAAACACTTCTCCTTTCTAACCGTGAAGAATATTATTTGTTTTCAGCCAAGTTAATGAGAAAATATTTATTATTTCGTTCCATGTGTGTGATTTTTCATGAAATTAGAGGGAGGAATTAATATAGATTCAAACATTTTAAATTTATAGTTTTAAACATGCTCTTTTAAGTTATATCTATAAAAACAAAATATATATCCAATTTTTTCACGTTTCTTTTCTTTCCTTTTTTTGTGATTTATAAGAAAAGATTACATATTTCTCATAAAAGGAAGTTGCATCTTTAATTCTGATAAAAGAAGAGAACTACATGATTTTTTCATTTTGTCGATACTGCTTTCGTTTAATAAAAAAAGATGTTTCTTAACTTTATTTTTTTTCTGAAAAAAACCAACCTAAGATAAATTGTACTTTTATAAAAAGAAAAACATTTAAAACTTCCAACTTTTATGAAATGTAGTTTGTCTTACTTAAAAATGGTTTAATGAGATACATGGACACTTTCATTTTTTCATTGTTTTAACAACGGAATTTTTTTATTCTATATTTATTTTTTATACACTTATTATTATAAATTATGTAATACTTTTAAATAGAAGAAGAACTTAAAAAATCACTAAAGTATTAAAAAATAACTTCTGATACCACAGTTTTCATAAGTCAAAACGACATAAAACTATAAAAACTGTTAACAGATAATTTGATAATAAAGGCTTTCGTAACCATTAAAATTTTGATTGGTACTTCATACATTTTTTCTCCCTTTTTTTATGAAACTTTTGTTCCTGTATAATTTTTTTTCACCTAGAGATCTTATTTTTAACATTTTCAAAGCAGAAATCCAATTTAGTCACTATATCTTGTGATATGGAGATAAATGGGAAAGCGTCCAGTTGAAGAAATGAAAAAAAAATGGCAAAGCATGTGATATTAATATTTTACTGTAAGGAGGTTGTAGATATATATTTTAATTTAATTCTTTTATGTTTAAAATATTGGATGCAATTTCTTTAGTCTTCATACGTTTTCCTTTTTTTTTTTTTTTTTTTTTTTTTTTTTTTTTTTTTTACTTGTGTTCTTGTTTGGTCTTTCTTTTTAGATTTCACCAAGCAATCCTATTTTTTTTGCATTTTCAAAGGAAAAATCAAATGTAGTCGCTATTTCTTTGGAGGAGGCTTGAGAAGAGGAAAAAAAAAAAAAAAAAAAGCATACTATCTTAGTATTTCGCTGTAACGAAATTCTAGATATATATTTTGATTTCGTCACTTTATTTTAAACTTTAAAATACTGATGTGGATTTCATTAAATTCTTTCCTTTCTTTTTCTTTTAGTTTTGTTTCTAGATGAATTTTTTTGTATTTCACCTAGCAATATTATTTTTAGCATTTTCAAAGCAGAATCAAACTTAGTTGCTGTTTCTTGTGATATGACGATAAATGGAAAAAGGTCCAGTTGAAGAAATGGAAAAAAAAATGCCATAATATGTGATCTTAATACTCTAATATAAGAAGGTTCTAGATACATATTTTAATTTCACTTTTTTTAAAATTTAAAATATGGATGTAAGTTTTTTAGTGTAATTTTTACTTCATATGTCTTCATTTTCTTCCTCTTTTTTAAAACTATTGTTCTTGTATGATTTTTTTTTTATATATTTCACATAGCAATCCTGTTTTTTACATTTTCGAAAGAGAAATCAAACGTAGTCGCCATTTCTTTGGATATGGGGCTACATGTGAAAGGACCCACTTTGAGAAAAGGAGGAAAAAATTAAAACATGTTACCTTAATATATTGCTATAACGAAATTCTAGATATGTATTTTGATTTCGTCACTTTTCTTTCTTTTTTTTTCTTTTTTCTTTATGATTTTTTTGTATTTCACCTAGTAACCATATTTTTAGCATTTTCAAAGTAGAAATCAAACTTAGTCGCTATTTCTTGTGCTATGGAGATAAATGTGAAAGGTTCAAGTTAGAGAGATTTAAAAAATAAGTCAAAGTATCTGATCTTAATATTTTACTGTAAGGAGATACTAGATATACATTTTGACATCGTTGATTTTTTTAAACTTTAATATATAGATGTAAATTTATTTTTTTCCTTATTTTTTACCTTTTTTCCTGTATTATTTTGTTATATTTCACGTAGCAATCCCATTTTTAGCATTTTGAAAGCAGGAATAATATTTAGTCACTATTTCTTAAGATATGGCAATAAATGTGAAAGGATCCAGTTTGAGAAAAGGAAAAAAAAAAAAACTAAAACATGTGATTATAATATTTCATTGTAACGAAATTCTAGATCTAGATTTTGATTTCGTCATTTTTTTAAAACTTTAAAATATGGATATAAATTCTTTAAGTGTAATTTTTACTTCATACGTCTTCCTTTTATTTTAAACTTTTGTTCCTGTATGATTTTTTTATATTTTACCTAACAATCCAATTTCTTTGCATTTTCAAAGGAGGAATCGAATTTAGTTGCTATTTCATAGGGTATGGGGATAAATGTGTTGTTTAGTGTTATTTATCTACACGAGGGATGCGGGCCCGAAGGGAAAAGGATGCCCTTCGTGGGGTCTTTCTAAGGGAACGTAACCCGTATTTACGCAAGGAAATCTAAGTTTCGAAGAAAACCACGGAAATCTCCGAACGATTAGGATGACGGGCGTGATTGGGTTCGAACCCACCTCCCGTCTACCAACTTTTGAGAACAGAACCTCTCGGCCGCTGGTGGGGAGGGAATAAATGTGAAAGGATCGAGTTTTAGAAAAGGATAAAAAGTTAAAGCATGTGATCGTAACATTTCACTCTCATGAAATTATAGATACATGGGGCATTCTCACAATCTTTTGACTTTCATGTCCCTGAATAATAATTTTTATTTTAATACACTTTTTTGTGTTTTTTTTATTTATTTCATATACTGGGGAACATCTCATTGCATGGTTTCACAGCAATATTAACGAGATAAATAAGTTTTGGACGATGTTGGGTGTCCAAACAGCTGGAAAACTCCTATACCGTCCCGTGTCCCTGATGCTGATTTTTAAGTTTGAAGCTGTCTGGATAAAATTGTTTCAATAAAAATTATTCGATGTAATTTTTTTCTGAAACTGGAACTATTGTTTTATATAAATATGTAGCTAAAAATTAGCCTGCACACATTTTTAGGGTTGTTATTATTTTTTAAACTCTGTCCCTGTGTTTTAGATTCCTTGCCGTCCCTCTTCTAAATTTATAAAGAAAATAATTTCAGATGCAGCCACAAAAATTTTTTCAAGTGTTTTTCTCATGCAGAAGTATGCTAGAGAAATAATGTCTAAAATTCTTTGGCAGAAAATTTACTATATAATTTAAATCAGCATTTAAATATCAATTTCAAACATCGTGGCTTTATTGGTAATCTCACAGTCCCCAAGGTTTATTCCTGCACTTTTCGGGGTAAATTAAAAAAAATTACTTTAATCCAATGTTAACAACTGTTTCTAAAAATTAATGAACATTGTGGCTATCACTTAGTCTTAACATGAGTATCCTAAAAATAGGTGGTAGTTTTCCTTACCGTTCCATCCTTACCGTCCCTTTTTTTACCATTTCGTCCCTTTTTCCAATACCATCCCCTTTTTTACCTTACCGTCCCTTCTTTAACACCCCTTTAAGACAATGTTATACAAAAATTCTGTATTGGAAGTACTACATTGTTATTATTTCGTATTTGAATGTCCTGTGGGTACTATGCAAATTCATTATAAGTAAAAATTTAGAAGAAAATAAAAAGTTATAGGGGTAAAATGGTAAGGAAAATTAAACTCGCAAGTTTAACTTAAACCTCAGTTAAATAAAAAAAAATTCGCTGCTGACCATTTTTTCTTTATTCTGAATCACTAAGGCATTCTCTATCAGATTAAAATGTTATTTTCGCAAGTTTAATTTTGTCAGATTTTTTTTCCCCCAAAAGTCAAAAGATTGTGAGAATGCCCCACATATTTTGATTTCGTCATTTTTTTTAAGTTTAAAATATACATGTAAATTTCTTTAATGTCTTTTAATTTCTTTTTTTAAACTTTTGTTCTGTATGATTTTTTTTTTTTTTATGATGATTTTTCAGTTGTTGCAAAAACAATATATAAATTTTATTAAATACTTTTTCCCTGCATCTTATTTAACAGTTAGTTTAGATGGTGAAGTTAACGTGATTTTATCGTATTCTGTGTCATAATCATAATCTAAACTATACCGAATTTGCACGTATCCGGCATAAAAGTTTTGGATAATCCATAATTTACAAATAGAATGTGGGATTTCATAAAACCTATAAATGTAAAAATCTTGCTAGAAATGTGATACTAATATAATGTTTAAAATTCTTCTAAATAAACTTTTTCGTCATAGGTCGGTAGATGAACAACAGAGAGTGAAAACTGTCAATTCTTCTAACTAAAAAGGGCGTTTAAAATAAATCATCAAATTTATCATTAAATAGGGGATAACTATCGGTAAAACATACGCCATACAAAGAAGAATACAGAAATAAATACATTTAAATTCGCGCCAAGAAAGTTTACCAGTAAATGGAGGAAATTATTTATTTGGGTATCGTTAAATCGGGGTTATACTTTTCTTTAAAAATTGCTATTCTACAGTTTTAAAAAGAATAATAAAATTAAAATTTATAATAAAATATTTTTGCTAAAAAAATACTTACAAATGAGATGGGTCAATTGTTGAAGAACTCGAATTACAATTACGTGAATAATTTTCAAATGAAAGTCTATACTATTAAAAGATAGTTTCGCTCTGTCTGAGTGTTTGCCTGTCTGCGATAGCTAGTAAAATCTACCAAACGTACAAGTCTGAAAATTTAGGTGAAGACAGCCCAAGTTAAGTCATGCTACTTGAGGCTTAGATCTTAAAATCCTGATTAGTTCAATTATAAATAAAAAACCATGAAAAACGTATTCTGTTTTTGTAAGTCGACAAACAAACAATAATCCTTAAAAAAAAAAAAAAAAAAAAAAAAAAAAAAAAAAAAAAAAAAGAAACATCGTATTCAAACTTTTTTTTTTTTCTCGTTTTCCGAATCTTGCATTAGCGGAAGTAAAGCAAATACGGAAAAACCAAATACATCAAATTAAAGACCGTAATTTGCTCTTTCGGACGCAGTCAGTGGTTTTAAAAATATTATATGAACTTTTGAGAAAAAAAAAATATTTTTCATACGCTATTTCTTGATTTTCACAATTTCGGAAATTTTTAAAAATCTGTATCAACGGGTCTCATAAAGATAAGAAAAAAAAAATACTAGACAATAAGTACTTTCGTTCTCACTTCGAAATCTGCAGTGAGTTTTAAAAAATATCAATATTAAACTTTTGAAAAAAATTCGATTGCAAAACTCACTTTTGCAATTTTCTCTTTCCACCGATTTTTTAAATTATATGTCTGCTTTGGAAATGAAAATGCAAATAAACCAAAGATACCTAACAACATCTACATTCAATTATGTTTATGTGAAAATCTTGGTTTGGAAATATATTATTAGAGTCCCTTTCAAAAAGTTCGATTCCCTAAGTCACTTTAACGATTTGTACGATTTCTACAATTTTCAATAATCCGAATTTACTTTTTTAATCAAGCTACGAAAAAAACTAAAAACACCAGACTATATCTACGATCATTCTCATTTCAGGATCTGCAATTTCTTTCGAAAAATTTAGATTTTAATCTTTTGAAAAAAATTCATTTCCGAAAGTCACTCACGCGAATTTCGTATTTTTATGTAAGTTTAAAAATTCGCATCGACTTAGGAAATTAAAATACGAATAAACCAAACATACAAGCCATATCTACGTAAATCCGCCTTCGATATTAAGTAATATCAATATTAACTCTTTAAAAAAAGTTCTTTAACGTAAGTGACTTTCGCTAGTTCTATATTTTTTGCAATGTTTAACGTTCTCCCTAGGAGTTTTTAATCTAAATGCGAAAAAAAATATATTGCACAATCTAACTGAGCGTACATTCAAAGACTTCTTCGGTTTCAAAATACTGTTTCAAATACGATTATTAACACTTTGAAAAAAAAAATAGTTTCCGAATGTGCCTTTTGCCGATTTTTTTTCACTATTTCACTCTTTTTACATAGGATTTGAAATAGGCACGCATTTAAAAAAAAAAAAACACTTATTTCTCCTATATAGGAATTTAATTTTTCTAACCTCTGAAATTTTAGTACAGCATACCAACCATTTGGATAATGAAACAGCTTAATTTTTTTAGAAACTTGTGATTGAAGGGGAAAATAATCTGTTTGAAAATAAAATATTTTTCAATAAGATTAATATTCCATAAGCTTATTTACATTTATAATGAAAATTTATTTTTCCGCCATTACTTTAAAATTTTAATACCCTAAAGACTAAACTAACTTTTCAGCTGTTGTTCCAGTAAAATGTTGGTTTAGAAAAACATAACATTTAGAGGTGAAATATCAAATTTGAAAAAAAAAAAAATCCCGTATAATTTTCATGAATAAATATATATATAATTATTAGGAGGAAAACACTACTATTTGCAACTAAATATCAATAATTTAGCACGAAAATTTTTCATAGGCTGCGGTATTATATATATATATATATATATATATATATATATTCTATTTAAAAATTTCGAAGCGTTTAAACTATAAGAATTATTTTTGTTAATATAAAATGACTCGATTTGGGAAATAAAAATGAGAAGAAAACACTTTATCTGTCAAAGGCTCTCCGTTACTGCGTTCTTTTGGGGAAATTTCCACTTAAATATATATGTTCCTTCAACACCGATTTTAGGTACATTTGAAGCCTAGACCCTATACCCGACTTTCATTTAAAAATATAAAATATATGCAGAATCGTGCGTGCCTAGCACTACAGGTGCACGCTGTCGAAGTCAATGGGGCCTCCAACTACTTTTGTTTGGATAGATTTTCATTTTAAATCATACAGAATCGAGAGTGTACACTACTGAAAGCAGCTAGAGCCCTTGCATTAGGATCTTTTTGAATGTTTTTAGGTTAAATAGATAAAATCATTCAACATTGTTTTTAGTTAGATATTTAAGATTATTATCACAGGTCAAGGCAACACCGGTGGGGTCAGGTAGTATATTATTAAGTAACAGTTATTGTTAAAAAAAATTAAAAATAATGGCATATGCATTTTCTGGAGAAAAGAGTTTGAAATGCTGTTAACGATAATAGTAACCGAAAAAAAAAAATGCCAAAGATTTCGCAACTTATTCCCGCCTTTTTTCATTCTAATAATATCAGGGTTTTAAGCGCGTAGATCGATTAAGTGTCTGCTAAATTTATGTTTTATTTACATAATATTTTTATTTATTTATTTATAGATGAAGTCTGAAGTTCGTTCTGGAATGTTATCCGGTAACAGAGGTTGAAATATTTATATTGTTATTAAGTGCAAACGGGTTAATATTTCATAATCGGGCAGCACGCGATAGGGATAGATTTAAAAAAAGTTCGTGCTTGAAAATTGTTTTAAAAATCATAAAAATATATCATTTTTAAACAAATTACATTTGATAGTGCTTTATTTTCCCCTTTTCGGCAGTTTAAAATATGAAATTATTCGATTACATATTTGTTAAAGTTGTGTTTAATTTAATTTTATATTATTTGTTTTTTCTGTTTATTGACGAATTTTTTATTTCGTTAAGGAATATCAGCCGCAGAAAACAGCAGAACTAGTCATAGATTCTGTAGGGAAAATGGGTTAATTTTCTTCTGTAATATAGCACGCACGCAATGGAGATAGATTAAAAAAAAATAATGCATGAATTTATTATAAAACTACAATAAATGAGTAAGTTGCCATAGAGTTTTTTGAATGTTTCTAAATTAAAAAAAAATAAAAGTAGCAAAAGTGGAAAAATCAAAATTGAATCGTTAAGCGTTGCAAAAGTGAAAATCATGTCAGTGTTATGTGCGGGAATGTTTGTCCTCAATAGTATAGATAGTTCTAACAAACTATTGTAAGGTAATTCGGTTTCATGTAGATCATATAAAAAAATCCTCTGAACAGCATGCTGCTTTTTTTTTTTTTTTCGAACATTGCAGAAGAATAAGGAAATTAACAACAGTGAAAAGTCTCAAATGCACGTATACACACGCACAAACTCGTGAAAATAAGTTAGTGTAAAACAACTTAATACAAGGGGAATATATTGTAATAACAAGAATATATTCCAACACCGATTATTCAAATGTCTCAAAACACTGCTAATGATATTACTAAAGTACAATAATAACAATATTCTATTCAGAATCAAACCCTTAGCAAGTGTACTTATTTTGGATTTAAACAGCTGCTCTACTTAGACTGTGTCGATCATAAATTTTGTTTATGTGCTCCAACTAATGAACACAATGAATCTCATAATTTCTATAGGGACGGTAAACTCCGAAAGCCCGATCGGACAATAAGAGACAAATTTCCTAAACCAACTTATGCAATATTTAAGATGGAAGATCTCGAATTATGACCTGTGGGTTAATTACAAGGTCAACTATACTATAGGTAATTTCAAATCACTGCTCAATTTCAGTTTCTCTGTCCTTATCTTATGTCAGTAACTATGGTAGCACTGCATTTAGCTGATCGGCCATTCTATTTTCCCAATAAAAATGAAGAGACGAAGTGGGGGGAATGAATATCCTTGAGAAGCCAAATGAAATTACATTTAGCTTTTCTCATACGGGCTGAAAAAGAAAACATAATACTGAAAAATCACTACAAGTATACCTGTTAGAAGCAGAATCCCTTTACTTTTTCATTTTGGCTAACGATATTAGTCCACGTTGTGTACTATTTAATTTAAATGCTAGAAAAGTTCTCCTTTTAAAAATTACTTTCAATATTTAATTATAATTAGAGAAAAGTAAATACTTCATTTAATTATAGCAAAAATAAAGCACTTTCGAATGTCAAAAAAAAAAAAATGACAGTTTATTTATGGAACCTATTGATAAATTTTAAATAAGTTTTTCAAAAACATATATATACTTTTGTGGAACACGTTAAATAAGTTATTGTTCTGAACAGATGTATATAAAAACGTTTAACGATTATTACGTATACAAATGATAAATTCTTGCCTTTAAAAGTACCTTATTTAGTAATCCAACAAAATTACATTTAGATTTACGCTTTCTTGAGTTGCCTCAATCTTTCAATCCTCTTGAGTAAAAACAAATACTTATATTTGTTGTTACTCGCTAATAGGAAAAGATTCTTTTATAAGAAATGTTTTGGAAAGAATTTAGGCATGATTTTTGAAATAATAAAAATTTATTTTATTTTTAAAAAGCTTAATGTTTTATTAAATTTTTCTGAGTATAAAAACACTTTTTTATAAAACGAAAACTTTTTAGATTTTTCTGTTCCATTTTCCATTACAATGATTTATGATGGTCATAAACTGTTTTGAAGTATCAAAATAAAAATGAACATCATGCAATATAAAATATAATTTCGTGTTTAACTATAGTAATTTATCATTTTTATCAGTAGCTTAATTAATAAATCTTTTCGTTTTTATATAAATCCAGATTTTGTACTTCGAGTATTATGATTAATAATAATATCTACTTTATTAAAGTTAATATAGCTTTTTGAAAATTTAAAAATGTATCTAAAATATAAGTGTATATTAGTTTCTTCAAATATTATTTTAAATAAAATGATCATAAACTATATATCAAAATCATTTCAAAACATCAAAGAATTTAATATTTGCTATAGGGCAATTCCATCGTAATTGACGTAACATTTTATCATCGAATTTTATTTTCAAAGCTATGTAGAAAATTTACTAATAAAGCTAGAATATTTTTTTTTACAATTTAAAATAGTTCTTACTAAGGACTTAATACCCAAATATCTGCAGATTATTTCAATCTCTCTTGTAGTCCCAAAAATTGCAATTCAAATTTCTGTAACTGACGTAACATAAAATATACAAAAAAAAAAATTCTGCCTCCATTGAAGAGTAAAAATTATCAAAACTATCCCGTTAAAAAAAGTGATTTAATGTTCTCAACAACATTAAGTAATGCCAAATTATAACAGTAACTTGTTTAATTAATTTCTGAATAATAAAAAAGAAAAAAAATGACATTTACACTTGTAACTGACGTAACTTTTACTGTGTAACTGACGTAACATTATGACTTTACAAAGATAATAACGGTACTTAACTTAGTTTGTAAACAGTAATTTACAATGCCTTTTTATTGGGATTTTATTATAGAATATAAAAATATCAAGTTCTCCAATCATACCATTAAATTAAACATATTATAAATTTTATCCCTCCTCCCTTTAAAATGATGATTTTCTGTGGAACTGCCCTATAAGTCATAAAAATAAATTTAAAAGGTAAAAATACCTTTATTTATTAACTTTCGACATGTTTCATTGTATCCAACGGCAACATTCTAAAGAATTAAAACGATACAATATTTTCGCAAAAAAAAATTTTAATTAAAAAACTAATAAACAAAAATTACACGAACACAAGCATAATGAAATTAACTTCAATATTAAAAATGGATATTTGTGAATGTTAATTTATTGATTCCAGGATAATGGGTGGCAAATAAAATCTTGATGGATAAAATATTTTACTAGTTTTAAAATTGATTTCTAAAGGTTCTTTGTTATATAGTCTGGCTAAAGCTGTAGTTTTCTTGTTGTATTTGATGTCTGCTATATGTTCTTTGATCCTAATTTTGAACTTTCTCTTTGTCATTCCTATATAAAATTGTACTGTTAATATTCTTTGGTGAAAGGTATTTCATATACCCCTAATATTCGGTCTATTTTCCTACTTACTGAACTTTTATCTTTTATCACTTATAGTAAATATGAAGTACTTTAAAATGATCAGTGTAATGCTTTCATCTGAATGTTTACAAAATTTTATATGCATGAATAATTTTTATTAATTCTAATCTCTGTTTAATTTTTCCTACAAAAATAATAGTTCTTTTCTGATTTATTTTATTGTATAAAAACATGACTTAAATTCTAGAACTAGAAAAAAATATTATTCCAGTAATCTACCATATATATAAAATTCAAATAAATATGTCGTTCTTCCGCTTATACCTTGAGTTTTGCTAAATGGATTTTAATGGAACTTACACTGTTAGTTACATAATTTTTCAAGAAATGTTTTATTATCTATTAGATCGTTCTACGTTGCTTAGTTATCGAATTATTTGACAAAGTTCTATAATGGGATGAATCCGATTATGAAAGTTTAGCTTTTAAAAATAAGATTCTGCTGAATGGATCTTGATGTGACTGGCACAGTTAGTTAGATACTTTTTCAGGATTAGTTTCAGAATATTGAATATACTTCTACATTGCTTAGAAATATACGTATAGGAGAAAGTTCTACAATCAGGAAAATCCGAATATGAAAGATTAGTCTTTTTAAAAAGTTTTACTGGAAGGATTTTGATGGGATTTTCTTTATAAGATGGATAATTTTTCAGGTTTAGTATATTGCACATGGTTCTATCGTTCTTTACCAAAACGTACAGTAAATGATCAAACAAAAATGTTGGTCCATAACAATCCAAATTTTGTCTGACAAATTAGAAGATATAATATTGCAATGGCGTTCGTATTGTTTTCAGCAGTGCAGAAAGAGATTCCAATTAAAGGTCCATATTTCTTTAAAATACAAGTTGTAACTTCTCGATATATTTAGTTTAATTCGTGATTCATTTGGAGAAACCAACCAGCGTAGCGAGCGAAGGTTGCTAGTCTTTATTTTAAAGAACAAACGTGTCCTTGTGTACGACTGACGTCATTTTAAAGGTGCCAACAGCAGACGATTGAATTTAACTTTTATTAAATCTTACTGGATTTTTTGAACTTTTAAATACCACATATTTGCAATTTTACACGGTCAAGCAGAGGGCAAAATGTACTTTCAAATGCAATTTGTTTGAAACCTATATCTGAAATTTTTTTAAAACTGCATCGTAGTTTACTCCATTGTTAATTTTTGAATTAATTTTCAAGAATGATTTTTTTTTAAATCTGTCTCTGTTGCTTGCCTGCGATTACGAATTATAAATCCGTTTGCCCTTAAATTAATGTAAATAACTACTCATATGATTCCATCTTATAAGCCATAAAGAAATTAAAACACTGATCAATAAATAAATAAAATAATAAAATATAAATAAAACACAAATTTAAGACATTTTATCGAATTTCGCTCTTTTCCACTGAAAAAAAACAGAATGAAAAAGTCTGATTGTAACAAGTAAAAACCAAATTTTAAAAAATAAAAAAACACGCCTGCATAAAAAGCGTACTACTTAATTGTTTCACACCAATGTTAAGCTATTTTTTATATTACTTACCTATTTTTTTATTTACTTGTATTGATGACTTTTAAGTTCTGTTTAAATTGTTAGTTCCTATCTGTAAACACTGTTTTGATGCAATTATATTCCGTAATATGTAAAGATTCAAACTTGCCGTAGTGATTATGTCCTATTTAAGATAACGTATTATTATAAAGAGAATTACTGAATTTAATATATATAATCGTAATGAATTTTGTATTCATGCATTTTTGAAGAAGAGTGCAACAGTTATTGCACCAAGAACTGAATATTTATAAATTTAGTGTTAGTACGAACGCACCTAATATTCCACGTTTGCCGTACAATTCCAACTAGTTTGAATTTATGTTGCAAAAGTAAGCTTAAAGAGTCTACACAAATTCCATCAAACTTTGAAATTTTCGACTTACAATCACGCAATTTTGACTTGAGATTTGGCCTTTATTGCCAAACTTTAGTTTAGGATAACGGCAAGCCTTTCGGTAAAGTAGTTTAATATTTATAACAATTTAAAGCTTGAAGCTTCTATGTTTAAATTCAACTGTAGTCATTGGAAAGCAGATTAAACTTCCTGTAGTGCTTTAATGCTTTTAGTGTATCCAAGAAATACTTCGCGGACGGAGTTCTGATTTCAGATTCGCATATTTGAAGTTTCCAGAAATTGATTTCTGTTAAAAATAATCTTGAGTTACAATTCGTTTTTTACACGAAAATAATTAAAAAATATTTTTTTTTTCCAAAAAGAAAAAATTCAAATAAAATTTTAATATTTGTAAAAAATCAAAATAAAATTTCTAATTTAAAGATACATATTTTCAATAAAATTATCAGTTAAAACCTATAAATTTTTTAACAGAAATTGATTTCTAGAAGTTTTATTTATACAAATACAAACTTACAATCCAAAACACATAGTAGTTCTTGAGTGATGTTTAAAAAACTGACCGCAATATAATCCTTTTTGATCTATTACAAATGAATTTAACATTAATAATCCAAATTTTAAACTTTTATAATTCCTAAATTGCTTCGGCGAATGACTCACTGTTGAGATTTCTAAAGTAATATTTCCTAAAACAGTTTAGAGTTTGGTACAATTTCACTACGAAGAAAACGCCCTAGGCCTATTTTTTTTAAATTTAATTTGAAATAAGACACAAGCTTCACTCCAATTACTATTTCCGTTTATTTCTGGGCAATTTGGTGGTAAAAATGAATAGAGTGGGTTTTTTTGTGTGAAAGGGGATGATACACATACAATAATTTTTATTTATATTTATTTATTTTTTTTTTTTATGCTTCCATGTTAATGATGTTTATTGCACTTGCGCTTGCACATAATATTACATGCTCTATGTGCTCTATGTGCTTTGCGGGTATTGTAGAATAATAATAGATTTATTTTTTAAATGATAATTTTACTCAAAAAGTTAGATATTTTTAAATCTTAGATGACGATACCTCAACTCTAGATATGGATTCTCTCTACAATGTGATAAGACTGAATTAACGCAATGATGACTTTTATTGCATCTTTTGCACAATCTCTAATTTAGATATTTCTCTTTTTTAAAATTAGGGATGTACTTTTCTTTAAAGAGCTTCATATAAAAGTTAATTAAACCAAGGGTTTGTCTATTAATACCCTTACGAAAATAGCTCATAGATCTGTATAGAACTCATAGAATTCTTTACAAGTTCTATAGAATAGCCTTTCTATATAATACTGTTTCTATAGAGTTTTGAAGAGTTATATAGAATACTTTTTCTAAAGAAAATGTTTCAATAGAATTCGTTAGAATTTTTTTCTATAGAACAGTTTTTCTATAGAGCACTATAAAACTTATAGAAGTTCTATAGGTTAATGATTCTATAGATTTTTTTTGAATGAAATAAACTTTTTTGTCATTTAAAATTTATGTTTACTAATTTATCTATACATATACCGGGTGTCCCAAAAAGGACTGACTGATTTTAAAATTCAACAACTTCCAAACGGTGACAGATATTAAAAAAATTCTTGCAGGAGGGTTATGCATAAAGTCAAAAGTTTTATTACAGTGATTTTCGATTTTAATTCGAATTACAAACAATAGATGGCGCTGTAAGCAATAGTCGCTAAATACAGGCTCGATTTTTGGTCCTTTCTCTTGTTCCATGCAGAAAAATGAGATGGAAATGTATTATCCGGACCACGAAGTACCAAAAATCGATCCTGAATTTAGCCTCTATTGATCGCAGCGCCATCTATTGTTTGTAATTCGAACTAAAATCGAAAATCACTGTAAAAATACTTTTGACTTTATGCATAATCCTCCTGCAAGAATTTTTTTAATATCTGTCACCGTTTGGAAGTTATTGAATTTTAAAATCAGTCAGTCCTTTTTGGGACAACCGGTATATTAAAATGAAAAAGTAATATTAATTAATTTTGTAATACATCAGTTTAATATGTACTCCATAGATTTAATATGATTACAGTTTAATTAATAATTCTAATACACTGTGATTAATTTGTTAATGGAATAATATATCAGTCGAACTACACTGATTTAAATTATGGTTAAATAATATGTGTGTTTATGATTCATTAATTTGTCGTTTAATTTTATAATTATTTATTAATTTGCTGTTAATTTCACAAAAACATTCATCTAATTTAATAAACTTTATGCACTAATGGTAATTCATGTAATTTAATAAACTTTATTCACTAATGATAATTCATATAATCTATATACCGGGTGTCCCAAAAAGGACTGACTGATTTTAAAATTCAATAACTTGCAAACGGTGACAGACATTAAAAAAATTCTTGCAGGAGGGTTATGCATAAGGTCAAAAGTTTTATTACAGTGATTTTCAATTTTAGTTCGATTTACAAACAATAGATGGCGCTGTAAGCAATAGTCGCTAAATTCAGGCTCGATTTTTGGCACTTCGTGGCCCGGATAATACATTTCCATCTCCTTTTTCTTCATGGAACAAGATAAAGGACCAAAAATCGAGCCTGTATTTAGCGACTATTGCTTACAGCGCCATCTATTGTTTGTAAATCGAACTAAAATTGAAAATCACTGTAATAAAACTTTTGACCTTATGCATAACCCTCCTGCAAGAGTTTTTTTAATATCTGTCACCGTTTGCAAGTTATTGAATTTTAAAATCAGTCAGTCCTTTTTGGGACACCCGGTATATATATGTATTACGCTAACGTACGTGGCACAGAAATCGCGATTATTTGTTATTATTTAATGGCAACGCCCGAGAAACGCACCTGATTGGTTATTGTGTAAGAATCCTTGGCAGGATTTAGGGCGATCGGATTTGTTTACGTTTCGCTTTTTCGGTGCAATATCTTTCGCTTCAATTATGTAGCTTCAACGGGTTCGAGTCCCTGGGTAAGACATGGATGTAATTGTGAATGTCCCATTGTAGTTATATAATATGTAATGAAAAATAAAAAAATGTTGTGAGTTGTTGTTGTTTCTGTGTATAATAAGGATCATTCGAGGCGACAGCCATTGCAGCTATAGGCCCCAAAGCACTCTCCACTGCGGTGGTCTTCAAAATGTCAAAAAAAAAAAAAAAAAAAAAAAAAAATGTAGCTTCAAATTATTATTTGAAATGCCTGTAAAAAATCTCGGTGAATGCTTGAAAGTGAAGAAGTAGCCTAATTCGAGTCGAATCGAAATAGATTCGAAATCCAAATAGAACTGTTCGAGGACGCCGTTAAGCGATCGGCAAAATAGGTTTAATAACTGTAGCATGCACGCGTTGCTTCTGAAATCCAAATTACTGGTTTAAACGTTCCGAGGCATGCATAACTGTGGGTGAAACGTGCAATTTTTGCAAAGCTTTAGAATTGCTTGGAAAAGCTTGGAAATACGAAGTAAACAGCAGCATGTAGTTTACAAAATGTTGTCATGACGTAAAAAATAATTTTGTACGGACAGGTAGTTTTGACTGTACGGATCTGCGATACGAATTTCAGGTTCACTTACGAATATTATTACGAGCCCCCCCCCCCCCCCCCCAGAAGTAAGATACGACAAAACCTTCTTAGACGAAAAGAGCGATACATTCCGTTTTATGCAGGTTATTTAAATTGAACAAAGCATCATATTTTTTTTTTTTTTTTTGGGGGGGGGGAGAGCTGGAACTTTTTTTTTCATTTATTGCAGGATTCCGTTATAAAGAGGCTTTACTCTATTATAAAATAAATTTGCTGTACGGTACTTAAAAAAAAATCTGTTTAGTAATATTTGCTTACAATTTTATTATTTCTTTTTCAGTATTACACTTTATGTTGTATTTTTAATTGCTTTTTCATGTAAAGATTTTAAATAAAAAACTAAATTATTGAAAATATAATTACATTTTAATTAAATTAATCAGTTAATTTGGAATAAAAAAGTTTAAAGTATGAGACATATAAAAATTAAAAAACTTAACGTTTGACTTTTCACAACTTTGGAACTGAACAAGAGTCGGGCCCTGGTAATTTGCACCGTCTCCACCAGCCCCCCTCTGTACGGACCTGCGATAAAAATTTCAGATTCATTTAAGAATATTATTACGGGCCCGGGCAACGCCGGGCGTGTCAGCTAGTTTAATAAACTTTATTCACTAATTGCGATTTTTATTAAAATTTTTTAATCTGAAGTATAAATATATTTAAACAATTACGTTTCAAGTTTAGCAAATAATAATTTATTGAATTTTTAAATATTTTTTCCGAATATATATTAAAATAAGAGTTATTTTTATCACTCCGCGTCCGATGACGCCAGATTGATGAAATTTAACAGAAATCTTAAATGAATATTTTAACACGATTTAAGCTGTGAAGCTCATTTTGAAACTGTAAAAAATATAGCACCATTACCACCAACAAAATAAATACGTAAATAAGAAAATAAATAAATTCTTTATTCTAACGGACTTTAGGTTTTCATAATTTACACAGATGAAAATGAATGTGTATAATGAATGTACAGTGTATAAAACAGATATGATATCTATACAATACGATAATTTCTATACTATTTTAATGACTGGGAGCACAATTCACAAAAGAAACAAACTCGAAATAGTGTAATGAGAAGTTATAGAGCTACAAGCGGCTGTAGAACGCACTAATTGACCTCCAATCATAGAAGCCAAACAGCATCGAGTACGGTTAGTACTTGTGAGGGTGACCACATGGAAAAAGTTGCGTGTTGGCGCTATTTGAGTATTTTTATAGACATTTCTATTGAATTTCTACAGATATTTCTATAGCTTTTGGTGAAACTAGCTTATAGAAAAACGGGCCATAATGCTACAGGATTCTATAATACTTTTTCTTTTTTTACAGAATTCTATCAGAAATTTTTGTAAGGGTAGCAAGTACCTTATTATTTTCTAAAATTACAAATTATTTCATCTATACGACTTGAAAATTTCAAAAATGATTGAAAAGTATCCATACCATTAGTCGAACAGAGAATGTTTCGTGCCAGAACGAAGGCGTTGCGAACTCATTTACCTGGAGAACTCTGCTAAACACAATTCACTGAGACAACATTTTCGAAACAATATCTGTTTTGTCCATTGAGACATAGCAACAGAAAAAAGCACATACGAAGGAATTCAACCGAATGCCTGCAATGAAATGATATCCAGAGAACGCATTAGTTATCGTTAATTGGAGTTTGTTTGTCTATTGTTGCACTCTGAGGAACTGTTTAGTATGGTACACCCGATATTAATGACAACAGATTTTCTGGGTGAATTGTACCTGCCATATTTGTCCAGGTATCTTGGTGGGCCGAACCCGAAAATTCTGGATTCTACTCTTGTTCTGGATTTTTTTTTCACTAATTTCGGAAATTTTGATCGTTTATGAGCTCTTTGTTAATCAGTTTGATTTAGGTTATACTAAACTATGTATGATCTATATTCTAAGTATATATAAAAAAGTATATGAGTATTTGAAGGAGTTGTGATTGGAAATAAAAGAGTATAAAATAGAATACTTGAATAAAAAATATGAAAGTTTGTAAGTGAAAATTCAAAATTCGTAATATATCTGTACTTTGTACATTTTGAGTCAAAGTTTTCCTAGGTACACTTCATTAATTTTTCTCTTCTGTTATATCATACCAAATAATATTTTAAAAAATTAAAAAGTTTGACATTTAAAAATTAATATTTGTAAAACTATCATCTTAAAAATTATTATATCAGAATATATTGAAACCTAAATTTAAAATTTTAACGAAAATAATACGAAATAACTGAAATTCTTGACCTGTAAAAAAAATTCACGGGTGCAAAACAGTCCAACAGAAGTCTCGTTTAAGACTTATACATATATTGTTATTTTGGTCTACCTGGAAGTTCAGTCCGATAATGTGACTTGAAGTTTTAACAGACATACACGTGTTAGTTTGAGACATATATGGCTGTCTGTCTTTAACATTGCATTTATACACACGTGCTCATCTAAATTACCTGAAACAAAAGTAGTCACATTTCATTATTAAGTGAGATGGGATTATATAAACATGCTTAGTCATAAAGTTCATTTACGATACTGTATTTTGTATGAATTCCAACAAGGAAGAATTGTTACAGAAGCGTTCGGAAATTTAGTGATTTTTTTTGGTGGAGATGCAGTTTAGGATAAAACATGCAGGAGATGAGTAAAAAAAAAATAAGCCAATGATTTCAACCTTAATGATAAGCCAGGCTCTGAGCAGCCATTTTTAATCGATGATGATATTGTGCTTAACTCGGCTGAACAAACCATTTCGGCTCCATATTCGAAAGTATGAAAAATTTATTGTTTTATTTCAAACGGACTTAGTTTTTCGGCAGACCTAGTATACGTTTTTAAAGATGCAGTAATGTTCTTTTAGCCTTCATAATATTTCCGGTCTGTCAAATCAATTTTTTTTTCAGCTTGAATGTGTTATGCTAATAAAAAAAACGAACCTCATTGTCCCAAATTACAGAAACATTTACTTTGTCATAGATGGATGTGGGGGAGGTACGTGGACTTTTAAAACTGATCACCAAAGAAAATTTATTGCGATAAATGAAGAACCACTTGAAATTTAAGTCAATCTAGAAACATCTCATCACACACACACACAAAAAAAGGAAGAAAGGTTTCATTGAGCTGCACATTTCTTTGGTTAAAGGTGAAAGAAATAAAAATAATACATTCATTAATGAACATTCAGATTTCTCTGGTACAACTTTTCCCGGTTTGCTTTAATTGATAACGAAACAAGACCACGTGGTAGATAACATGCGTCTTACAATCTTTTATTGCTATTAGCAAATTGGAAAATCTATACATTCATCGTAAAACTTGGTACTAAGAGCGACAAGCTAGTTTTTCGGAATTGTACTGCGCACAACAGCTAGTGATATTATTACAAAATCCCACTGAGCAATAATCCAGTGCAAAGAAGAGTCGTTCAAATGCCAAAGGATGTTAATAGTTTGGGAAATAATAAGTAAATGAAATCATCTGGGTTTTTTCTAACCCTTGGTGAATCCACTTTATAAATGAACGAGCCATTCTTTTCTTTTTTATAGCAGATGTTCTCTTTATAACAGATGAAAAGAAAAAAGCTTGTGACGAAAATGGAGAAGATTTCTGTAGTTGATTATGGTTTTTGAAAGGGTATCGTATTACACCATTAAAACATATTTTATGTACGGAAAAAGTCTGAGGGGGGTGGGGGTGGGATTCATTCATTGCCTTTGCCGAACTATCGTGATTCTGATGTCAATACACTTTTTAAATGATAACGAAGTCAAGTTTTTAAAGAATACAGTTTTGTAATATTCCAATTTTATTTAGAGACACTTTTGAAAATACAAATAATGTACTTTTATTTGTATATAGCTCCTGAATTTGTTATTTCTACTAACTAACATACTTACATTTTTAATGTGTAAGCATAAAATTTTGCAATCTAAAAATATATTATGTGACATAAAATTTGATTTGAAATTCAAACTAGACAATATCTGTAATATTAAAAGCAAAATATAATGTGATTAGAAAAGAAAATATTTTAAGTGCTTTGTACGCAAGTGATAAGGAGATTTTCAGCCTTTTAAATAGTAAGTTTGGATGAATCAGGAAATCTTAATTATATATTTCGAGCCGCAAATATTGTACTCTGTTCTTCTTGCATTCAGACTATATCTTATTTCCTCGCATTTCTAAGCCTTGTGAAATAACAGCTGAACAAAACTTGACTTTCAGCATTGACATAAAATATATTTGTGCAGAAATAAAAATTTTATAAAGAAACTGCTATTTACAAAACGTCTTATAAAGTCATATTTTAGCACATTAAGACAAACATGGATTCTAATCATAATTTATATGGTTTTGAATTCGAAAAATGTACAGTTTATTCTCAGAAATGCTTATTAACAAAAGGAGATTTATATTTATAACGTGTCTTTAAATTCATACAAGACAACAAAATTTAAATAAAAATTATGAGATACATAGATTATCAAAATATATTATAAAGCGTTATGCATATAATCAAAATTAGTATTATTTTAACACCATTACAACTCGAGGATTTTAGTATAAATATTTCTGAATATTTTCATATTTTTCATGTTTTCCTCGATTCTTTCTGGCTTGGCGGCTTAATACTAAGAAATGTATTTACATTTACTATGTTTTCTTCTTTAGAAGTACATTTGTTATTACCTGAATAGAGTAATGATAGTATATGTGTATGGAATTTAGTTTTCCAAATGGGTACAAACCAGAATTCGAACCAGGGATCTCCTGGCTGAAGCGACCAATGCTCTGGCAACTCAGCTATCGCGGATGAATCTGGAGGGACTTCACCGAACTAAATTGGTTTGAGGGGTCACTTTCATAGGGTCAAAACACGGTATTAAAAGTAGTTTCGTGAAAGAATTTTCACCTTGTTATTAATGTAAATTTAAAACATGTACAATACATGGCCATTAATGACCGTACACTTTCAATTTTAGACAATTTGTCGCATATTTAGAAATACACTTGCCAGATTCTTCTGGAACTTCAGGATTTAAAAGAATATTTATGGTCGCATATTTATAACTTCGATTTGATAAGGGGAACAGTTAGGAGGCCAACAAAAAAAATCATACTTGGCATCACCCTGTAAAATAAAATGCACTAAATGTCTATTACTACTGAATATAAATAAACAGACATTGTATAATATGTGTATTCATTTGTGTAAAAATAGCACGTGTATTAATGGAGATATAACAATTTGTTTTAAAAATAATAAAAATATTGCATCTTGTTTGCCTATAACATGCAGGGTTTTCAAACCAAATTTAACGCCAGTTTCAGAAACCTTGACAAAATATAATAGAAACAATATAGTGCAATTGGAATAAAAATATATTAATATTTCAGTAAATATGAGCTGTTGAATGAAATAATTTTCGTTTGCGCATGCGCGAACGATAACAAGGATCATTTTACATAATTTAATAGTCAATGCTATTTAGCAACTCATTAAAAAAATGCAGTCATGCATATCAGCGTTAGAGTGAGCTGATATTTAGTAGCTCTCTAAAACTAGCTGAACGATAAGATATTATCCACAAATTGTCAATTTAATTTAATTTTTTTTTTAATTTTTAATTTTTATTGATGCTTTGGTTTATCTTGGCTAACCACCAAAACGAGCTTATACCATGATAAAAAGAAGTATCAAAATCGAAGCTTTTTTTTTCAAATCTACTCGTTGATAGCCACTAAATACTAACTTTTTTCTGAAAGTCAGTTAATAAATAATGACAATTTGTGGAACATTTCTAATCATTCAGCTGCTTTTAGAGAACAACTAGAAATTAGCTCATTCTATCGCCGATATCTTTCTGAATTTTTATGATATTTGACTTTTTTTTTTAATAGGTTGCTCCATATAGTTGACTATTAAATTATGTAAAACGAGTCTTGTATTCGTTCGCGCATGCACAGAAAAAAAATATTTCATACAGCTTCTCATATTTCCTAAAATATTTAATGTATTTACATTCCAATTGCACTATATTGCTTCTATTATATTTTGCCAATTTCTCTGTAACCGGAGTTCAATTTGGTTGAAAACTCCGCATGTTATAAGCAAACACGATGCAAGAATTTATTTAATCGCTATATCTCTACATGCTATTCTTACGCAAATGAATACATATATTTTACATTGCCTGCGTATTTATATTCTGTAGCGATAGATCATTTCGTGCATTTTATTTTACAAGGTGATCCCAAGTATTATTTTTTTTCAAGTATATTTCTAAATATTCGACAAAATGTCTAAAATTAAAATTTTCCGGTCATTAATGGCATATAGTGTATATAATTTATTAAAAGGTGTTAAAATCATATAAAGATATTAGTTAATATAACCCTGAGATCTCTCCAACGCAGATGCATTCATTTTCAAAGAGAATACTACGCATAATAAATACCCATACGAAATAAAATACTAGGCATGCGCAAGCGAAGATCAGTCCACTGCTTAAAGGGGGGTGAAAAGAACAAGTCATGTTTTCAGAAATTCTTAAAACACCCAGCATATTAAACCAAATCAGGGAAATATTATATGAAAGGACATCGTAACAAACAGTGTCGCTCCTAAGTAAAATCTCAATGGATTCACGCATTATTGGTTAGATGTTGAAATTATTATTTTAGCTTTTTCTAAGTTTATCTTAGTATTTTTTTTAAACAACCTGAATAAATCTGTACTTGGTTTGTTAAACTTGATATCAGATAAGTGCTCTTTTAGCCTTTCTTCAGATTTTCGAGATGACATACCAATATCGAGTAATCTTATTGATGTTCTGTGCTGAATGGGATTATAAATCCTGCTTTTTCATAAACGGCATCAACGAACGGCACAAACGAAAACACGGACATACTGAAATATGAGCACATGATAGTTTATTCTTGAGTGTGTGCATGTTTTCAGAAATGAGTATATGCATGTTTCAAACTTGAGTAATTTTGTTTACGAGCCATTTTGACTATGCTACATACTCAGATTTGAGTATTTTTTGCTCCGTTTTGAAAATGTCGTTTTTAAAGCAACAACATGGAATGCACACCATGGTGCATTGCTAACCCTAATCATAAGATAACTTATAGAAATTAAGTATGCATACAAGAAAAATGGGGATAAATAGTTCGAGACAACAAAATTAATGAAATTACCTTCTAATTTTTCAATGAAATCTTACGAAGTCTTTCTTTTACAAATTCATCCATTCTTCGATTTCGAAGGCTGAAAAACAAACGCTACGCTTCTACGATCATGTTACGAAGACTTTTAAGTGATCTTCCGCGATTACGATAAAAATGTAGTTCGCCACATTTCATCTAATAAAATATTATTGAAAGCAGCATTTCGTTCGAAATCATAACAAATAAAATAATATGAATAAATTCAACTACGCAGGTGAAATTTAGTGCATTTAACGCGTAAAAATTAATTTTGTTTGAAACTGAGAATTTCCGGTATTTCAGAATTGAAAGAATTGTGTCGTCATATTTGAAATAAAAAGTTTCATAGCAAAATGAAAACATCGATTTGCTTAGATTTGAAAGTGTCATTTTTCACAGTGTGTTAATTTACATAATTTCCACTCTTTTCTTCTCATTTAATCAGTATAACAGATTGCCTAGTTACTTAGTAAATATAATATAAGACCTGGATGTAGTGCGAGATTAAAACCTTTGATGAAAAGTAGTTTAGGAGTATTTTGTTATTTAAATATTTTTTTCATGATTAGAGAAAAACTGCAAGTACAAAAATAGTTTGAAAAAAAATCTGAAATCTTTATTTCAGTTCATCACAAAGAATGAGCTTTAGGGACCTAACCAGTGGTGGGATTCAGCCGGTTCGCACCGGTTCGGCAGAACCGGTTGTTAATTCCTGTTGCGTTCGGCGAAGCGGTTGTTAAATGAAAATCCCATTTTCATTAATTTACTTTTCTTTAAATCTTTATCTGCACAAAAGCATCTTCTAACCATAACACTGTGACATGTTCTGTTTGTTTCATTTAATAAAATGATCTTTTGTGTGCAAAATATATTTTTTTTCCTTCATCAGGCCTGTAAGAAGCAAATTTAAAATATCATCCACGTAAAAGGGGTGTTTCTCATTCAAATAATGGTAAATAAAATCAAAAAATAGTACAAGCTGATAAATAAGAATGGTCATGCAAACACAGACGCTTCAAAGTTTTACAATTTCATGGAAGCAATAATACAAAAAGAAAAGTGTTAAACCTATAGTCATGTGTAAGTGCAAGAAACACAAACAGTATATTCGTGTGCAGATTGCCAAGCAGTTTTCACATTCTGTACCTCACTCCGAGTCTTTTGGAAACATTATAAGTAGTGATAGATTTTTACACGATACTCGTAGTATACATTTCATATAGCTTCTTTTTATGTGATATCACTTCCTTTTTATGACTGATGTATTAAATGTGTGACTTAACGGGATTCGTTACAAAGAGTTGTTTTTGATGAGATATAACTGTATCCGAGCTCTCATTAAAATTTCGTGAAAAAAATGTATAGATTTAGTAGTGAAAACGTCAGCCGAAAGCGAGAGAAACCACGACGAAACACTGAGGTTTTTACTGATTTCGCCGAAATTTTCACACATTTTATTTTGTAAAAAATACTTCTACCCATCCGAACGTTTCGAAATTTTTGTAGGTGATGTAAATCTGGTCTATTGAGATGATCTAAACAGATTGTGTTAAAATTCGGGTGTTTAGCTACTTTTAGCGTAGAAAAAATACTCCCGTGAGGCGCGAAGTGACTTGCATTCGCTAAAGTATTTGAAAGGGTTAAAATTCGTATTTTTTAAAAACCGATTGCATCATCGATTAGAAAAAGGTTTTAGGTTTAACAGCATATTTTTTATTTTTAGGTATTTCTAAATTGTGCCCTGGAGAGGCGTTGCCATAACTAGGGAAAACTTTTTCGGGGAATCGGCAACCTTTTTAATTTTTTTTTTTTTTACTGCGATTAAGGGTTAACTGCGATATTTTTTTAATTGATTGTGGTATATGAGACGTAAGAATACGATCTTTCGGAATATGTCTTACAATTTTAACTGTACCGAACGATTGGTAGATTTAGGGTAAAACAAAACTATGAAAGAAGACAAAGAAAATCGAGTAATTGTTTTTTTCGCTTCATTTCTATGCTTAAATTTGTTCTGGGCATACGCGAGCGCTTTTGCGAGATCGGGATGAAAACGATGAGTTTTTAATGAGAGTTAATTGTCGTTTGTAATTACTATCACGATTAATTAACAAAAAAATAAAATTCTGAATCCGAGGTGCACTAGAAGAAGTAGTCTTGGGCTACCCGCACTCAAATTTTTAGCCTTGCACGGGCGATAGATTTTCCTAGTCATTCCACACAGACACACAGGGTGAAACTTTATTTTATAAGTATAGATGACACTTATGTTATTATAAATGATTATCGAATATTTTATTTTTACTATATTTCAGATATTTTTCTAAAACTGTGGGGTTTTTGAGAATATTCAAGAGACTAAAAATATTATCAGAACAATTGCTGCAAGTTCAGGAGAAATGGAAAAAGGGTTTTCAAAGATAAAGATAGTATTGTTAGGGAAGAGAAGCCGACTAACTAAATCTAATGTATCAAACATAATAACGATTTGTCTAATTGGTCAACCTCTAAATGATTAGGTTCCTACTTTTACAGTGACGGTGTGTTAAGAAAGAAGCCCGCATCCAATAATGTTCGAGTAAAGAAAAAGAAAATTAAAAGTGGGGACACTTATCAAGAAGCTTCATGTAAATATCTCATAACAGAAGCTATTCTTTTCTGTACTATAATATAGTTTTTCTACATCCTTTATTGTCAAATAATATACAGTACAGAACCAATTATCCAGAATGGTTGGGATCAGATGTATTCTAGATAACTGGCTGGGTATTAAACCATTAGATTTGTAGAATATATGTTGCTATGACAGTGTTTTGATCTGAAATTTAATTATGAGACTACTCAGAAAGAATCAGGTCCAAACAAGATCAGACATTAATCAAAGTTAAAATATATATATATATATATATAAACATATGTTACGGCCAAAACCCGAAATTGGCCAATTCCCGAACTGGCCGGCCAATTCGCGAACTGGCCAACAACGTTTTAAACTGATTGGCCAATTCGGGAATTGGCCGGCCAAAACCCGAACTGGCCAGATGCAATCGGCCAGTTTGTGAAATGGCCATACACTATCGGCCAATTCGCGAAATTGGTGTATAGAAACCGATTTTTACTATTTTTCATTTTCTATCATAGTCGAAAGTGTTTATGAATTCAATTTGTCTGGCCGTATGCATGCCCGTGCTCTAACTCGGGTAAAGACTCTGATTGACTTGTAACTGTTATAATATTTAGGTTTATAAATACATTTTGGTATTACTAGTGAAGTTGTACTCAGGGGCGTGCCGAAGCCTGTTTTAGTGGGGGGTGTGTGAACTGAATTTTGCCGACTGCAAGATCGGGGGTGAGAAAGGCTTTGTGATAGCTCCCCCTCCCCCCCCCCCCTCAGTGACGGATTCAACTGTTCTACAATACTGTGAATTTATAAAAATCACTAAAAGTCTTAAGTGTTCACCTGCATTCTCCTTAACCACAGTCGAAATTAAATGCTGTTATTCAGTATGTGTAAATTTTTTAAATTATTTTACTATACTAGGGGGCTCGGCCCCCTACGAGCTACGCTCGCCAACCCCCGTCCACACACCGTAGACTCTAAATGCACGCTAATTTGATCGGCTTTAAAAAGATTTCGAAAGATTGAATTATAATTTAAAAAACAGTGGCAATCTCTCTATAAACGGATTTCTATTCATTTCTCTTTGATTGGGGAATTTTAACGCCAAATTCGTTGCGGTACTACTTGATTATCCCGCCGACCAATTTCGCCAAATTATATAAATCGCCAAACCACTCGCCAAATTATACAAATTGACATAATTTTTATTTTAAATAACGAAAAAATAAATAAATTAGTACAACATTAATAAAAATACAAATAAAACGTTGAAATAAAAATAACTTGATGACGTAGACACGTGTAACAACATTTCAAAATAAGCTAATATAAAAGGAATTAAGTAAACAGTCTTTGTCTCCTGGTATTTTTTAACAAAGTGAAAAGAAAGTTCTTTTAAATGAGATATTTTAAATTAATCGTTTTTAATCTGACGTAATTTTGACCAAACTATTCTTCCTCTTTTTAATATTCACGTGAAAATACTTGTTTTAGAAATTAAATATTATTTGCGCTTTCCTAACAAAAATAGTTGAAAAGTATCCTCTTAAAATATCAAATAAATGTCTAGCGCAATTTCTAAATTTAAACCGTTTTGCAATATTATTTTGTGTTCATTTTATGTAATAACTTTAATGTGACGTAACTATGACGTAATTTCTCCTGTTTAAGACCTCTAACGCATGTTAATAAATTTATTGCTTTACAAATTCCTTTCTCTCTTAAAATTCACGTGTAATTATAGTTTTTATGACATAATTTTTAATAAGTTCTTGCTTTTTGTACATAATTATTTAATTCTAATTCCAAATGTTTTTTCTGTTTATAATAGTCACGTGTAAATAAATTTTTAATTTATTTTATGTAATAACTGTAATGTGACGTAAATATGACGTAATTTCTCCTATTTAAGACTTCTAACGCATGTTAATAAATTTATTGCTTTACAAATTCCTTTCTCTCTTAAAATTCACATGTAATTATAGTTTTTATGACATAATTTTTAATAAGTTCCTGCTTTTTGTACATAATTATTTAATTCTAATTCCAAATGTTTTTTTCTGTTTATAATAGCCACGTGTAAATAAATTTTTAATTTATTTACACGTATAAATATTTTTTTTTGAAGCAAACATTATTGCTTCCGCTGTTTATACAGTTGGCAACGGTTTAAATTAATATCACTTTCTAAAATCTGTTAAAAATATCTCTAGAAATGCTGAAAATCTGAATTTAAAATTGAAATAAAACCTCAAAAAATTAGTCAAAATAAAAAAATTAATGCAATCTGCACTCCGGCAAATTCTAACGCATAAAATGATCTAAAAATGATTAAATTCCTATGAACAGTTTTTGCTCCTATAAAATTTTTTAGTGGAACGATTTTGTCCAACTTTAGCATTAAATATATCTTAAAATAATTCTTCGATCTGAAAACTGTCTGCATCAGCGTGTTTATCAAACATTTCTGTATAATACTACCGATTTTCATATTTTTGTATGCATTATTTTTCTTAATATTAACGAAGAAAGACCTCCGGTCACAAAAAATTCAAAACCGGCGGCGGCGGCGGTGACAGCGGTAGTTACTTTTTTTTAGAATAGAGAGATAAGTAGAGTTAGAATACTGTTATTAATTAGGATTCTGCTTGCGATTTAAAAGGAAATGTGTACGGATGTACCGTACATTACCAGTTCACAAAAGTAACAATTTAAGAATGTTGAAGTACTTCGGAATTTATGTTTCTATAAATAAAACCTCATGCTGTTGTGACATGTAAATGTATAAATTTTAAAATACATAAAAAAGACAAATCTTGCTTGCTAAAAATAAGATATATATTAGTATAAGAGACTAAAAATTATCCTTCTACATTTTTAAATTATCTCCCACCTATCCTTCAGAATATCCCATTTTCCAGCTACACTAAATCCAACATGTCAGTTATGTCTGTTTCACAGGTTAATAGCATTAGTTCGTCCAGTCGCTCTTCCGACATGGTGATACGCAAGTAATTTTTTACTAACTTTAACCTGCTGAAACTTCTTTCATTACATGCCAATGTTACTGGAATAATTAAGGCCAACTTGTAGGCCAAAAAAAGATTAGGATACAAATGAGCCTTCCCACAAGTTTTTGCGCTGCTGCGCCCATTGTATCTGATTCAGAACTAGCTATTTCTGAGGACATGAGATCAATTTCACATTCCAAGTTATCTATATCTTTGAGATCATCAGGGAATAATTGACATAGTTTAGAAATGTCCTCGGTAGAGATATACTTGATCCTTGATAGAAGGAGACAGGCCAGTGGTTTAACTTTCTCAAATACCAACTTAGGAATGTCTCCAAATGCAGTTGTAAGACAATCTACCACCTTCAAAATTTCTGCTTTAAAATAATTCTGTCGTGTAAATAGAACTGCAGTTTCAGGATTTTCGTCGATCTTCGATGGAGGCCTCCGTCGTCTGTGCCGCAAATTGAACTCATAATCTTGATTTATTCCATGTGTCTCACAGATGTTATCAGCTTCCTTAATGATGTTCATTATTGCCGCCGCGTCATCATTCCAGAGTTTCTGAATGCTTTCGTAAGTTTTCTATGCATTATGACGGTTCCCTCTAAAATGTTCAGGTCTTCACGTTGCAATTGCTCTGTTGCTAACTTTGTCTTAAACATAATTGTTTTCATTGCAAGTAAAGAAACATGAAATCGTATGACATCATTTTGCTTCTTAACCCTGCCACCTTAGCTCGAGCATCCTTGTCAACCTTCATGTCTTCAGAAATAATTTGCAGAGTATGGATGAGGGCATCATAGGACGATAAAATATCTCTGACTGCATAGTCCGCATATGCATGCTCGCATAGTCCATCTTGTCTTCGACAAAGATTTCAAGGTAAGACTCTTCTGAAGAACTTCAATTTTCTCTCTCAGTATGCCGAATCGCCTTGTACTCAGTGAAAAGATAGATCCTGATATAGAGATCCTGAATACTGTCGTAGAAATATTTTATTATATTGCTTTCTTTGCGCGCCAGTTCAACACATAAATTCACTTGATGCGCGAGACAGGGTATGTATAAGATAGATCTACAAGCTATTTCTGAAAGTTTTGATTGCCAGTCTAAAATGCGGCCGGACATTGATGACGTGGTGTCGTAAGACTGTGCACGAGCTTGGGAAAGCGATATTCCAACTCACTGTAGAAGGGGGGGGGGGGAGGGACTATACAGGAGCCTTTTCAAGAGATAATTTTACATCTGGATGATCTGTTTGAATATGACTATGCAGGCCTCTAATAGAAATGCAGAAATATCTACATATTGTACATTGAATCCGTTTCCCTTTCCGGAGGTCGATGTTTTCATTCGGATGAAATTTTCTTATATGGCGATATAAATTTATTTTTTTTCTGTGAAATGTGTGTGTACGCGATCACAGTGTGTGCATAAAATTTTCACTGAATTACCCGCCATCATGCGACAAAAACAAACTTTTGCAAATCGCTCTTCTTCTGTGTCCGTGACTTCATCTTTTAAATGCAGCAACCTCAAATAACTAGCGCCAAATCCAGAGCCAAGAGGTCACCAAATTCTAAGAATCAGTCCATAGCAGAAGGGAACAATTAAAGATGCTACATGAGAAAACTTACAATAGAGATTGCAACAACCACCCCCTCCCCCTTCCTTTCACGAAAGTCTCAAATTCTCAGAAACGCGATTCTCTCTCTATATCTATCACCTCCACTATCTGGCAACCCCTCCCTCCTACACAGAATCATACACAATCTTCCTTGAAAAGTTCTTTCTTTTCCCCTTTAAAGACGGACAACAGAGAATTGAAATGATACTGACGACGGGAGAGGATACTTTTTGCAGGGTGTGTTCTTAACTTTCCGACTATTCTAAATTTTACCAACTCTTCCAAATAAGTGGGGGGGTGTTACACCCCCAACACCCCCCCGCTAGGCACGCCCCTGGTTGTACTATTTTTGGTTAATTTTCAGGAACACACAAAAGTATTTCATTACAATATCATCAATAGTCTTTTTCAGTGCATTTTAATGTTGTTAAATTATCTCAATTATAATAAAATAGGTATGTTTCATTAAGATGGACGACAAACTGTTATATAAAGGGTATGAAATAAGTAGCAATTATAGTTTGTCTACAGAAACACTCAAAAGTATTTCGTTACATTGCAGTGAATGGTGAAAGATCATTTCTAATGCACTTAATTGATGTTACACTATTTCAAATATACTAAAATTTACATGCCTAACTCATGTAGTGAGCAATATGTTTTTTTTTTTTTTTTTTTTTTTTTTTTTTTTTTTTTTTAATAGAGTATTGATTAAGTAGCCATTATAATTCGTTTTTAGGACTCCCAAAAGAATTCAGATAAATAATTATGATATATGTGAAAAAATAGTTTATAGGGTATTTTAATGATGTTACACTACTTCAAATGTAATGAAACTGTTATATATTACTAATATGCTCTACAACATTTTTCTATAGTTTATTGATTAGGTAAAATTTGTCGTTTATTTACAGAGTCCCTCAAATAATTTGTTTATTGGATTGGACAATGAATCCGATGCATCGATATTTGTCAGAGAGGACAGAAATCTTCAGCAGATTAGAATATAATGCT
The DNA here is from genome assembly GCA_963932465.1 of Maratus speciosus. Taxonomy (NCBI): domain Eukaryota; kingdom Metazoa; phylum Arthropoda; class Arachnida; order Araneae; family Salticidae; genus Maratus; species Maratus speciosus. The sequence goes on along the minus strand of OZ010790.1, from coordinate 414,412,631 downwards.
CACAATAAACCCAATTTATCGAAATATATCAAACAGGCGGGAAATTGTCAAACATATCAGACTATAATCGTCACAGCATAGAACGTTCTTTCCTATCAAGTGTGCACGTCATTGCCACCTACCGGGTAGCCTTGAATCCCCATTTCATATATTGGCCAAGGCTTCTCAGCCAGTTCGCGAATTGGCCGGCCAAAACCCGAAATACGCTGTTCATTTCCCATATTTCGGGTTTTGGCCAGGAATCTCGGCCAGTTCCCGAATTGGCCGGCCAATTCGCGAACTGGCCAAGCTCCGGGTTTTGGCCGCAACATATGTTTATATATATATATATATATATATAGAAGCACCTTGGGGAAAAACTTCCCCTTTTTCCTATGCATAAAAATCAAAATGCCCATTATATAACTAAATATGCTTCATTTCAAATCTTAGTTGCTGGAATCAAGATATATCATGCATATTATAATGTTTAAAGCAGTATACATATGAAACTAGCACTGTATGGCTCATTTTTCTGAAATAAATCAATTGGAAATATCATTCTGGATAACTGGTTTTCTGGTTAACTGTTTTCCGGATAAATGGTTCCATACTGTACTACCTAAATATATGTATATATTTTTGAAAAAAAAAATTGTAGAAAATTTTACACACCTTTAATTAATAATTTAAACTGCTGAATTTTTAACTGCTTAAAAGTCATGTAGCCAACAGAGTAAAAAAGTGTTCAAGCCTGGGATCGAACCAGGGTCATTGACTACACCACTCTTACCACACCTCACTCTTATTCTGTGCTTAAAATTTAGCAGTATCAATTAACCTTTTACCCGCCAACGTTCCACAAGTGGAACATAAAATATGTGGTGCTGTATCTTTTTAAGTATTTGTTTAATCTGTTTGAAAATTTTAATATATCTTTTTATAAGACGTGTTTTAATGGATTAAAAATTGTCTTTTTTTAATATTTTTTCATGGTTTCTATTTTGGAGCTTGTTGAAATGTAACAAAAAACGTAAATGTAGTAGACTGTGCTTTTTACTCTATCTATAACTTTAGAATTCAAATGTGAATGCTGTGATGATTATTATTATATTGCTTAGTGTTGTTTATTACGTTTTATGCACAAATGAATGTTTTACCTTACTTCGTTTTTGTTTTATGATCATTTGAATGCCAATGTTCCACATGTGGAACGTTGGCGGTTCAGAGTACAAAATTATCTTATTGTTACTTTTTTTATGATCTTGATCATTTTTACTGGGCTCCCTCGGGCGATTATTTTTTTTATTATTTTCGTACCAGTATTATTAAAGAATACATTTTATTATATATATCTCTTGCACCTGTTGCTAAAGTGTCTGTGAAATATTTTTGAAGCAAAAAATGCCAAGAAAATCTACAAAAGAATTGAAAAAAACAAAAACAAGAAGGAGGAGATTTTTATTATTATAGTGATGGCAAAGTTGTTTGTGTACGATGGAGTGACAACTGTGTCGTTACTCTTATATCGAATTGGGAAGCTAACACATCTCTAACTCAAAGAGGAACATGATATTTTCGAAAATTGAAGCGAGAAGTTTCAATCAAATAACCTCGATTTATTAGATTGTATAATTAGAATATGGGTAGTGTAGAATTTTTGGTTTATTTACTTGGAACATATCGCCCAGTACTTCGATGATAAAAATGGTGATGAAATCTGCTTGCAAATGAACTAAATATGGCTGTTGTTACGTGTCATGCAGTAGGTTCAAAAGAAACCCTAACCCATTTGGAGTTTCGTTTTGAAATTGCGACTGTTGCCCTAAAAATTGGATTTAATGTTTGAGAAAGGGAATAGAAAGTCCTACAGCTCCAGTAAGTATGAACATTATCACCTCATTCAGTAGCTATTGTTTTTCGTCTACTACTCAAGAAGATTCTCAAATCGACAGAAAAACCTGCATAAATGGTGTGAATATTATGGAAAGTGTATGCGTGAAAATGTTTCCAGGCCTTTCATAAACATTTTGCTGTTAGTGACTAGTTAACATGTTCCTAAAATAGAAACATTTTTTACTTTACCTTATTTTCTTTGTTTTGTTATGTGTGCAGTGCTGGTATAGTTTCGAAAGAAAAATTCGCCAAAATGTACAAATGTTATTCGTACCGCCAACGTTCCACAAGTGGAACATACCTGTAACTCCACTCCTATTTTACATAACATCCCAAAATTCGGCACGCAACTTTAGAATTAATCTAAATCGTCTCAAAAAAATTCCAAATTAATTTGACAAGCAGTTCATGGTGCGGCGGGTAAAAGGTTAATATACTGCATTTTAGTATGTATTTTTAATATTTCTCAACATCACAAATATAAAGTTAGTACAGGATACCCAAAATAATTCGAATTTACTTTTGCTGGCTTCAATCCAAAAATCTATAGTATGCTCATGCGTTTCATTGGTCATTGTTACTCGAGGGCATTTATTGTATATGAAAGATTTTAAAAAGATGTTGCGTGTTTTTAAACTGAGCTAAATTTTATTACTAATACAGAATTTCCAGAATATATCTTCTCCGTGTGCGCATTATTGTTATTACAAAAGTAACTTTAGAGTCATCTGGAATTAATTATAGAAGACGGCATTGAGGAATATCTCGGTGAAATTTCCGACTTTGGACACAAAACCGATCATAAAACATGCGTAAAAAAATTCAGAAAGCAAGCACTTACCACTCACATGAGTCGATTTACTGAGGTTAACTTTGAAAAAGTTATAAGCCTTTATCATCAAAGCAAGGATATAAATAGGAATGCTTGATATTCAATGAGTTAGTATTCTCGTGATATTAAATATTAGAGCAATATCTCGATCTCTTCTCTACAGTTAGTGCTTTTAACAGCTCACTGTGTGCAACTTTAGATGATGGACATGAATTAACTCTTAAACTTAAATTTCCGCTATTTTAGCTTTATCCTTATTGTATTATACTGTTTTATGCGTTTTCTGATAGAAATCTTGATTAGCGTTTCACAATTGCCGAATATTTATTAAATAATTTAAGTCCTTTTATAAGCAAACATGTTTAAGAATTTTTTCGTTTCTATATCAAAAAATAAATGTTTTTTAACAATGGTTTTATAATATTGGAAAATGTTTCAAAATCTATGTGTGATACTTCATTTTTCCTTCATGTTTATACCTCAAAAATCATTCGGTTAGCGAACCGGTTGTTAAATTATTTGAATCCCACCACTGGACCTAACCCTGTGTAGAAATTTTAGTATACACGCATACACTCACCTATAAATAGGTAAAAGATTTAAAAATGGCGAAAACAAATTCAGAGAAACTCAAAATGTAAAAATATGCCAATATTTCCATAATCTGTTTTTATCTTGTTTCAATACGTTTTTTCAAACTCATATGACGTTATATGTGACCTGCTGACGTCCATTATATTTCCAATATGACGTAATATTCTCTTTTTGTTTAATTCGTAAAACTATTCATTTCAGCTTCATTTTTCATGTTTCAGTCTTGCAATAGAAAAGTTATCACGTAACATTCCTTTTTTTAAATTTGTCCAGCTATTTATTTCATTTTTCACGTGGAAATCTTGCAATAGAAAGGTACTTGTTGTGGTAAGAATTTTATTCTGAATTTTTAATTGTTAGCAACTGCTATAACTAAAAATGTTTAAATTTAATAGGAAATTGCTGTTAAATTGGTGGTTTTTTATTTATTAAAAATTAAACTATAAATTATTTAAATTGCGGATTACTTTAGTTGTCTCGACCGTGTTTTAATACACATGTACGGAACATTTCACAGTTCTGGCTTCCATACTCTGGATTTGTATGGAATTACTGACAGACAAATTTTCATTTTCATATATTAGATTTCAAAAGCACAGTTTTCTCTTATTAAATAAATAATATGCAGTTTCAGGAAATTCAAGCTCAATCTGCCTCTAAAATTATTTGATTAATAATAGAGTATAAATAAATTCAAATTTCTCTTTTTTTGTGTGTATGTGTGTCTTGTTGCGAAATTTAACAATTAAGTAAGCGTGAATCCTAGTACAATATATCATAAGTTTTCACCTTTTAATAATTAAATAATTTTCTGAAGCTTAATAAGAAGGGATTTATTTTAGACAGCGTATATCTGAAGCTTAGAAATGCAAAACGTGGTAAGACATGTCATGACCAAATTCATGCATAAGAAAGCAAGTCCGAAATCCATTTATTTAAAATATTTTAAATAAAGGATATTTCACATCATGACGAATTCCAGTTTTATTTTCGTCTGCACCATTAAAAATAGAATATCACTCAAAAATAAGCAAAGGATGGAAAGACATGTATTTGCGCTTTAAGAAAAGAAATACTCTTATGCAGGTATTAAAAATTTTTTTGAAAAGCATGATTTTAATATTTCTACGCGTAAAATAAGTGACATAATAAATTACAATTAAACAGATTAATAAAGTGGAAGAAATGTCAAAATTTGTATTAGACTAGAACAAGTCCAAAATAGTAGGTCAAAAGTGGCAAATGAGATGCGTTCGTACTATAACTAGTTTTATAAATATTCAGATCTTGGTTCAATATTTTAGCTCTCTTATGCACAAATGCATGAATACATAATTTATTACAATTTTATATATTAAATTCAGTAATACTAAATAATAGGACTCCATCTTAAATAGGAGTTGATCACCATGACAACCTAGAATCATTATCTGACATGGGATATCTTTGAATTAATTACGTATGATAGGATTTAATCGAATGAAGAACACTTTTCTCAGGACTCTTAAAATTGGAAAAAATGAAAAAAAGGACAATTTTCAACATTTATTATCTTAAAATGTATTTGATATTAAGACATAATTTTAAATGGCAATGAAAGATAAAAGTATGTTCTTTCATTTCAAATATTTGAAAAATTACAAGATGCAGAATTAGCATTTACAGGGGGCTCAAAACTGTCAGACATTTGGCGAGCAGAAAATCGGCATAACAGCTTATGCGCACGATTACAAAATAAATTTTGCAACTAGAAGGGAAATTTTGGTGCCTACTTATACCTCAGATTATAATAATTACACTGAACCTAAATAAATTTGTATTTAAAGCATTTTTATATTTTTAATACAAAGTTGTATTTAGCTAATGCAAAATTTAGAAAATTTCAACAATATAAACCCCTAAAAAAAATTTTTTTTTTTTAACAATAAAAAGAAAATTTTAGATTCAGTTTATACAGACTAACATTAAACATATGTTTTGAAAATTTCATGAAAAAATATTCAGAAGATTTTGAGATATCGTGCGCGTTATACCCAAAAACGTCATTTGGAGAAAAATGACTTCAAAGTTTTGGAAACACCGCTTCAACTATTGAGCGATAATAATTCTAAATGCCATAACTTCTGTTCTAATGGGAATTTCAAGATAACAATTATATGAAAATGTTCAGAAAACATAGAAGTTTAACTTATAAAAAAATTAAAATTTCGAAAATTTTAGAGCTTTAAGAGTCCTGAGACCCCTTAATGTCTCTTTAAGTTTTGATTCTATTTTTAAAAAATTTCAAATGACGGGACAAAATTCTGCAACGATTATATATATCAGATTTCATTTCATTCGCTTGGGTAGTTTTTGCGCTATTATATGCGTACAGGCAGACGGACTGACCAGACGACGACTGCAGTTTCTACGTATTTATATAATTAGGAAAACACCTAACAAGGTAAAAATGCACACCCAACAACGGTTTGTTCGCTGCTTTTCATATCTAGAGTCACATATCGTCTTTTAAAAGAATATTCAACCCCGCAAAGAACTATAGCAAAATCTTTAAACATGCGTTATAGGAAACATTGATGCCAACATCAGTTAAAAATCCGGAAACTGATACTAGACAAAAAAAAAAAAAAAAAAAAAAAAAAAAAAAAACCTAACCGGAATTCTCTAACCCGAAAAAAATATATAAGAAAATGTGTCCTCTTACAGTAAGGCATATTTTAGATTTCCTTTTGAAATTTTTGTTTAAATAAAATTTCCGGCTGAAAACATGTTCGTCTTGGATCAGACTCCGGAGTAATTACGACATGTTTGCATCTATGTTGGAATTGTATACGAAATAATAAAATCTTTTCTTAAGCTAATCAAAATAAAAGAAGCATGATGAGTTCACCACCAAACGCGTAAACATTTTTTTGGGGGTAAGACTATGGGCAGATTGTTGTATGAAAATTATATTGAAAAATGAAATTTGTAGTAACAATTGATGGAACATGGGTATATTTGTCTCACTATAGAAGAAAAATATCGATTTACTACCGAAAAAGAATGGAAACGTTTTTCTTTTTCAGAAAACAGAAGGAAACTTTTGTTAAAATTTTTATAGCTGCTGCTGCATTATCTTATAACGGAAACCTTAAAATAAGGTAAGTAGAAAGAAATGCCAAAATTGACTCAAATTACATTCTGAAATATGTTTTAACACCTGTTTTTAAAGAAGACATTCAATCAATTTACCGAAACAATCTTCATTCCATTAAATTCCACCAGGAGAAGGCTACAATCCATATCTATAAATGTACTGCTATATTTTTAGAAATAATGAAAACTGAAAAAGGAATTGAGGCTGTTCCACTTTAAATGCATCCCATCTACATCCCCCGACTTACACTCCTACCCAAACAGTGTATCTGGACTTTTAAAACAAGTCGTTTATCACTCTGAGTGGTTTGAACGTATTTTTCCGTTTCCCAAAAACAACTTAAATCTGTTTTAGGGAAAATTATTTTAAACAGAATTGTATTTTAAAATGTAATATCAAGTAATGGGGTATGAAGTGTATTTTAGAAACAAACAGGGAAAGGAAATTTAGATTATTTTCTTAAGCATTTTTATGAAAATGCAGGGAAGGCCTCATGAAGCTCGGAGGGTTAAAAATGTCATTCTAAACCATTGGATGGACTCTGGAATGTTGTGGTCGAGAAGAGGAACAAAATCAATCTTTATATTTGAAGAAGATGTCTTTTATCTGGAAAATCAAGATGTAATATGAAAGGTAAACAGAAAGTCTATCAGATTGAATATATAAAAAATAAAATATTTATCTTTATTATTTATTTTTTTCAAATTTGTTTACAGACAGACGTTCGACACCCTTTATACGTATCTGCATGCTGTAACTAGGGATGGGCGATTCTCGAAAATTTGACAATCGAGAAAAATCGTCATCGTAAAAAATCACAATCGATACAGCCATCGATTAGTTCCTAGAATCTACAATCGAGATGTTTTACAATCGATTATAACGAGAGAGCTAAAAACAATTCTTGGAAAACTTAGCTATTATTCTCGCCGAAATTTTCATAGTAGTGATAGGGTTTGCTCGATAATTCTGCTATCGTAATTATTTTCTCCTGATTTAGGCTTAAGGGGTTACTTCAGTCAATTGAAAAGACCTGCTCGCTAATGCTAATCTTATGGAAGAAATTTAAAAAGATATCTCATTTGAATTTCAGTATTTTAAAATGATTTTCTTTGCATTGGAATAAATTCCCCTTTCTTCTTTATGAAACTGCAATGTCCAAATCGCGTAACTATGGCGCATTTGATGAATCAAATAACCTTTCTACTGTTTAGATAACTCCAAAAAGTTTGATACAGTTTAAAGTTCCCCTAAATGCCAAATACTGTGGAATTTCTCCATTGATCGAAAACAAAAGTTTCTTTCGAAAAACGTAAGGATAGTAAGATAAAGATACCTGCCAAGAGGGAACCTGCCTAACACGGAAACTGTTTTCCAGTACCTAGCGATTCCAACATGACTCTTTTAGTCTGTATCGAAATCCAAATTAGTACTTTATGACACATTTAAAAACTCATTTTTTATTTTAGACGCATTAGCTAGAATCGATTAGCATTTCCCTCTTTTCGATAAAGGAAAAAGATTTGATACAAATTAAAGTTCCCTAAATGTCTAAAGTGTATCAAATGCTGTGGAATTTCTCCGTTTATCGAAAACAACATAGCTTTATCGAAAAACGTAAGGATAACCAAACATATATAACTACTGAGAGGGAACCTGTCTAACACGGAAATTGTTTTCCAGTGCCTAGGGATTCCAACATGACTCTTCAAGTCTGTATCAAAATCCAAAGTAGCTAGTTTCTAACACATTTACTAGCTCATTTTTTATTTTAGGCGCATTAGCTAGAATCGATTAGCATTTTCTTCTTTTCGATAAAGGCAGAATGTTTGATACAAGTGAAAGTTCCCTAAATGTCTAAAGTGTGTCTAATGCTGTTGAATTTCTCCGTTTATCGAAAACAAAGGAGTGTTATCGAAAAATAGAAAAGTAAGCAGACAAATATATCAGCTAATAGGGAATTCTATAACTAAAATAAAAGATCAATGGACTTCATTTTTGGTATTTTGGATAATTTTAATTTTCCAATCCTTACCAACGTGGTATTTGATGATGGGTCTGGAAAAAGTAGAAGAACCCCCCCCCCCCCCCCCGGCCATTAGGCGCCAAATTGACAGGGCAGAAAAAGGATGAAAGTTAACTTCATGTAAGAGATGAGAATGATAAAAAAACTAAACCATTGAATAAGAAAAAAATTGAAGAAAAGAAAAATGGTAAAAGAACAAGTGAAGCGATTGATTAGAGCCAGACAAATGAAGAGGGACCCGATGGGCCACAGCTGGTCCAGAATGAGTGCCCAAGTAGTCAGAATGGGTCAAGAACTTGGAGAATAGTATCTACAATGAAGAAAAACAATAAGACAAAATATTATGAAAAACAGATGAAAAATACCAATACCCTGAGGCTAAAAGTAAAATGTTTCACTGTGCGGCGTCCCCTGGTGGTAGTAAAAATAAAATTGCTACGAGAAGATAGGGGAGAGTGAAAAGACTTTATTTTTTGAATTTTATAATTTTTGGACAAACAGTATACTAAATGTTTGGAGAAACAAAACTTTAAAGCGCCCTCTTGAGGCGAAGAATGGAGTTAAAATTAAGTAACATATGTCCATATTTTTTATTCGATTTTAGACACAATTTGATGTTAGTCTTATAATTTTCCTATGAGTGCCAGATACCGTACCACAGTACGAAAAAAACCACCGCTAAGTATATTCCTTTAGAGCATTTTAAGCCCAGGGGCCTAAAATTAACGGTGGATTGACAAAAGAAAGGTAGATTTAGAAAGGTTATGAGATTACCCTTATTTTAATATATTACATGAGTGGGGTAAAATAATTTTGAAAAATCCGCTTTCCGGAGGCGACACTTAAAATCTTGAAAACACATAATTTGCAGTGCAGTTTTGTTTTAACAATAGCATTCTAATATTAAGAGATATGGGACAGCTTAGGAGGGCTAAAATCAGAGAAACATTGAAAATCAAAGACAAACTGGCGCCGCCAAATTCACTAGAAAACTTCTATATCAACAACTGAAACCCGAACTGATAACTTAAACCACTATGCCTCCTAACCCATATCGGTTAATAACAAAAACGAATGGAAAATAACATGTACTCCTTTGGGAAATCATGACTTACACCAGAAGCGCGGTAAGTTTGACTCTTCTGAAAGCTTCCTTTCTCTCGCCCTCTCTCTCGCACTTCGAGATATATTTTCTGCTGCTGCAAACTGCTCGTTTACCTCGAGGAGAGAACTCTCTCGATGGCAAACCTCTCGCTTGCTTCGAGATATCTCACCGATTGTAACTCATCGCTTCCCATTGCCATTCTCGCTTCTCGCTCTCGGTCTCTGTTCAACATTTCATATGACATTGTCGAGAATGAGAAATCAGTTTTCGTCCTTCCTCGAAATGTTACTCTCGATGATTGTCATTTCACGGTCGGCCAAGAACCCAGGTAAAAAAGTCAGCAAGAAACCTTAAAAAAAAATCTTCAGGGAAACTGAAGGTATTTGGAACTAAAATTACCTTCAGCTTACCTTTAGGTAAAAAACATGTATTTTCCCTTAACCTTCTGAGTTCCAAATACCTGCTGTTTTCCTTCAGGTAAAAAACCTGTTATTTCCCTTCACCGATTTTGGCAGAAATATCTGCAGTTTTCCTTTAGGTATAAAAGCTGTATCTTCTCTTTACATTATATCGTTGCACCTGCATGCGGGGGAATAAAAAAAACTAAGGGGGGGGGGGAAGCACCGGAGGTGCGTAACATGAATAAGTGGTAACAGGACTTTCGAACGATATGTCACATGATGTGTCAGCAAAATTTAGAAAAGTGCCCCCCGGGGGGGGCAAAGTAGGGGACAGGGGCATTAGAGGTGCATAACATGAATAAGTGGTCAAAGGCCTTTTGAACGATATGTCACATGACGGGTGTTGGCAAAATTTATAAAAATGCCCCCGAGGGGGGGCAAAGTGGGGGGAGGGGCAATAGAGGTGCATAACATGGAAGTGGTCACAGGTCTTTCCAACAATATGTGACATGAGGGGTGTCAGCAAAATTTAGAAAAGTGCCCCCCCGTGGGGCAAAGTGGGTGGAGGGTCATTAGAGGTGCATAACATGAATAAGTGGTCATAGGCCTTTTGAACGACATGTCACATCAGGGATGTCAGTAAAATTTAGAAAAGTGCCCCCCCCCGGTGGGGCAAAGTGGGGGGAGGGGCATAACATGAATAAGTGGTCACAGACCTTTTGAACGATATGTCACATGAAAGGTGCCGGTAAAATTTAGAAAAGTGCCCCCCGGGGGGGGGGGGGCAAAGTGGAAAAAGGGGCATTAGAGATGCATAGCATGAATAAGTGGTCACAGACCTTTCCAACGATATGTCACATGAGGGGTGTCAGCAAAATTTAGAAAAGTGCTCCCCCCCGTGGGGCAAAGTGGGGGGAGTGACATTAGAGGTGCATAACATGAATAAGTGGTCACAGGACTTTCGAACGATATGTCACATGATGTGTCAGCAAAATTTAGAAAAGTGCCCCCCGGGGGGGCAAAGTAGGGGGCAGGGGCATTAGAGGTGCATAACATGAATAAGTGGTCAAAGGCCTTTTGAACGATATGTCACATGACGGGTGTTGGCAAAATTTAGAAAAATGCCCCCGAGGGGGGCAAAGTGGGGGGAGGGGCAATAGAGGTGCATAACATGAATAAGTGGTCACAGGTCTTTCCAACAATATGTGACATGAGGGGTGTCAGCAAAATTTAGAAAAGTGCCCCCCCCGGAGGGGGGGGACAAAGTGGGTGGAGGGTCATTAGAGGTGCATAACATGAATAAGTGTTCATAGGCCTTTTGAACGATATGTCACATCAGGGATGTCAGTAAAATTTAGAAAAGTGCCCCCCCCCCGGGGGGAAAGTGGGGGGGAGGAGCATTAGAGGTGCATAACATGAATAAGGGGTCACAGACCTTTTGAACGATATGTCACATGACGGGTGTCGGCAAAATTTAGAAAAGTGCCCCCGAGGGGGGGGGGAAGTGGGGGGAGGGCATTAGAGGTGCATAACATGAATAAGTGGTCATAGGCCTTTCCAACAATATGTGACATGAGGGGTGTCAGCAAAATTTTGAAAAGTGCCCCCTCCCCGGTGGGGCAAAGTGGGGGGAGGGGCATAACATGAATAAGTGGTCACAGACCTTTTGAACGATATGTCACATGAGAGGTGCCGGCAAAATTTAGAAAAGTGCCCCTCCCAGGGGGGAGCAAAGTGGCAGCATGGATATCGGATGTGTATAACATGAATAAGTGGTCACAGGCCGTTCCAACTGTATGTTACACGATAGGGACAGGTGTTGGTAAAAGTTAGAAAAGTGCCGCACTTTGGGCTTTAGTATTGTGCCCCCCCCCCCCCCCCCCCTTTGAAATTTTTATATATTACAAATAATATTTATCGGAAAACTCCGATGAAAATGCTACAATTTTAAAAAAAGTCCGAAAAGTAAGAGATAATGAAATCCCCCAAAGCAGAATATGCTTATAAATGCGACGTACATCGCAGAACAACGGATTTCACTGCAGAACATTTAAAATTTTCATTTTCAAGAAAATTCACCATTCAATGTAGGAAAAATCGCAAAATTTGTCACTCATTGGTTAGGAAAAAAATCACCAAATTCTTTAATCGTTCATTTAAAAAGTAAAGATGAAAATAAGCAATCGCCAGTCGCCACTCAACGACTAAATGTGAAAAACTGACGATTAAAAATATGGAAAGTACCAGCCAAACGCAAGATTTTCCAAAAGGAATTTCGTAAAAGAATTGGGAAAGAAAAAAATGTGAATTTTGTCAAAAGATCGCGAAAAAACACACATTTCGTCAGAGGATTACGAAAAAAAAAATGTAAATTTCATGAAAGGATCACCAAAAAAGCGAATTGTATCAAAGAATCGCAAAAAAGTGAGAATTTTGTCAAAAAATCACAATAAGAACAGCACATTTCGTCAAAGGATCGTGGAAAAACCCCAATTTCATCAAAGGATCGCAAAGAATCCGAAATTTCGTCAAAGGATTCTGGAATAAATGCAAATATGGTCAGTGGATTGCGGAAAAAAACACAAATATCGTCAATACATGGCAGAAAAAAAAAAAACCAATTTCGTCAAAGAATCGCAAAAAACCCACACATTTCATCAAACGATCTCTGAAAATCCAAAATTTCGTCAAAGAATCGCGAAAATACGCAAATATCATCAATAGAGCAAAGAAAAAACACAAATATCGTCAATGGATCATGGCAAAAACACAAAATTCGTCAATAGATCGTCAAAAAACACAAATTTAGTTAAAGGATCGCGGAAGGGAGGGGGGGGGGAAATGAGAATCTCGAAAAAAAAAAACCCCGAGAATTTTGCCAAAGAATTGCGAAAACGAATGTGAATTTTGTCAAAAGATCGTGAAAAAAACGCACATTTTGTCAAAGGAACGCCAAAGAAATGAAAACATTGCCAATAGATCCAGAAAAAACGTGAATTTCGTTAAAGTATCTGGAAAAAATGCATAATTAGTACCAGGAGGGATCCCCTACCAACCCTCCCTTTACATTTCAGAAAATTTGCTGCAAATTTCAGATTTTTTAAACCTATTTCTTTCAATTTTGAATCATACCTGCTACTCAGTGGATAAACATACCTAAAATATACCCATAAATTAAATATTCACTGACATAAATGTACTTACTGGCTACTAAAGAAATTATTCTCACTCGCTAGTAACTGGCTACTAAATAAAGTCAACCTACTGGCCAGTGGCTACTAAGCAAAATTCCTTATTTTCATCTTTATTAAAAAGATTGTGAAATTCATCAATGGGTCACGAGAAAAACTCGTACAGTTCATCAGTCATGGAGAACAAACCATGAAATTCTTCAGCCTGTTGTGGAAAAACATACAAAATTCGACGAACAGTTGCGAGAAAAAATCCATGATTTTTGCTAATCAGTTGCAGGTAAAAAACTTCGTCAGTGCACCGCCAGAAAAAACCCACGATCTTCTCTAATCGGTCGCAAGAAAAAGTCTCAAAATTCACCTATGTTAAAAGAAAAAATCTAGAAAATTGCAAATCGGTCGTGGTTAAAAAAAAATCGCGGAATTCGTCAGTAGATCGACGGAAGAAACTGCAAAATTCGTACATCAGTAGCGGAAAAAAACTCTCTCCAATCGGCCTCAAGATGTACTTACTGGTTCAAGAGAAATATAGCAAAATTTAAAAATCAGTCACCGGTAAAAAAAAAAAAATAGCGAAATTCGTCAGTAGATCAGAGAAAAAATGGAAATTCGTTGATCAGCCATGCTAAAAAAACCCCTCGAGATTTGGCCAATCAGTTGAAAAAAAGACACAGTTTATCATTCGACTGTGAAAAAATATCACAATTTTCACTGATCTGTCACGAGTAGAATGCGAAATTCGTCGATCGGTAGCAGAAAAAAATATTATCGTTCGCAAAAAAGAGAGAAAAAATTTGCTGTCGGAAGTGGGGGGTATACAGAGGTAAATGCCGTATACCTTCTGGTTCTTTTTCAGTAACACTGCTTAACTTCCGTTTCTCAAAAAAGCTATTGTATATACACTCTAAGGTATACCAGAGTTTCCCGTAGACAGTGTCAGGAGGGTGCTGCACCCTGCCTGGCCTTAGGTTTACAAAACAGCAACCCTCTTACCCCTGATGGAAAACATTAGCACCCTTGTTGCCCCCAGCTGAAAAAAGTGCCTTTACTCCTTTCTTTATTAAAAAATTTACTTGCATAGTAAAAATTGCCTCATTGCTGTCTTTAAAATAGCGTCCTGTCTATTAAATATTAAAAGTAATTTTAAAAATCAAAAGGATGCCTTTAAAAATTAAAAAAAGTGTCCTTAAAAATCCAAAACATGCCTTTCGGAATCCAAAAGTGCCCTTTTCCTACAAGAAGCACCCTGCCCTTTTTTAAACATGGGAGAAACTCTGAATATACCCTCTGTTTGTTTTTTTTTACGTTTACATCGCTGCATACGAGTGCCCTTTTTTCTAGAAGTTTACTGTAGAAAAAACGGGTCAGTGCCCATCAGGCACAGATTTTTTTAATAAAGGACACACTTGTACCTTGTAAAGAAACGGAAAAAAAAAAACAATATTTGGAACTGGCTTGTTTAATGTTCCCATTTCTCAACAGAATTTTTTGATATTTTCCCACGACTGATTGAAATTTGTCAATTGTCCTCTCAAGCAACAGACGAATGTCACAATTTCTTTCTCCCGTAATCAAAGGAAGAATTTTGCTAATTTTTAAACATTAAGTTTCATCATTAGGTCAAGGGGAAGCATCATAAACTTGTCAACTGGTCATATGAAAAAGAAAAAACCCCAAGAAATTTATCAGTCAGTAAAGGGTTAAAAAAGAATCACACAGTTCTTTGATTGTCATGGGGGGAAAAAATTATTTAATTCATCCATTGATCGCATGAAAAAAAAATGTTTTGTTAGTAAGTTGTGGGGGGAAAATATGGAAATTTATCAACTTTTTATCAGAAAAAACGAGATCTGTTGATCAGCTTAGGTAAGGGAGGGGGGGGAGGGGGATCGGCAAAATTCATAAATCGACTGCTATGTCAGTCAACTGTTATGTATATATATATTCAGTTCCGCTAGTTGCTCGCAAGAAAAAATGCAATATTTGCCAATCAGTACAAGTAAAATACCCCAAAATTCGTCAATTGGTTACAAGAAAAAATTGCAAAATTCTTCATTCAGTCATCAGGGGAAAAAAAAAAAATCTGAGAAATTCACCAGTAATCATTGGGCCAGGTAGCAGAAAGTTCCTGACGGGTGACGTGCGCCGCAGATTTTCTTTTCCCTTTTGCAGATTTTTTTTTCCATTGGATCTTTTTCCAACTTTATATTATGTTTAGTTCTTTATTATTTATTACTAAAACTTAAGTTTATTATTAATAAAAATGAGTAAAATGCTTAAAAACATTAAAAGTAAATGATTAATTAATTAAAGGTTCATTTGTAACATTTTACCTGCAGATTATTTTCAGTCCCTGAAAGATCTGTCACAGACACTTGGAGAATTTTCTGCTACTGGGTCATTGGGGGGGGGGGGGAAGAGAAATTCTTCAGTGTGTTGCTTTAAAATATTGTGAAATTTGTCAATCTGCTATGGAAAAAATAATGAAATCTAGCGGACAATCAATCGTGAGAAAAAAATCATGAGATTCTTCATTCGGTTGCAGAAAAAAATGGAATGCAGAAAATTAGCGAAAAATCGCTAAATTAATCACATTAAGTGACAATTGAATATTATCGTTGAATAATAATTATTGAACATCAATGTAAACAAAAAAGAATGCATAATTATATAAATTCACCAGTCAGTTACGATGAAAAAATCACATTGTTCTTCAGTTGTAGCAGGGAAAAAATTGCTTAATTCACCCAGCGATCACATGAAAAAAAAAAAATAAGAAAAAGAAAAACCTCACAAGTTTACCAATTGGGTGCAAGAAAAAATGCAACATTTAAATGCAAATTGGTAGAAATAAAATATTGCAAAATTCATCAGTTGGTTGCGGGAAAAAATTGCAAAAATTCTCCTGCACTCATCTGAAAAAAATATTGCTTTAAATTTGTCTTTAACTGTTTTTTCATGAAAAAATTACTTTATTTAAAATAATTATACACATGTAAAATTATTTTTGGTACTTTTTGGTTAGCCGGGCACCAGTGTTATAGGCATATATATTGTAATATATAACACTAGCGCCCGGCTAATCGAAAAGTACCTTATTTTTTCCATATTTCATATTCTACATAATAAATTAATCTACAATATATAAAAATTCTTTTAATTATTTGGTACTTTTCGGTTAGCTGGGCGCCAGTGTTACATATACATATATATGTGTATATATATGCATTTATATATGCAATATATGTATGTATATATAACACTGGCAAACAGCTAACCGAAAAGTACCAATTATTTTTATGAGTCGAATATTGCAGCCAAATATATTGAGCCCTGCTAAATGATTTGCAAGAGACATTACACCTTCACTGTGCATTATTAATCAAGCAGTTATGTTCCTAAAAAGATTATAGCTGCTCAATTTATAAAGGAAACTAAATCAGGTACTTACTAGTAAAATTTGTATTCCAATACATGGATCTATTAACTTGGGTCCTTTAAAGGACCCTTCACAAAATTTTATCACCTCAAAACAAGGAACCTTCATCAAACTTTTCACCTGCAAACAAGATCCTTCAGAAAACTTTCCCACCTCCAAACTGAACTTTTTACAAGTTTAATTATTTAGGAGTAAAATCAGTCTTTCACTTTTAAACATAATGGAAATATATGAATATATTTTTCGCTATTATTTAAAAAAATAGTGAAATTTATCTTTAGTTGTACACGAAAATTTCTTATAAAAAGTTTTCCCCATACCACAGCATTTCTAAATTAATGTGGCGATATTTTTTACCGAACATGATTCTTGTCGAATGCGTAGTGAATACAAAGTGCCGAATATCAATATTAATATTAAAAAGAAGTGTAATACAGCCCTCTTACGATATATATATATATATATCAACTTAAAAATTAGTTAAAATTCGACTACTATACTGTTGAAAAACTCCCTGCAAAAAGAAAAAAATACAATAACAACATGACAACGTGACGATTAGTCCCGCTAATTTTCCGAATGGCGGTTAAAACGTAAACACACGGTCTCAGAGTTGAGTTGGGTACTTCCTTCTCATTCTCCCGTGACATGGAGTCAGAAATAGAGCTGCGTAATCAAAAATCAAATGTTCCAACGAAAATTTGAAATAAATAAATTAATACGAATTATACATTTTTCATTTGTTTTTGAAGAAGTAATTTTTATAAAAACTGGAAGTCACGCCTGATAGAGAATAAGGGCAAATTATGCATGCAATAACCCCACCTATATTTTTCAGCTTTAATCGTGGACGCCACCAAAATGAGGAGAAGGGGGGGGGTCCCTTCCCCTCCATTGATTTTGAAATTTAAGTGACTACAGTGAAACCTCCCTGTGTGACCACCTCCATTAACTAACCACCTCTCAGAACGACTATTTTTTTCATGGAACGAAATTTATTCCTATAGGCTCAATACTAATTTTACCTCCATTCAGAGACCATCCCAGTTGAACTCCCTCCATGAGCGACCAATTTGTTTGAAGAAAATGAAACAAATTCCGTTTTCTCCTGGTCGCTTGAAGAGGGTTTTATTAGAAAAATAATTCCGGAGAGCGCATTATTCATCAAACTTCTAAACTAAATTTAGAAATTTTTTTTTATTATTATTCCGGTAACTTTTAAGTGTTTAAACCCCTTTATGCCTTTTTTAGGCAATGAATTTAATTCTGATGACAAATTAAGAATGACGGTCAATAAACTCCCTTGCCCTATTCTGTCAGGAAACTCTCAAAGAAATAGATAATAATAGATACAAATTAATGAAATCTTCATTATTTATTGCTCCTCCCCCCCCCCAAAAAAAAAGCATTTATTTACTGAACTTCGAAAGGACTTGGTTGGATAAGTTATAAAAGATAAAACCGTATTCATTTTTTTAACTTTGTAGTAATTAACTTATGTTTTGATACTTAAATTTTTATATTTTTTCTTAATGTGAAAGATAAATGTTAGTAACATTGTTATCTTTCTTCAACAATTAAAATCTAGATTTAAACATAACCTCCATTAAGAGACCACCTCTCGGAGTGACCAATTTTTATTGGAGCGGAACGTGGTCGCTTTAAGGAGGTTTTACTGTAATTAGCTTTTGTTTTGATACTTAAATTTTTATATTTTTTCTTAATGTGAAAGATAAATGTTAGTAACATTGTTATCTTTTTTCAACAATTAAAATCTAGATTTAAACATAACCTCCATTAAGAGACCACCTCTCAGAGCGACCAATTTTTATTGGAACGGAACGTGGTCGCTTTAGGGAGGTTTTACAGGACATATTTTTTTATGTTTTCAAAAACAATATAAAATTTATTATTAACGAGTAACTAAATTAAAAGAGCCTCTTTTATTTTAGCAAATATATGTAGATAGTGTCATATAGTAGATGTAATATAGATTGTATGTGCAAAATTCTTAGTTCCTCTTTTTTAAAGAGCTGTTGTTGGTGTGTTTTATGACGGTCAATTACCTACACTTGGGATATGGGCCCAAAGGGGAGGGGAGGGGGTGCTCTGGCGTCTTTTTAAGAGAAAGCAAGGAAATCCAAGGTTCGAAGAAAACCACGGAAAACTCCGAACGATTAGGCCGACGGGCGTGATTGGAATCGAAACCAGCACCTCTCGTCTACTAGCTTTGAGAGCAGAACCTCTCGGCCACTGGTGGGGCGGTTTTAAAGAGGAACTATGACTGTCGCGCTTGGATGAAAGAGCGGCATGGTGGGAGGGGTGAGTGCCATTGTCCCTTCTGTATTTTGAAATTTAATTAACTAAAATTTCTTTTTTTTGACAGATTTAGGAAAACACAGTAAAATTTATTCTTTTAGGAAAACTTAAAATGAAAAACTAAATAAGACATTTACAGAAAGGGGGTTTTGGGAAATTGGGCCCCATTGTCCATCGTTAGATACTAAAATTTAACTAAAATATATTTTTGTGCGTGTTTGAATACATTTTAAATATTAATGAAAGGGGTTTTGAAATAATTTGGAGATTTTTTTAGGGGACAATTTTTGTTGATTGAAATTTTTGTATGCGTTAGAGTTTGAGGGAATATTTTTACTAGTGGGAATTTAAGAGAAATTTATGAAAAATTTTAGGATAAAAAGGAGACTTTGAAATAATTTCGTGATTATTATTTTATTTATAGAGGGGGATATTCTGAGATTGAAATTTTTGAGCGTGTAGAGTTGAGGTGATATTGTTCCTGGTTATAATTTTAGAAAAAATTGTGACAAATTTAAGGTCAAAAGGGGCTTCGAAATAACTTTGTGATTTGTTTTTCTTTTTAGGGGGAATTTTCTGAGATTAAAATTTTTGAGCGTGTTAGAGGTAATGTTACTTGTAATAATTTCAGAAGTTAAAATTTTTTTATTGTACGGATGGAAGACTTGTCATTGACTTAATGATTGGACTTAATGATCTCCGTGTATTATCTAAAATATTAATTTAGAAATTTATTAAAATTATTAATGAGGAAACACAGGCATATCAAAATCTTAGATACCATAATGTGCAATAATAAAACTTTCAAGTAAAACCTTCATATTACCTGCATGAGAAACAGTTTTCATTTTCCCTGAAAATATCTCAAGCGATTTCACGAAAATTTTCTAAGTCATTGAAGATAATTTGGAGGTGATAACTTACAGAAATAAACCTGTATGAAATCTTTTAAAAAGCGGTATACTTCTCTTAAGAGAACCTTTAGTTTTCATTTTCCTTAAAGATACACGCTGAAACCTTCAAAATGGCTGCAACATCTCAAAAATTTTAAAGGTTTGTGTCTGATTTTTTTACCTGGGAAGGGCCGAGATGAGATATCGAGGGGCGAGCTGGAGAGAGAAATAAGCATGCAAATGATCTGTGAAATGAAGCTTTAATTTTCAATGTTTTTCTTATTTTAGCCCTACCAAGCTGTCACATACCCGGAGCCCTCCGATAAATATTGTTTATTAAATAGATAAATTTCAAAGAGGAAGGTGGGTCGGGTGAATTCCGAGGACGTGAGAGTGGACGGGGCGCAATTAAGAAAAATTTACCGAACACTTCCTGTGACATATTATCGAAAAGCCCTTTGACAACTCTTTCACATTATGAACCTTTCTTCCCCCGAAGGTGAAATTCGGGGGATGTGGAGGGGGCGAACAAATTTTTAAAACCGTAGCCGATTTCTATAATAAATTTAAATATCATTTTAGATGTGGGTTTTTTGTGCAGTCTTCCGGTAAATATTATTTATTGAACATAACAATTTTAAAGTGGGGGCTGCGTAAATTCCGGGGCGAAATATTGAGCCCAGGGGGGGGGGGAGCGAGGGGGAGCAATTTTCAAACTTTCTTTGGACCCGTCATGTGATATGTTATCGGAAAGCTCTCGAATGACTCTTTCATATTATGAGACTTTCTTCCTCCCCTCCTCAATTTGGCCCCCACTGCGGTGGGTAGTTTTTTCCGTTTTTATCATTTTAGATCGGATTTTTTATGGAGCCCTCCGATAAATATTATTTATAATATATGAAATTTCAGGACACTTTTCTAAATTTAGCCAAGACCCCTCATGTGACATATCGTTGGAAAGGTTTGTGACTACTCATTGATGTTATGCACCTATGGTGTCCATCCCAACCACTTTGCCCCCCCGGGGTGCACTTTTCCCAAATTTAGCCAAGACCTCTCATGTGAGATATCGTTGGAAAGGTCTGTGACTACTTATTGATGTTTTGCACCTCCAGTGACAGCCCCCACTTTGCCCCCCCCCCTCGAATGACACTTTTTCAAATTTAGCCAAGACCCCTCATGTGAGATATCTTTGGAAAGGTCTGTAATTGCTTATTGATCTTATGCACCTACGGTGTTCGCCCCCCCCTTCCCCCACCGGGGGCACTTTTCAAAATTTAGCCAAGACTTCTCATGTGAGATATTGCTGGAAAGGTTTGTGACTACTTATTGATGTTATGCATCTCCGGTGACAGTCCCCCCCCACTTTGCCCCCCCGGGGGACACTTTTTCAAATTTAGCCAAGACCCCTCATGTGGGATATCGATGGAAAGGTCTGTGACTACTTATTGATGTTATGCTCCTCCGGTGACAGCCCCCCTCTACTTTGCCCCCTCCCCCCGGGGGACACTTTTTCAAATTTAGCAGAGACCCCTCATGTGAGATATCGTTGGAAATGTCTGTGAGTACCTATTGATGTTATGCTCCTCCGGTGTCCGTCCCCCCACTTTTACCCCTCCCGGGAGACACTTTTCCAAAAATATAGCCAAGACCTCACAAGTGAGATATCGTTGGAAAGGTCTGTGACTACTTATTCATGTTATGCTCCTCCGGTGTCCGTCCCCCCACTTTGCCCCCCGGGAGACACTTTTTCAAATTTAGCTAAGACCCCACATGTGAGATATTGTTGGAAAGGTCTGTGACTACTTATTGATGTTCTGCACTTCCGGTGACCACCCCCACTTTTCCCTCACGGGGACACTTTTCTAAATTTAGCCGAGACCCCTCATGTGACATATTGTTGGAAAGGCCTATGACCACTTACTCATGTTATCCACCTCCCACACCCCTCCCCCCCTCTTTGTCCCCACGGGAAGGGAATTTTTATAAATTCAGATCCAGACCACTCATGTGACATATGGTTCGAAAGGCCTAAAGACCTGTGACGACTTATTCATATTATGCAGCTACTGTGCCCCTCCGCTCACTTTGACCCCCTCCCCAAGAGATCTGGTCCGAGGTTCGTTCGTTTCGAGATTATATTTTTTTACAAGATTTTGTAGTGCGTGCACACCACGCCTGCTATACGGTGTCGTATATAGCGGGTAACCTGTTCGTGATTTCATATTACAAGATTACGTATAACTTAGGGGCCCCGATTAAAGGAGGGGCCCACTAGCGGGCGAAGTCACCTAGTCTTTATTAACGCCGACTCATTCCAGTTCACCCGCAGACGATTCTTGATAAATGTATGACGTATATAATATATAATATATGATGTATAAAAGCAATTGGCAAACTGGAGTCATCGAGAAAAAATTTACACAATCGAAAAATATCGAGATGTCTATACAATCGAGAAAATCGAGAAAAACATCTCGTTATCGCCCATCACTAGCTTTAACCATATTGCTTATAAAAAGCAATATAAATTAATCTAATTAAAAATATATTTGTATTTACGGCCAATAGTTAAAATATCCCGATAAATAAATATTTTTTGCATTAAATATGATACTTTTATATTTAAAAAAAAACTTTTATATTTTTTTACGAATTTGTACATTAAGTTAGCATACAAATATTTTGGAACTGAAATATCAATAAGAACTGTGAAGAGTAAAATATTGATCAAAATATTATTGAGATATCCTTGAATGATATATTCATTCGATAATGTTTGTGTTTGCATCTACAAATCTGATACCTCATTAGTGTCATTAATAGTGGTTTCCCACTGAAATGTGAGAGAGCATTTTAAAATATGTCATATGAATATATCTAAATGGGATTTTAATGACATTTGGATTTGCTTGCAAACAACATTATTTCAAAAAATATTAAAATTCATTTGATTTAAATAAACTTAAACTGACTGATAACTTTGATATTAATATTAAAAATGTAAAATTTGAAACTAATATAGCATATTTTTATTTCACAAAAATACCGTTTTCTGAACATAATGAATGTAGTGTATTAATAATAGGAATACATTAAAATATATTATTAATATAGGATATTAATTATCACAAAAAATAATTAAGCTTTCTTTTTAAATGAGAATAAAAGTAAAAATAATTTATTTTAATTAAACACTCTTATAAGCATTCAGTGTTTATATTTAACTAACAATATTAATGGATCACCTTACAATCTTGCTACTTGTTATTACCGGTATTAAACATCTTGTGAAAGAACTGCAATCGGATGTAATTACAGATGAATATGTTGAAATTTCAGATAAATAAAAGAGAATTTCCAAATCGGACAAATGCTCTTCTTTAGATGATATACTAATATATCACTTTACTCATATATTTTCTCCTTTTTCTGTTGATATCTTGAATAGTTTTACTTTACTTTTTAGTGACAACAATGAATCAATTTACGATTTGTGTAACAGTTCATAAAATTAGAAATCAGCGATCTCAACATGAACTGCACAAATCATAATTTGATTCTGATCTTTTTCTACTTGATATCTGTAATACTACAATCCTATCAAAAATAATATTTTAATATATATCCAAATAACATTATTATTTTTTAATTACCGCTTTTCCTTTTTAAAACAAAACATGCTTTTTTCCTTTATTTCTTTTTTATATTTTTGAAATAATTAATTTAAATTATTGAACTGTATGGATTTACTTTTAGTGGACTGTAAAAACTACTATGTTGTGGACAGTACAAAACTTTCTATGTAAATCAAATCATCTACAACCTAAACTAAATTACAATCTTTTCACTCTTGAGATACAGCTATCGCAGATACCGTGAAAAACAGAGCATAGCAATGATACCTGTTTCTGTGTATACTCCCAAACCTAATAACGATCTATTTATGTAAATGTGTAACATGGTATGAAGTCAAGTGAAATTCCGTGCATAAGTTTTTGAGACACATCTTATAGAAACATGAAATAAATGCGGTTTAGAAGCACCACCTTTAGGGGGATTCACACAAAAACAGAATCTGAATGTAATTATGTCAAGGTCTGTCAAAATGTGGTGAAATTCCTGGCATTACCCCTTCAGGTAAGCTAATTTGGAAGTTGTAAAAAATGCAGCATAGCAGCCTCACTTGTTTTATGTTTTGCACCCAAACTTAATCAGCTCCAACATATGTCAAGGTATAACTGAATCTGTCGTTTGATTAAAATCCGTACATTAGTTCTTGAGATAGAGTGCCCAAAATATTTGTGTTACAGAGAGACACACAAACATACAGGAACACACAGATATCCACCAGACAGGTAGTAACACACAGACACCAAACATACAGAGGCACACAGACACCAGACGAACAAACTTTCAGACAGTGTCACGGACAAACATTTTCTAAAAGCAGTCAACTAATTTTTATGATCTTCTAAAACGCAGAAATCCGACGAAACCAAAAGTCGAAAATTTTCACGAATCCAATACTTTCTTCTTATAAAGATAAAAAAAAAAAGCTAAAAAAATGAATGAATATGTTATCTTTTTAGTCAAAATTAAAATGTATCATGTTGAAATCGAGATTACATTTTATTGCTAAATTTCCCCTAAAAAGTATGTTAGGAAAAAAGTTTATTTTTTATGTGAATTTCTAAGAAATTAAACATTCGTATATGCAATATATCAGAAATACATGTCTGAAATAGAATAAAAGGGAATTCAAAATGTGCGAGCGTCTTTAAAATTCTATAAGTTGTTGAAACATTTTAGCAAAAATGTTTAAATTTTCCATTCGAATAGTTCCCTCTTTTTCTTTTCACATAATTTTCCTTATACGAAAATATGTATTTGAAAAAGATACAATTTTAATGAAAAATGTGTCCTATGTTTTACTCATTTCAGAACTGCATTAGCGACTATATTTTAATTTTGTCACGCACTACTTTTAAAAATGAAAAAATTTTCATATACACTTTGAAATAATGAAAAAAGTTTAAAAATTCCTTCAAGAACATACGAATTTGATTTTGAGAAATTACAATATTATATTAACATTTTTGGCTGTGAAAAAGTTGACGTTTTTTTCTACGGTAGAGCTTCCCCACAAACCTAGTCGAATGTCGTAGCTGCTTGTCATGTGCCATCACTGGTTTCGACTTCACTTGAAATTGTAATGCCCGACCTAATTAGACCTAATTTTTTTTAAATCGTATGGGAATATTAATTTATTTTATGGTTACGTTTTTTAAAAGCCACAACATTTAATAGAATAACATTTCGTCTATCATTTTAAACATTCGAAACTTCATTCGATCCCTCTTCGAAAGAAAATAGTTTGTTTATTTTGCATTTCACTTAAAAAATAGTTCTCAATGGTCTTTAAAATATTTAACATAAATATATTCGCTGTTTATAAATTTATCGTCGGCATAGAAAAAATCCTAATTCTTGTTTCTTATACTATCAATGAATTATCAAACAAATCGCAAAACTTTCACTAATAACACTTTCTAATAAATAACACTTTCTAATTTAAATAACACTTTCTAATTTAATAAAGTAGACATTTTCTTATCATTTTAAACTAATTCTAAATTTATTTTATAGAGTATTAAAAAAAATTCGCATGTAAAATATGTTCTAAACGAACACATTTAAAAAAAAAAACATATGATAGTTGAATCAACTTAAAAAAAATCGATTTTATTCAAAAAAGCAAACATTTCTTCTCGAATTTAATTCAAAATACAATATTCATATTTTACTTCTAATAATGAAATCATGTCTAGTTAAAAACATGTGTCCTAATATATAACAATTTTTATCCTCTATTATTCTATAAGTATTACTCTATAACTGTATTCGTCGTCAGTAGACACTGTCAACGGATGATCAGGATCTTCGTCTGATTCTGAGGATATCACCAATAAAGGCTGACTTTTCATCTTTTTTTGTTCATTCCAATAGCTTCCTTCTTAGATAAGATTTTTTTTTACCTTTTTTTTTTTTTTTTTTTTTGCAACATTAGTATTGTTTTTTATAAGTTCTTCACCAAGTTTTGCTTTATATGGAGTACTTGTTATAACCGTTGCTGTATTCTGAGAGAAATACATTCATAAAAACAATCTTAGAAAATATTTCATAAATAAAAAAGTTTACATTTATACACTTAAATAAAATAGTTTGCGTAATATCGCACAGTGCGAAATTAGGGCTACAGTAGGGATGGTGTGTTAGGAAGAACGAAACATTGCAATACAGTCGCCTCTACCGGTGAGACTAGAATCCAGAAACTAGAACCGGTGAATAGAAAGATCGTTACAGCTATATCTAGTTAACAAGTTAAGCGCCATTCACCGACGACTGGCGGACTAAAGTATGATATAAAACTAAATAAATACATATATATATATATATTGTTTTAAGTAATTACTGAAAATTTACTTAATATTTATTTACATTTATTTATTACAGGATTATACTTTCTTAGAAATTACCTAAAACATTGTAAATTTTTCAGCTTCAGTGACAGTCACAGTGACACTCAACATGTTAAACTACATGATTATGCGGTTATATTCACATTACGATAATTAAGAACAGCACTTACTTTGAAAATGATTTTTCTCTGTGAGTTGAAGTTGACAACATACGAAGTTGTTAACAATTTTAACATTATTTTCAGAACGATTTATGTCGTGTTGAGTGCTGTGACATCGCTTATTACACACACATATACAAACTTGTATAATCAAGTAAGGTAAGTGATGCAAATATGGCCATAGCAGGTAATATGGTCAACCCGCAATAATATTATTAATTATAGTGAAATCGAAAAAATGGTGCTTGAATCTAGCCTCTGGATATCCAAAGAACATAGTTTAGTACGGTGTTTTCGCAATTCTTGATCAGGTGCACAGGAGGCAGTTATTGTTTATTTGTTGCTAGTTGCGTTGGAATATTATATATTTTTCTCTGGTAATTTTGTTAATTTTCGTATTTAAACAAAGTATTTGTGTTTACTCTTATACATAATAATTTCTCTGGTTTAATGGTCTTTTTAACTGCATCAATGAATTTCAATATCTGAGTGTCCAGACAGAATTAAGAAGGCTTTTTTATAACTCATTACTTTTGGCAATATGCCCATTGGGCTTATTATCTGCACGTATGGCCATATTACATCCATATAAATAAATTTCTCTCTTTTTTATATTTATTTATTTATAAAACCAGTTTAATCATAAAATGTTTACTAGTTTAAAAAATTTATTACATTACTGGCATTAAATAACAAATCAATAAACTTTAAATTTATATATTACCTATCAAGCAAACACAATAGAAATCAAATAATATAATGTTAAAATAATATATACACTTGATAAAATATCATTAGTTTACTACACGGTGTACAAAACTGTTGTAAAGTCAAAAGTAAACTTATACAAATATTAAAATAAAGTTAACTTTATTTTAATGTTTGTATAAGTTTATTTTTGACTTTACAACAGTTTTCTACACCGTGTAGTAAACTAATGATATTTTATCAAATGTATATATAACTTTTTACGGTGTAATTGTCCAGTTCTTTTAGTATGTTAAAATAAGTTAAGTTAAGAAAATTTGAATGGAGTTTAGCTAAACGTCGTTCTCTAATGTTCTCTCTCGTTTTTGTCTTAGATTATCAATTACGAAAAAGAGGCCTTTGGAGCCAGGAAAGTCTAAATGGGTGTTTGTGATCAATTAAAGAGTGTAAGTTATCTCAAAATACGGCTTAAAAAAGCATAGAATTCCTAGGCGGAGTGTTTGTCCTTATTGTGCTAATAAGAAGACTTATAAATGACTACTGGGTAGAAAACTAGTTCTCACATCTGATCAAGAAAAAGATCTCTTCACAAGAATTTTTTGGCTTGCTGCTGTCGGTTACCTTGCTTCGTCAAAAATCATTAAACACTGTGTTTTTAAATTTTGCAGTGAAAAGGAAATAACCCACAATTTTTTAATTAGAAAATTCATGGTTGGCCGATACTAGTTAAAAGCATTTTTAGCAAGAAATCAAAATTTTTCCAGGAGGAATAGCCAACCAATGAATCCTGTCAGAGCTGCAAAGCTCAACAAATATATTATTGATATTTAAAAAAAACATAAATTACGAAAATTTCTAAATGACAATAGTCTCATGACATCCAAAGAACAAATACTTAATACTGGCGAAAAAGGGTGTCGTCTCAGTTTGCATAAAGTTCTAACTATTTATGCTGAAAAGGGGTCAAAAAGAGTGCATTTGCTTGCTAAAGAGCATGGTGAATATTTAACAATTGTGGCTTGGAGCAGTGCAACTGAGGCTAAAATTTTCCCTATGATTTTGTACAAATGTAAAAGAATGAAAACAGAGTGGGTGGATAATTCTGCTGTTGGTTCTGCATGTCAAATGGCACCCAAAGGAAGCATGACAGCACAGACATTTGTTAAATCGATCAGTCATTTTTCAAAATTTAAACCACAACGACCCTGTCTTCTAATCTTTGATGGAGTCAAGACGCATCTAGATTTCTCAATTGTGGATGAGGCTGGAAAATGTCATTCTTCTCCTTTGTTTACCTTCTAAAAATTGATGAGCTGCTTCTTTTGAATAAATCCTGTTTAAGGCCGTTTGAGCAATTTGGAGACCAAGAAGGTGTTTTGTTTTTGTAACAAACTAACCGTGACAGTATTGCAAAGGCTCCTTTTGGAAGAATATTTTCTCCTGTTTGGGACAAAGGTATGACATTTGCCACAGGTAAAGTTGACTTCAAAGGGACAGGTATATAACATTTAAACCCAAATATAATTCCCGAGGAAGCTTTCATTCCATGTTCTGTTTCTGAAAACGCACTTCCAACAAAGAATAATGCCAAAAGTGGAAAAGAAATTTCTATCCTGCGACATGTTCTGAAAAACAAGGTCTTCATACTCCTCTTCCATCATGTACTCCTGTCTCTTCTTCAGATTGTAGCTGTGATTCTTCATCTTTTGATGTTAATGACAGAAATGGTGCCTGTGTTCATGGCTCATAAATTCAAGAATTACTACCATCAATACAGAACAACCCGTGTCATAAAACCTACAATGAGCTATCGTGCTCTAATTTTGAAAACAATACCTCCTTTCCGAAAGCTTCTCAAAGTAATACTGAAGACACTCAAATATCACAATAGCGATTAAACAAACAACAACGTCAGTCTGCGATGAATAGTGGATAATTGTGCCTAGCAAACAAAAGTCTTTTAAAGAGAGTTTGTTTTGCAATATTTGCAACTAGCAAAATGTTGTGGGTATGCGATTATGTGTTGTGTGTCGTATTGTAATTATGTGAACTAGTAATGCATCAGATTTACCAAGAAAGATATGGAACTATATTAATACATGGAAAATATTCCAGAGAGAAACGTTCGCCTTGCATACTATATTTCAAATGAAAATCAAATTTCAAATTAAATGCTTAAGAGGCGCGAAGGCCAACATAGTGAAAAAGATTCCATGCCGGGACTCGAACTCGAGCGATCAGTATAGCGCACTGACTTTCTACCGACTAAACCACATTGAACGATACTCAGCCTGGAAAATTTCTCACTATTATATGTTGGCAAGACTACAAACTTTCACAAGATGGAATATTTATCGTGAGCCACCGACCTGGGGCGAACACGAAACATAATTAAATCCAGCATCGATAGAAACTATATTAATACATGGAAAATATTCCAGAGAGAAACATTCACCGAATGTTTGCATATGGGCACGAATGTATGCACGACATATGGCCACGAATGTATGGGCATCACCTTCATCAAGCAGACTGTTTTTTTTTATTATTCGTGCAGGTTTAATTCTTGATTCATTTAAGTTTTTAAAAAAATTGCGGTATTAAAAAGAGTCTGCTCTTTTAGACAATTTCTACTTTTTTATAAATTACTTACTACTATCATTAAAAAATTTCCATCCTTAAGGTGACCATATTACCTGCACATACCTTATGTATCTACATATATTATACATGCAATCTTATAAGATTACATCGTAAAATATTTTAAATATACATAGGTCCGCATTCGTCTATTTTAAAACTTTCCAACATAGTTGAAAAGTGTTTATGATTTCCCTTTTGTCTGTCTGCCGCCTGTCTGTCCGTGCTCTAACTCGCGTAAATATTGAGATTTGTCCTGGCATGCTCAATATTGAAAATGATATTCATAGCAATCATCGTTCATTTACACAGCCCTTCAAAACTATTCCGTAACTTTACGGTCTATGGGGGGGGGGGGCGATTTACCGTGAATTTTAACAGTGATACACAATTTTAAACATATTGAAATTTCTATACATTATTAAGGCGCACTAGAAGATTATTACTATAGAATATGCTATGTTTAGCACTTTCAGTAATCGTACAGGGGAACTCATAAGTTTTCCGCTATATTATGGTCCATGAAGAAAATTTGTTTGCGACGTATTTTAATAGCGTTACCCTGTCACAAACATAAGGAAATTCATAAGAATTTCTAAGTTTTATTAAAACTTATTTTCTGTAGGATGTGTGGTTCACTACTTTTATTATTCATTTACAGGGTTTCACAAAACAGTTGGGTTGCATAATGGTTGACAAGGAAAACTGTTCGCAGCGTATTTTAATTATCTTGCGAAACATAATTACATAGTTGTTGCATCTCAAACATGATGTCACTGACTGGGACAGGATGACATTACTGGGATTTACTACAAAATGCTAGCAGTAGAATATTCTGTGCATCGCATTTATCATTCATTTACAGTTATACATAAAAATTTTCTGAAACAGTACTGTATCTGACGAATTATCTCTTAAGAATGATTGCTGAAAGTGCGTATTCCGTTTTAATATGCGTTTTAAAATCGACTAAATTTGTTCACACTAAGATGTGTGCATAAATTCCATAGACCCTATACAGGGCTACGTAAAATAATTTGTAAGCATTATTGATAATGAACGTATATTGCTTAAAGGTGTTTTTAAATTTGAGTTATGCATTCTCAATTTCAACTATGAGATGTTTATAGCATATAAATAAGATCATGCGCAAGGTTACGCAAAACATACATGACCGTCTATGGATAATAATTGCTGGAAGTGTTATTCCAGTAGTTTTGAGAGTGTTTTCGCCTAATTATGAATAAGCTTAATATGTGGCATGTATAAAAATCTGCAGGACTTATTTATTATACAGGGCTGTACAAAATAATTCAAGTATGTTTCCGTCTATCGCTAGAAAATGATAATTTCAATTGTGTTATGCGTTTTCTAACTAAAATAAATTTTTGCGTACTAAGCAGACTATATACAAATATACGGACTATATATAGAGCTACAAAACAGAACTGGAATATCTTTGCAGTTATTGTTAATATCTGTTTTTCCAAATGTGGTATGAGTTTTCTGAAATACTTATTTAGGTATTTTCGTTACATAATAAAGGGCGTAGTTTTGTTAAAATATTCTGGGAGTATTGTAAAGTGTTTCATAATCTATACTTGACGCATGATTATTCTTTCTTTTTTAAATATTACTTTTTATAAATTATTATATTTTTGATAGTTTCCTACATAATTTGCAATAGAAAAATATCACGGTGATAAATGTTTTGAAAAAGTGCTAACCCAGAAGTAGGCAAATAGGTATCGTGCATATGCTAATGCTATACGGCAGTAAAGAATAATACGAGGCTGTATCAATAAGTTTTTTCCCCTCACAATAGTAATTGTGTGAAATTTATGAAATTGCTGCATTGTATTAGTCGTTTTCTATATAGTCACCGTGCACAGAAACACATTTGTGCAACAGGTATTTCAAAGAGAGGGGTGAGGACGTATTCCATGACACGCGATAGTGGACCCAAAGGGGGCATTTTTCTATATTTAACAGACCTCCACATGTGATAAATTGTTGAAAAGGGCTGTGCCCACTTATTCATGCTATTCACCTCCCGAGCCCCTCTACCTCAAATTTGCACAGCGCGGGATACTTTTCTAAATTTTGCGGACATCATTCATGCCCCAGGCGGTAAATTTGGGGGAAAGGGTTCACGATGTGCATAACATGAATAAGTGGTCACAGGCCTTTCCAATAATATATCACATCTGTGGGTCGGCAAAAGTTAGAAAAAATGCCGCCCTTTGAATCTACTATCGCGTTTCTTGGAATATATCCTCCCTCTCTCTTTGAAATACCATTTGTAGAAATGTATTACTGTGCACGGTGATTATATAGAAAAGGACTAATACAAGGTAGGACAAATACAATGTCATAAATTTCATTCAATTACTTCTATGTGAGGGCAAAAACGTATTGATACATCGTCGTATTTCCGAATGTGCTGGCTCTTTCTTAAGTAAATCTAAAAATAAAATAAATCATTATTTTGTAACTATAGAAGAAATTTGAAATAAAAAAGTTGGAATGTTTTATTATTATATAGAAATTTCAATATAACATATCATTGAAACCAAAAGAGTAAATATATTTACTTCTAGACATAATAATACTTTTTACATATTACTATCATAAGCTACATTAAAGAAGTACTGATAAAAAAAAAGCACTAATAAAAAGTTTTCTTCTCCTATGAAATATTCAATTTACGAACATCATGATATCATACTTTTGTAAAATGTAAATTTCTTTTGACTTTGAAAAATTTCGAAAATAATTTTTGATTTAAACAAATTACTAAGTATGAGATTATTTGGAAGAAATGAAATTCTCATGTTTATTCTTCGAGGAATTTTGATTGAAATAAACGATTTTCAATTTTTATGATTGCCCTATTTATTTCGTTTTGCAGATATAAATTTATACGTAATTTAGCTCGGTATCGGATCTCAAAGTGCTTTAATTTTCAAGAGTTCATTTTTTTTTTGTTTTGAATTGATTTACTAAAATAGAACGACTGCTTTGATAAAACAAACATTTTTTATCCATTTTTTATATATTAATGATGTAAAGGGATAAAATTTCTGAATGTATGCAAGGTAATGAAAATTCCGGAGATGTTGGTTCCCTGTTTTTGGGATACGGGAAACTATTGGCTATTAGAATTCCAACGAACTATCTTTAAAATATTTTCTTCTGTAGAAAGTGGTTGGAGTTATTTTACTTTGCAGGCGTTTGAGGTTCAGATGATTTTGCGCAGGTAGTATTTTTTTTTATTAATAATTTTTTTAAACCTATTCACGGTTCTCTTTCAAGAAACTTTTAAAGAAAAAAATAATTTCAATTCGTATACTATTTCAACACCATTTATTTAAGATTTATAGATAATTTATCTCATAAAAAACAACTCGTTGTAAATTGTCTAGCCAAGTCATAATCTTAAAACGTCAGGCATAAAAAGAGTTGGTATCTCATATGAGTGTCGTGTGAAAGTCAATCTCTATAATGGATGCTCTCATAGTGTCTCGGAGTGCGGTAACAGCATATGACAACTCTACTTTGCAGCCTGGAGTAATATTTAGTGTACAGGATTTTCATTTTTTTATGACTGCATGTTTTATCGGTTATCTCTTTGCATGTCTGCCCTTCTTACTTCCAAATGTATGACCTGTGGAATGACCATTCTTAATTATCAGCTTATCATGAATTAGCTTCATTTATTGCTGTCACATCTGAAAGAGAGGCGTCAATGAGTACAGAAAAATGTTTGGCATGCGTACTGTGTTTCTAAAAATGAAAAAAAAAATGCAGATGAAAGATCATTCAGCATAGTACTATGGATATTTATTCTGTAACATATGAACTAGTGACAAACCAGTAAATATCTTAATGCATATTCTGTTAAGCATTAATTGGAAACGGAATTTGTATAATCGGTATTCATCGCGGTTACCTCCGATTCCGTATATAATTTATAGCGGATTATGCTTTATTTACTGACATTTGTAGTTCAGTTAACATAAATAAAAATAGGGTTTCTTAGAACACATAATCATGACAATATTTTTAAATTGTTATCTGATAGTTTTACACCTTACACATTAGACCGGAGTGAAAAACAAAAAGGTTTTCGAATCAAATCGTAATAGTGCGGAAAAGTTGTTACTAGTCAATGTATACACAGGGGAATTTTTTTTTGAAATCGGAAAATATCATCCGTTCGCGCATCACATTCAAAGTTTTCGAATTTGAACAAAAATTGAACAAATAAATGAAAAATCCCAAAAATGTAAATTTTGGCCGATCGAACTCCTTTTTTGTAAATAGCATGTCCTTGAGGTGTAGAAGGGAGAAAAAAATACCACATACCCCTCCTCTATCCCCTTTCATTCCCCTCCAGGGGTGAAAATTTTCGTAGATTTAACACAAATTACAGGAGATGTAAATATTGACCATTCGACCTGATTTTCTGTACATAAGGCAACCTTGAGGCTAAAAGTCGGAAATAGTACCACGTCATTTTCACCGGATGGGTACGAGAGATCGAAATGGTGTAGCTCTTGGCCCGTCCTTTTAAAAACGACTCAGGACTCACACCGGGAAGGTGACTGCATCTTCAGTCGCACTCCACTCTACCCAACCATCCAACCAAAATGTGGGCATGGAGAATTATTAAGATCCACATGCAGATTTAGGTACTGCGAATTCTGATTTAGAGCCACATTTTAGCATGGTAGCACAAGAAACGAGGGTAGCTCTTTTGAGCCCATCACGTCGCTCATGCCCATAAACTTTTGAGGAGGCTTGTGTTACCAGTTTGACACTGCGCTCTCTACGGCTTGCGTATGACATTGTATGTCTACCAGATTCAGTGGAAAAGTTCGCTTTTCAAAATTGGAAATCATGTCTGCAATTTCAGCTGAAGAAATGTTTACCAAAAGAGGTGGGCAGGTAATCTTGGTTTCAGACCAATTAAAGTCTGCCATTATCATGCATAGAAAAAAAAATCGCAAATTGCTGCAACTTAAAATATGACACGAGGTCATATTCAATTTGGATGATTTGTAGTGGTTGCGTAGTTATTAGAATCACCTACAAAATGAAGTTTAATGTTTTTTCAAAAGGAAGAGCAGAAAAGATTGTCTGACGATTTGGTCAGGCCTCAGATGGAATCAAAAAGAGGCCAATGAGGCAGAGTGAAGGATGCAAAACATCAGAACGTTATGGAAATTAAGTTTTTTTTTGTTTCCAAGTTGAGGATTATATTCGATATTTTAATCAGGTATTTTTTAATCCATACTGCTAAATGTATACAAGTTCGAGATGTTTGATCATATTAAAAACAAAACTCAAGTATTGAAAATAACAGCTATTATTTTGTAAATGGAAGAATACAAACAAAATTTTTATGAAAATAAATCATTTCCAATTTATATGGTTGAACCTAATCTATTTCGCTTCCAAAAGATAAGATCTATAGGTAATATTTCTCAGTACAGGATTTCAAAATGTTTTAATCTTTCAAAGGTAACATTTTGCTTTCTTTTCAGATGAAATTTTATAAACATTTGGTTGCTTTGAAAACAAAATAAAGTGCGTTATTTTTTTGTATAATAAAGGACAAAAATATATGAATAAAATATTGGTTGCAATACTGGTTCTGAGGGAAATTTCTGTCAACATGTGTTTAACAATTTTTTTAATCAGTTGAATATATGTGGTACGTTGATGAAAGTCATTAAAAAAATAAATGATTAAACAGGATAAAAATTATGAAGATTTCTTTTGAAACACTTAATGATTATAGGAATCATTTACCATTATTTCATCAACGCATATTATATAGCTTTTAACATTTTGGATATCTTTTTTTAAACGATTGTTAGAAAGTAATTATTCAAAACCTTTCAGAAATATTGTGGTTGAAAAAAAGGGTTTTCGTTTTATATGACAGAGGTCGTTTTATTTCGCGATTAACTATAAGAGCTAATGGTTATTTTTCTTGATATCGGAGTGTAAACTGCTTTAATCTTCAAAAGCTAAAATTTCGTTTTCTTTTGAGATGAAATTTTATAAGATTAGGAATGTTTTAAAAAGGTGAGTGCAGTTTTTTATTACATTCATATGGAGAATGATGACTAAATAAAAAGTTTGGATGTATGTATGGTCATAAAAACGGCGAAGTATTTTGTTTCTTACATTTGTTATACAAATAACTAATAAAAGTTTAGTGATATTTTATTTAATCTAGTGGCTTTTATCTGTTATTACACTTGCAAAAATGCGTGCCATCGCACACATTAATGCCCGTACCCACACACGTTTATGCACACACACATATATATATGTGTTTGTAATATATATCACACAGACACACACACACACACATATATATATATATATATATTAGAGTGGTCCTGAAAAAATTAACTTTTAAATTTTCCATGGGGCACCCTCTTATTTTGTTCTATGTATAAAATAAAGACTTTCGACAAAAATTTCAAAATTTTAAAACATTTTTTAAGGGTCGCTACCAAGGTTTGAATTTTTTTTTAAATTAAAAATTGACATATTTTGTAATCTAATAATATATTATTAATAAAAATCTATAGTCATTGCCAAATTGAATCATAGTATGATATTAGGCTGTAAAGACTGTCATTTGTTTGAAGTTTCAGCATATTTACACAGTCTGTTGTCCAAAAGGAGACAGGAGAGTTTCATGTCTACACTCTATTTCACCTCAACTTGGTAGCATTGTGAAAATTAGAGAATCTAACATTCCCCCTTGAAAAATTGTTCTCTTTTATTTTTTTATCTTAAATAGCTAAAATGCGTAGAAATTTATCAGATAGTGTTTATAAATTATAAAATTTGATTTCTTTATATTCGTAAAATGTCGTACTAATTAGCCATCTTCGTATCAAAAGCAGAGCACGCAACTTAAAAAAAGAGTTTACGGCAAGCGTTCCTTTGACTGATTACTGGGATTGCAACATTTTAGAAGATATTTCACGATCTGAAACTGTAGACAGATTGCTCATTATTGTTTCAGGTAAAGGTACTAGCATTTAACTAGCTGTTCCAAACCTTCAATCAGGAAGAGGTGAGGCGAGGCTTCGTTAATAGCTCCTTCTGTTAACGAAACATTGGAGTTGTAAGGATTACAAGCAAGTAAAATGTATGACTTTTTATATAACCTTTGCTAATACCCGATTATCAGAAGAAGCTTGTGCTCTTCTGGATTAGAATATGAACAAAGAAATGATTTTGCTTGCCATCGTCACATCCTTGAAGTTATCCTTTAGAAAGTTGTTGTTAAGTCTCTCGGATTTTCAAGCGGACCATACATACCGTTATTCAAACGTTTTAAAATTTCGTGGATGTCTATCGATTATGGCATATTTCAGACTCCCATAATTGACAATTTAATCAATGAAAATTTAACACATAATGCGTCAGAATTTGTAGAATTTGCTCAAAATCATCTTAACGATTTTCAACCCAGGGACGATTACAAGGAACTGATAGAGCTTGCCATTATTTTCTTCGGAGGAGTACCCGAAAGAGGTGTTAACATTGGAGCCCCCTGTGGATTGCATCGGGTTCCATGGAAGGTGAAGCCATATACTCGTTCAAGATTTATTTATGTAGAGATCAGTTTAAACTCTCTAAGCGGGAAGAATCTGGAGTTCGTCAAGTTTGCGCGTTTGCAGTGAAAATCTACATTCACAGCTGGTACCAGGCCCAACGATTTATTGCTCCTGAAGAACTTGAAAAAAAAGACGAAAATGTAAGTGAAATCATTTCTTTGTGTGCTTTGAAGAGGCTCCTAGAACATTTCTATACTTCACAGGAGAACTAGTTGCTTTTGCGTTTACGTTGATAATGTCTTTTTTGAAAGTAAAAGAAAAATGGTGCATGCTTTGAAAAATGAAGAAAATTATGAACCCATGAAACGTACGCGTGCTGATCCTGATGTCATTCTCCAAAATGTCTTGCAAGATTTCTAACAAGCAGCACTCTGAGGTTTTTTTTAAATTATGGACTCACCGATTAAGTAAAATAATGCTATAAAGTGATAAAATATCATTTATTAAGATTAACGATCGTTTCGTCGCACCAACGGCGACATTTTCAAAATCATTCACGATAGAAAAGATTTTCACATAATTTAAAAATAATAAACATAGTAAACAATGTCGCGAGTTTTACTATGTTTATTATTTTTAAATTATTTGAAAATATTTTCCATCGTGAATGATTTTTTAAATGTCACCGTTGGTGCGACGAAACGATCGTCAATCTTAATAAATGATATTTTATCACTTTATAGCATTATTTTACTTAATCTGTTTATAAGTGATCATTATCCATGTTATGGATTCACCTTTAGACTATTTTAAAACAGATGTGACGAATTGGAATGAAAATGAATTGTACAAGACATGTAAGGCACTAGCGACTTCAGACAAACTTTTTAATGATGTAGCCGAAAGTGGGATAGCACTCATGGAGGAATACAATAAACTTCATACAAAAGATAAATAACAAAAACAGTATTTTGAGGGTGTGATGACGGCAATCCAAATCATTTCTTTGTTCATATTCTGTTCCAGAAGAGCACAAGCGTCTCCGGTATTAACAAATTTTATATCAAAACTCATACATTTTACTTGCTCGGTACTGCCCACGACTCCAATATTTCGTTAACAGGAGAAGCTATTGCCTCACCTGTTTCTTTTTGAAGTTTTGGAACAACAAGTAACTGGTCAATACCTTTACCTGAAACAATAATGGGTAATTTGTCTACGGTTTCAGATCCTGAACTGCCTTCCAGAATTTTGAAATCCCAGTGAACAGTCAAAAGAACGCTTGCCGAAAAATGTTTTTTTTAAGTTTTGGGCTCTGCTTGCTCAGCTTCTGATACGAATATGTCCATATAGTACGACATTTTACGAATATCAAAAAATCAAATTCTATAATTTATAAACATTATCTTATAAATTTTTACGCGTTTTAGTTATTTAAGATTAAAAAATAACGGAGAACTATTTTTCAAGGCGGAATGTTAGATTTTTCTACTTTTCAGAATGCTGCCAAGTTGATGTGGAATAGACTGTGTAAATATGCTGAAACTTGAAGCAAATGACAGTATAATACAGCCTAGTATAATACCATGATTAAATTTGGCAATGACTATGGATTTGTATTAATAATATATTATTAGATTACAAAATATGTCAATTTTTATTTTTTTTTTAAATTCAAACCTTGGTAGCGACCCTTAAAAAATGTTTTAAAATTTTAAAATTTTTGTGGAAGTCTTTATTTTATAAATAGAACAAAATAGGAGGGTGCCCCATAGAAAATAGTTAATATTTTAAGAACCACCCTAATATATATACTGGTAGACAATATTTAAGGACTATTGTTATTTTCAACGATTACAGTTAGAAATAGATCCGCAGCAGCACGTGCAAATTTGTATGAAAACGGGATGTACATTGTTTTACGAAACTTATGCAAATTTTGTACTTCCACTTTTGTTGATCACGTGACAGCAGAAATAAGAGATTTTAGGCAATCGGCGGGTGCTGTGAGTTGTCATTATATGTAAAAATTGAAGGCGATGGAGTGAAGCTTGAACATTGAAATTTTGAACATGTCTTCTAGGTATCATTTAGATGATTACTCGTGGTAGAATAGTCGGAAAGTTGGAAGAATGGCGCAAAATGAGAGATGTTGCCCGAGAATTTAACATCGCGCACAGTATTGTTTCTAGGCTATGGGCGGCATTCCAAGAGAGTGGAATATGTACAAGGCGCACGGGAGGAGGTCGTCCTAGCAGTACGATGTCTCCAGAACATCGCTATATTGTTATTTCGACAAATAGGAACCAACGCAGCACAGCTGGTCAATTAGCAAATCAACATTGTGCTGCTACAGGAATTAAAACATCGAGGAAAACTGTTGTAAGACATTTGAAAAGGATGGACTATACGCCCGAAGCCCTGTTGTGTGTGTTCCACTTTCGAGACGCCAACGTAGCGCCCGTTTACAATGGTAGCGTATGCATCGCAAATGAACTGATGACGGCTGATCTAGTGTGCTCTTCTCAGATGAGAGTAGATTCAGTCTAACGTCTGATTGTAGACGTAAAATGATATGGCACGAGGTTATTAGTGCTTACTGTCGTGAAAGTTGTCGATATGCGACTTCATGTATCATGGTGTGGACAGACATCATGTTCAATGGCCGCACTGATCTCTATGGTCTTGACCAAGGGTCCATGAGTGGTAGACGGTACATTGAAGACGTCCTGCTGCTGCATGTTCGACCTTTTTCGAGGTGCTGCCGGGGAAAAGTTTCGTTTTATGGACGATAACGCACCTTGTCATCGCACTCAGTCTGTACAGGATTGTCTTGAGGCCCAAGATATCCATCGCATAGACTTTCCAACATGTTCCCCTTATCCGAATCCCATTGAAAATCTATGGGATGCCTTGGAGAGACGTATTGCTGCTCTACAATTTCCTATCACAAACAAGGAAACCCTCATCCGTGCAGTGAAGGAGGAATCGGTCAACTTACCTCAACAGCTACTGAACCATGTTGTTCTGAGTATGCCAAGCTGTGTTGAAATTTGTTTCGCATTACACGGTGGCGACATCCTTTATTGCAATGCACTATGATATGGCACCGAAATACTACGAAATTTACGTTTGCTTTGCGAAATATAAATCTGTCACTTTTTTTCTATATTCATAAAATGAAATAATAAAATAAAAATTCCGGCTATCGAAATTGCGGAGAGAATGGATTTACATGTTTTTCATACAAACAATTGGTAAAATTTCAATGATATTATATTAAAATATTTTCTTTTATGTAAATCTTCGGAGCTCCTCTTAGCTGTTTGTACACTGGCCTCCAAAAGTTAAGGTACAGGGACTGGACGCTTTCGATTGCACACGTTTTGTCGAATACCTACCAACATTATTGGCGAATTGTTCTTGAACTTCTAGGATGCAAAGAACATGTTTGATTTTATATTTCTCGGTGAAGATTTATCGGGGGGTACAATTAGGGGCTAATAATTGCCGAAACGTCAGTGAAGGCTTACTGTGGAGACACGAAAAGTTTTGGTTTCCGTTAGTCTGTCTGTCTGTTAGTCTGTCTGTCTGTTCCGCGATAACTGCCGCAAAAAGCATCCGATCGGCTTGAAATTCCCTGGGCATGTTGATGAGCTCCCCGGATTTAGCTGTATAGTTTTGGGTTAAATTTGGTTCATTCGTTCGGAACATACAGAACATTTTATTTTGTGATATAATACTTTTCTATGGGAAGTCAGACGATTTTCAAATTTTCATTTGTTGAAAGAAATCGCTCATATGAATAATAGATTTAAATGGTAAATTTTGGATGCTGAAATTTTTAAATAAGAGTATTAAATTATTCTTATTAGTTTGCAATTTTGTCAAAACATTTGTCAGAGCTTTTAAATTAGGTGTATAACTTATGATAGAATTTTATACATGTGTTCGAATAATATAAAACATTTTATTTTATGAATTTACTTATATTTCATTTTTTCTTTTAACCGTTGCGTAGCAACAGCATCTCATCTAAAAATATCATAAATGTGAAAGTATGTATGGTTTTTTGAAGTCAAATCAAAGCAAAAGGAATGAATTAATGAATGCCTTTGTATAGATATTTGCATATAGATTTATTTAAACGCAGAAATGAAAATAGTATTTATATACTATATAGAATAATATTTTCATTTATTTATTCAACTATTTGATTATAAATGAAAAAGTTCGTTATTTTCATACAGAATAAACTGACATTATTCTGTTAAATTTTATAAACTTTATTGTTGCCAAAAAAAAATGAATAACAATTTCTCCCAAAGAGTTAATTTTAATTTGTAAGATTTTCACGTGCAAAAGAAAAATGGAATAAGCAAATAAAAAATAAAAAAAGGATATATACGACAGGAATGAATACATATAAACATTTCACACCAAATACCACCTAAAATAGTTTTTGTAGCAGTATTTTCCCAGCACTACGAAGAAAGATTCCTCGATTTACACGATTTTACTTGGCCTTCCTTTTCTCATTCTTTGCGATTTCATTTTCGCAATTGCGTGCATTAATTGGCACAAAATTTTACATTTTTATGACTGAGATATATGTAAGGCCATACAAATAAGAAATTCCGTATTGTCTCCTATAAAATGTGATAAAGTGTTGATTAATCATATATGTTTTTATTAAGAGAAGCAGAGCTGCCAAGCCTCCGGCGTTCTGGATACCAGTATTTTAATACAGAAAATGTTACTTTATTTAATTGAAACATTTGCGCGATTTAAAAGAACATTTTCTCTAAGATAATAGTGATGTGCAAAAAGCTTGAGACTTGGTATGTCTGGTGGGGAGTGAAATGTTTTACTTAATGCATTTATCTCTATTTTAATGCTACGTGAACAACGTCCGTGTAACAGCTTGTAGAGTGTAAAATAAATTAAATTATTAAAATAATCCTTATTACGAAAAATGAAACAGAAAGTCCGGCTAAGGGAAATGAAATGTTAGTTAACCTTTCGTAATTTGACCTGAACATAGGTTTGCGTCAAATTTCAACGGTATTTGTAACATCACGATTTTAAATTAAATGTAGATACTATTAAAAGAAAATCACAAAAAATACTTAAAGGCGCCAAATCATGTTTATCTATTTAACGGTGATGAATTATTAACTGTTAGGTTTAGAAGCCCCCCTACCTTAGGGTGATTTTAGTAAGTTAATGCTATCGAGTACATTTTTTGATATTTAGATTAGATCTTAGATATAAATATTGCAGAATGGTAATCAAAATTA
This sequence comes from Maratus speciosus, assembly GCA_963932465.1. Classification (NCBI taxonomy): domain Eukaryota; kingdom Metazoa; phylum Arthropoda; class Arachnida; order Araneae; family Salticidae; genus Maratus; species Maratus speciosus. The sequence goes on along the minus strand of OZ010790.1, from coordinate 414,369,934 downwards.
TTTTTTTATAAACAAAATTTATAAAGGTATTAGATTTCTAAATTAGATGTTTCAGTTTACATTTCCAAAAGTTCTTTATCCATTAGATACAGGTATTTGTGGTTAGCAGGCAAGTAAATACTGCTGAATGGATATTAGGATAACGTAAAATGCTTGACCGAATTATTGCTTATCCTTATAAATCGCAGTGTAAAAAGAAATCTAAGATATAGGGTAATCATTAACTCAATCAGTAGAAAATTACAAATGCAAAATAAATTACACAACGGGGGGTTCAGGGGGGCAGAGCCCCCCTAAAGAAATTTGCTTTATTATATAAAAATTACTAGAATAAGTAGCTCGTGAGAATTTCAGAATATCCTTACATAACAACGTGTTTAATTTAACGCTTTTAATGTCTGAAACCATCGAAATATTTTTTTCCTTTTATAAATGTTTGTGTAATTTAAATAGTTTAAATTTTGTTTTTGTAGAAAGATTAATATTACGCAAAGTTTGATAAAAACAATGAGTTGCAGAGATGACGTTGAGGCTCTTGATCTGCAGATTTACTAGTAAATTTAATAATAAAATAATATTTGCGATCGCCTATGTAACAGAAAAGGCTGGAAATGGTTTGTCACTGTGGTAAATGACTATTTGCGTCCTGTTCAACGTTTGTATGCATTTGTGTAAGCATAGCACTCATATTCGTGAAGATGTTAACGTTTTTGTGAAAAATTCAAAAGTTTTTTGTTTATAGCATAGAGAGTTTTCAACGAAATTTAACACAACTTTCCAAAAACTTCCCAAGGAATAGTAGCAACAGTATACAGCAAATAAAACATGAATATATTGAATATTTGATGTGATATGGGCATTTTTATGATATAATTTTTAACTGCACATGCGCGGAAGATTTCAATATTTTTATTTCATAATTTGGTAGTCAGTTTTTTGGGGCAACTTCTATAAAAGTCTAGTCAAATGTTGTGAAAACTTAGAAAGATATAGTGAGTTGATTGAAAAGTTGTGGAAAATCTCTATAGCTATTAAATAAAGCTATTTTGAGGAAGCAACTCACTATATCGACCCTATCTTCGTGAATTTTTGCGATATTTGACTGGACCTAAATAGCCCCTAAATAGCTGACTACCAAATTATATAATAAAAATTTTAGGATCTTCCACGCATGCGCATTTAAAAATTAATTCATACAAGTGCCCATATCTCATCAAATAATATATTCATGTTTTAATTGCAGTATAGTGTTACTACTGTTCTTTGTCAGGTTTTTGGAAAGTTGTGTTAAATTTGGTTGAAAACTCTGTATCCTATAAACAAAAAACTTTTGAAGTTTTCGACGGGAACTTCCCATCCTGATAAGCCGACTATTCGGGTCTATTCGTGATTTTAATAAATATCATGATCCAGATTATCTCCTTTTTACTCCGGTTAATTGACTGAAGCAGAAATTTAAGATGAAAGTCGAAGTTGATGTAGTATTGAACTAATAAAAATGAAATATTGAAATTGTTAACAACACTTTGAAATATTAAAATATATGATATAGAAGAAAGTTTTGTTACTGGCACATCCAACTAGTTAATTTATGTGGGTGAGCATGATTGATTTGATTCCGCAAATTTAAGATCTACATGTAATGTACTTCACTATCAGATTTAAAAGTACACTGATTTTCAAATGCTAAAATTTATTTTACGATCGAGTATTATAAAGATACACCTACTTTGAACAAATAAATGAGTGCGTTACCTTCATCTTTATCAATGAATGGAAGAAAGAAGAAAAACATTTCTGTATATATACAAGGTAATCAAAATTGGGGTTAGGTTGGTTTCGCATGTTTGTCATACAAACAAATAATAAAATTCCAAATAAATTCCATTCAATCTAAAGTCTCTTTTAATTTTATACCCATACAAATATGGGCTCACAGACACACATGTATATACACATACAGTGGTGACAAAAAAAAGTTCAAAGCCCATACTAACTCTGCAACAAATTATCATAGGATAAAGTTACTGGTACCAAACGATCGGCAATAAAGTCTACTTTTAAATGATGTATATAAAATTTGCTTAGGAGCCTATCTACTTATCAAAACAAGCCGAAACTTTTTTTCAATAACAAGAACCAATTTTGATACCATAAATAAATTCTACACCGTTCAATTAGTATAAATACAAATTTGCATGAAATTCGTACGATTAATTTTCGAGGAATTAATTATTTTAAAATGGGCATATTTTAGAGGATGCATAATAAATGAAGTTCGGTACTCGAATGTTGTTGAAAAGCTGCGGATTGACTAAGTCACTTCTATTAATGTATTATTTCTTGCCAATATGACCAGTTCACATACTTAATACGTTTCGGTTATTATTATATACTGTAAAATCCTCTTTAATATTCATTTTTATAAAGCTTACACGTGTTAAATAAGATATCTGTAATTATAATAGTTTTCAAATATGTGAATGTAATTGGATTTTATAGGTATTTTAATAATGCTTTTTCTCAGATTTCCAATTTAATTAACTCACATTTTTTTAAGAATTATTGGCACAAATGCGAAAAATATCGGCGAATGCAAAATTTAGAATAAAAAATAGTATAAAGCAATATAAGGAATCAATACAGAAAAAGCCAGACAAATTGCCTTTTTGCCTGAAATTAATAATGTCCAATAATGCCATATTTTGAAGAAAAAAATTAAGGGTTAGTGGGAGGAATTGATTCTTACTAAATCTTTTTAGATTTGCTCGCATTGTTTACATTCAGATTTATTTGAAAAACTAAAATTAAATCTATTTTAAAAGGCATCATAATAACGTTACATTCGTTATTTTAATTTGAAATAGGGTTAATAATTCTATGCTTAAACTTATTCTGCTATCTCATTTGAAATTTTTCAATTAACTCATTAATGACAGTTGGCATAAAAAAAAATAAGTGCCATTTGAAGTTTGTTTTATTCCTATTTTAGTTTTTTTGCACACTATCCCGATTGTCCAGAAAACTTGTTCATCTGAAAGTCATAAAAATACCTTGTAATTTTTTAAATTAACCTGTGTACTCAAATAGATCTAAATTCCAAGCTATAGAATAAATAGTTTAATTATTTAAAGCTTTCTATTAATGGGTTCAAAACTTTACATCGGTACTTATTTGCAGTTATTACAATTTTTGATTGATATACAAAAGTCAGTAAAACACTAAATTAACATTTTTAAATAAAAATCGAATAATTTCGCGGGAATATTGTATCTAACAGTCATTCAGGGTAATATAGAGTAGAATTTAACACGATTTGAGTAAATTGAATCAATAAGTATAATTATCTCAATTACTATATTATGGATATAATAATGTTTCAAATGATGTAAAAACTTTTTGACCAAATTTTTGAGGGTATCAAATGCTAGAAATAGATTAATAATTTGCCGTAAATGCTTCGGCATCTATTAAAAAAAAAAAAAAAAAAACATTTCACGAATTCTTTAACTTTGTTGAAAGCATTGAAATGAATAATTTCGTGTTTACACTACCCATTAAGCTTTTCTCTCTGCAATTTCATGTTAATGTGCTCATCACAGATTCTTTCATCAAAATTAAACATCAAGCAAACGAAAACCTGTATACAAGGACAAACCCGTCCGCAAAAAGAAACTTAAAAAGTAAGAGTTGCAGCAACTTACTACCAAAATTTTAAATTACTGAAATTTATCTAAATAAAAAAAAAAATATATGATTACGCCAAGTAATAAAAATTATTTCATATGATTCAACTTTAACAAAAGAACAGCAGAAAATTATTGGTAGAATAATAGACAACAAATGAGAGGCCCGAAATACACCCCCCCCCCCTAATAAGCCACATCTTTTGATTAAATTAAAATTAGGGGATCTGCTAATAATATGATGCATAGAAACTATTTTTATCAAGAACTTCTTGTAATCTCTATGTCATTGATTCTATGAGGTTGTTAGCAATATCAGGATCTCTTTTAATTTGCCTAGCACATCAACATAGAAAGGATTCAGAATAACGTAAGACCGCGACTCACTGAAATACGTTTTACGCTTTGTTTACATCGTAACACAGACTAATGCTCTAAGTTGATCTTAAGCGGGACACCGTAATCCCAGCCCAACTGTTCCAATAACATTGTTTTTTAAGCCTAATTTGAAAACTACTTGGAAGAAAATTTTTAATTTTTTGATTTGCATAATAATGGGCATAATAAATATAAATCCATCAAAAAAAATTGTAGGTTGGAATTCATAATTTTTTCGGAATATTAAGCTCATAATTCATAATTCATATTATAACATTTTTAAAATAAAAAATTCAATGTATTTATATTTCGGTTTTTTAGCATTATAACCACACAAAAAATTATTATATTAGAATTGTAATTTTAGGAGAAATTAATAAAAATATGAAAATGTAATTTCACATTAAAAGTTCTAAATTTTCAATATTTATAATTAAAAAAAATTATTATCCAAATGACTTGAAATTTCAATTCTAGGCACAGTTTGAACTGAAGATCTAAAATATCTTGAAAATAGGGTTTTTCCAATGAAAAAACAAAGTTTGAAGTGGTTTTGATTTCCAGATGGCTTCTTAAGCAAATTTTATATACATCATTTAAAAGTAGACTTAATTTCCAATCGTTTGATACCGGTAACTTTCTTCTACTGTTTCTAGCACAGTTTGTAGGGGTTGTTTACTTTTTTCTACGACTGTACAAGTACATGTGTGTGCGTGTCTATTTTGTATGTATGAAAAATATGCTTCGATTCATTCAAAGTAAAAAAAAAATAACAATAAAAAATAATAAAATTCCAATAAAATTTCAAGCAAATATTTCTTTTTTTACAAGTGTGTAAACAATAATTTTTTACAACTGTTTAATTCCTTTATGAAATAGGTGGTTTAATAGTATTAATAGTTGACATAAACGCAAAATAAATACTAGGTTGAGCAAAACGTCTCCTGGGAAATTTGTGAAAGTTGCGTTGTTATGCGCAAATTAACAACAAAAGCAACAACGGCAATTCTTCAAAGTAGAGACCATCATAGTCCACGACTTTCTGCCATCGTTCTGCCAGATTTCGGAGTTGCTGGAAGTACCATGGCGGCTCCTTGGAATCAAAAAACTCTTGATATGCTTCTTCAACTTCATTAAAGGATTCTCATCGAAAGCTTTCAGAATCGATAAACCTTTTCTCCAATAATGCCGGATCAACAAACGCAAATCATGCTGTTCAATAGGCATTTTGGAGTCGAAATTCCTGAACTCCTACAGATATACCACTAGTACTCCTATTTGCGATAAAAATTCTGGTAACTATTAGATAAAAAAATTCCCAGAACTTTTTGCTCTGCCTAATATATAAAAAATGTAAAAAACAAGATTTAATTTAATTTGAAGTGCTTTAAAAAGTAAAATCGTTACATTTTCATTACTATGTTTTTATATTTTTCTCGAAATTATTACTGTAAACCTGGGTTCAGTTATGATGAAACACCCCGTATTTGTGCCTAATTGCGACCCTGTGTTCCTATCTGATTTTGTACTTTTCTTCTATGCCTGATTTGCCATGTCAATTTGTAAACGTTTTTTTGAATCATCCTGTATATACATACTAGTACATGTATTTGTGTGTGTGTGTGTGTATTTTGTATGTATGTAAATTATGTTTGAAATCATTTAAAAGATCTAAGGATAAAACTAAATAATAAAATTCCACTGAAATTTCAAGCAAATATTTCCTTTTATACAGGTAATAAGTATGCAATCAGAAACTTTTTGGAACTCTTTAATTCCTTTATGAAATCTTTTCTTTAATAATATAAATATTTGACAGAAACACAAAATAAATATATAAAACAGATCTTTTTAAAAATAAGATTTAATTTAATTTAAAGTGCAGTAAAAAGTAAAAATATCTTTTTCTCATTCGGAATGAACGTATTTCTGGATATTGAAGTATTTCTGGATATGGCAATACACTAAAAATAAAAGCTTGCGATACTCAGAAATCATTGAACATGATTAATACAAATCAATGAAGAGAATTTACAACTTACTAATCGTGCAATTTAATGTTCGTTTCACATCAGTCTGTCCGATTTATGAACAAATTAGTTACCAAGAAACCGCTTGCGAAAATTTGCGTCACGCAAATCAATTAATGGTGCAGTTTGACTTTTACTGCGCTTCCCAAGCTTTTACTTTTAGTCATATGCAATACGAAGGAATATTTTTCTTATTCTGACACAGAAAAACTTATTTTTTACTTATTAGTACACTTTACGTAAAATATTTTTTGTTTTTAAAAAAAATATTTTTTATATATTTATTTTTTAGTTTTTGGTAATATTTAAATTTATAGAATCATTTATTGCTATTAAAGAAAAATAAATTTTGATAAACTGTTATCCGAGACATTAAAAAAATATATAAAAAGCTTGTTAACAAATCCGATCAAATGAAAAAAGAAGGGTAGTTAGAAAATATTTCGACTTAAACTGTAAACAGTCCTTCCGGCTTTTATCGCGAGAAAAAGGTAGCTTCCATATTTCTTGATTTTAAGAGTTTAGATAATTTTATTCGAAATCATGGTGATAAAATGGAAGGATCCTGATTATAAAAGATTCATTCCCAGATTTTGTCGATATTTAATTTGAAGGAGAATGTTGCCAAATTAGTCACAGCTGAAAAAATAGTTGTTAAAATAGACACTTTGACTTTATTTCAGGCGATTTATTTTTATTTACCAAATTTGGCAATATTTTGCAGCGTGTCGCCAAGTTTGGCAATCGGATCTGAATGTAGAGTTTCAGGCGTAGGAGAGTTGGAACAATGGTTACAACAAACGTACTTTAAAAGTGAAACTTCTAAAAGTCAACCTTTATTATAAAGCACAAATGTGTGTGTCGCGCGATGCTGCCGTCATAATTATGCGTGAAATAAAGTGGTTAAAATCCATGAGAGTTGCAACTGTGGATTAAGCTAAAATTAAACAATTACGATGTTATTTCTATGAAAAAAAAGATAGATTTTGGATGACGTTTTGGGGGTGTTTTAAACTCTCGGAACTAGGTAAAAATGTTTTATATTGTATTCTCATTCAAGATCAATAAGTGAGCCAAATTTAATTTCAAGTCAACCGCGTAATTGAGAATGGTTGAAATTTCTATTGCAAGATTCGAAATTACAAACATACATAGCGAGTTAAATTTCTGTGGGGAAAATGGAAGTTTGGATATACGTTTTGGGGTATTTTATGTCATGCAAATCTATAACTGCGCCATATTTCAAGTTAATAACTTGATCGGAAGAGGGTGAAAATAACGTTGCAAGATTTTAAGCTTACTGACATAGAAAGAGAGTTAAATGAAACTAGAGTCCTGCGCGGATCGGGTTCTACCCAACGCGAATCCGCAAATTCCATTTTAACTCAATCCGCAATCCGACCCGAATCCGCAAAAATAATTTCCGGCAACCCGACCCGAACCCGCGGTATTTCAACCCACACCCAACCCGCAACCCGACCCAAACCAGCAATGTAAGGAAAGCAAATCATGTTTTAAAATAATTCCGAAAAATAATCTACAAGTGTATCTGTAATAGAGGTGTGCACCCGGTCCAACCCACGGGCCCCGCCGGGGCGGCAAAATGAAGGCAAGATTTCAAACGGTTCCGGCCGCAGAATTAGGAAAGTTTTCTTCAAAGGGCCGTGCTGATAAACAGAATAAACGGGACTAGCCGGCAAAAAAATTGAACGGCCCTGCCAGGCCGAACCTATAACTACAGTTAAGGAGGTCTATCAGCCCGATATAAATATCTACACAAGGCCGATAAAATTATAAACGGGCCGTGCCGGTTTAGCACCAAACTTTTAAGTTTTACACGGGACAGGGATGGAGAATATTGTACGCTAAATAGAGGCGTCCACCTCTCGGGAGAATAGCCATCATGGAGGTTTTATTGTACATACACTTTTGGCCTGAAAAAATATTTTGACCTTTTTTTTAAAATTCGGTTCAACCGGAACTCGACCCACTAGAGTCAAAATCTAACCTGAAACAATGAAATTCACCCCAACCCGCAACAAAAAGTCTAGAACCGGGTTCGGGTAACCGACCCGATGTAGGACTCTGTAGGTATAAAACTAAAAATCTAATCTTTAAATATGCTTTAAAATTAGTTGAGGTTTCAAAAGTTCCACTTAAAATGATACACATTGTTTTACACAATTGGCCATCTGTCTTTAGTTTATCAGCAGTTATAATTTTGAAATTTTTCCCGTCTAACATAGTGCATCGTGTATTATCACAATTAAATTATTCACTTGATACATTTTTAACGCGAGCTCTTAGAAATATTGAATTCGTTTCTGGAAGTTAATCAAAACATACTTACAAGTATACTTACAAGTTAATATCAACTACTAGTACGATAAGGATTATAACGAATACTGCACTGCTAAAGAATTTTTGCTGAATAGTTAGAATTCTAATGTTCTATACGTCTTGATACTTCTTACTTTGTTATGACAAACAACCACTGTGTGATAGTCAAGAAGGACCATTGAGCGTTTTTCTGCGTATTGCATTTTAAAAATACTATAGAAATATAATGAAGTTTGTTATTTCGAAAACTCGTGAAGGGTGACTAAAGACATTACAGACAGGCACACATTTTTTCTTTTGTAAAACTTTGATCTGCGATTTATATAGGGTTTTACCGTAAAAGAAAAAAAAATATTTCCCACATTTTTTTAAAAAATCGGGTCAACCGGAACACGACCCGCAAGAGTAAAAGAGCTAACCCAAAACCGAAACAATTAAAGCCAAACCAACCCGCAACAAAAAAGTTAAAGTCAACCCGACCCACAACGGGAAAATATAGCGCCAACCCGAACCACTGGTCGAGGTGGTAAAAACGGGTAACCGGACCCGATGCAGGACTCTGAAGTAAACCTTGCATAAATATCATGGGTTTGAAGCAACATTAGGCAATAAGTGAAAGGCATGATATTGGTTGGAAGAAATGAAGAATTCATCTTTCTCTTCTGCGAAATTAGGATTAAAATAAATGATATTCTATTTATATAGATGTCGCCCATTGATTTTGTTTTGTAAATATAATATCTATAGCCAATTAATGTCAGTATCAGATTTCAAAGTGATATAACATCCCAAAAGAGAAGTTTCTGTTTATTTTGAGATGAAATAAAATAAAATTACAACTGCTTTGAAGAAAAAAGAGTGCGGCTGTAATTTTATCTACATTGATAGAGAAAAGTTCGAAATAAAAATTCCGGATGCATGCATATGCAAATAAAAAGTGTAAAGAAGTTTGTTTCTCATATAGGTCATACGAAAAACTAATAACATTTTTGTGAAATTTAGTTCTATCTAATGGTTTCTATGTAAAATGTTACAACTGATCAAACATCCAAGCACACACGCACATGGTGAAGGAAAGACAAAATTCCGCGATTGCACTGTATGTGCTGTTCGCAGTTCTAGACAGAAACTACATCATTATCTCTGTAAATACAAACAGTATTCGAAACAAAATTATCATTATGTAAAAATTTCAGTATAAGATACCTTAGAATCCAAAAAAAATTTAGATTTCATAAATAATAAAAATTTCCTAGAAATTTTAATTATAACATACATTAGAGAAGTATTGATAAAAAAGGTAGACTTTTTATCTCTTTGAAGCATTTGATTTAGGAATAACACGATATCATGCTTTTTTTAAATGTCAATTTCTTTTCACTTTCACAAACTATGAAAGTAATTTTTGATGTTACTAGATATGCTATTGCTTGAAAGAAATGAAATATTCACGTTTCTCTTTCGAGAAATTTTGATTGAAATAAATGATTTTCAATCTAAATTTTTTGAGCCCGATATATTTCGTTTGAAGAGATAAGATCTATAGGTAATATATCTCAGTATCGGATTTCAAAGTGTTTTAATCTTTAAAAACATTTTTTTTCTCTCTTTTCAGATGAAATATTATAAACGTACGCCGGCTTTATATAGAAATGAGTGAAAATGTTTTTCTATACAAATATAAAAAAAAGCCGTATGATATTCCAGATAGATACCCCAATGCTGATAAATGAAGAACAATGACCAGGCACATTTGATTTTAGACGCTTAGTCGAATATCTATCGAAATGCTTTTGTAATCATTCATGAACTTCGGGGATGTAAATGACAGTTCGGATCCAATATTGTGTGGTGAATTATTCTTCGCGAGGGCTTTTAGAAGGCGATTTACAAATTGAATAAAAAATAATGTTTGCGATCACTCTGTAACAGAAAATGCTTCAAATTTCTCTCGTTGTAGTAATTAAAAATGTGAGTATCAGTCATTGTTTGTATGCATTTATGTAAGATTTTCAAGCATATTCGGAAAAATATAAATATCTCTGAAAAAATGAACTAAATGAAATGTTTTTCTTATTTATTGCATACATTGTTTTTGTTAAAATTTAACCCACTTTCCGAAAACTTGACAGAAAGCAGTAGAAACCTAATACTGCAATATAAAATTGTATATATTACATATTTCATAAGACGTGAGCATTCGTATGCAATAAATTTTAATTGCGCATGCACGAACTGTATATTTTTTTTCATAATTTGATAGCCAGCTGTATAGGGTAACGTACATAATATATCCTATAAAATATGAAAAAAATGTGATATTGATAATATAGCTGGCGGAATTCGGTTACTTCTTAAAACTAGTGGCCTTATAAGGGATTTTCCTAAAATTTTCAACCAGGTCACTGTATTGCTGATATCTTTCTGGATTTTTATAGTATTTTACTGATCTTTTTATCCAAGTTCCTCTATGTAGTTGTTTACAAAATTAAGAAAAAAATATTTCATAATATTCGCATATGCTTAGTTTAAATTATTTCATACAAATACAAAACTAAAATCTTTCAAATATTCAATAGAATCATTTTTTAATTGTAACTGGTATTGGAAATTCAACTCAACAACCAAAAAACCGTTTTATAAGCTCCACACAGTCATTTTCTACAGTGACATGCCATTTCGAGCATTTTTTGTTACAAGGTTATCGTAAATATTTTTTATTTAATTAAATTTATTGTTGCTTCCTTAATTGCACCCGAAGTAAATCTGAAAACTATGATATCATAGATGTTCTTACAGCTGCATATTTCAATAACGATCATTTCTGTATATGTTTGATAAAAGGTTTAACAGCGTGAAGCCAATGATGGGTGCATAAAGTAATAAATATTTCGATAGTTAGTTTAACACATTTGACGAATAAATAATATAATTCTAAAGTAATATATTCAACAGTTTCTTATATAGGACATTCACTCTTATGTTCCTGATAGTTTTTTTTCTCCAAACAATTAATTTTAAATGTATATTTCTAGAGGATAAAATGTTTTAAATTTTGTTCTCTTTTAGAATAAAACTGCTTATCCGAAATAATTATTTTTGTTAATTTGGGAAATTTTAATTAAAAAAGGAAATACGAGTGTTTAGTGCAGGAAAACTTTGAAATTAATGCTCGCTATTGAATGAGAAAAAAATACATGGTATTGCCCCCGAGGGGTTAAAAGGGACGAATAAAAGAAAAAAAAACTTATTTCACTTCTAAAATACTAGAAAAACTTCATCTGTAATCCAAATGATAAATCTTAAGGGAGCTGGTCACTCAGCTTCGAAATTCTCCTCCATAATATTAAGTCTATGGATTTTTGATGCATTCGTATATTTAAAATATTTTTTTCGGAAAATTCAAATGTTTATCATTTTTTTCTTTGTGCTCTTCTTAAAGAATGTCTCGATTTTACTTAGTTTTCAAAATATTTCTAAAATCTATGCTGGATTTAATATTTTATGTGTTAAAAGCGGGCGAACTGTGAGTAAGATTTTAACACTTTCTATAAAATTAAGCCTATAGAAATATTTTGAGAACTAAGAAAAAAAGAGACATCTTTTAAGAAGTGTACACAAAAAATAGAAGTTAAAAAAATTAATTTTACCAGAAGATATTTTAAATGTACGAATGCATCAAATGGCCATAGACTTTACATTAGTGAGGCGAAATCGAAAGCTGAGTGACCAGCCCCCTTAAGCTTTGATCCCCACGGGGATGAGACCAAAAGGAAAAACTTATTTGCAGATTGAAATTAACTATCCTTTTAAAATTATTCCTGGATTCCTGTAAAATGTCCCGCGTGTCAGGCACGATGCTAAAGAGTTATGTCACGTGATCTACACTGTAAATTAAAGACAGTTATGGGCACGAAAGACATATGTACGGTTTCAACAATCTCTTTTGCAGAATACCTTTATTCCACCAAGTTCGATAGGAGACGACGCATCTGTAAAAGACAGAGAATCACGGTTACGAAAGAAGATTATTCATTATAATAGAAATTCAGAAATATTTCCGAATTGAAAAATACCCCCCTCCCAACGGTAAGAAAGCTGAATAGATGGAAAGGCAAAATAAATCAGCCTTTTAAAAATATTTTTGTTTTGTGTAATCAATAATTCTTTTGGAACAAGATAAAGTAATGTATCTATAACTCATTCTAAATTGTATTATAACTAATCGATGTATTACATGAATTTTATTACAAGTTATTTTAATGGTACTTATAAGTACCGCCAGTAGATAAAAGGTTAAACTGGTCCGGTTCCAAACGTTTTCTTCTGCGGAATAGTTCATTTGAGTTGTTACATTCGTTTTCAGCGGCGAAAAATTGACATAGCTTGGATTTTTTTTCGGTTTTAAAAAAGGAGCAAAATTAATTGAAAAACTAATAATCCAACGTTGTTTTTATTACTTCAAGTATTTCTTTTTCTTTTTTTGTTAAACTTCGTTGCATATTACGTTGAAATCCTGCGGTACCAAAATATCCGGACTCGATGGGTAGCATTCTAACTTTCTGTAGAAACAATAAAATATTAAAATCACAGTTTATAGCTAAGGGCCATCAGCTCAAATATTTGAAATTTTGAAAAGTAAAAAAATTGCGTTATTTTGATTTTCTTTCCAGCTAAAATGTTCACTTTTAACTTATTGGAGAAATATAAACAAATAAAACTTTCAAACAATGGTTAAATGTCCCTTTATCAGTATAATTATGCGTACCTGAACGCAAATTTTATCCAAAATGATAAACATTAATCAAGTTATATTGATTTTGTTATTGTAATTACTTTTCAGAAATGTAGTTTAAGAAAATCCCGTATAAAGTTTTAGAAGAAAAAAATATATAATTATATATATTTTTTTTACTTACACTTACTAATTTGTTATTTCTACTGCATACTCTGGACCTTCTTGTGCCTTAATCTACTAATTTAAAATGTTTCTGTTACTCCTACGAGAGGTACGAGCTTATTTCGTCGCTTCTGCCACTTAGATTCTAACATGGCGCAGACGGTTAGCGGATTTCTCATCACAGTAATTATATAACTATTGATAACTTTGTATCCCATTACTTGTAGTATCTGCATGTAAATTTCTGTACTATTATTATATGTCGCACAATCAATGTCGATGGCAATTTGAACAACAGCGGGACTTCCGGACTTTTGGAGTTCTTCAAAAAGGAGTAGAATATTTAAAATGGTTCAATACATTCTTACAAATATAACAAACAGCAACGGAAACATGTATTTGTGAGTTTCTACTTGAGCAATACAGCTGGATTTATAGTATTCGGCGAGGTCACTTTTATAAAACGTGCACGCTCTCACATTTGTGCTCATATCTTTCATAATAAGTGAGATATCACTTTAAATCGTTTTGCCCCTAATTCTACATACTATGTAGATTTAATATCCGCCAAAACGAGAAAAAAAAAATGTTTTTAAAATTGAGAACGTATGTAACTGCAAACTGGTTCATTTGCGCACAGCACTTTATTACTAGGTAATGTTTTGGACATTAAACATTTACGACACATTACAAATATGAGCATTTTTGGTAAACAATTCAGTAGGAAGTGAGTTTTCGTTAATTAATAATTCTGAAAAGTGATAGTATAATTTTCAATAGAAATGGACTACTAAAATTTCTTTTTCATATAGAATTTCAAGATAATTACGATAGAATTTATTTTTTTTAATGATTCATTAATTTAAAATTTGTCCTACGGGACAATTAATGAGCTGAATAATTTGCATTAATTTTCTTTAAAATGATGAAAATCTAATAACTGTTTTCTGCGAAAATGCAACTAATTAGAATAAATGGTCGGAGATCTAAGCTTGAAACTTGCAATTTAATTTAACGAAACTGCTTCAGCTACTTTAAAAAATATATAAACACTTTATTTGCAGAATAATTAGCGCTTTTAACAATAGCTGTGATAAAGGTAAATTTTACGCAGAAAGGAAAAGTAAATAATAATTATAATGCAATATTGACCGTTAAATGGATTTTATTGTGACATGCATATTTTTATCAATCATTAGTAGGAAGCCTGTTAAGTAATTTATAACGAATAAAACATTATTGAAGGTTAAGTTGCATACGATTAAGTGTCTATTAGTTTTACTAGATAACATCATACATATTTGCATTTAAAAAAAAAAAATTAATACAGTGATCTAGTACATAGCGGTGACTGCCGGCTATCGGAACACGAGGGCTAATAAAAAAAAGAGATTTTTTTTTCAGAAAATAAATTATTCAGATGTTCAAGCATTTGTCATTAGATAAAAGTACGATCATCACCACGAGCACATACAGTGGTGGCTAAAATTGTGGACATTTTTTGAAAGTTTCATGTCTTATAACTTTGTGTACTTATAGAATATATTAATTTGCACTTAAATACAAATGTTTATATATCAAATTCAAGGAAATTTAATATAAGATTTATTAAAAAAAAGAATAAAAATGTCTGCATTACAAAAAAAAGTTGCACTTACTTTAATCTAAAATACAAACACAATTTGTCATTATTACTGAAGTGTATTGTAATGAAAACTTCCTAGCCAATCACAACGACTGTTCTATTAACCAATCACATGTTAGTAACTAAACTTTAATATGTTTTGAATTGTAAAAGCGATATTTTGCTGGAATGATTTTTACAGAAGAGTGAATACTCGTATAACTAAATAGAATAATGTTTTTTTTTTTTTTTTTTTTTTTTTTAATATTCTAATTTTCTTTTCGTGATACAAATAATTTAAAACAATGTCATCATCAACAACAACAATTGATTGGTCACCTACAAATAAAAGCAGAATTGAGAGATAATGGTCTCTCTTACGATGAAATTGCAAGACAGGTTGGTGGATCACTTACTTTATCGGGCGTACGAAAGTTGTGCTTACGTTATGACTAAAATATATCAGAAATTCATAAGGCAAGATCAGGCCGAAAAAAATGCACAAGTGCTTCTGACGCGACGTCGGAAAGATAAACAGAATATGTTTCAAAGATAGAAGAATTTCATCAGATGCTGTTAGATGTGAAATGAATGTAATAGATATTTCAGTTCGTTCCAGAACAATAAGAAGAAGATTAGCAGGTTTTGGACTGAAAGATAGAATTCGGAGGAAAACAGCTTCATCAACGAAAATAACGAGTTCACCCGGCAAAAGAACACATTGATTGGTCAGAAAATCAGTGGAACCAAATAACCTGGAACGATGAGTGTAAAAGTTTGCTCTTTGGTAGTGATGGGCGAAAATATGCGAGACGTAAAGTAGTAGAAGAGCTGCATCGTGATTGCATTAAAACAACTACAAAGAACCCAACAAATGTCAAGATTTGGCCTGTATGTCTGCAGATGGTGTGGGCCGCATTTAAATGATTGATTGAATTCTGAATTTAAAAAAATACATCGAAACTGTCCCGGAACCAAAATTCATATATTCCATCAGAGATGTCTTCCCCAATAAAGCACCACTTATCTTTCAGCAGGATTCAGCTCCATGTCATACGGAAAAAATATGCAAAGAAGGGTTTAAAAATAAAAACATACAATTATTACCCTGGCCAGGAAACAGCCTTGATTTGAATCCTATAGAAAAATTTTGGCGACATTTGAAAATCATTGTTAAAAAAAGAGTTCATTTAATAAAATGTAACTTATTGAAACTATAATTGATCCTTGGCATCATGTGATTAAAAAGGATGAACTTCAAACACTAGTTCTCTCAATAAAAGAAGCTGTGAAGCTGTAATAAAAAATAAAGGTTATCCTATTAAATATGAACGTGTAAGTGCAACTTGAAAATACAATGAAATCTAAGATAGATCTTATTTTTTGAAAACGTAACTTTTTGTTTGTAATATAGATATTTTAATTATGTTTTTTTTAATTAAATTCTACATTAAATTTCATTGATGTATAAACTTTTATATTTAAGTGAAATTTATTATATTCTTCAAGCACACAAAGTTATAAAACCTGAAAATTTCAAAAAATGTCCATAATTTTGGCCAACACTGTATTACAATTTTTCTCCATTAGCTAGTCGTAAAGTGACTAAAAAGGCCTACTTGTGATGATGATTTTTTGTTTTTTTTAAACTTCTTTTTACAAACTCTGTTTTTATCAATAATACATTTGATTATGAAGCTTTTAATCAGTGCTATACATATGCAATCTTCGTGTTGTGTTAGTGACAAATAGCTAATTTACGATAACCCTAAATGCAGTTCCAAATATCATGGGGACTAATGGAATAACATTTCATAACATTTCATGGGATAAAATTGACAGCTTCCTATAAAGTTTTATTTATGGTTAAGAAAACTGATTAATACTCGTAAAAAATCCGTTTCCGAAAATTACGGGCAGCAAAAGAATGATTTTTATAATGCTTTTTTAAATCTATAAAACTGATTGTTTTACGAGATTTCTAAAGATAAATATCACTTTTTGAAATGATGGGCAATATTAAAGATATTAAATTTTATTTTTTTTTCGTGGTTAAATTATATTTTCCATTATTAAGAAACATTTGTGTTTTTTTTTAGTGCAGGTCCTGATACCACCTTTAAGAAAACAAATGTAAAACGTATCTCAGATATGCAACATTTTCTCTTGGATAGATGACATTAAATTAAACTAGTCAATAGTCTTTCAGCTTCTCTCTAAAATTATAAAAACCTTTCATAATTTAAACCATGTAAATAAGTTTTATTCATATCAATCCCTATGAAATTCAATCAAATAAGATAAAATGTCATGTTATAAAAGAGTTGTGAACTTTAGAATTTCAAACTTTTGTACTCCCTGGTTTGTTGTCCCTAGTTTGTAGTGCTTACTTACTGAAATTTTTAAAGTTGTTTTTTTTTAATAATTTGGCTCGATATTTCTAGATTTCGATATTTCTATAATTAATTCTTTATACGGTTAACTTTTGTCTCACTTGTAAAAACTATTTTTGCATCACATCACAAACAAATGTAGTCGAGTATTATAACAGTTTTTTGAAATTGTGGAACAAACATATATGGTAACCTAATATTTCTCAGACATTTTTTTACTTAATGCTTGTATGTTTTATACTTTGTTTAAACATTTAACGTATGATCAAAAATTAGCCTTTAACAGATGCTATATTTGCAATACATGCGTAAAGCGAAATTAGATATAATAAGCAATTATTCCCCTTATCGGGAATACTTAGCAACAGATTAAAGAACAATTTAATTTTAAATACTAGAAAACAGGATTTTTTTTTTCAGAATTTAATGTCGCCCCCGATGAAAACAAATATATATATATACACTGCTGGACAAAACTTAAGGACCAAGAAGAAATGTACACGTAAATGAGAATCTACGTGAGATTGTGTGTCAAGAAACAAACAATAGAATTAACAGAATGTTACATAGGATTTAATATACAAATTTTGTTGAAATGGCGTATACAGGGTTTTACCAGAGGTTCTATTTCTGAAACCTGAATATTGTCCGAAAACATGACTCTAAAAAGAAAGGAAAATGCTCACAATTAACAATCGTCAGTGTCATATACAATAAGGGATGTGGCCACCGTGTAGTGCAAGAAAACTTTCAACACCATGTGGCATACTCAGAACAACATGATTCAGTCGCTATTGAAGCAAGTTGCCCCATGCCTCCTTCACTGGATAGAAGAGGGTTTCCTTGTTTGTGGGAGGATATTGTCGAGCAGCAATTCGTCTCGCGAAGGCATCCCATACATTTTTAATGGGATTCAGGTTAGAGGAACGTGCTGGCCAGTCTATGCGATGGATATCTTTGGCCTCAAGACAATCTTGTACAGACTGTGTGCGATTACAAGGTGCGTTATCGTCCATAAAATGAAGCTTTTCGCTGACAGCACGTAGAGAAGTCGAACATGTTGAAGCAGGACGTCCTCAGTGTACCGTTTATCGGCCACGGACCCTTGGTCAAGCACATAGGGATCTATGCGGCCATTGAACATGATCCCTGCCCACACCATGATATATCGACCACCAAGTCTCATATCGATTTTTTTATAGAATATTTTCGTGACATTAAGCACTATCAACCTCGCACCATATCGGTTTACGTCTACAATCAGACGACAGACTGGATGAACTCTCATCTGAGAAAGAGCATTGTAGACCAGTCGTCATCAGTCCAATTGAATGCATAGGGCACCTCTGTAAACATGCTCTACGTTAGCGTCAGAGTGAGTCTCTACGGTGGCGTGAGAGTGGGGCACACACAACAGGTCTTCGGGCGTATAGTGTACCCTTTTTCAAACGTCTTGCAACAGTTTTCCGCGATATTATAGTTCCTGTGGCAGCCCAAAGTTGATTTACTAATTGACCAGCTGTGCTGCTTCGGTTCCTTTTTGCCGAAGTAACAATATAGAGATCAGAACAAAAAATCTTCTTAAAACACCATCAAAAAATTTAAAAAAAATGATGGTGTTTTAAGTTTTTTGTTCTTATTCATTCACACCAGTTTTAACTTATTTTCTTTAATATAGAGATCTTCTTGGGGCGTCGTAGTCCTAGGACGGCCTCCTTCCGTGCGCCTAGTACATATTCCACTCTTTTGGAATGTCCCCCCTCCATAGCCTAGAAACAATACTGTGCGCGATGTTAAATTCACGGTCAACATCTCTCATTTTGCGTCCTTCTTCCAAATTTCCGATTATGCTACCACGAGTAATATCATCTAAATGATGCCTCGAACACATGTTCAAAATTCCAATGTTCAAGCTTCGCTTCATCTCCTTCAATTTTTTCATCTAATGACAACTCATAGCACCCGCCGATTGCCTAAAATATCTTATCTCTGTTATCACGTGATCGACAAAAGCGGAAGTACAAAATTTGCATAAGTTTCACAAAACAGATTACATGCCGCATTCATGAAAATTTGTACATGCTGCTGCGAAACTATTTCTAACTATAATCGTTGAAAATAACAGTGGTCCTTAAATTTAGTCCACTAGTGTATATAGATAGTACAAAACATATTTCAGTTTTAAGACTTAAAACACACACTTTTATTTTATATAAAACTAGCAAACCCCGCGGCTTTGCTCGCGTAATATTTGAAATATGCCAAGTGATATTTATATGTCTAATTTTTATCAAAAGTTACTAACTAAATTTTTATTTTATTAAAAGGTAATATTTTATTTTATTAAAAGGTACTTATTACTTTTAGGAATAATTCAAAAATTACTATTTAAAACACAGTTTGACTAAACATCATTATTACACTGTATTAGGCAGAAATGACACTTAAATTAATAAAATGAAATAAAACTAAATAAATGATAGTTTAGAAAATATTTTGAAACTTTTATGCTCAATTAATACGCTCATTTCAGTATTCATTTGAAGTTTTGAATTTTTTAGAAACCATCTTCTTACATCTTAAAATTAACCATCATGTCAAATTCCAAGTCCTACCACCTCTCTCAACATAAAGGGCTATGTTGAAACAGGAACTGTCACCATTAATTTGCCAACATTAATTTTGAAATCGGTTTGTTATTTCCTAATATTGCACAGAAGCGTAATTTAAAAAGCTTTTAAAGCCCTTTTCAGAACGTTTGTTGTTCCTGTGAACCCCAGGTGGTAGAATCACCGGCATAACATACAGCATGTGTAGGATCAGAGACTGTTACCATATTCGCAACTATTACTTTTATAATCGGTTTATATTCCCTGAAATTGCATAGAATCGTAATTTAGAATTTTTTTAGAATGCTTTTCGCACCTCCCCTTCGCTGCACCCCTTTTTAATTCGAATTTATTTTCGACGTTCCTTCGAGGGCATTTATATTTTTTAAGTAACTACCATGTCATATTTAAAGTTTCTAGCCTTTTCAGTATCACAGAAATCGCAATTTAGAAAGTTTTTAGCCCCTGCAACCCTCTGGTGGTAGTGGAACAGACATAAAATATAGATTATGTTTGAGCAGGTTTTATCACCGAAATTTGTCATCATTATTTTTTTAATCGGTTTGGTAATTTATAAGTTTGCTTAAAAATTGTAATTTATAACGCTTTTCACTCACTTCATTTTTTTTTAATTGGAATTTTCTTTCGACTGTTCTTAGAAAGCAGTTGCATCTTGTAAGTAAATACCATGCCATACTTCAAAGTGTTAGACCCCTCAGTTGTGCAAAAAATGCAAAATAGAACATGTTTTGCTTTTGAAACCCTCAGATGGTAGTGACAGCAACATAAAATATAACCTATGTTATAGCAGGGACTGTCACCATTGATTTGCAACCATTACTTTTGAAATAGCTTTGGTATTTCCTTAGATTGAGTAGAAATCGCAATTTAGAACGTTTTTAGGACGCTTTTTGCGCATTTTCACCCCGTTTTAAACTTCCAATTTTTTCGAAACTGTTATGTAATACATATGTGCCTTGCCTAATTTTAAGTTGCTAGCCCCTACCGATCACAAAAATCGAAATTTAGAACGCTTTTTTGATCCTGCAACGTCTTGGTGATAGTGATACCGACATAAAATAGCGTCTATGTTAGAGCAGAGGCGGTCAGCATCAATTTCCTACCATTACGTTTGAAATCAGATTCATTCTTTCTGAGATATTGCCGACAAATCGGCATTTAGAACGTTTTTAGAACGCTTTTCGCACATTTTGCTCCTACATCTCCTCTGGGGTAGTGGAAACAGATATAAAATATAACTTATCTTGGAGCAAGATCTGTCACCATCATTTTTACACCATTATATTTGAAATGGGTTCAGTACTTCCTGAGATTGCATAGAAATCGCAGTTTAGAAAGTTTTTTACAATGCTTTTTGCGCATTTTGAGCCCCTTTTAAATTTCGATTTTTTTAGGAAATGTCCTTAGAGATCATTGATATCTTATAACTAACTACCATTCCAAATTTCACGATTCTAGGTCCTTCTGTAACGCAAAAGCTGCAATCAGAAATTTTTTTGCTCCTGTACCCCCTTTGGGGTAGTGGCACCGACATAAAACATCGCCTATGTTAGAGCAAGGGTTTTCACCATCATTTTGACGCCATTATTTTTTAGATCGGTTTGGTATTTCCTGAGATTGTGTAGAAACCACCATTAGAACGTTTTTCAGAACGCTTTTCGCACATTTTGACCCCTTTTAAATTTCGAATTGTTTAAGAACTGATCTTAGAAATCCTTTATATCTAATACGTAGCTAATATTTCAAGTTTCATATTTCTAGGACCTTCGGTAACGCAAAAATCGCATTTTTAGAAAGTTTTTTGCTCCTGCACCTCCTTTGGGGTAGTGACACCGACATAAAACATAGCCTATCTTGGAGCAAGCGTTGTCACCATCATTTTGACACCAATATTTTTTAAATCGGTTTGGTATTTCCTGAGATAGTGTAGAAACTACCATTTAGAACGTTTTTTAGAACGCTTTTTGTGCATTTTCACCCCTTTTAATTTCGAATTGTTTAAGAACTGTTCTTAGACATCATTTATATCTTATAAGTAACTAATATTCAAAATTTCACATTTCTAGGCCCTTCAGTAACTCTAAAATCGCATTTTTAGAACGTTTTTTGCTCCTACACCCCCTTTGGGGTAGTGGCACCGACATAAATCATAGCCTATCTTGGAGCAAGCGTTGTCACCATCATTTTGACACCAATATTTTTTAAATCGGTTTGGTATTTCCTGAGATTGTGTAGAAACTACCATTTAGAACGTTTTTTAGAACGCTTTTTGTGCATTTTACTCCTTTTAAATTTCGAATTGTTTAAGAACTGTCCTTAGAGATCATTTATATCTTAATTAACTAATATTCAAAATTTCATATTTCTAGGCCCTTCAGTAACGCTAAAATCGCATTTTTAGAACGTTTTTTGCTCCTACACCCCCTTTGGGGTAGTAACACCGACATAAAACATAGCCTATCTTGGAGCAAGCGTTGTCACCATCATTTTGACACAATTACTTTTTAAATCGGTTTGGTATTTCTTGAGATTGTGTAGAAACTACCATTTAGAACGTTTTTTAGAACGCTTTTTGTGCATTTTCACTCCTTTTAAATTTCGAATTGTTTAAGAACTGTTCTTAGACATCATTTATATCTTATATGTAACTAATATTCAAAATTTCATATTTCTAGGCCCTTCAGTTACGCTAAAATCGGATTTTTAGAACGTTTTTTTCTCCTACACCCCCTTTGGGGTAGTGGCACCGACATAAGATATAGCCTATGTTCTAAGTTGGAATAACACCATCATTTGGATACCATTACTTTTGGAATCGGATCGGTAGTTCCAGAGCTTACCTCCGACAAATAAACAATTTTTTCCTCTTTATAATAGGAGTATAGATGACGTCATCTGCATCCGCTGAATAATTCCTCATTTATGATCCAGTATTAAGCAACATCTAAAGTAAAGTACGCATATGACGTCACTATCACTGAATAATACACAAGTCCCTAAAAAGAGATATCGTCATTCAAGAAACTCGACGAAAATAAATCGGCTATCTAATAATTCTTATGTCTTCATTTGTTTGTAATATTAATATACATACTTAAAATTAAAGTTAGTTTATAATAGTTCCATGTTTTATCAGAAATCCTTCATTTATATATTTCCAAAATAGCACGTATTTTAAGTACTTTTTTTTAGTTTTTGTGGGAAACAAATGATATAATTGCTATTTTCTAACTATTTTTCCTTTACTTTCTACAGAAATGGAGTATGCCAAAAGTAAACGAATGACTCTAAAAACCACAAAAAATCAATATCTCAAAAATAAATGGAGATGCAGTTTTCAAACAAATTGCATTTAAAAATACTTTTTTCCCGATACGACAGTATAAAAATTGAAAATGTGCGTTACTTAGAAGTTTAAAAGTTTGCAGTTGAATATTTAACAATACAATGATACATCTGCTTTATTTCACGGCTGGCTGATACAACGGAACGTTATTTTTTGAAGACGACAGTTTATTTGCTGTGAGAAAGAAATAGCATACCGGGGACTAACAAGGTGATTTCTCATTTAAATAACTCTCTGAGTCGGAAAACTTTACTGTTTGGTCTTTTATGATGATATAAATGAGAAGTCGCTGAATACAATATTTGTTTAAGGCTGTAGCATTTGTTACGAATATAGGTCTAGTGTTTATGTAAACTCTTGTCAATAAATTCTTCTTTTAGATTTAGCTCCACAATATAAGTTTGACGCGAATGATTTCCCGTTAACTAAGAAAAAAATCGAAAATGTTTTCGTGAAATTCAGGGCAAAATGTTAAGACTTTATATTATTTATTGCATACATATTGTATATTAAGAAAAATAAATCAAGGTGTCACATATCATTAACTTCAAAGTTCTATTACTTTAGCTTATATATCATTTTCTTTTACTTATTAATTGTTTATTAAGCTTTACTTGCACGCACGGAGTGATCACTAAGTATGTAAACAAAGCAAAGGAAGCGACATACAAAGATAAATTCTGTGGAAAACTAGGGCAGTAATATAATCAATTATTTCCGACTTCAAGAAATGCGTGGATTTAGTACATAACTTTAACAATTATGGTGATATTGTGACGATATTTTCAATATATTAATTTTTATCTTTCGCCGGTAAAAAAATTCCTGTCTGTAATTAGTGGCGTCAAGCTCCAAAATTTCCAAAAATTCGAAGTATATTACTTCGGTGAGATGTGGTCATAGAAGAGTTGAACTCTTAATATTGAACTAGTCAGAATTTTCTAAAAGGTATTCTAAATATGATTTATAGACTAAGGCCCATAAAGAATCGTAACTGTGTGAAAATTAAACCAGCTGTCATCGGCATTCTTCTAATCCCAAACTTATTTTGGACATTTCTGCAATTTACAATTTTTTCCGCATTTTACATTTTTTCTGCAAAGAATAATTTTCTGTATCTCCAACAGGTAAAATATTAAAAGGAGTTTCAGTCTTATTGTGATACATTGTATAAGTTAGAGCAGCGGTGTAAGGGCAGTAACGTTTGATTTGTCGGAAGATTTTTTGAAGAAATTAATATAGGGCATCCTATTTCTATCTGGAAGTTAATATTTCTTTTAGTTGTCTACTTCATCTAAGTTCTGTATTGCGAGTGGCTGTTTACGAAAGATCATTTTCAGCCTGAGCATACGTCCTGTGTTGAAATGATATACAAACATAATTTAGTATAAGGATGACGTAAGAATGATGTTAAAATCAATATACTTTATCAGCATAAACTTTATGAGTCACTTCTTTATTTATAGTGTATTTTTAAATAATCATTTTTTTTATTAGTCATTCAGTGAGCAGTAAATCAATGTTTTTTTTTTAAATCCATAAATCACCTTTAAATGTTCTCTTTCTTATGGGGTGCAGAACTCCATTCTGGATCATGTTAATCTTCATAGGCATAACCAGGGGGGTGCCCTGGGTTGAGCAGACTCAAGCACAATTATTTAAAAAAAATCGAAGTCTACAAAAGAAATAAAGAAGTGAAAGCAGAGTTCAATTAGTTTAGCAAATTAGTTTAGTCCAGAAACAGCCTTTTGAACCGTGATAAAAAAAAAAAAAAAAAAAAAAAAAAAAAACTCCACGTTCTTTTTTTTTTAAATTATGTTCTTTATCTTTTTTTAAAAAACTAGAATATTTACAAGAATCTGTATTAGTCGTAGAAAGCAAATTTTATAATCCCACTTTGACGTCTTTTTTTTTTAGGTGCGTTCGTAATTATATAAATACGTAGCACCTATAGTCGTCGTTCAGTCCGTCTGCCCGTCTGTCCGTCTGTCCGTCCGCATATAACAGAGCAAAAACTACCCAACCGAATGATCTGAAATTTTAAATATATGATTGTTGCAGAATTTTGTCGAGCCATTTCAAATTTTATGAAAATCGGATGTATAGTTTAATTACAGGGACAGTCAAAAGTTTTTTTTACATTACGGCCAATGGGGAAAATTATTGCAAGTTCATTTTAATGATGTTACAGCCTTCCGAATGGTCTGGAATTTTAAATATATCATTGTTGCAGAATTTTGTCGAGCTATTTAAAATTTTATGAAAATCGGATGTATAGTTTAATTACAGGGACAATCAAAAGTTTTTCTTTACATTACGGGCAGTAGGAAAAATTATTGCAAGTGCATTTTAATGTTGTTACAGCCTTCCGAATGATCTGAAATTTTAAATATATGATTGTTGCAGAATTTTGTCGAGCCATTTAAAATTTTATGAAAATCGGATGTATAGTTTAATTACAGGGACAGTCAAAAACTTTTCTTTACATTACGGCCAATGGGGAAAATTATTGCAAGTTCATTTTAATGATGTTACAGCCTTCCGAATGGTCTGAAATTTTAAATATATCATTGTTGCAGAGTTTTGTCGAGCTATTTAAAATTTTATGAAAATCGGATGTATAGTTTAATTACAGGGACAATCAAAAGTTTTTCTTTACATTACGGGCAGTAGGAAAAATGCTTGCAAGTGCGTTTTAATGATGTTACAGCCTTCCGAATGGTCTGAAATTTTAAATATATCATTGTTGCAGAGTTTTGTCGAGCTATTTAAAATTTTATGAAAATCGGATGTATAGTTTAATTACAGGGACAATCAAAAGTTTTTCTTTACATTACGGGCAGTAGGAAAAATTATTGCAAGTGCATTTTAATGTTGTTACAGCCTTCCGAATGATCTGAAATTTTAAATATATGATTGTTGCAGAATTTTGTCGAGCCATTTAAAATTTTATGAAAATCGGATGTATAGTTTAATTACAGGGACAGTCAAAAATTTTTCTTTACATTACGGCCAATGGGGAAAATTATTGCAAGTTCATTTTAATGATGTTACAGCCTTCCGAGAGGTCTGAAATTTTAAATATATGATTGTTGCAAAAGTTTGTCGAGCCATTTCAAATTTTATGAAAATCGGATGTATAGTTTAATTACAGGGATAGTCAAAATTTTTCCGTTTCATTACAGGGAATGGGAAAAAATTATTACAGTGTATTTTAATGATGTTACAGACTATGCACTTACGAAGTGCAAAAAACTATACATTCAGTACAATATGGGGTGCAAAAAATAATTATAAAACTAGCTATAGTACGAACGCACCAATTTGCCACGTTTGACGAGCAATTTCCAACTTGTTTTTTTTTTTTAACACCGTTCTTTCTATTGCACATGTCTGCAATTTCATGAGAAATTAACGCAAGTTCTTGACGAGGATAGAAGCAGAAATTATTTGTCTCTTTGATTTCGCAGTCTAAAGAATGAAACAAAAAAATTTGAAAGGGAATGCAGATGTGAAACAGTAATTATAAAATGCGATTAGCCGGGGGAAAGGTGGGGGTGACCAGACCCTGCCTCCTTTGAAAATGAGAAATAATAACACAGAAAATTAAAATTAATCTGAATTTGGTTGGTTGGTTGAATTTCGTGTTTCGCGACCATATTTTGACATTCGTAAAAGGAATACGGTTGTAGTCTTTCAAGTCAAAATAGTATTTTTTTTCCTCTGAAAATTTTAACGCGATTTTTGGAGTTTCTTCTCGTTTCGCGGAGTTCTTTTGAAACTAGGAAAAGGACCCGGTTTCAATGTTTTAACCCAGTGCTTTAAATTTTGATGAAATTCGCGACTTTATTCTGCGATCATTACATGACATTTACAATTTTTTCCAAAATAATTTGACGAAATTCACGTCTTTCTACGCGATTTTTTGTCGCAATCTGCACTTTTCAAACCAAACTTTTCAAACTTTTTTTTTCTGCACTTGCCTTTGACAAAATTCGTGTTTTTCACCGCGATACTTTGATGAAATTCGCATTTTTTACCGCGATATTTTGACGAAATTGGGATGTCTGTAGCACGATCCTTCGATGAAATTCGTGTTTTCTTTACACGATCTTTTGACAAAATTCGCTTTTTCTTTCTGCGATCCTTCGACGAAATTCTCTTTTTCACCGGGATCCTTTGACGAAACTTGTTTTTTTTTTTTTGTTTTGTTTTCTTTTTGGCGACCTATTCACGAAATTGATTTTTTTACAGGGATCATTTGTCGAAATTCGCGATAGTTTTGCGCTACCGATCGAGAAAATTCTCGATATCTTTCCGTAGCATTTAACAAAATCCTCTGCTCTTTTCCTTGACTTTTTGAGGAAATTTGCAACATTTTCTCATCAATCATTTATCGAAATTCTTGATTTTTTTGCGCAATCTTTGACGAAATTTGCGATTTCTTTCTGCACTCTTTTATCGGAATTTGCGATATTTTTCACGCTCGTTTGAAGAAATTCTTAAAATTTTCCAGGATCGAGTCACGAATTGATTTTAAGAAATTCCACAAAAGAAATAAAAATCGCGGACTTAAAAAAAAAATTAAATACTCACTGAAGAATCACAGATCTGTGAAAGAATTTTAAGAGCGGAAATACTGCACAGCCTTTTTTATTATATGGATCTTTCCTTTTCTGTGCACAAATCATGCAATCCCGCACGTTATTTCAAACTCTGCCCGTCAAAGAAAACTTCATTACTATTGGAGTTCCGCTGGTTGCTTTTTTTTAAAACGAACATAGAATTAAAGAAATCAAGGATTGGGTGGGGGGGGGGGGGGAGGGGAGTAACTGCATTTGGCAACGTACCCCCGACCAATCTACGGCCACTTCCGTCTCGAAACAAACAAATCCTAAATTATCGCGATTTTTTTCTT
This sequence comes from Maratus speciosus, assembly GCA_963932465.1. Classification (NCBI taxonomy): domain Eukaryota; kingdom Metazoa; phylum Arthropoda; class Arachnida; order Araneae; family Salticidae; genus Maratus; species Maratus speciosus. The sequence continues at coordinate 414,341,689 of OZ010790.1, read as the reverse complement.
TTTTTCGAGCCAAATTAAATTTTTAGCTTTCTTATGAGAACTGATTTGACGTTCTTTCAATTTGAATTTAATCACGGCAATTGCAAAAATTACCGGATAGTTTTTTATGCTTCAAAAAAAGTCAAAAACTCGCCTCAAAGTGCAAAAAACCCCGTTAATAAATCACATTAGAAATTCGGAAAAGATTAAAGGACAGCAGGGAACGAAATTAACTAATTGTGTAAAATATTTAAACTGGATTTCTTTTAGGAACGGGAAAAAACCCTCTAAAAGAAACATTAAAAAATGTCACAAATTGAAAAATCGCAATAAGAATCTCGAAAAAACTTTATTGAAAAGAAGACAAAATTTACTGGATAAAATATATAAATCGGATTCTTTTGTACTAATTTGAAAAAATTCGCATAAAAAATTAATTGAAAAATTCCAGAAATTGTCTTCGATATGCATGACTTCAGACAAACATGTACTTTCCTGTCAAATCTTGCGGCTGTGAGGTTTTTGCATTGTTTTTTCAGAGTTTAGCGCTCGCGCGTATACACACACCCGGAGACAGACAAGCATCTATCTTTATTATTACAGTCGCATCATGATAGTATAATTTTTATCAGCTTGACAAAATTTAGTGTATTGCTTTACCTAATACACTGGACACATTCTGAGGTAAAAACATGAATTATTAATGAATATTGAAATTATTTACAATATTATAATAATTATTTATATGCAATTTCCTCCAAAATTTCTTGGTTCTCCCCCGGTGATCCCTAAGTCCTGGAGTCACATTCTGAAAAACTTTCGTGGGTATGTACTTGTGTACAACATGTATTATCTGAGATTTATCACCCGGCAAAATTTCATCTACAAGATTTTGACATAGATAATGCTAGGTTTACGTCTCATGCAATGCCCCTGTGCGTATAAAAGTTTCCAGCAAGATTAAAGGCGTTTTTTAATCTTTGTAAGAAGTTAGGGTGCCAACATTTTTACACTTGTGACCACACATAGTCACTGTCTTATTTCACTGCTGCAAGGAGATTTATATATCTTTTTTTTTTACCATTAGATTTAGTTTTGATGTTTTGAACCCCTTCTCACACCCCCTCACGCAAACAAAAATCGCATTTGAGCCCTTTTTAAAAGAAATAACACACAATTATGAATTCTGAGAAGAAAACCTGTCTAAAACGGAAATTCGGCGGTTTAATGGGGTTCCGTTTTAGTAGGTTTTACTATATAAGATATTGTTTGTATCCAACACATTCTGGTTAAAAAGTCTGGGCACCCCCCCGTTCAAAAGGCTGGTTACGCCTATGATCTTGTAAATAACTTATTATTTCGTCACCGGTGCCTAAACAATATCAATAAGGAACATAATTTGAGTTAGTAATATTTAAATGACTTTGGTAGTGGTAAATATTGTAATGGTTTTGCAAGTCAAGTCGTTTTACCTAGAGACTGAGAATTCTGTTATACGAACTTTATTAGTGTGAATAAAAGCATACAATATGTGTATGTACTTTATAATAATGATGCACCAGTTCAAACGACAGTGAAATAAGTAGTTCTGTCTCGATTAACGGGCCCGGGTCCAAAGATAATACAGTCCAATTTAGTAAGAGTACAGAAATCATTCAAAAACTTTAAGACTCAATTGTTTATTTAACCTTCAACTTCACCATCTATTTTATTTATTTATTCAGCTAGTCGTAAAACAATTTATTCCCCCGATTTTTAATACACTTTTTTATGTTTGACATTAAATTTAATCACTAAGGAAGATAATTTAGTAACTAATTATTAAGTTTCGTAGTCTGACTCTAGACAAAATCAATAAAGAGGATAATTCGAGTCCATAATTTTTAAACGAATGCAAATATAAACATTGTTTCCAGACAAATACGAATAATTAGAATAAATGTTTTGCACTTAAAACTTGACTTTAAAAAAGAAGAAGTCATTTAATTTAGCGAAAATGCCTCCAGTGTTTCCAAAGACCTTTAGACAACTTATATATGGACTAATTAGAACTCTCAACAATGCCGCAGATTAAGAGTAGCTCCAATTAGAGATTTTAAGAAATCACAAAATTTCAAGAGAATACCAAAAGTTTTAAATGCTAACGGCACATTTTACAGAAAGTATTTTGGTTTGTATTTATTAGCATACTTAAAATGCATTGTTTTATCATCGCGGTTCTAATAAATTAAAATAATTAAATCTAGCTGAAGAAGTTTTCCTTGTAAACAGTAAAAGACATATAATATTTTTCGAAAGGTTTTTGTTTGTATTTTTTGTAATTATTTTATACATAAAAGGTTAAGTAATACATCCCCTACAAATTAGCTACTGAATTTATTGTTTTGTCTTATACGTACTGTTATTCTTTAAAATTCTCATAAATTCAATATTTTTAGCTTTTTTCCTTTTTCTAAAGAAAAACGAAGAAAATGCATTTTTCGGGATGGGCAGGGTGATTTATTTTATGTACAGTAAAACCTCCCACAAGAGACTACGTTCCATTCCAATAAAAATTGGTCGCTACGAGAGGTGGTCTCTTAATGGAAGTCATGTTTAAATATAGATTTTAACTTTTGAAAATGATAACAATTAATGTTACTAAAACTTTTTTTTTTACATTTTGAAACAAATTGAAAATTTAAGTATCAAAACAAAACTTAATTACATAAGTTAATTACTATAGAGTTTAAAAAATGAATACATTGAAGTTTGCTTTGATTTTACGGTTTTATTTTTTATAACTTTTATTTCGAAGTTCAGTAAATGAATGCAATTTTTTTGGACGGGAACAAATAATGACGATTTCATTAATTTATCTATTTCTTTGAGAGTTACCTGACAGAATAGAACAGGGGAGTTTATTGACCATCATTCTTAATTTGTCATCAGAGTTAAATTCATTGCCTAAAAAGGCACAAAGGTAAAAACACTTAAAAGTTACCGGAATAAAAAATTTCTAAACTTCGTTTAGAAGTTTGATGAATAACGCGCTCTCCGGAATTATTTTTCTAACAAAACGTTCTTCAAGCGACCAGGGAAAAACGGAATTTCTTTCATTTTCTTGAAAGAAATTGGTCGCTCTTGGAGGGAGTTCAACTCTGAATGGAGGTAAAATTAGTATTGATCTTAGGGGATAAATTTCGTTCCATGAAAAAATGGTCGTTGAGGGAGGTGGTCGCGCAGGGAGTTGTCACTGTATTTATGAAAAAAAAAACGGAAGTGGTACATTAAGACATTAATTATTTGAATAAACAAACACTTGATTAAAGAATAGGAATGTAATTTTTAGGGGAATCTGAAATTTTCAGTACTGATGTGAGTAACAGTTACGAGTGGTGTATCACATTTGTGAATAGTTTAAATCCCAGCAAAGGATTTACATATATAAGCAGATAAGCACAAATTATGAAAGTATAAATAACCTCATCGTCTATCAACATTTGCATTTCCGCATCTCCCACACAGGATTAAAACGGATCCAGAAATATTGACAGTTAAAAGAATTAACTATTTTAAGGGTATGTTAGGATTTCTGAAAAAGTTTAAATATTTTCGGATAAAACCTAAAATATTATTTGCTTATTTACTAAAACCACCCTATAATACAATTCTTTGGACTGCATTTTTCGTACGCTAGATAGCGATATACACGTGCTCATTACATAAAACGTATTGGGCATGAATAGAAAACTTAAGTGGACAATAAAACACTTTACAATTTTAATGCGATGTATTTTTAATGCACGATCCAAACCTTAAATCCATTGGAAGATTTTCATGTTTTTCAATTTACATTTCGAAGTTTCCATTTTGTCGGTTTACAAACTAAAGTTCTGCTAATCTTCTAGAGCATTTCTTTCTCATTCTATTACAAATATTCCCGAATGCGACGCCTGATTTTTTTTGCTAACGAATTCTATTTTTTTTCTATGCACTTCTGTGATAATAGTTACTTTAATTTTTTAATGGTTCTCAGGACTCTTAAAATTGGAAAATATGAAAAAAACATTTAATAACTTCAAAATTTAATATCTTGAAATATATATGATTTAAAAACACAATTTTTATTAGGATGAAAGACATAAGTAGATTCTTTCATTTTATATATTTAAAAAATTGCAAGATGCAGAATTAGCATTTATAGTGGGCTTCAAATTGTCAGGCATTTGGCGAGCAAAAAAATTGGTACAACAGTTTACGCGAACGATTAAAAATAAATATTGCAACACGAATGAAACTTTTAGTGCCTACTTATACTTCAGATTGTAATAATTATCTCGAACCTAAGTAAAGTTGTATTTAAAGCATTTTTATATTTGAAATACAAAGTTGTATTTAGCTATTACAAAATTTTGAAAATTTCAAGGGTATAATCACCTAAAGAAAATATTTTTTTGAACAATAAAAAGTAAATTTTAAGTTCAGTGTATAGGGACTAACATGAAATACATGTTTTGAAAATTTCCCGAAAAAACATTCATAAGTTTTTGAGATATCCTGCGCGTTATATCCAAAAACGTCATTTGGAGAAAAATGACTTCAAAGTTTCGGAAACACCGCTTCAGCTATTTTGAGGGTATAATCCTAAAAGCCATAACTTTTTTTTTTGTAATGGGAATACAAAAGGAAACAATTATATCAAAATGCTGAGAATATATACGAGTTTAACATAAAACAAAATAATTTTTTTGATAATTCTGAAGCTTAAATAGTCCAGAGACCCCTTATGTCTTTGCTTAGTAAGAATTTTTTTCGTCAACTAAATGACACATGAAATTAGGTAATAAGTAAATGAAAAAAATATAGAACAGATTATTTTCAATAAAAGGTATATCTTCTTTAAATATATATTTTCTTATAAGGAAAATTACGTCAAAAAGAAAAAAAAATGAAACAATTTGAATGGAAAATTTAAACAGTTCGGAAAATGTTTTAACAACTTTTAGAATTTTAAAGACGCCGCTCGCATATCTTGAATTCCCTTTTATTTTATTTCAGGCACGTATTTATGATATATTGCATACACGAATGTTTAATTTCTCAAACATTCACATGAAAAAATATACTTTTTTTCTAACCTACGTTTTAAAGAAAATGCGGAAATAAAAGGTACACTAATATCGATTTCAAGAGGATACACTTTAATTTTTACTAAAGAGATATCATATAGTTGTTTTTTCTGTCTTTACATTGAAAGTGTTGAATTGGGGAAAAGTTTCGTTTCCGGTTTTAAACGAATTTTTACGTTTTAAAAGATCATAAACACGGTTTGACTGTTTTTAGAAAATGTTTGTCCCTGAACCGGTCTGTGCGTTTCTGTCTTTCTGGTGCCTGTTTGTTTTTGATACAAATTTTGTGGGCGTTCAAGAACTAATGCATGGAATTTAATCCAACTCCACATTCAGTGATACTTTGACAGAAATTGGTGTTGGTTAGGCTTTGGTATAAATCGAAATATAGGTGGCACTGTTAGGCTGCAGTCTGCACATTTTCCACGATAGCTATATCTCAAGGACAAGTGCACAAAATTTCTTCATATTATGTTAGACCTTAACATAAATAGATTCTGATTAATTTGTGGAAATTCTCCCTCAGTTGGCGCAGCTAAGCTGCGTTTTTCAACATGTTTGCGATAAATATGTCTCAAAAACGACTGAACGGAATTTCACATGACTTCACATTCTGTTAAACCTTAACATAAATAGATCGTTATTAGGTTTGGTGTACACCGTCTAACAGGTGTTGTTTTTATGCTTTGTTTTTCACGGTTTTCGCAATAGCTATATCTCAGTAACAAATATAATTGTCATTTAATTTAGGTGTAGATTATTTTATTTATACAGAAACATTTGTGCTGGCAACGGCAAACTACTGTTTACATTGCAATAAAACTAAATCAATACCACAATTATCTAGACTAAATCAATAAAACTAAATCAATACCCCAATATACGTAATTTAAATAAATAATTTTTAAAATATATAAATATATATATATAAGAGACACCTTTTTTTAAATAAAAAGCTGTAATTACAAGATAATAACGTTACTGGGATATATCTGAAAATGTTATTTTTGCGAGGATGAATAGTATTTGATATCAAGTAGATAGAGTTCAGAATAAAATTGTGATTTGAGTAGTTCACGTTGAGGCAGCTCACCTGCAATTTTATGAATTGTTACGTATACCGCAAATTAATTCACTGCTGTCGTTATATTGTAAAAGAACATGACTATTCCATGTACCAACAGAAATAGGAGAAAATATATCAGTAGAGTCAGATATCAGTGTATCATCTAAAGAAGAGTATTTACCCGATTTGGAAATTCCCTTTTATTCCCCATTGATGTTCTAATAGAAGTCGTATTATATCAGTAATCACAAGTTGCAGGATTAATTAGTCATCCATTAATATTGATAGTTAAAAATTTAAGCTATTTTAAGGACACGTTAGAATTTTTTAAATATTTTATGTATCCCGGTATAAGACCTAAAGTATATTATTTGCTTATACAGGGTGTCCACTCTGAACAGTGTCCAATTGCTAATTCGTAAACCGTTTGTCATAGATATATAGTTCCAGTCACAAAAATGTTTTAAATGAGGTAAAGAAGTATTTTAAAAGCGAGTTTTGCCAATAAAAACATTTCTTTAAAAATTACGAAATTTAAATTTTCATACGTTCCCATGTCATATAAGGTATTTGGTAAAAATATCTTATTGCACTAACAATAAAAAAACATGTACCATTCTTCTACGATTAAAACTCACCGAGTAGTAGCTGATTAAAGTTGAAGTATCTATTTTGCTGCGAAATAAGGGTCATTCTAAAATTTACTAGAAATATAAATAATCGTCAGATATAGAAAAAATAATAGTTGAAAGTAAAATTAACATTACAATGTAAAGGGTTTAGCCGGACAAGCATAGTAAAATGGTCCCCTCGGCCGATGATTGGAATAACATGTGTGGTAATAAGGCTTACTATGAGAGTACAATAAAGAGTGTTTTTAGTCTCTGACCTTGATCGGTCCATGAGATAAATGAGGAAGTATGCACCAGCACCACCATTTTTTAAATACGTTTTTCGCAAAAAGTATTAAAAAAATAATAAACGTTAACGTCACAAATTATTGAAGTATAAATTAGTTCATATTATATATTTTTTTCAGATTTTTACATACTTTTTAACACAGAAAAATAAAAAATATATTTTTTTAAAATATAGTAATATAGTAATAATATATTTACACTAACCAACAAATTACACAGTAATGTTCAAGATGTGTGCTTTATCCAAAAAACAAATGTCGTTTAAATCAAGAATGCAATTTTTGAGTTATTACAAAAATAATGGTAACAACTTGTTAGAATTTTCCTATCTTTCATGCTGGAATTCCTACAATTAATACGCGCAAACAACAAACGATAACACTCATTTTAATCAAACTTTTAATTATCAGTTTACACTGCTACGAAATCCTAAATGCACAAGTACTTAAAGTTCAGTTTCTTCCATGTGAAATTCTAAGGTCTAGGAAGTTTGATGTTTTAATTGAGAAATAACAGTTTTGTGTTGTACTACTAAATATGGGTGTGAATATACCCTTCTTATAATTACTACACCAAAATCATGTCAAAATGCTTAAGAATGTATGAATGAGTGATTCCGCTAAATGTAAAATTCATCTTTATTTTTCTTAGAGTGAGTGCTTGTTGAATACAAAGTATTTTCCTAACACAATTTAAAAAAAGCAATTTAACAAATTACAACGACCATTTGGAAAATAATTTTTTCAAAGACTAAAATTTAAGACATAAAAAATCGCACGGAGTTGATCATACATTACGTACGCCATGGATTAAACATTAAGGGGTCTCAGGACTCTTAAAATTGGAAAAATAGTAAAAAAAAGACCATTTTCAACATATAATGTCTTAAAATGTAATTGATTTTAAGACAAAATTTTATATTGGGGTGAAATATATAAGTATGTTCTTTTATTTCATGTATTTGAAAAATTACAGGATGCAGAGTTAGAGTTTACAGGGGGCTCCAAAATGTCAGACATTTGACGAGCGGAAAATCGGCATAACAGATTACGCGCACGATTACAAAATAAATTTTGCAACTAGAAGGGAAATTTTGGATCCTACTTATGCTTCACACTGTAATACTTACTCTGAACCTAAATAAATTTGTATTTAAAGCTCTTTTCTATTTTTAATACAAAGTTGTATTTAGTTAAAGCAAAATTTAGAAAATTTCAACAGTATAATCACCTATAAAGAATATATTTCTGAACAATAAAAAGGAAATTTTAGGTTCACTTTACAGAGACTAACATGAAACATATATTTTGAAAATTTCATGAAAAAAAATTCAGACCTTTTTGAGATATCGTGCGCGTTATGCCCAAAAACGTCATTTGGAGAAAATTAACTTCAAAATTCCTGAAACGCCGCTTCAGCTATTGAGCGTGTATAATTGTAAAAGCCATAACTTCTGTTCTAATAGGAATTTCAAGGAAACATTTATGCCAAAATGTTCACAAAAGGTAGTAGTTTAAAATCTGAGAAAATTAAAATTTCGAAAATTTTAAAACTTTAAGAGTCCTGAGATCCCTTAACATTCCTGGACCCATCATGAGCAAATTTTAAAAGAAATTTCAGTTTTACAATTTTCGGTACAGTAAATTTTTAAACTTCTACAGAGCTGGTCATACATTACGTAGGCTATGGATTAAACATTAATATTCCTGGACCAATTTTAAATGAAATTTCATTTTTAAACTTCTGAACATCCCACAATATTACTTTTTACACCGTCGTATAGAGAAAAAAAATATACTTTTAAATGCAATTTGTTTGAAAGTTGTATCTCAATTTTTTTCTGAGTTATTAATTTTTTTGTAGTTTTTATTACTTTTTTGTCATAGTGGCAACAGAAGTATCCATCTCTGTTGAAAGTAAAGGTAAAATACAAATTACTCTATAGACCAATCAGAACATGAATAAAATGTAAGATTCATCAAATAAAACGCTTCAGATATGTTTTTGATTTCCCAACCTGACTGAGGACAATAACCATTTTTCCAAATGGTTAAGAATGTTTTCGTTATTGGGAATTCTCAGTAACACAAATGAGAATTATCAGTAATACTTAAGAAGCCAAAGAAATTCGTCAGTAAGGAAGAGCTTTTGGTCTAGTCTCTAGTGGATTGTGTAGGTGAAGCTGAATAGGCTTTGTCTGTGTGGCAGTCATGGTAGGAAGGTATGCAGATGTTGCCATTTGATATTATTACGCAAGAAGGAAGCGTAGTACGCTAAAATAACCGAATGCTTGGAAACAAGAAACAAGTTTATAAGGAAGTGGTATGTATGATAACATTCTCTTATTTGATGTACTGCGCGTCCTGTCAGAGTGGCAATGTCACGAATTGACCAATCAATTGATAGCAGCGTATTTCTGCTAAACAACTCATTTTCTTCCTTTAACGCTAAAAATTTTAAGATTTGAACGTTTACTATTTCAAATATTATCATTTCAAAATCTCTATCAGCAATATTCAAAACAAGAGTTCTGGCTTTAAAGAAAACTAATTTCTTTAAACTTTAAGCTCTAGATCTTGAACCGTTGCAAATTGACGCCCATTAGTATATAGATCTCTAGTTATTTTTTACCAAAGGTACTCTTAGGGTTCAGGTCAGAACTTACAGCTGGCCAGTCCATAACAATTAATGGGTTTTGTATTAAAGGCTGCATTATAGCATTGGACACGCTAATGGGGCAATTTACTTCCAGGGACATTCATCTGTCACCATCTAGCAACTTTCTAAATAGAAGAAACTGTATTTCAAACGTTTCCTGGTAGTCTTTGGAACATTAACGATCTTTCAAATGTTCCATTACAAGAAAATGCTGAACACACCATCAGTGAACCCCCCCCTTTTTGTCTGCTGAAAAAAGTTCGTGGTTTTTTTTAGAATATCATGCCAGTAATATGTTTGACCGTCAGGGCCATCTAAATTAAATTTCTTTCGATCACTGAAAACATCACCCAACCATCCATCTGTCCAATTCATCTGATTTCGGGCACACTGGTCACGAGCTTCTTTATGCCAACTTGAAAAATTTGCCGAACGACACATTTTGCAATAATCAAGAAATGTAATTGCCTGCAGCCGTCGATAGACAGTGGATTTTGATACTAGAACGCTTACTTCTTTAGAAAGTGACTGTATAGACAGGTTCTGGGTTGAAGCTAATTTCAAAATTTCTCTGTCCTACCGTTTAGTTGTTTTCTTTGGTCGTCCAGAATGGGATTTTTTTTTTCAAAACTGTCCCCTATTGACAGAATTCGCTAAAACATCAACCCTATTGAGACCAATTTTTCTTGCAATGTCCACAACTTTCCATCCACGAGTCTTTGAGCGATATATTTGCAAAATGTTCGTTTTGGAAAGTTACACACTGCCAGGAATCTTTACAATTAGTTGAAAGCGGAAAGGCAGATTATCTTTTATCTCAGGAAACTAGTGTGCCACAAGTACATGACCTTGGAATGTGCAAATTTTGGATATCAGTACTTAAATAAGCTTTTAACATCGGTTGTCTGTATATTTTTGGGACATCATTTTCTTGTTTTTATTTTTTTTTTATATTAAATCTATGGCTGTTAAAAGTTGTTTGGGTATTTTATTATTTTTAATTCTTCATTATATGTTTGCATGATTTATTTCGTCTTTCTTACTCCTTTAGTTAGCTCTTAAAAGAAAAAAAAATTGTGGTCTATAAACTTTTGGGACGCATTGAATCTTATTCATATGATAGTAGCATTAAAACAATAAAACAATTACATTAAAGCAATTAAAAAGAATTAGCAACAAGAGGAAGAAAATTACATTATTGAGGGGCCATAAAATAATTTTGTTGATCTGCAGTCGGGGAAAAAAACACCCCCCTGTTAACTCTGCAACAAATTATCGTAGACGAATGTTACAGGTACCAAACGATAGGAAATAAAGTCTACTTTTAAATTTTGCATATAAAATGCATATAAATGTGGGCCATCTACATACAAAGCGAATCCAAAGTATTTTTTTTTCAATAACAATACCCACGTCTGATATCATAACTAAATTTTACTCCCTTCAATTAGCCTAAATCCAGATTTTAATGAAATTCGTTGCTTCCGAGAAATTAATTATTTTCAAATGAGCCTATTTTAGGGGTTGTATCCAAATTTAATTTTGGTCCTCGATTGTTGAAATACTACTGAAGGACTACGTCACTTCTGTTAATGTATTATTTCATGTCAATATGACAATTTCGTTCTCTTAATATGTTTCGACTATTGCTAGCCCAAGTAATCCAATAAAATGAATAAAATATATTTTTTTTCTAATTATGCTTCCCTCACATCATAGACGGTCCTTAAACCATCATTTTGGCATTCTTTAATGATAATTCGAAAACTACTTGAAAGAAAAATTTGAAATTGAGAATTCGCATAAAGCAGGTTATAATACATATAAAGCAATAAAAAAATTGTAGGTTGCAATTCTTATATGTATTTCTTAATATTAATTTAATAATTCATAACTCATATTATAAAATTTTTAAAATTACAAATTCAATGTATATATGTTTGGGTTTTTTTGCATTATAACGACACACAATATTATCACATTAGGATTATAATTTCAGGAGATATTAATAAAAATATGAAAATGTAATTTAACATTAGAAGCTCTAAATTTTGAATGTTTATAATTGAAAAACTTATCATTCTTTTGACTAGAAATTTTGTTTCTGGGTATAGTTTGAACCGAAATTTTAAAATATGTTGTCAAAATTGAATGTCGCCATTAAAAAATAAAATTTGGTCTGGTTTTGATTTGTAGATATTCCCCTAAGCAAATTTTATATACATCATTTAAAAGTAGGGTTTATTTCCAATCGATTGGTATCAGTAACTTTATTCTATTTTATTTAGTTGCAGAGTTAGTAGGGGTGTTTACTTCTTTTTCCACGACTGTATATTTCATCATTTATACATCTTCTTAAAGTTCACTAAAGATGAATATATCAGCGTAATATTTAATCAGTTTCTCATTATTGGAAATTAATGTGTATGTTTGATTGTTGAAAGATGTTAGAGCTCCCACAATCTTTGCTTCCCTAATCATACTATCCACTATTTCCTACTAGTTATATTCGTCTTATTTAATCTCATAATATTCTGCTATTAATTATGGAGAAGATTGGTATTCAGAAACCGTTGTTTTAAGACGCATACAAAATTATAAAAAATAGGCAACCTGGAAAAAAATCTTTATTTGTTGAACCATTTTTCATTTCCTATTGTTCCCGACAGCAATCTTTGTTCATTTTTCATTCGGTACACTGAAATTAAGATTAGAAAAAGATTTATTATAAAAAAACAGAATAAATTTTTTCGATTGTATTTTATATAGGTTATTTTGTATTATTATTAGTGTTCTACATATTCATTTTCCAATGGGCACACAGTAATAATGATTATAAAAATATTTATCATAATCATAATAATATAAATTTTCCTTCATCTTTTATATAGATTATGTTGTCTTTTTTAATACTCTCGTTTTTCGTTTTTCAATAGGTAAGAAGTGATTAAAATTAGAAAAAGATTTATTATAAAAAACAGAATATAATTTTTCGATTGTGTTTTATATACATTATTTTAGCTTATTAATGTTTTCCATGTTCATTTTCTAATGGGTACACGCAGTAATGATGATTATAAAAATATTTATCATAATCATAATAATATAATTTTTGATTTGTCTTTTATACAGATTATGATGTCTTTTTAATTTTCACGTTGTAAATAGATGATTCAATTGTATTTGGTAACTTTGTATATTTAAATTTGGGTGCAGTTGGGCTTATTTGCTAATTCTCGTATGTTTTTTTCTTTTATTTTAGCAGTCACAGGATAAATAAAAAACAGTGGGTCCAAAATGTTTTCTTCACAGATAGGGCATTACATCGTACATACCTTATACATTGAAGTTATAAAATGTTGTGGTTACTTAGAACCACTGCCATATTTTTATTTAATTTCATTTAGAAAATATTTTTATCAATCTTGTATTCATTTAATTTTAATATTCGCATTCTAAAATTATTTTAATTCCTTTTTTTTTCCAACCTTCCCCTGTAAGTTTTTCTTTCTGGCATAGCATTTCCTTCATTTTAAAATCATAAACGTCGTTTTGAAATCTGAACTTCCGGTAAAAGAATTATCTGGAAAATTCCATAACTTTCTATATGTGAAGTCATATCCTTTTGTAGCTCCGCCCCTTAGCCAATAATATTTAAATCAGTTTAATTCGTAATTTCAAAATTCGTAACTCTTTACTACTGTTTGGCATCTTATCTCAGTGAATTATATCAAATTTTCCCTTTTTAAAGCAGTTTTTTATATACTTTAGCATTGCATTTTATGCCAATGCAGGGCGCCTGTATGTTCGTTCAGCCAAAGTTGGCGTGTTTCAAGTATTATAGCAACCCCCTCTTTTCGGAGAGCTCGTACGCATTCAGTTGAGTTGGGATTTCAGTGCAGAATGGCTGCCTTTTGCCGTTCTGTGAAGAATTATGTCCGCGCCTGCATGAGTGTTCTATCAACGAACACAGAGAATGGGTGGATCTCTTCCCCTTCTAAAAATAAATAATACACGGATTTCGTATCTACAGTAAGAAATATTAAAAGTGCAAGAATATTTCTTCAAGATTGTGTAATCGGCTGCATAGTTTCGTCTTTTTTTCTTTTTTTGGCAAGATTCTTTGATCAGCTACTTCTGATTCTTCCGTAAGATATGGATAAAATTCTGTTGACGGCATTATTATTATTTTTATTCAAATGGTGCTTTTATTTCGAGTCGTAGAATTGTGATGCTAAAAAAATCATCTAAATCCCTGTGCCTCCACACTCCCCAAGGGAAAAAAAATATTTTATTTTCTTTAGTAAGAACGATTGTATGTGTCCATCATAAAAAAAGTACATCTAAAAGAATAAGAGGTGTACTCTGCGATAATGCGCTATGTTCTGCAAGAAAAATTGCTTCATAAATAAAAAATGTTCAAGGAAGATTTGTCATCTGTTTATTTCCTTTCTGCAAATGTCTCGATCATTTTCTGTTCTTTCAGGTCAATGCAGGTAATGCTTTTACCTTTTATTTTTTGTTCTCAATTACCAAATGTATGATAAGTAAATTCAGATTTTTTTTAATTAATGACTGTTATGTCAAAGTGGCCTTTTGTGGCCGCAACAAAATGTTATAACACTATACGATCGATCCAAAAAAAAAAATGATTTTCTGGATTATTAATTGGAATTTCAATATCCAAAATAACTTTACAATATTATTCTATCACCTCCTATCTCCAAACACAGCATAAAACAATGTAGAATCAGGAGTATGTTTTGCCACTTTGTCTATTGGAAAAGTGGGTGAGGAGATATCAAATTATTTTTTTTTTATATAAGAAAATCCTCATTTTACTGTGTTAGGTTCAAATTTACACAGGCAGTAAAATATGAACTGTCTCACTTATTTTTTCAAATTTCCATTTAATAGGATATTTAAAGAAACTGTAGAAAATGCGCGAAACGAAACTCATTAAATCTTTTAAACAGCAACATTAACCTACTTCGAAGACGGGATTTCCCTCCACTTCTACATATAAAGCACTTTTAAGTATATTCTTAAAACTTACATGAAGCAAAGTGAACTTTTTGAAAATGCTTTCGTATAAAGAACTATTATATTTTTCAAGTTGTTCAGAGATTTAAAACTTAAATCGCGTTTACAAACGTTTAATAAAATACAATTAATTCAGAAAGAATAAATTTTTCATGTATAACCTTTGTTGAAGTGTAAAGCATCATGTATATTTTTGTACTTAAAAAAATATTTTCTCCATTAAAAAGCAACTGAACAGTTAAACGAAAATTAAATGAATACAAATGTGTATTATTATTAATCTTTTGAGAGTAAATTGGAATAAATTTGAGAAACGTGTTTAAAGTTTTGTTTAAATTAAATTTGAAATTTTGTTCGTTGAATATTTTATTTTTCATCCTTTTGAGGTTTTTTAAATTCTGAATTAAAATCTTTTATTTAATGGGATAAATTACAGGATAATAATAAGATTATTTGATTTTTTTTTTAAGTATGCTTCATGGCAATATGCATCTGTTAAAATTTTACTTTAAAAATTATTTTTTATTTGGTCAATAAACTAATATTTCTTCCTGACTGACAGTATTCATATAGAAAACATAACTGTTGAACACAAACTGTGTGTAATATACAGGTATTTTGTAGTTAGATAGTATTGAACGAACTGTTATAAATGCGAAGGATACTAGCTGAAAATATTGTTGATATATAACATAAACCTTTCTTCCTGGATTTCATTCAAATTTTCATAAAACATGTCATAGAAAAGAAAATGTCAGAAAGAAATTGATTACTTGCGTATAAATTATGTGCACGGATCACAATCAAGCTTTGTGTGTAATCCGTAATATATTTAAAATAAAAATATGTGTAGTAAATATCACAGAGGTTTTTTTTTCTTTATCAGTGTGATATGAGCTGAATAAAATTCGCATATTTTCCTCTAAAATTTAACTGTTCATCATAAGCACTTTAATAAAATATTACATTCTGTTATTACATATTTTAAAAATAGTTGTCCGTGTTTCTTTTCCGCTTATTTAGCCTTTTGCACTCCAGTGACACCTATACAGTGACATACTATGTTCAAACATAAATCAACTGACACCTATATGGTCACATACTAAGTTTAAGTACAAATCCTCTTACACTCATACGATAAAACAAATGAACATGCAACAAATAAGCATACCTTTATGGAGTTGCCCTAATATTATTTCAAATATGTAAGAATTTCGTGGCAGTTGCTGGTAGGTGATTGAAATTTTGGTGTGAAGTGCAAACTGTTAATTCTGGAAGGCTTTTTGTTTCTGCACAAGTTGAAACCAGAAATATCGGAAAAAAATTATTCAGATTAAAATGTTCATTAGTGTTTTAAAATATTTTCTTGTGGTGTTACAATAGCGCTGTTATCTAAAAGCATTCGTGCAGGTTTTTTATCTGACACATATATCTACTCACAAAAATAGGTACTCGAGAAAAGTCATCTACTTTCTAGTATATTGTTTGCACAAAACATGTACTTTATCCATGAAATTTTCAACTTGTAGATAATCTAATATATGTGGAATACAGTAACCAACATTACCTTCAATATTTCGTAAGATCCTATGTTCCCAGCAAAGAAAGAAACAGTGGGCCATCAGCTGAAAAAAATATCGCAGCCAGCACTGCCATCAGCGGTAAAGTGCAATCGTGCCATTACTTAAACCTGCCGAACAGTGTCCGTGCGGAATGCAGCTTGCCCATTAGTGATGGCCAACAGCAGGCCAGCATTGGTATGACATCACATTACTTCAATCCGGCACTTTTCCTATAGAGCTAGCACCTAGCCCACTGCTATACCTTTGCTGGTCCAGCACTTTCCATTACAAAAATTTCTTATAGAATTCTATAATAAAACAAAGTATTACGGCTCTTTTTTCTATAAGCTAGTTTAACCAAGAGCTACAGAAATATTTGAAGTCGCAGCGGTTTCCCTGTGGTAACCCTCCCAAGTACTAACCGCGCTCCATGATGTTTGGTTTTCGTAATCGGACATGAACAAGTACTTTCAGCGTATGCTACGACCGCTCAGAGTTTTCCAGCTCCCATTACAATATTTCAAGTTTCTTTATTTTGTGATTTACATTCCCAATCATTAAACGGGTATAGAAATTATTGTATTTTATAGAAATCCTATATATTTTATACCCTTTTTTTATTATTATTGATTCTGAACTGTGTAAATTAAGAAAAACGAAATCCTTTGTAACTTAGTAGAAGCAGATTTAAGGAGAAAAAAAAGTGAGTTCAAATAAAGAATTTATTTAATTATTCATTTACTTATTTATTTTGTTGGTGGCGGTATTGCTATATTATTTACAGTTTTAAAAAAATAGCCTCACAGCTTAAATTGTGTTAAGATTTTTGTTCAGATTTGTGTTCAAATACTCAATGTCTTCGATATTCGCAACGCCACCTAGCGTAAGGGTTCCCAGCAATAATACTGCAAAAGTTCATGCACTTCCATGTAGTGCTGGGCCAGCGCATGATATAAAACGGAAACCCACCAGAATTTTATCTAATGATTTCCAACAGCAAAGTTGACTGAAGCTGTCCAGCAGTGGTCATGCGGTGTTAGACCATTAGCCAACAATTCTCCATCATTGCCAGCTCCTATGTTGCTGCTGGCCAGCAATGTCCTCTTTGCTGGGTTGCCTTTGTACAGATTCTCTAATTTTTTTTTTTTTTTTTTTGGTCGGGAGATTTTTCCATAGAGTTTCTTTATTTCATAGTTGAACTGAATGTTTGAGTATACTGTAAAACTTTCATTACATTATTCTGAATATCTTCAATGATATAGTGAATTTGGGGTGGGATATTTACACTATATGACCAAAGGTGACCGGTTTCTCGTGATTTTAGACATTTTGTTAAATATCTAGAAAAATACATGAGGAATTAAGCAGAAACTGCAGGTGTGTAAACAGCTAAGTCATATATTTCCGTGAACATTTTTTCCCGAAACCCCATAGGGGACCGCCAACAAATTGAAAAAGAACTAATATCTTTTAGATAAACCTGTAAAAAGTAATGTAGCAAAAGCGTTGAAACTCGAGATTGTTAATAAGTGACGTATTGTAATATACAGTGTTTATTTTTATGGGAATAGCATGTATACTTGTAGAGAAATTAAGGTTTTTAAAAAACAGTCCCAAATTTCGCCAAGTTTTTTGCTTATAAATTGCGGAGTTCATAATAGAAAAATACATTCTTTTCAGGAAAGTGACAAACAACACTGTACACAATACTCTGCAATCAGAATTAAAAAAATAATAAAAATTGGATGAAAAATGAGCATGTTTGCTAAAAAATGTTTCACTGCGCATGCGCTAATGCAATCAAACTATAATATGCATAATGTATTAGCTATGTATATAGAGCAACTTTTGTGAAAGTCTCAAAATCATAGTTTGAAAATTCTGAAAATTATCGTCCATAGAATAAGCTCGAAATCCGTTGTTCCCAAAAAGAAGTAAAAATATGAGGGGTTGTATTAGATATCTGTTGATTAGTGCCAAGATAACGTACAAAATATTGCACGTACCATTATAACTGGATGCAAACGAAAGAAAATTTTGAAATCGGTTTTTAAAATGTAATGTTTAAATGTGATGATTTTGCTATGGTTTGTTGGTGGTTTTGAGTATAATTTTAAATTATTAACTAATGGTAAATTGTATTAATGTTATTATATTCATCGCATAGTAAATTTTCGATTGCTAATCAGTAGTTATTACTGAGATGACAAATAGCTAAGAAAATTTTCAAATTAACTAAATTTGGAGGGCATAGAATATCCATTTTTCCAATTTCTTATTTATGTTCATGCACGAGAGAAGGTTTTCTCAAATAATTGTTGCTCATGAAGAAGAAAAGTTTACTTTTTTCCTTCTTCAGTTTTACTTTGTGTTAACCAAAGTTCTCCAAAGTTTAAATAATCACACAAAAATATTTATTAGCGCTTAAGAAAACGTTTTTGTGATGAAAACGTTACACAAGGGTTGTTTTGTAACTTTGTAAAAAGTGTAAGTTTTTGAAAAGTTCAACATTATTTATTATATTACGCGGGACCCAACACGGGATAACCAAATTAAAAGATGATCAATATACTCTCTGGTATACAGAAAACAAGTATTCATGAAAACCATCATCCATATTGGTTATATTGTACAAATATTTGTATTAATTTCTAATGGTTTTGCCAATTTAGCGGAATTCTAATTTCAAAATATCTACCGGACTTTTGAAATAATAATTTCCGCTTTATTTAATCGTGGAAAGGCTGCAATTAAATACAGCGAAAATTATTATTAAAAAACGTACATACGTTTTTGATACAAAAATGCTCTTTATTTTCAGCACTGGTTGCTATCGAAGATACTTGAACAAAAATACCAATATTAGTAAAATTGCTTTTGAAATATTTGTAATGAAACGTCAATACTGCAGAAATATTTTTATACATTGTAATTATCTCTAATAAAATGTCCATATTGCAAAAATATTTATTTGCTATTGGACATTTGAACTGTAAAATTGCAAAATATTTTTGCCAATTTACATTTTGCACATATTTACGAACTATTAGCAAAAAAAAAAAAAAAATATTTTGCATATATACGGAAACACTATCATTCCCGGGTTGTAAAATGTACATTTTTTAGTAAGATTAACATTGTTGTACCTATTATTACTGAAATTGCGAATGAATTTTCGTATTTTTCTTTCTTTAAAATGGCCTTGTATTACAAACGCAACATTTGATTGAAAGCAGGTTTCATTTTTACAACATTTATTTTATAAATTACAAATAAATAAAATACGTAAATTTTATGAACTTTATTAAAAAAACTTTGCATTGGTAAAAAGACAATATACTGGAAAATGAATATAAAGGCATAATCATCTGTTTCGACGTGGACACTAGACAAACATTTTCAGACTTTCAAATTTATCGTATTATTGGGATTAGGTTTTAAACATTACTACATGGTGATAATAGCAAAAATATTTGTAAAAACCAAATAACCCTCAATTAAAAGACACGTTCTTTTGATAGGACGTGAGACTTCAAACGTATTAAATAATAATTCCAAGTTTCTATGATACAGCGATCGCCCTGATAAGTGTTTTAGAATATTAAAAATTGTATACTTGAAAGACATACTGAGAAATACCAGTGTCGAATCTGAAGCGAGTAATTATTGTAAATGACACCAACAACACCCAAATTTCTTTTTTTTATATATAATTTTGTATTAGCCACATGCCAATGGTTAATCACGAAATATTTCTATGTCTTAGCGGCCTTTTGTTTTGTTTTGATTGTTTCTGTAATTAAGAATGCATTTCTATAACAATTCGATTACAACTTAGCGCGTAGTTCGAATTCAAGTTCGATTACAAGTCAAAGTAAAACACTAAATTAATATTAGTGTTTTATGTATTTATTTACTTAGTAGTAAAGTTTTAATTTAATTTCGCATTTGCTTTAAGTAATATTACACATTTTAAAAAAAAAGCGACTAATTTTCCTGTAGGAATCGGAAAAATAGTTGCCCTTATCGTACTGGAAAAAATTCTGATCCAGCTCGGAATACAATCCGTAAAATCGGAATAAAATGCGTAAAATACCGTTTTATTGACTATTTCCTTTTCTTTACGTATTTTGTTCCGAGCTGGGTCGGAAAATTTTCCGGTACAATAAGGGCAACTATTTCTCCGATTCCTACAGGAAAACTCGTATTTTTTTTTATAGTGTACACAGAGACTAAAAATTACAGAATTTTTACCAATTTTTTCACTTGTTAATGGATTAATCTTCTGTAATAGGATGTTGTACGGTTATGTTCAAGATATATTTTTAAAAAATTCATGTTTGAAAAATGTATTTTAAACCACAAGAAATGCGTGCAATCAGAGAAAGTTTAATAAAATCAATTCCAAAGTACATTTTTTTTTAAATAGCCGACGGTAAAAAATGGAAAATGTACGATGTTTAGAAGTAAAAAAAAATGTAATAAAACTAAACTGATTGTTCATTTAGTTGTCACAGTCAGTATGACATCAGCGTTACTCATTGACATCTTTTTCCTGCATAATATAGACCAGATTATCTAACCAGGTCTTCACGAGTTACTGAGCATACCACCAGGTGCACAAAACATAGATGAAAACCATTTTTAAGTTTATATATATATATATATTAGATTGCTCCCTAAAAACGAAAAAAAAAATTTCCATACGAAAATTATCAATTATGTATTTAAAGAAAGGTCTGGAATTTATTAAAAGATATATTTTCGTATTTGACAGAAGGTCAAAAATTAATAGACGAAGAAATCGCTAAAGATTTTGTTTCTTTTTTTATTCTGATTATTTCGTTATTTAAGTACGTTCTTGTGTTACATATATGCAACATTTTTCTTTTATTTATGTTATTTTATTTATTTACTTATTTGTTATTTTGAAGTTCTAATTTCGTTATGGGATATTAATGTGAAACAAACACTGAACTATTTAAGCTATTTTAAGTGTAAGCGAGTCACTCTTCGGTAATCGAGTTGCACGCGATAGAGATATATTTCTAAAGAACTCATGACTAAAAATTATTTCAGAAACCTTACAAAATAATCAGTTAATTGAGAGACAGTTTACAGACAAACTGCATTTCAATATCTCTTTTATCACTATTAAATAGTGAGGAAACAAAATTGTACGAAGTTTAGACGTAATTACATTTGCGAAAAGAAGGAAATGAACTGGTTAAACCATTTCCACCTTCGATGTGACATCAGTGCCACTTACGTATGTATTTCTGCTTTCTAATAATTGCTTGATATTAAACCTGTTTTAAGTGCACCACCAAGTACGTTTTTCGTCTATAAACAGCAAGTCATACATAAGCGGGTTATGTAAATGCTAAAAAAATTAATATAATTCATTTATTTTCAAATGACTGGATTTATAATTTTGGTCTAAAATGAAAGAGCAAGAAATTATTTTTTTTACTTCTTGTCTTGTGTTATTTTTTCCGACTCAGCCCATGTATTAGTCAATTTAATTAGATAAATTTTTTTGTTGGAATCGTTACAAAAATTTTTATATAAAACGTGATAAAGACTTTTGAGTACACATATTGTAAACATTTATTGATGTACATGCGCAGTAAAAAAAGAAACTCAACATGCATGTAACGAAAATAAGACAACTATAATTGATTTAACACAACTTCAGTGTTTATATATAAGAAATCTTGTGAATAGTTACAAATAATAGCAAATATTATATATTCGTCTACACTGTAAAAAAAAAAAAAAAAAAAAAAAAAAAAAAAAAAAAAAAAAAAAAAAAAAACGACATTTTTACAGTGCAAAGTACTGTTCATCTCGCGCACAAACTTGATCACATTGAATGTCTGGTTCTTTCTTTGGTTTCCTGACTATATTAACATGGAAAATAGAGTAGTTGCGTAAAATTAACAGCAAATGTGCTGGCAATTTGGACGCCAGCAGTTTGTGCTGTCCTGTTTTTGCGTCCAAATTGCCAGCACATTGTGCTGTTACTTTTACGCAACTACTGTATTTTCCATGTTAATATAGTCAGGAAACCAAAGAAAGATACAGCACATTCACTGTGATCGAGTTTGTTCTGGCAAATCTACAGTGGTTTTTTTTTTACAGTGTATTGAATTTAGTGTTTAGTTCTGGAACCAGAAGCATGAAAATATGAATAAATGTGTTTGAACATTAATAACATAAACGTGTTTGAACATAAATGTGTTTTATTTTCGAACTGTTTAATATTAAAAAGAAAATATGTTTTTTCCTTATTTTCCTAAGTATAAAAACATTCAAGTATGTTTTCTTTTTAACAGTATAAGTAACGATATTTACATTATTTACAATTCAACATGCAGAACTTTAAACCTACTTTGTTCCAATGTAATAAATTATAAAACAGAAATATGATAAGTTCTCGCATTATTTTTTTAATAATCGACCAGAAACATTTTTCATGCATACTATTTATTTTAAGTTTTTAATAGCTGCAATAAACAAAAGTTGTACTTCAGTTTTACTAAGAAATACAATGGGAATTTGGTTTTTACAGAATAAAATATTAAATTGTATAGAAAAGTTTATGGAGTATTTTTCAGAAGATTCAAACTATCAAAAACTAAAGATATGAGGCAGTGAAAAATATTGTAACAGTGAAAAGTATTTCATATTTTATTTATTTAACTGTAGCTGATGTAAAGGGAAAATAAATTTCGAAATAACATGTTGCTATTAAAATGGAAGTTAAAGAAGATTATTATGCGAAACATTAGGTAAAGAATATTTAAAGAATAAGAAATGTTTACGTGAAATTCCGCTAAAAAAGAAAAGTATAATTAAAAACAAAAAAAAGATATTTTCGATCGTACTTCTTTCAAAGAATCGTTACTCTGCATCCATAAAAAAGAAGGTTTTTGACCAAGACTGTGATAATTGAAATATTTCCTATAGTAGAATAAACTTATATTTCATCTAACAAATCTATTTCTAAGGGAAAAGTGATTTAACTACAGGTCAAATAATTTGTTTTGATTAATAACAAATTTCTTTGTCAAAAAGTCTTTTCTATTATTAAGGTTCTATGTAAGTTTTTAATAATTATAAATTAATTATTCGGATTTATTAATTAAAGGATAAATCAATTTAAAAGGAATATTAAACGAAATCCTCTGTGGAATCTTCGTTTTACAGCAGTAAACGAAAAATTATTGTATAACTTTAAGATTTTTTTAGAAACCAATGAACATGAAATGAAGAAAATTTTTGATATTTTAATTAATATTCTTAAAATGTGTTTACTTATGTTTACTTGCGTTTTTAAATTTCAAAATGTTTGAAAAATTTATATTTTATTTGTGAATAGCAAGGTCGTTGTCATAAATGAAAACAAATTTCGGCAGTTTTCAGTAACGGCTAGATTTTCGTATTTAGAAGGTTGATATGCATTCATTTATCTATCTTTTGTTATTTCACTATTATAGGTCAAATGTTCATTAATACTTAAAACTGTGCTTACAGTTGGCCAAGGAAAAAAAAAGAAAAAAGATCACCCTATATTGTTTAATCGACAAATTAACAAACAAAAAAATGGAGCTATTTTACTGTAATTCTGGTTTTCAAGTTATGTTAAAAAATAAACTTAGGTGGTCATTTACATGCTGAAATTGAACCGAACTGTGAAATTGTCAATACAAAAACCTAATTTTGTGATGTTTTGATAAAGTTTTCTTCAAAATAAAAACGGGAAGTCTTTCGAACATATGTTTTAGTAATTATGAAGTTTTAAAACTTGAAACTCCTAAATAAATTCTATTTTTAATTGTTGAAGAACAAGTTGCAATATAGGTAGTATTATAAAAATAACTCAAAAACTACATGGAGGAATAAACTGTAGATTTGATTTCGTATATTTGAAGCTTCTAGAAATCTATTTCTGTTTTAAAAATATATACGCTGAAATTCATATTTGTTTCGAAAATTAATTTCAAAAGGTAAATATATTTGAAATAATTTTTTTAAGATATTATGAATTGTACCTTGTGAATTTTTGAACAGAAATTGATTTCTAAAAATTTTGAATATGAAAGTTTAAAATAACATTTTATTCCGCCAAGAAGTTTTCTATTTATCTTTTAAAATTCTACCAGAATTATAATCTATTTTGTAAGGAATATAAATGAATTGAACATTATGAGTTCCTTAAACTGGACACTTTCATAATTCCTAAACTACTTGATCGAGTGTGTTCTGCCTTGGTATCCAAATATAAAATTTTACGAAAAACTAGATGTGATGTTAAATTTAGGTAATCATTTACAAATTTTCAATTTCAAATACGACTTTTCTATGAAGGCGTCCTCTAAGCTTACTTAAAAAAAAATCAGAAATTCAAAGAAGATATATGACATAATTTACAGTCGAATGGCTTTTTTCTGTGACAAGATTGAGATTAAAATACAGGGATGCTCTCACTCTCTCTCACTCTTTTTCATTGGCTCGATTGTACATAAAAGTTGTATAATTCAGTTGCTTATAGGATAGGGCACCCTTTTATCGATGAGGCTTTTTTTCAAAAATAAATCTTCTACTCTGGTTCCTAGCAGTCCAATTATTCTGCTCTTTGAGAGAGCTGAAAATTAAATTTAATCTGTTTTCTTCGGAGATGGAGGTCGCAAAATAAAGGTCGCTTTGTAAAAAGGGAATATCAGAAAAGTAATTGGTCTCAATTCTTCTGAATAACAGCAATGTAGTGCTACATTATCATTAAGTGTCATTTGACATTGTTCCAGTTCAAAATATTTTCGATTTAACTTCGTTTTCGCGTTTACTTCTTAATCCGTTTTGTTAAATGTATAGGATGAGTCATAATTTCACATAAAATTGGTGAACGTGCTGGCTAATGTTTATTTTATTCATTCAAATGATATCATACGATGCTATCGTAGGGTGGGTCGAAAAAAGCGAATTTTTTCGTATCAACTTCTAATAGCGCGGAAGCGTTGTTTTATCTAATTAGAAGAATAACGCGAAAAAGATGTTTGAAATCGGTTAATACCTTTAGATCGAGCATCGCATTAGAATTTTGGAAAATAGGATGAAAAATGACGATTTTTGAAATTAACGATGAAATTTTAAAAATGTTCATACCTACTTATAACAGAGCATGATATTTGCTTTTCGGAAATTGATGAATAACACAAAAATATAAATTGAAATCCGTTAAAATCTTTTGGTAGCGCATCGCCATTGAATTTCGGAAAATAATATAAAAATTGACGACGTTTCATCTAAATGATGAAAATTAATGTTTTTTTTTTTTTTTTTTTTTTTTTTTTTTTTTTTTTTTTTTTTTACATCAACGTCTATTAATGTAAAAATATTGCTGCATGTGCATAAAAACACAACGTAATACTGATTTTTTCAACTATGTTAATATCTTTTGGGTGTGAATTATTTTGAAATTATGAAATGTTTTATAAAGGTTTTTAGCAATTATTTTATTTATTTAAACTTAAAATTATATTGAAACAAATAATAAAACACTGCTTATTAAAGCACGTTTTAACAGTATTGATTGAAACAATTTTAAACGATGTTCATTAAACAAATTTTAAATAATTGTGACACTCTCTCTTACCTACACTTTGTACTACATGTAACAACTTGTACTGAAGGTTTTTTTTTTTTTTTTTTTTCTTATCAGACTTTGGCATTAGTGATTGCGAAAGCAAATCTATTCTAACATAGCCGTCTCTGTTATTTCGATAACATAGTCTTTCAGAAGCTTGAAATTCAAAATTGTGTGTGTCAATGCGATGTGTTAAAAATTTCACACATCGATCCAGAGCTTATGTGTGGCCCGAAAACGCCTTTATGTTTTTCAGTTCCAATACTGAAAGAATTTTTGAATAAATGAGAGACAAAATGCTATGACTTGGTGTCATAAAATTTCACACGTTCTCGCTCTATTGATCACAAATTGCATTGCTTTCCAGATCCGTCTGAATGCTAATTCCGTTATATGTTCTCATTCATTTGTTTTCATTGAAAATAACAGGCCTTTGGGATGAGCAAAGAAGGCAATGTTTTGTAATGACCGATTTTGTAAGAGAGTCCACCCTCTCCTGCAATTTTTTTTTTTTTTATGTGACGCGATGTTGTATTTGTATTGAAAGCATGCATTTTGTCTAAAAAGTAGAATGATTCCTCTTAATATCAAACCATACACACGCACATGTCTTATTGACGAATAAAATAAACTGTTTCAATTCGTTGGTAGGGTTTTCAATGTATATGCACAGTCCGATTGTTCTGTTTGCGGTCGTTAGTTTAAAACCACTCTCGATTTCGGACAGCAACATCGCCAGGACATAAACCGATCGCACAGCATTGCATATTTCAAAAAAGATAAGTTTTTTTAAATTTTTACTGCAGTCATTTGGTTTTTTAACAGTCATTATTGGCTGGGATTGTTAATTGAAACTGGACAGCAGACAGTGTTACACTAACAGGTGGAGGCTTACACTTTTAGAAGTCGGCAGAAAACTGTTCAATGATTTGACCGATTTTGAAAATAATAGTTACTTGGCCGTATTGGGAAGGTATTATGACCATGTTATTGACCATATTACGGTCAGGATAAAATATAATTACGGTTAATAACAGTTACATATAAAAACGGATGAATGACTGGAGAGTATGCTGAAAATTTTTAATAGTGTACACCTAAAGAAAATAAAGCCTGTGTTTTGCTTTTTACATTAATATGTTGAAAAAAGCGACTAAAAGGCAATTCAATGAACCTTAAAAGGCAAATATACCTCTGAAAGTGTCTCGCTATCTGAATTTCTAAATTTCGAATAACAACTTTTTTCAATCCTGTATTGATAGGAGTGCTGTCACATCCAACTACAACGGCCTCATCTGATGAGGTATGCTGTTCGGGTAGATATAAAACAGCGCTTCTAAAACTGTCAATTCTGGTTCTAGTTGTAGTAGTAATATAGCCAATATATTTTGAACCTGACACCTGAATTACAGAAATGTGCTCTTTTTTTCACACTATTTTCCCAATTTCAAGTGCCATGAGCGACCTAAAGGTATTATCCGATTTTAAATATTTTTTGCCATTATTCTACTAATTACAAAAGGTGATTTTAAAACATTATTAGAAAGAGGTATGATTTTTTTTTCATCACATAATAGCAAAAATCTCCGATTTTGATCATATTTCCCAAATACAAGGGCAATGCGCGACCTAAATATAATAACGATTTTAAATATTTTTTGCGCTATTCTTTTTATTATAAAAGGTGACATTTACGCTCCATTAGATGTAGGTATGAATACTTTAAAATTTTCATTATTAATTTAAAAATCATCAGTTTTCCTCATATTTTTTCCAAAATTCAAGTGCGATGCGTGACCTAAAGGTATTAACCGATTTCAAAAATATTTTTGCGTTATTCTTCTAATCACAAAATGCAACTTTTCCGCGCTATTAGAAGTTTATGTAAAAAAATTTGCTTTTTTTCGACCCACCCTGTTAAAGGATATGTATGTTCCGTATGTCTCCCTTTCATGTCGACACCCAATGACAAAGCTCTAATGCATTTTGACTGTTCGACATATACCGATTGCTGCTAGCACCTGTGTTGCGGTATATTCATTTTTTACAATATTTGGTCTTCCAGACCCGCTTGCATCGACAAGCGAACAAGCCCTTTATAATTTCTCGATAAGTTTTACCGCAGTATCATGGATTTATGCTTTCTGTGCGTTTCATTCAAGGTATGCGTTACATGACGGTACCATTTCCAGCTAGCAGAATAATGTCAATTAGTTTTTCTTTCGTCATTGGCACACCTTTTCAATAGGTTCACCGACGTAAATATAAAACACAAATATTAGTGACCGCTTTAACCATATGTATGGAAACTTATGACCCATCCTGTAGATTTGAACTGATTAAATGTAAAAGAAAAAAATATTAAACTTCGAATTCAAAAAGAAAATGCATCCTGTACGTATAGAACCCTAATGTAGCAATTTTTGAAAGATTTTTTCAAACAATTTGAAAACGGTTCTGGAGTAGACAGGAGGTAATTAAAATTTAGCACGTTTTTATAATCATCAATATCCTGTTTGTTACTGGAGATGATGTACAAAGCACTAATAGTTATTTTACAGGGTTATGCAGAGGAATTTTAGGTACATTTCTATCCATGCATGTCATTATACTGAGTTTGAATAGCAATATATTATTTGAAAGTACACAGAACTATATAATTGGAAAAAAGTTTCCGTGATTTTAAAAGAGATTTTTCTATTTGAAATTTTAACTATTTATGCAGTAATTATACCCTCTTTAAAATCTTCAACTGCGATTTAAGAAAGAACAGTAATAGAACATAAAAGTTTCATAATGCAGGTGCTTCTAGAAAGAGACACTCTTTTAAAAATTAATTTATTTAAAAAATAAATATTCTACACTAGCGCCTACCAATTCTTCTACTCTCTGAGTACCGAAAATAAAATTTAGTTGCTATTTCTTCTTATATGGAAATAAAGAAGTAAAGGTCACTTTGAGAAAAGTGAACGAAACACAAGTAATTGACCTGAATTCTTCCGAGTTAGAGAACTGTAGTGCTGCATTTTCACTAAGAGCTTTTTCATATTG
This sequence comes from Maratus speciosus, assembly GCA_963932465.1. Taxonomy (NCBI): domain Eukaryota; kingdom Metazoa; phylum Arthropoda; class Arachnida; order Araneae; family Salticidae; genus Maratus; species Maratus speciosus. Next base: position 414,312,650 of record OZ010790.1, on the reverse strand, counting down.
TCTTAAAGATATATATTCCTTTTTTACTTTTCTTTCGCGTTCAATACTATTTCCCTTATTTTAAACATAGATTTCTATTGATTAAAAGTTATAAAATGATTGGACCGATTTCATAAAGGGTACTAGAACTATAAAGTAATAAAATATTTAAAACACTTGCTATAAGATAAGAGACCTACAATAACGATAAAATTTATACATACAGTTGAACCTGCTTAAGACGCATTTCAAGAGAAGGGACGAAATTCCCTTATTAAGCGGTGTTAGTGTTGGTGTTATTTGTGACGGCCGATTATCTGCACGAGGGATATAAACCCATGGGGGACTACCCTCCATGGGGAGTTTTTGTAAGGGATTCTAACTCATATTTACATAAGGTTTCCAAAGGTTAGAAGAAAACACCGAAAACTCCGACCGGTAAGGCTGACGGGCGCGATTGGTTTCGAACCCAGTACCTCCCGTCTACAAGCTTCGAGAGAGAGCAGATTGTCTCAAAAACTGGTGGAGCGTATTAAGCGGGGTGGCGTATTAATCGGGATTTATGTAATTCTAGAGAAACTGGGATTATTTACACATTTAATAGTCTGTATGAACTTTAGAGCTTTATTTTACATGTTTACGTTCGAAAATTGTGTCATTTACGTATATTTAGAATAAAATTTTATTGTATTCCACTTTACCCCACTGTTTCTTTTTATAGGGCCGACTGCAATAATAACAGAAAATAAATATGGATTGCAACATGGCTTTATTGTCGATTAATCCGTTTCAATAAAAAATAAACCAACAAAATTAAATTTCATACTAGAGTCATTTTTCTAACACATAGGAAAAAATGTTAAATCTTTGAAGCACTACCCAGTTTTTAAATCATATTTAGTACTTGTAACAATAAGTACCATCTGCCCTTCTTTTTAATATAAAAAAAACTATCACTATTAATTTTTGTGTAAAAAATATTGTTAGCATAAAAAAGTAAACAAAACACAAAATAAATACCCAATCGCAGTCGTATTTGTTTACAAGTTTAATTTTTTGTTGTGTATAATAAAACTTATTCATTTCAAAACTATCGAGAAACACCTTTCTTAGCAATAAAATTATTTCGAGAAAAAAAACATGTTTCGCTTAATCTAATTCTTGAAAGTAAATAAACTTGAAAGTCCTTTTATATTTTATTTGACAGCACCACGACGACACATAAGCACATTTAACATTCAATATCTAACATTTAAAAAAACATAAAAATTCCGAGAATACGGTAAATGCGTATCTCAGCCAATCATAGATATATTCTGGATCTTCTAGAAAATATATTCTGGCATTACTTCACTACATTACATCTCACGTATTAATAAATAATTATAATACATTTATTCGGAGGAAACATTTTTATTTCCCCCGGTCGAGGATTTCAAGATTGTTACTTATCAAACAGAATTCTAGTATCAATCTGATAGTTTATTCTGCGCTCTTACGCAAACACACCTACCGAGTCATGTGACAGCTGGGCTATTTTTAAATTTTCCCCCAACGGTTAGATGCTTTAGTAACATATAATATGGATTGTAAAACATAGTAGTGATATAACGTACATTCATAGCGTCCCAAACAACATGTATAATCATCTCTAATCATAATAATTTTTATGATGTATCTGAGTAACATAAATTCATATACATCTCTCTAATGCAGTAAAACCATACACGAAGTGAGAGACAAATAATGTTAGGATGCAGAATCAAAGAAGGTATGCAGTTTTGCTAATTTAGCGGGTTTACATTTTATTCAAATATCTATCTCTATTTCCAACTAGTAATCTTACAACTAATCTCTTATTAATTAAAGTAAAATTTAATTAAATCCAACAACTAGTCTCTTATTAATTAAAGTAAATAATACCATTAGGAAACCATGTTTTTATGTGAATGAAAAAGTCCTCTAAATTGGCAACACTCAAGAAAAGAGAAGGAATTGCAATCTTTCTCAATGAATATGCGTCTTAAGCGGGAATTTTTTGCTCAGAGGACAAAAAAATTATGGCGTATTAAGCGGGAACGCATAGTAACCGTTCAAGTATTAAACGTGATTTTTTTTTGTATGAGCGTTATTGGCAATGTTTCAGATATCTAAAAAAATCTTCGTTTTAAGCGGGATTGCGTATTAACCGCGAGCGTCTTAACTGGGCTCGACTTTTTACATATTGAACAAGAAAGAAAGTTTTTAAGTGCATATCGGTGTTCGAAAGCACTATTCTGCAATAACCCCAATGAGAATTTAAAAGTCAAGCATCTAAGTTCTCATAAACTTTTAACATTTTATATTTTTCATTCAACTTATTTTTCAATGTCTCGGAAGGCATGGTAACATGAATTTTACTTAGGTAATATGCATAAAAAATCGTATTGAAAAAACCAAACTGCGTTTAAAAACATAAACTTTTTTCTTTCTTTTACTATGATAATAACTTTATTCAGCTTATGAAACATTACATTTTTTCATGATGAATAAATTTAAACAGATTCAATATTTTTTTTTATTCCTCTAAAATTAGGAAAACCATACAGCGAAAGGTACACAGGTGGTAAATTGATAGTTATCTCAATATGTGGCGATCTGTCAACATATTTTTAGTTCTTAAAAAATCCCTACCGGCGCGGCCTACAGGCAGAGGTAGATTTCGAAGTTAAGTATACTAATTTCACCAACAAAAACTAAATCATTATTAGATATAAATCCACTTTAACAGTTTTATCTGTCTGCTTTTGACGAGTTTTCATTTCATTTTTATAAAATAGCTGGTTTTATCAGAATCATGTTAAGGCGATATTAAAAAAAAATATTTTTTCATGCTCAACAACTCGAAATTTTCTGGCAAATTTTCTGGCACATTTCGTTTTTAATAAAATATATATATATATATGAAGTGTGCTGACGGGATTTTTGAAAAGATTTATAAGCGACCTGTGTTTTTTTTTCTTTTATTTAATTAAAACATGATTAATAAACAATTATTTTCACAGTAGGGCAATATTTTTCGTTTCTAATACAATCGCTTCGGGAAATTCTGTTCAAAATGCCCACTTTGACATCATTTTTTCAAATATATTCTGCCTCTATAAAAAAAAGAAAAAACGATCATTACTGTACATTATATAGTTTCTGAATAAGAGAATCTAGCAATTGGATGCGTTTGAGAGCAAAAATGAATTTAAAAATGAGTAAGAAAATAGACAGTTTGGATTTGAATGCACCCTTAATAAGATGATTTTTTCTTCAACCGCTATGTATTTTTAATTTGTTTTTGCTGTAAGAATCGGCCCTATCAAAAACTTGTCTATATAAATGTTGAAGACAATATTAAGAAGATATATGATAAATTCATGGAGATTTTATATCTTGTGAATTGACGGAGTTATGCAAATTTTTCTTCATCACCCGCCTTTTTTTGTTTTCGATTTAAATTTTTTTTGCGGTACGAATTGGTCCTATAAAAAACTTGTGTATATAAAAGTTGTAGCTAATATTAAGCAGATGTATAATAAAATTAATTGAATTTGATATCTTGAGAATTGACGAAGTTACGATTTTTTTCTACCAAAAACCCTATTTTTTGCGCCCCTTGAGCCCATTTTTAAGTTTATCAAAAATCTGTGATGCAACAATTTTTGGCCCTATTTTTAGGAGTAATAAAAACTTTAAACTGATTTAATATGTACAAAATTTAAGAAGTTATGGGTTTTTTTTTCTATTTTCACAAAACCCCTCCCTATTTCCAGCCCCTTGGCTCGATTTTGCCCATTAACGAACTTGACTGAGATTTTATGCCTCTTGATTTTATGTATCAGTTTGGAAGAGATTTGCGCAGAATTGTGGAAGTTATCGTGTCCAGAAGAAAGTGATGTATATAGATAGATACATACATAGATAGATAGATACATAGATAAAGTTTTTTGCTGAGGGTGGTTTTGGGTTCTAGGGGTCGTGATCGGTGTAGATCTGCAAAATTTTTTCAGAAATTCCAACATAGGAAAGACGCCAATAGGTAGTATTTCATACGAAATCTACCTAAAAAAGTGTGTCTATTTACAGTCTAGTACTATAGACTGTATAATGTCTAGGGTGAACATAAAGGTTTGAAAAGTCGATTCTGGTGAGTTTAAGTGATGCTTCTGCCTCAAAACTATTCTTATTTGGCTAAAACATTTTGAGAACTTTAATATATCTTATAAATTTTATCCCAAGAAAACATTAAAAACTACATTTTATCTCAAAAGTCCTTTGCTAACTAAAACTATTTTATCTTAGCTTTTTGAACTATTTTAAAAGATTCTTCGAATAAAAATAATGGCGAAAATTTTAAATTGTAACTGCGACATTTAGCATTGGAAATTTTATAAGAACATTTACATAAATATGTTCGGAAATGATTTTTAATAATAGCAAATATTTGTCTAAACAAAATTTGTAAAATCATATTAAAAATAACAGATTCTTCAAATTCTCATAAATTTAAAAATATGCAAAATTTGTTTAAATAAACAGAAACAAATAAACAATGTCAAACCTACCGTTCTTTAAGTATTTATACTCGTATTTAGATATGGAAATTTACTTATAAATGAAATATATAAATATATATAAATTTATATAGTAATTAAAAAAATTACAATCTTTAAACAAAGCTCATTTCCTATTTCTTTTGAATAAAATATTACATAAAATATTGAATGCGTAAGCAAAATCGTGTAATTTAAACAACATACGCACTTTCCTAATAAACTGAAACACTGGATGGAGAAATATTTAAAATATGCTAAATGGTATAATTAAATAATTAAAAAAATAGTAAATAATATCTCAGCCAATTACAGAACAATTATTACAAAAACTAGTGTAAATGCCCGTCCTAGGACGGTGTGTAAAAATTTTGTTTTTCATTTAAAATTAAAAAAAAAAAAGAGGAAAATAATTGTCAATATGGAAGCGCTTAGATGAGCAAATTTCGGCTTATTTATGTTCTAATAAACACATTATTAGCATTAACAATACTTTGGGGTAGACCAGGTTTTCTGGCTAATATAACATAAGAAAATTAAGAATTCTTAGAACAAAAGTTTAAGAAACGTGCAATAAAACCCCATAATTAACAAATTCTGCTGCAACTATTAAAATTTTTTGATGATTTGTTTGGTATAAATTTTGGTAAGTGTGTTGTCTTTTTTGCAAAAAGCAAAAAAAAAAAAAAAGATTTAGCAAAACTTTTAACGGCTGAATAAGCATATGCACAACTTTTTGAGTTTAACTTACTGGACATATAAATATTAAAGTGCGCACAGAAACTGGGGATCAGCAGTAAGAACATAGAATTTTCTTCAAAATGTTATTGCATCTAACAGCGATGTATAAGACACCCACCAAGTAAGAGTTTAGATGAGCAAGTTTGGTTTTTTATGTTCTAATAAACACACTTTTACGCATTTACAATACTTTTTTTGTAAAATTACAAAAAAGTGATAAAATATCTTTGCTAAGATTGACGATCATTTCATCGCACAAACGGCAACATTTTCAAAATTTTGACAAAAAAGTGATAAAATATCTTTATTAAGATTGACGATCGTTTCATCGCACAAGCGGCGACATTTTCAAAATTTTGATAATGTCGCCGTTTATGCGTTGAAACGATAGTCAATCTTAATAAAGATATTTTATCACTTTTTATAGCATTATTTAGCTCAATCTGGAAATATAATGTTTTCCCGTGATCCTTTAAAGAAAATCACACTTTTTTTTCACGATCCTTTACGTTAATCGTGTTTTTCCGTGACCCTTTGAATTTTTTTTTTCGATCCTTAAAAAAATTTGCGTTTTTCCCGCGATCCTTTGAAAAAATTCGCTTAATTTGGCACAGTTGGCACTCGCGTTTTTCTTGTCTTTCTTCCGTTATCCCCCCCATAAAATTGTCCACAAATTTTAATGCATATTTGCCTAGATCCACGGGATAATAAAATTCAGTGCCAAAAAAGCGCAATTCCGCGGAAAAGTAACATGTCAGTAAAATGGATTTTGCAGGTTCAAGTCAGGTTCTCTGTATTATATAGTTCTGCATTAATGGAATGAAAAAAAAAATGGAACAGAATATTCAGCAAACAGGAATCTTGTAAATGCATTAATTTTGTCTATGATCACTGTGGATTATAAATGTATGTAGAGAAATTTCTAATTCGCTCTTGTGAAGGAAAAAAAATCGCAAAATTCACCAATCGGTTACAGGGAATTCTTCTGTTGGTCATGCCAAAAGAAAAAAAATCGCAAAATTTGTCAATCTATCGCTTAAAATTCACAAAATTCATCAATCAGTCGCAGAGGAAAAAGAAAAATCAACAATTGGTTGTGAGGGAAAAGTGAAATTTGTCACATAAAAAAAAAAAAAAAAAAAAAAAATTACCCAATCGGTAGAGTAAAAAGAAAAGTACTGCGAAATTCATCAATTGTGGGGAAAAAGTTGCAACATTCTTCCTTCATTCTTCAGAAAAAATCGTGAAGATTGCCAGTTGATCATCGGAAACAACTCAAAATCCTTTAATCGGTTGCTTTAAAATATTGTGAAGTTCATATGTAAACTGTCGGAAATTCCTCAAACAGTCGTTGGAAAAAAAAACAAAACGCGAAGAAATTCAGAAAATTTTGCAAAATCGCGCAAAAGAATAAAAATCCCTTTCTCGGGGGGGGGGGGGGAAATCGGTAAGATCACATGTCTGTAGAAAAATTTAATGAGGCAGAACACACAGCATTTTTTATTATGCAGCATTTTCCTATTTTGTGAAAGATCCATGAAATCCTGTATGGGATTGTAAATTTTGCCCTCAACGAATTTGCGCTCTCCTCATACCCCCTCCCACCCCCCCCCCCCAAAAAAAAAAATCATGCCATGTTGGACAGCGTTGATAAAATACATTAAATGTTTTCCCACCAACCGAAACATTGATAATTTTATTGTCAGTGTTATGTGAATGAATTTCTACCTTTTTGGAAAAAGCTTTTTAAAATAGGATTACACATATTATGTGTTTTGAAATTTATTCACTCTGACTTATTGGGAATTATTCATGAACTAATCTTTTGATTTAGTAATCTTAACGGTCTTCAGATTTTCAAGTGGAAATTGTTTAGAAATCTATTGGTATATATCATATGATAGGGCATAGATAATGTTATTTTGGTGGTTTTTAACACAAATCGCAATCGTTTGTCAACAAACATTGGAAAAACGGTGATAACTTATTTTCAAATATTTTTTGAGTTATGGGGATCCCACAATAAACAATTTAATTAATTTGTAACTCAAACATTGAATTTTAAATTTACTTTAATGTAAGCATTGAAAAATCCATTTATGTGTCAACAGAAACATTGTAGTCTTTTCTAGCTGAATAGTTTTAAGTTTTTTTATCCTTTTTCGCGAAAAATCAATCACCTTAAAAGGAATTGAAAACTTCATTTTGTTTAAATTTGTTAATATTTAAAGTTATTTTTGTTAAAACATTGTGATTAAACATTCATTGTATAATATCTGCTTTAAAAATTAATATTTGTCTCAGCCTTTCCAAGTATTAAGTTTTTCATGCTTAATTTAACATATATTTTTTTAAGAGAAATTTTAATGTATGAAGCTATAAGGTACACTGTCAAAATAATTACTGCTGGATTGGATATTAAAATATTTCTATCGTAATCGATATGTAAACAAAACAAACGTACAGAAAATTTATTTCTGTTGATCTTTTCAGAAGGTATTCAGAAATTTTCAACTATGAAGCCATAAGGTACTATAAAAATAATTACTGATGCTGGATATTAAAACATTAAGAGATATTTCAAGAGAAATTGAACGGTTCGTAATATCTACATAACAATACGGTTGAAGTTTCCACTTGTTAGGTTAAATAGGCGGAAAATACAAAGAACACATTAAATCTAAGTAAATCAAAAGAAAAGTTAAAAATGGAATCCAAACAAATCAGATTTAAAAAACAAACAATAAATTAACAAAATACCTAATAATGTGTAATCCAAAAAAAAATTGTAAACAGAAGACAGCAAAATCTCAGTATTGCTTTAGATCAATGAATACGCGTCGCGTGATGATATCTGTATACAGACAGGAATAATACGGAACTCCCATTGGAGATCAGTCTTAGCACATGCGCTATTTATCCGGAGTGGGAAGCTTCCTGGCCGAAAGATGATTACCGTACTTGATTTGCGCCATAGCTCCACGATTTATTTTTCAATTCAATGAATCAAGAGAATGACTCGCTATCGCTTGTTTACATTTTACGATAATGTATGTTTTTAACTCGTTTTCTGAAATTCCTTTTCAACTGCGCAAATCATTGAAGGGTCATCAGTTTTGAATCTTTTAAAGAAAATTATGTTAAGCAGAAGGGATTTCAGGTAGAAAAGATTTGTATTTAAGCAGATAAGTTTTCTCTTACACATTTCAAATCGTAATTAAGCCTAACGTGGCTCCAGCTTAACGGAGAATAGATGGGTACAACCCCGGACGCGTTACAATGTGAATTATAATATAGAGATCGTTATAACAAGTCCTTGGATGATTTCGCGTCAATAGGTACCTGGAGCGCACCTCAACTATCCCTCTGAGCCTCCCGCAAAGTAACGCTTGTTAACGTTTAAAGTTTGATAAAGTTCGATAAAGTTAGGGAAAATTTTCTCTAAATTTGTTTAACCTAAGAAAAGCGCTACAGTTTTTTTTATTTTTATTTATTTATTTATTTATTTATTTATTTTTTTTTTGTATAATCTCAAGCTACCTCTAATTTTTACATAATTTTAGTTTCTGTAGATTCGGAAAAAGGGTGGGATACTTTTTTTGCAGCAAATTTCGACAATATCTCTGAAAATATAATAAAATGTATTTTTGAGTTCAATGCATTGCGAGCTATTTCGAACAATTCCCAGACCTGCAACGAGTTTCTTTTTCAGGTAATTTAATAAGTCACCCGAAAATTTCCCTAATTATTATTTGTGAATGGTTAATAATGTATAAATATATGTGTCAATATCATTTACAACTTTGGCAGCTTTGAACTTTTCACATTCCGCATTTTTCTACAAACTTGATCTTGTAACAGTTCAGTTTTTACTTTTTAAGTACGGAACCATAATAAATAAAAAATGGTAACATAAAAAAAATAGCAGGTGCTGGCTGATCTAAAAATGAACAGCAGGGTCATTTATTTATTTATTTTCAAATGTTAAAATTAGTTTAGTAGTAATTTCTGGCCTGATGACGAAAAAAAGTCAGATATTTTAATACAGAAGAGTCTTAATAACGGACAAATATACCCATTATTCGAAGGTGTCCGATATTTAGAGGTAAAAACATGGAGATAAAACTTGTGCATGGATTGAAAAACTTTCCCTGAATAGAAGCGCCCGCTATTTGGGACTATCCGTTACAATAGTTTTACTGTATATAGGTAATAATATAATAAATAAAATTTTACAAAATCTCAAAATCGTCTAATAGCTTTTTCTTTTCAGTCTTGGCTGATCGCAAAAAGCCATTTCCCAAACTGACTGGCCAAATCCCTAAACAATAAAAAAAAATAGATATTGACCAGTCACTATATAGCGAAATTTGCCAATATAGGAAATAAGCGTAGTCGGGCTTTGGCCTTAACACACACACATATATATGTATATTTTTCTAGCTATAAAGGCATATGTCAAAATGATTAAAAAATGTTTTAAAAGAGTGTCCCGTATTTAATGTTATTAAAGAATTTAATATCGTTTAATTTAAAAAAATTCAATGAATTCAAAACAAACATAAAAGGAAGCTTAAAATAGAAATACAATATACAAAAGAATAGTCGTTATGTTAATCTACTTGTAAACATTTTTAGTAAAAAAGTACTATTCAACATGCAACTTTTAAAGTGTCTTTTAAAATACATAACTTCTAGAATTTTATAATCCAGATATTTAATCTTTGAAAATTTAAAAATTGTACATTAAAATAAGTAGTAGGAAAGTTTAAAAGTAAATTTTTAGCAATAATATGATGCTTATATATTTAGTTAAATACACTGCAAATAGAAGCGTCTTAAATTTAGACACATATGTGACTGAAAAAGAATTTTAGACACTTAAGTGTCTTAATATGAAAATTAAGACACTATAGATGTCTTAATTTAAGATACATAAGCGTCTTACTATGACCATGGTGTAAACGAACTGAGAATAATGTCTAAAATATCCGCAAACGTCTTATTTTAAGACACTTCATTGCTTTAAACGTGTCTTAATTTAAGATGTTTTGATTCTTCCGACGCAATAACCACCAGGGGGCACTAGCACTCCCAGTTGCGCATGCGTTTTAGATGTCTTCGTTCGAAGTGGTATACGTTGTAATTCAAACAAAGTTTGTTTTTATGTACGCGTGTATTTTAATTCGTTTTTTGCGAAATGTGAAGTACTGTGATTTTAATTCGTATTAACTTGGAGTATTTATTTATTGAATACATACATCTGACGTGTGTGCTCGACATCAAATGTCTCTTAGAAGCTGTCGTCGATACAAGGGCGGGATAGACACAGAACAGAAATAGACGGCGGTTGAAGATTACACCCGGAAATTCTACAAAGCGTGTGCAATGGGCTTAGTGTTAACTCGTATCAATTTATATCAATAATATTGTGTTATTCATCTTCGTCCTGTCGAAACTGGCAAAAAAAAAGAAACTTTTGTCTGGCGGGTCCTGTTTTTAGGATGAAACATCTCATCCTTTAAATATGGCTAGTCGGATGTATTATGGATTACCTTTTAAACTGATGAAAGTCTTTCTCCCTCACTGTGGTTGTGGTAGTTTTTAAAATTTCAAATCGAGGAATATTTCTTACCTCTTGCAGCAACTCAAGTAAGTTTCTTTATAGTAGTAAAATTAGTGTATTTTATGATTTTATTTATTGTACTAAACAAAATCCTGCATGAAATTTAATTAGTTTTGAATCTGTTCGCAAAAAACCCCACTAATTCTAGAAGTATATATTTTTAAACTTATGACGTTCTTTTTTATTACGAATTATATATTCAATGTCAGTTCTTAGTTTCAAATGGATAATTTTTATCTCGCAGTAAATGACGGCCACAAGGAAGTAAAGAAAAAAAAAACTTTGAAAGTTGACCTAATGCTTTCTTACTTCCTGGCATAAAACCGCAGATTAAAAAAAGATAAATAAAGTAAATGAGACTGGTCTATTATATGAACCTGCCTGTAAAAATATACATATGTATTTGATTTGCAATCAACTCTAATACTGATTTTTTTATTATTTTTAATAAAAAAGTAATTTGAAATTTATAATGGGAAAAAGTAAAAACCTCTAACTAGATTTCGTATTTAAAATTGTGGTAACTTTATTTATATGCACTTATACGAAAAATACAAAAATGACAGATGTTACTGTATATATTTAAGACGAAAGAAGTTTGGAAATCATAAGTTATTTTTTCCTCATGTTTTTAATATAGAATATGTACTTATTTGTTTTTATTGATAGTTGAATAGCTTTTGTGAGTACCCTCTGATCTACATAAAAACTTGTCCATGTGGAAATATAAATTTTTTAAAAACATAATTTTTAAATAAGTATTTTCATTTTTTTTGGGGGGGGGAGGGGGGGATTTTGCATGAATTTTTGTAAAGCTGATATCTTAAATCTTGCACTGATTATAATGAAAGTTTTGAACTTTTAGAGTAGGACAAGTTTAAAAACGCAAATATATTTAACAAAATACCAAAGTCATTTTTTCCCCAATGTTATTAAAGTAGAATATTTATTTATTTATTTTCATTATTCATAGTTAAATGGCTGTTGTGATTATCAAGTGATGTATATGTAAAATTGCCTATGTGGCAATATATTTTTTTATATTTTAATTTTTTTTGGGGGGGGGGGGTGGGGGGTGGGATTTTTGCAATTTTCGTACATCTGATATTTTAAATCTTTTTCCACATTCAACCGAGTATAATAAATATTTTGAACTTTTAGAGTAGGACAAGATTATAAAATATATATATATATTTATCTATGTACCTTAAAAGCCCTTAATAGCGAACACTTCGGGACCGCGGAATTTGTCCGATAATTGGAGATGTCTACTTTTTTGAGGTAAAAATATACAAATATGTATGTCTGCTGATTAAAAAAGTATTCGTTAAATAGAGGTGTTCGCTATTCGAGAATCTCCATTAACCTCCACAACGGATACTCCCGAATACCGGACATCTCAATTTAGACAACTATAATGCAGGGTTGCGTTTTTTGCAAAAGTACTTCTTGATTAAAGGAAGGGCAAACTGGGAAGTGCCCCGTCCCCCTACGACTGTAGTGCCCCCAAATTTGATGTGCAATATTTGTAAAGCTTATATTTTAAATCTGTTTCGAAATTGTACTGATTATAATCAATATTTTGAACTTTTAAAGTAAAATAAGGTTAAAAACAAAATAAATTTTAAAAAATCTAATATTTAGATAAATATTTTTTGTTTTTTAATCTTGTTCTACTCCTGAAGTTCACGATATTGATTATAATCAGTACAATGTCGTAAAAGATTTAAATTATCAACGTAACGAAAATTGTATACCAAAACTGAGAGCACCAAAAAAATCAGGCTGTATTGGGGGGGGGGGGGGGAGGACCACAGCCAAATATTTTTCCAGGATTCAACGTGGTCAAACATGGCTACGTATGATGCTTACAAAAAAATGGATGCGATTCAGACGTTTGAAGTGTCTGAAATTCAGACGCAAAAAGTGTCTGAAAAAATTCAGACATTTTAAAATGTCTGAAAATTGAACACTCCATTTCAGACACTTAAGTGTCTGAATTTCAGACATTTTAATTTAGAGTGTATAAGTTGGATGATACACATGAAATTAACAAAATATATTTCGAAAGACATTTATCGCAATGAAAAAAAATCTGTTTTACCAATGTAGATTTCTGATGTAGTCATTTATCATTTAAGTGCTCAAATACTAAAAATGTAAAGAAATTTTTACTTAAAAAATCTGTAGAAAGACATCAGAAAATCCATCATCCACACGTTTTTCAATAATATGGAGAATTAATCGATTTGAGGAATCTTTGACTACAGACTATTTTGAAATTTTTGGTTCTGAAGCATGCTGTTAGTACCGTTTTTAATACTAGCTTTAAGTCATCTTTCTCTTTTGTCTGTATTAAAAGGAAATTGAGAATCAACCCACGTTTGATAAACAGGAATCAAATACTTATGAAGGGAATTGAAGTTTATAATAAAGGATTAAAAAAATTATGAAAAGATTGAATATTTTAAATCTTTATTTATCATAAATAGAAGTGGCTGATATGATAAAGGGTCAATATGAATATCAGTTTTAGTTTTAATGAAAACATGGCTAGTAAATCTTATAGATGGTTTATCGATTTTATTTAGTGCTGTAGTTTTGTTATATACGATAAAAAAAGATTTAAGTAGAAAAAGAAATTGTACATTTACATATATATATATTATATACACTGCTCAAAACAATTAAAGGATATTTGATGTTTTATATAAAATAAAGATATAAACGAAATTTTTTTTGCCGAAAATAGAAGAAGAGAATCACAAATGCAAATTTTTCTGGTTTTCAAACTGTGGAGTATGCAAATTTTGAGTTCGACGTCAAAAACGTCGCTTCAGCGGCAGCGAATGAAATTTGACTTTCAACTGGATAAAAGAGAATGAAGACAAGGATGATCGGCATTCAGTGATTGCTTTGTTTCGATGAGTACGATGTCTCAGCGAAGTCATTTGACAGATTCAGAAGCTTTGAGAATTGTTGGTAGGTTAGAAGGGGGCCAAACTCAAGCCGAAGTAGCGCAAGCCATTGGAGTGTCACAAAGTGTCATTTCCAGGATCTGGAACCGTTTTTTGGAGAGTGGATGTGCAGGCCGAAGACCAGGGCAAGGTCGTAGACGGGCAACAACGCCCAATGAAGATCGGTATTTAGCGTTAACAGCTCGGAGACACCGAACCATGAACGCTACTCTTCTCCAACAACACCTTCGCTCGGCTACAGGCACGACGATTTCAACTCAGACTGTCCGAAACCGGCTCCATGCTGTAGGTCTGTATGCTCGCTGACCGATGGTATGTGTTAGATTAACATCAAGGCATCGTCGCGACCGCAGGGAGTGGGCAACCGAGCTGTCAACTGGAGGAGAAATGAATGGAGCAATATTCTGTGTTCTGACGAGTCCCGTTTTTCTGTGCATCCGGATAATAGGCGTATTTTCATCTGGAGGGACCGTGGCAGTAGGAATAATCCTGCGTTCGTGCACGAAAGTGTCAGATTTGGCGGTGGAGGAGTGTTGGTGTATGGTGGCATCTCCATTGACGGGCGCACTGACCTCTACATCATTCGGTATGGAGCTCTGACTGGTCGCCGATATAGGGATGAGATCCTCAGACCTATTGTAGTCCCCTACGCTGCAGCAATCGGAGATAAATTCATTTTGATGGACGATAACTGCAGGCCACATCGTGCAAACCTGGTGGAGGATTTCCTTTTCGAGGAATGAATCGTTCGAATGGAATGGCCAGCGTGTTCTCCAGACATGAATCCAATCGAGCACGTTTGGGACGCTCTAGGAAGACGAGTTTCTGGCCGCCAACAACCCCCACAAACTCTCCAAGAACTGGAAAGAGCTCTTCTGGAAGAGTGGGGCAGAATACCCCAACTCGTCATTAATAGCCTCATTGAGTCCATGCTCAAAGGTGTTCAACGTTGCTGGCCGCCCATGGTAACCATACCCGTTACTGAAAATGATTGTCTTTGAAGAAAACACCTTTTCTTATTCTTTTTTTCTCATATGCACAAATTGTGTTTTTTTCCTTTAGTACACAAATGCGCAATAAAATGCATTTTTTTCTGTCAAACATGTGTAATTTATTCTCATATAACCTACTATGTCTGTCGACCATGTATCAATCAGCTAAACAGTTTACCAGATACAAAATCCACCTAAAACTGCAATATCCTTTAATTGTTTTGAGCAGTGTATTTAAATTATTATGCACTGTTGTGATAAAGACTTAAATTTATTATTCTACTATAATATAGTACATTTATTTTTACATTTATTTAAATTGAACCATTATTTAATAAATCATCCATGTCATATTTTATTTATGTATTTAATTTTATACATATATTTACTATGTGCCTCATAAATGTCATAGCATTTCAAAAATTCATAAAAGCAGAAGTAAACAATATAATTAAATTTTTTTACGAGGAAATCATTCCAACAAAAGCAAATATTATTACTACATAAATAAATATGAATTGATATACAGTCGGACTTCGTTATCCCGACACCCGGTTTTCACGTCACTCCGCTTATCACGTCAGTTTTTCAAAGTCCCGATTTTCTGTATATGATTTCAATGTAAATAAACTCCGGATTTTACGTCGTTGAATAATTTTCAATTCCGGATATCCCGACGGTTTAGGAAAATTGTCCATTTTTCACAATCCATCATATAAGCATGGAAATTAAGCGGTAAGAAATAGCCAAACTTTTCACAAAAGTGTCTAAAATACCTTTTGAGATAAATGAGAAATTTTACTTTGAGAAATCCTTTATCTGAATAAATAAACCGACACACTGTGAAATAATAGGGTGGTGCGAAAAAAGTCAAGTTGATATTTCCGAGTCGCTATAGTGCGGAAAAGTTGCGATTGGTAAATACAAGAAAGACAAAAGAAAATTCTTCAAATTCTTCCAATCCCGCAAACCGCCTAAAAATTCCAAAAAATTGAAAATTTCCGATTTTTTCAGAATTTTTTCTTTTTTTTACGTTTATATATTTTTTATCGCTATAGGAAAAAATATCTGCAGTTTGTACTGTTTAATAATAATAATAATAATAATTGTGGTTAGAGAATATCTTCCGATCGCGCAAGCTCAATAAAAATCGGCAAAAATTCAATTTTGAGTGATTTTCATGCATTAAGAATATAATCAACTGAGGTCAGTTTGCAGTCTCAGGTTAAGATTTAAATGTTAATTGATACTATTGAGCATATTAAGTTATTTTTAAACAACCTAGAACTTACCACGAAGAGTTCGATTCAGGTCTGAAAAGTTTAGTAGTGCACCCAACTGCCGTTAGCCACGTTGGAAAACAGCGCTGAAGTCGGCGTACGCGCTCCCACTTAGTCTCGCCTAACTCCATAAAATTTACAGAAAAGTCAACTTGATTCAAATGAACTACATGGCATATACTATTTTGACGGAAGAAAGGACGATACCCCAGTTAAAGAAAGTATTGCATCTAAACAGGTTCGTCGAACTATTAAAGAGGAACACTCTCCTGTCATAAAAGAACGCGACTCAGTTTATTTAGGCCATGTGCCTCCAAACTCCGGGCCTGCTAAGGACATTGTAGCTTTCATAGTATCATGTCTTACTGAACAAGGGGTTTCACTAGAATACTTAGATTTGGTAGGCTGTGATGGTACAAATACCAATACTGGATAGAAAGGTGGTGCTATCAGAAAGCTTGAAGTTTATCTCTGACGACCACTGCAGTGGGTTGTTTGTTTATTCCATTTTGTTGAATTACCTTCCCGCCATCTTTTTCAACATTTGAATGTTGAAACTACTGGCCCAAGATCATTTAATACACCATTTGGACACAATATCATTGTTCTGTAAAGCTCTCGGTGATAAATTTTCAATTGACTGATTGTGAAATTCCAGAAGTGGACAGGCAACTGTTGAGCAAGGACCAAAGATATCTTCTTGGCGTAAGTCAAGCAATTAACAGTTACAACTTTCCAAATGACTTATTGAAGTGTGACTCCGGTCCAATTTCACATGCCAGCTTGCTCACTTGTGCAAATAGAGCCCTTCGAATTTACGCGAGCGTGGAAACCCCATCGGATGCCTTAAAGCCATATTGTCATTTATTTTAAAATCTTACTTGCCACTTTGTTTTGAAATAAAATGCTGTAAATACATTACAGACGGCCCTATCCATCTGTACAGAGCAATTGAAACATCTCGATACTTTCGTGACAACCTGAAGAAAGTGTAGTCTTTGAAACTGAATGAAACTCGTTCTTTGCTCAGCCGGAAAACCTACTGATGGCAATGGTCTTTTATAAAAGGAGGCACATAAGAGAACTAGGGCTGTTAAAAGCCAGGCATAATGTTTCAAAGGGTAAAGGCATCTGAATCTTTATCACTCCTACAATCCAAAATTAATTGATTGTAATGTAGCAAAATTAACATTTCCACCGCTTTTTCGGAGATTAACCCATGAAGAAATACATTTCTTCGTTCAATCAGGTCATATCTCAGTCTAGGATGATAAAAAGTTTTTCAACCAGACGTAAGATGTACAGCGGTGCATTAAATCGGTAACGGAAGCATCATTTAAGGTATGTGGGCCCCAATCAAGAGAGCATCAGGGCCACACTGAAATCAATGTCCATAATACCAGACATTACCACCAAATCGCAGTACAAAGTTGCGTCTAAAAGTCAGACTTAAACAGATGACATAACAAATTGTATATCTTATACTGTCACGACACTAGTTTTTTAAAACAGTGTTTTGATTCTATTATAACAAATTATGTATTTAAGTAATGTAAATAGCAAACACCCTCATTGGTTGGATGGAGGATAGAGTGTGGTTTGAACTCGAAGTGCAGCTACCTTCCCGTGGTGAGTTCTGGTTTGTTTAAACATTATCAAATATCTAAACAATCAAAGAGTTGTACATTGTTCAATTTATATGCAAATGTTAATATTGGAACGCAAACTGATCTCAGGTGATTATTTTCTTTATTCATCAAAATCACTGAAAATTGAATTTTTGCCGATTTTTATTGAGCTTACGTGATCGGAAGCTATTCTTTAAACGCAACTGTTTATTTTTATTATTATTAAACATTACAATCTGCAAATATTTTTCACTATAGCGATAAAATATATATATATATGTAAAAAAAGAAAAAAATTCTGGAAAAATCGGAAATTTTCAAATTTTTTAAATTTTTAGGCTTTTGCGGGATCGGAAGATAAAGTCCGATTTAATTTTTTTTTCTTGTATTTACCAATCGCAACTTTTCCGCACTATAGCAACTCGGAAATATCAACTTGACTTTTTTCGCACCACCCTAGTGAATAACCCACTTAAACTCCAGATAAACGTATCAGTCAAGTAGCGTTCTTTTTGTTCTGGTCAGGCGGCGCTTACTTGTAGTTACATGGGGTTTTTTATCCGACTGAAACCGAAGCATTGCATTGCACAGAAACGATCAGAAATTATCCATTTCTGAAACAATGAATATTGCTTACATTTTTTTATAATATTGAAAAAAAGAATTGTAGAATGCACATCTAGGAATAAGCAAACCGTAATTCATCAATATTGCATGTAGCAATACAAAAAATGTCATAATAAATCTGATTTTTATTCTTTTCAATTTTACTTTTATGTTTATTTTGTTTAATAATAATGTTTTATTACTTAAAACTGCAAGAACAGTTATGAATTTAAAATTGTGTTAAATAATTAAAAATAAAGCTTTTTTTAAACACATTTTTCTCCAACTCCGGTTACCGCAACACTCCTTTTATGACGACGCTTTTTTCAAGTCATTAGAGTGTCGGGATAACGAGGTTCGACTGTATTTCCCTACAGTGAAAGCTTAAAGATACCAAATCACAAAAAATATGCAAAAGAGTACTATGAAATGCAGGGAGAAAAATTGACCGGCAATGAGAATGGATCCCCTGTCTTCCTGTTTCTGCTTAATCTGAAGTCATCCAAAGTTTCGCTAAAAGACGTATGAGTACAAATTTTTTTAACATTTATTAATGTCTATGAATTTCGCTTTCTCTTTAGAATGAAGTCTGCTCAAGAACAGAAGTAGCACCGCATATATATATATATATACACATACACATACATAGTGCGTGTCAATAATTTACGCACAATAAATATTTTTAAATAAAACTTTTAGTATTCACTTTATTTCCATATCTACCTTGTATTTCTTAATAATAGCAGTTTTAACACCATAATCAATAAAATTACCTTTTAAGTTTTATTTCAAACCATAGTGTTTAAGATTAGAACAAAAATAACTCTGTCAAAAGTTTAAGCACAAAATCGTTTTTATGCAAATTTTACAAACTGATGTAAGTGGTTGCGAATGCAAACAATTTCTGGCTGTAGAAGAAGCAGTCAGTTGTTGTTTTTGAGTTAGTACAAAATGCATAAGTCGAAAGAATTTTAGGATGAAGAGGTGATAAACATTTGGAGTATGAGAGCAAAACATAAGTCAGTTTCTGAAATTGCAAGCGAATTAAAAAGATCAAAACTAGGTATTCATCAAATTTCTGAGCGTGGTAATGATTTCAAAAGAAAATTTCTTTCAGGAAGGCTACGAGTGACTACTTTGCGGGAAGACCGACGCATCAGAAACTTGGCTTCAACTGGTAATTACTCTCTTTTGAAAATGAAACATGCAGTTGGTGGACAACTATTGAAAAAACAGTTCATAGAAGACTTTTGGAATAGGAATACATCAAAAAGCGTACAATACAGAACCTCATTTTATTGATGGAAGACAGTATATTTAAAGTAAGTCAGCAAAATGGAGCAATAATCAAGTATTATTTTTTTTTATTCTTGTTCTACTAAAAATTAAAGAACTACTGCTCTTAAACTTTTGACGCACTCATTTTTGTTCTTTTAAAAATTTCTATTATTTGAGACGAATTTTAAAGTATAAATATGTTAATTTTTTTTCAAAACTACAATTTATAGGTCATGTGCAAAGGAAAGTAACTTTCAGTCAATAATAAAATTTTATTTTGAAATTTTATGTTGTGCTTAAACTTTTGACACGCACTGTATATGTATATTTATAGACAAAGAGCCCGCTAAAGACCGATGTCACCTTAATAATTTGTGAACAGCAAGAACTATAGTCGTAAATATGAGGTCTAGGTATAATAAAGTTGCCATGCGCTACTGAATGAAGCCACCTGAGGCGCCATCTCGTGAAGGATTGCAGAGTTAGCATTCTATATTGAAAACGGAAAGGGATAGAAAAAAGTGATTTACAAAGTTGTAGAGCATCATAAATTTTGTACGAAAAGATAACTTGTGGACATTAATGCAAAGAATAGAACGGTAAAAACGCGTATTTGTTTTTTCGTGTATTCCTAAACTGTGACGTCACGAAACTTGAACGGAAGGAGGAATGATTATGTTTCAGATAAATGTGCATTCTGATGCACTTGCAGCTGACGGTGTGAAGTTTGAACATCTCAAATAAAGGTATATTGTTATAACTAGTTGGTTTTTTTCTTTCTAAGATCGTCTTGTCTCGTCAGAGTGCAGCAAATCACGAAAAAACAAATGCGCGTTTTAACCGTACTTGTCTTTGATTAATGCCCGCAAGGTGTCTTTTTGCACTAAATCTATGATTCTCTACAATTTTGTAAATCACCTTTTTCCCCTATCTGTTTCCGTTTTCGAGATAGGAATTCTAACTCAACAAATTTCCACCAGGTGTCGCAGTAGGCGGTTTCATTCAGTAGCACATGGCTACTTTACTATACCCCATTTTATGACTATAGCTCTTGCCATTCAGATATTATTGAGGTGACAGCGGACTTTAGCGGGCACACTGTACAAGTAAAAGTGTACGTATTAATATTAATTTTTATCGAGTATTGGTGATTTATCCGTAAGAGCATTAATTCGCAATGGTAAAATATTTTCTACAGAAATAGGTATGTATTTTATGAATCGTCTTAAGTAGTTTCTATTATAACTCATTATAGTTAAATTTAATTACTTTGAATTTACTCAAATCACTCAGATGATGTACATATTTTTTAACAATTCTTTTTATATTTTTCTTGTTCACTTTTGCGTCATTTAATATTCAGTAGTTCACAAGCATACATATTAATCAAAGGATATTTCTTTAAAACATTTCCTCATCACATATTGCATCTTAAGCCGTGACAGCAGTAATAATTTCTACATATACACTGTTTAAAATTTCTTTCTCTTCCCTTATCAATTATGAATGAGGTATTTTTGAAAACTATCTGAACACAAGTTATGTTATCATATTCGACATTATCTTCATACAGAATTCATAAGTTCATGATGGTATTACTTAAAATCAGTGTCACAGTTTTATCCTTAAAGGCTTAGAATGGTAGATAAGATAAAACATTTTTATGCAGTGATCTTATGTATTATCCTACGGATGATTTTTTACGCTTTTCCAGCAACCTAAATAAAGTCCATAAGATACATAATTTTATTAGACTGATTCACAAAATCTTTTGAGTATTTTTATTTTGACTCAAAAGAAATCTTAATTAGGATTTTTCCTACTCGTTTTTAAGCATTAAGTTGTTGAACTGATATCGCATTAAAATATATTAAAGTATCATGCTTATATCATAAAACAATAAATTTTTATGAAGACATATTATTTTTATACAACAGATTTTAATTGATGATTGTTTCATTTCAGAATTAGTATAATTTAGTTTCACGCTGCGTACACTGTAATTCGAAATGTCTTAAATTCAGACATTTAAGTGTCTGAAACGGAGTGTTCAATTTTCAGACATTTTAAAATGTCTGAATTTTTTCAGACACGTTTTGCGTCTGAATTTTAGACACTTCAAACGTCTGAATCGCAGCCATTTTTTAAAGCATTATACGTAGCCATGTTTGACCACGTTGATCCTGGAAAAATATATGGCCATTATTCTGCCCCCCTCACACACAGCCTGATTTTAGGGGCTCCAAAATATGGTATTCATAAAGCTATGGTATTTTCATAAAGCTGATAATTGAAATCTTTTTCGACATTGTACTGATTATAATCAATATTTTGAATTTATAGAGTAGAATAAGATTAAAAATTAAAATATTTGTCACAATACAGTAAAACCTCTCAATAGTAGGCACCTTAGAACCGTGGAATTTGTTCGCCATTCGGAAGTGTCTGTTTTTCTGAGGTAAAAAAATATAAAATATGTGCATGTTGTTAATAAAAAATGTGCTTCTTAAATAGTTGTGTCCTCTATGTAGGAGTGTCCGTTATGGAGATTTTACAACAAAACTTTCATAGGACAATTTTCTTCAGCGAACACTGACCTTTTTCAATATAAATACATTTTTTTTACCTCATAAAAGCGAACACAATCGAATAGCAGGCAAATTCAACGTTCCAAAACGCGTTCAATTCGCGAGGTGGCCGCGATTGAGAGTTTTTACTGTATTTATTTTTTTATTTAGTTTTTAATCTAATTCTACTTTTAAAGTTCAAAATGCTGATTATAATCAATACAATGTTGAAACACATTTAAAATATAAGCTTAAAAAAAATCTATATCGAATTTTGAGCACGTAAAATCGTAGGGGGGGGGGTTCTGCCCATGCTTTAATCAGGCCCTCCTTCTGGAAAAAGTCCAACCCTGTATTATGATTCGATAAATGTACGTGTCAGTTTTAAGTGCAAAATCTAGCTATATGCAAATAAATATTTTATAAAAATCTACCTCTTTACTTTGTATTCATTTTTAATTTCAAATTACTTTTTTACTAAAAATAATCAAAAAATCAATATTATATAATTATTTCAAATGAAATATATCTGTATATTTTTACCGCATTCTTACAGTTACGTTAACGGTACATGATTACATGAATTTAAGAATCTAAAAATAATCATTAAAATTTAACAAAGTGACTAGAGATAACGCGAGATCCTTTTTCTAAATCTTTAAGTAAGATTTGTTGACATCAACAAATTTTTTTCTGCTTCAACGTCTACATTAGTGACGTCAATTTCCGTTCAAACAATCAAATCGTGAAGCTGTGGTTTTGACTTTTGAATCATTGATGTTGAAAATTAAAAAAGATTATATGTTGACTATTTTCAGTATGGCAAATGGGATATTTCTAAAATACTCGGAAACACTAAAATTATAGCAAAGGGAAATCCTTTAATTAGAATGACCGGATTTAATGAGTTTTATCAGTCAAAACATTTTAAAATAAATAAATGAACACAAGTAATTCGCTGTATTAAATATATGGGGGAATCAATGAATGGAAGGATGTTCGAACTATATTCTTTTTTAAAATTTATGATGTACACGCTATGAGGCAGAAGAAAACTTCATTAGACAAGAAAAGCATAAATAATAAATAAAAGCAGCTATTAACAGGAATGTTTACTATAAATGCTTTTGAATTCCAGTACATACACATAATAAATCTATCAAAAATGTAAAAATCGATGTAAGCATTACAAATGCTGCCGCATTAAATGCTTATAAAAATATTGTATACATAAATAAATAATTAAAAAGGGTACTTCAGACTAATAATTACACCAAAAAAATACTATTAAGGTAGTCTTGATGGTAATTAAGAAGTATGAGCCAATCAACAGGCGATGTCACTGCGATTTTTAAAGTAATGGCTACATAAGAAAAGGCTTAGGAAGGTGTAAAATTAATAAATTCAGTAACCGCTAATATACACCATGCAAACACACCAAAATTTATTTTAAAGATAACATTGGATAGAAAATAATACAGAAATATGATTGCAGATGATTTGAAGAGTAGAAATTTAAATATTAGCAAAATAAAATTTTAACATGGAAATACCATAGTCAAAATGCTTTGAACATATTTTGGCATAACTCAGGAACTAATAAAGCTATAGACTCGTGTGAGGTCTCCACTTAAAGAGAAAATAATCACAGAGAGGTTTAAATACATAGTTAAGACCCCACTTACCTGGGGAAAGGTCCGATTATTCCAAAAGCACATTCGCCCAGAGGACGTCCGGATTGGAGGCTACGTTAGTATCCGTTAGTTAGGCAGACTTTGATATTTAAAAAATAAAATCCCCTTCCACATCCGGCTAGCTCTGTTAAAAGAATGGAAAATTTCCATCCTGAAATCATAGTCCGCCAGACAACAGTTCTCTTTACAAATTTGACGAGATGAAGAACACTATATTAGTTTTATAGATAAATATTAATACGGAGTACCACTATGTCGATAGAAATTAAATCCCGGAACTTCACATTCCGCAAAAAACAATCAAATCAAAATAAATTATTAGTTAAAATGTACGCGTACATAAAAACAAGCATTCAGTTTGAATTACAAACGAACATCGAGTTCGAAAGGAAGACGCATGTGCAACTGAGAGTGCTCCCTGGTGAATGCGGAGCGGAGTTATAAAGTGTCTTAAAATTAGACACTTGCAGATTTTTTAGACACTTTTATCAGTTCGTGTACACTATGATCATAGTAAGACACTTGGGTGTTTTAAATTAAGACATCTATTGTGACTGAATTTTCAGATTCAGACACTTAAGTGTCTGAAATTCTTTTTCAGTCACATATGTATCTTAATTTAAGACGCCTTTATTTGCAGTGTATGTTCCTTACTTGCAATAGCACTGTTTCACCGAATATCATCGCAGGCAATTATTATTATATGCAAGATTAAAAATCCGAGGTTTACTATTCGGATACTGTGTGCACAAAAGCTAAGGACAATGCGCACATCCGTACTTGGCGCTTTTAAAATTTCCTTATATTCTAATTCATTTATATTTAAAATCATATGAAATCATAAAATAAGTGTGGACAGTCAGATTAATCAAAGACAAAAATGCTGTTTTCAGCGTTGAAGAAGGGCTTAGTATTTAAACTAATGGCTTAGATGACTTAACCCATATTGGACCGCTGTTCTATAAATAGGACAGCTAATAAAACATTTTTCAAAATAAAATTGGTAAGGATTTTCTGGATGCATTTTGCTATGACCTCTTTAAAATACTTAAAAGTATAACGTATAAACAAAAAAACAAGTAACCAATTAAAATTTAATAGAAAACTAGTTGGATGTGCCAATCCCAAAACTTTCTTCTATCTTATACATCTTAATATTTCAAAACCTAGTTACACATATTAATACTTCAATATTATTAGTTCAATACTATACCAACTTTGATTTTCATCTTAAATTTCTGCTCGTCAATTAAACGGACTAAAAATGAGTTAATCTATATCACGATATTTGTTAAAATTATTAATTTTTCCTTATTCTGTCGTTATCAGCTGATTGCGAATAGCCGGCATAGCAGGAAGCGAGTTCCCGCCGCTGCATGAGCCGCCGATGCACAATAGAACTACGAAAAATCAAGAAAAGTATACAAAAATCGCTAGCACGGAGCCCCTTTACCGCACAACATTTCCAAATTCAAGGAGAACCTGTTGGCCAAAGCCAAAAACAAGCACAAACATTTTGGTTCAATTGTATGCATAATTTTATACGCTGTTCGATGGTACAATAATGCAAAAGGCACAGAGATCGGAATTATAGAGCCCCCTTCTTTCGGAATTTTTTCAAGTTCAGGGAGGACTTGTTTGCCATAGCCAGAAACATGCACAAAAAATTTGGTTCAATTATACGGATAACTTCATACACTTTTCGATGGTACAATAATGAAAATGGTACAGACATCGCAATTATAGTGCCCCCTTCCGGCAGAATTTTTCCACATTCAGGGAGGACCTTCGTGACATGACCAAAAATAAACACATAAAATTTGGTTCAATTCTATGCATAACTTCATACACTTTTCGGCGGTACAATATTCAAAATGGCACAAAAATTGTACAAAAATCGCTATTACAGCACCCTCTACGAGCGATTTTTTTACAAATTAAGGGAGGACCTCCTTGCCATAGCCAAGAACTTAAATTTTTTTTTTGGTTCAATTCTATGCATAACTTCATACACTTTTCGATGGTGCAATATTCAAAATCGCACAAAAATCGCTATTATAGCGCCCCCTAACGGCGAATTTTTTGCAAATTCATGGAGGACCTGCTTGCCATATCCAAAAACTTAAAATAAAAATTTGGTTTAATTCTATGCATAACTTCATACACTTTTGGACGGTACAATATTCAAAATCGCACAAAAATCGCTATTACAGCGCCCCTACCGGCGAATTTTTTCCAAATTCAGGGAGGACCTGCTTGCCATAGCCAAAAACTTAAAATAAAAATTTGGTTTAATTCTATGCATAACTTCATACACTTTTGGACGGTACAATATTCAAAATCGCACAAAAATCGCTATTACAGCGCCCCGTACCGGCGAATTTTTTCCAAATTCAGAGAGGACCTGCTTGCCATAGCCAAAAACTTAAACTAAAAATTTGGTTCAATTCTATGCATAACTCCATACACTTTTGGATGGTACAATATTCAAAATCGCACAAAAATTGTTATATCAGCGCCCCCTACCGGCGATTTTTTTCCAAATTCCGGGAGGACCTGCTTGTCATATCCAAAAACTTAAACTAAAAATTTGGTTCAACTCTATGCATAACTCCATACACTTTTGGATGGTACAATATTCAAAATCGCACAAAAATTGTTATATCAGCGCCCCCTACCGGGGAATTTTTTCCAAATTCCGAGAGGACATGCTTGCCATAGCCAAAAACTTATAATAAAATTTTGGTTTAATTCTATGCATAACTAGTTACACTTTTTGATGGTACAATGGCGACAGACAGACGGACGGACGGACAGACGGGCACACACAGACAGACATTTTCTAGAAACATGTTTTTTGGAATCTCTGACCCCTAAAACATGCAAATCCGTCGAAAACCGGAAGTCGAAAAAAATTTCGATTACAATACTTTCTTCTATTGAAGATAGAAGAAAGTAAAAATCTATTTAAAAAATCCTTTAAAAATTGTGATCTTATAATCTAGAATTTTACCGTTATTATTATATTTTTATTGGAGAAATCATAGAGTATTTTTGTACAATATAAACTGTATTTTTAAAATAAAATAAAATATTTACTCATAAAATTAGTTTATGTATGCATTTTATATATCCTTACTATGTGTCCTACTAATATGTCCTGTTTAGAAGACAGCTAGTTACTTAAAAAATTAAAAACTTTTTTTCAAAATTTTGCTAGTATCCACTTAATTACACCATAGTAATGATATAATCGAAGTTTTAAAAATTTTGAAAAATAGTTAATCGGTGTGGTCCAATATGGGTTAAAAAATAATGTTAGACAAAGTATTATATCTAGATCTAAACAAAGAAAATATATTAAAAAATCGAACGATTCGAAACAGCTGTTTGCTGCTTTTCATGTATTATTTGTGCATTTTAAATGTTGGCTTTTCTGCTTTTTACTTTCTTCTATCTTCAATAGAAGAAAGTATTGTAATCGAAATTTTTTTCGACTTCTGGTTTTCGACGGATTTGCATGTTTTAGGGGTCAGAGATCCCCAAAAACATGTTTATAGAAAATGTCTGTCTGTCTGTGTGTCCGTCTGTCCGTCTGTCCGTCCGTCCGTCTGTCCATCTGTCCGTCTGTCTGTCGCCATTGTACCATCAAAAAGTGTATGAAGTTATGTATAGAATTAAACCAAAATTTTATTATAAGTTTTTGGCTATGGCAAGCAGGTCCTCCCGGAATTTGGAAAAAATTCGCCGGTAGGGGCCGCTGATATAACAATTTATGTGCGATTTTGAATATTGTACCATCCAAAAGTGTATGTAGTTATGCATAGAATTGAACCAAATTTTTAGTTTAAGCTTTTGGATATGACAAGCAGGTCCTCCCTGAATTTGGAAAAAATTCGCCGGTAGGGGGCGCTGTAAATGCGTTTTTTGTGCGATTTTGAATATTGTACCATCGAAAAGTGTATGAAGTTATGCATAGAATTGAACCAAATTTTTATTTTAAGTTTTTGGCTATGGCAAGCAGGTCCTCCCTGAAATTGGAAAAAATTCGCCGGTAGGGGGCGCTGTAATAGCGATTTTGTGCGATTTTGAATATTGTACCGTCCAAAAGTGTATGAAGTTATGCATAGAATTAAACCAAATTTTTATTTTAAGTTTTTGGCTATGGCAAGCAGGTCCTCCCTGAATTTGGAAAAAAATTCGCCGGTAGGGGGCGCTGTAATAGCGATTTTTGTGCGATTTTGAATATTGTACCGTCCAAAAGTGTATGAAGGTATGCATAGAATTAAACCAAATTTTTATTTTAAGTTTTTGGATATGGCAAGCAGGTCCTCCATGAATTTGCAAAAAATTCGCCGTTAAGGGGCGATATAATAGCGATTTTTGTGCGATTTTGAATATTGCACCATCGAAAAGTGTATGAAGTTATGCATAGAATTGAACCAAAAAAAAAAATTAAGTTCTTGGCTATGGCAAGGAGGTCCTCCCTTAATTTGTAAAAAAATCGCTCGTAGAGGGCGCTGTAATAGCGATTTTTGTACAATTTTTGTGCCATTTTGAATATTGTACCGCCGAAAAGTGTATGAAGTTATACATAGAATTGAACCAAATTTTATGTGTTTATTTTTGGTCATGTCACGAAGGTCCTCCCTGAATTTGGAATAATTCTGCTGGAAGAGGGCACTATAATTGCGATGTCTGTACCATTTTCATTATTGTAAAATCGAAAAGTGTATGAAGTTATCCATATAATTGAACCAAATTTTTTGTGCATGTTTCTGGCTATGGCAAACAAGTCCTCCCTGAACTTGAAAAAATTCCGAAAGAAGGGGGCGCTATAATTCCGATCTCTGTGCCATTTTCATTATTGTACCATCGAACAGCGTATAAAATTATGCATACAATTGAACCAAAATGTTTGTGCTTGTTTTTGGCTTTGGCCAACAGGCTCTCCTTGAATTTGGAAATATTGCGCGGTAAAGGGGCTCCGTGCTAGCGATTTTTGTATACTTTTCTTGATTTTTCGTAGTTCTATTGTGCATCGGCGGCTCATGCAGCGGCGTGAACTCGCTTCCTGCTATGCCGGCTATTCGCAAACAGCTGATAACGACAGAATAAGGAAAAATTAATAATTTTAACAAATATCATGATATAGATTAACTCGTTTTTAGTCCGTTTAATTGACTTGAGCAGAAATTTAAGATGAAAATCAAAGTTGGTATAGTATTGAACTAATAATATTGAAGTATTAACATGTGTAACTAGGTTTTGAAATATTAAGATGTATAAGATAGAAGAAAGTTTTGGGATTGGCACATCCAACTACAGTGGAACCCGGTTAAGACGCGTTTCAAGGGATTGGACAAAAGTCGCGTATTAAGCGGGATCGCGTATTAAACGTGATTTGTATCATGTTGCAGGAACTGGGCTTATTTACACATTTAATTGTCTAAATGAACTTTTGAACTTTCGTTTATATGTTTACGTTTGAAAATTGTGTCTTTTACATGTGTTTAGTTTAAAATTAAATTGTATTCAACTTTAACTCCTTGTTTCTTTTTATATGACTGAATGGAATAAAAAAGGAAAATAAATGTGGATTCCAACCTGGTTTTGTTGTCGATTTGTACTTTGCAAGCAAAAATAAAACAACAAAAATATTTTTCCTACTACACTAAAAATTTTTTAACAAAAAGAATAAAATATTAAAACTTTGAAGCACAACCCATTTTTAAAAATCAAATTTTGTACTTGTATTAATAAGTACCATTATAATTGACCCTTCTTTTTAATATAAGAAGAAACTATTTTTATTAATCTTCGTGTACATAATATTGTTAGCATAACAAAAAGTAAAGAAAACATAAAAGAACTATCCAATCGCAGTCGTATTTATTTCATCTTTACGAGTTTCATTTTTTGTTGCCTATAACATGCATTATAAAACATAGTAGTGATTTAACGTACATTTAAAAGCTCACTAACAACAGGCATGGTTATCTCTAATCATAATAATTTTTATGATGTATCTGAGTAACCTGAATTCGTCTATATCTCTCTTACTACTGTAAAAACATACACGAAGCGAGAGGCAAAGAATGTTAGAAGGCGGAATCAAAGAAGAATTGCAGTTTTACTAATTTAGCGGGGCTTTGTTTTATTCAAATATCTACCACTATTTCTGATTAGTAATTTTTGCGTTAATTAATCTGTTATTAAATAAAGTAAATAATACTATTCGAAAACAGTGTTTTTTATCTGAATAAAAATAATCTGCAAAATTGCCAACACTTGAGAAGAGAGACGGAATTCGCATCTTGATCAATGAATCCGCGTCTTAAGCGTGATTATTTTTCCTCAAAGGACCAAAAATTTATCGCGTATTAAGGGGGTTCGCGTAATAACCATTCGCGTATTAAACGTGATATTTTTACATTAGTCTTATGAGTGATATTCAAGGGATCGAAAAAAATCCGTGTATTAAGCGGGATCGCGTATTAACCGTGAGCGTCTTAACCGGGTTCGACTGTAGTTAATATTGTTGCACAAGGGCTTTATTTGCTATTTTTATAAAGAAAATATAGGCTAATTTGTCAAAGGACACACAAGATGTGTAACAGAAAACCTTGAAGAATTGTAAAAGCAACTCAATCAGGAAATGAATTTGGAAATAATCAGTGCTCATCAGGTGAAGAGGAAGACAAGGACAAATAGGAAAGAATACCAACAGATGGCATAGAAAAATGATGCATTACTGGAAAGAGTTTCATTCGTTGTATACAAAGTGGTATCCCTACATAACTGAAATGAGCAAGCTTGCGCCTTAATTGTTGGGTTCTGGGAAAAGTTTTATCAGCTTTGTCCTGATTCTGCCCTTCTCGGAACGGGTTACTTTTTCGTAATGCGCCGACGAAGTGATATTTTCCAATTCTGCCCCTAACGTGTTGGAATTATTTCCCATTCACCGGGGTTGCTTCGTCGTAATTCATCCCGACTGCAATCAGCAGCCGGAAAGCATTACTTGGGTCGGTTTAAGATGGCGTCTCTGTATACCAAGAGATATGCATCTCTTGTAAATGAGGAGAGATAGACCTAATTTTTGTTAAATGTATATTCGCATTGTACTATTGTTATTATTATTATTCAGTTTTGTTAGGTTCATTACTGGAAATAGTTTTACCTTAAATTAAATGTAAATTAATCGTGGGTGAAGCATAGTTTTTCAATTATTTGGCTAATACAGCTTGTATTTTAAAACTTATATTAAAAAAAAAAAAAATGCTAAAATATATTTTTGAGGTTAAAACTTATTGCACTAATCCAAAAGTGCAATTACGAATAATTTTTGCTTAAATAATCCCTTGATTTTGATCTAAACAATAAAAAATATATAATAATGTATATATACATAATGTATAATATATAATGTTATATAATGTAACATAATTATGAGTGAAACTTAATTTTCCAATTATTTGGCTGATAAAGCTTGTCTTTTAAAGCTTGTATTCAAAATAATAATAATAATAATAATCCTAAATAATACATTTGGGAAGATTAAAACTTATTGTACTAATCCAAAAATGTAATTACAAATACTTTTTGTATAAATAATTTCTTGATTTTACTCTAAATAATAATAAATATTATATCATTGTAAATGTAAGATAATCACGACTGAAGCATAATTTTTGAATTATATTTGACTGATATAGCTGGTATTTTAAAGCTCGTATTAAAAAAAAAAAAATAAAAAATAAATAACCTTCTTGCTGAAATATATTTTTGAGAAGATTAAAACTTGTTGTAATCCAAAAGTATAATTACAAATAGTTTTTGCTTAAATCCGTTTATTTTATTCTAATAATAAAAATTAAAATATAAATGTATAATAATTATGAGGAAGCATAAAGTTTCAATTAATTGGTCTAGAGATTTAGCATAGCTTGTATTTTAAAACTTGTATACATAAAAAAAGCTTGTATTAAAAAAGTTAGTATAATAAAGTGTAATTACATAAAAAAAAAAAAAAACCTTCATGGTAAAATATATTTTTGAGAAGATTAAAACTTGCTGTATTAATTCAAGAGAGCATTTACAAATAGTTTTTGTTTAAATAATTCCTTGATTTTTCTTTAAATAACAATAAAAAAATATGTACCGTATTTTATGGAAGAAACGCCACACCCGTCGTAAACGCCGCACTCCTCAAATTGGCCTGAATGCACTTAAAAATATCGTAAACGTACCGCATCCATCGGAACGCAACTTTTGTCGACAGCGTCACATTGACCTAATTTTAATCAAAGCTTTCTGAGCAGTGTAGGATGCCTCGTTCTTAATATCTTAAGATGTGTATAGTTTTATTTAAAATATTTCAATCCGATTTTAAGTATTTTTGTGAATTTTTAAATTAAGGAAACTCAGTTGGTAATTAAAGAACATCGTAAACGCCGCACTTAGAAAAAAAATAAACTTTTAATCTCGTAAACGCCGCGGCGTTTCTTCCATAAAATACGGTAATTGTAAAATAATTATGAGTATGCATTATTTTTCAATTATTTGGCTGATACAGTTTGTATTTTAAAACTTGTAAAAAAGAAAAGAAAAAGAAAGCTTGTATTGAAAAAATTAGTTTAATAAAGCGTACTCACATAAAAAAAAAGACTTTATGATAAATTTATATTTGAATTAATACAGTAAGTTTTAATCTTCACAAAAGAGTAATTACAAATAGTTTTTGTTTAAATAATCCCTCGATTTTAATCTAAATATTAATAAAAAATTATATACCGTATATATTCGCGCATAAGTCGACCCCCCCCCCCCCTTCTCCCAATTCTTAAGCAAAATTTTGAAAAAAATTTAATTTTCGTGTATAAGTCGAACCACATTTCTAGTAGCATGTTGAAAAATAATTTGTAATCGAGGATAGAAAAATTTAATAAATTTTCATTAAATTAGTAAATTTTTTACGTTTCTAATCAGATTTTTTTTTAATTCAACGTTTTAAACCTGTATAATTATATATAACCGAAGAAGCTTAAACTATTTTGAAACCTATTCACATCAATTCAATTATACTTAAAAAGATAAAATTCTTTCAAAAATCCATTCAGGCATTATTTACAAGGGTAAACAACTTCTTAGACTGCTAAAATATAGTACTTCTTTGTATTATAGGAATTTTAACCTTTAACTGATGGGACTAAAATTTGTCACACAACTGATGTGATCCGGTCTCTCAGACCCCTCGAATAAAATGAATAAAAGAAATAACTCAAATGGTTGAATTAATTAAATTTTGTCCTAACAGTATCGTTGTACTTCTCTTAGGAGCATGTGAATTAAATTGCATCAAAAAAGTATTTTATTCATGTTATTTTACTTCCGTACAGAAAAGTAAAAAGCTGTAAAAGTGTTTACAGCTGGGAGTCGTGGGGTCTGGGAGACCGAGTGACATCAGTTAAAGGTTAAGAAAGATATCTAGAAGCATTTTCAAGTTGGACTCTTTTTAAAAAGGGGATTAAAATGCTGAAAGGAATATATTGAAGGGTTTTTTGTCCCACGAGAAAATGGGTGGAAAACAATTACAGGGGCATTGAGCTTTGTTTGTCAGTCACTTGGAAATGACCATTGTCCGCTTTTATCTCTCATGTAATTACTTAAAAGACTGAAAAAAAAAAAAACAATCGCAGTAGTCTGTGATTTTTTTTTTTTTTTTTTTTTTTTTTTTTTTTTACTTTCTCGTGTATAAGTCGATCCCCCATTTTCAACGCCCAAATTTTGTCTAAAATTCATCGACTTATACACGAGTATATACGGTAATTGTGAATGTAAAATAATTATTATGCGTGAAACATAAATTTTCAATTATTTGGCTGATATAACTTTTATTTTAAAGCTTATATTGAAAAAAAAAACCCTTCATACTAAAATATAATTTTATAATTTTTAGAAGATTAAAAATTGTACTAATTTAAAAGTGTAATTGCAAATAGTTTTTGTTTAAATAATCCTTTAATTTTACTCTAAGTAATATTAAAAATTATATAATTGTATCATAAAACTTCGTAAAGATTATTTATAACTTACCACCTATTAAAACTTTACACACTGTTTATAGCGATATTGTATAATTCACTTTATATTAATCTATAAAAAATCAATATATAATCATAGTGCCAATTAAAGGTCTCTTTTAAAAGGTGTCGCACGTAAACACGAGATTCAGAGATTCAGATAAATAAACCGAAATAAACAGACGACATGTGTCCTTGGAAGCGATTGGTCGAAAGTCTAGCCGAAACTGGTTAACCTTGAAAGGGAGAGGTCGAACGCTGCTCCCCCATTCCGTTTGGGGCAGAATTGGAAATTGTTGAACATCGGTATGGATTACGTGAACGGGTAGTTTCCTACACGGTTTGTTCCGTGAAGGGCAGAATACTGCCACCGGGCGTTAATGTTACATCTCCGCCAGGAAATCGCATACTGTAGGACTGACGGTACGAGCTACTGAAGCACAACGCAATTACCCTGAATAAGATTTAAACATCTGGGTTAATTTAACGCATTTGTGCCTACCGTCCCATTTTTTGGGACGTTTCAAATTTTAATGAATAAGTATATTTTGCTTCATCTATATAACATGAAAATTGTATGAAGTAATTGTCTATAAATGTCTTTATCTATAACCGAGAGATGACAGCATAAGGTGGATATTTATTTGCTTAAACGAAGGCTTTTTTCGGTGTTTATAAATTTTTAATTTTTTAAGATGTCGAAATGTAAAAACTAAGTTTATTTGTATTTTTTCGATCAAGAATCCAAAAACGCAAGTCATAATCTTAGCACGTAGTCTTTTTTGAAATATGTATTTTTTTTAATTGCGAATTTAAATGTTCAAGCCTATTTTTTATGCCTTTTTGTAACGTCCAAAATATAGGGTTCTAGGCACAAATATTTTTGTTGGAGATTTAGGAGACAGTTATTTATGAAATCTCCTTTTGAAGATATTTATGAAATAAATTGTTTATAAGTCAGCAATACGATTATTCTTATTTTATTATTAATAATATTTATAACGTTATTCGTCTCTGTAAAGGAATAAATATATATATATTTTTTAGTTCATAAAAATATTAATTATCGTACATAATATACAATTTAAAAACTTCTTAAATATAAATATAGACAAAACAAATAATTATGCAAATTATTCTACTAGAAATACTCGTATGTAGTTTTTTTACATTTTATTAAATAAATACAAAAAAATAATAATAAGCGTAATTTTTTTTAGTATTTTTCCAGTTAATTTTGCAATATATTAAAGTGATTTTACCAAAACATTTGAGAAAACCAAAATTCAGGCACAAATGGGTTAAACATCATTCTTCCACTATAAACTCCATTCTTTCTCATCCAATTGGAAAGTTATCCATAGAGATATCTGATTATTTTATAAACATAGTGCAGAAAATGCAAGTGAATTACATCTTGCGTTGAAATATAAATAAAAATAATCAAAAGTCTCTAAAAATAATGTTGTATTAGAATTTTCATGATTGCAATTTTATTAGGCATTTTTGTCTTTGCATTCCAGCCAGATGTTTAGGGGTTGCACTCGAGCAAGCTATTTTACATAATGTCCAGCAAGATGATCAGAGAAGGTAATGACCCATCCGTCGAAAAATTTTCGTTTTAATTTTCTGTCATATAAATTTGGATACAGAACACGAATCATTAGATAGTAATATATGGA
Organism: Maratus speciosus; assembly: GCA_963932465.1. Classification (NCBI taxonomy): domain Eukaryota; kingdom Metazoa; phylum Arthropoda; class Arachnida; order Araneae; family Salticidae; genus Maratus; species Maratus speciosus. The sequence goes on along the minus strand of OZ010790.1, from coordinate 414,276,937 downwards.
TAATTTTGAATTTTAGATAAAATAGAAAATTTAGTTAAACTAAATATTGCAGTAATTATGTTACAGAAGAATTTTTACAACTTCGTGAGAAAACGGAAGATCATCAAATTCATTAAGAGTGGTTTATTTCTTCACCAAAATATGATTCAGAAAAGAATAAAATATAAATAAAATAAATAAAGAATTTAAAAAAGAAAGAACATCTGCTATTTTTCTTTTCTCCATGAAAACGAAGTTCATTTTATGTGCAAGAGAAATAATTAGAATTTGAAAAGGAAGGTTTTCAGAGCTAGAAAATGTTGAAATATTTTGATCACTTATTTAGAACACGAAAGCATAGGCTTTATATAAAACTTAATGTAATTTAATCAATGAATAGCGATAGAAATGGATATTAATTAAATAAAAGCAGGCAATTTCAAACTATATGTGATTTCACATCATAATGTCTGTGTCAACATTTTTGCCCTTTTAGAGTGTTACTGTTTTTCTGTGTACCGTTTTACTATATTTTTAAAGTTTTCTTTAAAATCTGGCATCATTGAGAATGGAGTAAAAGTTTCATGTAGAAATTTACGGGAAATCTTGTTTATGTTATAGAAAATTTCGGATAACAAAGGTAATCCTGCAACGAATTACCTGATGTATCACTGTTATACCTATTTTAATGAAAGATCAGGAAAATCAGAAAGAATCTTAAGGGGACAAGGGACCTTTAAAACCTTAAAAATCAATTTTTTATTTTTTGTAAATTTTACTTTAAATATTATCTAAGGGTGCATTATATGCATTATGGCAAGCATTTATCACACACAAAAAAAAAAAAAAAAAAAAAAAAAAAAAAAATATTTTTGAGAAAAAAAATGGAATTTTACGCGTCGTCTTAGAAACCTTCGAAATGCGGCTTGCGCGTTCCATATCAATGAAAATCCCCAATATTTTTTATTTGCTTTGGGACTTTGTAAAAGATCGTGTCTCTTTTCCACCGCTACCTAATGATTTGCCAAAGTTTATACACAGAATTAAAGACGTTACTAATTCCATTACTTCAGACCTGTTACCCGAATTGTGGGAAGAACTAGACTTTTAGGTTGGAAGTGGGCCGTATAACTAAAGGTGCACAAATTGATTATTTGTAAGAAAAACTAGGTTAGTTTATCTTCAATTGGATGTATGATTTATTGTAAATAGTCTAAATGAAATTGTTATAATATGCCATTGAATCTGAACATTCTTTTATGGACACACTATATAATGCTTACGAGTTATCCACAATTCCAGAAATTGTTCATTTATCTTCAGAAACCAATAGATTTTCAAGATTTAAAAAAAAAAGCATTCCTGAAACAAAAGCTTATTTTGCTGCCCTTAATTTCTGGAAATGTTTTCAAACAGTTTTTTCTTCGTATTAATCATTTCTCTTAACCCGGTATAAAAATCATATATAAAAAAGGCAATATTCTTTAGTGATACACCACAATAACATCTCTGAATCTTTTCCGAATATTACGGACAGCAAAATAAATTTATGCTTCAGAAATCTTTAAATCTTGGAAACCTATGGGATTCTAAGATTTTGGAAGATAAAGGAACAATTTTCGGAATCGTGGGCAATTCGGAACAGGTTATAATACACTTTAGTAAACTTTTACTAGGAAACAAAAACACTTCTTTCTTACCATGAAGAATGTTAACTGTTTTCAACGAAGAAAATGGGAGAAAACTTACTTTTCATGCCATGCGTGTGATTTTTCATGAAATTATATATTAAGAGGGAGGTTTTATTATAGATTAAAACATTTTCACTTTATAATTTTAAGCATACTCTTTTATTATTTCTGTTACATATACAACAACAGAATGCATATCCTTCTTCATCACGTTTTTTTTTTTCCTTCTTTCTTTTATTTCCCTTTTTTTGTGATTTATAAGAAAAAATTGTATATTTCTCATAAAAGGAAGCTGCATTTTTAATTCTGAAAAAAAGAAGAGAACTACATGATTTTTTCATTTTCCCGATATTGCTTTTGTTTAATAAAAAAAGAAGTCCCTTAACTTTAATCTTTTACGAAAACAAACAAACAAACAAACAAAAAAAAACGAGCTAAGATAAATTGTACTTTTATAAAAGAAAAACATTTAAAACCTCAAACTTTTATGAAATGTAGTTTGTCATACTTAAAAATGGTTTAATGAGATACATGGACACTTTTTTATTTTTCATTATTTCAATAGCAGAATTTTTTTATTCCATATTTATTTTTTATAGATTTATTATTATAAATTATGTAATATTTTTAAATAGAAGAAGCACTTAAAAATTACTAATACATTAAAACAGAATTTATGATACCACGTTTTTCATAAGTAAAAAAAAAAAAAAAAAAAAAAAAAAAAAAAAAAAAGATAAAACCTTAAAAACTGTTAACAAATAATTTCTAAAATAAAAGGTCATCATAATCATCAAAATATTTATTGTTGCTTCATACATTCATTTCTTTTTTTAAACTTTTGTTTCTGTATGATTTTTTTTGTAATTCAAATAGGAATCTTATTTTTAGCCATTTCAAAGCAGAAACTTTAGCCGCTATTTCTTGGGATATGGAGATGGATGTGAAAGGGTAGAGTTTTAGAAATGAAAAAAAAAAAAAAAAAAAGTCAAAATATGTTATCTTAATATTTTACTGTAAGGAGGCTCTAGATGTATATTTTGATCTACTAAAAAACAACTTTTCAAAAGTAAAAAAAAGCCAAGCAAAAAAAAGAAAAGAAAAAAGGGGGAAAGTTGTGGCTAAAAAATAGTGTGATATCAAATTTCCAAGCTAATATTATGGTACTTATTTAACATTTTTTATTAAAAATTTACCATATGTAAGTCGAGTACCTAAATATGCGTTGATAGAAAGCCTTTTCTCCTTTACTAAATACATCATAACGTGTTTCTGAAAATTAATTTTTTTTTAATTATGCATGATGGGCTTGGCGGCCATCTTTCCATATTTTACACAATTTTCTAAGCACACAAGTACATTGTTAAGATCGGAAATTCGAAATTGTTGCTAAAGCAAACATTTTATGCTTTTAATTTATGGAAATGAGTGCCTAGAAATGTGTATCTTAAAATAAAGTTGAAGTAACTCCAGGTTTCATCTTATGATTCTCTTTTTTCGGAGGGGGTTAATTAATTAGTTAAAGCAGTAAAAATCAATTTGTTTTTTTTTTCTTCAAAATAAAAGACTTTCTTAATTTATCTGTCTGTAGCCAAAACTAGAAGTTCAAAATTCTTAATAATGCAAACATATTACGAGCTTGTCTGCTTAGAAATGTGTGTAAAATATGGAAAGATGGCCGCCAAGCCCATCATGCATAATTAAAAAAAAATAATTTTCAGAAACACGTTATGATGTATTTAGTAAAGTAGAAAAGGCTTTCTATCAACGCATATTTAGGTACTCGACTTACATATGGTAAATTTTTAATAAAAAATGTTAAATAAGTACCATAATATTAGCTTGGAAATTTGATATCACACTATTTTTTAGCCACAACTTTCCCCCTTTTTTCTTTTCTTTTTTTTGCTTGGCTTTTTTTTTACTTTTGAAAAGTTGTTTTTTAGTAGATATCAGTTCTTTTTTTTAAACAGATTATATATAATTGAAATAATTCTACTCGCTAAAATTAGTCCTTGTTTAGCCTTTATAAGCAGGGAACAAACACAATAGTATACACTTTGTTTACCTATCATTCATTTTTTAGAGTAATTAATAATTTAAAAGTAACGAAAGTCAATTTCTTCTTTCAAAGTATCAGTCTTTCTCAATTTATATCACCTTAAAATTTTCTATGAAGGATGAAAATTTAGTAAAAATCAAATAGAGTCAAAATAATATATATATTAACAGTTAGTCTGTCAGTTAATTGTTTGTTCTAACTTTTTTTGTTGACGGTTTTTCAAAATAAATTTATCTTTACAAATACCTACGGAAAGTCCGAGAATGAAGCCCCGCAGGCATATAAAGAATCGAAGATCTGTCTAAAGAAGTAAATCTAGCAATTCTAGACATGATGATGAATAATTTTTGATAAAAAAAAATCTAAAAATTTAAAGATATAAACTGTACATATAACTTCATCTTCATTTAGATCGTGTTATAGAGAAGAAAGAATAAATATGTAATTTTACTAAAGTCTGTTTATCCATACCTATTTGCATAAATGTGAGAATATAATTTCGTATAAAAATTCCCGTAAATATCCCGTAAAATATTTAATAGTCTATTATTAAAGCCGCATAAACATTAGAATAAAATTTTTTTGCAGTTAAAAATTGCCTGAAATCTATAGTCTTATCGTTCGTCAAATTTGTTATACGTTTTTTTAATACCCAGACACCTTTTCTAAACTCTGACAAAAGATCACAGAAATACTGAAATTATCAAAATACTTATACCTTTCTATCGTATTTCTTTTTTTGAGTGGGGGGAGGGGTGAGGAAGGGCGCTTAAGAACTTCGTTTTGTTCTTAGAATTCTGAATTAATCATTGAAAAGATCTACCTACATAAGTCTTGTTGCAGAATTTTCATTAGGTAAGAGTTGCATCAACTTATACATCATGTGAATATATTAAATTACTTTTGTAAAATACTAGATGGGAGCCATTGATATTTTCAGAGCATTTGCCTACATTTTAAACTTAAATCATTTACAACTATTCATTAATTTTCTATACGAATTAAAGAAGTCGCTGTTTCCATGGCAACTGTACCTTTCACTATTGCTTGTTTGTTTGTTTGTTTTATTGAACACATGTATATCAGATCACGTGGGGATCACGGCGGGATTCGAACCCGCCCCCACCTACGTTCTCAAGCGATTAGCTGCGTGGTGTCTTATCCACTCGGCCACGGTGGGCCACTACTGCTTTATCTAATACCCAGATACTCAAATTTAACCAGCTGCGCTTAGAATCATGCTCATAACAGAGTACATTTATATGTAAGAGTGGTGACACATATGCAAAAGTCGTGTACTCATATTCAAGTTTTTGTCCAAAGTACAGTAACTCAGTTTTCATTAATAGACGTGGAAGATTTCGATTAAACTAACCAAAAACGTTTAAAAACATTGGCTTTCTGATTTGATTTTATTCAAAATCGTCTTAACCAACCAAAGTTAATGTCCGGGATCCAGAGTGTTTACTGCAAACATAAAAAAGTTTTCAAAAATGCAGGCTTCTGATTGATCAATCTCATCGCGCTAATAGCGTAAAATCTATCTTGATCCCGGCCTATTTAACGTCCTTTAAATATTCGAGAAAGCCTTGACAAGTCAGGAAAATATCACACAAAGCAGGCAAAACAAAGAAGAAAAATCATTCATTGGCTCGTTCATATCCACGAGCCAATGAATGATTTTGTTCCTTTGCTTTGCCTGCTTTGTGTGATGTTTTTGTGACGCGTGTCAATACTTTCTCAAACATTTAGGGGGCGTTTGTTTATTTCATCACCATGAAGCTATGAAAGGAGAGGAGCAGACATGTCAATCTTCCCGTGTGAAAAACTACATAAAAAAAACGAGTTCTTTCCCCCTCTTCTGCCCTTTTCTCTCTTGATTTTGACCGATAGCAGCCCATTTAGCAGTCTCCAGTGAAAGATGCAGCTATATATGGCGGACGCAAGGGGGAGGGTGTTAGCGTGACCAATGACATAATAGGCCAGTTCATGACGTTTAAAAGTCACACGGAGTTGGATCATCTTTACACGATGATTAGTACAAAGCGGTGCGCCGATTTTTTTTGTGTCCATTGCCATGTACAGATAATCAACTCCGTGTAACATGATGAGCTGGCCACACTTAGGAACAGCTTCAAATGACGTCATCTACTTCGAGGCAAACGAAAAAGGACAGGCTACCGCGGTGCTACAGCGTCTAGAATATATAGTGTGGAAATCCAATCAGTCGATCACAGCGATATCTGCAGGATATTTCCCAAAACTCCAAGACAATTTGGTCTAGACGCTGTAACATTTTTTAAACGTTTTATTAACTTACATTTGACCTGTGTGCTTGGCGTCAAACCCGCTGTAATAATACGATGTTTACTTTGAAATTTGAAAATATATAGCAGATGTCGCTGCGATAATCTCCCTGGATTTCAGCGTCAGTGCACATTTAAGGGATACACTTTTTAGCGGTTCTTGATAGCAAATTTCCACATTATGTATTCTAGACGCTGTAGCGGTGCATTACACATGTCTCTTTCTTCTTTAAAAAATATCCTGCAGATGTCGATGCAAATGACTGTTTGGAATTCGACATCGTTGTACATTTAAGGGATTCTATACTTCAACGCTTTTTTAAGTATTGCTGGGATAGTCGATTTCTACAACATATAATCTAGACGCTATAACGGAGCTGTAGTTTCTAGAAGATATAGTTTAAAAATCGGCTTATTAAAAAAGTGCTAAAAATTGTATCCCATAAATGTTGAACGAGGCTGAACGACGAATGTCGATTACAGCGACATATGGTAATTCCAACATAACTACTTCAAAAGAAAACGTTTCGCTCAGAGACGATCTAGAAAATGTTGCTCCTATCGACATTTGTCATTCAGTATTTTTCAATATTTATGGGATTCAATTTTTAGCACCTTTTTAAAGAATTACTGGAATAGCCGGTTTCCACACTATGACCGTGATCTAGGTAGATTTTTCTGTGTTATCGTAACGAGATTGACCAATCAGAAGCCTGAACTTTTGCTAACTTTTCACTGTTTGCAAAATTGTACCTGGATCCCGGCCTATATTTCTAGACGCTATAACTGAGCTCAGGAATAGTACAGAAAGCAAACTCCGTATTTTGATACATTAAGGCCGGGATCTAATTAGGAACAAGTGTGTCTCTATAACGAAGTAGCGACATACGGCCAATAAATGTTTATTGGTAAAAGTGATAAAAACAAATCGTTAAAATTCTTTGCGAGCATGCCATTATCGTCAGGTTAATGCATGCTGAATTATTTCCCTAGTCTAATAGAGATCGTCCATACGCATATCTTCTAATGGAGGATATTCCAAATATGGGTTCGAGTCTGAAAAAGTCACGTGGTACCGGTAATTTACCCAAAGAATTTCTAACAGATAAGAAGGGAAACAGGAAACTACACTGTTAAAAATATCGTGAAAAATTACCTCAGTTCTTACAGGTTCTCTATTTTCTGACCAATGAGAACGCTACATAAACGCCTATGAAGCGTTCTCATTGGTCAGAATACAGATAGCCTTTAAAAACAGAGGTAATTTTTCACGATATTTTTAACAGTGTACTACTGCTTTCTCCCATGAACTGTTTCATTGGCTAGCGGGGATTTACATTACGTAGACGGAGCCTTCCCTTCTTTACGCTAGACGTTCTTGCCTTGACCATGTGATCATAACGTAGATTGAATATCCTCTATTCAAGAAAGCGGATTGCCGTACTTTCGACAAAAGCTTGAAATGAGCATGCCTCCTGTGCATATATCACCACTCTGTATAAAGGCTCTCTGTTATGGTGTTGTTTCTGATACAGCGCCTAGAATACCTAGTGTGGAAATATGCTATCCAAACAGTTCTAAAAATTTGTATCAATTAAATGTGCGACGATATTGCTAAAATTTCAAGTGTCGATTGCAGCGACATCTGTGGGATTTTCGTATTACTATTATTACATTGTATAGACTAGCAATTTCTTGCAGTTGTAGAAAATATCCTGCAGATGTCGCTGCGATCTGCATATTGCAGCAGTATCATTGCACATTTAAGGGATACAATATTTTAGCGCTTTTTTAAGTATTACGCGGTTAGCCGATTTCAACACTATATATTCTAGGCGCTATAGTTTCTGAGCGCTGTTGGTTAAATTTCGATATTCGTGTTTTAGAGTGAGCAATAGAGAAAAGTACTAAAACTATTGAAACAACAACTTCTTTAATATTGAAATGTATAGCAAGGGAGTTCAGAATCAATGCCTTAAATAGTTTCGAATACGCACTGTTGTTATGACATCAATACCCTTCCTGGATGTGGAAATGCAAAATTGTGTTCAACATAATTGGCAGCAATCTAGATAGATTTTTCGCTGTTAGCGAAACGAGATTCATTAATCAGAAGCTTGCACTTTTGCAAACTTTTCGCTGTTTGCAGCAATGCAGGCTATTGATTGATGAATCTCGTTTCGCTAACAGCGAAAAATCCATCTGGATCCCAGCCTAAATTTCTGTAAACATTGCACTTCATCCATGGCACTAAGAAAATGACTCAAAACTTTTATGACATAGGCCGGGATCCAGAAGCAGCAAAATTTCTCAAACATTCTGGCTTCTGATTGGTCAAACTCATTTCGCTAACAGCGAAATATCTATCTGGATCTCGGCCATAGTTTTCTTCGATGAAATCCATGCAAAAGGATAATATAAAAAAATTTAAAAGACTTCTAAAATGATTTGGCGGGTTTATCGCTGTTTGGCATAATTTATAAACTTTAAAATTAATTAACAGTTTTTCGCTAATTAAGAATAGAAAATTTGTGTTTTTAAAGCTGAATTTTACAAAAGCACGTAGATTGAGTAAATATCTGTCCAAAAATGCAATCCTTACTTTTTTATGTCCATTATTTAAGTCTCTACCTTGATTGAACCATAAATTGTGACGAAGAAAATAAATCGGTCATTTTCAGTATCTCGACGTTATTTTAAAAAATCTATATCTCTGTTTATAATTATTTTATGAGGATGCATTTGGTCTCAAATTGAAGATCTTTTCCATTAGGTCCTTCTGGTTTCTGTTTTATTTTTCTGCGATGATTGGTTCTTTTGATATGGGGAATTTTACGCTGGCATGTTTGGTTGATTTAACATGGAGAAGTTGTCATCAGTATAATAAGCAGTTATGGTGTCTTGCGTTTTATTCTTGGCGTTTGTTTGTTTGGCGAGGTTAGCATTTTTTTTTCAGCTTGGCTTGGCAGAACGACCGTCCTGCTTGATTTCGTCATTTTTTTAAACCATAAAATATGGATATTATTTATTTAGTGTAATTTTTACTTCATACCTATTCCCTTTTGCTTCTTTTTAAAAAAACGCCTGTTTCTCTATAAAATTTTTATATTTCATCTAGCAATCCTATTCTTTGCATTTTCAAAGGAGAAATCAAATTTAGTCAACATTTATTAGGATATGGTGATAAATGAAAAAGGATCCAGTTTGAGAGAATGAGAAAAAAAATTAAAGCATGTGATCGTAATATATCACTGTCAGGCAATTCTAGATATATGTTTTGATTTCGTCATTTTTTAAAGTTTAAAATATAGTTGTAAATTTTTGTAATTCCTTTTTAATTCTTTATTATAACTTTTGTGTATGATTATTTCTTACTTCACCTAGCAATCCTATTTTTGGCCTTTTCAAATCGGAATTTAAATTTGGTCTCTAATTCGTGGGATACGGAGATAAATGTGTAAAGTTCCAGTTTGAGAAATGGAAATAAACCAAAGCATGTGACTTTTATATTTTACAGTAATGAATCTCTAGATATGTATTTTCATTTCGCCATTAATTTTATAAACTCTAAAATATAGATGTAAATTTCCTTAAAATAATTTTTGAAATAGTTTTCCAATATTTATTATTGGATGATTATTGGTATGGAAATTATTATTACTCTAGTTTAAATACGCGATAATTTCAATAATAAATAACATATTTGAAAACTAAATTGCACAAAAGTAATTTAATTAATCACTGATCTCCTTAGTCAGGCAAGTGACCCTGTATTTTGTTTTACAAAATCATCTTCATCCATGGAATATTATGTACGCATGCGCAAGCTTTAGTTTAAAATATAATTTCCACTCTTAAATAATACAAAGTAAAGCCGAACCTCGATTTAACAATTGCAAAGATAATATTGAAATTATCATTAAATGTGGAATCAGTAGTTTGAAATTATCATTAAATTCGAAAACACGTTAACTTATAACTACATAAATGTTGGTTATTAAATTTTGAAAATTTACCAACCAGTAATATTTAATTTTATTTTCCTGATAACGCAATAAATATGCAGTTTTAAATATTTAAAAATATTGGTAATCGCTTTGCTTTCTTAGTTATTGTAACTGGTGACATGGATTTTTTAGTTATTCCCAAAACAATATATACATTTCTATCTGTATCAAACTCATTAAATATTTTTGCACTGCATATTATTTAACAGTTACATTAACTGGCGAAGATTTTGTGATTTTTATCATGTTCTGGGTTAGAATCATAACTTAAACTAAAAGGATTTTGCATGTTTTCGGCAAAAAAAGGTTTGAGTAATCTATGGTTCACAAATAGGATATGGGAGCCCACAAAATCTATAACGAAAAAATCTAGCTAGAAATGTGATACTAAAATGATATTTAAAATTCTTCTAAATTAATTTCTTCCTCATCAAACCAAGGCCAGCAGATAATCAAAGAGATTAAAAACTGCCAATTCTTATAAATTAAAAGGACGTTTAAATTTTTTGTTAATCTTCAAATTTATCGAAAAATAGAGAAAACTATCATTAAAACAAACATCATACAACATAGAAATAAATATAGGTAAATTCGCTCCATGAAAGTTTACCGTTAAGATTGAAGATTATTTGAGTATCTGTAAATCGCGGTTAAACTTTTCTATAAAAATTACAATTATACAGTTTTAAAAACAATCATAAAATGAAAATTTATAAAATTACTTACCAATGACACGGTTACATGGCTGAAGAACTCGAATTACAATTGCGTATATAATTTTTGCATGACAATATCTACTAATAAAAAAAAGTTTTGTTGTCTATGTGTTTGTCTGTCTGTCGGTCTGCGATAGCCAGCGAAATCTGCCAAACGTACAAGTCTGAAAATTTAGGTGAAGGTAGTCCAAGGTAATTCATGATGCAATTGAGGATCAGATTTTGAAATTTTGATAATTAGTTCAGTTAGAAATAAAAAATCATCAAAAACGCGTTCTTTTTTTAAATCAGCAAAGGAACTTTAATCCTTCAAAAACTAGTCGTATGTGACAATCCCAAAGCTTTCTTCTATCTCATACATGTTATTACTTCCTGAAAAGCCTATTAGTGCCACCTATTAAGTGATTTACACCAAAATCTAGTGATCAACAACTTATGTCAACTTCCAATTGAATCTGAAGTTTGATGAAAATCGATGCACTACTTTCTGCGATAGAAGTTTTGTGGAAATCGTAAAAAAACTGCATAGCAGCGCTACCTGTTGGGCGATTTACACCAAAACTAATAAGAACAAACCGAATCTGAAGTTTGATGAAAATTCATTGCATTAGTTCTTCAGATACAGCTACTGCGAAAATTGGGAAAAATGAAGCATAGCAGCGCCACCTCTTGCGCGATTTGCACCAAAAACTAAACATCACTGTTTTATATCAGGGAGTAACTTAATCTGAATTTTGATGAAAATTTGTGCATTAGGTCTTGAGATAGAGCTATTGCGATAATCATGAATAATGCAGCATAGCAGCGCCACCTGTTTCGCGATTTACACCCAAAAGTAATCAGCACTAGTTTATATCAAGAATTAACTTAATCTAAAGTTTTAGGAAAACCCGTGCATTAGTTCTTTAGATATAGTTTTTGCGGAAATCGTAAAAAAACGCCAGCGATTTACTCGCAAAAGTAATCAGCATTAGTTTATATCAAGTTCTAACTAAATCCAAAATTTTGTGAAATTCCGTGCATTAGTTCTTGAGATTGAGTTACCATAAAATTTGTGTCAGATACAGACTCACAGAGTGAAAGACAGACTCACAGACAAATATTTTCTAAAAACCATCAAATCGTATTCAGGACCTTCTAAAACGTACAAATCCATCGAAAAACTGAAGTCGAAATTTTTCACGCATCCAATACTTTCTTCTTGTTAAGATAGAAGAAGGTAACAACAATAATAATAATAATAATAATAATAATAATCATTAAGAAGCATCGCATTCATGCTTTTTTATTTTTCTCGTTTTAAGAACCTTGCATCAGCCCAAGTAAAGCAAATACAGAAAAACCAAATACACCAAATTAAAGACACTAATTTGCTTTTCCAAACGCAACCTATGGTTTTAAAAATATTTATATTAACTTTTGAGAAAAAAAAAATTTCTTTTCTATACGCCGTTTCGCAATTTTAACGATTTCCAAAGTATCAACGATTCTCATAAAGCTAAGAACAAAATAAAAACCAGGCAATATCTACGTTTATTCTCATTTCGAAATCTGCATTATTAAACTTTTTAAAAGTTCTTTTCCTAAAGTCACTTTTAAGATTTGCACGATTTCTACAATTTTTAATAACCCGAATTTTGTTTTCTAATCCAGCTACAAAAAAAAAAAAAAAAAAAACTAAAAATAACGGGCTATATAAACGTTCATTCCCATATAGAGATCTTCAAGTTGTTTCGAAAAATATGAATATTAACCTTTTGAAAAAAATCCATTTCTGAAAGTCACGCGAATTTCGTATTTTTATGTAAGTTTAAAAATCGAAATCGACTTCGGAAATTAAAGTACGAACAAACCAAACATACAAGCCATATCAATCAATGTTCATTTACTTTACAACTACGCCTTAGGTATTAAATAATACCAATATTAACTATTTAAAAAACGGTCGTTTCCGTAAGTCACTTTCGCAGTGTTTTTTGCAGTGTTTAACGTTCTCACTTGGAGTTTTAGATCTAAATACGAAAAAAAAATGCTCATGCTTATTGAGCGTACATTCAAAGACGTTTTTGGCTTCAAAAAAATTTATTTCCGAAAGTCCCTTTTGACGAATTTCATATTCACTTTCTCACATAAGATTTCAAATAGACACATATTATTATTAAAAAAAAAAAAAAAAAAAACACTTAATTATTTTATACAAGCGCTCTGAAATTTTCATACAATGTAGGTACTAAGCATTTAGATAATGAAGCCGTATAATTTATTTTTAGAAACTTTTCGATTTAGGGAAAAACGATCTGTTTGAAAAGAAAACATTTTCCGATAAGGTTAATATTCCATAAGCTTAGTTACAGTTATAACGAAAACTTATTTTTCCGCTATTACTTTACAATCTTAATACCCTAAACTAAGCTTTCAGCTGTTGTTCCAGTGAAATTGTGGTTCAGATATAATAATATTTAGTGGTAAAATATTTGCAATTAAAAAAATTCCGTAGAATTTCCATCTGTGAAGAAAAAAAAAAAGGTTAGAACGAAAACATTACTTTTACAACTAAATATTAATATTTCAGCACGAAAATTATTCATAGGCTCTTGTAATATTATATTTGCAACTTAAAATGTCAAAGCGTTTAAACTATAATATTTTTAAAAATATAAAATGACTCGATTTGGGAAATAAAAGTGAGAAGAAAACACTTTTGATCTGCAAAAGGCCCTACATTACTAGCTTCGTTTGGAAAGATTTCCACTTAATTATATGAGTTCCTTCAACAGCGATTTTTGGTACATTTAAATTCAGACTATGTCCTACTTTTGTTTAAATATATAAAATATATGCAGAATCGTGCTTGCGTAGCAGTCTAGTTGCACTCGTACTTGCGTAGCACTCCAGGTGCACGCTGCCGAAGTCAATGGGGCCTCCAACTAACTTTGTTTGGATAGATTTTCCTTTTAAATCATATAGAATCGAGAGTGTACATTAATGAAAGTAGTGAGAGACTCTGCATTAGGATTTTTTAAAATTTTTTTCGGTTAAATATATAAAATAATTCAACGTGTATTTTTGGTGATATTTAAGGTTATTATCACGGATGTGGGCTAAACCGGGAGGAGAGAGGGTTAGCTAGTATATTGTAAAATAATAGTTATTGTTAAAAAAATAAAAATATAATGGCATATGCATTTTCTAGAGAAAAGAGTTTAAAACGAAGTTAACACTAATAATAGCCGAAAGAATCCTCAAAGATTTCGCAACTTACTCCACCTTTTTTCATTCTAATAATATCAGGGGTTTAAGCGCGTAGTTCGATTACGTGTCTGCTAAATTTGTGTTTTATTTATATTATATTATTTATTTATGAATGATGTCTTAATTTCGTTCTGGAATATTAGCCGGAAACAGAGGCTAAACTATTTTTATTGTTTTTAAGTTCGAACGGGTTAATATTTCGTAATCGAGTAGCACGCGTTAGAGATAGATTTAAAAATGATTCGTGCTTGAAAGTTATTTTAAAAATCATACACAATCTGAAAACTGAGATATAGGTTTCAAACAATTTATATTTCAAAATTCATTTTTTTCCCTTTAGGACGGTGTAAAAATTGAAATTGTTCGATTACATACAGGTTAAATTTCTGTTTTGTGTTATTTTATATAATTCATGTATCTACTATTTATGAAGTTTAAATTTCGTTAAGGAATATTAGCCGGAAAAAAAAACAGCTGAACAATTTATATTTTCTGAAGTGAAAATGGGTTATTTTTCTTCTGTAATGAAGCCTGCACGTGATGGATATAGATTTAAAAAATTCATCCTTGAAAATTAATTTTTAAACAACATTAAATAAGTGAATTACAGTTTTTTCAGATGTTTAGAAATTTAAAAAATGAAAAGTTTCAAAAATTGAAAAACAGAAATTTAATTATCAGGTGTTGCCAACATTAATATGACGTCAGCGTTACGTACAGACACATTTGTCTTCCATACTGTAGATAGTTAAAAAATATTGAAACTGATTCGGATTCGTGTAGATAATAGCTAAAAAAACAGTCCTCTGAACAACACACTATTTTTATTTTACGAATATTTCAGAAGAATCAGGAAATTAATAATAGTAAAATGCTCTAATGTACATATACACACCCACAAACCTGTGAGAATCATCAGGACTAAAAAAAACTTAGTATAACAAGAAACATGTGGTAATAACAAGAATAAATTCCAACAGCAATACATCAAATGTCTGAAAAAACTGCTAAGGCAGCTAGTAAAATAAAAGAATAACAATATTCCGAGCAGACTCGAACCCTCAGCACGTGTATTTATTTTGAATTTAAAGAGCTGCTCTACTTAGACAGTCTATTCCATAAATTGTATTTATGTGGTCAAACCATTGAACTCAATGGATCTGTTAAAGAGTGTGTTCTAGAGAGGCGGTACAGGAAGACTGTTCGGACAATGGCAAATTTGTCACGTAGGCAGAGTTTGGAAGCTTTTTTACTTTTCTTTTATTTGAAGAAGTTTTATTTCCATTCTTCTCTAAGAGTTTGCGGTTCATAACAAATGGTTGGGGAGATTAAACAATGAGATGAGGTAGATCTGTATTATTCATAATACTTCAGAATACATAAAGTTCAATAAAAAATGAAAAACCTCACCACAACAAAAAAGTCGACAGTTTCAATTTAATATTTGTACTTCAAGTTGAAGGAAAGTAAAAAGCTTGCAAAATCTGCCTAAACGAGACAAATTTGGCCCACCAACTTATGTATACTATTAAAGATCGAACATCTCGCATTCCCACCTATGGGATAATTACAACGTCAACTAGTTAGTGCTTTTCTCATACGCGTTGAAAAATAAAACGTAATACTGTAAAAATCACCAGTGGTATACCTACACTGTAAAAAAAATAAAATCTATAAGGTTTCTAAGAATTTTCAAGGAAAATGGGATGCCTAGAACTTTTAATGTAACTGCAACAAAAAGAATCTCGTATTACCGATAAAACTATAGTAAGCAATACATATTTCTGTGCTTTACAAAAACTAGTTTTGTAGATTTGCATCTTTTTTCTTTACAGTGTACAAATAAAATTTTAGTAAGCGTACAGATTTCTGTAGCTTTTATAAATCTAGTTTTCAGTGTCGTGGCGTCCGGTCATCGCTGGATGCGGCGATGACCAAGCAATATTTTAAAACTCTTAATAAGCTTTTAAAACTCTACGATCCAGTTTTAGCAGAACATTTGGAGTTCATGTATAAGTGAAGGTAAGATTTAAAGTTTCTTTTTTGAACATTCAACCATTGAATTTTAGAGTTAATAATTTTTCACCACAAACTTAAATAATTGCGATGACCACCGAAACTTTTCACGCCACGCCACTGCTAGTTTTGTAGATTTACATTTTTTTTTTTACAGTTTATTAGGAGAAATTACCCTTTATCGTACATTTGGGCTAACTATTTTAGTCCACGCTATATAGTATGTAATTTAAATGCAAGAGAAACTCTTCTTTAGAAAATTACATTCAATATCTCATGATAATAACAATGATTTAACATCAAGAATTTAATAGAGAAAATTTAATACTTCCTTTAATTATAGAGAAAATAAAGAACTTTCGAATGTCTAAAGAAAGAATCGCAGTTTATTTATAGAACTTGTTGATAAATTTTAAAACAGTTTTTCAAACAGAAATATATACTTTTGTGGAACACGTTAAATAAAATATTGTTCTGAACAGATGTATATAAAAACGTTTAACGATTATTACGTATCAAAATGATAAATTCTTACGTTTAGAAGTACTTTATTTAGTAATCCAACAAAATTACTTTTAGATTTACGTTTTCTTGGGTTGCTTCAGTCTTTCTATCCTCATGAGCTAAAACAAATACTTATATTTGTTGTTGCTCTCTAATAGGAGAAAGATCTTTTTCTGAGAAATATTTTGGAAACAATTTACTCATGATTTTTGAAATAATAAAAACTTAGTTTATTTTAAAAAAGGTTAATGTTTTATTAAATTTTTCTGAGTTTAAAAACATCTTTTTATAAAACAAAAACTTTTTAGATTTGCTGTTACATTTTCCATTACAATGATTTATGATGGCCATAAACTACTTTGAAGTTTCAAAATAAAAATGAACATCATGCAATATAAAATATTATTTCGTGTTTTTCTATAGTAATTTATCATTTTTATCAGTAGCTTAATTAATAAAACTTTTCATTTTTATATAAATCCAGATTTGGTACTTCGATTGTTATGATTAAGAATAATAACGACTTTATTAAATTTAATACAGCTTTCAGAAAAATTTTAAAATGTAACTAAAATACAGGGTGTATCTGAAAAGGGGGCAAAACTTTACAGGTTGATAGAACGCAGCTATACAAGCAATTTTCGTCATAGAATGTATGGTCGGAACGCAAGTGGTGAGAAGATAAAACGTAGTTTTCCACTGTCGCAGTTAAATAATTAACACAAATGAGAGGAGATACATCAGAAAACATTTTATTATCAGGAATGTAATTAATGTACATGCGCAAAGAAATTACTCAAAAGATCTTCCGCCCGCAGTAATGCACGCTTCACACCTGCGGGGTAGGGACTGACGCACATTTACGAAGATATCAGGTATTTCCCGAATATCGCCGGCAACAACGGCAATCCTGGCGACTAGATCCATATCTGTTTCAATGGGGCATTCGTAAATTGGGCTTTTCATATGGCCTCACAGGAAAAAGTCCAAACACGAGAGACCCGGCAATCTTGGTGGCCAAGCTATGGGACCACCTCGACAAATCCATCGCCCTGGAACAGCAGAAAACTACCATTTAACTTTTCACCGCTTGCGTTCCGACCATGCATTCTATGACGAAATTTGCTTGTAAAGCTACGTTCTATCACCCCATAAAGTTTTGTCACTTTTTCAGATACACCCTGTATATATATATATATTCTTTGTCATGCGATAGGACTCATATTTAGTATGAACCGATTTGGATGTAACTAAACATGTGTATTTGGTTAATCAATATTTCGACCGGTCAGATTGATCCACCATTGGCCACTTGAAGGGTCGAAGTTCAAAAAGAAATTACGAAAAATTTAGAAATACAAATTTATTTTTAAGTGTTAGGCCTTGATATAAGGATGAAGGTGCATTTTTACTGCTTTTTATCTTCAATAGAAGAAAGTGCTGTGGGCGAAATTTTTTTAGACTTCCGGTTTTAGATGGATTTACACGTTTTAGTGGTCAGAGATTCCAAAAAACATGTTTATAGAAAATGTCTGTCTGTCCGTGTGTCCGTCTGTCTGTCGCCATTGTACCATCAAAAAGTGTATGAAGTTATGCGGAAAATTGAGCGAAATTTTTTAAAAAGTTTTTGGCGATGGCAAGAAGGTCCTTACTTCATTTGGAAAAAATCCGCCTGAAGGGGGCGCTGTAATAGCGATTTTTGTACGATTTTGAATATTGTACCATCGGAAAGTGTATGAAGTTATGCTTAGAATAAAACTAATATTTTTTTTAATAAGTTTTTGCTATAGCAAGCAGGTCCTTCCTTAATTTGAAAAAAATCCGCCGGAAGGGGACGCTGTAATAGCGATTTTTGTGCGATTTTCAATATTGTACCATCGAAAAGTGTATGAAGTTATGCATAGAATTAAACGAATATATTTTTTTATGTTCTTGACTATGGCAAGTAGGTCCTTCCAGAATTTGGAAAAAATCCGCCGTTAGGAGGCGCTGTGATAGCGATTTTTGTGCCATTTTAAATATTGAACCATCGAAAAGTGTGTGAAGATATGCATAAAATCGAAGCAAATTTTTTATGTCCTTTTTTCGTCATGGCAATAAGGTCCTCCCTGAATTTAGAAAATTTCCGACGGAAGGGGGCGCTGTAATAGCGATTTTTGTGCCATTTTCAATATTGTATCTTCGAAATTATCAAGTTATGCATATAATTAAACTAAAGTTTTTCTTATGTAATTTAAGATGAAAGTCAAAGTTGAAATAGTATTGAACTAATAAAAATGAAATATTGACACCTGTAACAACATTTTGAAATATTTAAATATATGCGATATAAGAAAGTTTTGGGATTTGCACATCCCACTAGTTTATTTTGCTTCTATCATGATTAATTGGTGCTGCCATTTTTCCAGTCATACTCATAAAACTATGTATTCATATAAGCTAGCATCAAACCACCGCTTCTCACCGCTTGCGTTCCGACCATACATTATATGACGAAATTTGCTTGTACAGCTGCTTTTTATCACCCCGTGAAGTTTTGCCAACTTTTGCAGATACACCCTGTATAAGTGTATATTGGTTTAGCAAAATATTTTTTTAAATAAAAATAAAATAATCATTGCAATAATTTCATCCGAATGTTTACAAAATTATATATCCACGAATAATTTTTATTAATCTTAATCTCTTTTTAATTTTGCCTACATATAATAATAATTTTCTCTTTTATTTTATTGTATAAAAACATGACTTAAAATTTAGAATAAAAAAAAACTGTTACAGTAATCTGCTTTATATATAAAATTCAAATGGAAATTTCTTTCCAGCCTCATATAACTTGAATTCTTCTGAGTGGATTTTTATGGAACTCACTGTTTGTTAGATAATTTTTCAGGGAAGGTTTTAGTATCTAATATATCGTTCTACGTTAATTAGTTACAGAATTATGGAAGGAAGTTCTATAATAAGATGAACCCGATTATCAAATATTAGTTTAAAAAAAATATTCTGATTAATATATTTTGAGAGGCTCTGTTAGTTACATACTTTTTCAGGGTTAGTGTAATGTAATGAGTATCGCTCTATATTGCTTAATAATAGAATTACATAAGAAATTTCTATAATCAAGTACACCCGAATATGAAATATTAGCCGTTTAAAAAGTTCTACTGGACGAATTTTGATTAGTGCATTATTAGTTAGATGATTTTCCAGGGCTGGTATATTGCACATCGTTCTATAGTTTTTTACCAAATGCTACTGTAAATGACCAACTAAAACAGTTGGTCCTTAACAGTCCAAATTTTGTCTGACAAATTTACAGATATAATAGTGCAATGCCGTTCGTGTTGTTTCCAGCAGTGCAGAAGGATATTCCAGGTAAAGGTCGATATCTCTTTAAAACACAAGTTGTAATTCCTCGATATATTTAGTTTAATTCAAAATTCATTTGAATAAACCAAGCAGCCAGCTTACCGGGCGAAGCCTCACGGAAAAAACTGTTTTGTTGAAACAACTAAATTTTGGTTAACTTAGCTCCAAACAAATATTTTAGTTGAAGCAACCGAATGTTGGTTGGACTAACCAAATAATTTGTTGAACTAACAAAATCATTTGTTTAATCTAACCAAAATGTGATCATTCCAACCAAAATATTTGATTGGAGCTATAGTAATCAAAATTTAGTTGTTTCAACAAAACATTTTTTTTTCGTATGGAAAATGCGTCTGTGAGTAACACTGACGTCATTTTGATGGTGGCAACAACAGATGATTAAATTTAACTTTTACTAAATCTCGTTGCATTATTATAAACTTTTAAATACCACACATTTTAAATTTTTACGCCTTCAATTAGGGGAAAAAAGGTACTTACAAATGCAATGTGTTTAAAAAATATATTTCAATTTATTTGAAAAACGTATAGCAATTTATTGAATATTTGTTGCTTTTAAATTGATTTCCAAGCATGATATTTTTTTTCCAAATCGGTTTCTATCGCGCGCAGACGATTACGCATGATAAATCGTTTTCTCCTTTGGTTTTAGTAAACTTGATAACATGCCAAACATGGTTAGTCTGTGCAAAAAGAAAACGAAAAGTTAATAACACTTAATCATCCCGTACAAAAGAAACAGCGGCATGTATACCGGAATAGCAGTGCGGCATTTATCCCATTTTGCATGGTGTAGACTCAGCCATCACAATTACCTGCCATCGCTAAGGGGAATGGCGTAACCATACACAAAGTACTCTATACAAACGCTTACCTTAGTTTTAACTTCGAAATCATGCATGCATTTAGTAATTAGTGTATGAAATGTATTTAAACATAACGTGTTTAAAAGTTTGGACAGTGAAATCATGCAGTTACGTCAAATTAAGGATTGTATTTCTACAAGTAAACATCGAAATGGGATTCGCGCTATACACTGGTTAAAATAATCTCATAGCGCACCTATACTGTGCGTTTGATGACCATCTATCGATAATTACAAGAAATGCAAGAGGTGTGGCATCTATCCCGTATGCGGCGACTCTCCTGGAGTTACACTAACTATAGCATTTACATGATGAAAGTTTGTTTTATGCGATAACCGAGCCGAGGCATCCGAGCTATAACGATAACCGAGCCGAGACATCTGAGCTATAACTATAGCATTCACATGATGAAAGTGTGTTTTAACACGGAAACCGTGTTAAAACACACTTTCATCATGTAAATGCTATAGTTACAGCTCGAATGTCTCGGCTCGGTTATCGCACGGAAACCGTGAACACGGTTTCCGTGTTAAAACAAACTTTCATCATGTAAATGCTATAGTTATATCTCGGATGACTCGGCTCGGTTATGCTATAGTTATAGCTCGGTTGAATGCTATAGTTATGCAAATGCTATAGTTATAGCTCGGTTGAATGAAACTAGCACTGCAGTTCGTAGTGAAGTCCAACAAATAAGAGTGAATTATGGCAGCCAGGTATCGCCCGGATAGCCTAACATGTAAGGCATTGGCACGGCACGCCAAGTATCAAGGTTTTATTCCTGGTCTGGACATTTTTCGCTCTGTTGGAATAAACTCCAACTGTGCTACTCCAGCCTTGAATATGATTTAATCCAGTTGGGAAAAATGTTCGTTCCCTTCATTATGAGAATAAAAATAGTTTTTTTTAATGATAATTTTTCTCAAAAAATTATATATTTTAAAATCTTACAACACGATACCGTAACACTAGACATGGATTTTCTTTACAATGTGATAAAACTGAATTAACTGAATTAACACAAGGATGACATTAATTACATCTTTTGCAGAATTTCTACTACCGACGATTTCTCTCTTTTTTTAAAAAAAAAATGTTCATATACTTTGCTTGTACGAGACTCATATAAAATTTAATTATAACAAGGTTTTATCTGCTAGTAGTAAATAACATATTTTATAAAATTATATACAAATTACGTCAACGATACGAATTGAAAATTTCCAAGCTGACTGAAAAACTGTATAGACCATGCCCCGAACACAGGAAGTTCCGTGACCCATACGACCGCGCTGCTAACTGAGCAACTGGACTACCTGGGCAACTCTGCTAAACAAAATTCACTGAGATAACCCTTTGGAAACAATATCTGGATTGTCCTTTGAGACAGATCAACAGGAAAAGCACAGGCAAGTGAACTCAAAAGATTCCAATAAAATGAGTTCCAACGCAGCCGTCGTTAAATGGAGTTTGCCTATGCTTGGAAATGATTAAGAAAGATGGAAAAAATTAAACGCTATTTAATGAACATTCAATAATTTCTATTTTTGTCTGGTCTAACTTTTCCTGGTATGTTTTCATTGGTAGCAAAACAACAGCATGGTAGAAAACACGCCTCTTACAACCATTTATTGCTTATTACCAAATTAGTAAATCCATACTATAATAGTGAAAAATTGATACTACGAGCTACAAGCAAGGTTCTCTGTATTACACTGCGCTAAACAGTGTGTGATATATTATTAAAAAATCCCATTTTGTAATAATAATGTGCAACGTCGAGTCGTTGAAATTCCACAGGTTGGGGATAGTTTGTTAAATAATAAATGAAGACTATCAGGTTGACTGTGAACCTTGGTGAATCAACGTTGTAGATTAAACAGATATTTGTTCTAGCATACGTTTCTTTGAAAAACATAGAACTCAAATGAGCTCAGAGTGGAATGACACATTCACCTTGCGTTAAAATAACTAAAAATAAACTGTTTAGTAAAAAGGTGCATAAAAGTTTATTAAAATATACCGTTACAAAATGAACTGGTCTTTAAAAACTTAAAAACCATTGATGTTAAAATCATAATAAAACAGAAAAAGATGATTCCTGAGATCTTTCGATCGCTAACGCGATCATTTTCAGAGGATACTTTCACTGGAATGTCGCATTCACTGAGTTATTTATACACCAGTCTGGGAAAAAAGGGTCAGTCTATTATTTGTTGAGGGTGTCTATGAAGTTGTTTCGTTCCAATGCTGAAGTGTTAGATATTTTCAAAATGTTAAACCAAATTTGAGGTATATCATAAGATAAAACATCGTTACATACATTATTTTCTTTACTTAAAATTTCCAATGATTCCCTGATTTTTAATGTATAATGATCAGATGTAGGTAAAATAACTCTTGCGTTTTCGAAATCTATTTTTAAATTTTGGCGTTACTTTAATCTGGAAAGTGCTGTAGACGGTCGGTTAAACTTGATATCTCTCATGTGCTCCCCCAATCTTTCTTTAAATTTTCGAGTGGTCATACCTATGTAGCTTAACTCCTTCTGATTTTCCGTTTGAAATGGGATAGAATAAACACCTGCAATTTCTTTATTAGGTATGGGGTCAATTTTCCTTTCAATTTGGGATTTTAGTTTTGTAGGAGGTTTGGCTATTAAATTGATATCAAATTTCCTTAAAGCGTATTTTAATCTTTCATATAATCTTGGTACGTAATCGAAGGTACAGATTCCAAGTTCTCTCTTGTTTATTCTTTCTTTTTGATTTATCTGCTTTATTTCATAAATTAATTTATTTATGTGCTGAGGGGAAAATCCGTTTTCTACTGCAATGTGTTTAATTGTATTTAATTCATTTTGTAGGTACTTTTCACTGCAAATATCAAAGGCTCGTTTTACGTAAAATCTGTAAGCCGTAATTTTATATATGAAAGGGGAGTTACAGTCCTAAGAGATGGTGTTTGTAATTGACTCTACAAGAGCATTAATTAAGAAAATTAAAGATATTACAGTAAATCATAATAGTATACTTGCTAGTCTAGATGTAGTTTCTCTCTATTCATCAATAGACATCAAAGAGGTTGTGGAAATTATAGAAGATTCGATTGATAATATCCAAGTTTTTAGTAAGGACACACAGATTACACTTAAATCAGCAATCAATTTAGTGACGCAAAATAATGTATTTATTTTTAATGATAAATTTTACAGACAAACTGAGGGAGCTCCAATGGGATCGCCCATTTCAGGTTTAATGGCGCAGCTGAAGCTTAGACCTATAGAAAATCAAATAATGGAAAATTTTGAAGTAAAACCAACGCTATGGACCCGTTATGTAGACGATGTGTTTATAGTTTGGGATCATGGCATACAAACCTTAAATGAGTTTTTAGTGAAAGTTAATGAAATAGACACGAACATTAAATTCACCTTGGAAGTAGAAAATGAGGGGGTTTTACCATACCTGGATACAGAACTAATAAGAAATATGGATGAGGGGAAAATAGAAAGAAGAGTATACAGGAAGCATTGCAGTTCGAATAACACCATCTCTCATGACTGTAACTCCCCTTTAAAATATAAAATTGCGGCTTACAGATTTTACGTAAAACGATCCTTTGATATTTGCAGTGAAAAGTACCTACAAAATGAATTAAATACAATTAAACACATTGCAGTAGAAAACGGATTTTCCCCTCAGCACATAAATAAATTAATTTATGAAATAAAGCAGAAAAATCAAAAAGAAAGAATAAACAAGAAAGAACTTAGAATCTGTACCTTCGATTACGTACCAAGATTATATGAAAGATTAAAATACGCTTTAGGGAAATTTGATATCAATTTAATAGCCAAACCTCCTACAAAACTAAAAGCCCAAATTGAAAGGAAAATTGAC
This sequence comes from Maratus speciosus, assembly GCA_963932465.1. NCBI lineage: Eukaryota > Metazoa > Arthropoda > Arachnida > Araneae > Salticidae > Maratus > Maratus speciosus. The sequence goes on along the minus strand of OZ010790.1, from coordinate 414,252,243 downwards.
CCCATACCTAATAAAGAAATTGCAGGTGTTTATTCTATCCCATTTCAAACGGAAAATCAGAAGGAGTTAAGCTACATAGGTATGACCACTCGAAAATTTAAAGAAAGATTGGGGGAGCACATGAGAGATATCAAGTTTAACCGACCGTCTACAGCACTTTCCAGATTAAATCAACGCTAAAATTTAAAAATAGATTTCGAAAACGCAAGAGTTATTTTACCTACATCTGATCATTATACTTTGAGAATCAGGGAATCATGGGAAATTTTAAGTAAAGAAAATAATGTATATAACGATGTTTTATCTTATGATATACCTCAAATTTGGTTTAACATTTTGAAAATAACACTTCAGCATTGGAACGAAACAACTTCATAGACACCAATAACAAATAACAGACTGACCCTTTTTTCCCAGACTGGTGTATAAATAGCTCAGTGAATGCGACATTCCAGTGAAAGTATCCTTTGAAAATGATCGCGTTAGCGATCGAAAGATCTCAGAATCATCTCAGAATCATCTTTTTCTGTTTCATTATGATTTTAACATCAATGGTTTTTATGTTTTTAAAGACCAGTTCATTTTGTAACAGTATATTTTAATAAATGTTTATGCACCTTTTTAGTAAACAGTTTATTTTTAGTTACGTTTCTTTATCAGTAAAAAAAAAAAGCTTCTGACACAAAAGGAGAAGATTCCTATCGTTGAATATTGTTTTTGTAAAGAGGCCTCCTATTGTATTGCAACTTTAAAGCATACTTTCTGTACCAAAAAATTTTGAAGGTAAATGTTTTTGCGAACTATTAAGATTCTGATATCAATACACTTTTTAAATTATAAAAATGTTAAGTCTCTGAGCAATATAGTTTTAATATATTCCAATTTTGTTTAAAGCCTCCTTTGAAAACACAAAAATGTCATTAAATTTGTATAAAGCACAAATAAACCGTACTGAAATTGCTTTTAGGTGCATATAGATAATATATATATTTTTAAAACACATTAAAATACCTTAAAATTAACTAAAAAATGAAATTAAATTCCCAAATCATTTTCGGCCAAATTCACACGATCATTATCAGTGTTTATTTAAATGTTGTTAATTGTCAATGTGCTTATTCGTCAAGCAAAAGCCATTATAATTTAAAGGTGGTGTGGAAGATAAGTTGAGAGTAAAAGGTATTAAATTAAAAAAAAAAAATCTTGCATCTACTAGGTAGAAATTTTTTTTAGACTCCATGGATATCATACAACAGTGTATCGTTACGACTACATATTTATTGAAAAATATTTTAAGAGATTCTCTTATAATTGCTTCTTTGTAATTACTTGTACGAAAGATAATTTGGAATTTATTGAAATCTATATTTATAGGTTGAAATTGAGCTAATCTTGCTTACGCAGTTCGGGGTCTATTTAATCTGAGACCCGCTTCATATTATTTTATTCTATCTCGAAATTTCCTCATTGTCATGCTTATATAAAGGAAATCTTTATTATCTTTTTTGAAACACCCCTTTATCCAAATAATGTAGTTTTATTTCTATCTCTAGTGATCATATTATTTTTACTAAATTGCATACTTACATTTTTAATTTGATAGCATAAAATGTTATAATCTAAAAAGATATTATGTCAAATAACATTTGATTTTTCATATGCAATATCTTTAATATTCAGTGCAAAATATAAGGGGATTGGAAAGCAAAATATCTTAAGCACTTTCTATGCAAGTGATAAGTAGATTTTCAGTCTTTTAAATAATACGTTTGAATGAGACAGGAAATCTTAACCATATATTTCAAGTCGCAACTATTGTACTCTGTTCTGCTTGTATTCAGAATATATTTTATTTCCTCGCATTTCTAAGTCTTGTGAAATAACAGCTGAACTAAACTTGACTTTCAGCATTGAGATAAAAGTATATTTGTGCAGAAATAAAAGTTTTGTAAGGAAACTGCTATTTGCAAAAGGCCTTATAATGTCATATTTTAGCACATTGAGACAAAGTTGAATACTATCAATAATTTAAATGGTTTCGCCCAACAATTTATTCTGAGAAATTAACAACAAAAAAAGATTTATATTTATAATGTGTCCTTACAACAAAACATTGCAGTTAAGTTTATATAAAAATTATGAAAGATATAGGCTCTCAAAATATACTATAAAGTGCTATAGATGACATTAAAAATAGTATAATGTTAAACCATTATAACTCAGGGATTTTAGTATAAATATTTCTGAATGTTTTCATATTTTAGTGTTTTTCTCAACTCTTTCGGGTCTGATGTCATAATAGTGGGAAATATTTTAACATATACTATTTTTTTTTCTTTAGAACTATATTTGATATTATCTGAATACAGTAATGATAGTATATGCCTACGAATTGTAATTTTCCAACTGGGCAAAAAATATCCAAGACAGGATTCGAACCAGGGATGTCTCAGCTGAAGCTATCAGTGTTCCGCTAACTGAGATATCCTGGGAAAATCTACAGAACCTAATTCACCCAGCTAACCAGGTTAGCTGGGTGACTTCGGCTAGCTGTGTGAATTCGGTCGTCTCGATTTCAGTAGGATACCTCAGTTGGCAGAGCTTTGGAAGCTTCACAAAGAGTTCCCTGGTTCGAATCCAAACCTATACATTTTTTGTCCAGTTGGAAAATTACAACTCATATGATTTATTTGCGAATTAGGGTAATTGTGTTAAAATTTGTGTAGTATATGCCATTGAAAATATTTGAAAGTTTTTGTGTCTATTTTATCCTGTTGTAATACGCTATTTTCCAAATGTTTTCAAGCATTTTTTCCGAAGTCTGTTACTATATTAATGTTATTCAAAATAACAACATTTCTTTAATTTCAGTAACTTTATTTTTTATCTTTTAGTAGGGTCTGAAATGTTTTCCAGCTCGATTTTTGTGCCAAGTTTGATATATATATATATATTTTTTTTTTGTAGCTTTCGACATGTAAATTCCAAATATCTTAGGTGCCATTTTTTTCTCTCACATTTTTGAGGTGATTTTCAAGATGGCGTACAAGATGGCTGCCATTTATTGACGTTTTTAATATTTGTGGGATATTATTGACCAGTATATCAAATTATATGTTTTGGGGGTCAAAAAATGCAAATATACAATCAAAATGGGCATAAATTGTGTTATTTATTATTTACTTATAAATTTACTATACAATTACTTATATACTAAACGTATAGTGTTTCGCATGACTATCGTTTTGGCATACTACGACCTTCTCTTTGAAACACTGGCACATTCTACAGAGATTATTTCCCTGCAAGAAAAATGCAACTCACTACGTGAGAAATTGCACAATTGTGAAATTGAAGCTTCAACTTTGAAGAGATCAGAGTACTAGTTGAAAAAAAATCGTCTTCCACATATTACACAATGCAGTGGTAATATGGCAAAGTTCTTACTAAAGTATATGAACCAGTTTCGATCTTTGTTACATTTCATACGTGCCACTTGTAAAGGAGATTAGGCATTGCATCTCGCGTCATTAGAGAAACAAATCAAGTATTATTTTGCTCATGACTTATTTCATTACCAGGCTCATTCCAGTATACATAGCACAGATGAAGGACCTTAAAACAACATATCCAGAAATATGGAATGCTCTCGAATCTGGTTGTTTTGCCGTATCCAAAGCCAATGTGCCGTTTACGAAACTATTTTCAGACCAGAACTTGGAACAGAAAATCAAAGAACTGAAGAACATTGGTGGAGTTATTGGTTTAACTCAGAATGAAAACGCCCTCGAAAGGTATTTCTTGTGCGCACTAGAAGTATTACGCATTGTTTCAACTTACTTTGAAAAGTACTGTCCAAACGAAGTCTCTAAGCAGCCCAGGAAACACGATTAACTTCGAACTTCCATGTCGCTAAGAATTTTTCACAATGCAGCCATTGTCAAGGAGAGTACTCTGGATCATTTTGGAGGAAACCCTTTCCAAGATAATACCACACTAATGAATATTGCATCATCTATGAAAGTTCCAGAATCTGCGAAGGATGATATTCCAAATCGTCGATCAAAAAGGCCAATTGGAATTCGAAGAATTTGTAAGAGATAGACTAATTCGAGAAGATAGGAAACTTCTTGCTCGTTTTCTGGTTATTATGGAATCAAGACCTCAAATGTCTACAAACCTAAAAGATGCAATTGGAAACTACAAGTATTCTGTAATACCAAGATCATTATTTTCTTCTAATGGATATCTTCATATTCCATCTGAGAAAAGTTCTTTCATTACAGAAATAGAGCAATATAATCGTCACCCATACTTGAATCATTAGAATCCTCGATTACTTCTCTAATAGAAAAAGTTTGTATTATAGATGGAATGGCAATCATACAATCAGTAAAAGAGACACTTGCCATGAAAACTTGTGAAGACTTCGCAAAAACTTTCACGGAGATCATTATGAAAATGGCAAGCGGATACACTGAAGGGAGAATAATATTTGACCAATACCTTGAGCATTCATTGAAGGAGCAAACTAGTAAGAAAAGATTGGAGGCGACAGAACCTATTAGATTTACTATTACAAATAGTACCAATATAACTTTGGTTTCATTAAAGACGTTTCTTTCACATAATGAAACAAAATCACAGCTGACTGAGTATCTCGGGAATAAATTACTATAGGTTTTTGCTGCTAGTGAAAAGAAAATTGCCGTCATTTTTGGCAGTAAGTCATACAGTAACCATGAGAATGTTTTCGATTCAGAATTATATGATCATACACATAAAGAAGCAGACACCATTATACATCTTCATGTACTTGATACAGTGAACTATCATGATAATTATGAGATCGATGTATTTTCGCAAGATACTGACATTTTCATATTGCTAATTGACTTGGTTTCAAGTCATCTAGTAAGCAGTGAAATAAATTTTGTTACTGTTCGAGGCAACAGGCACAGAAAAATTTAATATTAATGAAAGATGTCGAGCAATAGGTGCTCATAAAAGCAAAAGGTTTACTAGGTTTACATTCATATACTGGTGGAGACTGGACAGGAAAATTTGTAGGCATTTCAAAACAGAAGTGGATAAAAGCGTATATCAATCTTCAGTGTAATGATAATATTATAACAGCTTTTCAAGAACTTGGGGAACCTAATGTTGATCCATTATCCAATCTGTCGTTTTTTGAAAAATTCACTGACTGTACTTATTTGAAAAATAGTAATTTTTAAAGGATTTCAGAGTTAAGATGGCACCATTTCAGAACTAAAAGTTTTGAGGGGGAGAAATTACCATCAAACCTTGGAGCACTGAAGTCGCATATTCTAAGATCCAACTTAATTTGCACCATTGAAAGAGCTACAGAAATCCTCGACTTACAATACTCCCACTTATTGGCAATGGTTGGGGAAAAAATGACGAAGGAGTAATTTCTCCAGTCAAATGCCTGGAGTTATCTAAGCCCAAAGAAGTTATTGAACTTGTGAAATATGAGTGTAAGAGAACATGTACAGTTGGGAAATGTTCTTGCTTAAAGAATTCTCTGGTTTGTACTGCCCTTTGCAAATGCAGAGACTGCAACAATACAAAATACTATCAATATCATCACAGCGATAGCAGTGATTCAAAAGAGGATACATAACATCCTAGTACTGTATATACATATAAATGCTGTTTTTAATAATTTTGTTCAATATCTTCAATAATTTATGCTATTTCATTTAAATACTTTGGTTGTGTATAACTGGTTAATAAAACGCTAGTATATCTAATGTCTTTCATAGTTATGTGCTTTATTTACATCTTATCGCTAAAAACACTTCAAAACTCAATTTACTCCTAATTTTATTATGTATTTGTATTTCTTGATCCTGAAAACATATAATTTGACATATTGGTCAATAATATGCCTCAAATATTAAAGAAGTCAGTAAATGGCAGCCATCTTGGACGCCATCTTGAAAATCACCCCCAAAAATGTATATAAAAAATGGCACCTAAGGTATTTGGAATCTACATGTCAAAACCTTCACAATACAACAAAAATATCAAACTTGGCACATCAATCGAGCTGGAGCCACAATTCACGACATTTCAAACCCTACTATTTCGGATAGCTAGTTTTAAATTTAAAGTAATGACTCTCCCGCCTACACACACAGAAGAATATTACCCAAAAATGTTCCTAAAAATATTTCTCATAGAATGCATATACATAAAAATTGAAAGGCCAAATGAAAAACTTCAATTATATTTAAGACTCCAAGAGAAAATATAAAGTGAAAAGCAAAATAGTGAAATTAATTATTGTTAAATAAGGTCAAAAAATTGTTAATAACAACCCTAAATATAGAAAATCCGCCAGCTCTTTCAAAAGAACTTCGTTTTTCTTATTCAGTCTCTAAGAACACATGCTACCACTTTGAAAGCAGGATGAAGGAAGAAAAAAAATGGAACAGAAATTGACAAGGTAAAGAAAAGAGCCATTTGGAAATCAGAAGGTATCAACCAATCACCGAAGAGCATTTCCTAATCAAATGAACACAGAACAGAAAGAGGTATGTGAAACAAGTTGAATAAAAACACAGACAAAAAATTAAACTACATTCCTTTCAATATTTTGACTATTTTACGGTGTTATTAAGAAGATATTTTGCCCTTAATGATTCACATCAGTTTGTGCAATATTTTGAAATTAGTCAATATTGCAAGTGTAAAGTTGAATGTTTTCAGAGTTAAAGATATTAAAAATAAAATGCTAAAGTAAGTCATTGGACGAAAATAAATGAAAACTCCAATTAATATTAACATTTGTTAACAACTTTACAGAACATATTATTAGAATAAGTATGTGATGAGATGAGATTCATATCCTAACAATGAAATTGAAATTCGACAGTAGTGGGGATACAAGTTTCATAGCACAAGTTTAATATAAGGAATTGTTAAAGCTTTTATTCGAAATTTTACCTAAACAGGATGAAAAGAAGTTACCACGATCAGATTGTCTAATCTTGTGGCGCAACTGTTGAACAAAAATGTCTGTATCTTAAAATATGAACTTGCAAAATATTGAGCAACGAAATTGTGAATTGCCAAGCTATGATCTCGTAAAATTTTGAAACAAGAATCATTAAATTTTTGAACAATAAACTAGTAAACAATGAAGTAAATATGCGACATTATTTATATCCTTTGAAAACAAAGGTCAATCGAGCAATATTTACGTCTATAATAAAATTGTAGTTACTACGGATATCCAATCCTGATCCGGAGTTCGAACTTAAGACATTGATAGCCAGAGTTCCAGCCACTCGACAATCAGACCAGTGTCACCAACTTCTAACAAAGCATATTGGAAATATATAAAATTATTCTTATTGTTTAATTTATTAATAACTTTATACGATGGCGATACATATTTTCATAATATGGTGATATTAAAAAAAACAAAATTCCATTAGATAGTGATAAGTTGAATAATTGTTTAAATTTCATCATAATCGGGAGTTTGGGGAATTCAAGTTAATTAGGCGTATGGTTTCTGATTTTTTTGCGTCATTAAATATTTCAACATTGAATAGAGTTAGAAATCTTTTATATTACACCCAGTGTGATTAAACAATATTGTCTGCTAATTTTCTATTAAACATTTTTCTGAGCAAAATTAACAGTGAGTTGAATCTGAATTGGTCATATAGTTTGATTAACAATAGAGTATACATGAATTTAGTCTTTTTTTTGTGCTTTGCTGTCAAATTTAACAATTATTTTTTATGACGGTGAACGTAAATTGTAGTATCGTATCTCGTGTGTTTTCGGCTTTTATTAATTAAAAATTTGGTGGTCTAAAGCTCACTATGAAGGGATTTACTTTAGGCAGCGTGTGTTTGAAGCTTTTAAATGTAAAACGTGGTAAGACATGTCATGAAAAAATGTTTTGCATAAGAAAACAGGGTCAAAATCCAGTCATTTAAAAAATTAAAAAGGTGCCATGCTTTTGTTCGTAATTTTAAGAGCAATGAAGGTAATTTATTGAATTCTTCACCAGAGGGACATTAATTTATGGCACATTTAACGATTTTCCATGTCGAGCAACACTGTGCTAGACACTTCAAAATTCGAAAGGTGGCTGACGAGCATAAGGTGTCACTGACAAAATGAAAGAGCAATAACTATACTTTCCTTTATTGTCATGATATTTCAACGAAAGCGAAGTTATTCTGTTGAAGATATCCTCAAAATATATTCATTATTGTTACAGTTTCCAACATATAAACAAACAAAAATCTGAATTCAGTTTTTGGTGATGGAACCTGTATTTTGAATTGAATAAATGAATACGATTCGGATTTCCAAAACTTTTTTTTTTTTTTTTTTTTTTTTTTTTTTTTTTGTAATTGACATGTATTAATACACTTTACAATTCTGATTGTCAATTCAATAGAAAATAAATATCCTTTTAATACTATCATTTAAAGATAAGTCTTTGTTACAAGTGTTTTATAAATCCTATTTTGAAGTAAATTAATGATGTTCTTTGAAATAAATATAAAAATTAAATTAAAGATTACCTACAGCGAGTTCACATTTCAGGCAGCGTGTGCATGCAGCATATTGTGATTGTGATTCCAATTAAGCAATTTTGAATGTTGCAGTATATCCGAAATTACCTTTGAAATAAAAATCAACACCTTCGTGCCCTAATTCTCATAAAACTGTCCTACTTTTGTCAATTAAGCATGCTAAGTTAATGCAGAAATGTATTATTATGTATACTTGACCTGCAGTTTCTAAAAGCTGCTAAAACTCGCGTTGTCTACAGTCTGCTATTTTAGTGAGGCGATTTTTCGTATTGCATTCCTAAAAGAAAACAACTTGTTTTATAAAAATTGCTCCTGCAGCCTCTCACAAAATGTATCGCTCGGTTGCCGATTATATATAAATACTTACAGCTAGCATTTTAAAAAATTGGTATTTTATCGGAAAGATCGGTGAACGCTGAACATTCAGACCCAGAGTTCACGACCTCGTCTAAACAAATTAATATAACAATATGTTAATTTATTGCTGCATCCTGACTGGTAATATAAGAAAATTAGCATGGTGTGTAGTAATTTATTTCTAAAAACTTCAAATTTCTAAAAATTTTGTTACATATTTTTCTTTTTTCGATGAAGTAAAAAGTGAAATGAAAAAAGTGATGTAAAAAGTGAAGTTGAAAATGAAAAAATAAGCGATAACGCCGGTCGCTGCCGCCGTTATTATGACATTTGCATACTGTATTACTTTTTTAGGATATACTTTTAATATTAAAGTGACTAGGAAGTTAATCTTCGGTGTAGTGCGTTCTGAAATAGACTTGAATGAAATACAACTTTATCAACAGAAAATAGTTATGATTTCTTTAATTCAAACTGTGCCATAATTTAAAAAGTTGTTAAAGTAAAGAATTGATAATTATTAAGATAAATCATCACTATAAATATATGAGGAAAAGAATACTTTAAATATTTGTTATTATTAAAATCTCCAAGAAGTATAATTACCTTGTTTTATACAATATAATATTCAGAGACTATTATTATATGAGTAATTTGTTTATAATTATGATATTTTCCTGTAATTCGCGAGTAAAGTATTCTTTTAATTGATTTCTGCAAATTCATTATGTAATTATTGTCAGTTTTGTCTAAAAAATGTTCTCTTTAAGCTGTTGTAATGTTTCGTAAAAAAAAAAAAAAAAAAAAAAAAAACGTTTTTACGTGCTTTACACAGCAAAAAATGTTGCCACTCAAAGGGTGGTTTTACAAAAAAAATCTTATTATGCAAATCCTACCGATACATATTTCAAGATATATAACCGTCAATAAAATATTTATGAATTATATTATGTCACTTTGAACCATATTTGATTTATCTAAAGATTACCGTGTCCAGAATTGCGTTTATTATTTTGTTGTTTCGTCGCTATTTTATATAAGTCATAATTATAAAATATTTCAGATTCTTTTAATGAATGTATTTTTTCAATTCCTAGTATAATTTCACTTTCTCCCTATATATATCTTGTTCAAATTTTCAGTCGTTAATAAAATGCTTATTATTCATTCTCGCAAATTCAAATATTTTTTTTTAACTTGTAGTGGATGAAACTTGATTTTAATACAGTTTTTTCAAGTATTAATTCATTAATTAAATTTTAATTAATTAATTTTATTTTTATATGGGAGAAAATAATGGCGGCCATTGGTTATTGAACAGCATTTAATGCATCTTCAAACCTATAAGGTGGGTTACCATAGGGGGGAACCTGTTCTGTCGCCAAATACAGCCAAATTTATCACCAACTTGGCGATATATCGTCAAATTTGACGACCAAAATGAGTCGGTAAAAGTGATGCCAACTTGGCGATATCTCCAATATTTCGCTAAATTCCCATAGACTTCCATTGTAAACCTACTTGCTTACAGAAAATCAACAAATTGAGATATTTTAATGCAACAAAAACTAATATTAGCTCAAGGGATTATATTAAATTTTTCTTTGATGACCTAAGTAGGAATTGGCTTAATTTTATTTTTTATTACTTGTTTTAATTAACATATTTATATACCAAAAGCAGTTCCAGATTTTTGCAACCGTTTTGAGTTTCTCTGTGATTTAAAATTAAATGAAAAAATGCCTAAGTGGCATCAATTTCGAAAAGAGCTTATCTATCGGCTGCATCATTAGCAAGTTTGGTACGTCAAACGTAGCCACGATGTGCGTTCGTACTATAATTAGTTTTATTAATATTTAGATCTTCCAATATCTAGCAAAACCTGTTGCGCTCTTATTAAAAATGCATGATTACAAAATTTATTACTATTATATATATTAAATTCAGTAATAGGGAAATAATACCACCTTAAATAGGACGTAATCACTATGGCAACTGGAATCATTACCTATCATGAAATATCTTTGAATTAAATGCGTCTTATAGGATTTGATAGAATGAAGTAAACTTTTATTAATATCTTTTTAAGTTTTGATTAGATTTTCATAAAATTTGAAACGACTCGACAAAAATTCTGGAACGATTATATATATTAAATTTCAAGTCATGCGGTTGGGTAGTTTTTGAGCTGCTATATGCGGAGAGATGGACAGACAGACAGACAGACAGACAGACGTGCGGACCAACCAGACGACGACTATAGTTGCTAAGTATTTACATAAATACGATCTCACATAAAAATATGCTTTGCTTTATGATATCACTTGAAAATAAATAATGGGCCGAAGGACATATTTTTGTGCTTTACGGAGAGGAAAAAATATTATTTTATTATAAAAAAATGCATGAAAATCACGGTTTTAGTATTTCTACACGTAAAACGTGACATAATTAATAAAGTGAAAGAAATGTGAGAATTTGCATTGGACTAGAAAAAGGTAAAATATTTATCTTTCCCAACTACGAAGCTTTAGCAGCTTTTTATATCTAAAGTCCCAGCTCTTGTTTTAAAAGAAAAATCAAACCCGCGAAGAACTATCGCAAAATCTTTAAACATCCCTTATAGTAACTAAACAAAATTAGAAAATCTCATATAAAGCTAACAAAAAAAAAAAAAAAAAAAACATTATGTTTACCGGCTAATGTGAAAACATTTTCCTGGGGGTTAAGACTATGCGCAGATTCATAGGCGTAACCAGGGGGGGGGTGCCCTGGGTGCCCAGGCACCCCCCCGCTTGCGCAGACTCAAGCACAATTATTTAAAAAGATGGAAAGCTACAAAAGAAAAAAGAAGAAGAAGTGAAAGCAGAGTTCAATTAGTTTAGTTCAGAAAACTAACAGCATAAGTTTTGATCTGTAATAAAAGAAGAAAACCACGTTCTTTTTTCAATTCCTACTATTAGTTCACGCTCTCCCTATATATATATCTTGTTCAAATTTTAAATCGTTAATAAAATACTTATTATTCTTCCAATCAAGTTCAAATAATTTTTTTTAAAGTTGTAGTGGATGGCACTTGATGTTAATACAGTTTTTTCCAATATTAATTAATTAATTTAATTTAAATTAATTAATTGTAGTTTTATATGGGAGACAAAATGGCGGCCATTGTTTATTGAACAGCATTTAATGCATCTCCATATCTATAAGGGCGGTTATCATAGGGGGGACCATGTTCTGTCACCAAATACCGCCAAGTTTATCGCCAAATTTGGCGACCAAAATGAGTCGCCAAAAGTGACGCCAACTTGGCGATATCTCTAATATTTCGAGAATTCCCATAGACTTCCATTGTAAACCAATAGCGTTTACTTACTTATAGAAAATCAACAAATTGAGATATTTTAATGCAACAAAAACTAGTATTAACTTAAGGGGTTATATTAAATATTTCTTTGATGACCTAAGTAGGAATTGACTTAATTTTTTTTTTTTTTACAATGTTTTAAATTATGTTGTTTAGCATTTTTAAAACTAAAATATTTATAAGAATCTGCATTAGTCATAGTAAGTCAAAAAGGTGGTTTTGTAATCCCACTTTGACGTCTTTTATTTGTGGGAGATTTTTTTTCAACACCGTTCTTCTACTGCATGTTTCTGCAATTTCATAGAAACAGAAATTATTTGTCTCTTTACTTTCGTAGTCTAAAGTCTAGGAAGAAGCAAATAATTTTTAAATGGAATGCAGATGTGAAACAATAATTCCAAAATGCGATTAGCCGGCGGAAAGGAGGGGAGGTTGCACAGACCCTGCCTCCTTTGAAAATGAGAAATAACGCACAGAAAATTCAAATTAATCAGGAGGTTGTTTGGTTGGTTGAATTTCGTCTTTCGCAGTCATTTTTTGACATTCGTTAAAGGAATATGGTTGCAGTCCTTCAAGTCAATACAGTAATTTTTTTCCTCTGAAAATTTTTTCACGATTTTTGGAGTTTCTTCTCGTTTCGCGGCTTTCTTTTGAAACTAAGAAAAGGGCCCGGTTTCCATCTTTTAGCCCAATGCAGTAAATTTTGACGAAATTCACAATTTTATTCTGGATTATTTCAGGATATTTACCATTTTTTCCAAAAATCGTTTGACAAAATTCTCGTCTTTCTACGCGATTTTTTGTCGAAATCCGCACTTTTCACCACTAACCTTTGACAAAATTCGTATTTTTTACCGTAATCCTTTTACGAAATTCGCATTTTTTACCGCGGTATTTGTATTTCTTTAGCACGATCCTTCGATGAAATTCGCGTTTTCTTGCCACGATCTTTTGACGAAATTTGCGTTGTATTTATTCGATCCTTTGACGAAATTCTTGTTTTTAGCGGGATCCTTTGACGAAATTTGTTTTCTTTTGCGACTAAACTGATGTTTTTACAGGGGTCACTTGTCGAAATTCGCGATAGTTTTGCGCGACCGATCGGGAAAATTCTCCTTATATATCTTTCCGTACTAATTAACAACATTCCCTACTCTTCGCGACCTTTTGACAAAGTTTGCAACATTTTTTCGTCAATCGTTTATCAAAATTTGTGATTGTTTTTGCGCAATCTTTTGATGAAATTCGCGTCTTCTTTCTGCACTTTTTATCGAAATTCACGGTATTTTTCCGCGATCGTTTGAAGAAATTCTCAAATTTTTCCGGGGCCGAGTCACGAATCGATTTTGAGAAATTCCATAAAAGAAATAAAAATCACGGACTTCAATTTTTTTAAGTACTCACTGAAGGATCTTCACAGGTCTGTGAAAGAATTTAGAGGGGGGAAATATTGCACAGCAATTTTTATTATGCGGACTTTCCCTTCCTGTGCACAAATCACGCGATCCGGCACGTTTTTACAAACCCTGTCCCTCAAAGAAAACTTCATTGCTAGTAGAGTTTCGCTGGTTGATTTAAAAAAAAATCGAACATAGAATTAAACAAATCTAGGATTGGGGTTGGGGGGGGGGGCTGCCTTCGGTAACGTACCTCCGAGCAAGCTACGACCACTTGTGTCTCGAAACAAACGAATCCTGAATTATTGCGATTTTTTATTTGGGGCCAAATTAAATTTTCAGCTTTCTTATAAGAACTGATTTAACATTTTTCCAATTGGAATTTAATCACAGCAATTGCAAAAATTACTGGAAAGTTTTTTCTGTTTCAAAATAAAGTCAAAAAATCGCCTGGAAGCACGAAAAACCCCACTAAAAAATTAAAATTCGCATTTAAAATTCGGAAGAGATTAAAAAACCGCAAGGAACGAAATTAACTAATTGGCTGAAAGATTTAAACCTGATTCCTTTTAGGAATGTCAGAAAAAAAATAAAAAATCACAGCGAAATGCGAAAAAAACCCTCTAAGAATAACATTAAAAATTGTTACAAATTGAAAAATCGATGTAAGAATCTCGAAAAAACTTTATTGAAAAGAAGACAAAGTTTACTGGATAAAATTTTGAAATCGGATTCTTTTTTACTAATTTGAAAAATTTGCCGCAAAATGCGAAAAAATTCGCATAAAAAATTAATTGAAAAATTCCAGAAATTGTCTTCGATATTCATGACTTCAGGCATGCATGTACTTCCCTGTCAAATCTTGCGGCTCTAAGGGCTGCATTGTTTTTTCAAAGTTCAGCTCCCGTGCGTATACCACACACACAGAGCCCCACACAACACACAAGCACCCATCTTTATTATTACAGTCGCATCATCATAATATAATTTTTATCATCTTGATAAAATTTAGTGTATATTATCATGACCTGCTTTACCTAATATATTCGACATATTCTGGGGTAAAAACCTGAATTATTAATGAGTATTAGAATTATTTATAATATTATAATTATTTATATGGACTTTCCTCCAAAATTTCTTGGATCCCTCCGGTGATCCCTAAGAAGTCATGGAGTCACATTCTGAAAAACTTTCGTGCGTATGTACTGGTGTACCGCATGTATTATCTGAGATTTATCACCCGGCAAAATTTCATCTACAAGACTTTGATTGAGATAATTTCAGATCTCGTGCAGTGTCCCTGTGCCTATAGAAGTTTCCTGCATGATTAAAATCCTTTTTTAATCTTTATAAGAAGTTAGGGTGCCAAAAGTTTTTACACTTGTGACCACACTTAGTCACTGCTGCAAGGAGATTCACATATCTTTTTTTTTACCATTAGGTTTAGTTTTGATGTTTTGAACCCCTTCTCATCCACCCCTTACGCAAACGAAAATCGCGTTTGATCCTTTTTTAAAAGAAATACCTTCCAATTATACCTTCTAAGATGAAAACCTGTCTAAAACGATAATTCAATCGGTTTCATGAGGTTCCGATTTAGCAGGTTTATTACATAAGATATTGCTTGTATCCAACATGTTCAGGTTAAAAAGTCTGGGCACCCCCCCGTTCAAAAGTCTGGTTACGCCTATGAGATTGCTGTATAAAAATCATCTTGCAGGTGAAAAATGGAACTTTTTAATTACAATTGATGAAATGTGGGTATATTTATCTCACTGCAGAAGTAAAGTATCGATTTACTACCGAAAAAGAGGAGAAAATAATTTTTCAGGAACAGTAGAACGTTTTGCTCTTAGAACTATTGTAGAATTATCTTAAAACGGAAAACTTAATATAAGGAAACTAGAAAAAAATGTCAAAATTGACTCGGATTACTATCTAAAATATGATATGTATTTTCAAAGAAACATTTCATCAATTTAACCAAACAATCTTCATTTTATTAAATTCCACAAGGAGAAATAATGAAAAATGAAACCGGAATTAAGACTATTCCATTTAACTGCCTCCCACCTAAATCTCGTGACGTGTCTCAAACTGAGTATTTCGACTTTTTAAACAATCTCTTTATAAATGGAATTCTTAAACACTGGATGGACTCTAGAATATTGCGATCCAGAAGTGGAACAAACTCAACCTTGATATTTGAAGAAAAGGTCTTTTATTTCGGAAATCAAGAAGCACTATGACAGATCAACAAAAAAGGCTATCAAACTGAATATCCCTCTCTATATAAAAAAACGAGAAATAAAAATTGTGCGTTAAGCATCGTTTATGAAAAACTTTCCAACATTTCCTGAATGCTTTAACAAAACTTCGTTATTTAGGAAAATAAGGTAACTAAGTAAACATTTTATAAAACGCACAACACATTTGAAAAACTGATTTCAGCAGTTACCGTCCATAGCCAAATATGTATTCCAATTCTTTTGAACAGCCCTGTATTTTTTCCGTAAGTTGATATATATACTATATGATGGGAAAATTTAGTTTAGCAAGAAAACGCATAACAGGTTGAAATTTCTCTTTCAGCAATTTATCCTAATAGATGGAAACATACTTGAATACTTTTGTACAGCAATGTAGTTTACCTAATACCTTTATTACACGCCACTACTTAGCTAAATTTTAATTCAAAATGAAACACTCTTAAAACTACAGGAATCACATTTCCAGAAATTATCATCCATCGACGGCCATGGAACCAATTATTTGCGGGGCCCTGTATATCACTTTATCTATATTTCAAGCAAACATTTAATTGTAAACTGAATTCAGTTCAGCGTAAAAACGCATAACTCATTAAAAACCCACCTTTAAGCAATTTACGCTCGTACTCAGTAACCCTTACGAATTCTTTTCTGTAGTCCTGTATATGAACTATAGCATTTATACACACTATATAGTATGCATAAATATATTGAAACTCAAAAGCGCATATCATAATTAAAAATGTACCTCGATCAATCATTGCTAACGCATACAATACAGTTCGAATACAATATAGTATCTGAAATATTTTGTTTGTCCATGTAAATGCACTTCGTATTATGCATGAAATAATTTATACTAAAGCTCAGCGACGTATATCAATTTCATTATGTATGAATTATTTTAACATAATTCAAATACGCCGCAAACAAATTGCCTCTGCACCATTATGTTTTATATTCCTATACCATGATGAATTCGTTTGTTTGGCCCTGTAAATGAATAATAACCATTCTTTGCACGACATATTCTACAGAATGCATATTTTACTGGACTTCATAAATGCATATCAGTTTTACTATGTTTGAAACGGTGTAATAACACTAAAAATCGTTTGAAACGATTTTTTCCCATTGGCCGTAATGTAAAGGAAAACTTTTGACTGTCTAAATGAACTAAACATGCTACAAACTTCATTTGAAATAGGGATCGTACTATGGTAGAGGTCACTAACATCCAAAAATTTCAGAAGGACCCGAGTTCATTTACGACAGCTAGATCTCAGACAGACAAACCGAAGTCATAAACATTTTTCAACTTTGTTGGAAAGTGTTAAAAAGTAACGATTTGGAAATGCACCAATAAAAATCTGCGTGCATCTTCCTTGTACACTCCTAGATCGGCATCCATATTTCTTATAACCGGTGGACTTTCTTCTTTAATATTAAGATAACTGTTTCATACAAAAATATGAAAATTGGTGCTATTATAGAGAAATGTTTGATAAACACGCTGATACAGACAGTTTTTAAATCGAATAATTATTTTAAGATATATTTAATGTTAAATTTGATCAAAATCGTTTCCTTAAAAAATTATATGAGCAAAAACTATACATAGGACACATTTCAACATTTCGAGAGATATTTTTTACATATTTTAGAAAAGGATATTATTTTAAACTGTTGAAAATTTTAAAAACAGCGCAAAGAATAATATATCCTTCAAATTAAATATATATTTACACATGGCTATTATAATCAGAAGAAACTTTTAAATTAGAATTAAGTGATAACGGTGAAATATGGAAAATTAAGTCATAAAAACTATAGTTACACGTGAATTTTAACAGAGAAAGAAAATTTTTAAATAATAAATTCATTATTATGCGTTAAAATTCGCAAATGGAGGTGACTTACATCATATTTAAAAAGGCCAAATAATTAACAGTTTGAAAAACATTTTAAATAAAAAAAATATATTTGCGCGAAACATTTATTCCATATTTTGAGATAATCTTTTCGTTATCGTGAATTCTAAGACAGCGCAAATAATATTTCCTTTCTAACAACAGAAATATGTTCATGTGAATGTTAAAAAGAAAAAGAAAACTTTGGTGAAAATTACGTCAGATATAAAACGATACATTTCAAATGTGTTATTAAAAAAATTATAGAGCTGTTAAAAAACCGAGAGACAAAGACTGTGTTTACTTAATTCATTTTACATTAGCTTATTTTCTATTTTTTAAGTAACTTTTTTTTAATCAAAGACGAAAACAGTCATTGTATCCCTTAAGAAACGCTGATTTTGCCTTAAAAATTTTAAATCAATGAAATATGAATGTAAACCCGTTTACAGGGAGATCGCCACTGTTTTATAAAATTATAATTCAATATTTTTAAAACCGATTAAATTAGCCTGCTTGTAGAATCTGGGGTGTCGGAAAGGGGGTTGGCGAGCGTAGCTCATAGGGGCAGATCCCCCTAGTAGACTATAAATATATAGTCTTTTTTAAGAATAAAAAATATGTGTACAGATCGAGACATATTGAGATAATTATCAATATACCACCTGTGTGAGTTTCAATGCATAGTTTTCTATATAGAACCCCCTAGTGTTAAAAAAAAATCTTATTTTTGTTAATTAATTTTTTTCTCCAAATTCATTTAAAAAATCTTCGAAAACCATCCATGTATAAGTGACGTGCTTAAATTCATTGCTTATAAAAAGCAATATAAATTAATCGAATTTAAAAACTATCTTGTATTTACTGCCAATGTTTAAAATATCCGGATAAATAAATATTTTTTGCATTAAATATGCTTTTAAATTTTATGAATTTGCGTATTAAGTTAGCATACAGATATTTTGAACAGAAATAACAATAAGTATTTTGAAGAGGGAAATATTGATCGTAATATTATTGAGATATCCGTGAATGATATGTTCATTTGATAATGTTTGTGTTTGCATCTGCAAATCTGATATCTCATTAGTGTCATCATTAGAGGTTTCCCACCGAAGTGAATTGAGGGAGTATTTTAAAATATGTCATATGAACATACTTAAATGAGATTTTAATGACCTTTTGATTTGTTGGCAAACGACATTATTTCAAAAAATATTAAAATTAGTTTGATTTAAATAAATTTAAACTGACTAATAATGTTGCCATTAATATTGAAAATGTAAAATCCGATAGTAATATATTGCATATTTTTATTTCACAAAAATACTACTATCTCAACATAGGGTGATAATCACAAAATATACTTAAGCTTTCTTTTCAAATAGGCATAAAAGTAAAAATGAAAATATAGCCAAATTCCTTTAGTACAGGCACCGAGCCCGATTATTGAAAATTCACAGCTTTTTCACGCTTGTCAGAAAGCGCGGTATAGTGAATTTATTAAAAATATATAATATTCGCTCTGTTTTTTTTTTTTTTTTTTTTTTTTTTAAGATATTGCAACAGTAAAGAAAAGAAAGAATTACTTAAACTGTTTTTTTTTTTACAAAACTCATTTTTGTACACATTTTTTTAAAACAAATCTTCATATATAAGCAAGCGATATAAAAATTGATTTATGTCAGCTTTACATACAAAACCCAAATTGATTTTTATATATAGTGTATATATAGTATATATTATGAATATAGTGTAAAAATTACTTTTTTTTTTTTTTTTTTTTTTTTTTTTGCCGAAATTGAGATAAAATTATCCGTTTAATACTAAAGAATTTAATAATAATTTAATAATTTAATAATAATAATAATTTAATAATAAAGAATTTAATTTTTAATTTTATTAAAGAATTAAGTCCTTGCAGTTTGTACCGGACGTTAACAATAGCTCCCATATTCCTTGGAATTTAAGATTTCATCTAATTTTAATCGTAAACACGAAACTAAAATGAGAGAAACCCTATTAGTGAAGATTAATTCACAGTTTTCTTCAATATTGAATTTGCTTTAAATTTACCCCAATTTAGTCACTTATAGCTAAGTCGAGTTCAGTTATGACAATTTATTTTCGGTCGTCAAATTTGGCAATCCTTCGCCAATTGTCTCAAAGATTGTCAAGAATTTGCGACTAATTGATATGAATATATATTTTTATGCATATAATTGAAAAAATTGTTGCCCTAATGAATGATAATTTGCGAGAAACCATGTTCACCAAAACTCATAAATAAACACATATTATTTTTTCATCTGTTGTATTGTTTCAAAATGTCGTCCCCCCACACTAGAATTACAAACTACTATTTTTCGACCATTATTTAAAGTAGAAGCAAAACAAAATATGCTCGTAATACTTGTATGAAGAACTAACACTTAAACAAAAATAAATTTGTACTTCTGAATATTTTTTATATATTTTTTAAGTTTCAACTTTCCAAGTGGCAATCGTTTTGAAACAAGACGCTCGGGTAAAGCTGGCTGATAGCGATCTTGATAAACCTAATGCATCCAAATTGGTTTATAAATATGGGTTCTAACACATGACAAAAGAACAGATATATATACAGTAAACTCCAGACTATCTGGCTCTCGAACATCCGGCTCTCCGTACTATCCGGCCTAGTAAAGAAAAAATGAGGAATCCAACAGTTTGCCGAGAAAAGCTCTTCTAATTATTTACAACGCACTTTCGCATCCGTTCATTGATCAATTTTTGGATAGAGGCATCAAAGCTGAAATTTTACTACGAAATGTGACGGCTATTTGCCAGCCGATGGACCAGGGCGTTCTAGAAATGATAAATAAAAACTACTGTCGGTGTCTTTCCCATTCGTTGATATCAGCGATCGGTATTAAAGCAGACCACATAAACACTCTGAAAAAGATTGACATACTAGATGTCATAACATGGGTGGCAGAAGTATGGGCAGAAATTCCAAACATAGAAATGGCAAGGTCTTGGGACATTCTTTTGGACCATAAAGTTGGACATAAACCCATATGGGAAATTGAAATAGAAGATAAGAACTATAAGCTTCTTTCGCTGCTGAAAAATATACTGGGCTCTGACTATGTCAATGAAGAGGACATGACAGAATGGATGGTAAACAACGAAGTTAATGAATTAGATGGTAACTATATTGTAGAAATGGTGACGCAGGCAGAAGTAACAGAAGAAAAAGAGGAGAAGGATGGAAAACTATCATCCCACATTCTGAAGGTTTCCAGAAGATTGAGGCAGCACTGCGGTACATTAGTCAGAAAGAGGAAGAAGCGACTCCAACTGGTAGCATCTGCTTGTGTCATCTACCAAGGACTTTTTCAAAAACGAAAAACTGTAAGTTTTGACTATTTTATCTTATCCATAACTTTTCATATTTGTGCAACCATTTATAAATGATTTATAATATATGATAATATATGATTATGATTTATAATATATGAATTTTATAAATGATTTATAAACCATGATTTTACGAATTAGGCTTACATTTTACGTTAATGTTTTGCTTATTTTGAAACAGTATGTATTGTATACATAAAATTTATCTTTAAATGTGAAACATGTATTTTCAATATCATAGCGGGGGAGGCAGGAATTACTAAAAGCAGGCGTACTTAATATTTATAGAACTCCGGCCTATCCGGCTTTTTTGTTATCAGGCCTAACCTTCCCCACATCAGGCTGGATAATCGAGTGTTTACTGTATATTAAAAAGTATATTAATATAAATCAACATTTGAAAGGAGGATGATTTTGATTTTGGAGATCGAGTTCGTTGAAAATATTCCGACATTTTCTGGGATTCATTTCCTTCAAACGGCTGTAATTGGTAGCTTGGTATTTTTTGCAATGGAAGCTACCTAAAAGAAGCTTCAAAACGCTGTTTATTTGATTTTTCAAAATCCCTGAATATGATGAAACGTCAGCAATGGTTCAACTTGTTTGACGGCCTGACTGAAACCGATCGGTTGATCTGAGATCCATCTTAGACGTATTTACACTCTACTAGGGGGTCTCTACGACACGCAGGAGATCACAGGCAGAATCGCAGCCCAGCCTGTGAAGTATTTTTTTTTTTTACCATATAACTATTCTAGAGATTGGCAATAGTACATATCCCATGGTATGAGCTGGAGTTAGGTCGTATAAAACGCGCGGAAAGATCGTGCATAAAGAGGATTTTATCTTCAGTTTTTTAACATCAGGATCCAAATCAGAAAGTCACAGAGCGAGAATATCTGACCGCAAGCGGCTGGTGGATGGAGAGGAGAGTATAGTTTTTACATCTTTATGTTGTCAGTACAACAGTCGAGAGAGAAGTTCACAAAATTACATTTTCTCCAAATGGTCGAGTGTTGGCAGAACAGTATATACATTTTTCTACAATTACGTATGCTAATGGCGAGAATAACTTGAGTGAAGACATGTGGACAGAGTTCGTTAATCGTAACTCAATGGGAGATTTCAAAAGATCAATATGAATTATTAACCGCCAAATGATATGCGTAGGAATTATGGGGCAGTAACCGCAAAGGAACATTCTACAGGGGATTGCCAAAAATGTCACGGCACTGAAGCCCCAAAATGAACGTTAATAAAATAAAATAAAATAAAGACAGAGTACCAATAATGAAATGATTAATATATTACATCTGGACTAACGGTCGCTGACATGTAGAAGTAAAATGTCTGACTAATTTCTGCATATCATCAAAAGTAAGGCACAAGGATGAAATCAGAAAGAGGTTGTTAGGCGGAAAAATATATTATTTCTTTTCTTTTAAGTGCAATGCGCTGAGGTTGAAAGATTAATGAAAATGAGAAATGACTGCATAATTTTATGAAAGGAAAAGAGCGATACAAAATAAATTGAATCCAAATGCAGACAGATAATTAAAGTTAAGAATTTAAAAAGGCATAATTTTAAAGGGGGAAAGGGGAAACTTTTAACATTAATATGTGAAGGCAGACGACTTCACACAGCCCAAATAGGGAAGACACCTATCTTTTACAAAACATCCATCACACAAATTAAAAAAATATTCGAATTCAAATTAATTTACAAACTGTGGCCGAAGCCAGGCTGCCAATAGTCCGAAAAGGGACATCATCATCAGTATTTCTGGAAAATTGCAAACAATTTTAGAGTACCAATAAAAAAAAATTGACATTTATATTCTGAGTTCAACGATAACAAATTAAATTCAGTTTCTTACGATTAATAATCTTAGTCTCAATGGAATTTACAATTTCTACACACAAACAATTTACCAGTAAATTAATTAGCAAAAGATTGATATTTTAATTTTGATATAAGTATTTTTGAATGCCAACAGATTTAATATACATGATTTTTGGGCCCATCAATATAATAAATATTAGTGAAAAGTTATTTTTCAAATTTGGTTTCAATCTGTAGAAGTATAGACACAATTTTCGAATGCTAGTAAATAGACACTATTTTTGAATGCGAACGTTATGAACACAGTTTTCGAAAGCGAATATTATTAACGCAATGTTTGAATACAAACATTATAAAACAATTTTGGAAATAAATATAAAAAAAAATTGAGTGCTAACATTTAATATTTAACACTTTATGTGCAAGTATATATCAAAAATATACAATGTAAGTATTATGGGCTAGAGATAAAACTTAGAAAAATAAATTTTTCTAATTCTAAAAGTTTTTTTTTGACAGATATGTTACAAAAAGAAAAAAATGGTAATTGTAATTTATATATAAAATATGCAATCAGCTTCTAAACAAGGTTAGGACCTACTATTTACATTTTTAGAAATTAATTAATTTCTTAAAAATACATAAACAGCAGATGGAGGAGTAAAGATTACATTTCAGCTAAGTTTTTAGTCAATTTGAAAATTTTGTTAACCTTTGCCAATAACGGGGGCTTCCCCGATATAAAGCCAATTTTTATGTAGGGAATCTGGCCTCTTAAGGTGCCAGTTAACAGTAAGAGGGCAGGAGTAGCAATAATGCTGAGGCGTCTTTCCAGCACCACACTCAGAGTCAGAAGCATCAGAACGCTTATAGTAATATAGATATGCTTTAAAGGGTCCATGACCTGTTAGAAAAACTAATAAGAATAATTGGAAAAATTGGAAATGATGTTGATATGAGATCTAGCAGGGCCAACTTCTTGCAATTGGTGGCAATATATATCATTGGAGCAAATAGTTCTATGCAAAGTCAGTACGGTGATTTTGAACATTGTGGTATCCGCCTGATCGTCTAGTGGTTAGTATGTTGCCTGCAAGTGGGGAGAAGTGAGATTCCAACCACGAATTAAGCATTTATATATAACTTTTAAGCTGTGTTCAAATTTAAACTAATGTTTCTTTTTCATTACTTATTTTTTGTGAAAATTAACTTTATCCACTTTTTAGTTCAACATTTTACATATTTCCGGCTGAACGTTTTACCAGATTTAATGTTTAACTAGTCTGTAGTTCAACGTATACACATTTCTGCTCAACTAGAATACAATATGTTGCAACAATATTTTATTATTTTAATGTGTCGTATTACAACCATGTTTTCAGAAATGATACATATTTTTAACAGTGTACTGTGCATTTTGGGGGGAATTTTAGCTAAAAGTAAGTAGTATTTTTTGGTATTTAACACTTTTATTTTCATATTTAACGTTTATTTTTATAATTTTTGAACATAAACATTAGAAAACATTCTGTCTGGCAGCAGTTTATAACTTAATTTTTTTATTGCACTTTGTCTGTTTTAGTTTCCATTTTAAGATATTTTTGACATACGACTTTTGTTTTATTTTTACGTTACTTTGTAATAAAATCGTTAAAACTTAGGCCGTATTTTTATTTTAAAAGGAACTCTTATGTAATGATATAATTTCACTTTCGTTATTTTGATTTAACCTTCTGCCCATAAAAACACGTTGTTTTTTATGTGTAAAGTTCCATAAATTTAAAAAACTTCATTTTGCATTTCTATTTATTCGTGTACTAAAGTAAGTAAGTGGATTGTGAGTGGATATCTGTCTTTTTTTCAATTTAGAAATGGTTGTCGCAGTTCCGTGTCATATCTATTTACGTATTAAAATCAGCCATAGAACTAAATATTTTAAACATATTTTAATACATGCACATTTAAAAAAAAAGTATTATTCGCATTTAGTTCCTATTGTTATCGCCAAAGAAGGTATTTAAAGTATAATATATATACTGCAAAAAATATTTAATTAAATAGTCAGTTTATAAGACTAACTAAAGTGAAGAATCATTGTCACCTTTGATTAACTATTTTAGAAATCATTTCTTCGTAGTGGTGGTGATGTTATGTTAAATTATAAAGACATTTCAGCGTTTCTGTCTGATGAAAATAAACAAACCAAAATGTTTATCTAAAAACACTTAACAGAATATTAAAATTGTTTCAAAAGGTGAAAAGATTATCATCATGTTAAACTGCTTTTTAAAACTGATTTAACCAATAATTTTAATGAAACATTTATTGTTAGCTTCTGCACTTTGCTGAACTTTAAGTGGAACCTTTATAAAAATTAAATATTTTTATGTTCATATTTCAAAATTAATATATGTGTATGAAGCATAATCCAAAATCCAATGAAGACTGATACGAATTTTCGTTTTATATAAATGATGTTATAAAAAATAATATAAACTGATTTACTATAAATCTTTTACTTTAATCAATGTATCATTTAATAACATTTTAGATCCCCCCCCCCCCCCCAAATGACTAAGATGTAGAAATAACAGTATGATGATTCTTTAGATTTAAAAAAATCACATTAGAGTTAATGCCGTCATTTCCAAAATTTGGCAATATCTATATTTTTTTCGGGTTAAATTTCACATTTTATACATTCAAAAGTATTTTACTTCTTTTGCCTGTTTCATATAATCGAATTTTCGACGATGTCTTATTATAGCTTTATTCGCATTCCGAATACCGAAAAAATACATCATATTCCAGATAAAATAAACTGAAATAAGAGTTACCGTGGCTTATTTATTATAAGTACTAGCATCCTATTATGAGAACTAGCTTTTATTGTAAGAATTCTGAACCTATTAAAAATTCTCTTTAATTTTTGAAACATTGCTGGAATATAAGAAATTTTTCTATAAATAGGAATTCTTCTTGTTACTTCCCCCTCAAAAAAAATGTTTACAGCTATTACCAAAAAGCAAGATCCTCTACCAATTTTATTTCACTCTGGCGTTTATGAAATCCCTGTGAAACTCAATATGGGTTTGTTAACATCATATATTGGCATGACAAAAAGATGCTTGTTTGAAAGAGTTAAAGAACACAAAAGAGATTTAAAATTCAATAGACAGCCTACAACTCTATCTAGATTAGCATTTAAAGGCAGTTCATTTTGATGATGTAAAAATTATTTCTAGATATTCCAACCCTCTTAAAGCCCTTATATGAGAATCCATAGAAATAGTCTGAGAAAAAGCGAAGTATGTAATGACAATATCTCATTTCAGATTTCTAATGTTTGGTTAAATGTTTTAAAAGAAATAAATTTGTGAATTTAATTTCAGTTTTTCATGGTTTTTGATAATAGTGCTGTAGCCTACCAACAGATGGCGCCATATCCTATGCATTATTGATTTTGATGTTTAATGATCTGTTACAGAAATGTTTTCAGTTTGATGTTGTGGAAGTGGCTGTGTTGTACGTAACTTTGCTCCATAGAGGTCAAGAACCTCTCCTTTGATGATTGCTCATTAGAAAGAGCATGAATCGTTGGGTGAAATTTCATAAAGGGGTCTGTGAGAGCAGCGAGCCTTGCAAGGAAGTTTTGCTCAGTGAACAGCAAACCTTTTCTCGATTTCTTTGGCTAATAACCTATGGGATGCGGCTAATGCAAGACTTCGTATGACTTTAAACAAATTTTAAAACTTCATTTGAATGCGCATCTGATGTTTTTCATACGAAAATGCTTTTTGGTATTATTAGGCGGCAATCTAAAAATATATATAACTAATGTAAACAATTATTTAGAGTTTACAAGAAAAAAAAAGGTTATCACTCGTGTTCTCTATACCATACTGTAACTCAGTAAGTCCGGGTCTGATCGTATAATGATTTTAAATAAAACTTGCCTGATGTATTCGTATACATGAGACTTATGGTTATTTTTTTTAATATATCGTGTAACGAATTGCCTCAACGTTCTGCATAAAACCAGTCAGCCGTACTACCTTAGAGGCAGCGTACTTTGTATACACCTCTGACGTTAATTTCAAATTTAGAGCACTCTTTAACCGGCTGGTCCGGATTTTTCCGTTTCTAGGAATCATGTTAAAATGGCTAGACAAAAATATTTTAAACATAATTTTATTTTGATCATATATATAAAGAAGTGATATTAAAGATATTATAGCATCAAACTGCGATTAATAACTATTTATACCCTATAATGTCCAAGCATTCTTATAAAAATTCAGAAAAACCCTCGGACGGTGAAACGGCTAGAAAAATTCCCTCCTTTAGCTGACAGTGTTTCAGATCTGGAAAATGACTGACCTGATGAAAAGCCGCATGTAATCTGTTTTATAATATGACTAGTTATATTCGTAAAATAGGAACTTTCGTAATAAATTCTTTGCACATCTGAAATAATTAATTTTAGATTACATTTAAATGGAAATGATTGTGAAATACTTCCATATAATTTTCTTGGAGGTTTTTTTTTTTAACTCACATTTGTATTATACATTCTTAGCTGATTTTTATCTTAAGTATTGTAACACAGGATATAAAATAGAAAATACTAATAGATAAATATATATTTATACATAAAACCATCGACAAAAGACAAACGAGATACATACAAAAACATACACCCTAGAATATATATTATATTATATAATTTTTCTTTTTTTCTTACTTTAATGTTTTTTCACATGATATAAATAAAATTCTCAGAGGTTCACAATATAATATTTTATAAATAATATTGTTTTAGCTCGAAATGTAAGGGGATGAAATATTATTTCCTATTGTATTTAGTTCTTTAAATTCCTTTAAATTGTATTTCTTCAATAAATCACAAGTAAAGCGTTTTCTAAATTTATATTCTTTCAGATATTGATAGTTTTGAGGTTAAAAATTTCTCAACATTTCAAGAAAAATAGATGATAGTAATCACGATAACTTCGCAAGAAAATGGCTTACCCGTAAATTTACTTTAAGGAAGTATTTACTTCCTTTTTCCTATTTTCACACTTTTTTCTAAATATTTTTCTCGCTTAAGAAATATTTTCTATTAAAAATTTACTATGTGCATTTAATTGTATTTCTAATTAAATTTCTTTCCTTGTCGAAAACATTTGCAATCTATTTTTATAGCATAAAATTGGACAATTCGACTTACTGTATTTAAAAAAAAAAAATAAATAAAATAAATAAATAAATAAATAAAACCACGCACACATTCGTATCGTACATTTGTATATGTCGTACGGTAATTGAGAAACACAAAGAGCCGGGTTAATTTGATAATTATTTAACATTTTCTGATTAGTCTGATATTTTTTAGGCTTTTTGCAAAGAGTCTATGTATCCAGCTTTAGGCTAATTGGAAAATGATCATATGTTTCTCAATGAGCTTGATGTTTTCCCGTCTTATTGCAATAGAATCCCATGCAGGTTTATGATAATTAAGTAAATATCACATACTATTTTTAATTTTAAACCCCTGACTGCCGAGCAAAAGTGCAATATTGTAATTTTTTTTCTCTGTAATTTATTAAAAATGGTAAAAAAAGATGGTTTTTCCAAAATAATATAAAATTATTATTACGTATAGGTATGCATATAGGTTGAGAGTATTAACTATACCTTAATTATTTTTAAACTGGGTTTTATTTGTAGAATTATTTTAATTTAAATAATGCTTCTATTTCGGTGAAACCTACGGCTTGGTGGACGGATATTTTAGTTCGCGCCGGTGAGAAGGTTTTAATTAGAGTGTCTTATTTTTTTTTTTTTAAGTTTGTAACACAAATACGTAACATAATCCCATTAATATGTATATTATATTTTTGACACTTGAAAGTATTGATATGAACTCCAAAATATTTATGATGTAAGAAACTCAAAACATTAAAGAAAGGTTTTTTTTCCAGTGATTTCTGAAATTTTTTTTTTTTTTTTTTTTTTTTTTTTTTTTTTTTTTTAGAATATTACAATAAAAAGTAATCAAACATAATAGGCCAATCTATGTAATTAAACCTTGTTAGAAAATGACACAGTATCCTTAAATTACTATAACCTTTATTTTGTCATCCTTCTAAAACTTTCATTGCAGAAACATGGATAGCATGTATTTGTAGAGAAATCCTCTAGTTCTACAAATTATAACCTCTAATTTTTTAAACAGGTCATTGAATATGCTTTAGGGGAAATCTGTGAAAACGTAACTTAAATTTTAATGAAATACTCAAAATTTACAATGTGTAAACATCTATAAAAAAAGCACTTCACCCGAATCCATTTTGAAACATTAATACCTTCTGGAATTCTACTGTTTCCAATTAGAAAGCAAGATTTCTTTTAATAAGTTTTAGGAAGAATAAAGCCCTATTTTTAGGTGCGCTCGTAATTATATTAATACGTAGCACCTACATTCGTCGTCTGGTCCATCGGTCTGTCTGTCTGTCTGTATGCTTTTACAGCTCAAAAAATACTCAACCAAATAGTTTGAAATTTAATATAAGGTATCCTGGGATAATAACGCCAGGCTATGTAATAACGCCAAGTGCTAATATCACGCGTATTTATGAAGTTATCCGGGAGATGCACCTACGGGTTCTGCCCAGCATGGCTGTGAGTCATCTAAATCACAAACAACCACTGAAAGTGAATTTGTTCAATTTCTAGACCTTATCGCTGGAAGAAATACCCAAGATTCAACGCTCGATCTAAAATTTCCGAAGTAAGTTCTGTGATTTGAAGATTATATATTTATTAGGAAATACTTTATTTATTACATAAATTTGTAGTGCAATTTGTGTACTTTCAAAACGTTGTGGAAGATCTTGAATGTGTTCGCGAGGTTGGTTCGTAGTTTAAAATATACTGTGCAATAAGTATACCGGAGTAATAACGGCATCTACTGGTTTATTACTCCGGTTTATTCTTTTCAGTGATGGAACTACATCCGAAGAGTTTATTTTTTTATTTTACGCATGAGAGAGCATTATTGTCATTGTTGAAAAACAAAAAGGATAAAGAGAAATTTGTATGTCCTAAGTGCTACTAATTTTTTCGTGTCAGAAGAATAAAATATCGAGTATTATTATTATTGCATCCTGATATAGTAATTAATGGTAAAAATTGAGCAATTTGACAATTTCTAGGTCTGTAGAGATTGTATCTTTAGAATTGATTTACATGCCATTATTCCGTCTTATTTTATAGTTTTGTTTGCATGGCGTTATTACCCAAAAATGATTAATACTAACAAATAGCATTGGCCAAGAAATCACGCCACTACATTTTCATAATAAATATCTACTAAAATATTCTTTCCTGTATACATAGTAAATAAATTGCTGTATCAAATCCTGTATTTGTTTGTAAATAAGTATAAAATTAAGACGTGAAAATTGGTAAAACCTTAACGTGGCGTGAATGACATCCCAAGACATCTTATATAATGGTTA
The DNA here is from genome assembly GCA_963932465.1 of Maratus speciosus. Lineage (NCBI taxonomy): Eukaryota > Metazoa > Arthropoda > Arachnida > Araneae > Salticidae > Maratus > Maratus speciosus. Next base: position 414,221,580 of record OZ010790.1, on the reverse strand, counting down.
GAGAATTTCGTCGCGTAATTTCAAATTTTATGAAAATTGAATCAAACATTAAAAAAGATATTAATAATATTTTTTTCATTCTATTAAATCGTATCATATGTAATTAATTGACTGATATCCCATGATATGTAACGATTCTTGGTTGACAGGGTGATATTTAAGGTGGAATCCTATTATTTCCGTATTACTAAATTTAATATATGCATAATCGTAATAAATTTTGTACTCATGCATTTTTGCAAAAGAGTGCAACAGCTATTGCCACAAGATCTGAATAGTAACTGGTTATGGTACGAATGAACCTCATCTGCTACGTTTGATGTACAATTTCCGACTTATTTATATCAGTTAAAGTTTAATGACCAGAGTATTTTTCAAAATAGTAATAAATACTTTATTATGAAAATAATTACATAGTCATAGCAAAATATTTAAATATCAAAGTATGGAGATATTTTGTTAAAAAGCTAAAACGAAGAGTTTGCACAGTATATCATTTGAACACATATATAATTTCTACTATTATTTATGATGCATTTCGGGATACACTTTTAATTGTATATTCCAAAAACAAATGAAATGAGTATAAATATGGGTACTATAATTAAACAAAGTTGCATAGATATAACATTTTTATAAATAATAGAACTAGTAGATACATCAAAAGCCAGAAATATAGTAATTGGACTTTTAAAAATAGTATCGGGGATATTATAATTATGTTGCTACGTTTACAGTTTTAACAATTTTAGCTGTTTAATGGGACAGTCGACATTAAAAATAAAACACTTCATTTTTCAATGGATTCGTTTGAAAGTTAGAAGACTTTTCAGTGGCGAGATTAAATAGTTATATTCAAAATTTGGTCTTAAAATAATAACATTTTTTTTTTAATTTTTAAAGTGTCCCATGCCCATTTCTTTTGCATTAAATGTTGACAGTATTTATTTATCAGGCACACATTATATATAACAATGAATGTTGGCATGAATTGTAAATATTTGTTGAATGTATAAGCAGAAAAAATATATTTTCATAATTATGCTTCCTTTTTCCTTAAAAAGTAGCTATATTTTCCTACGCATATAAATTTCAACACTGAAATACCCCTGAAATGCATTTTTATACTAAAATTTACTTAGTATTGTATAGAGAATATCAAGTTTAAATTTAAACATAATCTGATAATTAGATATGCGCAAAAAAAAATTTTAAGTGCTAGACATGTACGAAATTTTCCATTTTGAGAAATAAGCGTTTTAAATAAAACAAAACTGTAACAAAAATGTAAATATATATAATTTTTACAAATATAGAAGCTTATATGGCTGCGAAGACACGCCAGAATTGAAAAAAAATCTCTTTGCATCAGATAAATTTGAGCATCTATTTTCATATTTCTCCAAATAAAAAAAAATCGATTTTTTAGTAAAATTTTGTGATTTTGAAAATCCATTGTCCACTGAAATTTTCTTTTTTATGATTCAGAGCTAAAATTTATTTACTTTCATAAAAATAAAGGATTAGGATAAAAAGTGGAAGAATTCAAATAATGTATTTCTCTTCAAAATTTTAAAACAACAAACTTTTTTTAAGACACGCTCATAATAAAATTATAAATTTAAAATTATGAAAAATATATTCGTGTACGAAATACAGTATGACAATGGCTAATACTTTACTTGAGAATAAAAGAACGAGTAAAATTTGAATCAAATTGTTTTTGAAATCAGATAAAATTGTTCATCGATCTCTGTCAAACAGAGATATATCATTGCGGATTGATTTTATTTCAAACAACTACAAAAATATACGTTTAAAATAAGCAGAGATGGAAGATGATTCTAGTACTTGTTCTCTCTATCATTGTTACTGCTATCGTGATTGTTACTTCTGTTTAACTGTTTGCGCCTGCAATTTATTTGCAGACAATACTTTCTCTGACTAGCGTGCTTTAAATACACTTGGATTGCCATGTAATTAATACAGGTCATTGAGGTTTACGATGGCATTTGGCTACGTTGGGCTTTCAAAAGAATTCTGTTATATTATGGTCTAAGGGGAAAAATCATTTGTGGTGTATTTTAATGTTGTTATACTATTTCTAACATAATGGAATTGTTATGTATTGCTGAGGTACCGTTAACTGGGGTGACTTTGTCCCAAATTTCTCTGTTTCATGGCATATACAGTCTTAGTTTTTTTTTTTGAATAACTTGTTTATTCTTTGTTTACAAAGAGCATATGAAACAACACCATCATCATTAATTTGTCGAAATTGATTTTTTTTTAATCAGAACATTTTTTGGAAATTTGACCAATGTTATCTTGAATCGGAGAAACAATGTCTCATGTGTTAAAATGAATATTATAGGATCTACAGCATGATGTGGGGAAATGTTACCCATTGTAAAAGGTGTTTGAGAGAGGGTCAGAAGTCTTAACATGCAAAAAGACAGTGAATTAGCATATATTTTAATTTTAAAAAATGTTACAAACTCATAAATTTACTTAACTTGGGTTGTCCAGGTCTGGGACTGAATACTGGTTTTCCTTACACAGACGTTTAGGTAGACTAATTTTTACCTTAATATAGTTCCATCCATACATCATCGAGTCCGGTTGCTGAGATCAACGTCAGCACTTTAACTCTTTTCCATGCAGTCAACAACGCAACCATCCTTTAATTTCAAAGTAATCCTCCCGGGATAAAGATTGCCGTTAAACAGCACATTTACAAAACTTCCAACGTAACAGTGATCTTTGTCAATAACTTTCTTTTTTGGTTCAGTTAGAACCAATACACTGGATGAACCTTCGATAGAATTGTCGTTTGTATGCACAAATGTCTATTTTCATAAGTATACCAAAAATAAACGAAAACATTACTTAAAAACATCAGTGTTTAAATCCAACAAACTAACAAAAATCTCTTCTTCAAATATAACATATTTTATGCATTGACAGGAAGCATATAAATTTTTTTAATGATAATCGGTTGGGCCAATGTTACCTGAAATGTTGGGCCAGACTCTAACTTAGAAAAACGCTTTTATTTACTTTATATCAGGATAGGCAACGTATAATCCTACATTAGTCCTATATCTACACAAATGAGGTTATAATAACATGTACTTATCAAAGTTCAAATGAATTAAATTACAGCATCGTCGAAAAAAGTTGTAAGAGCAAAATTATCACCGTCCTTACACGTTTTTGTTTGACTGCTGCTGCCATGGTTAAACCTTTGCAAATTACTTACAATGAGGTGCGAACATCAAGCTAATGCTGCCACCTAAATTTTGAGACCAAAAACCTTTTCAATAACTCAAGCGATGTCAAAAATATAGCAGATTTAATATTTTTCCTCTTTTGAAATAAAGTTACCCTTAATAGGCCAAAGTTACCCCAGCTGACGGTACACTATAAATAGGCTTCTCATAGAATACAGTGTTGTTCTCTATTTTTTATTTTCTGAATCACACAAAGTAGTTTCGTTAGATAAAGTGTTGCGGGAAATAAACGTGTATTAAGATTATTTTAATGACACTATTTCAAATATAATGAAATTTATATATATTATTAGGGGGGGGGGGGATTACAAGATTATTACTGTACATGCGTACATTAGTACCGGGTGTCCCAAAAAGGACTGACTGATTTTAAAATTCAATAACTTGCAAACGGTGACAGATATTAAAAAAATTCTTGCAGGAGGGTTATGAATAAGGTCAAAAGTTTTATTACAGTGATTTTCAATTTTAGTTCGATTTACAAACAATAGATGGCGCTGTAAGCAATAGTCGCTAAATACAGGCTCGATTTTCGCTCCTTTATCTTGTTCCATGCAGAAAAAGGAGATGGAAATGTATTATCCGGGCCACGAAGTACCAAAAATCGAGCCTGTATTTAGCGACTATTGCTTTCAGCGCCATCTATTGTTTGTAAATCGAACTAAAATTGAAAATCACTGTAATAAAACTTTTGACCTTATGCATAACCCTCATGCAAGAATTTTTTTAATATCTGTCACCGTTTGCAAGTTATTGAATTTTAAAATCAGTCAGTCCTTTTTGGGACACCCGGTACGTGCATCACAATTAACATTAATTTACACGGACGAGCAAAAAATTTACACTTACAGCGATTAGTAACAGCGATTAATGCCTGAAGTTCGTCGTAGCTCCCAGATAGCATGAACATTAGCAGCAAGTTTGATTTTTTCTGATATTATCTTGCCGTGACAAATTTGAATTGATAAATTCGCAGCAAATTTCCCGCAAGGTATACTATCACCCACTTGCATGAGTAGTTTGTTATGAAACTGATGGAAAGACTGTCTTTAATTCACGAAAGTGACGAAAGCAAAATATCCCTCTGTTGAGAGAATAGACAATCAGTAGATACACAGAAATTGCAGACATTTCATTCGGCTGGCACCGCTTTTTTTAAACGCTATACTTATGAAATACTAAAAAAGGCTCGCCTTGAAGAGTATAAATACTGCCCTAACTTGTTTAGTGTGGTAAAAACGATGCATGCATCTTAACGGTGCGTATGCATCAATAGACCTGATGTGGTCTATGGATCCATCGGAAGGTGTTAAACTTATAGTGTAACAGTTGTAAACAGCTAATGTGGCATGGAGAGATTACTACTTTGAAGTAAGTTTGCAGTATTTTTGATTACTTGTTTGCCATTAATTTGCAATAAATTTGATACAGCATGAATTTAACTTGCACGACAAGTTAGCTGTAAGTTCAAAGTATGGTGACTTCGGCGTTTGCGTTATCTTGCTGCAGTCTTGTTATGAACTTTCAGTCTTGTCATGCTGAGCTTGCTGCAAAATTGCAGATTTTCAAAGCAAGACTTCTGAAAATTTTCTTCAAAATAAAAATGCTATGTGGGTTGTAGTATGCGTTTTTATGTTTAAGTAAAATTTTTGCATACTACATAGTGTGTATAAATTCTATAGATCATAGGGGAAAAATGGATTTTACCTTTAAAATTTTAGCTTACAAAAAAAAAAAAAAAAAAAAAAAAAAAAAAAAAAAAAAAAAACGCCCACAAAAATTTGTAGTCATTAATGTGTATGAGCATGTATTGTTTAAGGATGTTTTTTAATTGTGTTATTCATATCTCAGATGAACTATATTTAATATACTAAGCAATGTTTGTAAAATATAAATAACTGTATGTACAGGGCTGGGAAAAGAACTAGATACATCGTCGTATATAAATTGTAATTTCTAAAATACGACTTTAGTTGTGTTAAACGTTTGGCAATTTTAATTAATTAAGAAGCGAGTATAAAAATCTATAAATAATATATTGAACTGTACAGAATTATTCGAGTTTATTTCGTCTTATGTTTGAGATAAAATTGATATCAAATTAATTTTTGTAAAAGACTAGGGGGCTCTGCCCCCTACGAGTTACGCTCGCCAACCCACGTTCAGAGACACCAAAATCCAAAAAGCACGCTAATTTGATCGGCTTTATTTAAAAAAAAAAAAAAAAAAAACAGTAGCGATCTTTCTGTAAACGGGTTTCCATTCGTTTTTCTTGGATTGGGGATTTTTAAGACCATATCTGCTGCTGTTAAAAGATACAATGGCTGTTTTCGTATTCAATTAAAAAATTAGTTAAACATTCGAAAATAAGCTAATGTAAAATGAATTAAGTAAACAGTGTCATTGTCTCCCGGTATTTTTTAACAGCGCTATAAGATAGTTCTTTTAAATAATTCATTTTAAATGTATCGTTTTAAATCTGACGTAATTTTCATCAAAGTTTTATTTATCTTATTATTTTGATTATATTGGTTATTTTGATTCACTTTGATACCATTACTTTTGAAATCGGTTCGGTAGCTCCAGAGATTACCTCTAACAAACAAACTATTTTTACTTCTTTATAATTATTACTAGCAAACCGCGGCTTTGCTCGCGTAATAGTTGAAATATACAAAATAATTCAAAAATTACAAATTAAGCCACAGTTTTACTAAACTTCATTATAAAACTGCAATAGACAAAAATGAGATTTTAATTAATAAGAAGAACTAAAACTATTTCTAAATAAATGATAATTTAGAAAATATTTTGAATATTTTATGCTAATTTCATATGCACATTTTAGTATTCATTTGAAGCTTTGAATTTTTTAGAAACCTTCTTAACACATTTATATCTTAAAATTATCCATCATGTCAAATTTCAAGCTTGTTGTCTAATAGTCTACCACCTCTCTGGTGTTAGTGGCACTAACATAAAATGCCGAAAGAGAATTGAAATAGAATGTATCGAGAAATGTTGAAACAGAGACTGTCACCATTAATTTGCCAACATTAACCTTGAAATCAGTTGGTATTTCCTAATATTCTATATAAAACGGAATTTAGATTTTTTTTAAATGCTTTCTTGTTGTATTGTTCCGACCAACCAGGTGGTAGTGACACAGGCATAAAATATAGCCCGTATAGGATCAGGGACTATCACCGATGATTCGAACCAATAACTTTTGTAATCGGCTTATTATTTCCTCAGATTCCATAGAAATCGTAATTTAGGACTCTTTTAGAATGCTTTTCGATCCTTCCCTTCACTTCAGCCCTTTTTATTTTCGAATTTATTTTCGACTGTTCCTAGAAGACATTTATATTTTATAAATAACTACCGTGCTATAAAAGTTTCTAGCCTTTTCAGTACCGCAGAAATCGCAATTTAGAAAGTTTTTTGCTCTTGCAACCCTATAGAGGTTGTGGTACCGACATAGAAAACAGCTTATGTTTGATCAGGTTCTATCACCATAAATTTGCGACCCTTATGTTTGAAATCGACTTTGTATTTCATGCGATTGCATAAAAATCGTAATTTAAAACGCTTATAGAACGCTTTTCGCTCACTTCATCCTTTTAAATTTGGAATTACCTTTCGACAGTTCATAGAAAGCAATTGCATGTTTCAAATAATTACCCTTCCAAATTTCAAATGTGAGACTCCCTCAGTAACACAAAAAAACGCAATTTAGAATATTTTTTGCTCCTGTAACCCCCAGGTGGTAGTGACAACAACGTAAAATATAGGCTATGTTGGAGCGGGGACAGTCACCAACAATTTGAAACCATTACTTCTTAAATCGGTTTATATTTCCAGAGATCGCGTAGAAATCACTATTTAGAACGTTTTTAGAACGCTTTTTGTTCATTTTCACCACTTTTAAATTTCAAATTTTGAAGTAACTCTTCTTAGAGAGTATTTACATCTCATAAGTAATTACCTTGCAAAATTTCAAGTTGCTAACCCGTTCAGTATGACAGAAATTACAATTTTGAACGTTTTTTTAAATGCAACCGCAAGGTGGTAGCGAGGCCGTCATGAAATAAATCCTATATTGGAGCAAGGGCTGTCATCATCATTTTCCAACCATTACTTTTGAAATCGCTTGGGTAATTACTGAGATTGCGTAGAAATCGCAATTTAGAACGTTTTTTAGAAGTCTTTCGTCCACTTTCACGCCTTTTAAATTTCGAATTATTTAGGAAATGTTCTTAGAGATCATTTACATGTTATAAGTAACTACCATGCCTAGTTTCAAGTTGCTAGCCCCTGCAGTATTAAAAAAACGCATTTTAGTTTGATTTTTGCTCCTTCACCCCCTTTGGGGTGTGTCACCGACATTAATTACAGCCTATGTTGGAGCGAGGTCTGTCACCATCGTTTTCACACCATTATTTTAAAAATAGGTTCGGTACTTCCTGAGACTGCGTAGAAATTGCAATTTAAAAAATTTCTTAGAACGCTTTTCGCTCATTTTCACCCGTTTTAAATTTCGATTTTTTAGGAAATGTTCTTAGAGATCCTTTGCATCTTATAAATAACTGCCCTGCCTAATTTCAGGATTATAGGCCCTTCAGTAACACAAAAATCGCAATTTAGAACGTTTTTTGCTTCTGCAACCCCTAGGTGATAGTGATACCGACATGAAATAGAGCCTATGTTGGAGCAAGGGCTGTCATCAAAAATTTCCAACCAGTACTTTTGAAATAGGTTGGGTACTTTCTGAGATTGCGTAGAAATCGCCATTTAGAACGTTTTTTAGAATGCTTTTCGCGCATTTACACCCTTTGTAAATTTCGAATTTTTTAAGAAATGTTTTTGGAGATCATTTATACCTTATAAGGAACTACCCTTCCAAATTCCATGTATCTGGGCCCTTCAGTAACACAAAAATCGCAATTTCGAAATTTTTTAGCTCCTGCACCCCCTTTAGGAGTAGTGGCACCAACATAAAATGTAGCCTGTGTTGGAGCAAGTGTTGTCAACATCATTTTGACACCAATATTTTTTAATTCGGTTTGGTACTTCTTGAGATTGCGTAAAAATCGCCATTTAGAACGTTGTTTAGAACGCTTTTTGCGCATTTTCACCCCTTTTAAATTTCGAATTTTTTAAGAAATGTTCTTAGCGATTATTTATATCGAATAAGTAACTACCATGCCAAATTCCATGTATCTGGACCCTTCAGTAACACAAAAATCGCAATTTCGAATGTTTTTTGCTCCTGCTCCCCCTTTAGGTGTAGTGGCACCGACATAAGATGTAGCCTATGTTGGAGCAAGTTTTGTCACCATCATTTTGACACCATTATTTTAAAAATCGGTTTGGTACTTCCTGAAATTGCGTAAAAATCGCCATTTAGAACGTTTTTTAGAACGCTTTTCGCGCATTTTCACCCCTTTTTAATTTCGATTTTTTTAAGAAAGGTCTTTAGAGATCATTAGTATCTTATAAGTAACTACCATTCCAAATTTCATATTTCTAGGCCCTTCAGTAACACAAAAGTCGCATTTTTAGAACGTTTTTTGCTCCTGCAACCCCTTTTGGCCAGTGGTATGGATATAAGATATAGCCTATGTTCTATGTTAGACTAACACCATCATTTTTATACCATTACTTTTGGAATCGGTTCGGTAGTTCCAGAGCTTACCTCCTACAAATAAACAATTTTTACCTCTTTATAATATTAGTATAGAAGTATAGATATAGACTAGCAAACGCCGCGGCTTTGCTCGCGTAATATTTGAAATATGCCGAGTGATATTTATATGTCTAATTTTTATTAAAATGTACTAACTAAATTTTTATTTTATTAAAAGGTTTTTTTTATTAAAAGGTACTTATTAAATTTAGGAATAGTTAAAAAATTACCATTTAAAACACTGTTTGATTAAACATCATTATTACACTGCATCAGGCAGAAATGAGACTTAAATTAATAAACCTAAATAAAACTAAATAAATGATAATTTAGAAAATATTTTGAAACTTTTATGCTCAATTAATACGCTCATTTCAGTATTCATTTGAAGTTTTGATTTTTTTTTAGAAACCATCCTTTTACATCTTAAAATTAACTATCATGTCAAATTCCAAGTCCTACCACCTCTCTCAACAAAAATTGCTATGTCGAAATAGGAACTGTCACCATTAATTTGCCAACATTAATTTTGAAATCGGTTTGTTATTTCCTAATATTCCACAGAAACGTAATTTAGAAAGCTTTTAAAGGCCTTTTTTAGAACGTTTGTTGTTCCTATGAATCCCAGGTAGTAGAATCATCGGCATAAAAAATAGCCTGTGTAGGATCAGAGACTGTTACCATTGATTCGCAACTATTACTTTTATAATCGGTTTATATCCCCTGAAATTGCATAGAAATCGTAATTGAGGACTTTTTTAGAATGCTTTTCGAGCTTTTCCCCTTCGCTTCAGCTCTTTTTAATTCGAATTTATTTTCGACAATCCTTCGAGGGTATTTATATTTTATAAGTAACTACCATGCCATATTTAAACTTTCTAGCCTTTTCAGTATCACAGGAATCGCAATTTAGAAAGTTTTTAGATCCTGCAACTCTCTGGTGCTAGTGGCACAGACATAAAATATGGCTTATGTTTGAGCAGGTTCTATCACCAACAATTTGTCATCATTATTTTTTAATCGGTTTGGTATTTGATAATATTGCATAAAAATTGCAATTTATAACGCTTTTTACTCACTTCATCTTTTTAAATTTGGAATTTTCTTTCCACTGTTCTTAGAAAGCAGTTGAATCTAATAAGTAAATATCATGCCATACTTAAAGGGTTAGACCCCTCAGTTGTGCAAAAAACGCAAAATAGAACATGTTTTCCTTTTGCAACCCTCAGATGGTAGTGACAGCAACATAAAATATAACCTGTGTTATAGCAGGGACTGTCACCATTGATTTGCAACCATTACATTTGAAATAGCTTTGGTATTTCCTAAAATTGAGTAGAAATCGCAATTTAGAACGTTTTTAGAACGCTTTTCGCGCATTTTCATACCATTTTAAATTTTCAGTTTTTTCGAAACTGCTCATAAAGATCATTTATATCTAATAAATATGTACCATGCATAATTTTAAGTTGCTAGCCCCTACCGATCACAAAAATCGAAATTTAGAAAGTTTTTTTGCTCCTGCAACGTCTCGGTGATAGTGATACCGACATAAAATAGCAACTATGTTAGAGCTGAGGCTGTCAGCATCAATTTCCTACCATTACTTTTGAAATCAGTTTGATTTTTGAAAATATAAATCAGTTTGAAATGCTGACAAATCGGAATTTAGAACGTTTTTAGATCGCTTTTCGCGCATTTTGCTCCTGCATCTCAAATCAAATCAAAATAATGGTGTTAGTCCAACTTGGGACATAGGCTATATTTTATGTCGGTGCCACTACCCCAAAGGGGGGTGCAGGAGCAAAAAACGTTCTAAAAATGCGATTTTTGCGTTACTGAAGGGCCTAGAAATATGAAATTTGGAATATTAGTTACTTATAAGATATAAATGATGTCTAAGAACAGTTCTTAAACAATTCGAAATTTAAAAGGGGTGAAAATGCACAAAAAGCGTTCTGAAAAACGTTCTAAATGGTAGTTTCTACATAATCTCAGGAAATAAAACCGATTTAAAAAATATTGGTTTCCAAATGATAGTGACAGCGCTTGCTCCAAGATAGGCTATATTTTATGTAGGTGCCACTACCCCAAATGGAGTTCAGGAGCAAAAAACGTTCTAAAAATGCGATTTATGTGTTACTGAAGGGCGTAGAAATATGAAATTTGAAATATTAGATACTTATTAGATATAAAGGATTTCTAAGATCAGTTCTTAAACAATTCGAAATTTAAAAGGGGTAAAAATGCGCGAAAAGCGTTCTAAAACCGTTCTAAATGGTAATTTCTACACAATCTCAGGAAATACCAAACCGATTTAAAAAATATTGGTGTCGAAACGACGGTGACGATACTTACTCCAAAATAGGCTCTGTTTTATGTTGGTGCCACTACCCAAAAGGGGGTGCAGGAGCAAAAAACCTTCTAAAAATGCGATTTTTGCGTTACTGAAGGGCCTGGAAATATGAAATTTGAAACATTAGCTACCTATTAGATATAAAGGATTTCTAAGAACAGTTCTTAAACAATTCGAAATTTAAAAGGGATGAAAATGCGCGAAAAGCGTTCTAAAAAACGTTCTACATGGTGGTTTCCACACAATCTCAGAAAATACCAAACCGATTTAAAGAATAATGACGTCAAAATGACGGTGACAACCCTTGCTCTAACATAGGCTATGTTTTATGTCGGTGCCACTACACCAAAGGGGGTTCAGGAGAAAAACATTCTAAATTACTGTTTTTGCGTTACGAAAGGGCCTAGAATCGTGAAATTTGGAGTAGTAGTTAGTTATAAGATATGAATGATCTCTAAGGACATTTCCAAAAAAAAAAAATCTAAATTTAAAAGGGGGTCAAAATGCGCAAAAAGCGTTGTAAAAAACGTTCTAAATTGCGATTTCTATGCAATCTCAGGAAGTACTGAACCGATTTCAAATATAATGGTGAAAAAATTATGGTGACAGATCTTGCTCCAAGACAGGCTATATTTTATGTCTGTTTCCACTACCCCAGAGAAGATGCAATTGAAAATGCGTGAAAAGCGTTCTAAAAACGTTGTAAATGCGGATTTGTGAGCAATATCTCAGGAAGAATCAAATTGATTTCAAAAGTAATGGTAGGAAATTGTTGCTGACAGCACTCTGCTATTACAAAGACGCTATTTTATGTCGGTATCACTATCACCTAGACGTTGCAGGAGCAAAAAAACGTTCTAAATTTCTATTTTTGTGAACTAGCAACTTAAAGTGGCTAGCAACTTAAAATTACGCAAGGTACATATTTATTAGATATAAATGATCTTTAAAAACAGTTTCGAAAAAATTAGAAATTTAAAAAGGTGTGAAAATGCGCGAAAAGCATTCTAAAAACGTTCTAAATTGCGATTTCTACTCAATCTCAGGAAATACCAAAGCTATTTTAAAAGTAATGGTTGCAAATCAATGGTGACAGTCCCTGCTATAACATAGGTTATATTTTATGTTGCTGTCACTACCATCTGAGGGTTGCAAAAGCAAAACATGTTCTAATTTGCGTTTTTCTCACAGCTGAAGGATCTAACACTTTGAAGTATGGCATGGTATTTACGTACAAGATGCAACTGCTTTCTAAGAACAGTCGAAAGAAAATTCCAAATTTAAAAAGATGAAGTGAGCGAAAAGCGTTATAAATTACAATTTTTATGCAATCTTATCAAATACCAAACCGGTTAAAAACATAATGATGACAAATTGTTGGTGATAGAACCTGTTCAAACATAAGCTATATTTTATGTTTGTGCCACTACCGCCAGAGGGTTCCAGGAGCTAAAAACTTTCTAAATTGCGATTTCTGTGATACTGAAAAGGCTAGAAACTTTAAATATGGCATGGTAGTTACTTATAAAATATAAATGCTCTCGCAGAACTGTCAAAAATAAATTCGAATTAAAAAGGGGTGAAGGGAAGTGGAGGTGCGAAAAGCATTCTAAAAAATTCCTAAAATACGATTTCTATGCAATTTCAGAGAATATAAACCGATTATAAAAGTAATAGTTGCGAATCAATGGTAGCAATCTCTGATTCTACACAGGCTATATTTTATGCCAATGATTCTACTACCTGGGGTTCATAGGAACAACAAACGTTCTAAAAAAGGCCTTTAAAAGCTTTCTAAATTGCGTTTCTGTGGATTATTAGAAAATAACAAACGGATTTCAAAATTAATGTTGGAAAATTAATGGTGACAGTTCCTATTTCAACATAGCCCTTTATGTTGAGAGAGGTGGTAGGACTTGCAATTTGACATGATAGTTAATTTTGAGTTGTAAGAAGGTGGTTTCTAAAAAATTCAAAACTTCAAATGAATACTGAAATGAGCGTATTAATTGAGCATAAAGGTTTCAAAATATTTTCTAAGTTATCATTTATTTAGTTTTATTTAGTTTTATTAATTTAAGTCTCATTTCTGCCTAATGCTGTATAATAATGATGTTTAATCAAACTGTGTTTTAAATAGTAATTTTTGAAGTATTCCTAAAAGTCATAAGTAGCTTTTAATAAAAAAAACTTTTAATAAAAAAAACTTTTAATAAAATAAAATATTAATTTTTAATAAAATTAAAATTTAGTTAGTACCTTTTAATAAAAATTAGACATATAAATATCACTTTTCATATTTCAAATATTACGCGAGCAAAGCTGCGGGGTTTGCTAGTACATAGATATTTAAAAGATGAGTGATAGAAAAAAATACATTTCTTTAATTTGCTGTGCTACATTATTAGGTAGCTTTCATTACAAACAGCTACATATTGCAGCCGTTCGGAGGAAAGCGATTTCAAACATTTTTGGTATATTTTAATCGATTATGACCCCCAGACCCCGAAACCACCCTCCGTTCAAAATTGATATATATATATATATATATATATATATTATTTCAAAATTAATGAAAAATTACCGCATGAATGGCACTATAGCAGCACATATCAAATGCAATAAAACATACTTCACCATTTCAAAATACCAAAACTCCATTATTGATAATAAATTGATTTTAGACTTGTATGATAAGAGAAATAGTTTTCAGTTTTTTACTAGAAGCATGCCACATTGGTTTTCTAATTTGCATAAAAATGTGCATAAATATTATAATTAATCAATTAATACGCTTCAATAAAATCTGTGGCAGAGATAATAATTTTTATAAACAGATTTTTAAGTTATTGGCTAATTTATTTTATAATAACAACTAACCTATAAAGTTTTTGAAATATTATTTAAAGACAGTTTTAAAAAGTGAATGGCAACGATGTGGACTAGCGGCATGAACACGTGATTGCAGCCTTACAGAACTTTCTATATGACGTATGCATCCTAAAGTCTTGCTAAAAGAACGGGTGTGTATTGATGAATTGAAACGAATGAAAGTTGCAGACCTGGAACTCTAGTATTTGACAATGGCTTCGGAAGAAAAATTATTTGTTTATTGTTGACGGGTGAGGAACATTATACAGGTATTACTGTTTTTCATGTTTTGAGAAATTTTATTTTGCAAGTTTGGGGGGGGAGGGGGGCGCACGTTTCTTCTGCATTCATGCATGTCAAGTTAATTTCTTTTGTTTTTATTTTAATGGCAATTTTTAAGTATTTTTATAAAAGACCTTTTTATTAAAGCTTTTTTGTTTTTGTATGATAATTTTTGTATTGTTAATATTATGCTTTTTTGTTTTTAATTTGAGTTATTTTAGTTTTTTATGGAATTTGGATAATGATAAGACAATAGTTTTTCAGTATTAAATGCGGGGTGGACGTGTGTTCAGAAATCTTCAAATTTTAAAAGTGGGGGTGGAGTTAGTTTTTTGTCTGTCCTCCCACTGAAGAAGAACAGACTGTTTTTGTTTTTTACCTGTCTTTCTTGTTTGTTTTTTTAAAAGTATTTTATAGTTAAAAAATTTTTTGCAGATACACACCTTCCTTTTGGAGTTATGGTGTTTTGGCATTTTGAAATGGTGAAGTATATATATATATATATATATATGTAACGAATTCGTCGCTACTCCAGTTATGGATCTTCTGTCGTGTCGTCGGCCAAGGCCCGACCGCTGGGGGCAGGGGCGCGAACCGCGGACGCGTGCGTGCCGATTTCTGAGCGAATCCTCGGAACTTCTATCATCTTTAGGTAGTCGCAGGCCGCGAGTGGTATCCGGGAAATCAAAGTCAGATTCAGACAGTAGTTATTCCAATAAAGACACAGTTTTTCCGGGGACCTGATTTATTGTTCCTTTGTTACATCCTTTTGAGAAATCAGGCCCCTTTTGGCTTGAGAGCTGCTAATTTACTTTATGGACATCGGGCTTGGGAATTATGTGTACCGCTAAGCGATACTTAGAGAGCCGAGTGTCGTGGAGTAAGGGCATTCGTTTGATGGTCAAAAGCTCTGTCCGGGGATCTGTGCATCGGTATAAATATGCTGTATTTCGCATTATTCCAGCTAGGGGCCGTTGAAGTCAAAGGAGGCGTCTTTAAACTATAATTGGTCGTTAGCTGAATGATTGACTGCCCGGGATACAGGCTGTGGTTTGAGTTGGCCGATCGAATGCAGCAAGACTTATAAATTGCACTTATTCAGCAAAAGTATTCTTATGAGATGTGCCAAAACGATCTCTAAAAGTTATAAAATGCGATGCGGGAAAACTGACTTAACAGGGACAACCTCATTCAATCAACTGAGACACAATTACAAAAGCATTTTAAAAGTTTTAATTTTAATTTCTAAATTTAAATTTTAAAAAGGGACAAAAAAGGGGATTTTAAAAAGGGGCTTTTTATCATTTCATATCCCCCCCACTAAAACAAGAGCCACAGGGCTCGCCTGCAAGACCTGTGAGTCTTATCTCGTAAATTTAACCCAGGGTGTTTTTTTTTTTTTTTTTTTTTTTTTTGCTCCAGCTCTCAAGTCAATTGGACCTATTTTTACATTCATATCAAGTTACATAAAAATATTGTTCACATAAAAATATTGGTTACACTAAAACATTGGAATTCTTTAAATGGTGCTGCAGCAAAATAATAAGGGGACAGTCTCGAGACATGGGACCTTTAATTACACCAAACTGTCTCTAAAGCAAGTCTTTTGGATGTTTTCTGTAAATGTCTCTGGGTATTGTCCATTGAGAAACATCCTTTTTTGGTGTAAAATTGTAACATTAACATATACAGAATATATAACATATACTAAAATACTCAAAGATAAACCTACTGAAAACTATATAACATATTCAAATGTAAAAAATATTTACAAATACAAAATATTCAAAATTATAAAATATTCATTAATACAAAATGTTCAAAAATATAAAATATTCAATAATACACAATATTCAAAAATATAAAATATTCAATACTACAAAATGTTCAAAAGTATAAAATATTCAATAACATAAAATGTTCAAAAATATAAAATATGCACTAATACTATCAACACAAATATATTGTCTACCAAAATGCACTTTGGCAAGTTTGCATTTCTAAAAATACTGAATTTTCACACTGAGCTAACATAAAAGTAAAATACACTGTAATACTAACAACAAGAAACACATTCCTTCTTATTCTACCTTTCTGTTTCGGTAGGGACTTTACTACTTCTTTGATGCAGCCAAGGGTTATTTTTATGAAAAACAAACTAAGTTGTCTTAAAAAAAAGGAAAACTATAGCTAAAAAATTATAAATATGCGTTTGCTATAATTTTCACCATGCCCAGGGTCAGTGTGACACGGATTTTAATACTCTGAGGTGAATATCCTCCCAAAAAATGTGCCTCTTGCACAACTGAAAAAGGAAGGTGGGCAATCGACATTCACCTACAGAGGGGAAGCGAAGCAGTTTTGCCAGATTCTCCGTTCAACCTGGAAAGAGAATCTGGGAAAACAGTCCGGCTAAAGATGGGTGGCCACGGAGCGGAGGACCCCTTCATAGGTCACAAAATTATCATAATAATATAGTTATAAAAAAAACAAAAATTCTAACAGTACTTTTAAACTGTCATCATCATTCTACGCCGCCGGGGAGTTAGGTTACACGCCCAGCTGGGTCCTCGTCCAAATGCTACGAGCAAGGGGGACGATAGGAAAGCAAAAATAAAAAATTGAAAGATGAAAGAGATAGATTGGGTTTTATTCATGGTTGAGCTTAAGGTTTTGAGGTGGGTGGTAGTATCTTAACTTGGAGGAATAGACAATTTCAGAATTTCTCTTAAAATGTGGACTGGGTTTATCAATTTCAAAGGATATATCAGAAAGTTGTTTTAAAATGGTGTATGGGCCAGAGTATGGCGAAGTCAGTTTACGGGTATTAGGATAATGAAATTCTTCATACATTACAATGTCACCAACTTTAAATTTTACAGGAAGGAAACGAGCATTATAACGGACTTTATTCTTTTTATGGTAAGCAATTGTTCTCTCTTTAGCCAATTTTCTAGCTTCCTCCACAGGGGGATAATAACTATTATTTGGTAAAGGATGATCATATGGTAATTTTCCTAACAATAAATAACTAGGGGTGAACTGGGTTACAGAATGGGGAGTATTATTATATTCATATAAGACTTCATCTAAAAGCTTAGTCCAGGGTATTTTCTTGGTTGTGGAATTGACTTTACATTTTAATCTAGTGACAATAGTCTGATTTAGGCGTTCAATTTTCCCATTCGTTTCTGGATGATGGCTGCTTATTAATCTGTGTTTTACATTGTAAGTACGAAGAAATCTTTTAAACCTGGAAGCTGTAAATGCTCCATTTCTGTCGGTTAACAATCTATTTGGTACTTGTATCTGAAATAATTGCTTCAAAATGTTTGTATAAGTTTCGGTGGTTACACTTTTTGAAGGAAAACCCCACACATAGCGAGTTGCATGGTCAACGACTAAATGCAAATATTTTTTTGTAGAATTGTAATAATTAAATCCGCCAACAGAGTCTACTGCTAAACATTCAAAAGGTATATCTGTTGGGGGCATTAATTGCAATAAGCCAAATCTTTTTTGCCTACATTTTTTGTTTATCTGACAAGTGTGACAGTGTTTTACAAAATTTTCAATGTCCTGATTAATGTTAGGCCAATAATACTGCAGAGAGATTAAATTTATCATCTTATAAATTCCAGGATGGCCAAATTGTGTGTGGGTTTTTTCTAAGAGGGGTAGACGTAAAGACATGGGGACCACAATCTTATACAAACTTTTCTTTCTAATTACAACAACATCATTTATCTCAGTGTATTTTTTACCATCAACTGTTACATTTTCTTTTCTCTGATTGTCTCTTACTTCATTCAAGTCAAGGAGATGTATAATATGGGGTAAATTTTCTGAAACAGGCTGTCTAGATAGCATATCAGCTTCAACATTAGTGGAGCCTTTTTGGTATTTAATTTCATAGTCAAACATACTAAGTTTTAGGGACCAGCGGAAAAGACGTCCTTTTAAATTTTTAACACTTTTGAGCCAGGTAAGTGCCGCATGGTCTGTATGTATGACAAATTTTTGACCGTGTAAATAATGATAAAATTTATCTAAAGCATCCACAATCGCCAAACATTCTAACTCAGTAATTGCATAATTTTTTTCATAATCGCGAAGATTTCTAGAGTGATATGCTATAGGATGTAATGTTCCTTTTTCATCAACTTGTTTCACAACACATCCCACTCCATGACTTGATGCATGTACAAACAAATGACAAGGTGTTTTGGGATCAAACAACTTTAATATAGGTTTTTCAATTAAAGCATTTTTTAACTTTTCGAAAGAATTTTGACAATTTTGGTCCCATACATAGGGGACATTTTTCTTCAACAAATTGTTCAGAGGGTATCGAATGTTGGCATATTTTGGAATAAATTTGTGATAAACGTTTATAGATCCCAAAAAACGTTGTAATTCTTTTACATTCGTAGGTGGTGTTAATTTCTTAATTGTCTCTATATTAGGGTTGTCAGGTGTGATACAACCATTCGAGACTTCATATCCTAGGAAATTAATTTTGGATTTAACAAAATTACACTTTGACAATTTTAGTTTAAGGTTTTCTTGGACACAGATATTAAATAAGGTCTCTAAATGACACAAATGTTCTTCTTCATTTTGGAAGAATACAATAACATCATCAAAGTAACTACAGGCAAAGCCAATTTTGTATTTATTAAGGATTCTTCTGAGGGTACGGTTAAACCAAGCAGGCGCGTTTTTCCATCCGAATGGTAAACGATTCCACTCATATAATACAAAGGTAGTAACAAACGCCAGCTTCTCCGTATCTCGAGGGTGGATAGGGATGTGCCAATATCCACTGGCCAAATCAAGAGTGGAAAAAACTTTAGCATGTGCCAATTTATCTAACAGGGTGTCTATTCTAGGTAAGGGTTCTGCATCTGTTTTTGTAATGGCATTCAATTTTCGAAAGTCAATACATAACCGGGTTTTCTTCCCTTCTTCACGTTTATACACCAAAGTTACGGGTGATGAATAAGGGGAATAGCTTTCTTTAATGATACCGGCTCGCAATAAATTCTGAATTTGGTCTTTAATTTCTTCTTCTTCCTTAGGGGAAGTGCGATATGCTCTTAAAGAAACGGGGAGGTCTGATGTTAACTGTATTCTCTGGGGTTCAATGTTTACACAACCTACATCATATTTATCTTTAGCAAAAATACAGACATATTTGGCTAGAAGAGCAGGTAATTGTTCCTTGACAGTCTGAACATTTGGCACATGTTCAGTGGTCTCGAACAACTCCGGCTCAAAATTTTCTTCGAATATCTCTGCATTTTTAACTGTATTTTCCATTTCTGGCTGTTTA
Source organism: Maratus speciosus (assembly GCA_963932465.1). Classification (NCBI taxonomy): domain Eukaryota; kingdom Metazoa; phylum Arthropoda; class Arachnida; order Araneae; family Salticidae; genus Maratus; species Maratus speciosus. The sequence continues at coordinate 414,201,754 of OZ010790.1, read as the reverse complement.
GTATATGTTTCTGATAAATGTAAGGTATGATGGGATGAATTTGTTGAAATACTGTCCATGAGAGGTACTTTCTTTTTCTCTTGCGTGATTTGCATTTTAACACAGTCAATATTCAATTTAAACAGTTTACAGTGGGGTAGCCCAATCAAAGCATAAGGTAAGTGATTATTAATTATAAAAAGTTCAACATTCTTAGAGATATGTCCTAATTTCAAACTAACAAGGCATTTTTCTTTCAAAGCTAGAACACCTTGTGTTTGTGTGACCGATATACTCTGCTGAACTTTACATATTTTTAGGTTAAGTTTGTGGGCTAAATGATAAGGAATAACACTGATAGAACTCCCTGTATCGATCAAACAAGGTAGTGAGCCTTCACTTTTTACATCAGTAATTTTTTGACAATTTCTATTTGATTTTTTGTAGCTAGCTTTTTCTTTTTGTACATGTCCGGACATAAGAAACCGTCATTGATTACTAGATATATTTTCAGATGACTCATTAGCTCTCTGATCTGGGTTGGGGTTCGCAAAATTCATATTGGGACTAGGGGTTGGAACTGCTAAGACTTGTTGTCGAAAAGGGCAGTATTCCACCCAATGATACGCATTTGGTATTCCTATATTAAAACAAACTTTGCATGGGGAGGGTGGCAAAGTGGTCTGGTGATGTACATTTGGTCTCGGTTGAGCATTTGTCGTCGGTCTAACTGTATTTTGGGGATTTCGTGCTTGATTAGAAGCAAAAGGTCGAGTCGGGGGGTTTTGATAGGGAACTCTGTAGTTCCACTGCCGGGTATAATTCTGTCCTGTCTCATATGGGGGGCGAAACGGTCGCCATTGTCGATACTGATTGGGGTTTTGTGGGCTTGCATCTATTTTGCTCTCATTTCCTTTTTTGTCCAGTTGCAGCTTGCAAATTCTGAATACTAATTCACGCCATGAATGTGTATTTGAGGGGTTGCTTGCAATAACTAGCTTTTGCATTTCTAACGGCAAGCCCTCCGTTAATCCTTCCAAGATAAGCTTCTGGTCTAACCCTAAGGTTCTCCCTATTTTAGTCTTTTTCTGATAGTATTCGTTCAGGTCCTCTCCAATCTTGTATCCAATACGGGAAAAATCAGTTAAAGAAAGAGTGTCGGGAATTTCGTAATGTTCATTGAACAAAGTGACAAATTCGGACCAATGCAGCACATTTAAACAATTATTAATGTACAACGTAAGTGCACTGTCTTTTAAGTATTTCTGTATGTGCCTAATTTTCCAGAAGTCGTCTTTTTCCTGTTCTACACAAACACTCTCAAAATAGGCCAGCCAAGCGGTCCAATTCATATTTAAATTAGGCGAAAACGCAATAATATCAGGTTCTATGGACATTTTCGGGCTAGCAGTTACTGAGTTGTGACCAGACCCAGCTTGAGCTGATAGGGTCTGTTCACATAATGTTGTTACATTATGTGTCTGTGTGGCAATCTCGGACTTCTGAGTATCTTTCTCTTTATCCGATTTGTTTTCTAAGTCATTCTTTTCAGGAGGGGGAGTGACACTCATCTTGAAATACAAAATATTACAAGATTACACAAAAATATAAGGCACAATTTAAAACAAATAAAAATGGAATATTTTTCAAAAAAATTGCAACACAATATTTGTAACAAAAATGGGCTTAAATCTAAATAAAATTCAAATTTAATACATCATTTTTTTTTTCAAATAAAAATGGAATATTTTTCAAAAAAATTGCAACACAATATTTGTAACAAAAATGGGCTTAAATCTAAATAAAATTCAAATTTAATACATCATTTTTTTTTTTTCAAATTGAGATTTAAAAAAAAACGAACTTTGAACTAAAATTTTAAAATTCCAAAGATTTAAATACTGTCTAAATTTCAGAAAATTACTCTCTTATAGCAAAAATAAATAAAATAAACGTTGTCTTATTCTAATTTTGGCTATTAAAATGACAAACAATTAAAAAACTACCTTTTAAAACTGTATTCTTTTTCTCTTTTTTAATTCAAGAATAGATTAAAATGGTCTTACCTTCAACAAATCTATTCAAGGACAGCCTTACATATCCACAAACAAAACAACAAAAAAAAAAACGATCTTCATAAAAATTTCCAGGATTAAATTTACTCCCTGCATAAAAAAAAAAGAAATCATTTTCTCTTTTTCTTCTTAACACAAATCAGTGAGTTATCTGCCGGTAGAAAATTCGTTTTTCAACACGGTTCTTCATTTTGACCTGGTGACCCACTTTCTCAGCTGATAACGTCCATGGCTGGGCTGGGAGGAGAGAGTTTTATTTTTCTTTCTTGCAAAGACTGTTTCAGAGGCTTGTTCCTTGGAGAAATAATTGATTTTCAGTAACAGATAATTTTTTCTTGATTGCTAGGCAGATGAATGTTTTTCCCGTTCTTTTTGACCAGTCTTTTCCTTTTAATGACCAGATTTTTTTTTTCTTTTTAATTAATTGCTAGGGAACGACACTTTTTTTTTTCGTTTTCTTTTTCACTCCTGGAAGGCAGAAAAAGGATTTGAAAACTGTTCTTTTTAGAGATTTCTTTCTTCACTTGTTACACACCTCTTGAGTTTTGTTGGAATTAATTGCTGGTTAAATAAACAGTAGATACGTCATTTTTTAGGACTTCATTACACATCTCGTTGTTGTTCTTGCTGGAATTAATTGCTGGAACTCTGGGATTTGAGCCGCGCAAATAAACTGTCGTGCCGACTTTTCAATGTAACGAATTCGTCGCTACTCCAGTTATGGATCTTCTGTCGTGTCGTCGGCCAAGGCCCGACCGCTGGGGGCAGGGGCGCGAACCGCGGCCGCGTGCGTGCCGATTTCTGAGCGAATCCTCGGAACTTCTATCATCTTTAGGTAGTCGCAGGCCGCGAGTGGTATCCGGGAAATCAAAGTCAGATTCAGACAGTAGTTATTCCAATAAAGACACAGTTTTTCCGGGGACCTGATTTATTGTTCCTTTGTTACATCCTTTTGAGAAATCAGGCCCCTTTTGGCTTGAGAGCTGCTAATTTACTTTATGGACATCGGGCTTGGGAATTATGTGTACCGCTAAGCGATACTTAGAGAGCCGAGTGTCGTGGAGTTAGGGCATTCGTTTGATGGTCAAAAGCTCTGTCCGGGGATCTGTGCATCGGTATAAATATGCTGTATTTCGCATTATTCCAGCTAGGGGCCGTTGAAGTCAAAGGAGGCGTCTTTAAACTATAATTGGTCGTTAGCTGAATGATTGACTGCCCGGGATACAGGCTGTGGTTTGAGTTGGCCGATCGAATGCAGCAAGACTTATAAATTGCACTTATTCAGCAAAAGTATTCTTATGAGATGTGCCAAAACGATCTCTAAAAGTTATAAAATGCGATACGGGAAAACTGACTTAACAGGGGCAACCTCATTCAATCAACTGAGACACAATTACAAAAGCATTTTAAAAGTTTTAATTTTAATTTCTAAATTTAAATTTTAAAAAGGGACAAAAAAGGGGATTTTAAAAAGGGGCTTTTTTATCATTTCATATATATGGGGTGATTCATAAATATCGAAACAACAGGCTATTTCCTTAAATATTACCCCTAGGCCCATACTTCCAATTGCAAAGTTTCATAAAAAAAGGTGCAAGATTTAATGACATAAGTTGCAACTCCATAAGGGGTCTATTTGAAAAAATACGAAAATTAAATTTTTATACGGCCCCCGTAGTGTAAAAATTCCAATCAGTAAAACTTTCCTTATCCATTCCTGAATTAAACACAGAAAATTGCATCTTCATATCTGAAAAACTCGCAGAGTTACGGCCGTTTAAATAATTCATCAGGTTTTAAGGGATTAGACACAAATTGAAATGCGTGCAATCCAAGAAACAATGTTACTTTAAGATTTCTAGGAAACATGTAAAAAATATATTAGTTGAGTTAGAATTTTGATTCTCTTTCTTTATTGTGATGGTTAACCATATAATTTGCAAACAAAATCACATCCTAATATTTCTCATAAAGTTTAAAAAAAAAATAAATTATTAGTACTTTTTTAAGCGGATTTAGTTTAAAATCTTTATAACTCGAAAAAATATTCATCGGATTTAAATTTTTTTTTTCATTTAATTAGGAGGAATTAAGAGGAAAGTATAATTTTAGTTTTGTTTCAGGATTTTTTTAAATATTAATTTTAAAAATATTTAAAATATTTATTTAAAAAATTATGTAATTTATTTAAAAAAAATATAATTTCAAAATAATTTTTTTTTTCAAATTTGCCGAAACAAAATTAATGTAATATAATCAAAACAGACATGTTTCAAGTTTGCACCTTTTTTATTTACGATTTTTGACTTATAATAATTTAATGACGAAAAATGGTAAAAAGGAAAAGAAAAAATATAACTTCATGCAAAAAAACGCATTTAAAGTTTTAAACATTGATTGGATTCTAATAAAATGTTTAAATGCTTTTTTAAAAATTGCACGTGCAAAAGTAACTTCTTTCTGTAGCTTAAACTTCCGATTCAATTTAACTTTTGCCATCTCCACCTCCTTTTTGTACTATTAAATGTCCATAAATAAATGGTAAATGTGTAATTTGAAACAATGCATTTTCTAACATGGCGATTAAGAGTTTTTCATAATTTTAGTCCTCACAAATTCAGGCTTTTTGTCGTCCCAGCGAGGCCGCTAAAAAAGTCTATATTCGGGGGCCGGGCCGGGCGGGCTAGGCGACTTTTTTCTGAAGACTCGGTCAGGCCTATCCTAACGTATTTTTTTCATACCGAACCGGGTGTTGGAGCAATTTATGACGGCCAATTATCTACACGAGGGGTATGGGCCCGTAGGGGGGGGGGGCTGCCTTCCGTGGAGGTCTTTCTAAGATAACCTATTTACGGAAGGATTCCCAAGGTTCGAAGAAAACCACTGAAAACTCCGAACGAGTGGGCCGAAGGTCGCGATTGGGTTCGAACCCAGCACCTCCCGTCTTCCAGCTTTGAGAGCAGAACCTCTCGGTCACTGGTTATACCGATCCGGGACTGGCTTTCTTATTCCTATGTCTCCTCTGGGCGAAATTTTCAGTCGATGGTAGTAGTTCTCGAGGATAGTAGATTTTAAGGCAAAAAAAATTAAAATACAGTAAAACTAGTGAAAAAAATCTGCCTATCACGGAATGCTTTCTTAAACGGAAAAATGAGTTGATCCATGGGACATTGAGTATAATGATACCTGAGAAAAAATAGACTAGTACATTTACAACTCCTAGGAAGGGAACTTGTCTATAACGCTTTTTTTTCTATCCTATGTGATTCCATCTTATAAGATTTTACTTTATAGCATTTTTCATCGTCTCCAACACATGGAATATGGATTAACGATATTAAAGGATAAGTGAATCGTTTACATATAAATAGAGACTCATTAATAAAACAAATAATCACAGCATTTGGCGCTTCTTTAAAATTTATAATTATAAACATGAAAAAACAAATAATATAATAAGTATTTTTGGGAAAAACTTCATACGGAAAAACTTTTAACCATATCGATGTAAAAAACTATGTAGAAATTCAGTCAGGCCGGGCCAGGCTACGATTTGAACTTTTTCCAGGCAGGGCCGAACTTCTTTTCCCTATAGGTCGGTTTGGGACCGGACCTAGATATTTCGGTCCGTTCAGACCTCTAGTGCAGACCACTATCATACTTTGAAAGCAGGTTTAAAGTGAATTCTATACGCTGCCTATTTTATGTCCAAAGAAGAGGCACTATCTTATATCGACTTTTAATAATGTACAATTTGTGGATGATCCCTATCTTGCATTTAAAATGAGTCAAAAACTCGTCGCTCAGAGGCATTGAAAAATGGTGTAAGTCACGAATTTCGGATTTTGATATCTCTGCGAATTTTGAAGATATCGAGATGAATATTTTTTGTGTTTAATTCAGGAATGGATGAGGAAAAATTTCCTGATTGGGAATTTTACTCTACGGGGGGCCGTATAAAAATTTAATTTTTGTATTTTCTCATATAGACCCCCCATGGAGTTGAAACTTATCTCATCAAATTTTGCACCTTTTTTTCTGAAACTTTGCAATTGGAAGTATGTACCTAGGGGCAATATTTACGGAGATAGCCTACTGTTTCAATATTTATGAATCACCCTGTACATATATATATATATATATATATATATATATATCTGACCTTTGTCACACTGTAACGCACGTATTTATGAACCGATTTGGATGTAATTCGGAGTGTACATAGTACATATCAATGTCTCAACCGAGTTAGTTGGCCAGCTTCATCCGCCATTTTTTTTCAAAATGGCTGCCATTTAAAATTTAAAAAAAAATTAAAATTTGAAAAGTGGTAACAAAAAATTGAAAATGGAAAAATATTTTTTTCTTATGTATTTGACCTTTATACAAAGATTCTGGAGCAGTTTTTGTTTCGTCTATATCTTAAAAAATGGCTGAGTTATAGCATTTTGAATTTCTAGCGTGGCTGACATATTGAAACGTCCTGAATTTTGTCACGCAATAAAAGGCGTATTTATGAACCGATTTGGATGTAACTTCGTTTATACATAGTACATACCAATGTCTCGGCCGAGTTCGTTGGCCAGCTTCATCCGCCATCTTGTTTAAAAATGGCGGCCATTTAAATTTTTAAGAAAAATTTAAATTTGAAATGTGTACCAAAAAATTGAAAATAGAAAAAATATTTTTTTCTTATGCTTTTAACCTTGATAAAAAGATTCGGGAGCAGTTTTTGTTTCGTCTATATCTTAAAAAGTGGCTGAGTTATAGCATTTTGAATTTCTATTGTGGCTGACATTTTAAAACGACCTGATTTTTGACACGCGATAACAGGCGTTTTTATGAACCGATTTGGATGTAACTTCGTCTATACATAGTACATACCAATGTTTCGACCGAGTTCGTTGGCCAGCTTTATTCGCCATCTTGTTTCAAAAGGGCTGCCATTAAAAAAAATTTAAATTTAAAATTTAAAATAAGGTATTACAAAATTGAAAAATGAAAAGATTTTTTTTATGTGTTTGGCCTTGATACAATGATTCCGGAGTAGTTTTTGTTTCTGAAAATTCGTTCTTTTGTTTATATCTTAAAAAATGTTTGAATTATAGCACTTTGAATTTCTAGCATGGCTTACATTTTGAAACGATCTTGTATTTGTCACGCGATAACACACGCATTCGCCTATTTCGAAGTAAGAAGGCATGTGGATAGTATACATTAATATCTGGACCAAGTTCGCTGGCCAGCTTCATCAGCCATCTTGTTTCAAAATGGCGGTCATTAAATTAAGAAATATTATATTTAAAGTGAGTTGCAAAAAAATTAGAAATTGAAAAATGTTTCTTTCTTAAGTATTTGACCTTGATATAAGCATTCATGAGCATTTTTTGTTTGTCTTTATCTTAAAAAATGGCCCAGATATAACAGTTTCAATCAGCACTTGTATATATCAACCGATTCCGATGTGAGTGAGCATGTGCACAGCAATTACTAAGGTCTCGACCAAGTTCACTGGTTAGCCTCATCCACCATGTTGTCTTAAAATGGCAGGCACTTTAAGAAATCTTCGAATTTGGCAACCAAATATAAGTTACTTTAAATAAAAGAAGCTTGGTTAAAGCTGACTAATTTCGCGAAATTCTCATTCATAATGATTTAGTATTGATAAAAATTAGTCTTGAATCTCCTACATTCGGTTTCCACTAAATTGATCTTCGTGTGTTTGAATAATATAAGTTGGCTTTTTTAAAATAAGGAATATGAAAGCTACCTCTTCCTCCCGGCTCTGGCCGGAAGGACTTTTTTAATATAGTACAATCTATATAAATGAATAATGTAACAAGTATATAATTAGGATGCCATTTAGCACCGTTTTTCGGTTTCCAGCCTTTAAGTATAAAACTGAACGATAGAAATTGCTACTCATAATTGGCGCTATAAATGACTATCACATGATTTCTTAGTTTTCTTTTATCGCAGCGTGTTTCAATGTTGAAGATGTTAGTATAGACGTAAGAACTTGTGAAGAATGTTGCCATTTATTTCGACTGATCTGCAAAGATGGCATACATACCGGCTTCAAGAATATGGAGAACTGTAGCAAAGATTCGTCTTTTCCATTAAGTAATTACATTAATTTAAAGTAGTAATAAATTTCTTAAAGTTATATTTGAGCATTTACTGCGGCGGAATAAAAAATAAATTAATTGTCTTTTGGGCCGGCATTAGTGATGAAACTTGACGGGGCATTCCTCTCGGGACAATTATTGACGCTGCTATAACCTCCTAACGTATATATTAAAATTTATTAGGAATAAATAACTGCTAAATGTAGTTAAATTATACCACATAATTCACTAATATTTTTTATGCACGTCCTTTTCTATAATATCGCATTATATTTAAACAAGATAATAGTTTTTTCATAACATAATGTAAATATATAAATACTATGAAATTTATTAAAAAATCGTACTTATGTGTTAATAAAATATTTACTTTACGAACTTCTCTTTCAACAGACTTTCTTATTATTTCATCATAAGGTAGTTTGTGAGTTAACTCATGCTCAGTATTATAGCATCCTGACTTTCTGGATCGTAGTCTAAAACTTCTTTTTTTAGAAGCGGCAGATACGGGCTGTGAAAGATTTTAATATATCTAATTATCTCTGTAATAGAAGCCAAATTCATGTGACTGTCATCAACAGTTCCGGGTTGACCACTTCGCTCTTTATACCCCAGGGGTACATTTTAATACTTGGCGCAGGTGATAAATTGTCAAATACTGCTCCATCGCCATCATTTCATCTATATTATAATTGTTAAAGTCCTGTGACTGTCATAAAGAATTACGCTTTTAATAAGCAAGGCGGCCATATTCAATTAAAATTATATTTTCGAATAAAACTACATAAAAGTTGTCATGACTGCAAATCATTCTTTGTACTTTTATGTTAGCCGAGTGAAAATCTCGCCAATGGTATTTTTTAATTCGGCACTGAGCATTTTTTATTTTTCGCGAGGTAAATTAAAACAATACTTTGATGCTGAAATAAAATGTTATGGTTTATGATAGTATTTGTTATTTTCCTTTTCTTTTTTTAAGAAATAAGAAAAGGCCATGAATTTTAACTGTTTCAATTTTAAAATAAAGTTCTGTGTTTTAAATAAAATCAGTGAAATGATTATATTTTAGATGAAAGTAATTAAATATGAAAACATGCGACGGTAACAATGTTTGGCAATTTATCCCCTGCGTCCGGCTATCATAAATATACCAAGTTCTTGATTTCTCTATCAGAATCTAACGATTTTGCAAAGGATTGAACAAGTAAATTAAATTATGAATAAAAGTAATTTGATAAAATGCTTGGCATTACATTTAAGGGACACCAAACTGGTCACCAAGGGCAGCTAGTATTTAAATAAGTATCGTTAAAAACAAAATAAAGTTTAAGTGTTTGTAGATCAATAGCTAAGCTTGATTTAATTTTTTAATCTACGTCTAACTGATCATATTTGAAGCTTTCAACTATTTACAATTATGTACTAACTGTTAAATATTCAGTTTATACATGTACTTATTTTTTGACATATTTTGAAAATGATTCTCATCGAGAGAATCTTGCCATTGATTTTGTGTAGCTTCAAATCTGTTTCTTAATTTAAAGAATAATATGCCCTTTTCATTAATTTCATTTTCTTCTCATCCTGAACATAAATATTACTATTTACTTCGATCTTGATAGAATGCATTAAACGATTTTCGTTTTTTTTTCTTTTTTGCTTTTGTTTTCTTTTTTCTGAATTTTACCAATAAAAGTACCAATATAATAAGCGATCCCGTATGTAATCTTCCATACGTAAGATGAGATACTTAACCTTTAGCGATTTTATTTTAACGATGTATGTATTTAACAGACCGGTTAGTTGTCAAGTTTTATTTTTTAATAAATCTGTTTGCTAAGTCGATTTAAATTTATACTTTATGCCAGGATCCTGTCATCAAAATGAATTCAAATTCAATAAATTTATAGAGTAGAAAAGAAAAGTCTGTTGTTTTTTAAATTGTTCCTTGTAGGTCAGTTTAAAAATCATGTAGTGCATTTGAGATATGTACAGTAAATTTATAAAGTACTGTTATACTTCGCATTTTGTTGACTAACGATTATCACTTTTATTACCCGACTGCCAAGAAGGGTTATGTGTTTCACGCGTATCTGGGTATGTGGATTTATTTATACCCTCGAAACATCTCAACGCCTGGTTGGATTTTAATGAATGAAGTCTCTATCGATTTATCTTAACTGTCCGATGGTTTTAGGCTAGTTTTTGGTTTTATAAATTCAAATTGCCGGTAGAGACGATTTTTTTTTTTTTTTTTTTTTTTTTTTTTTTTTTTTTTAATGCATCCTATTGAGTGGCTTATCATCTCTAGCGTTACTGCAATTCTAACCATCATAGACATCTATAGGCCTCATCAAAACAGTGTTTTTAGATAGGAATTAACAATTAAACACAACTTAAAAGTCATCAATATAAGTAAATAAAAAAATAGGTAAGTAATATAAAAAAATAGTTTCGCATTAATAAGAAATAATTAATTAGTTCGCATTCTACGCAGTCGGGTTTTTTGATTTTTTTAATTTAATTACTTTGCAATTTTAATGAAAGAGAAACCAGTTTTTATTTTCATAACTTCCTATCTACTGGTAGAGTACGCGAAATATCTGTTAAGGTAATTGAGTAATTAAAATAAGTGTCTGTTTCAGATAAGTTGTCGGATGCAATTACACAAACTAGATTTAATGAGTGCGTTGTAAAAGTTAAAAAATATGCTAAGCCAATTTCTGATTTGATTGGACATCTTACACTTCGAAGAAATCTTTCACCCAAACAAGGAATCCTAAACTTAGCTATATTCAGATTGACATTGTCTATTCCTCTAGCTACTTTCTATATTTAGCATTTGAGGGTTGCTTAGGCATGTCAGTCATTTCGACATAACAAGTATAAAATAATTTCCACAATGCACTCTCTCTAAGCAACGGATTATGTGGTTCCAGGGTTATAAGAAATTTCTTGCAAAGTCAGTCATAAAAAAATGTAGCCGAAATATAAACCAATTTTTATATTTTTGGCAAAATGCAGAGCATATGTGCTTCCTTTAAAGCTACTCTATGCAAAATTTGGTATAATGATAATTAATAAATCCTCAGCTAAATGTTGCATTAATTGGCGAAATACGAATTTATTTTATGACTATGGAATATTTAAGTACTTAATTTTGTAGATAAGAAAAGAAAATGTAAGTATCGTTCTACTGATTGAAAACTTTTGCAGCGCAAAATTGAATATGTTTAGTCGTAGTGATGTAAGGAATTTTTAATCGTTATATAATTCACTAGCAACCCTTGGCGACCAGTTTGGTCGTCTTTAAATCTATGCTAAGCATTGCATCGTGTTACTTTTAGTCATAATTTAATTTACTTGCTCAATCCTTCGCCAAATCGGAACATTCTGATACAGAAATCATGAACTCGGTATTTTTATGTTAGCCGAGTGCAGGTGATAAATCGCCAAACATTGTACCCGTCGTATATATTTTTTTTCTTATTTCATTAATTTGATTTAAAATATAATACTTTCACTCATTTTTTTTTAAAATACATAACTTGAATTTAAACGAAAATACTTACTCGTAAAATTTATGTTTCTCAATTTTTTCTTATTTCTTAAAAAAAAAAAAAATAAATAAATAATATCATAAACTATGATATTTAATTTCAACATCAAAGCTTTGGTGTAATTTACCTCGCGAAAAATTGTTTAAGATAGCCGCATGAGTTGGACTATTAAAATACTGATGATATGATGGCGATGGAACAATATTTGGAGATTTAACACCTGCGCCCAGCTAACATTAAATTACCAAATTGGCTGTTTGACATATAAAAAGTGAAGCGGTCAACCCGGAACTATTGATGACAGTCACATGACTTAGGCTATTATTATAGAGATTATTATTCGCCCTTCTAAATATAGCGGCTGAGACACATTCCAAGACAGCCCTTTCTCTACGCTATAGTATCGTCACGGAGTGGATTCATATTGCTTCATCTGTACCAGCAGGATTTTTTGAAAAATTCTGATAACAAATATCTGATCTGAAAATGTAAAACTATGAAAGTTAACTTTTAGGTAAGGTTAATATTAAATTTAAACTTTAATTTTCCTTTCTCTGTATATATTTAATTAGAAAACATGAATTACTACTATTGGAAAACGAATCATCTGAATGTATATAAAATGTTATTTTTAATTAGTCGTTCAACTAATTTTACGAAGAGGGGGAAAGAGGTTAATTTAATTTTTCATGAAAATCTCAAATTAAAATGAGTAAATCTCTTTATTAAATCCGTTCATTTCCTTTGTAATTTCTGCTGTTTCTAATTAGTGAGGATTTCATTTATTTCAAGAAGAATAAGGACATACTTTTATGTTTTCTGAAATTTAATGACATGAATATTTCCCAAAATATTAGTGCTTATAATATATATTATGTCATTATTTCTCAATAATTAACCACGGATTTTTTTTTTGTAATTAGTGAGATGACATTTCCATTGTATACATATGTAATTACAATGAAATAAATTACTTATCATACATTCTGGATACAATTTCAAAAGTTATTATTTTAGAAAAAAAGGAAATTCTATAAAGGTGATTTTCAATTAATATATATTAATCTATAGATACAGGGAGATTCGCTACAGCGTACACATAGTGCACATACGTTGAGGGGTAGTACAAGTCACACAAAAAATCTTTTAATATAGGAAATCTGAGACGCAATCTACTTATTCAGATATAAATACAGTCTTCGTGCAAATTGAACTCAAGTTTTTCTACGTAGCTTTAACATTAATGAAAAAAATTTACCGATATTTTCAATGGACACGTTCTATTAAATAGGGACTTTCTATTAAATATAATAAAATATTAAGAAATGCTGTAAATGGTTGTGATTTGCTTTCAAACAATACTGTCCTAGGTACCTCGCTTTATGGAATGAATCTCACGTTACATATGGAACACTGATGTAATTACAGTGGAGTTCCTGTTATATCTATCACATTACACACAAACTATAGTAGGTCTATTCCACCCTGCAAAATACCACCTTGTACCATCCCTATACTACCCCTCATAGTTTGTAAATGCAATAACCAATCATCCTTTATATATACTCTCTCTTAACATTAAAATAAATGTTTAAAAAAATCCAAAAATCAATAGTATTTTGCAAGGGTGTCATTTAAAACAAAAGCTTCATTATTTTCAAAGGCTTCGTCTGCGCCCATTTGAGGTTATCTCGCGTTTTTTAATTGTCAGACAAATTGCTTATTGAGCTAATACTATTAACCTATACTGCTAAAACTATTAACATATTGTCGTCCGTGTTGACCTTCAGAAATATACTCGTTTTTCGTATTACTATTTACTCGTATTATTATTTTTTTGTTTAAATATTTTAATATATAATCGCATAAGCCATCTGCAAAGAAAAGCTATCATTATTTATTCAAGTATGACCATGAATGTTTGCGTAAGGGAAATTTAATTCCGAAGATATTGGTCTATTCCATCGTAACTAACTTAACACTTAATGACCAATTATTGTTAATGACAAATTTTTACATTTAAAAATATTTCTTACCGAAAACTAACTACCCAGATACCTGCAGATTATTTCAATCTCTACTTCAGTCCTAAAATTGCATTTCAAAATTATGTAACTGACGTAACATAAAATAGACAAACACGTTTTCTGCCTTCATTGATGTGTAAACATTATCGAAACTACCGAGTTAAAAAATTGATTTAATGTTCTTATCAACACTAAGGAATGTCAAACTATAATAATAACATTTAAAGTAATTTCTGAACAATAATAAAAGAGTAAATGTCATTTACATATGTAACTGACGCAACCTTATTCTGTAAATACGTAACATTATTGTTGACAAAGGACATAATTGTACTTAACTTAGTTTGTGAACAGTAATTTCCAATGCCTTTTTACTAGGATTTTTTTATAGAACAACAACAACAAAAAAAAAAATTAAAATCTTTCTAATCAAACCCAGAAATTAAACATATTATTAATTTCACCTCCCACCCCCCCCCCCAAAAAAAATGAGACTTTTCTGTGGAATTACCGTATTTTAAATTATTTGCATTATTGAAACATTTAGGGAAAAAAATATGAACTTGAAGGACGCAATTTTCCATAAATTACCTCCAATATAAAATTATTTTTGTTATAATGATTCGTTATTTCGCTCTCATTTCATATTGTTCTAAAATACAATAAAATACTATAAAAGAATATGCATTTGAACATTTATATTGAATTACAGGTAAAATGTAAAGGACCATATACCTACGCCATACTAAAACACTGAAAACATATTTCATCTGAGAATACACACTAAATTCTACTTCTAGTAAGTTTATTTCAACAACGGATGGAACGTTTGTTAAAATAGGACACATATGTCCAGGATTATTTTGAATCGAATCAATAAAAAATTCTAAAATACTTGTACGCCATGATGAAATACCCGAGGGGATTGGGAGGTTTTCGCTGCATATCCCAAAAGAAATATCTTTTCAGTTGCAATTCCTTGCTGAAACTATATTCTATCAACTACATTGAACTAGAAAAATATCCTATTTCTTTATTCTGTATTTTCTAAAATGATTTCCCTGTGTCTGCGCATTTCGTATAGTAAAAGATCCAAAAACGTAAGCAAAATTATTACATGAATAAATATGTTTGGAATCTTAAATATAGAAGTTTCTTCTTTCATATTTAATGTCCTTTAAAATGTTTTCATTATTAAACAATCTTAGGATTTTTTTATTTCTTTTTCTGTCCTCATACTTTAAGTATTTTTCTATTTTTAAATGTTAACTATATAACATCATATAATTGTTAAATAGGTATTTTTATTTATTTATATGTACCAGTCAACTAAAAGTAAAGTGTATTATTCTAAGTATACATTCCAATGGATTATTTATTCCTAATTCCTTAGTTAAGTCAGCAATGAAATAAGAAATGCGTACCAAAAAAGAAATATTATTATATATTTTCTTAAAATATATTTTTTACGTATTTCATGGCAGGCATTTTGAAAACAATAACACAAAAATAAAGGAATATTTGATTGTAACCATAATTTCAAGAAAAATTGCGAACGAAAATTATAACTTTAATTAAATTTAAGAAACGTGGTATTACTGCTCAATTTTATTGTTTTGAACCTTATTTTGTAACTTCCATATGCGCTGTAAAACAAAGATGTAAATCTACAAAACTAGTTTTTGTAAAAGTTACAGAAATCTGTTACTAAACTGTAAGCTAACTCAAATTTTATCCGTACACTGTAAATAAACTACAAAATTAGTTTTTGTAAAGTCACAGAAATCTGTATCCTTAATAAAATTTATTCGGTAATCCGTAATAATTACATGACATTTTTTTGTTGCAATTACATGAAAAGTTCTAGCCATCTAGTTTTCTAGAAATATTTTAGTAACATTACAGATCTTCTTTACAGTATAAACGTGTATCTGTTACACGATTTTTATTGTTGCAGTTACATAAAAAGTCCTGGGCATCCCAGTTGTTAATATAAAATAAATGTATATTTTTTGTAAAAATTAGTGTGACTCTTTTGTTGCAAGTCTGATTTTGGTGCCATCACCTTGTTAAACACTTTTTGTACTTGTTTTCCGACTATGTAAAGAACCGCTTTTTGCTCATGGGGCTTGCATCTGAAGATATAAATACTTGAGAATTCTTAAATATTGCATTGTCATTGACAATTAACTTGTGTGGAAAAGTTCATGAATATGTTTTTTCAGAAGTGGGTTATTTATTGCAAAATTTGACGGAGGCATACAACAAGTGAAGTTAAATAAAAGCATATAATATTAAGTGAATTCTCATACTGGGCATTTTGCATTCTAACTTTGTGTAAATGTTGCGTATTGTATGACATGTGAGTTGTAAAGAATCACATTATTTTTAAAATACCTATGCCGTACTAAAACTTTCTAAATATAATTTATCTCTGAAAACCTAATAATCTCCATTTATTATAAGTTTTTGAAACAATTAAGGAAACAATAATTACTATAAAAGACGTAAGACTGGTATTAATTTGAATCAAATCAATAAAAATGGCCTAAAACTGTGTTGAAATATCCGATGGTCTATATTTTTATCTTCTATTTCTATAATAGATTTCACTTTGTCTACGAATTTAACTTGTTAAAAGATATATAAATAAATGGTAGCTAAAATATTATATGAATAAATCGCTTTGTATTTTTAAATATAAAATAATAAACCTTTACACTTGGGAGCTTTTGAAAAGTAATTATTATCAAGAAATTATAACAAATAAAATTCCCACTTTTCATGTACACATATTAAACATTTCTTGTAATATGGCATTCAGATTATGACATTTATAAGCCCTAATTAATGCTTTGACAAGAAGTCTCCATCTATTAGGGTGTCTCAAATGAAAACGGAATAGGAACCACAGAATGTAATGACATAGTTTATTTCAAATGTTATATTCAAAGATACACAAGCACCTGTGCCATTATTTTACAAACATTGAATACCCTGCTCATAGAAGTCCTTTAGCTGATATTGGATCAGTTTCAAACATTATCCATGACTTCGATGTCCGAATGAAAACAGCAACTCTTCAATAACTTTTTCGGCCTAGCATGCATCTGACGACTATATGATGATACGACAACGTGGTGATGAGGGAACTTGACCAGGTCCACTTTCTCGGAAACGTTTGTGGCAGTTTTGCATACTAGTGAATGACAGTGTATGTACTCTGTACACTGCCTTCATCAGCAGAGGAATTTCGGAGACTTCAACTTCTTCTGCCATTAAGAAACTAATACTAGGCTCCTTTCCCTACAACCCAATCTACCTCTATGCAATATTTCTCTACGTTTATACAAAAATACACGAAATTATATGAACTGTCCAGATTTCATGTTATCTATCCTTATTCATTTTATGTAGTACGGTGAAAAAAATTTCATTTCATACAAGTAGATTTAATGTAATCTCTGAATGTAACCATAACTGGATATTTTAACCCTAGAACTACCGGAAATTTTACTCAAGTTTTATAAAAACATTCTACACCAGAATTTTTACTTAAAACTATTTAATTTGTTTATTTAACTTATTATTGTCTGATTTATACATTTAGTTTGTTTTGAAGAAATTTTCTGGTTTGAATAGATATTTTGAATATACATGTCGGGTCCATTGGACCCTTCTGGTAGACAGAGGGTTAATGCCATCAAAAAAACTTTTTTTAAAGAAAAATTTAAGATTGATATATATTAATACAATCATGTAATGACATAATATATTAATACCAAAATTAATACATGAATAAATGATCACAGTTTTAGGTCCTACTCATTAAAATGATAATATTAAACAGTACCATTAAGTCTGAATTAGCTTAACGGCTTAAATAAAACATTGTGCAGAAAAAAATAATTTGATAGTCTGGTATTCACAAGTTTCTCTTTTCATAGTACAATATAAAACTGTGCCAATAATAAAATTCTACTGCAGTTTTTTTTTTGTTGTTGTTGTTCTTTTAAATTTAGAGATCCCGAGCTTATGTGTACCGATTCCACAACGCAGTCTCTAACAAGTACGATTACTTAGAATAAGAAGTTTTTATTTTGTAATGGAATGCGTGATATAGATTTAAAATTATTTAAAAATTAAAGGCTAAAGCCTTTAGTAATGATAATGTATTGTCCTAAAATCCCTACTATTACACTAACCTGTACACTGAACTAGGAGTTTTACAATATCGTCAATATTAAGTAAAATATTTCAAAATATATCAGAAAACACATATTTTTTATTAAAAATTACCATTTTTTTTATCCGAATACCTAAAAAATAACATAAAGCTTAGATTCTAGTTCAAAACATAGTGAGGAAGATGGAAAGCATTCATAGAAAATTTCACTCATGTTTAAAAAATTTTGTGTAATAACGTTCATCGAACATGGGGATAACGGAAAAATTGATTTTTCAGAAATCGCATTTAAAGATTGCTTTTAATCTTTCAGATACATGCAAAATAATCTAGAAGTGTTTGATAAAGTTTAATAGTGTTTTTTTGTAAAAGAACATAAGAAAATGATACACAGAAACATTGTATACATTTGTTATTACATAATTTTTATTAAATTGGCCATAAATCCTCTTCTAATAATCACAGGAATAAAATTAAAACAGATTTATAATCGTAAACGATTGCTCTTTCAAAAAAAGAAAAAAAAAAGTCGAAATTTTTCACGAAATCGGCATTTTAATGTAGACAAAGATAATATTAACACTTTAATAAACATTTAAAACAATATTTCATTGAGGATTTCTTACTAAATTCCACTGTCAGTTTATAAAACTAACGGAACATTTGTTGCTATAAGGGACATATGACCAGGATTATTTTGAATCAAATCTATATAAAAAAAAAACTAAAATACTTATACTCTATTGTAAAATACCCTAGGGATTGAACAGTTTTCGCTAGGTATTCCAGAAGAAATATTTTTTTCAATTGCATTTTCTGAAACTATACTATATCAACTATAAAGTAGAAAGTTTCCTATCTATTTATTCTGTATTTCGAAATAGATTTAGTTCCGTCTGAGCGTTTCGCATTGTAAAAGATCCTAAATTGTAAACAAAAATATTGCATTAATAAATCTATATTGATTTTAAATTTTAAAAAAATGCTTATTTTACATTTATTTATTAGAATAAAAAATATCAGAATTAGTATATATATATATTTTTAATATTGATACATTGCATTAAAAAATATTTATTATTATAAGACTACAACACTTATTTTTTTTCAACAGTTTTCAAATAATTTTCCGAATGTTGGAATAAAAATAAAAACATATATTTAAAGGGGTTGAAAAAAATTCATACATTTTCACGTTTATTTTTTAATCAGTTAACTGAGCAAGTAAAATAATTTTATAATTAAATAATAAGTTCTTTTAATAAGAAAAAGTTTTCCTCTGTGTATTTTAGTATATGATTTTTAAGACTGCTAAAACAAGACGAAAAATTTTAGTTGCAATCGTAATTTCTAAAAAAAATATGATTTCAGAACATCATGAAGCAATATGCAATATGAACTCTCGGTTTTAACTGGAATCTAGTTTTATTTATAGTTTCTGCTCTTATAAAATTACATTACATCGTTGCCAATATTCCATTTCTTTCCAAACAAAAAAGGCATAATTTGGATCATAAAATTACTTAATGAAATATTTATTTTTTCTGTTTAGCTGTCAATGATTTTATTTTAATAAAATGTTAAAATATTTATATTTCGGGCCAATCCTTTTAGCGGAAAATTTTCTGGCAACAGATTATTATTTCTAATTACAATTATTGGCTGATACTTTCAAATTACTTCTTCTATTCAAATGCCGCCTCTAAACAAGTTGTAGACCAGGGGATACTTTTTTTTTCTTTCCGAAGAGAAATATTCCTTTTCCATAATTTAAAAAAGTGTGAAACGCGTGGTATAAAAATTTTGTGTAAGTACACAATAATCGAGAACGTTATTTGGAAAGGAAAAATTCATCAGTGAGTACATCCACATGGAAAAGAAAATACTCCAAAAGGAAAAATACATAAAAAATGTCTCTCTTCCCAAGCTGAACAGAAAGTTTCAATAAAGGATTTGTGACTGTCACCAGTTTCTTTTACAATGGGGAAAGGAAAATGAGAATAAGAAAATAATGTTAGAATCAACTCATCTCATAATCAGGAGAATGTATTACGTCCGATATATACAGAAAAAGTTCCATTCCTTTACTCAAGCAATGTTCATTGTGTTAAGTTCTATCAGGTTAAGGTTATCAGGCATGCCGCTAAATCTACTGTTGTGTTTTTAGAGAAAGATGATAAATGAACCGAAATTGAGGCTATTCCGTTTAAATGCATCCGAGAAAGGACACCTACCCAAGTCAACCCGTGTCTTCCATGGATTACTGTGCATGTCGATTTTTAAAATAAGCTGTTTAGAAGCGGCATCATAAAACATTGCATGGACCCTGGAAGAATATGGTCGAGGATCGGACAAAACTGACCTTGATATTTTAATAATCGCTTTTAGCTTTCAAATAAAGATGTAATATGATAGTTCAAACAAACTGGCTATCATTTTGAACATATTAAAAAATAAAATTCTTATCTTTGTTTATATATTTATTTTTCCAAAATCGTCGAAAAATATTTGAACGTTTTTGTACATCCTCTGTAAAATCTTTTATACGGATTGCTGCAATTACATCTGCCTTAAATTAGTGCACCTGCTAACAAAGCGAAAAATTTCATAAGTAACGAGGTACCAAATATTACAACTTTTATGGGACATTATATGCAAAAAACAAATAATGCCGAATATTCGTTCAGCTGATATCCTATCCCGCAAATTAGACCCTTAAATGTTTACATGAATTAGTTTGTTGTAAAACGGCTTTTAATAAGTGCAAAATTTCGTTGTAAAACTTAACGAAAAATATAAACAATATTTAGAAGAATTTAATAACTGTAAGCTGTTACGTTAACAACTTCTGGTATTTCAGGCATTTATAATAGAACGTTATATGAGTGATCCCGATGTAATAATCCATCACTGTATTAACCAATTAATTCACATTCTTAGTTACATTGCTAAGTTTCTACACAATCTAAAAGAAGACGTTTACAATCGTAGCAGTATTCCCTTCGTAGAGCATCAAATCTAATGTGAAAACAATTTACTTTGATGTTACAATACATCATTTGAATCATATATATATATATATATATATATAACACAACATAAAAAATAAAAGTTTACCCACTAAAATGTGCTAGTTTTACACATGCAACAAGATGAAAATTACATTTTTTCTCATAAATATTGTAAATTTTCGGATTAAAAATTGTAAAGTATATGAAACTTAACTTTATATTTAGGGTATATATATATATATATATATATATATATTATGTATATATTATGGTATATATGATACGTTTCCACCAGTATCATATAAACATGTTGATCTTAAGCAACAGCATACCCTCGTTCTGTAACTTAATGAAGAAATCATATTTTTTGCAGTCGTAAAATCGTGATGGTAGAGTGGGAGGTCAGGCTGTCGTCCATTGGAAAGTTTTCCAAAGAATAATAATCGAAGCCTTTAGATGCATCAAAACATTTATTATTCGACCATATAATGCACCATATTCCACTAGTTATATGTGATCCATGTGAGGGCAGTTGCTACGTCGTAAAATGTACCTCTAGATGTTATGTATTAGAATAACATCACGAAGATTCAGGGAAAAAGGTCTCCAAGTGGCGCGGTTTATTTAAGCAACTCAATAATCGTAAATTTCTCTCTCTCCTAGCCCATGCAACCGGTTAAATACTTGCAAAAACTGCATGAGTATGAATACAATACACGTTAAATGACAATTCCCGTAAACTTAGCCGGAAGGACGCAATGAGAGCAGAATACCCTTCCAGGGGGGAAGAGGAAAGGCACACGTGACGACTATGTGAACTATTTAGTCTCGGCGTCAGTATTAAAACGCAATCAAATGCTGACGCAAAGCTTGCAAAGACTTGTGGGAAAAAGAACATCATCAAACAATGCTATTAAAAACATTCGAAAGAAAAAGAATTTAGTTTTGGAATAAAACAAAAAAGTAATTTAATGGGTTTTATAAGATGAGACGAATGAAATAAGGTTTTTAGACTATTAAAAGAATACGCAGGTTTAAAGCATGAAATAAAAGACAAAAGATATTAATATATTATTAAAGATAGGTAAAAAAGAAAAAAAAGTTAAGAATTTGGAATAGTTTTACTAATATAAAAGGGCGAAAATTTTTATTATTACATATCCCCCCACTCAAAAAGACTGGATAAACTGGTAGGTCCTACGACCCGCAAGTTCATAGAAGGGACATGTTACATGGACTTGGATTTCAATTTTGTCACCTGGAGTAGTTTTAAAATAAAGTTTCTAAATTATTAATAATGCTTTTTAAATTTAAATTTTGACGTTATACCGCGAACTAGTGGAATTGGTAATGAAAACACAAGGACAAGAGGTTAATCTTGTTTACAATTTACAAAGGTACTTTTAGTAATATGAATTTAGAATGAAGTAAATATGAAACTTAAGAGTAATCATTTAACAATCGTTATTACAGAGGAATGTTTTTATGGAACATTCATGGCTCATATTCATGAGCAAGCAATAGATTACGTACTGCAGTTCGTTCTTAATATTTCAGTAATAATGTTTTACTGCCTACCTCACCATGAGGAAGGAGTTGACTATTTCAATATGAGTTGGCTAGTGGAATTACCTCTGGCAAATGTCCCCAAAAGTAAAATTTTAAATTGAGATTCAAAAATATATAATGTTCCTCTAAAAACTTATCCCTACTAGCAACTCAATCTTTAAGTCCTTTCAGTTTATATAAATAAATTAAATATATCACAATATTAATAAAAATATTAATAATATCAAATTTAACAATAATAATAACAATAATAAAATTTCAAAACAATTATTTAAACAAATCTATTTACAGCATACTTTATTGTATGACCTTTAATACTGTGACATCTCTGTCTGAAATGCTAGAAATTTTTTTGATATGATTAATCAGATAGTCATACAGTACTGTTCAGTACTGTTGGTATGGTATTATTTACCGTATGGCCATCAAAAGATTTCTAAAACTCTAAAATTCTGAAAAATTCTGAAAATCAGATTTTTTTTAAATTTCAGAATTGTAACTCTTAAACTAGTAAATGATGATTTTCTGAGAATTGTAACTCTTAATAGAGAATATCTCTTAACTGAGTATTGTTACTAGTAGCTCATCATTTAATAAAATTCTTAAAACCAATCTCTATAATCTACATTTTCTTTCCTTCTCTCTCTCTCTTTTTTTTTCTTTTTCTTTTTGTCATGTCATGTTTGTATGATTTAGCTACAGATTAGCTAATCATAGTCACACTCATATCACCTTAAGTGGGTCTGGAAAACTCTATGCTTTATCATAACTTTATGCTATGAGTTCTCTAACTCGAATAATGTTCAAGATGAATTTTTTATGTATTGCATTTATCACAGTAATCAATAATATTTTTTATTCTAAATTTCTACTAAATATCACATAATAATATTATAAATAATAATAATTATCAACAATAAGTTCAAAATCAACTATCTATAAATTTCAAAATACCAAAAAAAAAAAAAAAAAATCATCTTATCATAATTCTTCAAGCACCTCCTTAATATCTCATCCATATGAGAAATGAGGTATGAATTTATGCTTAAATGTTAAATATGAAAGAAGATAATAAAATAAATAAAAAGTACCAAATGTTTGTGAAAGAACTATCGTGACATCAACGTATTACGCAATTTCTTGCTTTCGATCGAACAAGAAACACAGTTACTGAATGAAAAAGATTTTCAGGATTCATTTTATTTCAGGTAATTTAAGCTAGCTCTTTTTATGAATATTAATTGTGTTTTTATTTATCGAATGATTGATTGATTTTTTTAAATTATTTTTTCTTTTTAAAGTCTTCCTAGTATTAAAAGGATTTTCTATGTACAATTATAGTTTTAAACATTTTTTTTTATGTTTAGAGACTAAGTTTAGATTCAACATTATTTAGAAACTCTTAACAAAAATAACCAATTTATCCCGTATAAACGAATTAATCCATCAAGAATTTCTATCAAATAAATTATTGAGACGACTTCCAAAAACTCATCCGTAATGCTGCAAACAAATAATTTTACTTTAATCTTTAATTGAATAATTAATTACAAAAATTTAAATTATAGGAAGTTAAAAGTAAGTCAGTGTTTTAGACTGAGTCTGCTGCTGTTGTTGTGGTAATTGCTCGTGAGACAATTTTAAATTATTAGGAAGGTGATATAAGCGCAATTTTGAAACATGAATAATTTCGGTGTCTTTAAATGGAGTTTTCTTATCAATTTCAAAATTTACATCTGATATTTTTTTAAGGATTTGTTAAGGTCCTGAAAAATACTTGGGAAAGCTTTCTAGTATTTGGATAATGAAACTCTTCATAAATAACAAGATCACCTACTTCAAATTTTGCATCAACATAATTTTGATGATAATATTTCTTACTTTTTAAATGGAATTCTCGCGCTTTTGCAATTTTAAGTGCTTCCTTAACAGGGGGAAGGGATAAGATTGTTGAAGGTGGAATCATAGGGTAATTGGCAAAACAGTAAATATGCAAGAGGAAATTTAGTTACTGAATGGGTAGTATTATTGTATTCATTTAAGACTTCCGCAAGAAGTTTAGTCCAAGGAATTTTAAAGGTAGAAGAGTTAACCTTACATTTTAGTCTAGTTACTATCGTTTGATTGTCTCGCTCGCATTTACCATTCGATTGTGGATGGTGAGATGAGGTTAAACGCTGCTTAATATTATGGTTCCTAAAAAAATTTTTGAACCTGGAAGAAGTAAAGGCGACATTCCTATCGCTAAAGTTTTTTGAGGGGTCCGAACATTAGAAATTTGATTAAAACAGAATAATTATTGTGGGGTTTGATTACTAAAATTTTGTTTTAAACAATTCGTATAGGTTTCAGTAGTGACACTCTTTGAGGGAAATGCTCACACATATCGGGTTGCATGATCGATGACTATATGAAGGTATTTTTTAGTTCAATTATAGTAGTTGAATCCTCCCACAGTATCAACAGAATGATATTCAAAATGTTGATCTGTGGTGGGCATAGCTTGTAATAAACCAAATTTTTTCTGTCTAGGATTTTTGTTTTTCTGACAAATATCGCAATGCTTTACAAAGTTGGTTATATTTTGGGTCATATCAGTCCAATAATAATTAAAGGAGATTAAATTTAAAATTTTTTTTATAGTAGAATGGCCAAATTTGTCATGAGCAATACTTAGCAACTTCCTTCTTAAGGACATGGGGACTACTATTTTCCTAAATACTTTATTTCTAACAATTATAATTCCATTTTCATTTAGAAAATTTTTATCACAGACATTATCTTTCTCCTGCGTCTCTTTAATTTCCTGTACATCGAGAAGAAAAGTTAATGGTTGAAAAAATTGCAAAACAGGGTTTCTTGACAACATGTCAGCTTCGAAATTTGTGGATCCCTTTTCGTACACTATATTGTAATTAAACATGCTTAACTTCAACGACCACCTAAATAATCTACCTCTCAGATGCTTGACATTTTTTAACCAAACAAGAGATGCATGATCAGTGTGAATGGTGAATTTTACACCATGGAAGTAGTGATAAAATTTGTCTAATGTGTCGATGAGCAAGACACTCTATCTCAGTTATAAAATAATTCTGTTCGTAACTTCTCAATCCTCTATAGTACTAAGTAATTGGATGTAAAACCCATTAGTATCTGGTTGTTTAAGCACTGCACCTACTGCCACCTGTGAGGCATCAACAAACATATGCAGGGGTAATGCAGGCTCATACATTCTTAAGACAGGTTTAATAATTAAGGCATCTTTCAATTTTTAAAAAAAATCTTGGCAGTTTGAATTCCATTCCCATATAGCAATTTTCTTAAGTAATTTATTTAGGTGGTGTCCATGTGTGGGCAGTTGTTACGTCGTAAAATGTACCACTAGATGTTACGTATTAAAACAACATGACGAAGATTCAGGGAAAAAGCTCTCTAGGTGGCGTGGTTATTCAATACAAAAAGTGTACTTTAGAAGAAATCACGTGAAAAAGCACAAGTTAAAAGTTAAATTTTGTTATAAAAACATTTCAGTATTATCATTTGCTGGAGATTCAACGAACAATTTATGTTAGCTGTGGTTTTGGAATGTAGCAGTAATCAATAAAATCGACTTTTAAAGCTCACTTTTGAAATACACTGATTTTTGTGTATGTTTCAGATATGGTACATTGTGACACCAGCAGTCAACACTGACAAACTACTATGGGCAATTTTCTTATAGATAAAGATATTAGTACTTCATAAAGAAATTAAGTATTTTTTTCAAATTTATAAAGTAATTAATTCTTTTGAGAAGGAAAAAATCTTAAAGAAGAAACAGAATAATTTACTCTGCAAAACAATGAAAAATAAACCACTGCTACTGCACATTCATTACATACATTATCTGGACTTCAGCATACTTCCCTTAATGTTGCAACGACGTCTACAAACTGCGACATTTGGGACTGACAAAAACAAATTAAGAGTATAAAATTTCCTGACCTGATATATCTTTGTTTGGATAATTTCTAAGCCATCACACATTATATAATGAAAATTCATTTCATGAAATGTATTCACGAAGACAGTAAATGCATTTGAATTATTTTATTAACCTGCATGTATGAAATACAGATCATACATGCTCAGCCTTTTCTATAATGAAAACGTTACCGTGTACTTAATAAAGTATCTAAATATCGACGATTTTAAGATATCAAAATTTCAATGTTATGCATTTCATAGAATTGTTACTTAGAAATAGTACTCCATCAAAAAACTAGTATATCTGTAAACCCACTATACATACAATGAACACCTTAAATAAAAACATGCTGTATCTGCCTCAAAACGTATATATTTCCGTTGCTATATAACCAAAAAGAATTAGATAATATTTTTCAGTGAAAAGAGTTAACAATTGAATTTTCCTCTAATTACTCAAAAATGACAATTCTACTTTATTAAAGAGCAGCGCAAATACAATATTTTCATTGCTATATTATCATTTTTTTACAAACCCCACTAAAAAAAATCTGTAGAAAATCTGTAGGCAATTGGCCCAAAAATCTGTAGGTGATTGTTCCATTTCAGCAGATATTTTTATGATTTTCTTAAAACATTCTGCATATATTTTTAAGGTAAAGCTAAATCTGTAAAATTTCTTCAGATTCCTACAGAATTTCTGGAATAAGTGGAGATTTCATCAGATAATCTTAAGATTATTTTTAGTGGGGAAATCAGCTATTTAACATGTTAAGCGCCACGTCAGTTACCAGTGACTGACACTGAACTTTTCTTAAGCGAAAAGTTCGTTCGTCGTTGACTGACGGTCTAAAATATGATATAAAACTATATATATATATATATATATATATATATATATATATATATATATATATATTGTTTTAAGTAATTACTGAAAATTTATTTAAAATTTACTTACGTTTTATTTATTACAGGATTATGCTTTCTTAAAAAATTACTTAAAACATCGTAAATTTTCAGCTTCAGTGTCAGTCACCGTTGCACTCAATGTATTAAATTTATCGTTTTATGACTAAAAACTAAAATTTTATCTACATGTATAAAAATAAAAGATTAGGATTTTAAGCAGGGGACTTCAAATAAATACATATTTCTTCATAATTTAATAACAACGATCTTTTTTAAGAAACGCCTGTAAAAGAATTTATAAATTTAGAGTTACGAATTATTTTTCTTTGAAATAGGATTTTGTGGTAAATGTGAAAGAAATCAATTCAAGATTAAATTTTAGAAAAATATATTCATTCAGTGATCACTGTATATAAAAAGACTAATACTTATTTGATGAGTAAAATAACGACTAAAATTTGAATGAAATTGTCTTCAAATGAGATAAAAATATTCATCGATCTCTGTCAAACAGAGATATATTATTTTGGATTGATTTAATGTATTTAAAACAACTGCAAAATTATGCATTTAAAAAAATGAGAAATGGAAACTGATTCTAACGCTTTTTCTCACTACCTCTTTTATTTTCATTTTATTTTGTATTTTCATTTATTAACATTTTCTAACGTAATTGGAAAATACTTTTGACATGTTTTTTTTTCAGTCTGCTGTCTCTCCGTTCTCTAACTTTCGTAAATATACTGGAATTGCCTTGCAATTTATACATAATATTGAGGTTTACTATGGCAAGTTGGCTTGTTAAAATGAAATTTACAGAATTCATAGTTCGTTTACATAGACGCACAAATTAATTTTCGTCCTTTCAGGAACGATAAAATGAGTACCGAGCTTGTTTGGGAATAAAACATTAAGGATTCCCACAATGACGGGAAGCGTTAGGCTGGCCACCTGGACAGGTTATGTTGTATAGAATCTCACCAGGAAACCACGCCTTAGTGTAATAATGAAAAAAATATATAAGTAAGCAGAGGTATATTAGATAAAACAGAGATATATTATTTTGGATTGATTTAATGTATTTAAAACAACTGCAAAATTATACATTTAAAAAGAATGAGAAATGGAAACTGATTCTAACGCTTGTTCTCACTACCTCTTTTATTTTCATTTTATTTATTATTCATTTATTAACATTTTCTAACGCAATTGAAAATAATTTTGATATGTTTTTTTTCAGGCTACTGTCTTCAATCTATCTGCTGTCTGTCCATTCTCTAACTTTCGTAAATATACTGGAATCGCCTTCCAATTGATATATAATATTGAGGATTACTATGGCAAGTTGGCTTGTTAAAATAAAACTTACAGAATTTATAGTTCATTTACATAGACACACAACTTTTCGTCGTTTCAGTAAAGATAAAATGAGTACCGAGCTTGTTTGGGTATAAAACATTAAGGATTCGTGCAATGACGGGGAGCGTTAGGCAGGCCACCTGGACAGGATGTATGCTGTATAGAATCTCAACATGAAACCACGCCTTCGAGTAATGATGAAAAAAAAATATAAGTAAGCAACAACCGAAAGACCATAGTGAAACGGATTTTTTGACGCATAAATAATTTGCCCTCTCCTGCCAGTTATCGGGATATAAAGTTTTAAATTTTGCTAATTTATTTTATTTCATTTAGACGAAAAAAATTCGAAAAAGTCGTGTTTCTTATTTGGAAATTTTACTAATTATAATAATATAAAATGCAAAAAATATTTATATTAAGAAATATAAAAAAAAAGACTTCCAAAAAATGCTATTGGCAAATATGGTACTGTACAACAGAAAAAAAAGAAGCATAGAAAATTGTGGCACAAAAAACATTTTATGAACTTAAATTAAGTACAGTGTATACAATGGTCAAATTCCTAAGAAAAATAAAAATGCAAGATAATTTTAAATGGAAGTTGCCAAGTTTGCACTAACCCAGACATTTACCAAGCACAGCGAATCATGTTGGAGTACTGCGGTGCATTAAACTGGAAATGGACAAGTGACTGAAGTTTGATGATATTGTTACGTTGAAAAATATCGACTTCTCCTCCCATCAGTGTCCAGTCGGATATAAATCAAACTGCTTATCAAATCAGAGGAATCCAACATTAAAATGTTAAATTTTGCCAGTAGCACATGCTGAATTTTCTTTATTTCAAATGTTGCATCTTCAGGAACCGTTTCACTGACGCTGATGTTGTCTCAGTATTGCGTTACGGCAACCACGCTACAAGATAAGACTCAGAAGCAGAGGGGAAATAATCATCCCTCAGCCACTTCTTTATTAATGCTTTCGTTACCTTTTTTTTCTAAAACGAATAAAAGCAAGGTCACCATTTATTCAAAATTTCGAATGACTGAAAACAAGAATTTGCACTAGATTTTGTAACTTGCATGTGAAAACTATCCGGCTTTAACATAGTTTGCCGTACAAGCGGTCCCAATTCATCTTTGAATTTTTGAAGTACTACGAGAATTGGTGAGAGCAATCGACCATTAGTACTGATCACTGGTTGAATAATATTACTATGAGTCATATTGTGTTTTTGTGGAGCAGCACCTTCAACTTCCTTCCGTGCACGTGTATCTAGACTCCTTCCATAATGTACCTCCATCTAGAAACCACATGAATTGTACCAGGTGGATGGATTGCTTAATGCACCTGAGCATATTTCAGTGATGATGCTGGTTATCGCTGCTTTTCGTTGAGCTGTGTTCTTTGAAGTAATCCTCCCTACGTATCTCGTTATTTTTAGTGACACAATGATATACCAATTTTTAAATTCCTGTGTCCAAGTGGGAGGTGCAATGATATCCGTAGTTTGTAGCACAGTACATTGTTCCAAAGCCCAAATACGTAAACCTTCCTTATGGATGGGATAATGTTGTTGACGAGCTTGGAAGAACTTCTCATAGACGTGCTTGGAAATCTGCCTGTACTTTGACAGCTTTGACACGCTAGTGTGTGAAGTTTGTATTTATTTCTCCCAGTTGTAGAACTGGGAAAAGATATCACGAACCTGAAGGACTTTTGTGTTGTAGCCAAGTTAAACGTTTTAGTTTTTCTAGGCTTACAGAATGCAACTGCCCGTTGCATGGCTTCTTCCGTAATCACACTTCTCGGACTCTTTCTATTAGGACATGGATGATATCTTTTTGCTGATGATTCTTGTAATGCTTCATGTTCACTACCTTCTAAAGTTTAATTAGTTCTAACCAATGCTGTTCAATCAAAAAATACTCTTAACTAATAAAATATGGATTTCCTTGGACACTAATAAAAATTTACTCTGAAGTTGAACTTGAAGTTCGTTGTAAAGCTGAGGTTCGTCTGCATAAAAATCTCTTGTTTTGATTTCAAAAGCTTGATAGTGACTCATTACTTTAGAACACGTAAGTAAAGGATTGATATCAGAAAATTTTCAGTGTAACACACGCTTCACACAGAGCCTAAAACGGGAATGGAATGTCTTACTGGCTTTCAGGAAAGCAACGTGCACTTTTTGTTGTGCTGCAACACCTAACTGTGTTAGAACAGTTAGTTGTGTACCTTTTAACTGTTGTGTAACAACTAACAATACAAACTATCAAAGGAATACAACTAAAAATACATGAGTATTTTTAGCGTGTTTTCCCTTCCCACTAATCCCTTTTAGTCCCTTCCTTAAATAAATGAAAAAACATTATATATTAAATAAATGAATTAGTAAAATGTAAGACTTTTCATCTCGATAATGAGGAGACGAGGGCAGATATTTAATGGATCAAAAAACATGTTTCACTATGCTCTTTCGATTGCTGCTTACTTAGATTTTTTTTCATTATAACACTAACTGCGTGCTTCTCTGGTCAGGACTTTTGGTGAAGAAAACAGGTTGGACACTGTAGGTCATGAGTCGTAATGGATTGTAGCACCGCAGACTTACTTATTTTTTATGAGGAAAATTAAAAGAATTCTGTTGAATCATGGTCTGTGGAAGAAAATAGTTTATGGTCTATTTTATTGAACTGCTTCTATATGCTTCTATTTCAAACAAAATGAAATTGATATGAATTTCTGAGGTACACTAAAACTTTCCGTAGAATATTGAGTAGTTATATCGTTTATTGTTAGAGTAGTTATATTGTCATGATTTATCGTTTATATACAGGATCATACAAAATAAATTATGTTATATGAAAATGTTCGATGAAAACGTTTTTGAAGCGTATTTTAATGATGTTACACTATTTGAAATATATTGAAATTTATATGCATTATTCAGGTAATTACAAGCTTCAGGTAATTACTAACTTTAGAGTATGATATGTACAGCAGTTTACGTTCATTTACAGGGATTTTCAATTACAGTTATGTTTATCAACGATAAATACTGGAATTTTATTGTCGGTTGTGGTCACTGATCTGCATATATAACAGGAGATCTGCCATTCTATTGCCGAACATGATATACAGTGTTCAGAGCGGAAGGATACAATGGCGATATTTTTACATTCATGGAAAAGCATATTGTTTACTGCATTGCTTTGCATTATTAAAAAATCATTAATTATCTAAGCACAGATAAAACAGAGACGCATAAATTATGAGAATACTGAAAGAGAAAACTCACATTGAAAAGGCTGGCAATTTCATCTCTCTGTCTTGCAATCTTCATTAGCCTTGCATGCTTCTGACCGTTGACTCCGATCTCCTGTTGTATATTGAGCTCAGTAGTCGTGGTTTGCGTTTTTAAATAAAAATTTTGTACATTAGTTGGTGTGTATAAATTCGGTAAATCGTATATTGGACTACACAAAATAATTTATTAGCATTAAGGTCATTGTGCCTAAATGAGACGCACTTCCCCATAGTTTTGTCGCATTTAGGGTATATTTGAAATTTATTAAATAATATACATTTTAAAGTACGCAGAAAATTATTGAATACTGGGCCTTTAGTTCAAAACTAACTTGTTTTGTAGAAATAGAATCAATATCTGTAGTATAGTCTCACAATATACCATTGTCGCATTTTGGTGACTTTTGTCACATTTATAGCAGTTAAAACCTAAAAGGGCCTTCCAATGCTCTAAATGTGGCAATTCTTTTTATGCATGCCAATTCATCTAAAAATATTCATTTAACCATTAACTGCTGTGACAGAAAATGTCACATAGCTAATGTGAATGATCGTCAAGGTCACTTGATGAAAGATAAATAAAAAGCTTCTTAAACTCAATCGATACTGTTTGTGTAATAAGCTTTATGTGCAGGAGTATTATATTTTAAAACCACTTATTCAGAAATCACTACCATTAGTACTAGGGATTCAAACGAACCAAAATTTCATAAATATTTATAGTTAAACTGAAAAATTCAATTTAATACCTGACAATTTAAGAGGAAGTAGAAGTCCGCTAACAGCAGTTAAGGGTTAAACACTTGTGGCGGAAAACATCGTTAGAAGTTCGTGGAATTCCCGAGTGAATATTAACCAGTAAACTCACAGTAGTGTGATTTGGGATTCCGTAATTTCAACTGCGTATACTTTTGTCGGCAATACCGTGTTAATGAAATCTAACGCATGATTCCGATGCGAAATTCAATAAGGAATCGAAATGGGAAATTGATTTTGCTCAAAAATTCTATTTTGTTAATTAAAAATACAAATTAATTAAAGCATGCTTTAAAAGCGAACATTTTAAACTTTGATAGGTGCGAATTTACATTAGTGTGGAGCTCACGGGTTAAAAGAGTATTTACAAGGTATTTATAGCATTATTAAGAAGAATATTTATTTCATATAACTCGAGATATTATAAAATGTCACATGATAAAAAATTAGACTTATAAACAGATAAAATTGTGTAATGTTTCTAATAATTCAATTTTAGTATGGCTGATTGAGCCGAAGAGAGGCACAATTATCTGATATAGCGTTGCCTCCTACTCTCTCCTTTTTCTTATACTTTCACAAAAAATTTAAGATTTTTTATTCCTTAGCATGCATACGTGGAAACATAAATACTTATTTAGGTAAACACAGTTTTTTTAATCTTTTTCTAATCTAAAAGTAGAAAATGTTTATTATAATGAGTGAATCTCGAAACAGAATTAAAATATCAAACTTATGAAAAGAGTTAAAAAAAAAGGAGACTTATAAACCAAGGCGTAACTCGGCTGCATCATTCTGTAATCAGATTCGGCATTTAAGCTACCGAACGTTTTAATTTTTGTAAAATTAACTTGCATTATCGCATTAATATAATTTGAGTGTTTTCAGTCTATACAATATTTTTCAGAATTTCCATCATATAAATGCATTATGTATCCCCCAGTCATGTGTCTATACTCTCTGTCTAGAATATACACCGCTATTCTTACACCATTTTTTTATTAATAATTTCATTGACATGTATTCTTCTGTTTTCATCATTTTAAACACATACTTTAGTACCCGGTTACAGAAAACCACTGTTGGAGTCATGCTGAAATTCCTAA
The DNA here is from genome assembly GCA_963932465.1 of Maratus speciosus. NCBI lineage: Eukaryota > Metazoa > Arthropoda > Arachnida > Araneae > Salticidae > Maratus > Maratus speciosus. The sequence continues at coordinate 414,167,805 of OZ010790.1, read as the reverse complement.
TTTAATAACTCAACACAGCTTAATTAAATACAACTTCTGCTTTAAATTTATTTTAATACAATATATGAAAAATACCATGTAAACTTATCTCGTTAATTCCCTAAAAGCATCTCCACATTTAGGGCATCTAGCTCGTCGTTAATAGGTATCTGAAGAAAGGAAAAACGCCAAAATGTGTAGAATGTTTTATAACTCTAATTTTAAAATTGGTCGACTTGTCTTATGATTATACTTCAGGTAAATATAATCTATACCATATTCATTCACGTCCATAGAGTTATTTGAGCTTCAAAAAATTGGGCTTAAAAAAAAAGTTATTCTTTTTCGGTACTTTTTGCCTCGTTTAGGGAAGGTGGAGGTACTGCATAATGAACGATGTTTATTTTAACGGGAAATTTTTAAAAGAAAATGTTTTAAATGTTGTGAAATGTTTCGGGTTTTGTTCCGGAATTTTGAATGTCTCATTATATAGCATTTATTTAAGATTGTTGTATTAAGATATTAAGTACTAGAGAAGTGTCGCATTTACAGGTCATCACATTTAGGCACAATGAGCTTACTGTGTATGAGTATGAATTGCTTAAGTATGTTTCTTAATTTAGTTATGCATATTCCAGATACACTATATTTGTATATTAAGTGATGTTTGTATAATATAAATAAATTTATTTACAGGACTACGCTAAGAAATTAATTAATTGCAGTCTAAGGCTGGCAATTTCTGTAAGTTTTCAGTTGTGTTATGTGTTATTATACAAGGGATTAATAATTATTGTCCCTGTGTGTATAAAATGTTTATACTGTGATGGCTGTTGTGGAATATCGAAGCCTAGTCCTAGATGCCTATACGCTCAATTTCAGAACCGTAGCTGCTATATTCACATAGTTTTGGAGGGAGGAGTGGAAGGGGGGGAAAGGCGGATTTTTAGCTTATGGAGATAGATTTGTGACAGTGGAAGAGACGTAACTACTGTCGTTTGCACTCGGGATCATAGTGATGCCACATCTCATCCACTTTCACAAATGTAGCCTCATATGCTCCAAACCAGCATTTCACCCTCACCCTCCTCCTTAAGAACTTCCTCAAAAATAGGTCTTTAAAACTTCACCCCTCCCCCCAAAACTATGTTAATATAGCATCTATGGTTCTGAAATTGAGCATATAGGCTTTTAAGCGATTAGGCTTCGATATTCCACATCAACCATCGCAGTACAAATATTTTATATACGTTAGGGAAAAAATTTATCGAACCACCCACGTACTTGAAAATAGTTTCAGTTAAATAGGATGCGTGTATCTGTAGTCTGAACTGTACAAAATTATTCGTGTGCATTTTCTTTTATTGGAATGAATTGCTTAACCCCTTGGGGACGATCGTCTTTTACAGAATTTTTAATCTTTAATCACCGGTTTTTTAAACCAGAAATCTTTGCTTAATTGAATCTGGAAAATGCCCGGGCATTAAATAAGCCACAATTTACAATAACAATTTACTGGTGAGAATAATCCCCGATTCTGAGCATCTTACGCGGCACGAATACCAGTCGCTTGTCCCCAAGGGGTTAAGGAGAATATTCGTCTGTATTATGCGTTTTCTAACTGAATTTTAGCACAGTATGCAGAGTATATGGGCATCTGTAGACCATGTGCAAGGATGTACAGTAGAGTGGAGCGAAAAAAACTTTTTCTCGAAATTCATATTGCCCTAGTCATTATGTAGTGCCAAACTGGCTGAAACAAATTGTCACCAAATTTCAGTTCAAAATATTGACATCTTGAGTTTCCACACCTCAAGTGAATATTTGTATAGCCACTTTAAAATGGTTTTAATGCATTTTTAACAAAATATAACAATTAATTAATTTATAAATTAATATTAATTACTTACGTTTTCATTAATAAATGGCTTTAAAGAAGCGTTATTGTCAGATGTTAGTACTAGAAAGAATATTTCGTACATAAATAGCAAATTAAACTTCAGAATTTAATAGAAAATAACGTAATCTAATCTAAAAACTGTGACTGACAGGTGACTTTTATTATGTGGAATTAACTTTTTTTGCGACGGTTGTCTTTGTTTCAACCACTAATATGTAGACACTAATTTGCTTTTTTGGACAAGACGATACGGAAGTTTAACTTAAACATGATCTCAACTGATTATGAAACTGTTTGTAGTTTTTTTTTTTGGATCTCCAGTGCAATTGAAAGAGACAGTGTTACCCACGTATGTTGATTTAATGAAGCATTTCCTATGGATAAAAAATGTCATGGAACGATATTTTTTAGCTGACCAACGGTATGAGAGAAAAACAGGATCAATTAACATTTCTGCAACTCAAAAATTGAAGCGTGTTAGAGAAAGACAATGTAGAAAGGAACATCAGGAATCTAAATCAGAGGAACTGCTATAATGTTTAAAATATATATATAATAATGCTTCTACAAATATTACGGATTTAGGAAAAAACGCCGTTTTAGTATCTGTTTCAGAATTGGAAGATGACTCTGAAGATGAAGACGATTACGTTTGTCATGAAGCCAAATGTCAGAAATCTAATATCTATGATGCTCCCTCAACCTGCAAGACAGGCCAAATGATAACATCACTCCCAAATCTAGCCGTTTCTTGTGATAGAACGGGAGTATCGGGTAGGTCAGTTGCTATCATTGCATCATCTATGCTTCGTGATATAGGGATTGTATACAAAGATATTCCATCCAAAGTTATTGAATGGATTAAGCTGAGGCGAGAACGTCGATTACACTTTCGGAACAGGTTGCCGTTGGCTGTTTTGGAACGAACGTCAATGTTGGGACGAAAATGGCGCAGTCAGACAGCTTGAAATCTTTGTTGGACACAGATGACACTGGTTTGTATTCTTATTGCATACTATTGTACTACCTCTACGCCGCCTTTTCCAGAAGACTGACGGAATTGCATTTGGGCAAAACCAGTTTTCCGGAACAATAGGAGAATCTCTGTAAACGTGCGAAACACTTGCTGTGATAAGTTTCTTTCTATTCCAGCTGCTCTGCGTAATTTTCATAAAAAAGTTCTCAGTGCGGACAAAAAATATCTCTCCGATATTTCTTGGGCTCTATCCTCGGGCGAGTGCCTTCCAGATATAGCAAACAGAAGACCCGGAGCGATATTTCATTCAAAATGGGTCAATACAGCCAACAGAATCCTTCGCCTATATATGTCGACTGCCGAGCCAACAGAAAACGTCAAGCTCTTAGTAGAATATGTCATGAAAGTTTACTTGCCATCCTGATTTAAAATAAAGGAAATCCCAGGAGCACTCATGGAGCACGTCACCTGCAGATAATGATAAAAAAAGCTCATTCTGGCTACAAGGTTTTAAGTCAATCGTTCACGAAATTTTTCAGAGGAACTCTTATCTTGTTGACTTTAAAAGCAGTCTGTTGGCAATACTGTTAAAAAAAATCACATATTTGAAAACTGGGGCTCCAAAAAATACTGAAAGCAAGAAAAACTGACTGGAATGGGAAAATAAGCCAAATTCACCTTACAAATTTAGATTTTGAAACAAAGGACTATTTTCAGTTGATTCACTGGGACAATCCTTTGAAACCACCAGCTACCATGAAACTCAGTGACGAAGGCGTAACAGAAACGGCTGATAATTTGAAATAGAGAAGCTCCCTTATCATTCTCAAGCAGTAGAGAGTCATGTGCGACTAGTAACACAAGCACAATTGGAGGAGAAGGCACGTGGAGGAGAAGGTAGGAATGGATACATTCGCAGTGCAATCAAGTAACGAAAGAGACTTCCTTAGTTTGAAACCAAAGTAAAATTTTTTGACCCTCATGTGAAATCCAAAATTGAAAACTGATTAAAGTGAAAGGTCTTCCGGTTTCTCTTTTCATTTTTAGAACTGTTTTTAAGTTAGAAAATAAAGCTATTGTAAACATTACAATAAAATAAAATAAATTGATTTTTTTAATTTTTGAGATAACATTCTTTTTTTTTTTTTTTTTTTTTTTTTTTTTTTTGCCCCATTGTGTGGAATCTGAAGACGACGAGTGATTGCGCTGGAATTTTGTTATAGTGTCTTTTTAGCCAAATAGCACTATTTGTTGAGTCAGGAGATGTAAAAACTTATTATTATTATTATTATTATTATTATTATTGCTTTTTTCACCCCACCTTAATGTACAGTTGTGGGAAAAAAAGTAAACGCCACCTGCTAACTCTGCAACAAATTATCGCAGAAGAAAGTTACAGGTACCAGACTATTAGAAATAAAGTCTAATTTTAAGTGATGTACATAAAATTTGCTTATGGGGTTTTCTACATATCAAACGAACCCTAACATTGTTTTTTCAACAGTAATACCCAAGTTTGACAACATAAATAAATTCTACATCGATCAACTATCCTAAATCCAAATTTATGTGAAATTCGTAAGATTTCTTTCCGAGAAATTAATTATTCTAAAATGAGGATATTTTAGGAGTTGCATTCAAAGTAAAGTTCGGCACTCCACTGTTGAAATGTTACAGAATGACATTGTCACTTCTATTTCATGTATTATTTCTTGCAAATATGACCATTTTACTCATTTAATATGTTTCGACTTTTGCTAGCACCAATACTCCAATAAAATGAACAATATATATATTTTTTTCTGATTATTCTTTTCTGCACATCATAGATCACATCACCATCATTTTGCCGTTCTTTAATGATAATTCGAAAACTACTTGAAAGAAAAAATTTAAATTGAGAATTCGCATAAAGCAGCACAGAATAAATATAAATCTGTCAACAAAATTGCAGGTTGCTATTCATATTTTTTTATAATAATTTCATAATTCATAATTAATATTGTAAAATTTTTAAAATTACAAATTTAATGTTTTTATGTTTAGGTTTTTTAGTATTATAAACATACACAAAATTATCGCATAAGAATCATAATTTCAGGAGATATTAATAAAAATATGAAAATGTAATTTAACATTTGCAGCTATATATTTGAATTTTATAATTCAAATACTTATTATTCAAATTACTAGAAATTTCTTTTCTAGGCATAGTTTGAACCGAAGATTTAAAATATAGGGTCAAAATTGTGTTTTTCCATTGAAAAAAAAACAATGTTGGGTCTGGTTTGTATGTGTATATGTTCCCCTAAGCAAATTTTATATGCATCATTTAAAAGTAGACTTCATTTTCAATCGATTGGTACCGGTAACTTCAGTTCCAGAGACAGTAGGGTATTTACTTTTTTCCTTGACTGTACACAGAATTCGGGTTTCTTCCCTGATAGGAACGATAAATGGTTAAGTGTGTTTTTCAAATTTTTTTATGCATTTTTTATTTTATTTACTTAGTGCATATTTTCTTTCGCTGTTTTAAAGTGTACATTATCCTCTAAGTAGCGAAAAGTGTTTATAATTTATATTTTAAGGATGTTTTTCCTGTTTATTCTTTAAGGGGACAATTTACCTCAAAATTGGTCAACAGATCGATCGATTTTTCTTTTTTAATATTAAATGAAAGCCTGCGTAATTGTGGATATTTTGACACCTCATTCTTATGCATGCGGTAATTATATCGCGAGATAATCTAAATTTTGTTAATACACTCAGCGCAATTGCGCCTACAAATTAAAACTTTAAATTACTTTTTCTCCATGTTCATATTTTCTTGGCCTATACATGACCTATAACTAAGAAAAAATAAATATTTTACTAAAAGTTTTATAAACGGGTCTAATAGTTTAAAAATAAAATGCTTTAAAAGTTTCGGTATCGTTTGACATTCAGAAATAGATGATCCCTCAAACTAAACGCGCATGATCTATTAGTAAAAAATTTCCAGATTATATAATGAAAATTCAACTGAGTGTTTAAAAGTTCCTTAAGAAAATAGAAAACAACATTATGGCCTACGCATTTGTAATAATAGGATATTGTAAAAGAAAAATCACTAGTTTCCTTTATTTGGTTTAAATGTGTTCCAATATTACAGTATTATTCGCGACAGAAACTTCAATAACAGAGCATTATTCTTCATTCTTATCATATGTCTGGAAAAACAAGTTTCATTCATATAAGAAGTAATTCAACAACGTATTTCCCCATTTTCGTAACTGTCTCCTAGTGAGTTCTAATACTGCCATTTAAAATTTTTTAACTTAATCCCTTATTAATGCTAATGAGTTTTTCAGCCCTATTAGATTATCAGCCCAATTTAAAACGCGTTCGTGTACACAAAGTGGCTTTAGAAGGTTATAATGTAATTTGTTTTGTATTGATAATATTTACCAATAAATTATATTTATGAATAGATTCAGGATTTTGAAGTTGTTTATTTTTTTTAAGTTCAATTTTTTATGCATAACTAGCGGCATAGCATATTGTTGCAGCCGGTAAATACTTGATTTTCAAGATAGCCTCGTTTACATGGATGCCATTGAAGGAGTTTACTCTTTGTTTCATTGAGAATACCACGAAACACTTTTTAAGAATCAAAAATTCCTTTAAACCCGTCTCCCACTGCCTGCATCATGGAACTGTTAAATTTATGGGACTGGCATGTCCTTAAAATAATGAAGCTTCAACTGTATCTGCTTTCCCTGTTTTGGATCATTGCCGGGAAAACTTCCACCAGTAAATTTAAATAGAAATTCTCTCCTTATTTAATAGGCTTATTAAAGCAAAATTTCAGTCATAAATAATAGGAAAAATGTATATCCAATTTAACTGGTGGAACTTTAATTCTGCGGTAGTCAGGAATTGCATTCCCGCCATATTGTGACAACCTAGAAAACAGCCTCTCAGTGTCAGTGAAAAAGATTATAATACTTGGGTAAATTCCCACCAGTAAAAACAAATATAAAATTTAACTATATTTATGAGAGAAAATTTTCATGAAAAAGCCGCTTAAAGCAAAATTTTCTAATCAAATTTTACTGGTGGAAGTTTGGTCCGATGCCAAAACATCAGCCGCCACCTTGTGACAAACTTCTCAGTTACTTCACTCCCAATTCATAGACAATACATTATATGTCTCTGCCTATTTATTCACTGCATTGTTATTGAAACCCACAATTAGCTCATGTGGTTGATTTATAATAGGTTATCGTGCATAGTTAGTAAAATATATATGTGCTTATGGCATACAGCTAAGAAAAAATAAATATTTTACTAAATTTTTTATAAATGGGTCTAATAGTATAATAATAACAAGCTTTAAAAGTTTTAGTATTGTTTGCTATTTAGAAATAGATGAGCCCTTAAATGAAATGCGCATGATCCATTTGTAAACAAATTTCCAGATTATATAATGAAAATCCAACAGAGCGTTTAAAAGTTTAGTACGGATGAAGAAAATAATAGTATGGTCTACGCATTTGTAACAATAGGATATTGTAAAAGAAAAATCACTAGTTTCCTTTGTTTAGTTTAAATATGTTCCTATATTACATTACTATTCGTGACACAAACTTCAATAACAAAGCTCTATTCTTCAGTCTAATCATATGTCTGCAAAAAAAAAAAAAAAAAAAAAAAAAAAAAAAAAAAAAAAAAAGGTTCATTCATATAGGAAGTAATTCAACAACACATTTTCCCATTTTCCTAACTGTCTCCTAGTGAGTTCTAATACTGCCATTTAAAACTCTTTAACTTAATCCATATTTAATGTTAATGGGTTTTTCAGTCCTATTATTTTATCAGACCATTTTAAAACGCATTCGTGTGCATAGAAATGCTTTAGAAGTTTATAGTGTAATTTGTTTTGTATTGATAATATTTACAAAAAAATATATTTATAACTAGATTAACGATTTTGAAGTTGTTTATTTTTTTAAAGTTTAAATTTTTATGCTTAACTAGCGGCATAGTAAGTTGCTGTAATTATACTTTTATGTTATAATAATTTTTGTGTTTTTGAGGGAAAAATAAACTGTATTTTACATTAAAAAACATTTATATCAGTAGATTTATATATATACTTTTGAAACAAAAAGGCATTTGATTTTTTAAGATTGATTTTATTTCGTAAATTACGTTATTTTCATGCAGCTATAATAGAGACTCTTTATAAGAGAATGACGGCATTCATATAATAAAATTTGATTGGTCGAAAGGATTATGGATAAAGCTGTTCATTACAGTCACAAAGATAAATAATTTTGCAGTATTTTAGATTTTTAGTAATAATTAGGTAAATGTGGATGTACGTTGCATAAATATACTTTTCAATGCAATTTATAGAGGAAAGGTAAGTAAAATATCAATCGATTTATAGAAACAAAATGAAACAAAAAAAATGATTGTTCACTAGTTTAGATAGCAGGTGAAAATCGTGACTCTGCGTGTTTTTAAATATTTTTTTCTCTTTAGCTTAAGAATGAAAATGACAACTGAAAGAAAGCTATTATTATATTCCAATATTTAAAAATTTTTCCTTTTTTTCGAAAAGAAAACCGTGGGAAGCATGCCTTTATCTGGCAATTTACTTGCCTGAAATTATCGTCAAGCTAATATTTTTTTCATCATAATATTTTATTTATCTAAATCCTCGAAGCGAATACTGCACAATAATTACATAGGCGATTAATTTAATATAATATGAGATTTGGGGTTGGGGGGGGGGCAGTCAGTTTGAAAAAAAAACCCATAGGATTAAGATTGCGCACTCTAATTTAGAATTATTTTTGTTCTATTTCTGTAAATTTTTAATACCTTAAACTAACCATTTAGCTGTTTTTGATGAGTAAAATTATGATTTAGAAACTGTGAGATTAAGTGTAAAATAATAATTTCGAAATTAAAAATTTTTGCCATATGATTGCGATTTGAGAAAAAAAATCTAGAAGAAAAATACTGCTTTTTACGAGTCAATATAAATTTCTTAGCACGAAAATTGTGCGCAGGTTTCGTAAACATTTTATTTAAAAATGTTAAAAATTGCATAGACTTTGGACAATACAAGCTGAATTTTTAAAAATTGAATTACTCCGTATGAAAAATAAAATGTCAGAAGAAAACACTTTTTAGCTGCCAAAGGTTATTCACCATTATAAGTTTCGTTTGGAAAGATTTTCGTTTATATATATAAATTCTTCCAACGTTGATTTTAGGAATCTTTATCCTCCGGAGACCCCGCATACATTAAAATGGATGTTTTGGTTTAACCTACTAATCACATTAAATATTTCTTAAAAAGCAATTTCTGATATTCTAATATAAAAAAGCACTTGGAAGTTTGCTTTTAAGTTTTTAGAATCTGGCAACGTCTTCTCGTTTGTTTCTAATATCGCGAAATGGGTCAGTCAATGTGGTATTCAACCAGGTGATAGTAAGTTCCAATTTTTCTTTACTTATTTTGTTTTCTAATTGTATAAGTTAATTTTAATGTTTTGTAGTACACTAGCTAATTTTTAACTACAATTTTGATATACTTTAAAGCTCAATTAAAAATCATCCATTAAAACAGATGTTAGGTTTAACTTAAACCCGTAATTCTCGCTCCCGTGATAGTCACGAGCTGTGTGCTTTATTCAGATTGTTTGATTCCCACCAGTTTCACAAAATAGTATAATTGGCTTTATTATGGTATCATTATACCTGTCATTAAATAAGGTGAATTTTTCTGTTCCGAAAAAGTGGTGCCAATAAGCAATTTGAATTTTTAAATCGTGATTTAATGCGACAGTTAGGGAGTTAAGTAATGTAATAGTTATAGCATGAGTTTTGGTTTTAAACATGTGTTATATTTCCAAGTATTTCATGTTTATTTAATCTGTCTGTAATGTTTTATTTACTTGTTTATAAAAAAGACAGCAAATATTACATATTTTTGTATTTTATTTAATCCAAAATATTAACATTATTAGCAGCATTAGAACTAATAACAAATGGGGATTTCCCTGATCTTGATTTTAGTGATTTTAGTGATGAAGATTCTATTGTTAATAAAATTTTTGAAGAATCTTCTGAAGCTGAATATGAGGCTACTTAAATATCGGTCAATAATTTTGCTGATGGCTCAGTTGGCCAAACTAAGGGAAGTGAAAATGCTAAATATGAAAAGCCCAGTTTGATTTGGAAGAGATTTTGAAGTAAGTTCAAATTATAAATTATGTGCATAGAAAGTCTTTTAATATGTAAATTCAGATAAATCTTTCGGAAAACGTTTTCTTTTGTTAGAGATTCATAAATATAAACAAAAAATTTAAACTAATACAATTAAGAATAATTTACTTTCAAAAATCCGATTTTAATCATGTTAAATTTTAGGTGTGCATCAAGAATCCCAGCTTCTACTGATATTTAACAAAAGCTAGAAAAAGAAGCACAAATGCACATAAAATGTAACGCACACTATTATTTTAAAAATTACTTTGATAATGATGTATATTCAGAAGAAAACTAAATTTAAATGTACACGTTTCAATGTGTTTTTGTGCATTACCAGTGAAAGAATTGTTTCAAAGATTTTCATTTAGATTAAATATATGTAAAATAATTCAGTGTTGCTCATCTAATTAATAATAAATATATATATGTTTCAACTTATTGTTATTTAATGCTTTGTAGTATCCCTTTACATGTGAAAAATTGAAGTGAACTGTGTTTACAATTTATCATACTTAAGACCTCAACAACCGATACATTGAACATGGTGCTTAACAAATAACAAAAATGAAAATTCTTCAATATTAATTTTTTTTTTTTACTCTTTTGATAAAAATAAAGTAGTATGGGCAAAGATAAAACGTTTAAAATTTCCTTGGATCTCAGGAGGTTAAAATAATTATCTCAGCGAGGGTTATTAACAAATTTCGTTTAAAAATATAAAACCAAAACTCACAGGAGTATGTAGAGCTCTCAGCGTGCGATACCGTAAGCACTGGGATCAACATTTCTAAGTTTGTTTATACAGATTTTGCATTTGAAAATGAAAAACTTCATACAAAATCTAAAGTGCCGAAAGCACTCTACCGACATGCCGAAGGCAATCTACCGAAGGCAGCGGATCCATCAACAGTAAAATCGATTAGTAGGGCCTTCGTTTAAACATCTAAAATCATTCAATATTGGATTTAGGTATATTTAAAGTTATTATCATTGGCTCGGACAACGCTGTGCATGTCAGCTAATATGAAATAAATCTGCATTCGGATAATGAAAACATGAATAAAAAATAGGTTTTATTTTTATTCATGTATAACATAATACACGAATAAAAATAAAAATAAAAATATAGAACAACCTTATAAACGATTTCACACTGCATGCCGCAATCTTTTCCAGTAAGTGTCTGCAAATGATAGTTAAATTGCTGTGGGCAGTGTTTGATACTATAATTTTTTTTTTACTATTTTGACTAAGTTGAGCATTAAGTAGCGCTTAAAATAAATCTTCAATGCAAATGTTTTATGCTTCAACGTGTTTATAATATAATTCTCTACAAAACTACCAGCTTTCGTATTTTTATGTGAATAGTTTTATTTAACATAAACCGAAAAATAGCTCCGGTCAAAATAAATTCCATTACGGCAAAGACAACGACAGTACCAGCATTAGTAACTTTTTCTTATGATAGAGAGAAAAGATACGTCGAAATTAAAATAATGACAATACAATAGAGTTTTGTTTCTTTACTCTGGACTTTTGTTCTAACAATAAGGATACGATAGCGAAGTTCCTTTTTATCAGTACAATTCCGTCTCATATCCGTAAAAGGACGTCAGAGATCTGAGGAATTCGTGCAACTAATTTGTGTAGCTGCCGTTATATATATATATATATATAAACACTTCTAGATGCCTATGTAACATGATATGTTTTATTATTATTATGATATTTCTGAATTGGATATTTAAACAAAATCAGTAAAAAAAATGACACTTCAGCATATTAAATAATAATTAAAGGAGAGCGATTGAAAAGATATATCTCATTTGGATAAAATGTTTTGTGTCCGTAGTTTGAATGACGACGAAAATGACATAAGTTCCGCGAATTCTTGTGCTTTGTGACTGACAAAAATGTTTCTATCGGTATTGATAAGGTATGTGTTTTACTACAATGAGGAATCGGATTCGGATACATAAACCAATATTAATACGCAAATTTTTGGCATTTCATTGTCATTAAAAAAGAACGAAAGACGAGTAGTTTCAGAATGTTTTCATTTCACTTTTTTAGGGTTCCGTACTTAAAAAGTGAAAACGGAACCATTATAAGATCACTCCTGTGTCTGTCCGTCCGTCTGTCTGTCTGTCAGTCGCAGCCATTTTACTCGTAAACTATGGAACGTGGAAAGTTCAATTTCGGGGAAGTAACAAAGACCATTGACCCACATATGTTCAGATTAATAAACATTCATAAATATATTTAGTAAAAAAGTAAAGGGGGTATTTATGCTACTTGAAAAAAAATATATTTTCTTTGTATATCATGTGGGGCATCCTGTGAAAGATTTTGTAACGCTGAACTCAAAAATACATTCCTTTTAATTTTAGGTATTGTCTTTTCAAAGATATTGTTGAAAATGTAGCGCAAAAATATGTCCCCCCTCCCCCAATCTAAGTCCGAATCTACTGAAACTAAAATTAGGAAAAAAGTTGAGGTAGTAGACGTTAATATAAACCTTGCCGGAAAAATATAGCAATTACCCTAGGTCACATATTTTTTGAGTAAATAACATTTTTCTGTTATACACAAATTTCGATTTACGAGCATTCAAAAAAATTGTTGAGCATCGTTGAATATACCTATTGTTGCAGAAGAATAAAAGCATTGTTGATAATGATTTTCGAAAAAAAATCATCGGTAATTAGCCGAGATATTAACCCTTAAAGGTACGGTCAGTTTGAACATACACAAGGATAGGGGCGGCGTACTCTATGCCTAGTTAACAACTTTTAATGATATGTATGTGTAATGTAATGTCCAGTAACAGTATAAAAGCAATAAACGTCAAATTATTAAAAACGTACTATTTTAAGGGGTCTCGGGACTCTAAAAAGTTGAAAAAAATGAAAAAAAGACCATATTCAACATTTAATGTCTTAAAATGTATATGATTTTAAAACACGATTTTAATTGGGATGAAGGATATAAGTATGTTCTTTCGTTTCATGTATTTAAAAAATTGCAAGATGCAGAATTAGTATTTATAAGGGGCTCGAAACTGTTAGACATTTATCGAACAAAAAATTGGCATAACAGTTTACGCGCAGGATTACAAAATAAATATTTCAACTAGAATGAAAATTTTGGTGCTTATTTATACTTCAGATTGTAATAATTTCCCTGAACTTAAATAAATTTGTATTTAAAGCATTTTTATATTTTTAATGCAATGTTGCATTTAGCTAATACAAAGTTTTGAAAATTTCAACAGTAAAATCAACTAAAAAAATATTTTTTTGAACAATAAAAAGGAAATTTTAGGTTCAGTTTACACAGACTAACATGAAATATATGTTTTGAAATTTTCATGAAAAAATATTCAGAAGTTTTTGAGGTATCCTGAGCGTTATGCCTAAAAAACGCCATTTGGAAAATAATGACTTTAAAGTTTCGGAAACGCCGCTTCAGCTATTGAGCGGATATAATTCTAAAAGCCAAAACTTCTGTTCTAATGGGAATTTCAAGGATACAATTATATCAAATATTCAGAAAAGATAGGAGTTTAACATCTAAAAAAATGAAAATTTCTTAAATTTTGAAGCTTTAAGAGTCCTGCGACCACTTAATCCTTTCCAGCACGGAGTAATTCTATGTATAAACTTATGAAATAATGAACTGACACCAGAATTTATAAACGAATTTATTAGTAAATGCGAACTTGCTTTTTTTCACGTACATGATAAAATGAAAATTCTAATTAAATATTCTTGGTGCCGTTTGTCTGTTTTGGATTTAAAATTAGGTGTCCGTTATTTAAGGGCATCGACCTCGAAAGATTTAATTAGAATGAATCGCATAAATTCTGTGGGATTCGCGATAGTTTGCATTGATCGTATCTCTCAATACACCTCGAGTGACTTGAAAAGTTAATTAAACACCTATCTGGAAAAAGGCAGCACTGACCAAGGCGGCGTTGCACTTTTGAGACCTCAATTCGAAGCGCATTTAGCACAATGCCAAATTTAAACTTTGAACAAAGGTTTTGTTTTAGCTACACTGTAGAAATAAAGGTTATTACTACGCTGAATTTAGTTTTGTGGAATGCCAAATGGAGTTTAACTATGCACTGCTTTTATTGTCAATACCGAATTAAGTTCATCATAAACAGATTAGGATAATATTAAAAAAAGAGTTATACGAATAGCTATATTTGATATTATTTAGGTTCCATATCTCATTGAACTTTCATGGTATATCCATTTACACATTTCTAATACATACAGTTATACCCAACCCTACGTTGTATAGTTTTTTACAAAGTCTTAGTATTCTTTTAGCAACTTTTATTTTTATATAATACAATTACAAATTCATATATTTATTCTACGGAACCCTCTGTATGCGAGTAATGCTCGCACTTGACCGTTTATTTTTTTTATATATATATAAATGTGTTATGTTTCCTTAATTGGTGGATAAAGGCAACAATTAAAGTACATATACTGCAATTAAAGAAATATATATAGCTCATTTCGCAATAACAGGTCGCCTATTGATTAAAATTACGGATAATAAAACTTTGATTTTTAATAAGACATTGCGAAAGGAAAATAATGAGGTAACAATGAACATTTATTAATTTAAGAATGGAATGTTAGAAACAAATATAACTATGATGCAACGATATAAAATTAACGTATATGGCATATTATACAATAAAAGATAACCTACTGATTAAAATTAAGATTAATAAAATTACAGTTTTTTAAATAAGATATTGCCAAATGTAAATAGTAGCGTGAAAGTGGACATCGATTTCGTTAAAAATTAGAATGTAACAATTATATATAAGAATGTGTCAACAATAGTAAAGCTTTTACAACTGTAAATTTTGTTTCATTTGCATAAAAGTGTTGCGTGGGTAGGCTTGAAGATGTCGAAGTTCGCATTAATACCTCAAAGTCTTGTCCTTTGTAAATAAGTATAGTCCCGCGGGTACACCAAAATGACTTATTCATGCATTGGTACGTGATGTATTTTACCTTAATGGGAGTTATGATGTGGATACATACATCTTATTTAGCGGAATGCTTTGATATTTCAGCATGATTTAAAATAATGAAATAACAAAAAATAAAATAAAATAAGTCTTCATTTTGCATTAAAAAAATAAAACTGTTTCCATGATAAATGCGCTGCGTTTATTGAATAATCGGATTAATGTAAAAAATTTCACAACGTATACGGCTTTACAATAAACGTATTTGGCTTGTTTTGCAACAACACCTCACTTAGAGATTGAAATTAAGAATAATAAAATTATTTTTTTTTATATAAGAATGAAAATAATGAAGTAACAATGAACGTCATTTTCTTTAAAAATCGAACATAACAATGAGCATCTGTTTCATAAAGAATAAAATATAACAATAAAATGTAACAATGAGGCAATTACAGAAAAGTTTTTTGAAGTGTACAGTTATGTTTTATTTGCATAAAAGTTTTTGTGTCTTCAAGCGCGAAGATGTTATTCAAATAGCTGAAATTCTTGTATTTTGGAAATTAGTGCTACAACAAAATTGACTTCTAGATGCATTGGTAACCTGGAGTATTTTAATTATTAATTATTAGTATTTATTAATAATTATTAAATAATTATTATTAATTATTTTTATTATTAATGATTATTACTTTATTCTTAATTTTAAATAAAAATAAAAATTTATTACTATTAGATTTATTAGTATTTTACTATGATGGTGAATATGATTTAAGTATATATACCAAATAAACACTCATTTTAAAAATTTGAACTTCATTTAAAATATTTAAATTAAAAAAAATTCAAATAAAGAGTAAGTGTTCATTTTATTTTATTTTTACCCGGCTGCCGAGAAGGGTTATGTGTTTCACGCGTATCTGGTTATATGTATTTCTTTATAATCTCCGAACATCTCAACGGCTGGATGAATTTTAATGAATGAGATCTCTATCGATTCATCTTAACCGTCCGGTGGTTAAAGGTTAGGTTTTATTTTTATAAATTCAAAATTGCGGCCGTTAAATACAAAATGGCCGTAGAGACGAATTTTTTTTTTTTTTTACGAACCCTATTGAGTGGCATATCATTGTGTAGATTTTACAAAATGAAGACAATGTTTCATTGACTATTTTATAGAGAAGAGAAAAGTTCCGTTTAAATATTACGCAAACTAAAAGTTGTGTAGGTAGGATCTCTAGCTTCACTACAACTCTAACCTTCACAGACATGTATAAAATCATCAATACAGTGTTTATAGAAATGAACTAACAATTAAACACAACTTGAAAGTTATCCATACAAGTAAACAAAAAATGGGTAAGCAATATAAAAAATAGTTTCATGTTGATGTGAAATAATTAATTACTTCGCTCGGGTTTTTTGAATTTCTTAATTTAATTATTACTTGTTTTATATTTTGTTTTGTCTCCTGTGTGTCTCTTTAATAAGTGTTTACTTTAATTTCAACTAGATATAGAGAGATGAAGGGATGAATCAGCCACCATCAGTTTTTCTCCAAACGGAGGCACGGAGTTATGAGTTATACTTTCAGTTGACGTCGGAAGAAAGAATCCCAAAACTATTCGTTTGACAAATCACATAAAGGCGACAGAGACATGAATTTTGCCTCCAAGTGCCATTGACCGAACGAATCAATGAAGGATCAGTTTGTTCAACGGCAGAGCGAAGACGGAGAAAAGAATTATGCATTAAAATGATCATGACCAAATGATTTGTTCAAAAATTTGACAAAATGGATTGTTCTGTACATAGAAAAAAAGAGGCTGAGGCATGAGTCATACCTCCAATTACCGTTGTTTGTAAGAAACCGAAAAGCATCCGTTTGTTGAATTAGAAGAGATGATGGGATAAAGTAGCCACCTTCAACCAAATGTTTAATGAAAACACAGGAGAAACAGAACCATGCGTTATGACTTCAACGTACGTTGACTGAAAAAATCAAAAAATGATTCTTCAGATATCCGATCAAGAGATCGGATGCATCCATGTCATGCTCCATGTGCCTTTGACCGAACGAGTTACAAAGCATCTGTCCAATCAATGACATTACGAAGATAAAGGGATCAAACAAGAAACAGCCATTGACCAAATGAATACCAAAACAATCCGTTTGATCAAAACACAGAAGAGACAGGAGCATGAGTCATGCCTCCAATTTCTATTCTCCAAACGAGTCCTAAAATATATTTTAGGTCAAAACGACGGAGGCAGTCATCAAGTGCCTAATTGTCTATGATCAAATAAATCACAAAAATATCAGTTCAATCAATGACAGAGAATGAACAAAGACAACAGATGACTTCGATTTATGTATGACTATCAAACGATTTGTTAGATCTATGAAGGGAGGACACATCTACCATCAACGATTAACCAAACGAATCCTAACAGGATCTGTTTAATCAAAACACAGGATAGACGGAGGCATGGGTTAGGCCTTCAACTGCATTTTACCAAACGAATCCCCAAATGATCCTTTCCATCTACGACAAAGAAGACGCAGCAGCATGAGTCATGCCTACAACTCCCTTTGGCCGAGCGAATCACAAAAGGATCCGTTCGATGAAAGACAGGGAAAAGATGAAGGGTTGAATCAACCACCATCAAAAATTGTCCGAAAGAATTCAAAAAGGATCCGTTTGCTCAAAACATACGAGAAACGCAAGCATGAGTCATTCCTCCAACTGCCATTTACCAAACGAATCTCAAAAAGATTCAGTAGATTAACGACAGAGAGATGACGGAGGAATGAGTTATACTTCGAAATGATGATGACCCAGTGAATATGTACGTACATGTTAGAAACATCGGAACAAACGTCGTTTCGAAAAATAATAAGTCCCATCCAATTCTACTAATTTTTTTTTAAATTTAAAATCAATGTAGTAACGAAAAGTGACAATTGGGATGGTACAGGATCATAAGTAGCAAATATGTCACAGTAACTTTTCCTTCGTTGACCGGCATCGCGCGGGTTCTCCACACCGCAATAACTACATTAATGAATATAATTTTACGTCACAATTTACCAAGATAAATGGCATACATACAGATTCCCAAACAGACGTGATTAATGTACGGGTAAAATAATCGTTAGATGAAATGCAATTGGGGAAATTTGAATCAGGTGCGATCTAACCGACTTCAATTATCGCCTTTGGGCAAATGTGCTTGGTATTTTTAGAAACCTACGGGAGAGACCGAAAAACATCTGCTCTATTGCTTACCAGTAGTAAAAGATAAAACTCAATTCTTATAACATTTCAGTCAACTGCAAAGTGATAAAGAAAAATCTAGAAAAGAAATCGTACTTTAAAGCTAATTTGTTATCTGGTTTTACTTATTCGAAATTTGGAAACCAGCACACAATTATGGTGAAAAGCCTATTTAAATCACCTATTAAAATAATTTTCTTAATTAAATTTAAAGGGGAGAAATATTAAATTTTGCCATATTTTAGAGTAAATTTGCAAATAAAATATATGATAGTATCACATATTATAACTTGAAGGGGCACAAAAAAATAATTTTTGTGAAGAAAAATATACTTTTTAAATAATTAGTAAGTGTTGGGAACCCATGAGCAATATACTAGCATAATATACAATTAAAATAAAGAATAACTGAATATTTGTAATACTATAGCGATTATATGATATACTAGCAGGAATGACCGAGCTAAGCTCGGTTAGAATTAGCTCCGTGTTTATCTCAATATATTATTCCCACTGAATCATTCTTGCTGTTTTAGATACAATTAGCTTCACCCTGAGCCATAAGTGACCCAAAAAGATCCACTAATTGAATTTTCTCGAACATGTGACTTAGCCCAATTCTCTTATCATGCCCAGAAACGATATAATACAAAATTTGGTCAAAATGTTTTGAGCATTTTTTAGATTCAATTAGTTTGACCCTGACCCATTGTGACCCAAAATGACCCACTAATTGAATTTTCTCGACCATGTGGCTTAACCCAATGTTCATCTCATGCCCAAAAACGGTATATTAAAAATTTTGTGAAAATGTCTAGAGCCGTTTTTTAGATATAATTATTTGACCCTGACCCATAGTGACCCACTAATCGAATTTTCTCGAACAGGTGACCCATCCCAATGGTCTTTTCGTGACCGAAAACGGTAAATTATAAAATATCGTCAAAATCGTTAGAGCCGTTATCTAGATAAACTTAGCTTGACCCATGGTGACCCAAAAATGACCCACTAATCGAATTTTCTCGAACATGTGAGTTAACCCAATGGTCTTCTCGTAATCCAAAACTGTAGAATATAGAGTTTAGTGAAAATCGTTAGAGCCGTTTTTTAGATAAAAATAGCTTGGCACACAGTGACCCAAAAATGGCCCACAAACCGAATTTTCTCGAACACGTGACCCTAGCCCAATATTCTTCTCGTTCCCGAAAATGGTTGGATACAAAATTTTGTCAAAACCGATTGAGCCGTTCTTTAGATATAATTAGCTTGACCATGACCCATTATGACCCATAATGACCCACTAATCGAATTTTCTCAAACACGTGACCCATCTCAATGGTCTTTTCGTGCCCGAAAACGATAGATTATAAAATTTCGTCATAATCGTTAGAGCCGTTATCTAGATAAACTTAGCTTGACCCACGGTAACCCAAAAATGACCCACTAATCGAACTTTCTCGAACATGTGACTTAGCCCAATGTTCTTCTCGTAATCCAAAACTGCAGAATATAGAGTTTAGTGAAAATCGTTAGAGCCGTTTTTTAGATAAAAATATCTTGACCCACAGTGACACAAAAATGACACACAAATCGAAATTTCTCGAACATGTGACCCAGCACAATAGTCTTCTCGTACCCGAAAATGGTTGGATACAAAATTTAGTCAAAATCGATTGAGATTCGAGTCAAAATCTTTAGATATAATTAGCTTTACCCCGACCCATTATGACCCAAAATGACCCAGTAATTGAATTTTCTGGAACACGTGACCCATCCCAATGGTCTTTTCGTAACCGAAAACGGTAGGGTGTTAAAATTTAATCAAAATCTTTACAGCCGTTTTCAAGATAAGATTTACATACACACACACACAATTTTTGCTCGCATTATAGTATAAGATAAAACACAATATAAAATACAGGAGTTCTTTTAAATTTTAATTGCATCTGATGCCCATGTATTTCTTTTTAACAGCCTCTGCTTTGTAATCGTAGCAGTTCGATGTGTACACACAAATTATTTATATTTGTCTTTATCTTTCAAGAGTAAGTACTTACATTAAATACTTCTGCTGTGGAAGCAAATTTTACGATGACATATTTTACCTATCTGTAGAACTGTCTTTTTGTTGGTGTTGCTTAAAAATATTTGCAACTTGTCATATATTTTATCCTAATAGAGTTCATATAGACTGTTTAGAACATGATGGCAACGTATGCTTATTTTTTTTAAAAATAGAATTCAAAATAAACCATTTTATGTATAATAAAATTGACAAACGTGTATTGCTTAACTAAAATGAACACTTAGTTTATTCTCAAATAAGAACCAAATAGTAACATTCACCAATATTAAAAATGATTAGAACATGCACTTAAAGCGATTCCAATCGTGTGCAGAGAAAACTTTTCTCAGTATATTACAAAATAAAATTGTTAAAATATTAAAGTAAACAAATATTAAATATCTGTAGTGTGAAAGAAAAATATAAAACTGAATTATATACTGCGTATAGAAGCTTACACACAATGAATTGTGTCAGGCAGTAAAATAGAAAAGATTGAATATATAGCACACAACCAAACAGAATTTTATGTCCTGGCCAGTTAACACAAAACATGCTTTATTATATTTATTTTCTTAAGGATTATATTTGGAAAATTTGTTTTGAGGAGTGTTGTTACTGCACTGTTAAAAATTTTGCAGCATTCTGGCAGGTCATACGACTGTTTTTTGAAAAAACGGTTTCATAACAATAATTTAACTATATTCTGACCATAAAATGTCCAATAATATGGTCAGAATAGTGTTAAAATTACGGTTGTGTAACCGTTTTCGGAAAAAACGGTTAAATGACCTGCCAGAAAGCTGCAAATTTTTAACAGTGTACTGTATCGCTGATAATTATTGCTATTTTTAATATTAGAACTTGAATTATATTTCAAATTAGAATAAAGATAGGCATTTCTAGGTGTAGATAATAAAAGCCTACTTATATGCACTCGAAAAGAAGCAGCATGAACACACTGATACTTCCTTATTGTGAGTGAAACAAGTAATTGCTTCATGATAATTTGATAAAGTTCAGTATGTTTCGGTTTATATTTATATCGAGATTTGAGATAAACAATATCATGGACAATTAATGAACTCAGTTTTGCATGCTGTGAAAATTTTAAGTTTCTCTGATGTTAAGAAGAAACAATGTTTTTGTAAGTTTTTTGATACATTGCATCAAGTTCCTTCAATAATCTGTAAATGTCAACATTATGAAGAAACGGATTATTTTCATGAGTGCCGTAAGTATCAAAATACAATGATACAAGGATTTTATTAGAGATGTTGTAAACAGTGGAAATAAATTGGGCACCTAAATATGTTAAAATCGCGCAAGATCGGTCGAAACATGTGAAGTATTGAATAGCGATTCAATAACTCTATTTGCAAGGTCTTATGGTTTCATGGGGCTGAAAAAGTGATCTGTTACTGTTAAAACTGAATAACTATGTGAACAACTGAACAACAATGTCAATTCACACGGTATGACCTGCTTGTATAGGAATGTACGTTGCTTGCAAAGGTGCAGGCTGTGTACAATTACTGTGTAAATTAAAAAAATTCTATTCTAAAATAACCAACATCTCTTATTCCTGTTTAACTAAGCGTTTACTGTATTACAAATTTTGAATAAATAAATATGCATTATCATAAGAAACACATTATTTTCATTCCTAAAATGCACTTTTTTGAAAAAAATATTTTAAAGATAACTTTGGGACATTTTTTCATTATTTTCCCTCTTTTTTCAAAGAACCTACTCTCGACAAAAAAGAATTGCTGTCAACTTTTCACTTCAAAACGAATAAATTTCTAGTTGTCACGTAATTAAAATTATCTCTCAGACATTCCTCCTACCGAAATTCTCTGGAAAACTGAAAACCGAATCTTCTCAAGAAAAAAATTGGTTAAAAACCCAATACAAAACGCTTCTTTCTAAACCAGAGTGGCTCAGAACTATTATGAATTGTGTGCCGTACCCACAGGCACAATCGTAATGAAGGCGCCAAGCATTTGAAGCTAGGAAAAATATTTAAAAAAAAATGCATAATATATTTTAATTTTATTAAAATTAATTATTCTTGAAATTTTAATTGCGTTTTATAGATTTATTTTATATGTATTTTTAAAATTACTTATATGTTGTTATTCCTTAAAAGAAAATTTTATAGATTAAACAGTTTTAATTCTGACACGAACACACCTGTGAATTTGTCGGTCAAATTCGGCAACACCGTGTATACGTCTAAGACATATTGGATCCATTGTCGTAGCTCAGCATCTTAAAATTGCTTATATTTACACTGTCATTTTCTCTTTCTTTAGCTTCTTTTGAAATTTAACGCTTGAAGGTAGCTGATAAATGACCACTACCTTAGAGATAACCGGTGTAAAATATTTTCCGTACTGCTCTAGAAGCAACAGATTGTCGGCTGATAAGATATATTTGACCAATCTATCCGAAAAAAATCTAGCTGAAAAAAACTGATGACCGATATATCCTGTTATCAGCTCGTCGAGACGGAACGGGCAATGCTACTCAGCTTCAAACACAGTTGTTCTTGGCCAAAAGACGAAGGGTGTCCAGCCAAACAGTCCGAAATAGGCTTCATCAGGGTGGTCTCTATGTACGTAAACCAATGCTCTGTATTCCGTTGACCTCAAGCCAGTGTGGAGCTCAAACAAAGTGGGGAATTGAACATCAAGTTTGAAGGCAACGTTGTTGGAGTCAAATTCTGTTTACAGACGAGTCCCGATTCAGTCTGGGTGTGACATCTGATGTGATTTGGCTTGGGGAGAAAGAAGCACTCAAAATAATCCCACATTCGTTCGTGAAAGATCACATTACAGACGATGTGGGTTAATGCTGTTGGCTGGAATCAGCATAGGTGGGCGTACGGGCCTGCATATCTTTCGGAATGGCACTTTGACGATCCGAAGTAATACAGACGAGATACTGAGACCTCATGTCGTATTTTATGTTGCAGTAATTAGCGATTTCTTTTTTCCATGCATGATAATGCCTGACTTCATACAGTTCGTCTTGTGGAAAACATGCTTGAAACTAAGACAATACAGCATATGGAATGACCAGAATGCTCTCATGACCTAAATCCGATCAAGCATGTTTGGGACATACTCAGACGATGCATTGCTGCGAGGCCGAAGCCTCCTTTTTCTGTCCGGGACTTGGAGATTGCAATTCTTGAGCAGTGGAACAGTATTCCCCAAAGTCTTATCGATAATTTCATCACATCCATGGAAAACAGGTATGCAGCACTCTTAGCTGTTCGAGGAGACCACACACGCCATATTAAAAATCTTGCATAATTTCTAAACAATACTCTTTTTTTATCATTTATATGAAACCAAATTGTTGTCCTAAACCATCTTTTCATGTTCTTTCCATCTTTTCTAAGAATAAAAGCTCCCTTACAATTTTTTGCGTCTTTTTTTACGTATTGCGCATTGCTACACGTGTACTATCCATTTTATGCCCATACACGGCTGTCTTGCACTGTTCTCTTCACTTTTTTGCTTGCTCCCGTAATTTTTTTGAGCAGTGTAGTTTTACTTGGTAATGAGCAGAGCAAACGTAATTCTTTCCAGCAGCCATGAATGGGACATTTAATATAATGAAAATTAATTATCTTACGCTAACTGATACATAATTGTTATAGAATATGGGCCTATTTAATTCTTGTAAAAGGTTTAAGTACTTACTTCTCAAGAAATGAAAAAAAAAATGAAATAATAAATATCGTTCCTTTTATAGAAATGTTTTTAAAGCCCAAATTGATTATATTTTGTTGCAGTCATCTAAAGGATTTTTAATCATTATATAACTGTTCATTATTGAGCTCTCCCAAACCTAGCGGCCAGGGCAGCCTCCCCCCCCCCCTTTAATTTCATCACTTGGCGGATTCATACATTATTTTAGTTTCTAGTGTTTAGCTTTGTCCGTTTGACAATGATTTAATGTAAAACAATAAAATTTCATACACCACAATTACATTACATACGCGTTTCATGTAAATCTTCGAGGATATGTCAATGAATCATATGGTACGTTAACTTGGAATACCCGTAGAGTTCCATGAGTAAAAATGCTGTAATTATAAATAAAAAATATGACAACATATGTCAATAAACGAATATTACAAATTTTAATATTTTGTTTTTCACCAGCAGAATTCCTTTAAAAAATCTGATAAAAATATATTCGATCAGAAAATAGGAAAGTACAAAAGATAACCTTTTTTTGTTAGATATTAAAGCATTATTAAGACTTTATATTTGCTCTCCCTGAATATATTTCCTTAGAAAACATGAAATTAAAGTATTTAACACATTTGTGGCTGAATTTTTGTTTTTCTCAAATTTGTTGGTAAAATCATTTAAAATGAACTGGAAAAATACGCTAAAATATTTGTATTTAATTGATAAAATATAAACGTACTTAATATAGGAATATGCATAATATTTGTAATGCTATAATATCCATATTTGTATGTTTTGTCTAAATTTATATAAAGTCACCTTTTAAATTGCATATTATATACTTTAATTAGTAATTTTATGAAAAACTAAAAACATATATTTATTTCTTTACAGAGACTAATAAAATTTTAAGTATTAGCAATAATAAACTAAGAATAAACCTATTTGAGACTGAAAAACAATTTGTTTCATAATCATTTTGAAACGGTCTTTACATAATTAAATGTCCCGAAAATAGCAAATAAAAATAAGTACCCATTCGCGCCTACCGCCCTATATTTTGTATTTTACAAAAATGCATAAAAAATACGCTTGAACATATAATTTCACAATAAAAAAATACGTATTTCAAAGAAGTCTAAAAGCTGAAATATCCATCGTATGCTGTCATCTTTCGGTAGCAGATAAAAACTTTTATAGAAAATTATTTTGTACAATTTTAATGTTATAAAGAAGAGAAAAATTATAGAAATTTATTAAAATTCGAACCGTCCCAAAATGGGACGCTAGTCATAAATGTGTTAAAAGTTATTATTTTTAATGTGTAGACTATTATATTTTTTAAATGCCTAAGGTCATTTTGAAGGAAGGGGGGATATAAGAGGTAAACATATTTTTTAATGAAATCCTCAGAAAATAAAATAAGTCAATATCTTACTAAAATCAAGCAATACGAATTTATTTCAAAGTATTAATTTATTTTGCAATTTGTTTTATTCTAATTAAAAAGTATAATTTTTAAAAAAATATTTGAAGAAGATTAAAGCCATAATTTTATCTTTTCTCAAATTTAATGACTTGAGTATTTTCCAAATTACCGAATTAGTCGTATTTTCTCAATAATGAACTATGAGAAATTTTGTAATTAAGTTGGCAGAGCGTCTACATAACGTGTAAATGTGTAATTTAATGAAATGCATTATTTATCATATTATCTGGATTTAGAAAAATTGTGAAATTCCTTTACCTTTCAACGTTATTTTAACATTTATATAACTATTTAAACAAGACCAAAACTTTACAGTTGAATACATGAAATGCAACGATATCATTCAAAATATAATCATTATTTTCAAAGATATGGTGGAAAGGTTTATTATCATAAGCGTACGTTTTTGATCGTTTGAGGATGTCTCTTTTTTCTTAAATCTCATGAAAATTAAAAGGAATAATATTTTTAGGCTAAAACTACTAACACGTTGTTAACCATTCATGTATATACACCGGTATTTTATTTCTGCTCTTGCACTTTTTTGAATGAATATATCAATATTTTTCCTCAGAAATCAGTTATGAAATTAAGCGAAGGTTATTTTTAGGAATATTGGCAACGAAAATACATTAAAATTAGCAGTTATGGAAACACGAGTATACTCTTGGCCAATAACAAGTGCTTAAAAAGTTTGGACAAAAATTAATTTGCATAAAATTAAGAAAGATTTATTTAATGTCAATTGACTTTTTTTTTACGTATTAGACAGTAGTACTTTTGTGAAATTATCCTTAACAAGTATGCTGTGGCATTCACATTTTTTTCTGTATCATTCTAATACACTATTTTAAATAGCTGTGTTACACATCAATATGTACGAAGTGTTTTGAATTTCTTTGATTTGAAATCGGGGTTATAATAATCAATAAATGAGAAAAAAATGTACTGCAGAACAGCCCCCCCCCCTCCACCGTTGGGTTATAAAATTTTAATTTAGACCAAATACATATGTTTAATATAGTCTAAAATAAATTAATAATTGTCTAAATGTAAAATTTATTAAATTGTAAGCAGACAAAAATTAAGATACATCCAAAAGGTACACTTCGAAAAAGTAGTGAAGCATAACCCCCCATTGACGAATCAATATAGTTTTTTTTTAAATATATTATTTATCAATTTTTTTTTTTAAGTTTAACTTTTCTTAAGTCTTTTCTTAAGTTTATTAAACACTACGTCTTTTGTACAATTTTTTATATTTTTAATCAGTATAGTTTTTTTCAAGTTTATTGACATAAAATTTGGTGAAATTCCATCCTGTAGAATGTAGGTAGTAAAATATAGCTATCAAGGGAATCGTGAAAAATGCAGAATAACAACGTCACCTCTTAGGAGATATACACCAAAACCTAATAAATACCAGCTTATATCAAGACCTAGCGGACTGCAAATTTTAATGAGTTTGTATGCCATATATTCCTAAACTGTTAAAATTGAAGGTGACAAACCAGCGCCGTTAGGGACGCCGGGGTGCAAAGGCGGTATCATTCGAAACCTTAAGCCGCCATATGGTGACGTTTGTGACTCCGGTGAGAAAAAGCGGTAGCATTTCGAACATTAGACTGCCATAAGGATCTTGCAAATATGTTTGGGTAGCCAATTGGTCTCTCATTGAGTGATTGAAGCTAATAAAGGTGGCGTGGACTAGGTATTAGTAGAAATGTGGCACCCCACCGGGTGACTGGGACTTGCATATCGTTATGATGTGTATATATGATGTATCTCTCTTCATCAGTAAGTGAAATCTACGGCTGTGAGTGAATCAATGCACGCAATGTCCAAATTCGTCATGTTAAGTAATGATTAACTAGTTTTGTAGTCGCAAAAAAGTAAGTGTGTGTGCGCTGAAGTCATGAACTTCATACCCAGAGTATACGCTATAGCGGTATGTAGCACAAAGTTATCGGCTGATATCCCAACTAATATTGACCAATATCTCGAAAGTGGCTGAATGTCGTAAGTCAAATCTACGACATGAGCTGTTATCCATAGATATAACTTTAAATTAGTTTGAAAAAAGAAAAAAACATTCAAACGTGTTTTTGTGCATTTCTTATAACATTATAATACATAAATAATATTCAAAAAATAAAATTAAATCAGATTTTGTTTTTAGAAAACTTGTCTTTTAACGCTTTATTTTTAATATGTTGTTTACATTAGCGAAATGTGTAAAAATGATATTAATATTACAACATTCGGGATATCTATCGGCATTCGTAAAAACAAAATCATTATTTGGACATATCTATGTTCATATATATTTTAAACATATCTATCGGCATTCAGCATATCTCACGAAGTTTCTATCGACAAATGTGAAAGGAAAGTTCTGAAGGACCACCCATTTCTATAGTTTTCGTCAAAGAGTGTTTAATGGATAAGTCTGCGATGAAATATGTAATATATAAAAATTTTCTGCGGGAATCTATAGTTTATACAAATAAGCACTTGAAAATGAAATCTACATATCGACGGACTAGAAAATTTTCTTTAGAAAATTTTATATAGAAATATATAGATTGCAATAGAATTTTTCTTTAAGAAGCATTTCATATTAGAATCTGTTGATAGTGCTAAAGAGAAACGTTTTAAAGAAATCTGCAATTATTACTTTTGAATAATTTGTATTGAAAAAAAGGAATGTAGAGCGTGATTTAAAATATAATATTTGTTTAAAAAAAACTAAAGATTATTTGTATACATAATAACGTTTTTCCTCAAAAAAATCAATTTATGTAATTTTTAAATGGATGCTAGTTTATCTTTTTAAAATGCTTTAAAGTTTTTGACTTTTATAAGTATTTTATTTTTTATTACTGAAAAAAAACTCAAGTATAGTTTCAAAAGTAGGTCATTCGTTTTAATTACACACACACGCACAAATATATACATATAAAATAACAATAATAAGCATATATAGCTAATTTATGTTCGTATTAAGGGGTCAGGTAACCTTTGAAGCGTCCAAAAATCATTTTTTTAAAAAATAGCTTATAATTAAATATGATTCTTTGGGAACATTTAAAATTAAACCCCATACAAAAATCCGCATTAGAAGAGAAGTTGTGTCTAAAACACTTTGAGCTTTTGCTATATGATCAACGGGTTTTTCAATCTTTAAAGACAATTTTCTCAAAACAGCGATTTTCATCGTTGCGCGCACGATTTCTGAAAAACGGTTGCCTAGAATTTCACGAAATTTTTGGTGGATATATTAAACGTACAGAAGCACAAAATGACCTATTATTATGATTCTCAAGTAAGAAGTTTAGAATTCACGGCTACTTTTGTATGAAAAAAATCTCGATATTTCGAATTACTCTAAAAGAAAAAAATTTTCTCGAAATCTACAAGTTTTATTTTTTGATTGTAGGTCATTTTGAAAACACTTTATATCTGTACTCATTAAAAAATCTTGGCTTGTTTCAGTCATTGAAATGGGAAAAATCATACGCGCAATGCATGCAAGAATAATTTTTTCGTAAAAATTGTATTATCTTTAAAAATAAATTAAAAAAAAATCTATATATGTGTATACCTTTTTTAACAACTTTGATTGATAAAATATATTGTTCCTAACATGTGTTTTCAGTTTTATAAATAAAAGTTAATTAGTTAAAGAATGACAGCAATTCTTACAGAGGTCACTTTTCCATGTATTTTATTGGTTCAAAGGTTATCTGACCCCTTAACTTGCCTGTAGCGCGTCCATTTCTAAAGAAGTGTAAACATATTTAAGACTTAAATTAAATAAAATAACATATATATATATATATATTAAATCAAAATAATGGAACTTTTAAAAACTTTTAAAAACTATTTTTATAGTTTTGTGCAAGTGAAATACGTGATTTTTAAGGCAGCAATCTTTCAAATTTTTTACTTGCTCTAAATTGTAATGCAAAATAAGCATAATAATATTAAAATTAACAATAATAAGTTTATGTAACTAATTCATGTTCCTGTTAAATTGTCTGTAGCGCGTCTATTTCTGAAGAAATACAAACATATTTATGACTTAAATTTAATAAAATAATTTATTTTTAATTTCTTAAAAAATCAAGATAATGGAACTTTTAAAACCTTTCTTTATAGATTTGTTCAAGTGGAATACATGATTTGACAATTAACAATTATAAGCTTATATAGCTAATTTATGTTCATGTTAACTTGGCTGTAGCACGTCTATTTCTGATGAAAATCAAACAAATTTATCAAATAATATATTTGTTATTTCTTAAAAAAAAAAAAAAAAAAAAAAAAAAAAAAAAAAAAAGGAACTTTTAATCCCATAATCCTCGCTCCCATGATATTCAAGGGGTATGTCTTTTATTCATATTCTTTGATTCCCACCAGTTTTTTAAAATAGTGTAATTGGCTTTATTATTTTACCATTGTACCTGTGATTAAATAAGGTGACTATTTCTTTTTTAAAAAAGTAATACCAATAAGCAATTTGAATTTTTAAACCGTAATTTAATGTGAACGTTACGGGATTAAAACCTTTCTTTATAGATTTGTGCAATCGGAATACATAATTTTAAAGACAGAAAGCTTTAAAATTTCTTACTTGCTCCAAATTTCTCATCAACTTTAAAATATTGTTTTAGAAAATTTCTAATAAACTAAAAAAAAAAAAAAAATCGATTGCGGTGAAATAATTGAATCATATTTTTGTCGGATATTTTTTCCGGCTAACAAAAAAATTAACTCCCACCACATTTTGCGAAAAGATTCTTATAAACATGCATTCCTGTTTGCTTCCATTGTCATGCTTTTGCTATACCATGGTCCGATGGTGCTGAATAGCAGGGGTTATCCTTGACCGTAGGCTCAAATGGAGCAAACATATCTATTTCATCGGGCAGAAAGTCGATGGATCCTCTACCTCTCTGAAACCTCTAATTAGTAGTAAAACTCTTTCATTTTATAATAAACTTCTTCTTTCTGCATCCTCCCTGTAAATTATGCTAGTCCGATCTGTGGTTTACCCGTAGTTCTTTCATGAATAATCTCAGTCGCCTGCGTAATAGACATGTTCGAATTGTACGCAAGACTTCGCGCTACTTACGCAACACTACTGTTTGAAGGGACCTAAAAATTACTATCTTAAGAAATCGCATCAAAGGCATTACTAAAACGTTTTACAGTAAAGTACATAATCTACCTAACGATATCGTATCAGATCTACCTGATTGTGATGCCTTCGAACTCCACCATCGCAAACAACCCAAGTATTGCATCATTATGAACACCCAGTGAGCTTTGTGTTCACCGCATCTAGATTGCTTTCTTTCTATAATTTTTATATTCCTAAGCTTTTTTATTTAAAAATTGTATTTATGTTATAATTTTATAATATACTTATCATGAAATATACCAAAAAAAAAAAGTTTTGCCCTGGTAAGTGCCTTTTTTGTTAAGCGGCATTTGCTGCCTGCTTTACTGCTTTTCCTGACCCAGCTTTGTGAGTGTCATTTCTGAAAAAGTGCTAACTTTAAAACTTTTTTTAGATTTTTTTTTCTATATTTATAGTATTTCATGCAACTACAGCTATACCTTAATTTAATTATTCTACTGACATCTTTATCTTAGCTTAAAGTGTTAACTTTAATTTTTTATCTTTTAAAAATAAATTCTTAATTTTAGCTTTTTACATGGAATGTTTTCTTCTATTTATCATGTAGTTTTTAAAACTACACTTTTTCTTTTCCGAATGGCTCATAATTACACAAGACATTAAATTAATAAACTGTGTGTTAAGTTGATCACAACTAGGTAACCCTTTAATGCTGCTCAACTGGTCAGCATTGTTATGTTTAATTAAATACAGGGATTTCTTTAATCTCGTCTTGTTACATAGCGAGAATGAACTTCACTTGAGCATAAACGTCTCGTTACTCAGTAGGAGGAGTTAATGTTCACCAGAACTGTACATCGCAGTTCCTTGGAATACAAAAAATAAATTATTTAATAAAAAAAAAATTCACTAACGAAAAAAAAGACGTCATTTAATATTTATAAACCATATTCAGGAACATTGGAAAAATATATTCAACCTTTCACCCACAGGGGCACTCTGGATTAGGGGTGTCAATCTTTCCCCTCCTGGGCACGCTCTAGTTAAGTGTGCCACTCTGGCTTCGCTAGGCGTGTCACCAATGAGACAAGACTTTCACGCCTAAAAGGTGCCATGTGTCACCTGTAGTTTTGACAGTGTAAGAACAGTTATCATGGTAATACAGCATAGAAACATAATATGTTAAAGGATATGCAGGGCACTTCTCCAAACTTCATATTCTGTTAGATCTTGACTTGAATTGGTAATGGTGAGATTCAACAACAAGTGTCGCTGCTTTGCTGTATTTTTACGATTTCCGTGAAATACTCTCTCAGCATCTATGAATTTGAATTTCACTGGACTTCCCATTCAGTTACACCGTGACAATTTAGTTAGTATTCTTCTTAAATTTTTGGTGTATATAAACAAGCATGTGATGTTTTTGAACTGCGTTTGTCGTGATGTCTGTTATAGCTATATTCGGCATCTAATGCGATGGAACTTCATCTAATATCATATTCAGTTTTATCTTGTTTTAAATCATTGCTTATAAGGTTTTGATATACACCGTCCAATAAGTGGCGATGCTGTGTGCTGCGTTCTTCTTAAATTCCTTTGTAATTGAATCTAAACCTCTATATGCTACACTTTCATCAATGTGAATGTGTAACATGCTTAGGAAAAACTGTGCAAATTCGATATCATCTTTTATCTCTAAACAGGGAACGCTGCAATGTCATGCTTTTTACGATGAACAGTGCACTACTATATTATTGCTTATTGAGTAAAATTGCACCATTTTTTAATTTGAAGTTAATAAATAAAAATATATAAATTATCTAATTTTAAATTTTAATACACCTGATGGCACTGATGAGCTGCTCTTTTATGTTATTCACTAATTACCTAAATTCCGAGTGAAATTAAGTATATATATACATACATAGTAATTCTTGCTATTAAGATAATTATTATTTAATGAATTAGAATGATATAGAAAAAAGGTTTTTGATCGTCAAAGCATGCTAGTTTAACTTAAAGTTGATAGATATTCAGCGCATGATGAAAGGAAATTCAAAAGTTAGAGATATATTTTTAATTGAAATACCTTAAATTCTGTATTATATTAAACACTAACTACACAGAATGGAGTAAAATTTAGAAATATACCGTGAAAATTTTAAATTTAGAAATAAAAATTCTAGTTTACATAAGTGCTCGTATTAAAATAATTATACGCGCTTGCCAAACATTTGCTATTTTTATAGTCATATACAAATATTTTGAACCCGAAAGTCTATTAAATAAAATGTGTGTTACTTATATGCCATATTTATCTGGTTTCCTTTGTTAAGTACTGTGTCTGTACCCCTTTATATGATTTAACATGATACAACCGGAAAGTATACAGCTGTGGTAAAACATATTTATACTTTTTTTTTCATTTAACTGCTATAGTTTAAGTACATAAGTGTTTAAAATATCGTCTTCATAACAATCATATAATTCCAATTCAAAGCTCATAAAAAATGTGTTTAAATTTACTTACTTTAGCATAAATATGGCAAATAAATTCTCCATTTATGCCATTCCCATTATCCGTTACCTCCTGCGTTCATGAAGATAAACATAATATTTAGTATTAAAATATACAATAAAACAAAAACAACAGTCTTATACTCTAAAGAATTCAAAATGATTTTTTAAGCTAAATAAAGGACAGATCTTTAAGTTTATCAGAATATATATTGATATTTTAATTCTAAGTTTAGTTTTTTATTTCATTTAAATCTTCACTTAAATATAATTTCAGTTTGTATATTTTTTACTACATATTATTTTACAGACCATCGCATTTCAATATAAATTTGTCAAAAGCAGTAGAAAATTTGAATAACCTATGATTCAAAAAAGTTTTACATTAAATGAAATTACATTTCAAAGTTATTTGGACGTTGCATTATTAAAACATTTACGAAAGAAAAAATATATATTTAATGATCTCAATTTTGGTTCCTTAAAAATGTTGTAAAATAAAAACAATTATTTTATGATGATTGTTATTTCGAGCTCATTTTATAACGTTGTGCAACACAATAAACAGCTATGAAAGAAAAGGTATGCTAAACATTTATATGGCATCACAGTTAATGTGTAAAAAGACAATGTTTAAAATACCTATGCCATACCAAAACAATGAAAACTATATTTCATCTGAGAATACAGAATAAATTGTACTTTAAGGCAGTTGTTTTCAGAAAATGATGGAGCATATGTTACAATAGGACACATATGACCAGGATTATTTTGAATCGAATCAATAAAAAAGTTCTAAAATACTCGTACACCATGGCGAAATACCGGAGGGATTGGAAGGTTTTCGCTGCATATCCCAGAAGAAATATTTTTTCGATTGTAATTCCTTGCTGAAACTATATTCTATCAACTACATTGAACTAGAAAAATACTCTATTTCTTTATTCTGTATTTTATAAAAAGATTTCCCTATGTCTGCGCATTGCGAATAGTAAAAAAATCGAAAAATGTAAACGAAAATGTTTTATGAATAAATCTGTTTTTATTCGTAAATGTAAAATTTCCTCATTTGATATTTAAAGTCCTTTAAGAAAGTATTCATAATTAAGCAATTTTGAGATGTTTTTCTTGTTTTTTTACTATCTTACTTAAAACAATTTTCGATTTTTAAATGCATAAACATTAACATGAGAATATTATGCATCGGGTTGGGTATCCTTTTATTTACATGTACAAGTCAATAAAAGAAAATAATATCACTGTATATATGCATCATAAGAGACTATTTATTCATAATTCCTTAGACAAGTCAGCAATAAAATAAATCTATGCATAATCTTTTTTATTATTATTATGAGATTTTTAAAGATAATTTAAAAAAACTTTTTAATGCTTTTTTGAAAATTTTAAGTTAGATTTTGATTATGATTTTATGAATTAATGGAAATAAATATTATATCATTAAATATTTAAGAAACACAGTTATATTGCTCAGTTTGATTGTTTTAACCTTTATTGTAATTCTCATGTCAATTCTCATACATTACATTGTTGCTGTAATTTTGCAAGCGTAGTTTGACGCAATATAGCCAGCTTACTTTCCATAAGTAGGCACTACAATCTTTTATCAATCGACTCATCACTTCAGAAAAGAAACGTCACACTATGCTTTAGTACAAAGTAAGGTTTAATGAATCTCTGTACTACAAGACATATTATATTTACAGGAACACTGTACTGTACTTATTTACATTGCCAAAACTCAGAAGAAATCCCAGCCCATTTATCATTTCCCGCCCCTCATTAAAAGCTCCGGGGGAAAAATCAAGAAAGCAGCTTGTATATCGAACGCTTTTACATTCTGCGTCTCAAAAACACTCTCTCTGCGTAAAAGCTAATCCGCAATGAATTATGGGAAAACCTATTTGGCAGCCCGTTAAACTGTCATGTGCTGCCATCTAGTGTATCGATATTTAAATATTTGTTACAGCAATATAAATTTAAATTTTGTAACCATTATTGTGACACTAATGTTGCTGGCGTCACCTTTTTAAAGTATTTTCTGCATAATATTTTTTCATTGTAAGAAGAATGGATTTTAACTCCTAGAGCTTGAATCTGAAGATAGAAAGGATTGAGAATTCTTGAATATTGCATTGTAATCGATAATTAAATTGTGTGCAAAAGTTGAAGAAAATCGGTCTGACCAAAGTGTGTGAAATATCGATTACAAAATTTGACCGAAACATACAACAAATGAAGTTCCGTAAAATCAAGAATTGTGTATTCATGTTGCGCATTTTATTACAAAATAGCCATGAAGAATCACAGTAATTTAAAAATACTTATTCAATATTAAATTATTCAAATTTACTTTTAGTTGCTAATTCTCAATAAACTGTATTTAAGATAATTTTCTGCAAAAATTAAAGGAAAATCTACGATGATTTTCTTAGAACTCGATCTCACTCTATACAACTTGCATCGCGCTTATATAAAAGTCGACTAAATTATAACCACACTTCCACATTCATTTTATTCGCCCTTATAACTTTTATGCGAAAAAAAATCATATAAATTTCTTGAATGCAAGTTCTAAATGCAAGGATAAAAAATGTCTTAATGCCACAAACCATTTTAAAAAACAAACATTTTTAACAAAACTTTTTTTCGACAAAATTGAGATTCATATATAATAATAGAAGAATGTAGCACATGATGCATTAACACCAACATTGAAACTGGAGTAAATGACTACATTTTTATGTCCTACACATTGTGAGATCCTTAAAATGATATTATTCGATAGTACCATTGTCTGAATTGATTTAACGACTTGCATAAAACATGATACATTTGAATAAAAAAATCATTTTCATGATCTTGTATTCACATCTTAATCTTTCATAGCACAATATGAAACTGTGCAGAAAATGAAATTATATTGCTCTTTTTTTAAACATTACTTACAGAACTATGACCTCTTAAATTTAGAGATCCGTGGCTCATGCACCGTGTAGCCATTCCATTCGTCCCCTGTGCTGTGTATACGATCATTTAAAATAAGAAGTTTTTATTTTGCATTGAGATGTTGCATAATTTCGGAATTATTTAAAATTGAATACATTTAATGCATGTTTAATTATAATGATTCACTTAAACTGATTAAATTCATGATGATTATGATAATGATTAGAACACATTAAAATATCATGAAAATTGTGGTCTGACTATATATTTTTTATTGCCATTAATCTCATAAACAATTTTTTTTGCATCCTTTGTGACCTTTTTTGCATCCTTTTTTGTGCACGTGTAAAGTACTTATGCCGAAAATAAACATTTAAAACAATATCCCATTGGATAGTTCTTCCGCTGAGCGTTTCCCATAGTAAAGGATTCTAAAATGCGAACACGAACATTATATACAATAAATCTATTTAGATTTTTCAGTAAAAAAACTACTTGCGTCACATTTATTTATTAAAATTGGAAATATTAGAATTAGTATTAAAATTTTGATAATTAAAAAGTGTATTAAAAAGTGATTATTGTTATGAAATTATAAGACTTATTTTTCTTCGTTTTTTCAATCATTTAGAAAGAATTTTCTGGATTTTTTGATGGAAAAGAAGAAAATACAATTATAGCGTTTGCAAACAAAAAAATTTTCACGTTTATTTATAATCAGGTAACTAACTGGTCAATTAAATTAATTTACTAATTTAAAGAAATAGTCTATGGGAAATGTACATTTTACCTTGCAAAAGGTTAGATAGAAGATTTTTTCTGAATTGTTTATAATGATGCCATCCTCGAAAAACCAAGTTTTCTAACAAATTTTCTATGGCCAAAAAACAACAAAAGTTTGGGACTGTTTTGATTTTTCCTAAATATCTTGAGACCCGTTTCCGTAGCATATTATTTGTCAACAACAATATTAAAGAGCATAAAATTCTCTGCAACTTTCATACTTACAACTTTTTTACACACTCAATAGCAAGCGCAGTACGCCATTTCAAAATTAAGGCATTTTTTTCAATTTCGTAAAAAAACGTGAAAAACGTAGTTTTGTTCCGATTATGGAAATGTTCCCGTGCATTTAATCGTGTACGTCGACTTCTACAAATTGGTAGCAGTAAGTTATCTATTATTTGCACACACGTCTTTATTTTCATCTCAACAGACATTTTACATTCAATAAATTTATATAATTTTAAAAGTAAGGCAGAGTGTAGATGAATGAGACAATATTCATATTCAGACAGTAACTTTAAGTGTGTACAATGTTAACTTCAAAGCATTGTTTAAAAGAATACTTCAATATTTATTAACTTATTGGCACGATAGTTTGAAAGAAAAAAATTCTTGTTTAATTTTAATAATTTTAACAATTTTATAATTTTAATAACTTTTATAATGCATACATATTTTCCCAAGTATCAATGGGACAGGTGTGAAAATTTGCGAAAAACATATTTTATTACACTCTACAATGGTATATTTTATTTACCAATTAGTATTGATAACATATGTTTTAATGTTTTACTGTTTTAAAGA
Source organism: Maratus speciosus (assembly GCA_963932465.1). NCBI lineage: Eukaryota > Metazoa > Arthropoda > Arachnida > Araneae > Salticidae > Maratus > Maratus speciosus. The sequence goes on along the minus strand of OZ010790.1, from coordinate 414,129,911 downwards.
TAGCAAACATTGGTTTGTATTTTCATTTAAGAGGAGAGACGAAAAAAAGAAGTATCCGTTATGTAAGAAATACTTTTATCTTATAGAATAGCTACAATAAAAATGACAACAGATTATTTCACTAACTAATGTTATTCATTTATCTCTTGTAAAATTTAAAAAAATTCTTTCAATAAAATATTTGAGATTACTAGTTTCATAAAAATATTTAAAAGATTAGTTTTAAAAAATATTGTCAATTTTTTTTTTCTCTACTTATAACAATAAATGTAACAAGAGATTATATTATTTTAGCATGCAAAAATATATAAAAATTTAAGATTATCTATTAATTGCTTTAAAGCCCAAACAGAAAATCTTACTTTGGTTGTTGAAAAATATGCTTTGTGGAATATTCTAATCTTCTATATAATGTACTGTTTTGAAACTATATCTGTTTAATGATCTCAGTGATACCATTTATCAAATGAAATGCCAATTTATTTACGATTGTAGGCCATATAAACGTTTTCGTTTTCTCATTGATTCCTGACTTATTCAACTCCACTTTCCGTACACAATAAAGTAATGTGCGCAATAAGACTGCATAAGCTAAATGAAAAAATGTATTTTAATAATGATAATTTCTACAGGCTATTTATTTAACAATATTTTTATCTCTTTGATGGCACTGTTGTAGGATTATTAGCCACTCATTTCAAAGGAATATCCTTATCCTGAATAAAACATCTGGTTTATCTAGAGGTATAAAGCGTAATACTTCCCATTTATCAGCATTTTCCTGCACTTTCTTCCACTTTCTTCGCGTGACAATGTAGTCTTAAGCGAAAACATTTGCACGCTAATGTTAAATCTATGGGAGCATTCTTTTCTGAATTCTTGCTTGAATTTCAAAATTTAATTTTTTTTCATATGATACCCGAGGTCGATATCTAATGTTGTGTGTTTTTGATTTTTTGAATTTGGTTGAATTTTTTGAATGAAGATACTTTAAATTTCAAAACGGGTTCCAAACAGTTTTCCAAAAATAAAAGCGTCCGAATAAAAAAAAAAAAAAAAAAATGCAACCAAACCTGAAAAAGTACAAAAGCATAGCTTTAGATATTGATCTCTGGTATCCCACGAAAAAAAACAATTATTTAAAAGCAATGAAATGCAAGCGAGATATTTGTCAAGAACGCTTCCATGGGTTTAATATTAACTTCCGTGTGTCTTCGTGTGACTAATTTATCCTCATAATTCATATAACTCTGACTTTAAACGCATCAGTACTACACTATCGTAAAATCTTCGAAAATGAAATCTGTATATACGAAATCCTGTCTTTAAAGAAAAATTTATATATTTTCAAGAGAATACTTGATAAGATAGAAACCTGTTTAAAGGTGAATATATTTCTGTTTCTTTCTGTTCGGTTTTCAAAGTTTTCATGAATCAATATTTTACAAAGCTGATTACTAGGGTGGTCACAAGAAATCAATTTTCGAATTTTTTCGGGGGGATCCCCCCAAAAGTTGCCAATTGTCTAGAAAATGAGATTGGAAAAGTTTCAGCTCATTTGGATAACATTAACCCGTGCCTCATTGAGGTCAAATTTCGGAAAAAACGTGATTTTTCGCAAAAAATGCTGTTTTTTTCTTCAAGAAATGAATACAATTAAACCTAGAAACATAATGCTGATCTCATTTCATAAAAAATACTTTTGCTTTCAAAAACCACTCGCTACATTTTTGTAAAAATGTATAGATTTAAACATATGCGCGTTTTTCAGGACCAGACTTGATCCGAATCCTAAAAATTGACTTTTTATGGAAATGCGAAAAAATAGCGTAACATTCCTTTTCATCTGCTTTCAACATTTTTTTTTTCATTTTGCATATAATAAAGGGTTTAATTATGATAAAATTGAAATTTAAACTGAAATATTTTTAAAAAAAATGGGCAAAGAAAGTATAATAATGGGAACAAAAATTTTAAAATGCATTTTATTATTAAAGTTGTGTTACAAGAAAGGAAGCATTATAGAGAAAATAAATTACTATCCCTTACATCATATACCCCGTTGTCTTGTTAAGGTGGTAATGGTTCAGATAAGGTCTGTCTTGAAATGTTTTTCTACATCCAGATACAACTTTTAGCAGAAACGTTTTTGTTCTTGATCTTTTGTTAAAAAGGTATTGAAATCATGGATTAATTTTATTCCCCTTTCAGCTGTGTTACCTTAAAATCATTCAGTATTTTTCTTGATTTCAAATAATATGTATTTTCACACCATATATCGGGATCAGTATTTAGAAATTGTATATTAATATACAATCTAATAAAAAAAATCAGCTTAATATTAAACAAAAACATCGACTTATTTGTTCGATAAATAATCCACTTGTTTGAAACGTATTGCTGCTCTTACATTCCTTTCATCAACATCATTTTCTTTTTCAAATAATATTAATTTTACAGACTTATTTTCACTTTTTTCCCCAAAGTATTATCAAAAAATGAAAATGCAACTTGAACAGAGTTCAGATACCAAAGGTGGTTTATCATTTTAGCGAGTGCTTCAAGTGATTTTAATAATTGCAGGTCTTGACTGAGAGGAAGTGGAATCGTTGAACCATGCTTTTACATAAATATTGGTTATAAATAATCAAATGTCTCCAACACCTTTTTTTCTAAATTTGTTAATGAGAGTTGATCCCTATAAAGATATATTTTGGGGGAATAAATGAACTGTGATACTCATCGTCAATGACTTGAAATTGGATGTCTTTTGGAAGAAGATGTCCTGTAAAAATTAAACAAAGTTAGATAAATTCTTTATAATCACCCATAAGCTATTACTTTTTAAAATGTTCTATAAGAAAGCTTGAAATTTCTTCTGAATTTTATATCTAATATTTTACCATCAATAGCATTTTCATACTTAATCTGGCCCAACTTGGGCCATCCAATCTAAATCTTATTTTAAATAACTGGATGAAAACAGCTTTTATGTTAATTTGCCAATTATGGTGGCGACATGGTAAATACAGAAGATTTTACTTTAATAATTGATATAGATATATGCAAGTTCTTCTGAGGCAACCGGTGTTTACTGCAGTGGCATCAAAACACATTACCTGGTTTTTACCAACTTCCACCCACTTTTCAACTGCTGAAAGTACAGTTTTTGCCCAAGTTATTCCGATACTATTTTTTAAGGTGAGGAACTCTTATTAAGTGTTCCTCATCTCCACAACTAATTAAAACTGCTATCCACAATCAACTGCTATCCACAATCAACTGCTATCTGTTTTGAATAAATAACTTGTAGACATTTTCTTCATTCAAAAAATGAGGAAAGTTTTCCATCGTAGCTAACAAAAGTTCCCTGTAGATCGGAATTGTGAAATCTGTTTTTGATAAACTCAGTTCTTTATTTTCGAAATAGTTGTTTGCGAAGTCTTATTACACTTCTACTTAAAATTAAAATTTGTGATTAACTGGTGGGTGTACTGTAAGTCTAGCAGCTTCTCTGGTGTTCAGTTGAAATTGGGAATATTATGAAATAAAATGCATAAAACTTGACAATTACTTGATAACTTACTGCCGGCGATTTGATGAGCATGTGGCCTAATAGAAAAATCTAACATTGCTACCATGATACCGAAAGAGGGGGTGGGGGTCGGAATGTTTCGTCGATTTAAAAAATAAATAACAATAGCAGGTAATAAAAACAGCTTTGTAATTAAAAGAGAAATTGAGAGGTTCATTTTAAATGCGCTTCAACTGCAATACGAATTGGGAATTCTTTGCATGCACGGAACTAGATAACTAATAATTAACTATAATTCGTGGAATATTGTTAAAATTACAAAAGATTGTCTGCCTTTTAATGCAGATAATAAAAATAACAATATCAAATTTAATAAAAAATATTCATTTCTCATTTTTCACTTATTTTTCAAAAATGCAAAGTTTGAGGGTATGGTTCATAAGCTGACTTGAAAAACACATAATGTCATTAAATATAAGTTTTGATGAGAGTAAAAGTTCAAGGCAACAACATTTTCTATGAAATAAGATAAGAATTAGGTTTCTAAGACAAATAGTTTTCAATTAATGAAAGAAAAATTACGGTTTTTCGCCAAAAATCGCAAATTTTCAAAAATTCAACCTCGATGAAGCACGGGTTAATATTATTCAATTGATCTGAAACTTTGCCAATCTCATTTTCTAACTGATTGGCAACTTTTAGAGGGGTCCCCCAGAAGAAAATGTTTAAATTTTTTTTTCCCATATTGCTTGTGACCACCCTACTGATTACGTTGTTCAGCATTACGTATTTAATGATTACACACTTAAAAATTTCAAAATCCGGCTATTAGAGACTTATTAAATTAGAGACTTATATTATTTTTATTAACATTAAATAAATCGATGTAGAAAATCAAAAGCCAGAAGAAAACACTTTATAGCTACTGAAGGTAGTAAAAGGCCCCATTATTAGTTTCATTTTGGGAGAGATTCTTTTAAATATATAAATTCATTCAGCATCGACTTTAGGTATAGTTAAGGTTATTATCTCAAGGCTGGCCTATGGTAGTCTTTAGCTTAAAAATATAAAATTAATCATACAGGAGCATAAAGAAGGCTGCTGAGAGTAGTAGGACTACCAACACTGAGTTTGTGTGTATAGATTTTCCTCTGAAAATAAAAAAATGTTACAAACCCATGGGTGTACCCTATCGAAGGCAGCGGTTTTCCCAACGTTAGGGTTGTTTAGAAAGATATTCGTTTAAATATATAAAATCATTCAACAATGATTTTAGACATCGGACAATAAGATTCTTCTTCGGACAATTTTTATTTGTGATCAGTAACACAGGTTCGGGCTACGCCGCACAGAGCAAATCCTGGACAAAAGGGCAAAAATTTAAATTTGCTGAACAATTGAGAAATTATATTTTATAATAATTTACTAACTTGTGCATAGATCTACGTTTATTTCAGGAGCATATGTCATATCCTGCGGCTTCTATCGTCTGTTGTGAGAGAAGATTCCTTTGTGAGAATACGTGCGTTTTTGTTACGATTTAGCTTTGCTGTTATGTTCAAATGTATATTTTTTGCAGCATCATGACATAATGAACTGAATAGTTTTATTTTTAATATAACAACAACAAAAATTTAATTAAAAATTCTGTTTTGCTTAACCTTCTGCTTAACCTTCGAGTTGTCGTCTACATTCAAGGTTCCGCTCTTTTGCAGTTTGGTGAGTGCTGGGTCTGGGCCACCTATTGTCTACATTTGAGATAGTGGCCTTGTTTCTTATTTGGATGATCATTTCACCACGCAACAAATAGTGTAAGTATTTTTGGTGCAGATTTCGATACATAAACCGAAATTAATAAGAAAATTTTTGACATTTCATTCTGAATAAAAAAGATTGAAAGACAAACAATTTTAGAGTGTTTCACTTTCGTTTTCCGTTGATACATGTGTTATGTTTCGTTAATTGGAGAATAATGGTCGAAATCGAATTTAAATGTATACGGTTATTAAATAAAAATATATGGCTCATTTTGCAAAAACATGTCACATATAGATTAAAATTAAGATTAAGGAAACTTTTTTTATATAAGATAAAAGGAAAAACGTATTAGTGATTTAGCGTATTAGCATTTGTGAACTTTTCGTGACAATAAAATACAACAAATAGGAATCGACTGGATTGTTTTTCAATGCGTTTGGTGGTTTCTTTAGTGAGAGGATTAATGTAAAAAATTACGTTATGACATGCTAGATAATAGCACCATAAAATTAAATAAATAAAAATATATTCGGCAAAACCGCATAAACTTGCTCAATGTACACATAATCAAGAACCTTTATATGAACTTACACAATTAAAATTAATGATAAAATCTACATTTTGAACTGCTTCTGCAGACGTCCTTAGGCGCCAGATCATTTTGTCAATCATGTAATTGGTCAACACTCAACAAATTGTCACCCACAATAGAAGGTTCCGTATCTAGACTTATAAACACTTTAACATCATATTTTATTATGAGCACGACTGCTGAGCCAGTTCGAAAAGTAAATTTTATGTTTAATTTTAATTATACAAGTTCATGTACCGGGTGTCCCAAAAATGACTGATAGATTTTAAAATTCAATAATTTGCAAACGGTGACAGATATTCAAAAATTCTTGCAGGAGGGTTATGTATAATGTCAGGTGTTTTATTATTGTGATTCTTTATTTTAGTTCAAATTTCAAGCAATAGATAGCGCTGAGAGCAATGGATTTTTGGTACTTCGGGATCCACTCATTGCAATTAAATCTCCTTCTTTCGTATGGAATAAGAGAGAGCCAGAAAAATCCAGCCTGGATTTATCGGTTATTGCTTGCAACGCCATCTATTGATACTATCTGTAACTAAAACTGAGAATCGCAGCATAAAAACTCCTGACATCTTACATAACACTCCTGGAAGAATTTTTTTAATATCTGTCACCGTTTACAAGTTATTGAATTTTAAAATCCATCAGTCATTTTTTGGGACACCCGGTAAGCGTTCTTGTTTATGTGTACCATTTGAGCAAGTTTATGCGTTTATAACGCATACATTGTTATTTATTAGAAAATTACTGAGCTAAGATGTTATATATTCCCGCGGCCGCCATCTTGGATTTCTCGGCGATGTTTTGTTGGCGTTTATTGATAAGGCATCCCGATGAGTGACGTGTTCTGGCAACCTCGTTAAGCCTAACATGCGCATAAATCTGATTGGAGACATTTACTTTGTGGAAAAGGGCTTTTCACACCAAGAAAAAATCCAAGATGTCGGCCAAGGGAATATATAATATTTGTTCCAATTACTGCTATAAAATAATCATATACAGTTTATTTTGCAATAATAGGTCATCTATAGACTAAACTTAAGATTAAAAAACATTCCAAAGTAAATATAATGACCCGACAATGAACATGTGTTTCTTTAAGAATGGAAAATAACAATGAAATGCAACAAACAGACAACAACAGAAAAGTTTTCTCAACCGCACAGTTATGTTTAATTTGCATAACGTTTTTGTGTTGTCAAAGTTATAAAGAATTATAATAAAACACTCATACTAAAATATATAATAAAACACACATACACACGTAAATAACGCCTGCATTCAACAGTTAAAGGTATATATAAATATTATACAGTTGGGTTTATTGTATTTATTGTTTGTATGTCTGTATATTATTTGTAAAGAATTGTTTAAACTGTATTGTAGCCGCGCATATTTCACAAATAGCTACTGCATGCATGGGTATCGTGGCCTATTTTATTATGATGGTGGATATGTTTGATATGCATATAACGCAAAATTAGTAGAAAATTTTGATATTTAAGCATGATTTAAAATAATAAAATTTCTACAGTTTGGAAATAATGTAAGTCTGCGTTTTATTTTAATTTTTTATATTTTAAACATAAACGCGTTGTTCTTGTTTAATAAGAGCATTAATGACAAAATTATGGTTTATGTACATACCTCTATAAAATAAACGTATATAGTTTAGTTAACAATAACAGATCTCTTATTAATTAAATTATTGGTTAATAAAATTATAGGGGTTTTATGAGATATTTCTAATGCAAACTCTGACGTAACATCGAACTTTTATTTCGCTAACAATGGAATGTAACAATTAAATATAATAATGAGACAGTGACATAAAAACGTAACGTTTGCAACTGTAAATTATTTTTCATTTGCATACATTTTTGTGTTGGAGTGTTCAAAGATATCAAAGTTGTCAAAGGATACTTGGAACTATTATACTTATAAGTTAGTGCAGCCGCAGCAATAACAAAACTGATTTCTGCATGCTTTGGTTACATAATATATGTTACGTAACATCGAACATTTACTTCGTTAACAATGGAATGCAACAATTAAATACAAAAATGAAGCAGTGGTTTAAAAACATTTACAACACTAAATTACTTTTCATTTGTACCAATTTTTGTGTTGGGGGGTTGAAAGATGTCGAAGTTATCAATGATACCTGAAACTATTATGCATATAAATTAGTGAGGCCGCAACGAGTAACAGAAAAGATTTCTACATGCTTTGGTTACATAGTATATTTTGCTGCATTGGAAAATATGATTTGATTTCGTAAACGGCATATTTTTGATATATGAACGTTATTTAAAACAATGAAAGTACAACTATTTTGAAATAAAGAAAGTGTATTCTTTTTTTTTAAGCTAAACGTGTTGTGTTTATTTCATTAGAAATTTAAGGTAAAAAAAAAATTACATTACCTATGAGGTTTTAAAATAAATGTATTACAATGAAAGGTCACTTATAGATTTAAATTTGCGTTTCTTTAATGAGAGAATTAAGGTAAAAATTTACAGCTCATATACAGTTATACAATAAACGTACATGGCTAAATTTTCAATAACAGATATTATATTTAACATATAAAGGAAAGTGAAGATTAATAAATTATAGGTTTTCTTATAATGTACTTCCAAATGTAAACAGCATCTTAAAATTGAACATATGTTTTTTTAAAATGAAATGTAGCAATCAAATATAACAATAACGCAATGTTAGAAATCAATTTTTAATTGTACTGTTATGTTTCATATGCATAAAATTCTTTGTTTCGGTTGACTAGAAGACGTTGAAGTTGTCAAGAATACCTCACACTTATGTAATTCTACATAAGAGTATCTGCGACTATAACGAAATCGAATTCTACATGCATTGTTAGCGTGTTGTACTTTACCATATTGATGAATATAATTTGCACACATAAACCACACTTTTTGATATTTAAGCATAATTTAAAATAATGAAATTAAAAAAGGATTAAAATAAAGCAAGCCTTCATTTTACTTAATTTTTTTTATATTTGATGATAAAGGCTATAAGGTATCTCTTTAATGAGACGATAAAGGCAAAAAAGAGACAGTCAATATACATACCGCTATGAAATATGCCTTATTTTTCAATAACTTATTGTATATTTAACATATTGATTGAAATTATGATTAATAAATTGCTTTAATAAGATATTGCAAATGAAAATATTGACCTAAAAATGTATATCTGTTTCATTAAGAATGAAATGAAACAATGAAACATTTAAATATAAATAATGTGGCAAAGATAGAAAATAAATTTCATCTGTATATATATTTTATTTCAGTAAAATCTTTTGCGTTGGTACGCTCGAAGGTTTCGAAGATGTCAAGAATTCATAAAACTCTTGTATTTTAGGTAGATTTCGTATGAAATACTACCTATTGGCGTCGTTCCTATGTTGGAATTTCTGAAAAATTTTTGCAGATCTACACCGATCATGACCCCTAGAGCCCAAAACCACCCTCAGTAAAAAACTTTATCTATCTATCTATCTATCTATCTATCTATGTATGATGATCTATCTATGTATATATATCACTTTCTTCTGGACACGATAACTTCCACAATTCTGCACCAATCTCTTCCAAACTGATACATAAAATCAAGGGGCATAAAATCTCGATCAAGTTCGTTAATGGGCGAAATCGGACAAAGGGGATGGAAATAGGGAGGGGTTTTGTGGAAACCGAAAACTCCCCATAACTTCTTAATTTTTGTACATATCAAATCAGTTTAAAGTTTTTATTACTTCTAAAAATAGGGCCAAAAATTTATGTATCACAGATTTTTGATAAAGTTAAAAATGGGCTCAAGGGGCGAAGAAATCGGGTTTTTGGGAGAAAAAAAATCATAACTTCGTCAATTCTCAAGCTATCAAATCCAATTAATTTTATCATGAATCTCCTTAACATTATCTACAACTTTTATATTCATAAGTTTTTGATAGGGCCAATTCCTACCGCAAAAAAATTTAAAAACGAAAACAAAAAGGGCGTTTGAAGAAGAAAAAAATCCATAAATCCCTCAATTCAAAAGATATAAAATCCCCATGAAGTTATCATATATCTTCTTAATATTGTCTACAACATCTATATAGACAAGTTTTGGATAGGACCAATTCTTACAGGAAAAACAAATTAAAAATACATAGCGGTTGAAGAAAAAAATCATCTTAGTAAGGGTGTATTCAAATACAAACTGCTTATTTTCTGACTCATTTTACAATTCATTTTTGCTCTCAAACGCTTCCAATTGGTACCTTTTCTTATTCAGAAAATATATAATGTACCTTAATGGTCAATTTTTGATAGAGGTAGAATATATTTTAAAACATGCTGTCAAAGTGGGCCTTTTGAACCGAATTTCCCGAAGCGGATTGTGTTGGAAAAATCATTGCATTAAGGATGCACTCATATCCAAACTGCTTATTTTCTGACTCATTTTTAAATTCATTTTTGCTCTCAAACGCATCCAATTGGTAGATTCGCTTATTCAGAAACTGTATAATGTACCGTAATGATCGATTTTTTGACAGAGGCAGAATATATTTCAAAAAATTATGTCAAATTGGGCATTTTGAACGGAATTTCCCGAAGCGATTGTGTTAGAAACGAAAAATATTGTCTTACTGAGAAAATAATTGTTTATATATCAAGTTTTAATTAATAGAACGAAAATTAAAAACACAGTCGCTTAAAAGTCTCTTCGAAAATTAAGTCAACAAGTTTCATATTTTTCCTATTAAAAATGAATCTGGAGTTATGACAGAAAATTTCGAGTTGTTGAGCATGGAAAAGTATTTTTTTTAATACCGCCCTAACATGATTCTGATAAAACCAGTTAATATAAAAATGAAATAAAAACTCGTCAAAAGCGGCCAGATAAAATTGTTAAAGTGGGTTTATCTCTAATCATGATTTGGTTTTTGTTTGTGAAATTAGTATACTTAACTTCGAAATCTACCTCCACCTGTAGGCCGGGCCGGCAGGAATTTTTTTTTAATTAATGAAGCCACGGCATTAACGAAATGACTTCTACATGCATTGGTAATGTGGTGTATTTTACTATAACTATGATTTCAGCACGTTAACCAAAAAGCACACATTTTTTATACATGAATATTATTTAAAATAATGAAAGTATTACAATTTTGAAATAAAATATGTCTTAATTTTAAATACTTTTTTAAAAAGATAAGCACGTTGTGTTTTAGAGGTTTAATGTAAAAACTTACAGTACATATACGTCTATAAGGTTTATGCCATAGCTGGTCACTTAAATTTTAAAATTAAGAATAATAAATTTATAGCGTTTGTTTATAACAAATCGCCAAATGAAAATATTCATGTAAGAATGAACACCTGTTTCTTTAAGAATGGAATGTAACAATAAAATATAACAAACAGCCAACAACAGAAAAGCTTTTTCAACTGTACAGTTATGTTTTATTTTGAAAAAGTCTTTTTATGTCGTTAGGCTGAAAGATGCCGATGTTTGAATTTCTTGTAATTTGTATACTAGCTTAGCTGTGGCTATAGCAAAAGTGAATATTCCTTGCATTGGTATCGTGGTGTATTTTACGATAATGGTAAAAATGAGTTGGGTACATAAACCAAATTTAGCACAAATTTATAATAATGAAAATACAACAATTTTTAAATAAATTAAATGTTCAATTTACTTTAGTCGTACATATTTCGTTGATAATTGCATAGTAGTTCTTTAATGCAAGAAATTAGGTAAAAATTTATAGTATATATACAGCTACGAAATAAATTAAATTTTAATACAGTTAATACACGTTTTTAATTATTTTCTTTTATTGTCTGTATGTGTCAAGTCTCGTTATGGAAATTGGATCAACGTCGGTCTAAAATGATTTCGCAATTCCTACACACAAATTCATTGTCGATGACTTCATTTTTGACGCAATTTTGACACGAATTTTTAGAGACGTGTCTCATGAAAGTGCAGGTTCGAGAGGAAAAATTCGTTAATCGCACAAACAGAAAACATTATAGAAACAAGTAAAACATGAGTGACGCTTGTGACAATAGAGTTACTAAACATGATCACAGTTACGACAATGATTACAAAATTAAATTATTTTTGCGTCCAAATCAAATTTGATCATATCCAACATATTTAAAATTTTTATTTAATATTAGATTAATGGCTCGTTAGTTAAATTTTACTTAAATGTTTTTAACTGTTAAGTTTATATAAAGCTGTTTTATCTAAATTTTAAGTTACTGTTTAAGTTAATTACTTAATATTTCTGAAGTAATATTTTTTCATATTATATAGACAAGGATAAGGTAAAGTGAGCCTTGGCATAACATGATTGTTTGTGGAAGGATACTGAAGAAAGGGGGGAAAAGGAATGTGTTTGGACCAGAAAGATGAAGTGGGATAAATTACAGCTGCACAAAATAAAAGGGAAATGGCTTGCGGCAAGATAGCACGTACATAGACAAGTCTAGACTAGAAATGACTTTATGTGATGAACAGAAAGTGAAGTTATACTGTTAACACGCATTATCTGATCTCTACCGACAATGTTCTGCCATTCTCCGAAATACGTCCCACAAAGAAATCCTAAAGCGTCTCGCTCGATTACTGACAGAGACATATAAAGGGGTGAAACAGCAACAATATGTCATTCTCCAAACGAATTCTATACGGACCCATCTTATTAAAACGGGGCAGTGACGGATGCGTGAGTCATGTCTTCAACTGTCATATGACGAACGAATCTTAAAAGGGTTCGTTCCATCAATGACAGACAATTAACAGATTCATGAGCTATGTCCTTCAACTGCCATCGACCGAAAGAATCATAAAAGGATCCATTCAAACACAGACAGAGGGGTAGACTGAGACATGAGTTATCCTTCCAATTGAATGTATTGGAACATGGTGATCAAACTAATTCCATACGCACCCGTTCTATCAATAACAGAAATGAGACAGAGAGATAAAGGGAGGAAAAAGTCACAATCAGCTATTCTCCAGACGACTCCAAAAGGGACCCGTCTGATCAAAACGGGTGAGGGATGGAGGCATAAGTCATGTATTCAACTGACATTACACGAAGGAATCTTAAAAGGGTTCGTTCTATACATGGCACACAGGGGACAGAGACATAACCTATGCCTCCAACTGACACCAACTAAACACATCAAAGAAGGATCCATTCGAACAACGACAGAGGAGAGACGGAGGCATAAGTTATGCTTCCAACTGAATGAGTTGGAATAATTAATGACTTGGATGAGTTGGATATGAAATGAGTTCGATCGAACGAATTTCATACCGACCCGTTCTATCAATGACAAAAGTGAGACAGAGAGATAAAGTGATGAAACAGCCACAATCAGCTATTCTCCATACGACTCCCAAAGGGACCCGTCTGATCAAAACGGATGAAAGACGGATGCATAAGTCATGTCTTCAACTGACATTGCACGAACGAATCTTAAAAGTGTTCTTTCGATCAATGACACAAGGGGACAGAGAATGAGCTATGCCTCCAACTGTCATCAACCAACGGAAACAGAAAAGGCTCGATTCGAACAACGACAGAGAGGAGACGGAGGTATGAGTTTTGCTTCTTACGAAATGTGGTGGAACGTGATGATCGAACGAATTCAATACGCACCCGTCCTATTAAAGACAAAAGTAAGACAGATGTACGAGTCATTTATCAAACTGCCAATAACCAAAAGAATCCCAAAGGATACGTGCAATATATGACAGAAAACAGATGAACAGATAAAATAACCACTATCAACCATTGAAAAATGAATTCCAACAGTACCCAGTTGAACAAAATACAGGAGAGACAGGGCCATGAGTTTGCTTTTAATCGCCGTTAAACGAACGGTTCGCAAAAGCATCCTTTTGATCAACGACAAACAATGGGCTGGAATCTTGAATTATGCCTCCTATTTCCAAATGACAATCAAAAGATCTTTCATATCTACTGTACGGAAACATGAAAGAATAAAATAGCTACCCTAAAGAATTAATAAAAGGAATCGCAAAAGTATCCGGTTGACCAAAACAGAACAGAAATGGAAAAATATGTCATGCCTCAAATTACCTTTAATCAAGTGAATCACAAAATTGATCCATTCGATCAATGACAAAGAGGTGACGGTAACAAAAAACACGCTTCCAAATACCATTAACCAATCGAATTGCAAAATAGGTCCGTTTGATGAATGGCAAAGAGAAAGGGGTAAAACAGCTGCAACTAACAATTCACCGAACGAATCGAAAAATGTTGCCATTCATCAAAACAGAGAAAGAAAAGTAGAATGAGTCATGGCTCTAACTATTAGTGACCTATTGAATCCTCCAAACATGCTTTCAATCAATGATAGAAAAACGACGGAGCATGCGTCTTGCTTCCAAATGATGTTGGTTGACCGAATAACAAGAAGATTCACTATTCACCAGATGATAAGAGAGCTGGTACGGAAGAATTACTTATGCATTCAGCTGCCGTTGACTGAACGAGCCCAAAAACAAACACGCCTTATCAATAAAAGAAGGGAGATGGAAGCATGAGCTATAACTGAAACAGGCATTAAAGGAACGAATTTTAAGAGTATTTGTTCTATCAGTAATAAAAGAAAAGATGAAGTGTTGTTACAGCCAACATGAATCAGCTAATATAAATCCCAAATGGATCGGTTTGAATAGAAGTGAAGAGTGACAGAAGTATGAGTAAAACCTCCAATTTCCTTTGTTCCACATAATCATAAAATATCAAAAAAAGATCTGTTCGATCAATAACAGATATTTTACAGAGTCATGAGTCATGCCTCCAGTTGCCTTTAACCGAATGAGTTCCAAAATTCATGTTTCTAGTTGCCCTTGTCCAAACGAATCACAAAGTACGGATTTACGGAAAGTCACGGATTCAACTTTGTTTTCCGTGAGAGGGTTGTATATGTGGCATAAAAGTGCTTTAAAGTTTCAGTTTTTTCGCGTGACAATACAAGAACGCTAGTATTATTATTTAACTTTTAATTTATTTAGATTATAAAAATGAATGACTAAGGTTAAAATAGAATGTTTATACGTATCTGTTATATAATACATGAGAAAAAAAGTAAAGAAAATATTAGATTTTTAGAATTGATAACGCACATAGAGAACATGAAACTCAAAATTGCGACATCTGAAAACGGAAAGGATCAAAACATTTTACAAACAAAATTGTCAATGCAAAGACTTCGGGAGATGCAAATCGAAAAAAAGAAAAAATATATAACACATAGCGACTTTTTAAAATGAAAAGAAATGAAGTTTTAAAATTTCAAATGACATAATATGAAGGTAGCGGAATAAAATATAATGTTTGTCTGTTACGTAAGATCGCATAATTTAGTATATTTCAGTACATTTTTAAAATATACTAAAACATATAGTATAAACCAATAGTATATTTTTAAAAATTCATTTATTGGTAGCATTTTCATGTATGTTAGCTGAAAAACAATTTGGGATTTTAAAAATTTAATAGGAATTAAAATAGCTTTGAAAATATTTATGTTGTTCTTTCTTTTTCATTTAAAACTCTTAATTTGCATAAAATTTCTTAAAAACACCGTATTTTGGAACTGAGATTCGAAAAGAGAACAATTTGAGGAATCCGCAGAAGTCGCTGAGAATTCCTAGGAATAGAAAACACCGCAGGATTACCATTCCTAGCAACAAACATTTTCTAGAAAGATAATTATAAACAAGTAAAAAGTAATTTAAAAAAACCCGTCTGCGTAAACAGCGATCTAATTAATTATTTCTCATCAATGTGAAACTATTTTTCATATTACTTACCTATTTTTTTTTTTTTTTTTTTTACTTTTATTGATGACTTTTATGTTGTTTAATTGTTAGTTCCTATCTATAAACACTGTTTTGACGAGGCTAGAGTCGGTCGCAGTGATTCTGGAGATCCTACCTACATAACTTACATGTTGTGTAATCTTTAAATGGAGCTTCTGACTGTAAAATAATCAATGAAATATCGTCTTTATTTTGAAAGACCTATCCAATGATATGCCACTCGATATGGTGAGTAATTTTGTTTTCGTCTCTACCGCATTTTGTATTTTATGGCAGCCATTTTGAATTTATAAAAACAAAACCTAGCCTATAACCATCGGATGGTTAAGACGAATCGATAGAGACCTCACTCATTAAAATACATCCAGCCGTTGGGATGTTTCGAGGGTATAAAGAAATCCACATACCCAGTTACGCGTGAAACACATAACCCTTTTTGGCAGTCGGGTAATAACGACTAATTAGGAATACTATCTGCTTTCATCAATGACTTTAAAACATTATTTGGAATCTATCTACATTTTTAATAGAAAATTGAGTTTTCTATACTAATTCCCAAATTTCAGATAGTAGGAAAATTCTAGAACCACCAATTAGACTTAATATAAATTTTCATTTCCTTCATGTGATTAATTTCAAAGTTAGTAAATTACTTCATAAATATACGATTTTAGGAGTTCTTTCCAAATTGATATCCGGTATTTTTATCACTCACACATAATTGTAAGTCTCCAATCTCTTTAAAAAATCTAACAAACTGGTGCGAACAAATAAGGACAAAATAACTTATAACACCATAAAAAATAGAAAATGAACTAGGCTTTTGAAAGTTTTTTACACTTATTCTTCATTAATAAAGACGAGGTGCTACCATTTTTAAAATCGGAAGTAAGATGCTCATACAGATGACTTGCTCCGGTTTTCAAAGCGGTGGCAAGCGTTTTTTGCGCTTGACAAAGAAATGTAAAGTTCTTTCTAATGGCCTAGCGCATTTTCTTTTTTTATGTTGTTATTAAGAAGTTATTTTGCTTTTATACTTTTCTCTATGTTTATAAAATAAATTGTACGTGCCTGTCTATATGTCTGTTTTGGCGATAGTAGGGAAATCTGTCACGCGCAGATATCTTGAAACCCGTTTATTTACTTTTTATTTTTTACATTTTACGGTTAATCTAATTAATTCCACTTAGATAAATCGAGTAATTATTATTTTACACTCTCAGAAATACTTTCTCCAATTCACGGAAATTTTTCTTGCAGCAGTACTACCAGGATTTTCCCGTTAATCGACGAATATCCGTTTCTTTTTTCTGCGTTACAGTAGGTAAAATATATGTCAATTGAAAAAAATGTGAATAAAATAAAAGTTGCTGACCTAGGGTTCAAACCAGCCACCTTACTAGACCAATACACTAACCACTGGGCTACCGTTGTACAGTAGTGAAATAGTTTGAAGTAAATATATTTGCATCAGATGGGTATGTCGTGATTAATTTCTTCGAAAAGGTTGAATTTTGAAGTTTATTTCGGGAAGATTTCGTCTTTAAAGAGATTGTGGCTGGCTGGGGTTTTAATTCTTTTGTATTAAAATATGATAAACATATGAATTATAAATATTCTTACGTAGATTGCTAGATGTGAAATATGAATATTATATTTTTATGTGATATTTGTTTTATTAAAATCGATTTCTTCTATTTAATATTTAACCTAAAATATCTATTTTAAATGCAAATATTTTTTTATAACTTTAAACAATAAATTGTGAATGCTTTTAAATCAATGAGAAATAAATCATTATTTATTTTTTAATTCGAAAACGTTTATTTTCTCTGTTGTTAGGTTTTTTTTTAAATTAAATTAGAAATCTTAAATTATAGAATTTTTCGTTTTTCGTTTTTAAAATGAATTCAAATTTTACTATTAATAGAGTCAATACGCATGCGCGCTAGGAATGAACGGAATATCTCCTTCTTTTCCAGACTTCCAGGATGAATTCACGGATAAAAAATGTTTTCTTGAATTATGAAAATTATATGTGATGAGAAAATGAGGAATAATTTAGTGTATATAGACGAGTGTTTCTAACAGTATACAGTACTAGAACAATTATGTTTATGTGTTTATGTGCGTCCCAGTAAAAATAATTTTTATTGAAAGGTCTGCTTACGAAAAATTAAAATACTTACTATATTCTCTTTCATTATCTCTTTCTATCAACTATTATGATTCAAAAGCTTAAATATCTCATAGAAATTATGTTTCTTATCGTGATAAGAATCAATATTTATAAAATAAAAAATAAAAAACTGTAATTACTACTTTCCACGTAAGGTTCCCCGTTTAAACAAATCAACTGCCGTAAACATAAATCTTATAAGAAACAACCATCTAAATGTTTATTTGATGAATTACTTCGTGTATGGAATATCTGACAAAGATTGTCAGGCTTAATTAAAACTAATTTTAAAAGTTTATCAGACTCACAAATTATATTACATATGATCAATGCTATACAATTAGTTCATTCGGTGCATTATTAAAATGAAAATTTGTATTCATTTTTAATTATTCGAAATAACAGAAAAGACAAGTTTTAATTTCAAAAAGATGTCACTGTAAATTATATGACCTTTATAAAATTTATACATATGTGTTGATTTTAATTAAAATGATTTTATTTTAACTTTCGGTCTTATCATAAAAATTTCAGTTATATTTAGAAAGGTATGGCTGGGATTTTTGACATGATTTATTTGTGAAACAGAAATGATTAATTTATAATAAAAATAATGCAACTGCCAAATTCGAGCGTCATATTAATCCGTTGAGAAATTTTGCACAGAAAATGCTATGTCTCTATCTTCTAATCTTCTCAAAACAACTTTAATTTGGAAATAGTTTTAAAACACGATTCTTAAATATGTAATAAACTTAAAAAGATTTTGATAGAAACTAAGCAGCGTATTAATAAGTTTATGTTACACTTACGAAATAAATACTTGATTTTAAAGTGTCTAGACTGTCAATACAGACACAAAATAGTGTTTGTTTTTTAATAAACTAAGTTTCAAGTTTAGGAGTTGTTTAAATATTACAACTATTTCAAATGTAAGGAATTATTTGCAAAGAATATTTTAACTTTCTAGTTTCTAATGCATACACCTGAGTGCGACTCTTTTCTGCTTCGTAATTCTTGAAAAACTGTTACAGGTAAACATATGTTGGCCTTTTGCAAAAACTATTAAGCTAATATATTTATATCTAATCAACACTTTCTGTTATGGCTTTCCAAAAATTTTTGTGCTTTTAGAACCGGCCCATTTGACATACACCGGAGTGGATAATTCTTTGGGGCCTATAACAACTATGGTTGTTTCCTCGAAAGATCCATATTACATACAATAATATATATTAGAAACAGGGCATAACAATTTATATTCTTTCCATTTACATATATATTCTTTTTTTTCTGTATACAACGAGAGAACTTTGATACAGCGGAACCATTTGGCGAACACATTTACATTCGTGCCTCACCGGGAATCGAACACGGACCCTCAGACCCACAGTGGCCTTCGCTACCAAACAGCCACTGATCGGTGATCTTCGTAATTCAAAGTTATTAAATTTTACGTTTAACGTGACTTCAATATTGTAAGCACTGATTATTTTTCACAATTTATAGTTACTACATTATTTTAAGAAGTATTGCGTAGAAACATTTAATGAAATATTGCTCCTGTGTCCAATGCATACTACAATGTGTATTATGCATTATATGTGTAGTAAGAAATGTATTATAACAAATAATGAAAAACTAAATCAAGAAATTATAATTGTATTCATTTGTTTCATATAAAGCAGTGTTTCCCAAAGTCCATACACAGGCAATTCCATATTTGTCATTAACATATATCATGCCAGTTAATATTTGTGTATTTTTGGTAGAAAATAATGTTGTAGACTAAAAATAAAAGCAATACGTGAAGATTTAAAAAATATATATATATTTTTTTTTAATTCCACTTTAAAACGTTATCAGTTAAAAGTTAAAAATACACATTAACCAGAATAATTGTCTGAAATAATCGCTATAGTTTTTGTATAAATTTATATTATACTAGAAAACCCTGCGGCTTTGCTCGCGTGATATTTGAAATATGTCAAGTGATATTTATATGTCTAATTTTTTTTAAAAGGTACTAACTAAATTTTTATTTTATTAAAATGTAATATTTTATTTTATTAAAAGGTACTTATTACTTTTTGGAATAAATCAAAAATTACTATTTAAAACACAGTTTGACTAAACATCATTATTACACTGCATTAGGGAGAAATGAGACTTAAATTAATAAAACTAAATAAAACTAAAAAAATGATAATTTAGAAAATATTTTGAAACTTTTATGCTCAAATAATACGGTCATTTCAGTATTTATTTGAAGTTTTGAATTTTTTAGAAACCATATTCTTACATCTTAAAATTAACTATCATGCCAAATTCCAAGTCTTACCACCTCTCTCAACATAAAGGACTATGTCGAAATAGGAACTGTCACCATTAATTTGCCAACATTAATTTTGAAATCGGTTTGTTATTTCCTAATATTCCACAGAAACGTAATTTAGAAAGCTTTTAAAGGCCTTTTTTAGAACGTTTGTTGTTCCTGTAAACCCCAGGTGGTAGAATCATTAGCATAAAATATAGTCTGTGTACGATCAGAGACTGATTCGCAACTATTACTTTTATAATCTGTTTATATTCCCTGAAATTGCATAGAAATAGTAATTTAGGACTTTTTTAGAATGCTTTTCACACCTCCATTTCGCTTCACCCCTTTTTAATTCGAATAGTTTGTCGACAGTCCTTCGAGGACATTTATATTTTATAAGTAACTACCATGCCATATTTAAAATGTCTAGCCTTTTCGGTATCACAGAAATCGCAGTTTAGAAAGTTATTTGCTCCTGCAACCCTCTGGTAGTAGTGGCACAGAAATAAAATATAGCTTATGTTTGAGCAGGTTCTATCGCCAACAATTTGTCACCATTATTTTTTAAATCGGTTTGGTATTTGATAAGATTGTATAAAAATTGTAATTTAGAACGCTTTTCGCTCACTTAATCTTTTTTAAATTTGGAATCTTCTTTTGACTGTTTTTAGAAAGCAGTTGCATTTTCTAAGTAAATACCATGCCATATTTCAAAGTGTTAGACCCCTCAGTTGTGCAAAAAACGCAAATTAGAACCTGTTTTGCTCTTTCAACCCCAAGATTGTAGTGACAACGACATAAAATATAGCTTAGGTTGGAGCAGGGACTGTCACCATTAAATTGCAACCATTACTTTTGAAATAGCTTTGGTATTTCCTGAGATTGAGTAAAAAGCGCAATTTATAACGTTTTTAGAACGCTTTTCGCGCATTTTCACCCCTTTTTAAATTTCTAATTCTTTCGAAACTGGTCTTTTAAGATCATTTATATCTAATAAATATGTACCTTGGCTAATTTCAAGTTGCTAGCCCCTACCGATCACAAAAATCAAAATTTAAAACGTTTTTTTTTTTTTTTTTTTTTTTTTTTTTTTTTTTTTTTTTTTTTTGCCCCTGCAACCTCTAGGTGATAGGAAGAACCGACATGAAATATGTTAGAGCATAGCTATGTAGCGTATATGTTAGAGCAGACGCTGTCAGCATCAATTTCCTACCATTAAATTTAAAAGCAGTTTGATTCTTTCTGAGATATTGCTGAGAAATCGGCATTTAGAACGTTTTTCGCGATTTTCACCCCTTTTAAATTTCTAATTTTTAAAGAAATGTTCTTAGAGATCATTTATATCTAATAAATATATACCATGCAAAATTTCATGACTCTAGGTTCTTCCATAATTCAATAATCGCATTTTTAGAACTGTTTTTTTTGCTCCTGTATCTCCTCTGGGGTAGTGGAAACATATATAAAACATAGCCTATCTTGGAGCAAGAGCTGTCACCATCATTTTTACACAATTATATTTGAAATCGATTCATTACTTGCTGAGTTGCATAGCAATCGCATTTAGAGCGTTTTTTACTACGCTTTTTGCGCATTTTGACCCCCTTTTAAATTTTTATTTTTGTAGTGAATGTCCTTAGAGATCCCTGATATCTTATAACTAACTACCAATACAAATTTCATGATTCTAAGCCATTCCGTAATGCAAAACTGCAATTTAGAACGTTTTTTTCTCCTGCACCCCCTCTGGGGCAGTGATACCGACATAAAACATAGCCTATGTTGGATCAAGGCTTGTCACCATCATTTTGACGCCATTATTTTTTAAATCGGTTTGGTATTTTCTAAGATTGTGTAGAAACCACCATTTAGAACGATTTTTACAACGCTTTTCACGCATTTTCACCCCTTTTAAATTTCGAATTGCTTAAGAACTGTTCTCAGAAAACCTTTATATCTGATAAGTAGCTAATAATTTAAATTTCATATTTCTAGGCTCTTCAATAACGCAAAAATCGCATTTTAGAACGTTTTTTGCTCCTCTACCCCCTTTGGGGTAGTGGCACTGACAAAAAACATAGCCTATGTTCTAAGTTGGACTAACACCCTCAGTTTGATACTATTACTTTTGAAATCGGTTCAGTAGCTCCAGACATTACCCTTAAAATACAAAAATTTTTACTTCTTTATAATATTAATATAGATAATACGAACTAAAATAACTTCGTAAAACACCATCAAAGCCATTTAAGGTTTTGAAGGTGTTTTAAGAAGTTATTTTAGTTCGTATTGATTCACTTCAACTTTTTTCTTTATATTATATAAGGTGTATATTATTTATGTTCATTCAACAATATACCACGTATAGAAACATTTATTCATAAAGCTACTTAAGGGTATACTAAAATTTGCATTTAAATTAAAAATATTTGAAATACCTATAAGAAGTATTATCATTATAAAATTCATAAATTCTCAAACGAGCACCACGAAGGGACTGGGTTATCAGTAAATTTCTGATGGCTATGGTGAAGGACATACACATTATATGGCTAAACAATATGGCAACATATAAATTTTTAAACTAAAGAGCACTTCCGGCCTGTACCAGGAGGAAAGGGCAACTTTCCTATTCCTTTTTTTTTAAGAATTCAGTTAAATTTAATTGAAAGTGGGTAAGCTGAAATGCGTAGAATCGATGATAGAAGATTACCACTTTTCGTCAATACGGAATTTGAATGGAATTTTTGAGAAAATAGTAAACAATCTCCAAGGGTTCTTGATTTATGGCTATTTTTGTCGTCAAGTTTAATGGCAAGACGCCAAGCATTAGCAGAAAAATTTGACACACGAAACGGACAACGTTACGTATATTCGTGTGTGAGCGCATGGGAGTTGCTAATATGGCATCAATACTAATTTTTTTCTGTTAAATATAACTATGTAGTTTTAAGAGTATGATTGTTCGAACAATAATTGGAAGAGTGTAATTAAATTTTCCAGAAACTACGTTCGCTAAGACAAAAATGTATAGTGAACATAATTATGGAATAATCCCTCACTTTTGAATCTGCTGCCTTCTCTCAAAATTCAGTAACCCTAGAACTTCAAACTACTATATCTTACTCACGTTTTGCGGTAGAATCAAAGTAAAAAAAAATCTCTGAAATTCTTAGAAAAAGGTTTAATGACTAATATATAATGAAGTTTTGTATTTCTGCCATATTTTTTCAAGTTTGCAATCTTTAATTGACTGCCATTTTTAATCAAAATGGTGGATCAAGATAGGTTACGAACTGGGTCAGCTCTCTATATATGCTCAATCTAATCCAAATTGGTTTATAAATACGAGTGCTTTCTCATAGCAAATATCATATAAATATGTATATAAAAATTTGCGTGGAAGGTGATTTTGGCAAGCATCTGGGCATTACGAACGATGAATATGCACCAAACTTTTTCGGAAATGATTTCCTCCGAATGGCTGCAATAGGTACTTTAATAGAGCTTGCAATGTGGGTACACACTTCAGTTATCTGGCGATAGCGGGGACGGAAAAATCTGCTATCAGAGAAGTGTATTGTGCTGGGTATAAAAATTGATATTTAAGATTGATAAACATGGGAAACCAGAAAATTTTCTGCGCGTTATGATACTCATAGAGAGATCTTAAAGAAACCTACTCTAAATGAAGTAGTAAACTAATTTAGAAAATATACCTATGCTTTCAAATTTATTGTCAAATCTGAGAGTCTCTTAATGAAATTTTGTAAAGATAAAAAATTATGACCATATACAACTTTTGTTTCAGTCTGATGTAAGTTTCAAAGAGCAACAAAACTTTTCTGGATATAAAGAAAAAGAAGTATGATTTTACTGCATTTATAGAGTTATGTTAAATGTATAAATGAGACAATTGTTTTTATCTTTTATGTAAACTATTAACTTATTAAAGCCCTCTTCACTGTTAATGCCCCTTTAGGTTTCTCCCATTTAAATATGAATTAACATTTTAGATACTAAAAGAGCGTATTATATAGTGATGAGGATGTTATGATGTTACAGGATCTTATGTAAGGTATGACATAAAAATGTAGAGGACCACTGATTTAGAGGCTTAATAACTAAAAAAAGTGTAAAAGGGAAATTACTCAGTTTTTCTGTGGCAACGGAAGGGTCAAACAAAATCACTTTTTTGTGCACATACCAAATTGATATTTGATATTTAAATACTATCCAGATAGGCTAATAACCATAGGTGTATTTAAAAAATATTTTTACATTGATAAAGTATTTATTTTAAGATTTTCTGTTACTGAAAAGGAAAAGCAAGTATTTCACAAAAAATGATAAAAAATAAAAAATATCGCTAATAAATTTTTTTAGAAATGTAAGGTATTGCTGTGGGATGAGGAACGAACACGGTATTAATATGTATAAATATAAAACACTAAGACGACTTCAATAATCTGGATTAATACTCGTGTACCAAAGATAAATCCTGTCGCGAATATTGAGAAGGAAAAGGAGAGAAAGCAGTTCTACAATTTAAAAAAAAAAGCTTTCATGAGATGTAGATGATTTTAAAAGTGCATTTGTTTAGAGCATCTATTGTATGTGTATATGGTGATGACGATATATGGCGAATGAAACAAAATACACATGACAAGGAATGCATGAAATTTGCAGCCAGAGAAGTAGTATGGGCGTGCAGGAATACAAATGATCCTGAAAGGCTATCTATTCCTTACGGATGTATTAAATCTGAGTATAAAAACTATTTCAGACGTTCATGACACAATTTTATTTTTCATGATGATGTAGAAATTTCTCACAGGTGTTTATCCCCAAAGAACAAAATTAATTAACAACTAATTAATGTAATTTTATTTCCAGCTAATACACATGATTTAAACCCAACCTAATAGAGTATTTGTGTGTAGTAAAGAAGATTATTTTAACGTTGTAAATGCTATTATAATATTTTTTACAAGACTAAATAATAAGTTAAATTTGTAGAATTTCCGTTAAATGTTATTCTAAAATATTGTACAAGCGATCCACGTTCTTACAATATGATGTTTTAACCAATATTACATAAAATAGCTTTTTTAGTCAATTAATCTAACTTTTAACACGTAGCTGTATATATATGTATATATATATATATATATATGCGTGTGTGTATGTTAGTATGTATGTATGTATAGTGTATGTGTGTGTGTGATGTAATGATTTTACTAAGTTGTTTAATTTAAGTTAATTAAGTTATTTAAGTTGTTTTATTTAAGTTATAGAATTCCGTTGTTTCCTTTGTAAATGTCATTTACTAGAAGAAAGTAATAATCCCTTACAGCTTTCGATTCCTGGCTGAATGAAATCAAATATTATATTACAGAATCCTCTTTAAAAGACAAAAATACAGTCATATATTTTAGAGCGAACAGCTTTAATAAATTATTTCAGTTTATAATTGAAAATAACTAAGAGGTATAATTTCAACAAAAAAGAAATTAAAAGGGAAAACTGTTTCTGTAATAGCGCACGGCAATCCTGTGTGTCGAACATACTTTTGAAAAAAATGTTTGTTATTCCCGTAATATTTAACTGCAAATATCCCAGATATTTGCCGTAAAAATACAGCATATCAAACTTATTATTAACGCAGATAAAAAAAATCCAAGATTCCAACAATAACATACATATTTCCATGGAATGACTTGACGAACTACCACAATTTTTCCAGATCATAACACTAGCAAAAATTTGAGCTACGAGAACATGCATAATGTTTTATGCTACTGCACACATGCATGCGGAAAAAAGTCTAAATCCAGAGTAAACTGGATTCTCTGCCAATCAGCTCAAAGACACTAAGTAACCATTAAGTATTAAAAAAATGTATAAATAAGCATGTACAAGGCATAGAATGGTCTCGGGAAAAAAAGGCTTATAAAAAAAGAGTTTTTGGAAAGTTATGATTATATTACGGGAAAGATAAGATACTAGGCGTAAACGGGATTTTTATATGTGGAATAATATGTCGGAGAATCTATATTAAATGTGGGGAAAACATATATTATATCTCTATATAAATATTGCAAACATTTATATAAAAATTGCAAATATCTACATAAATTTGCAGAGGTTATTAATATCCATTTCTAATGTTATGTAAAGCTGACTTATAGAATGGTATATGTATCAGGATATGTAATTAATATGCATTGAATAAGTGTAAGTAAGTATCATTAATCCACACTCCTCGACTGGAGTTTCACAAAAGTTTCGCAGGATTCGATGATAAAGGTTTCTGCTACTCATATTCTACTACAAAGCAAAGAAAGATTACTTTATATGTGTAATATAAAGAGACTGTGTTTTCTAGAATTAATTTTAATTCCCCATTACCTTATCACAAAACATGTATTTTGTCATATATGATAATTTCTTTATCATATATGATGAGTTTAAGAAATCATTTGTATCAATGAAAATAACCTGTAATAACAGAACGAAAAACACACGCATAAAACTAATGCCATAATCTTAATACTTTTGGAATAACGTCGTTTTCCGTGAAATTAAAAAGTCATTAAAGTTGCATTTATATAGTTCATAAATATGCACCACTCTTTTCAAAGAAAGCTCTTCCATAATAACACTAATGAGGTATCAAATTAGAGATTTGAATACGGGATGTTATACGTAAATAATGTATAATTCATATTTTCTAGTTCATTATGGCTAACCGTTAAACAACGCGTCTATCTTCATAG
This sequence comes from Maratus speciosus, assembly GCA_963932465.1. Classification (NCBI taxonomy): domain Eukaryota; kingdom Metazoa; phylum Arthropoda; class Arachnida; order Araneae; family Salticidae; genus Maratus; species Maratus speciosus. The sequence continues at coordinate 414,102,848 of OZ010790.1, read as the reverse complement.
CACACACTTCAATAAGAATATTTTAGGGAATGACAGCACTTGCTAATTTACACACAAAACAGGTAACACTCATACATCTCATGATTTCTATGGGGTTTTTTTTGTAGTTTTGTCAATATTTATAGCAAAAATTGATCGTGCGATAAGAAATAATAATTACAGAAAAATATATGTGTTGAGCGATTTCACATGCAAAACAGAATACAGTTATAAGTATAAATGGACCATTCGATAAGAAAGAATAATAAAAACTGCAACAGGCCTGTCAATTTAAAACTAAAATACAATAGAGCGTCGATTATCGGAACTCCAATTAACCGAACTTCCATTTATCCGAACAGCCTATTTCACTCAAAAAATTTTTAAACCGAACTTCCAGTTACCCGAATAGCCTATTCCCCCCCCCCTTTTTTTTTTTTTTTTTTTTTTTTTTTTTTCACCGAACTCCCAATTATCCATTGGATTGGAATAAAATTTTAGATAAAGAAAAAACTGGTAGTTGGCAGAAAATGTGGAATGTAAAACAATAAAAGAGATGGGAAGAATCCTAAGCTATGAAGAAAATTAAATTAACGAGGAGTTAAATAGTGAAATACATGACCATGGGTACCAGATTTTAAATGATGATGAGATTGTAGATGAGATTCATGATGAAAAAGACATTGAAGAAAATGAAAACGAATGCTCTGTAAATAACCCAGGCCCATCACATAACGAAGTCTTTGAATGTTTGGAAACAGCTATGAAATAGCCCGAACGGCAGGAGAAAGTTGATCCTGTTCAACTAACGAGGAATTAGAGATATGGCAGCATTGAAAAGAATGTCTTCTTTGAAGAAAGCAACAATCAATAGCTTTTTTCTTAAATTATAATCTCCGGAGTTCAGAAAATGATAAAAAGAAATTTTTTATGATAAAAATATAAAGAGATTAAAAAGACCAAAAAAAAAAAAAAACATCCTTGCAGTAAATGGTGCTGTCAGTCCTAAACTTATATAACATGTGCAGGTTTTATTGTAGTCAGAAATATTCCTTTAATTGTCTGTCCATTTATCCGAACTTTTGCTTATCCGAGCTAGAGCAGGTCCAGCTTGTTCGAATAATCAGCGCTCTACTGTATGTAGATTATGTTTGCTTTCATATTCCCAAAGCTTTTGTATTTTGTATTTTTTTTTCAATGCCAGACGATCGGATTATTGTTTAGCTACTAAGAAACCATAAAACATGGATATAAAACATACTATAAAACATATTGCCTTCGCTATTTTTGGAAAAAAATATAAATTAAAATCATCTGGCTTACATTTGATTTAATTTATTTAATTTTATGATTTTGCTAAGTTGTTACTTATTGTATTTTCTAGTTTAAAACTTTTTCTGTTTTTTTATTTATCTTCCTTACCCAAAGATCATTTTTTAGATTAACTGCTCTATAAACAAAGTACTAAAATCCGCCACTAGCTTCCAACAAATATGTTGTTGAAAAAAGGACACATGTGAAAAAGCCCAAATCACCGAATTAAGGTAAGATAAAAATTTATTTTAAAATATGATTAGTTGATAGGATATACACTAGTGGACAAAACTTAAGGAACAGTCACAAAATGCCAATTTTCAAGGGATAATTTTCACGCGAATACTCAAAAGGAAGTAATATAATTCAAATAATTAATATCCCTGCAGAACAGCTAGTCCATATCCCATTCAGGTCACACATGGTCACAAGAGTCACACTCCTACGGCGAAACAAAAAAAAGGAAATCCCATACGTCTCTTTTATGAGTCTCAAATGACTACTATATGTGACTCCACTGTCAGGTCACTGTGACTGCTGCTTTGTGGCGAGTCACCAAGTGACTTTACAATGTCGTTTCATTGAGACTCTCATGTAACTGTCATTTGGAGACTCAATTTCAAAATCATTGTGAACGTTGCATTATGATAAATCACCAAATAATGTCACATTAAAGTCAAATGGTGACTTTCTGTCACATGACTTTGTCAATTGGTGACAGAGACCCTACTGTAAAGTCACCACTGTGAAAAGTGGTGAAAAGTTACCATGTGACTTTAATGTGACATTATTTGGTGATTTATCATAATGCAACGTTCACAATGACTATGAAATTAAGTCTCTAGATGAGAGTCACACGAGAGTCTCAATGAAACGACATTGTAAAGTCACCTGGTGATGCTTCCCAAAGCAGGTACAGTGACCTCTCAGTGGAGTCACATATAGTAGTAATTTGAGACTCATAAAAGAGACGTATGGAATCTCCTATTTTTTGTTTCGCCGTAGTGATTGTCACTTTTGTGACCATGTGTGACCTGAATAAGATGTTATATGGGCTATCTGTTCTACAGGAATAGTAATTATTCGAATTATATTATTTCTCTTGAGTATTTGCGTGAAAATTATCGCTTGAAAATTGGCATTTTGTGACTCGTTCTTAAGTTTTGCCCATAAGCGTATATACAGACGAACCTCGCTATAGTTAACCCGGGATATAGTGAACACTCGGATGTAGTGAACCTTTTTAAGTGGTCCCGTTCGAACTCCCATCTAACTAATGTTATTTTATACGCTTACAGTGGACAGCTGAGAATTTGGTGGTTCGTTTATAGTGGACTCAAATTTTATTTCCCCAGATTACTTTTCACTTCTCCAATTTTACACTTGCACTAATTTTGACTGCAAATGATGGCATTCTTTTACATTGTGTCAAATTTCACTCGATCACGCTCATCGCCTTAAACTAGGGTGAACAACTTGTTAAACAGCAAGCGTCTCTTCTTCCCCCTGTTCCAGGAACAAACCTCTCTCCTTCGCCCCTCCCTAATTCGATGTGTATACGCCTGGTGTTTACTTGCTAACTCCTTTCTCTGCCTCTCGGTATAATCGGAACAGTCTAAGAATATCCCGCGATTTTTGCTTCATTATTCTAATTGATTTGAGATAAGAAGACTTTTTTTCAAGAGTAGCTAAAATTTCGTGAAAATGGCGAATTCTGTAAAAAGGAAAGCATTTTCGATTGAGGATAACATTAAAATCATTAAAATATAGAAGATGGAACCAATGAATCGGTACCGTGCAAGGAATTTTCCTTGTCTCAAAATCTACAGTTTCAAACATATGGAAAAATCGCAGTGCCACTCTTGTTGCTGCACACGAAAAAAAATTGGATTCTTCGAGGAAACTAGGGGCTGAAAGGAAAAACACGCAATAAACACTGTTAAAATGGTGAGCCATTCAGCGGGATAGAAATCTTCCTGTGACCGGACCCATACTTCAAATTACAGCGATGAGTTTGCCTACAGGGGATGATGGCATTGTTTCTGAAGTTAGACAAAAGAACGATGCTGGAGAAGATTTAGAATGGATTCTTGTTGAAGAAGAACTTGAAATTTCGATTCCTCCTATCTCGGAAGTGAAATCGTCAGCGAATATTTAGAACATATTTTTTTCTACAGAAAATGTGGACTAGAAAATATTGGATTCTTTACTAATTGTTCATAAGAAAAATGATGACACTACATAAAATGTAATTGCATTCAATAAAAAATCACTTCTTTCTTCAAAAGAATGCAAAAATAAAATCATATTTTAGTAAGCAACTATTTTTCTTTTAATATTTGATTTATTATCTATTTAATTAGTTAATAATTTGTAAGCAAATTAAGTATTATTGCAATCACAATTTTAACAATACTATGTCATATTCTAAAAAATATTTTGTTAAAGAATTTGGATATAGTGAACCATCGGTTATAGTGGACATATTTCTGGGTCCGCAGACGGTTCACCATAGTAGGGTTCGACTGTATATATGTTATTCATTTAAAAAAAATGTTAATCCAACATCAATTGTTTTTGTGTTTTTGACAATTTTTATAAGATTACTCAAGAACTACTAGCGAAATAAGCTGTAATTTTGGATTTTCACATTTAAATATTCTGGTTACGATTTTCTGTTAAAATGCGTGTAGATTACAATATATATATATATATATATATATATATATATATATATATATATATATATATATATATATATATATATATATATATATATATCCGTTAAATATTAATTGAAAAATACATAAATTATAAAACTGATGTTCCAAATGTATTGTAAACTATATGAATTTTTAAATAAATTAATTTCCAGAGTGATTAAATATGCCAAAATAAAATTAGAATTCATCCCGCTTTAATTTATATGTTATGCTAACAAAAAGAAACCATATCCTAGTTAGTTTTAAAACATTTAAAGGTACTCGATATAAAAAAGAACAATTCTGTAAATAACGCGTATAATAAAGTTGGTGATGTTTGTCATGTTTAAATGTTGTCATAATGTTGGTCATGTTTCAATAAATCAAAGTCATTACAGATAATAGAAATTCGTAAATTGTTAATAAATTATTAATTTTTTATTGAATTTTTTTAAGTTTACAAATTTACAATTTTTTCTTCTTTTACAGTTTTGGTGTTTCGGAACAGTTTTTTTTTTGTCTCATACTCAGGTTATTTTATTCTACGAAACGAAATACTGGACTTTTGATACAAAGATTAGATGAGTAGAAAAATAATAATTGTGTGTATATGAAATAAACTTCTGAAATTCGCATATGTTTTTTTTTTTTTTTTTTTTTTTTTTTTTGTAAACCAAAAAATTAAATCTATCAAAAATAGGTGCTTCGTTATTTTTCATAGATTGTGAAGATTATACAACATATAACGAAGAGAACAATATAACCAATTTTAGACAATGTGCACAATCATTGTGGAAGCATTAGCATTTAGATTACATAGATAATACTAAAAATACGAACTCAGAAAATGAACTTCAATATTACATTTTGGAAAGAAATATATAACACTTCAACTACATTTATTAACCATATCTCCTTTACTGTTCATAAGATCGTCAACAAATTTGTGTACGAATATTCTGGAGACGAAAAGTTTCATTTTTGGATAAAAATCTCAAATTCTACATTTTTGCCATTTTTTGTGAAAATATGAATTGACCATTAAAAAGTAATTTAATGTTCGATTGATAAATTCTTAAATATGCATAATTTCTAAATTACTTCGTATTATATCTCCCCGTTTGATATCCGAAATCAAAATACAGCATATGTTCCAGTTATGCTGTCAAAATTGGATGTTAGCATTTAAATTTTCGAAATTTAGTACGATTTCAGAATGAAATATGTGTCCTCTAAGCTTATGTTTTCAACTTAAATTGAAAAACGTTATAAATGCCAATCGAATGGCTATTTTTGTTTTTCTCTGCGATAATTTGGGGATAAAATTGTTTGAGGTGTAAAAGTTTTTTGGAGCAAACTGTAGATTTATATACATACATATATTTGTTTACCAAAAACTTAATATTTTAGAGCTTCTAATACAGTTATTTTTACGTTTAACGGTATCATTTCATACTAAATCGAGAATGCTTTAAAGTTTTATAATTGACATTTTCAGCTCTCTTCAGGGTCATTCCATGTCAATTCAAGCAATTTTTTTATGGTTTGTAGTCCGACAGACATGGATTTGAGTGAAACATTGTGTGCATACTAATTCTATCTTGATATGGATCCATCAGAAATTTTTCATTCCTAGACCTCATAGTTCGTGAGATATGTGTGGTCAAATTTTTGCATTTTTCTCAAATCGCATGATTCTGAGTCTGTATTTTTAGACTGCGGTTCCATTTTCAAAAAATTGTTTCTCTGGATCTAAAATAAAAATCATCTTTAAAATATCACTGTAAATACATCAAAATATGCATATTTTAAATTAAAAAAATATTTCAAAAATTAATTTTAAATATTTAGAGCCAAAAAATTAAACCAAAGTTGAAAGTTATTGTTATTTTCCCAAATTTTTGTGACTTTCCGAAAAAGGCTCCACACAGAAAGGCAAATAAATTTATATATATATATATATATTTTTTTAAATAACAATTTACACTTTGGGCTTTCTAGTTATGAAATAAAAATGATGTATTTCTCATGACTTATGCAAAAATTTTGCCCTGTTTCGGGAAACTGTACCAATAAAGAAAAAAAAAATCTGCCTAATTTTAACTGTGGTACCTAAATAACTACTGTGGTTCATATGACTTGTTGAATACATTATTCAATGTTTCTTTCTCCCTTTTTTTTGCAAAGTAAAGTTTTTGCTTTGTCTTTTTTCTTCTGCGGAAAACGGGAAAAAAAATCTATGACTGCAGTCTACTCCCCCCCCCCCCCCCCCACACACACAAACACCGTTAAATATTGTGTATTATCATTATGTTTCATTTATTTATTCATTCATATATTTTCTTTTATTATAAGCATTTTTTAAATTTAAACATTCATTTAATTTTACAATATATAACTGTAAACAAAAATCTTTTGTTGGTATAGAATAAGAGAATACAAAAATGATTTTTGACCAATCATATTTCCAATATATTTTGTCTGTGTGTGCGTGTTTTAATTAAAATACTTTATTTGTATTTAACATTTTTTTTTTAAAACTTCCTATTTTATTATCTAGATACAAAAGGTAATGGAATCGGAAGTGTCTCATTTGAGATATGGACTTCTCAAATTAGGACTGAATTAAATAATTCTTTTTGGGGATATTCCTAAGATGAATAAATTAGTGAATATTTAAGTAACAGTGAAACAACTGTAGCCTATGTATGACATCCTAATAGGTAATTAACTGCTACAGTGACAAAAAAAATGTTTAGCAGTTGGAACTTGTTAATGTAACAACTGAATGCATCGCTACAGGCCGTAAGACCTATTTTTAACCCTTAAATACCTGATTTTTCAAAAATCAATGTAATAATGCTTTTCGGCTTTCATTTTTATTTTTTAAATAAATCAGGGAAAAATACTTTAAAAAACACATTTTGTTTTAAGTATAGTTTACTGCTAAAAAACAGTTTGTTACTAATCGGCGATACCGGTCTTTAATCGAAAAAAATAATTTTCCTTGATAAAATTCTATGATATTAAAGACGCAAGAATTTTAGGGAGTATAATAAGAAATAAATTTTACTTGCTTACTGCAGAACAAAATAGGGTATTTTGGAAGCTTACAAACAAAACAAAAAGAACACGTAGCAACAATTGAAAGAAATAAATCTATCTTTATTCTTAAACAGCAAAGTGTTGCCATCTACATGTTAAAAATCGATTTAATAATATTTTCAGAATGTATTTTATTGACAACATCAGGCATTATAGCATCAATATTATTCTAATAGTATTTTAGAAGCCTAAATTGGGTATGTTGCTGAAAAGCAACACTCGGCATTTAAGGGTTCGGTCAAGTAATGATGAATGTATAGATTTCTGATTTTTAATACTACAACTCTGCACAAAAAGCTTTAATCGCAAAAAGTTCTACTAGAAACTAGAGCATTTCCTTTCAATAAATAAGGTATCTTGCATCGTGAGCAATAAGATGAAAAACTTGATGATTTGATCGTTTTCTGCGATGATTTGATTGTTTTCTGGGAAAGCTACTAATTGTTTAACAGTCTTTAGCTCTATAATGAACATATTAAGCTTTCCCTCTCGAAATAGGTGAGCTTTTGTAGCTCTGTACAAATTTAGAGTCAGAAAAGACATCTTTTTGTTATCAATTACAATAGCAACTTAAAACAGCAGTATCAAAAAATTGTTTGAACAAATATTGTAGCGCTTAAAATCCTGAGTAAAATGAGTATCTACACTTAATATTTTTATTGAACATTAAGATGACAACTCTACTTCAACATTTTTCCTAGATCGTGAATAAAAAGTTTGAATCCAGAAAAGACCAAGTTATGTGCATCCTGCTTCAAATTTTTATATAAATGTTTTTTTTTTTTTTTTTTTTTTTTTTTTTTTTTTTTTTTTACATTTATTCAGGGCCTTGATGATGTTCTTGTAATTTTATTAGGACATTATTTTAATATTTTTAAGATTATGGTTCAATATCTTGATTATAGGCTAGAAGTGGAGACTTTTTTATATTCACTCTCACCACAATTTTGGGGACGACATACGTCCCAATATCCATAATCAAACGTTTCAGAGAGAAAAAGGTCACGTGAAAACTTGATAAATGTTTGAGAGGGAGATGAAAAATAACAACATTCCTGTTCACTTATTTAACATAATATCTGAAGTAATGACAATGCTAATTTAGCAGTTAATGATTTCTATAGATATTTGGTTGACGTTTTCAAACAAACTATTCCTCTGAGGTCTTTTAATAATAAATTCCCCTTTTGGTATAATACTGAAACTATCAATTTGATTAAATATAAAAATAAAGTTAGTAACTTGGCATTATATAGTGGGAATCCGATTGTTTTCGATGAATTCAGATATTTGAGATCTTCTGTTAAGCTCAGTATTAGTAAAGATTATGCTTCTTATCTACAGACTACGGAAAATAATCTGATTTCTGACCCTAAAAAGTTTTGGTCCTATTTTAATAAGTATAACTCATTGCCTAATTGTATCTACTACAATAATAAATCTTATGATGGTGATGATAATATTGCTAATGCTTTTGCGTCCTATTTTAGTTCTGTTTATAAATCTAGCACATATTATGACAGAAATATTGCTAACCTTGACAGCTGTTTGGGCGACGTTATTAAAATTGAAAATGTTACTTATATGGATGTGGTTTTGGCAATTAAGAAGTTCAAATCTACTTTGACAGTTGGGGTAGATAATGTCCCTTCGTTTATAGTTAAAGGTTGCGCTGATGCGTTGATTTATCCTCTTCTTATTTTATTTAATCTTTCTGTGAAAACTGGTGCATTTCCTGATGTTTGGAAACAAACCAAAATTTTCCGTTTTTTTAAAAAGGGTGATTCTAAGGATTGTAAAAATTATCGTCCAATTGCTATTCTGAGTCCCTTTTCAAAAGTATTTGAAATTATAATCCATAATAAGATTTTTCAGCAAGTAAAACATTTAATCTCATCAGCTCAACATGGTTTGATCCCCAAACGGTCTACGCTTACCAATTTATGTTGCTTAACTAATAGCATTATGTCATCGTTTGAATATGGGTATCAGCTTGATGTCATATATACTGACTTTTCAAAGGCATTTGACTCAATTGATTTTGGTATTCTTTTGAACAAGTTAATAGGTATAGGTTTTCATATTAATCTTATTGACTGGCTTTTTCTTATTTAAATAATAGAATTCTTTATGTTTATTTCAATAGTGCTGTGTCTCATAAATTTACCAATACATCTGGTGTTCCGCAAAGTTTTAAGTTAGGACCCCTGCTTTTTATTTTATTTATCAATGACCTGTATTCTAATTTGAAATTTTCTTATTATCTTTTGTTTGCTGATGATTTAAAGTTATATAGGCAAATACATTCTGTTACTGACGCTGCACTTTTGCAGAAGGATCTTAATAGGTTATATAATTGGTGCATTCACAATAAGTTATTCCTTAATATTAATAAATGTAGCGTTTTAAGTTATTCTCGTAGAACTGATACCTTAAATTATTCTTATAAAATTAATAACCTGGTCTTATGTCGTCCTAGCACAGTAAAGGACTTGGGTATTGTTTTTGAGGCTAAACTTGATTTTTCACTCCATATTGATAATATTGTTTCTAACGCGTATAAAACAAGTTGGAAATTGCTCGTCAAACTTGGCAAATGAAGTGCGTTCGTACTATAACTAGTTTTATAATTATTTTTTTCACCCCATATTGTACTGAATGTATATTTTTTTGCACTTCATAAGTGCATAGTCTGTAACATCATTAAAATACACTTACAATAATTCTTTTCCTATTCCCCGTAATGTAGCGGAACACTTTTGACTGCAACTGTAATTAAACTGTACATCCAATTTTCATACAATTTGAAATGGCTCGACAAAATTGTGCAACAATTATACATTTAAAATTTCAAACCATTCAAAACGCTTTAACATCCTTAAAATGCACTTGCAATAATTTTTTCAAATTGGCCGTAATGTAACGTAAAGGTTTTGACTGTCCCTGTAATTAAACTATACATCCGATTTTCATAAAATTTTAAATGGCTCAACAAAATATTGCAACAATTATGTATTTAAAATTTCAGACCATTCGGAAGGCTGCAACATCATTAAAATGCATTTGCAATAATTTTTCCCATTTACCGTAATGTAAAGAAAAAATTTAACTGTCCCTGTAATTAAACTATACATCCGATTTTCATAAAATTCGAAATGGCTCGACGAAATATTGCAAAAAATATGTATTTACAATTTCAGACCATTCGGAAGGCTGCAACATCATTAAAATGCACTTGCAATAATTTTTTCCCATTGGGCGTAATGTAACGGAAAACTTTTGACTGTCCCTGTAATTAAACTATACATCCGATTTTCATAAAATTTAAAATGGCTCCACAAAATATTGCAACAATTATGTATTTAAAATTACAGACCATTTGGAAGGCTTTAACATAATTAAAATGCACTTGCAATAATTTTTCCCATTGGCCGTAAAATAAAGAAAAACTTTTGACTGTCCCTGTAATTAAACTATACATCCGATTTTCATAAAATTTTAAATGACTCGACAAAATTTTGGAACAGTCATATATTTAAAATATCAGACCATTCGGTTGGGTAGTTTTTGCTCTGTTATATGCGGACAGACAGACTGAACGACGACTATAGGTGCTACGTATTTATATAATTACGAACGCACCTAAAAACTAGGGTTCCTTTGGCGTAAAACTAAAGATTTATGCAATCAACATGCATTAAAAGTTTTATATTTTGCTTTGGTACGTCCTAATCTTGAATATTGCAGTCTCATTTGGGATCCTTACTATAATAATAAAATGAAAATTCTCGAGCAAGTACAGTCTAAATTCACACGTTATTTATTTTTCAAGAGTAATCATATATATTCTTTTGATATTTCTTCTTCCTACCTACGTCGTATTTCCCAATTTGAAATCTAGACGGGATCGTGTTTGTGTTTTATTTTTTTACAAGGTTATTAATAACATGATTGATTGTAGTGATACACTTAATTCTAATAATTTAATGTTCCGAGCAGATCCCTCAGGTGTACTCAATTTTTTATTTTACCTTTTCTTAAATATAATTTTGTTAGTAATTTTTCTTATATAAATTTTACAAAATATTTAATGAATTTTCTGTGCATCTTGATATTTTTTATATGTCCTTTACTGCATTGAAGGATAAATGTTCTGAACTTTTAATCTCTTAATTTGTGTTTGTATTTGTGTTGTGTGTGATTTATTTCTATATGTTTATATATATGTATGTTTTTATTATTTTTTATGATGTTCTTCCAACACTGTAAATGGATTCGTCTGTAGTCTGCATTTCAATAAGTAAATAAATAAATATTGTGGGATGAAACTCCTATTTACGGATAATAATTTACTTCTAAGACGAAGACTGACATTTATTAAGAAGAAGACAAAACAAAAATACAGATAGTAGCACTTTTCACAATCAATATTTAGCTTAAATGCGGGAATCTTTGGCTTCATTTACATAACGTCGTTGAATATTTCCTAAGATTTTTATACTTCATTAAATCTTCTATTTTAAATCGTCGAAAGAAGATACTGTTCTTTTTAACAACAGCAGCCGTCGAATTTTTTTTGGATTCTATTTTTTTTTTTTTTTTGCCTTTCCACTTCACACAGTTTCGTTACCTTTTAATCTCGAAGCGGAGGGCGGCGTCGGGACCATTCAGTCTGAATGTAGGTGTAACTCACGAAGTTTCCCACATGAAGCCTTCTTGGAATCTGGAGCTGCCGCAGTGACATGTGGTAAAATATAATCTGAAAAAGAAACAAAAACCAAAACGAGTAACTGTTCTTAGGGGAAAAAATAATCTGCACGTCAGAAAGATCAGTAAGTCTATTTGAAGTGGAAATATCATATGGAAATTTCTTTAAAAGCATTGACTTATAAAATTTTCACAAACAGACAAGAAGAAAAGATGAAAAAAAAATTTTTTTTTTAAGTTTCAGTTTTCGTCAGGCGAAGGTTTCATGCATTCAGCACACGAGCTATTATTTACCGGTCCTTTGGTTGCAGAGATTTTCGCTACGACGCGTCGTATGCGTCGTTAGACTTCACTTTCGTTACTTTATACGGACCTAAGAATTTAGATTTCAACTTTAAACCTGGTCCTTGGTGGGTTCTCTTAATTGCTACAATGTCACTAAGGTTGTACTTCCGGGGTTTCTTAAGTCGTAAATTATAGTGCTTGCGATTTTCTTGTTGAATTTCCAGAATATTCTTCTTGGCTTCTTTACGGTGCTCTTCTCTGTCTTTCATGAATTGTTCTTCGACTGCACTGTTCAAGAGGTCAATAATTCGCACATCTTCTTTCTGTTTCATTTTTGTAATAATATTTCAAACGGTGTTTTCTTAATACTTCGTTGGCAAGTTGAATTAATGACTTGTTGAACTTTAGAAACATGTTTGAACCATTTGGTCTATTCGTACTTACACATTTTAGGGATTACAGTAATTATGGTGGAATTAAGTCCCTCTACTTGACCATTTCACGGGGAAGGCCAGTTGTAACTGACTCTTGCTTTATATTTTCTTGACAATAATCAGCAAACTCTTTACCTTTGAAGGCAGAAACTTTATCGCTAATGATGGTGGAAGGATTGCGAAAAGTATAACTTTGTTGTCATAATTGTGATGTAGTTTCGGTAGTAGAAGTATTTTTACAGGGACACAACCAGACGAATTTAGTAAATGCGTCTATTAAAGACAAAATAATATTTGAAATTTTTTTAGTCGTTTCAAGAGGGTCTAAATGATCAATGTGGTAGGTTTGGAGAGAGTCTCTTTTTTAGGTAAGCGATGTAATTCGTCTTCTTGTTTTCCGCGTTTGCGATTATACAAAAGGCATGTTACAAAATTTGCTATAATTTTACCAATATTATTTGACATATTACGGATGAAAAATTCTTCATTAAGGAGCTCTTCACAACTTTTACGACCGAAATGTCCTTTGTCATGAACGTGTTTAATGACATTTAGCTGCATTTCATCCGGCACAACTAATAGATCGAGGCCTTTATGACTTTTATAGAGAATGTTATTTTTATGGAAATAGTTGTCATATTGCTTTGTTTGTAACATTTCTTGATGGCTTGTATAAGTTCGTCTGTGTTCTGTGATTGTATGATTTTGGAAGTAAAACTATCTTGAATGATCATACATATTGGATTTCTATTAAAAGCGTCGACATGGCGCATACGTGTATCTTGTCTGTGTTCGATTGTATAGTTATAGTCAGCTAATACTAAGCCATTGGTGCAAAGATCTTTTTTATTCATAGTAAGGGTAAAAGCGTTGCAATCTATGTCTATCTTGAAAGGAATGCTTAAAATATAAACGCGAATTTTTTTAAGGTCTTCTATGACAGCTAAAATTTCTAATTCAAAACTCGAATATTTACGTTCGGCATCTGTGGTTTTTTTAAATCATAAAGTAGACTTGATGATATTGATTGTCAATACAAGACTTTTAAATAAGGACTGCCACGTAACCGTTAATAGATGCATCGCAGCGAACTTCTGTTTCATTACTAGGGTTATAAATGCTTAAAACAAGGCCTGAAGAAAGTATGTGTTTCAGATGATTAAATGCATTTCGTTGCTGGTCACCGAAGTGAAATTTAATGTCCTTTCTAAGGAAATATGTTAAAGTCTTAGCTATTAAAGAGTAATCTTGACTGAATTTACAAAAATATGAAGTTACTCCGACAAACGAATGTACTTTTTTTATACTTTTAGTTTCTGGGAAATTTAGGACAGCTTTAGTTTTTAAGGGAGATGGATGCAGTTGACCTTTTTTAATGCGATAACCCCCAAAAATCAATTTCTCTCTGTAAAAAGTGTCATTTTTTAAGATTCAACTCTAAACCACATTCGGATGCAGCGTACGAAACAACGAACGATTCACCGTATGATTCAACGTACGAAATTGTATGGAGTTTGTGGTAAATACTTCCTTTAGCAAACTTCTTTCACTGCCAGTATCTACCAATGATGTAACATGTACAAACGAAATAATGACATGTTTGGTCATGAAAATGTTCGACATAATTGGGAAAACTTTGGAGGGTTCATACTTAACTCTAGGCCTCATTGGTTGATCACAATGGACCGATTTATGGCCAAAATTCGAGCAATTAAAACAACGAGGGTCTTTATGTCTGCATTGGCTACTTTTATGATCTGATAAACCATGGTTAAAGCAAAAAAGATCAGATTTTGGTCGAAAGGATATGTCTTTCACCGACATTTAGGGTTTGATTTCACGAAATTTAGTGTTCTCATAGTCATGTCGAATTTTGTCATACATTTTGAGCTTTTGTTTGAATTCTAAATTGGATTGGCATCCATATAACATTCAATTTCTAAAAACAGGGTCGGGTATACCATTTATGATATATTGCATTAATGTGGAATCCTCGATGTTACCGCGCAAGCATAATTGTTTCATAACAAGAAAATGTTCTTCAAGTGCATATTCTTGCAATTTTCGTTTATTTAATATATCATGTAACTCGGCAGAATTATAAGTGGTACTGAATTCTGAAGTTAAGAGCTGTTTAAGTTTGTCATAGGAATACATATGAAGTTCTGTTTGAACTAATAACTGGGCTTTTCTTCGTTGGGATCTTTCAGAAAATATGAATTTCTGAAAGTCAGATAAGTTAAGCGTACTAGTGACATCGTCAAAATTACTGAGCCAAATACTTATATCTTGAAAAGAACTTCCGTCAAAAGGAGGTACAACACTTTCAACGTTAGTAAAATTAATAGTTGATGGCACAAAATTTGAACTGGAAGTTGCTTGTTTTTTTCAAAATTTGATAATTTGGTGTTATTACTTGAAGTCATATTATTTGAAGGCAATTCGGGTTCCGAGTCAGTGTCACTTTCATTTTGTATAATATTAGTTTGCGGTAAGCTCAAGTCTGAAAGGTATGCAACTAATCGGGTTGCAAGATCAGTTAAAGATCCTTCATTAGAAATACAAAGAAAATTACAAACTGTAATCAGATTATTTAAAGAAAAATCTGTTTGAATTTTAGTTATTTTATTTTTCAATTCGATGATGTCTGTTTGAAAACCAAAAACAGCAAAATCACGTATTCTCTTTCTATTAGGTCGATTGCCTTCAGCATCATATAGGAATTTAAGTAGTAATTTAATTTTATTCTTTCGTTCATTTTTAAAAGCAAGTTCCAGTTCTGGTATGTTAACTAGTTTCATAATAAAATATAGAATATATAACGATTGACTCACCGTTAGAATAATATGCGGCTTGAATCTGTGAAATGAATAATTCAGACGAATAAATAATATTGGTGGGTTAACAGTCACTTCTGAGACCACTTTGTGAGATGAGACTCCTATTTATGGATCATAAATCACTTCTAAGACGAACGCCGATATTTATTAAGACGAAGACAAAACAAAAATACAGATAGTATCACTTGCCACAATTAATAGTTAGCTTAAAAGCTGCAATCTTTGGCTTTATTTACTTCCCATCGTTCAATATTTTCTAAGATTTTTATACTACTAAAAATCTTCTATTTTATATCGTCGAAAGAAGTTTCTGTTCTTTTTAACAACAGCAGCCGTCGAATTCCTTCTGAGTTCTATTTTCTTTTTCTACCTTTACACTTCACGCAGCTTCGTTACATTTTAATCTCGAAGCGGAGGGCAGCGTGGGGAACATTCAGTCTGAATGTAGGTGTAACTTACGAAGTTTTCCACAATATTAACAATATTAATGCAATAATAATTTTTATAACAATTTTTTTATAGACAATACATAACTATCAATGTCAGTTTTTTTATTGTCGGTTTTCTCCACTTACATCGGTTCGTACTCCTCCAGGGTTTCAAGTTCTTCTGAAATTACCACATCCGTAATGATGTTTTTTCCGTCTCTTGGTTGGCTGAGTTAGTAGTCATGTCATCATCCAACGGAGTATTGGTTCATACTTTCCCTTTTCAGGGGTAACAAATTGTAGAACAATTGATGATAGCTTTATTACAGCTGTAGGCCAAAGTACACAACGCATGTTCTTATGTTTTAAACCCCAATCTACAGGGTTTGGGGCAAATCTTCTCCAAAGTTGAACCTGTAATTGTACAAAATATTCAGAACTTGTTGTATTACAGTAGTGTATATAACTTTTAAAACATTTTCTTCCCCTGTCTAAAATGAGCGGGTGTGTTATCTCAACCACTGCACACATAGAGAAACTAAATGTTGTCTCTTATGTGTGGCGCAATGCTCATACCTACTGGACAATATGAAACATCTTCTATTTTATCTTTTTCAGGATTCAAGAGGTAAAAGATTACGGAAGTATTGGAAGTAATTTCTACCATTATTACCAAGAGTTCGATTATTCCCCAACTATCACATTACATTGTTATCCGTTTTCCATTTCCAAATTTCTTTTAATTATTAGATAGTCAGCAGATTCATCAGCTAGCTTCGCAATAAAACTATCTTTTTGAAACTGCACACATAACATACTTAAAAGCCATTGCTTCTCCTTACATTTTGATAGATTTTTTTCTTTGAGATATAGTGCATGGCATCGACTTATCAACATAGTATAGCCAGTTATGTTTTTTTTTTTTTGTTCATCAGACACTTTCTGCTGATTCTGTAGTTTTTGATGCAATAGCTTCAGGGTAATTATAAAAGTTATTGTGAATCCGTATTACAGTTTCTTTCGACGTAAGCAATATATTTTGGAAGGATGGAGGGAAATTAATCATTTAACAACCACATAACACGGTGCAAGAGAAATTCTCCTTCAATCATATGACAAGCTGAATCGAAATGGACAAAATCAGCCGTAGTAGAAAATCAGTCAGAAAATGCTGTCTTGCGGGACTTGCGCAGTCCTATTTTATCAAGATAACACTTTTTTAATAGCGCAGATTTTAAAATGAAATTTATTTATTTAATATAACAGAAAAGAGTTTTAATACATAATTTAAATTTACAGAAATTCTACTTTCTTGAATAAGTCGTAGCGATCAAATCTTAAGGTCATAGGAGTGTTTTCTTTGATTTTTTTTTCAGTAAATAATTTATAAATTGATCGTTTCGAAAGAAAAAAAAATCAAAAAATAGATTTTCCAAAGAAAATGCTTTTTTCTAAATTTAAATACCAACTGCATTTTTATTTTTATTTTTTTCCAAACGCTAAACTCAATTTATAGTAGGGGAGACCGGGGCTAGTTGGCTACAGGGGTAAGTAGGCGCAGTCCTCATAAATCGCCGGTTTGTGGATAGATTGAGCAACCAGTCATAGAGTACCTTTCTTCTTGCTTTTTACAATCCTCATTGTAGTTTTGAAGCGTTACCTACGTGCAGTGGATATTTATTACGATTTTTCTGTTTTTTGCAATCATAAGTATTTTTTTTTTTTTTTTTGCTTCATTATTTTTCTAATTTCTAATACTTATCTTAATAATTGCGCTTTAACTTGTGTAGTTTCTCTTAGTGTATGAATAACTGTTCCTACCCCATATGTGATTTACTTAGATTATTTATACTTGGATGGTTACGTGTCACTTTTGTGAAGAAATTTATTATGGTGCTAGTAGGCGCATTGAACACGGGGCAAGTTGGCACGGTGTCTGGTGTGTGCTGGTAGCTTGAAAAACAGAAAACACCGTGAAAAGTGTTTACAATGCAAGATTTTGGGCACACGAGGGTTTCCCAAACGGAGACACTCGATTTTTTATTTGTGATAATTGTAACTCTGGTGATAATATCGAATCGGACAGAAGTTAACTGAATGTTAATGTTTTATTCATTATTTTTATGTCTGTAGACTTTACAATTTACATTGTACGACGATAACGCCTTTGTTTAAACTTACTGGTAATAATAAAATTGATTTCTCTTAACTGCGTGTCTTATTACAGTTTCATTTAAATTTTTATAAAGCGTGTGCCAACTTACCCCATAGGTATAGGCAACTTGCCCCGCGACGGGGTAGGTTGGCGCACAGTTTTCCTTTTACCTTAGGGTTCCGCTAAACATAAACTACAAAAGCTACAAACACAAAACTCCGGGTATTTATAGCTCAATGCCTGTTCTTTAAAAGTACAGTTAAAGTTTTTTAAAAAAATTAAACAAAAATTTAATAAAAATCAATAACTAAAAACTGCGCCTACTAGCCCTGGTCTCCCCTATTGTTCCTGACAAAACCATTACAAAAAGTGTTGAAATCACTTCAGTAGTTGATTTTTCTTTAGGTAAGGATTATGACTATTTTTCTTCAATATTTCGAAGCTTTTAAACGTTTATGAATGTAACTTAAAACGCTGGTATATCTGTCTAAGAAAATCTATTAAAATCATTTTTATTTAAAATATCTTAGAAATTTCTGTTACATACTGAAATTCAGAGTCGTTCGAACCTTCGAACCTGTTGACCTTCTATTCCTGCTTGGAACAAGACTCCTACACTCTAATTTATTTGCTATCCGCACGCCCCCCCCCCCCCCCCAGTTAGTCCTGCCATTTTTTATTTGACCTCCTTAATTCTAATATTTGCGTACTTTTATTCGCCAGTCATATTACATACTACTCCATATTTCAAATGCAATATCTGAAATATCAAATAATATTTCCCATAATTTATGAATCATTTTTGAAATATCCTTAAATTTCTTTAAAAATGCGCGATTTTTGTTTTAAATTTCCTCGTAGCGAATAAAACTAAAAAAAAAGTCTTAAAATAATGACAAAAATACCAGAAGTTCTTCGCCTAACTATCCAAGAAATTCCAGACACGGTTGGAATCAGTTTTTGAGTTTACCAAGAAGTTTTGCCAGGGAATTTGAACTTACCGCAAATAGTTGAAAAGTTTGTTCCAGGACACTTGACAAACGATCCCTAAAGATAACTCAGTTTTTAGCTCATAACAACATGATTGTTGTATCCTACCCATTCTATCCACTGGATCTAGATCCTTTTGTTTTTAAATTAATCTCAAAATTGAAAATGAAACTGAAAGTACCACGCTTTGCAACTGTGTCTGACATTCAAGGAGAATCGCAGGCGGTCCTTGACAGTTTTCGAGAAAATCACTTCTGGCGTTCTTTCTGGAAGTGGTAAAGGCAATGGGATCCATGTATATGCTCACAAGGTGACTATTTTGAAGAAGATTGTAGCAAAAATTGGGTAAGTTCAAACAAAACTTGTTTTTCCATCAAGTCGGGGGCGTTTTCGATAGCACCTCGTATTTCCTGACAGGAGTAGTTGTGGAAATTTCAATACAACATAACCTTTTGCATAACTGAAATGTCTTCTATTTCAGGAAAATTATATGAATTGTAGCTGGCATTCTTTCTCATGAATTTAAGTGAATGAAATATAAACACATAATGATTATTGAGCATGATTATTCAGCATGCACTGTTCACATCTGCCCCAACTAGACTTTTCACAAGTTCTCAACATGGATGCGAGTTAAATTGAAAAATCATTAATATTTCTGAATTTTAAAAGGAAAAAAAGTTATCAAAAATATTTATTAGTAGTCATAGTACCGTATTTTACGTTCTGTTATCCGCGGATTATGTGCTAAAAAGTCCTAAAATTTTTGCTGCGTATTATAGGCCGGTGCGGATAATCTAACTTTTTTTTCCATGAGTTGCTAATCGGAATAATCATGAGAAGAGCTAATGTTCCTCATATACAACAACAGATGGCGCCAGCAGATTTCAACAATGCACTTTGGGAAAATATATCCGACATTGTAGTCCTTAATTAAGCAACGACTTATTTTGCAACTCAAAGCTGCACGCCATATAGCAGTAACGGAGCATAATCATGTGACGTGGTGGGAAACATTTGCGATATCTTAACCTCGAACGCATTATGTCCGTGTAAAAGTATTCTGTGGTGCAGGCTGTAAAAAATGTACGTTTAATGAAGTTCTTCAAGTGTGCTTTATATTTATTATTTGTTTCTATTATACTGAAGAATATTTCAGGTAAGTGAAATTTTAAATTCTTTTAAAGTATTCTAAGCATATTTTCTGAATTATCATCAATTTAAAATGAAGAAATAATAAATGAAAGATAAAAAGTTAAAAATATGACTGTGATATATAAAATATGAAGGAAAATAAAAAATATGAAAAATTTAATGCGAAATGTATTTTTCTTTATTTTTAAATTATTTCGTAATGTTTAATTTTTTTTTTAATTCCTGAGGACTTGCATATCTACTAAAAATTTTCCATTTCGGTTTATAAATTAATCATTGTTTTATGAATTTGATGACGTAAAAAAGTTTCACTTTTATCAAGCAGTTTATTGGCGACTAGCGCCATCTATTGACCAGATTTGAAATTTCCATTTCCACTGCGAATTATAGGGCTGTGCGGATAATACGGCAACATTTATTTTAATTAGCAAAAAAAATATGCTTGCGGATTATACGCCGCTGCGGATAATAGCCGAAAAATACGGTATATGATAAAAAAGTAAAATTCAAATAAATAAATTAATTAATAAAGTTAATTGCTTACAAAGTTGGAACTGAGATTTTACATTTGAAATCACAAACTCTGTTTTGGCTACTAAAGACAAACAAAATGGCAAAGAACTTCAATAACTTATAATTGTATTCCTACAGGGGTGGTGCCATCTTTTCCTTTTTTTCGAATAAAAAAAAAACATGAAATAACTATTGAAAAATTATGAAGTTTACATCTGCCCCATGTTCCATGTTCACACGTGTCCCACTCTCCACTATATATATATATATATTATATAGGTATATTTGCACATAATTTGATTTTATTTAATAATAAGGTTCTTTGTTTATAAAGCAGATTTCAATAAAAAAAATACAAATATTGGACATACCCAAAGGAAAACAAAAACCGTTTCGAGAATAAATATGCTGCTGATTATACAGAAAATAAATTTTAATCTTACTTTCATTTGTTTTTATAATTGTATTCCTACAGGCGTGGTGCCATCTTTTAATTTTTTTTCGAAGACAAAAAAAAAAAAAACAAACAAACAAAAAACAAACATGAAATAACTATTGAAAAATTGTGAAATTTACATCTTCCACATGTTCCATGTTCACACGTGCCCCTCGCTCCACTATATATATATTATCTAGGTATATTTGCACATAATTTATTTTTATTTAATAAGAAGGTTCTTTGTTTATGAAGCAGATTTAAATAAAAAAAAATACAAATATTGGACATACCCAATGGAAAACAAAAACCGTTTCTAGAATAAATATGCTGCTGTTTATACAGAAAATAAATTTTAAGCTTACTTTCATTTACTTTTAAATCTGCGTGTAAATTTAATTTTTATAACTTAATTTTCTTTAGATTTAAATAAGATTTTTACTGCTATTAGATGTACTGACGATGTACCAAAATACATTTTGTTTAACATATTAAACATGTTATACTACATTTTTTATAGATATGTGAATAATATTTTCATTGTGGGAATAAAGTAATTAAATTGGAATAGATTCTTTAATGAAATTGATTTAAAAATCAACATACATTTTTTCATTGATATTTTTTAATCCAATTAAAGCTTTGAAAAAAAGTGTTTTTAATAAAAATATTAAATGATCATACATTACATGCGTTTAAAGTTAATTAGAACTCAAAGGTATGCTGCTAACGGTTTAATTATTAATAACTAAATTAAAGATAATGAACAATTAAAATATATTTTGGAATAAATCAAATGTTCAAATGTAAAAATGTAAAAAAATGTAAAAAAAAAATGGCAAAGAGCTTCAATAACTTATAATTGTATTCCTACAGGGGTGGTGCCATCTTTTCCTTTTTTTCGAATAAAAAAAAACATGAAATAACTATTGAAAAATTATGAAGTTTACATCTGCCCCATGTTCCATGTTCACACGTGTCCCACTCTCCACTATATATATATATATATATATTATATAGGTATATTTGCACATAATTTGATTTTATTTAATAATAAGGTTCTTTGTTTATAAAGCAGATTTCAATAAAAAAAATACAAATATTGGACATACCCAAAGGAAAACAAAAACCGTTTCGAGAATAAATATGCTGCTGATTATACAGAAAATAAATTTTAATCTTACTTTCATTTGTTTTTATAATTGTATTCCTACAGGCGTGGTGCCATCTTTTAATTTTTTTTCGAAGACAAAAAAAACAAACAAACAAAAAACAAACATGAAATAACTATTGAAAAATTGTGAAGTTTACATCTTCCACATGTTCCATGTTCACACGTGCCCCTCGCTCCACTATATATATATTATCTAGGTATATTTGCACATAATTTATTTTTATTTAATAAGAAGGTTCTTTGTTTATGAAGCAGATTTAAATAAAAAAAAATACAAATATTGGACATACCCAATGGAAAACAAAAACCGTTTCTAGAATAAATATGCTGCTGTTTATACAGAAAATAAATTTTAAGCTTACTTTCATTTACTTTTAAATCTGCGTGTAAATTTAATTTTTATAACTTAATTTTCTTTAGATTTAAATAAGATTTTTACTGCTATTAGATGTACTGACGATGTACCAAAATACATTTTGTTTAACATATTAAACATGTTATACTACATTTTTTATAGATATGTGAATAATATTTTCATTGTGGGAATAAAGTAATTAAATTGGAATAGATTCTTTAATGAAATTGATTTAAAAATCAACATACATTTTTTCATTGATATTTTTTAATCCAATTAAAGCTTTGAAAAAAAGTGTTTTTAATAAAAATATTAAATGATCATACATTACATGCGTTTAAAGTTAATTAGAACTCAAAGGTATGCTGCTAACGGTTTAATTATTAATAACTAAATTAAAGATAATGAACAATTAAAATATATTTTGGAATAAATCAAATGTTCTTAATTGTACACATTGAATCCTCCTTATTCAGTAAGTACATATTTATTTATTGAATAAAAAAAAATAATCGTGTTTAGAAAATTATCTATAAGATATATGTGTGTGTGTGTGTGTGTGTGTGTATAAGACGGTGGAAATAATGGTAACTTGCGTTTAATTTTTTCTTTAGATTTTTTTAAAGAATGGAATAAAGAATAAAAAATTAAGATTACAGCTGTGTTCAATTAAAAAACACACAAAAGTAAATGTCCAAAGGAAAACAAGGTATTATACAGGGATATTATATAATGAATGTACATTGTACATACACGTTATTATATATACACATATTCATATATATAATATGCACATACATATACACACATATACACACACATATATATATATATATATATATACCAGGTGTCCCAAAAAGGACTGACTGATTTTAAAATTCAATAACTTCCAAACGGTGACAGATATTAAAAAAATTCTTGCAGGAGGGTTATGCATAAAGTCAAAAGTTTTATTACAGTGATTTTCGATTTTAGTTCGAATTACAAACAATAGATGGCGCCGTAAGCAATAGTCGCTAAATACAGGCTCGATTTTTGGTCCTTTCTGTTGTTCCATGCAGAAAAAGGAGATGGAAATGTATTATCCGGGCCCCTAAGTACCAAAAATCGAGCCTGAATTTAGCCTCTATTGATCGCAGCGCCATCTATTGTTTGTAATTCGAACTAAAATCGAAAATCACTGTAAAAAAAACTTTTGACTTTATGCATAACCCTCCTGCAAGAATTTTTTTAAATATCTGTCACCGTTTGGAAGTTATTGAATTTTAAAATCAGTCAGTCCTCTTTGGGACACCCGGTATATGTATATATATATATATATATATATATATATATATATATATATATATATATATATATATATATATATACATATATATATATATACATATATACATATATGTATATACTTATATATATATAGATAGTTATATATCGGATAACTCTGTTAACAATTGTTTCTAATAACGCCGGTCTTTTACATTGTTTATTAGCATGGTTAACCAATGTGGATTGGGCTAACAAATCTTTTACTGGATGCGCTTGTGAATATCCCACAGGTTGATATTGTCATATCCCAACCCAACAAGAATACGAATAATAGTAGCGATCTATGTTAATAAATGGCAGCACCATACACAGAGAGTCTGAGATTGTAAGGTTTTGCGTGTAACCAGGGGTATCGATGCAGCTGTAAGAAATGACTTGTTCTAAGAGCTGCGTTTAGCGGCTGCTGTATATATTGTAAATAAAAACTATAAGTAATCTTATAGTTATGCTTCCTTGCTTAGTAAATAGTAATAATAAGAGTGCGGCGATGTAAAAAATATCACAATTCCTTTGGGTCTAACTTTATTTTTTTAAATGATATCGCAGATTGTACTAATTAGTGTTGAACATTCAGCAAGAATTTTATTCAAAATACATATCTGTGTTTCTTTTTAGTAATATTTTCATTTAATCGCAGCACTTCGGAGATAAAGAGAATAAATATGGCTAATCTGAAATTTCTATACTTATTTTGCATGTAAAATGTGAGCTAAAACTTCAATACTCATCAGAACAGCCCTCGAGCTTTTTGGTTATAATATTATGTAAACACACTCTTGTACGAAATGCCTGTTTGCAAGTGCGTGCCAAAGAATTGGTGTTTCAGATTTTTTCTGAAATAAACCATACAATTTTTGGAGAGTTTCTAGAGAGGTTTGACATATTAAACATGTCCCCACATTTTTAACTTTACGGGAATGGGAGACCATTTCGGTATCTCCCTTTCGCTCAGCGATTTTCCAGCGACAAGACATCGAAGATGGTCAAAGGATCAGAAGTGTCATCACAACTAAAAGACAAACTACTCTCCAAGTGACGTTTACTTTTAAGCAAAGCAAAATCGTACAAATATCAGCTCTCCAAGTGAATGTAACAGTATAAATAGTTGCAAAAACGAACGCGCAATCATAAAGAAGCTCAAAGTAAGGCCAATCCTGCTAAATGAAAGGGGAAGGAGTGGGGATGCTACGCCAGCAATTGGATTAACTGGGAAAAAAATCGAAAAAATGGGAAAAAATCGTTTCAAATGATTTTTAATGGTGTTACACTCTTTCAAACATACTAAAATTGATATCCATCTAAAATTGATTGAAAGTCTATTAAAATACGCATTCTATTGAATATGTGGTGCAAAGAATAGTTATTGTTCATTTACAGGGCTACACAAAAGAATTCCGTTCATAATGGTAATGGGGAAATTGTTTGCTGTGTATTTGAAAAGATTTCAGATACTATATTGTATCCGAATTACTGTATATTAGTAAGGATTGCTCGAAATGCATTTTTAATTATGATATGTGCTTTTTTAGGGTTTCGTTCATCTGACGTAACCCTATTCGTCTCGCTCCTCTGTCTGTCTGTCCGTCTGTCACAGAGCCCGTTCTCAGAAATTATACGTGTTGAAGACTTGGAATTTGGCATACTTATAGCTGAACACCTCACATCAAACGACAAATCAAAATTTTTGAAAAAGTCGCACATTTAACCTTTTGGGCTCCCACATGTGTATTTTAAACAATTCTTTCTAAGTGTGCCCTAATTAGGTTGGAGGCGTTAAATTTTGAATACTTATAGCTGAACACATCACACCAAATGATAAACCATAAAAGTTTAAAAAAGTCGTACATTTAACCCTTTGGTCTCCCACATGTGTATTTTAAACAGTTCTTTCTAAGTGAGTCTCTAATTAGGTTGGAGACGTGGAATTTGGTATACTTATAGCTGAATACCTCGCATCAAATGACAAACCATAAAATTTTGAAAAAGCCGTACATTTAACCCTTTGAGCTCCCATATGTGTATTTTAAATAATTCTTTCTAAGTAAGCCTCTATTTAGGTTGGAGGCGTGAAAATTTGCTTACTTATAGCTGAACACCACATATCATACGACAAATCATAATATTTTAAAAAATCGTACATTTAACACTTTGGGCTCCCACATGCGTATTGTAAGCAATTTTTTCTAACGGAAACCCTTATTAAATTGGAGATTTGAGATATTGCATACTTATAGCAGAACACCTGAGGCCAGGCCAAATCATAAAATCTTGAAAAAGTCATACGTTTAACCCTTTGAGCTACCACATATGTTTTTTAAGTAATTCTTTCTAAGAGAGCCCCTAATTAAGTTGGAGACATGAATTTTTACATACGTATATAGCTGAATACCTCAGACAACACGGCAAATCATAAAATTTTCAAAAAGTCTTATATTATTTACTCCTCCGTTGTCTAACTTGTGCATTTTAATAAATTTTTCAAACCTCCGCCCTTTTCAACTCGGGTGCACTTGCCAACTTTTGCCGACACCCCTTTGACCAATCTTTCATATTATCCACCGTAGCCTTACATATTTAGTTCCACTTTTTACCGCCAGGGGCGCCTACATATCTCGGGTGTAATCGGCCCAATCCCCTCGACTAATATATCTACGGAAAATCTATAAAACGGAGTTTCGTTTGGATAGATGTTTGTTTAGAATAGAGTGCGCCCCTAGTTGCGAAATGTGGAGCTAACAGATTTTTTAAAGGGATAGGGTGTTTTGAAAGGAATATTAAACGAAACCCTCTGTGCAATCTGTGATCACACTTACCTACTTGTTCACTATATTTATGCATACTATAAAGTGCATATAAATGCTATAGCTCATATACAGAGCTACAGAAATGAATTCGTAAAGGTTACTGTGTATGAGCATAAATTGCTTAATGGTGGGTTTTAAAGGAGTTATACATTTTTACGCTGAACTGCATTTAGTGTACAAAGAAATATTTGTGGAATATAGATAAAATGATATACAGGGCCACGCAAAGAATTGGATACACCGCCGTCTATGGGTGATAATTTCTGTAAATGTAATTTCAGTAGTTTTAAGGGTGTTTTAGTTTGAATTAAATTTTAGCTAAATAGTGGCATGTAATAAAGGTACTAGGTACCACCCATTTGGCCACCACCACCACCAGG
This sequence comes from Maratus speciosus, assembly GCA_963932465.1. Classification (NCBI taxonomy): domain Eukaryota; kingdom Metazoa; phylum Arthropoda; class Arachnida; order Araneae; family Salticidae; genus Maratus; species Maratus speciosus. The sequence goes on along the minus strand of OZ010790.1, from coordinate 414,075,763 downwards.
GGGCGCTTTTTAATTTTTTTCCAAAACCCATCATGTAATAGTAATATATCATTAGAAAGTTTTCATATTATGAACCACGCATCCGCTCCCCTAACTTTTCCCACATGGGAGCAAAATAAAAATGTAAATGTTCGTTTGTTCCTAATCGCTAATCTCCGAAAGTTCTTCACCGATTGCTTTGAAATTCACAGTTTGAGTTGCATTCGAATCTGGAAGTGTTGTTATATAGTTATTATGAACCTCTCTCCCCCACCACCCCATTTGCCAACACCACCACCAGGGGGCGCTTTTTTAATTTTTCCCAAACCCATCATGTAATAGTAATATATCATTAGAAAGCCCTTGGAATACTGTTTGATATTATGCAACTCGCATCTCGCTCCCCTCACTTTCCCCACGTGGGGGCACATTTCTATACAAATAAAAATGTAAATGTTCGTTTGTTCCTAATCGCTAATCTCCGAAAGTCCTTCACCGATTGCTTTGAAATTCACGCGTTGAGTTGAATTCGAATCCGGAAATGTTGTTATATAGTTATTATGAACCTCGATCCCCCACTACCCCATTTGCCATCACCACCACCAGGGACGCTTTTTAATTTTTTTGGCAAAACCCATCATGTAATATATCATTAGAAAGCCCTTGGAATACTGTTTCATATTATACACCTCGCATCTCGCTCCCCTCACTTTATCCACGTGGTGGCACATCTATATAAATAAAAATGTAAATGTTCGTTTGTTTCTAATCGCTGATCTCAGAAAGTTCTTAACTGATTGCTTTGAAATTCACGGATTGTGTTGCATTCGAATACGCGCGTGTTTTTATATACCTATCACGAACCTCGCTCTTCCCTCCTCCAATTTCCTCGCCACAACCAGGGGGCGCTTTTTAAATTTTTTCAGACACACGTCATGTGACATATCATTAGAAAGCCCTTTGACTACTCTTTCATATTATGCACCTACCATCGCCCTCATACCACTTTCCCCCCCCGTGGAGGCACATTTCTATATTTAAAAAATGTAAATGTTTGTTTGTACGAAATCTTAAACCTCCGAAAGTTCTTCACAGATTTCTTTGAAATTCCCCGATTGCGTTGCATTTGAATGCGCGCGTGTTTTTATATTACTATTATGAACCTTACACCCCTCCCCCAATTTCATCCCTCGGGGCACTTCTTTAATATTTTTCGACGCCCATTATGTGGTATATCATTAGAAAGACCTTTAACCACTCTTTGATATTATGCATCTCCCCTCACTATGCCCTCCGGAGGGACACACTACTGACATATTTCGTCAGTATTTTTTATGATATTTGTTTTTTCTTTGTTTTTTTAGTTCGTCTTTTTTTCTTTTTAGCTCACAGGCTATTAAAGCCTGGGAGCTAATGTGCCTGCAGGTTCTGTATGTACGTATGTATGTAACGCGATAACTTGATAGAAATATCCGATTTGCTTCAAATTTTGTAAATAGTTTCATTATGATAAGACGCTTCCCTGATTAGTTTTGGGCATTCATTGGTTAAGCATAAAAGGGGCAACGGGGGGGGCTAATCTCCACTTAATTTAGATAAATGGGTTTTTCATGCAGAATTATCTTATTTGCTTCAAATTTTGTAAATAGGTTTATTCTGATAAAGTACTTTCCTGATTAGTTTTGGTGTTTTATTGGTAGTGCAAAGGGGAACGGGGAGCTAATTCCACCCGCACTTAATTTAGATAACTTGGTTTTTCATGTAGAATTATTCGATTTGCTTCAAATTTTGTGAATAAGTTCTATGTGATAGGGCGCTTCCCTGATTTGTTTTAGGGGTTCATTGATTAAGTATAAAGGGGAGAAAGGGGGTTAATCCGCCTTAATATAGATAAATGGGTTTTTCATGCAGAATTATCCGATTTGCTTCAAATTTGGTATACCGGTTTATTCTGATAAGGCGTTTCCTTGATTAGATTTGGAGGTTCATTGGTTAAGTGTAAAGGGGGGAAACGGAGGGGGTAATCCCCCTTAATTTATTTTTTCAATGTGTATTATTCTTTGAAATAAGAGTATAATATACAATTAGTGTGAATAGCCTGTGAGCTCAATGCTATAAGTTTAACTCGGCACATATCTTTTTAATTCACTCGATGTGCCAGGCATGCCACCGCACGTGCTGCAGTTGACAATCGGCCGGCCAATTCAGATGTTGCGAAAAATTCACAAGCCAAATCTATGTAACGGCACGTGGCTTGCAGTAAAAAAATAATGAGCAACTTTGTAGAAGCAATAATCTTGATAGGACCTTTAAAAGGTGAAGATATCCTCCTTCCTCGCATTCCTTTGATTCCAATGGATGCGCGATTTCAGTTTAAGAGATTGCAATTACCTATTTGATTGGCGTTTGTAATCTCCATCAACAAAGCTTAGGGCCAAGCTTTAAAATTCTGCGGTTTAGATGTAGACATGCATTGCTTCTCACACGGGCAATTCTATATTTCGTCTTCTAGAATCGGCAAATCAGACAATCTCTATATCTGCACAGAGAATGTAACAACAAAAATATTGTATACCAACAAGTTTTTGTGAAATTAAACATATTAGAAACGCGCACTTTCTCTTTTCTTTCTTTTCCATTTAGCCAGACTGGGCCACAGCGACGCGTGGCCGGGTACAGCTAGTTAAATATAAATATGTAAATAAAATGTTAACAAATCATTTGATTGTTTTAATTCGACTTCAAGATTAAAAATTACATGGAGCTTGATTTTGGAGTTGACAACACATTTTTTTCGACAATTTGAGCATTTTTTTTTTTTTGTTTTTGTTTTTTAAAGTTCAACTGTTCCCTTAAAAGTAATTTTTGTTTACCACACTTCTTTTTGACATTTATTAAGATATGAGGATGAAGTCTTGGATTTTCGTCCTTTTATTCGTAAAATTGGCTGCTTATTAAAAAAATATATTTATAAATTATATTACTACACAGCCTCAGCAAGCATTATGTTATAGAAATTGCTATGACTATTTTTGTCACAAATAGCTAAAGTAATAACTGTGACATTGCTGAGATTCATAGTCATAGAAAATTTCTTCGATTCACGAATGCAACTGTAACATTTTTGACAAATATAATATTACTCAAAGACGTGACATTCTGACATGGCATTCAGACGTAAGAAAATATTTGAATTTTATTTATGTACATCCCGTGTAAACAAGGCAACAAGAACTGCAGGATTAAAATCATGCATTCGGCTTAGATTATGAATCATTTTTGAACATTAACAGAATATTGATAGGTGATTTTTTTTTCATACAAAAAAATGTGATATCTCATTAAACAATAAAAAAAAAACATACAATATAGAAAAAATAAATCTCCACAATCTCTGTACATATCCGGTAATGTGTTTCATTTCTTTCATGAAGACCTGTATGTGATCCATATAACGTATACTCACTGCATAATATACAAAACAATTATGCTTAAAATTACATATCATAATTAGGAATTCTAGGAATTATCGCTCATCAGTAAACGAATCAGTCAATCCAGTAAAGGAAATTTGTTTTTGTGTCTGTAAATGAACAGTAAATGTGATGCACTATTTAGTCTGTAGAAAATGTGTTGTAGTATACCACAGTGAAACATTTAATTTTGTTTTGATTACCGTAACATGATGAAAATGCATTTTGCTCATAGATAATAATGTAACGAAATTTGATTGTACATTCATGTAAACGAAAGTATAAAGGCTACTTTTTCCATACTCTAAAAATGCATGTTGTAGTGCAAATAAGTGATACACATCAATGGCATGTTTGAATTACCGTAACTTAGACAATACTGTATGTCTGTGTAAACGAAATATAAATGTTATGCACTTCATTTTCAATAGGGAAATTGACAGACAAAGAGGCATAAAGAAAGATGACCAAGAAACCGAAGTCATAATTACTTCTCAACTACGTTTGAGACTGTTGAAATGCAGCCAAACGACCGTGACGGACTGACTGGTAGACGGCCAAACAGACAGACCGACAGGCAGTGAGATGGCCAGACAAAATGAATATTAACGAAAGATTTCAACTATGTTGGAAAGTGTTTAAAAAGATAAAACCTTACTAACTCTGCCACAAATCACCGAATAAAAATTTAACTGGCACCAATCGATTACTAATAGTATATATTGATGAATGCTGTGATTAAATTTTGCTGAAAGTATAAATTTTAAATTTTTCATTACTAGAACCTTATTATCACATCGTATTAAGATCCTTCGGTAAATTGTATCTGCGGAAACGGAACGTTATTCGAACAAGTAATTTAGGAATTATACAGTTTTAAATTTAGAAACCCCCAAAGTAAATTCTATTTTCAATCTTTACAAAACAGATTAAAACGTGGCCGTGTATTAAGCGTAACTCAAAACTACTTTGCAGAATGAGGTGTAATTTTTTATTCCCATACTTGAAGCTTCTTGAAGTGGATTTTTGTTAAAATACTAATGTGTTGCATTTCATATATTTACAAAAAATGAATAAAATATGTTTTTTTTTTAAACTTTCCATAAAGTTTTTTTTTTCTTTTCTTTTCTTTTCTTTTTTTTTTTTTTTTTTTTTTTGTTTCTGGCAAAAGAAAAAGAAAATATTACTTTTAACTATTTCTGATTCAAAATGTGTAAACAATGGTCACGTACCATTGAACAAAACTTAATCCAATGAGATAATTTCTTCAATTTTTATGAAACGACGAAATGTGAACGGGATGTTGGGTCTTTGTGAACTATTTTTAATACTTTTCCCTCGGACAATTTGAATTTTTGACGTCTAATGATGGAAACCAAACTCTCGTTTAACAGTTTCTAAAGATTTTATGAATATTTTAAATCGAAAATAATCTATGGGTCTCTTTAAACTATTGTGTTTTTAAAAGAATAAATAAAATAAGAGAGACTTGAATACAGTTTTACTAAAAACATTAAAAAATACATTCAGTTAACATTTCACCAAGCAACCGCAAGGGAACAGTACAATTTAACCATTGTAAAAACAAGCAACAGAACAAATCAAGTACAGTTAAAGCTATTTTTTCAAAAAAAAATATTCATCAGGAATGGATATTTTCTTTGTTATTACTTTTGTTTTTTCTTACCACAAACATTTCCATATTTGACAAGTATTATGGTTTTGAAACGTGGGCAATTTTCAGCACCACCCTATACATTAAATACATATATATATATACAGGGTTAGCGAAATTAAACTTCCGCTACTCAAAGGGCCCTAGAGGCCGTTCTACTAGTCCGATGAGAAAAATATTTGGACAATAGACACTTCGGGGGATGCGCTCGAGATTTCCGAAATAAAAAAAAATAGTTTAAAAAATCGCCACTAGATGGCGCTACGAGTTAGCGTGTGAAGAGAGGACAAACTGAGATCCCGAAACACTGAAGGACCAGTGGTCTTACACAAAAGGAACATAATAAGGACAATAAGTGGGCACAGAATTTCCATGGCCAGAAATCATCAACCGCCATTCTCGCGAGAAATTTGTAGCGTGAATGTTTTGCGAGTGTCCAGATCTTGTCGTTCCAATTTCTGAACCGCTTGAATGTTATACGGGCAGAAGATCAGAATTCTAAGAATTGTATTACACTGTAGTAGGGTATATCAAGGGTACGTGAAATCGTCGGTACATTGACATTTCCATGAGGCGAATGAGTGCTTGCTTCAGCGACCGCTGTAGCAATATCCTCTACGACGGCGGCGGTTGCACACTTTTACTTCCACTTCCCGGCAAATCGCCTAACTGTCCTGTTTGCTCGAATTTCATCATCATGTCATTAAGAGCACGCTCCGATATCGGTCCACGTCGTTGTTTCTTGAGACGGCGGAACTCTCTCACAACTGCATCTGCATTCTCACCGTTGCGGTAATACAGTTTGACTAGCATTGGCAACGTCGGCATTTTGAAATGCTCATATGATTGGGGCACGAACTTCTTCCTTTTACCGTGCGTGGAATTTGCATGTGTTGCTGCGCCCTCTGGTGGCGAGTTTTTAAACTATTTTTTTTATTTCGGAAATCTCGAGCGCATCCTCCGAAGTGTCTGTTGTCAAAATATTTTTCTCTTCGGAGTAGTAGAACGGCCTACAGGGGCCTTTGAATAGCGGAAGTTTAATTTCGCTAACCCTGTATATATATATATATATATATATATATATACCTATCTGGTATAATGATCTATGTGTAAAGCGATTTATAGAGCGTTTTTATTATAAAAAGCTGGTATCTAACGTTAGATGCTGATATAATAAAACAATTCCTTATTCTACATCTAACTTTGAAACACACTTAAACAAAGCGCACTCTTGCGCTACTGATTAAGGTTAAAAATCATATACCTAATTCTTTTTCCTCAACAAGTTCATTTGCATGCTTACTATTTCATTTCTTGAATAATTAACATGGCGAAATATGAGGGCAATTAAGTTCAAAATTTCTCTTTAATTATTCCGACATAACAAACACAGCTTAACGAATAACTTTTCACATTAGAAAATAAATGCTTTGCAATTAGTGATGTTGCTGTCAAAAGGTCACAAGACATTTATTTGTAAATAATGGCGAATTATATAGTTAATAGTAAAATGCATAAATGCTGTTTTGACACTTTTGTGGATAAAAAGATTTATTTAAAAACAATAAAATTATTCAGACATTTACAAAACAAACTCATTATAATAAGAATAATAATGATAATAATTAAACAAGATATCGAATAAACGATATTAATGCATAATTGAATTGCTTACAAAACTACTTTTTAATTAGAATTATGCACCACTGCAAATTTTCGAATGTAATGTTTTGATTGCAGCTTTAAATTTAACAAAAAAAAATATAATTTAACGATTGTGATGAATTTTATAAAAATGTGCATGAAATTATTTGAGTTTAGCGTTAGAGTGCAACTTCTAGCGTTACAATGAATTCCTTATTGCAATTTGTGAAATTACTATAATTAAATAAATACTTAATAAGGTGTCACAATTTTATAAAGATATTTTATTTTTATTCATACAAAATTTCATCATCATTAATTAACTTATTTTTTAAATTTGAATGTCTTCTGTATCACAGCTAACACGTACATTTAGAAGTTTGTATTTCTAACTATTATGACAATAAGTTGAAACAACTAATTAAAATCATTGCCCAGACAAACGATAACATTTACTCCTATGGCCTGCATTATTAACAAATAGCTTTAGTCTTTACTTATATGCGCAGTTTTCCATCAATTTCACAGGGTATTTATACATTTTTACGTCTATTGTATTTATATTTAAATTCTGTGTATAAAAATGCATCAGCAGTGTTCTTTGGAATTGTTATAGTGCACAGTTTTGCAGACTAGGATGACATCACGCAATTTCTAATATTTTTCCGGCTTTTAAATCTAAAAATATTGTTACACAACGAAAGTGTAACACAAATAATTATTTTCTAACTATGGTTGTTTTAAAATGCTTCGTACAAATAACTGGTTAAAATACCTGATTCTTACTAAAGTATATAATTTTATCTGTGTGTGATTATGCTTATTTATGTTTTAACTGTAGTTATAAAATTACATGATTTAACCAAATAAGAATGTACTTTCCTGGACGCTCCATAACACAAGAAGTTGCGCCATCTTGGAGTTGTCTACTAGCGTTTACTTAAATTAATTTGAATGTAAAAGATTACATAAGAACAACATAGTTGTCAATCATCATTCATAAAAATCTATCATTCATATTGCTTTATGCAATGCGTGAATTCAGACACAGTAAGCAAATTACAGTGTTCAAATTGACAATTTTGTGATTGTGTGCGTAATTAACATTTTAGAAACTATACTAATTTAGTGTTCTCGATTAATAATTTACAAATGTTAATTCATTTACCCCGCCGTATACTAGAATTCAATTCTAGATGAGTTAAATAAATGGTTATAGATTATGTAAACTATTTTTAAAAAATTTTTACACGTCTGGTTTTATGCTAGTGGAATTAGAAGTGCGCCTGATGCTGAAAATAGCTTCAAAATTATAGGAATTATTTTGAAATACAGTGTGATTTGCTGCATAAATCAAGACTCTTCATCAGTAGTAACTTCTAAACCTTTTTACATTGGTAACGTTGAAATGAAATCAAACATTCTGTATCTTTGATTGATATAATGCAATACCTTTAATTTCTTAAATCACTTAATATTTTAATTAAAATCACTTTGAATGGTTAAAATGTGGGGTTCAACTCTGTACCAATATATTATGAAAAATAGACAACCTGAAAATAGCACAAATCGTAAATATGTGTGTACAAAAGGGTGCATACAGCTGTTTCGGAGCTTATAAACCTATAACACAAGTGGCCAGTTCGCCCGCTGTGACAAGCTTCATGCTGCGTCGCATTCATACTTCTATATTTTAAGCTTTACACTGATGATGGAGTTTTAGAAGTTTCGAAACAGTTGTTTTCACATTTTTGCGCACATATATTTACAATCCGAAATATTTCCATGTTCTCCAATAATTTCTATTTCGAATGTCCAGGAGACATACTTTTAAGACACTCTTCATCAGTCTTATATAAAACATTAATGAAATTCTTACAACCGTGAATTTTTTTTCCTCAAGTAATGTAATATAGTATATGTAGAATTTTAAAATGTTTCTTCTGAATCTAAAATTGCATATATTGTAAACTCGGAAATATTGTCTCGTGCTAGTGTCACCAATAGTAACACCGTATAAAAAAATTCAGAAATTCATAAATAATATAACTTATAAACCATATCTGATGCACGAAATGTATTTTTATAAATATTAAAATTGATGTTAAGAATAATCATACTCATATTTCAATTTTTACAATTAATACTCAATGTTACAACCAGCATCGTCATTTTTTTCTCATGACTTGTCACAGCATATTTTAAAAATGCTACATACGAAAAAGTATATTGTTTCCAGAAAAAAATCATCTTTATTTGAAAAAAAAAGTTTCTAATAACAGAAAGAGTATTTTTTCCTGTTTAACAGTCATTAATGGTTATTTAAAGATCACGTACAGAGTTTCTCGTGTACACTTTAAAGATATGTTTTACATTTAATACTATTACGTGTGCAAAAAATCTGAAATTGGATAGAATGTTACGTTCTTAAAAAATAAAAAATAAAAAAATATTAGTTGTTTAGCCAAAAAGTATATACTAATTTTTTTAGCACATTGTTATCTAATAACCAGCCTTGTAATATTGTTTTAACTCTGAGTGTGTTGTAGCCGGAAAATAAAAATGTTAAACATAAAAAAGATGTTATCATGTGTAAAGTAGCAATGCAATTTTAATTGCTTGTTAAATATACATTTTTAAAAGAATATTGGTAAAACTACTTACTGGCAATGTCCTTATATGTGCGTCAAGACTGATGAAACTTTCAAATTCAATTCAGATATTTTTTCCTTGCGAATTTGCAAGCAAATCCTCATCTTCTCATCTTATATTTGTGATTCATTTTATTTTCAACCGCTGAAAAAAATGTTTAAACATTTTACTTTTTAGAAGTTCTCGGCTCTTAGCATAAGATTTTTTCAAAATGTATATATATTATTCCCATTTGTATCAATAGTGCGCATTGCATTTCAGGGTTTTTTTTTTTTTTTTTTAGTAATTCCAAAAGCTGAATTTCTACTTCAAATAATCACTAAATGTCTTTCATTCAATAAAGAAGAAATTTTTATTCCGAATTTCTGGTATGAATTTCAAATTTCTGGATATAAAAGAAAATCCCAAAGCCCACGTGCTAATGATTCAAATGGATTGAGATGTAGTATTTTTATTCTTTTGAAAATTTCGCCATTAATTGTACTTTACATAAGTTTATCATAAATCTATTTTAACACCGACTATCGTTTAATTTATAATTACGGTAAATGAATATATGGGGGTAGGAAATAAGAATAATATTATTCCTAATATGTTTATATAGATAAAAGATGATTATTCATTTATTTTTTTTTTTATTTTCTTAATAAAACATGAAAGAAACATCTCGTATATGACATAAATTATCAATCACTTTCCGGCAGTAAAGGAATATTATTTAGGAGATAGATTTACCATACAATGATATATCTAAAGAAATGAGATATTTGAATACAAATACATAGCCAAACAAACAATTAAAAAAAAACACATAAAACAGTAAAAACTGTAAATGCTGTTAATATCTTGTAATGTGTGCGAATTCTTTCGCGCATCCCTTGATATGTTCTTTGGAATTTATATGCATCATGAAATACACTAATATAATTGGTTAACTTTAAACCTGTATACCGCAGATGAAAAAGCATTTTCAGAAATATTAATCATAGTCAGTATTAAAATCGAATTTTCTTTTATTTCTCTGTAAATGAATAATCAATACTAACCATTCTATTTTGTACAGAAAACATCTTGTAGCTCACGTCAATTATCCGTATCAATTTAATTTTGTTTCAAGTACCGTAACACCATTACAATGACTGCATGCGATTTTTTCCATAGTTCAAAATGTAATAGAATTATTTTGAACCTCCCTGTAAACGAACTATAAATGCTATTTTCTTTTTAGAGCATGTTGTAGTTCATTTAAGCATGTTGTAGCATGTTGTAGTCTATGTTGTAGTTCATAAATTGTATTGCATCTATAGCATCATAGCATCATTAAAATTCTCCGTAAACGGTTTCTCACGTAAATCACAATGTAATGGAATTATTTTGTGTATCCCTGTAAACGAATAATAAACGTGGCATTTACTATACACCACGGAATTTTTTTTTGAAGTCCAGTTCAATGGACAGCAAACGGTTTTTACCTATAGATCATAATGTAAGTGAGTTCTTTTGAATGTACTTGTAAATGAAATGTAAATGCTACACATTTTATTTTCAGCACCATTCATTTTCCTTATAGGTTTAACCTTGGTAGCATATCAAATTTACACGACACTCCCAGTATATTTATGTTAATTAGAGCACGCACAGACGGCGTACAAAACGAATTCATACACACATTCAATAGTGTTCGGAAGTGTTAATGGTCTTCGAATTTATATTTTATTATTCATATGACATTTCTCTGTAATGTTTTCATATTATGGATATGTTATTTTTTCTAATTATTATTTGAATATCCCTGTATGTAACTTTAAAGTAAAATTTGTTCAAAAAAAGAAAAATCTACTTAATATTTCCAACTCAAAATGTTTTGAAACAAACTGTCAATATTCATTGATTAATGATATATTTTAATAACGGAAATATAACCAAACATATTCTCATATAAAATATCCAATTTCAATACGTACATTTATTGAATTTTTGTGTTCCATACTATTTTGGAAACTCTTAATTAAAATTCGTATATCGAGTGCTTTAAAGTATGATTACAGACTTTAATTTTATAAATTGAACACTGTTACAGCAAAGCAGTTCTATGTATATTTAATATTATTAAGAGAGCTTCTGAATAAACAATATTTACAGGTTTTTCACCGTATAGTTTAATATTAAACAGCTTTTTCGCATGAAACGAAATAATCTTAACAGAGGATGACATAAAACCCCTAACAATAGTAATCTATATCAAGCAAACAACAATGTAAATTCAAGAAATATATTAAATAAATAGTATTAAAGTCTTCATACACGCTGTGGGATTATTTGCTTCGTTGGTTTTTATCGATGTTTCTCAGTACAATACGAAAGTTTCGCAAGTGGCTTAACAGATCACTTTTGATTTAGTTAAAAAAAATGAATTAAAATAAAAGTAAAAGCCCTGTTTTAGAACCTCTTTGATAAATTGTTTATCTCTGTCTGTTTTATTTTTGCTGTTGTTTTACGGCACTGGATTTTTTTTTTTATTTTATTTTTTTTTTTTTTTTTTCAGGGCATAACTCAATCTATGAAAAAACAAAATTACAGTACCAATTTATTTAGTTAGCTAGCTCAATGTAAGTGTTGATAGTGTAATGATTTTTTTTTATTCTGATATCTGCTATTATTTCCTAATAGTAATTTTTACTTTTTTTAATAATACATTAAGTGAGACGAATATAAATATTTGGAAATAGTAATAGAATTCTAAATTGGCAACATTATGCAATTATCAGTGTTTACATTAATTGTAATGCGTACAAAATTCATGCATTTTAATTTACTAGTTGTTTGTAGTATAGCGCCTCTATACAATGCCACTAAATGGCAAAAAAAAAAAAAAAAAAGAAAAAAAAAAGGATTTTCTTCAAAAGTTCATTAAAAAAATCATGGATTTTATCTTAGACTGGTGTTTTTACACGTTTCCTGACATAAAGCAAAGCACCTTACCATCTTAATAGTTTCTAGCCATATTTATTTTAAATCATCATTATAATATGCTTAAGAAGTTGTTGATCATTAGAAATTTTGCGGAAAAAAGATGGGATGGGATGGAGGGGGGCTCAGAGTCTTTTCATTAGATTTTGAGATACGCGGAGATTTTCTTTATCAATTTTTTTTTGTCAAACTTTTCTTTCATTATGAACTTTAGAGACAAAATACCTAAAAAGTTTAATCAATTTAAAAATGATTAAATTTCTCATATGCAAATCATTAAATACCTAACAAAAATTAATTTATAACTGTTTTCATCATTTAAAATGTGAAGAACACTTAGAAGGAAACTTTTTAAACTAACGGTTTAGAAAATTAGCTAATGGCAGCTATAGGAAAAATAACCTTGCATAACTATTTTCATAAAAATGACTTTTCAAAATGTTGAAGAACATTTGGAAGAATTTTTTTTAACCCTCTAATTCCCACTACAAGAAACGACTATTGAAAAATTTATTTTTTTTCTCTCTTATTTTGTTGTTGTGGGTAAATAAAGTAAAAACATGAAAAAAATGAGATTTTATTATATTTTAAAGGAATTTCTGTATGGTAGCATATGTGCTACTATGGGCAGATTAGGATGAAATCTGCAGCACTTTACCATATTTCAAAAGTATTTTATTTCGTGAAATTAATTATATTTTTACATGTGGCATGACCTAAAACAATTTCTTTGTTTGTATATATATCGAATTATCTCATACAATTTTATTTTTTCCACAATTTAATCAATTTTACTCAATGGTAATAGAAATAAAACCTCTTTTTTGTAGAATTATATATATATATATAACAATAATGTAGTATGCAGCGGAAAAAAAACTGTTATTTTTTTATCTAATACATATGGGAAAAAAAATCACTCTGTGTATATTTCTAAAAATATATATAATTAAAAAGCTAGAATCGTGAAATTTTACATATAGGTGTATTCAATTATTGTGGAGAAGAAAAAGCAATCCGGATTCTAAATAAATTATAGTTCATTTTTAATTAATAAAAAAACAACAAGACAGTAGACATTTCTTATAACATTTACAAAAAATTTAAATGCACAATAAAATGTAATGCACAATAAACACAGCAATTAATTAAATATACAGTAAACTACAGGTCAGTTGATCTGCCCGGGATAAGTTAGTGTAATATGTATGACATAGTACAAACATACTAAATATGATGTACTTGAGTGATATGGTTTAATAAAAAAAGAGTTTTATACGTAGAATTTTTTTTAATTTAAAAGTATATTTGTACTTATAAATTAAAAGTTCAAAATATTGATTCAAAATATAAATTTTCTCTATTTATATTTTGAAAAGTAATTTAAATATTTTGTTAAAAAATGTAAAAACAAAAATAATGTCGTTTTCTTTTACATGGAAATTATAAATTTCAAGTAATTTATTTCGCATTTATTAAATAACATAAGCACGTAATTAAAAGTAAACATTAAATGTCACGAATTAATAGTAAAACAAGTAATTTATGCACAAAGGTATTACATTGAGTACAAATTTCCATTGAAAATAATATGGTAGCAAAAATGTTAACATTGGCTCATTTTGACTAAAGCCCGTGGTAGCAGATCTGCTACCTTGATTTCAATTACTCATTTTAGCATTAAAAAACAAACTTACATTGAACTTTTTTGTGCAGAGAATAGAAGTAACTCTTTTTATACCTATATATTATATGTATTTAGTTTTATTTGAATAAAATATTTGAAAAATTGAGCAAAAACATACCACCGTAAAATCTATTTTATACTGTTCGTTAGACCTGTCGCTTCAAACTAACTTTTTTCTTATTTAGTGCTCCATCTGCATTCAAATTTCTTAAATAACATTACCTAAAGGTGCAATTATTCCTGTAATGACTTAAAATATACATTATTTATGACATTTCGTGCTAAAAAATCAAATTTAAACATATGGTAACAAGATTTGCTACTTTGTGCAGTAGAGGGTTAAAATAACGGTTTAGATAATTATCTATTGTCGCAAATAAGAAAAATTACCTTTTATAACTATTTCCATATAAATGACATTTTAAAATGCTAAAGAATATTTAGAAGAAAACTTTTAAAACTAACTGTTTAGAAAATCAACTAATAGCAGCAATAAGAAAAATCACCTTGCATAACTATTTTCATACAAAAGACTTTTCAAAATGTTGAAGAGCATTTGGAAGATTTTTTTTTATATAACGATTTAGACAATTGGCTAGTGTCATAAATACATAAAATTACCTTGCATAAAGATTTTCATATAAATGGCATTTTGAAACTTTGAAGAATATTTAGAAGTAAACTTTTAAAACTAACTGTTTAAAAAATTAGCTAATGGCAGCAATAAAAAAAATCACCTCGTATAACTATGTTCATACAAATGACTTTTCAAAATGTTGCAGAAAATTTGTAGAAAAATTTCAAACTTAACGTTTTAGAAAATTAACGGCACCAATAAAAAAATCACCTTGCAAAACTTTTTTCATACAAAATGTTGCAGAAACCATTAAAAATTAACCGTTTAGAAAACAGGTTATCAGCACTGATAAGAAAATTTTCCGGTTTAAAATTAACTTTTGGAGTAGATAAGAAAAATCACCTTGCATAGCTATTTTCATATAAATAACTTTTAAAATGTTAAAGAAGATTTAGAAGATAACTTTTAAAATTAATGGTTCATAAAAGTAGCTAATAGCACCAATAAGAAAAATCACCTCGCTTTAAGGCTTAAGAACATTTGGAAGAAATTTTTTTAATTAATGCTTTAGAAGATTGTCTATCAGCACCGATAAAAAAATTACTTTGCTTAACTATTTTCATACAAATGCCTTCTTAAACTATTAAAGAAATTTTGGAACAAAAATTTTAAAATTAACGGTGTAAAAAATTAGCTATTGGAACAGATAAGAAAAATCACCTTGCATAACTATTTTTATAAAAATGGCTTTTAAAATATTAAAGACCATTTAAAAAATAAATTAACGCTTTAAATGATAGGTTTGGTAACAAAAAAAAAAAAAAAAAAAAAAAAAAGTCACACAGTCCGTCCTTACCTATAAAATTTATTAAAGCACCTAAAAACACAGAGGTCTTAATTGCATTTCGAAAACAATTCTATTTTTCCCGTGCAATAACATTAGATATAGCATTTCTTGATTATTGAATTCAAAGTGTCTCATGATTATTGAATCCCATGAAAATAAGAGATTATGTTACATTTCGTGGTGAATTTGAAATCGCATTAGCGTACATTGTAAAATTTACGTAAATAATACTTTAAAGTAACTTAAATTTATTCGGATATGTAGTAAACATCAGATCCAAGCTCATGATTGATTTTTAGAACGTATTGGATATTTAAATCTGATATCTAGATCAGAAATGGGATTTAATAATACTTAAAATAAAATTCAACAAATTTTGCTTATTTTCGAAAAGGAATAAAAACCCAAAAGATTCGTTATTAATGAGGACATTGGGCTTTGTATTCTGGAATGTAGAAGTTTTGAACTTAATTGAGAAATAATACTTTTGAAAATTCTCGGAGTTCAAAAGTGTATAGAACAGCATGATTAATTGAAATCAATGCAGCTTCTTTAATATATTATTGTAATATATGGAAAGAGTTATGACGCATATTGCAGTTACTTTTACTTTTTCTGTAGTTTAAAAGATGTGAGAAACACTTGAGAGGATGTTACATATTCTCAGATGCGTAGTACAACTTTTAGTTAATGCTCTTGGCGATTGCTACATCTGTGATTATTAAAATGCAACACTTCCTAAAGTCTTTTTTTTTCAATTCCTACTATTAGTTCACACTCTCCCTATATTTATTTATATATTTATATATCTTGTTCAAATTTTCAATCGTTAATAAAATACTCATTATTCCTCCTATCAAATTGAAATATTTTTTTAAAACTTGTACTGGAAGACAATTGATGTTAATGCAGTTTTTTCAAATATTAATTAATTAATTTTAGTTTTACATGGGAAACAAAATGGCGGCCATTGGTTATTGAAGATCAATGAAAGTATTTTCAATAAGGGGTTACCATAGGGTGGACCCTGTTCTGTCGACAAATACCGCCAAGTCTGTCGCCAAATTTGAGGGCCAAAATGAGTCGCCAAAAGTGACGCCAACTTGGTGATATCTCTAATATTTCGCCAAATTCTCATAGAGTTCCATTGTAAACCTACTTTCTTATGGAGAATCAACAAATTGAGATATTTTAATGCAACAAAAACTAATATTAGCTTAAGGGATAAGATTATATTAAATTTTTCTTTGATGACCTAAGTAGGAATTTACTTTAAAAACAAAATTTTTATATTACTTGCTTATTTTACCTAGTCAGTAATTTATTTGTACAGTACGTAACGAATTTTCTTCGATAAGCAAATTTTTGGACGTAATCTAGTTGGATCAAAGAAAGTAATAGAATCTGGGGTTATTTAGTTTGTTAAATTCCATATCTCTACTTATTGAATTTTGGCATACATTGAATGCACATTCATCTGCGCGACATCTTTCAAATCTTTCGTTCTTATTTATAATTACACGATGAACATCTATATTGATGTTAAAGTAGTTATAGACGTGTAAATGGCTATTATTTTTCAGAATATGTTTGCTTTTCTAATCGGCTAAAAGGTAGCCAGATTGATTTCCTGTAGATAGAACTCGGGTAAAGCATAGTTTATTTTATTTAATTTTTAGTTTGATATTAGCTGCCATATTTTTCTCGGTATTTATTTTCCTTATTATTTTCATGTGAGAAGAATAATGCATTTGCTACTTTGTTTTTAGCGACTAGCGGTAAACCTAATCTTCGCACATAGAATATGAAAAAAAAGTCTCATTAACTATAAACTTAGAAAAACACAAAGCTTCCATCGACGAGTATGACACATCTAAAAATACACAGACAATTTCATCTATGTAAACAAATGAAACATATTTCAATGATTTTTTAAAGAATATGTCATTTTTACTTATATTTTCAGCCTAGACAAATGGAAATCAAATACTTTTCATATATTTTAAACTAATATACTTTCTTTCTGTTGAGCATATTTTTTCTGTTGAGCTGAACTAGATTTCAGACCAGATGCTATAATCAATAAGTTGAGCTAGGTGAAAAAGTTTCACCAGATTCGTCCGGGATAGCTCAGATGGTAGAGCATTGGCGGCTTCAGCCAAGAGATCCCTGGTTCGAATCCTTGTTCTGACATATTTCTCCCAGCTCGAAATTTACATCTGATATGATTTATTTACCAATTAGTATAATTGTACGAATTTGAATATTTCCAACTGAGCGAAAAAATGCCCAGGCTGGGAATCGAACCCAGATCCTTGGCTTACAAGGCCAATGCTTTTCCGTTTAAGCTAACTGGGCCGACAACCAGCCAGCATATTTCGCTCAGAAAACCTTATTGGTATAACATCTGGTCTGTCATGTAGACAGCTCAACAGAATTAACCGCAGGTAAAGGAACTCCATATAAACGATGGATACGTAGATGAACTATTATTTTAACGGTTAATTCTGTTGAGCTGTCTACATGACAGACCAGATGTTCTACCAATAAGGTTTTCTGAGCGAAATATGCTGGCTGGTTGTCGGTCCAGTTAGCTTAAACGGAAAAGCATTGGCCTTGTAAGCCAAGGATCTGGGTTCGATTCCCAGCCTGGGCATTTTTTCGCTCAGTTGGAAATATTCAAATTCGTATGATAACTTTACCAATCAGTTTGATTGTGTTAAAATAATAGTTCATCTACGTATCCATCGTTTATATGGAGTTCCTTTACCCGCGGTTAATTCTGTTGAGCTGTCTACATGACAGACCAGATGTTCTACCAATAAGGTTTTCTGAGCGAAATATGCTGGCTGGTTGTCGGCCCAGTTAGCTTAAACGGAAAAGCATTGGCCTTGTAAGCCAAGGATCTGGGTTCGATTCCCAGCCTGGGCATTTTTTCGCTCAGTTGGAAATATTCAAATTCGTATGATAACTTTACCAATCAGTTTGATTGTGTTAAAATAATAGTATAATTGTGTTAAAATTAATCTAGTGTGATTATGTATCTACGAAGACGATTTCGTTAGATACAGAGATGGCCGTTTTTGTTGACAACATACTGAAATTTAGAACACCAGGTCTTATTAAAATAAAAACTCCAATTTGTTAAACGAACTGTTTCTTTATTTCATGATGAAAGGCGAAGGGAGGGTACAAGGGGAATGCGATCAGAGCTTCTTGTTAAAGTGACATCACGAGGCAAGAGACAGCGCAGGAGTGAGTTGAATATACAGTTACAACTTTCTTGCTTGGCGGAGTACAATATCGCCAATTTACAAATATTTTGCGCCATACACAGGAGTGGAGAAAAACATTAGCTGGTATGTATTCGCCAAATACATACGGTAGGCTTCTACCATATATTAATTGTGTAGGGGCGGCAGATTGTGGGCTGATAACATTCCTGAGTCATGATAGGCGCAGACTAATCTATACATTGATACAGCTGCGGTTAAAAAAAAATAAAAAATGTTTCTGGATAAGGAATAGTAACAGACCGAATTCGTTAGGCGAAAAGGCATGAGAATGTATTTTTCTAGACCAGATGTTAGATCAAAGATGAAACCCGTGCCTAACCACAAAAATGCAGAATTGACATACATATGAACAAAAGGGTGTGAATGTTAAAGCATATTGCGAAGATAATTCTAATGAATAGATTGCATGTTAAGTGATTTTAAATGATGAGTTATATTCATGCCCAAATAAGGAAATGCCTGAAGCTAAAATGCTTTTGTTTTTTGATAGTCAGCAGTAACGTTTTTCTACAAGGTTAAATCGTATGTGTGAGAAACTCACAAATTAAGAATGAAGGTTTTATTTTATTAAAAAGAGAGGAGTAACTAGAATAATTTAATTTAAATATGCAGGGCCATTAATACAATCGCTTTAGTTTTTAAATGCTGAATTTAAATTAGGGGCTGCACTGTTTGACTATAGTGCACTAAAATAAATAAGTTATAAAACGTAATTTAATTGAAATTACTGGGGGGGGGGGATAGAATGCAACATACATAACGAGATAGTCGTTATATATATCCATCGATATCTGGAGATCCATTGCCTGCGATTTATTCTGTTGAGCTGAACGAGATTACAGACCAGATGCTTTACAGATGCTATAATCAATAAGGTTAGCTGGGTGAAAAAATTCCACCAGATTCGTCCGGGATAGCACAGATTGTTGGGCATTGGCGGCTTTAGCCAAGAGATCCCTGGTTCGAATTCTGGTCCGGACATTTTTCTCCCAGTTGGAAATTTACATCTGATATGATATACTTTTGCAAGCAAAGTCTTCTATTAATAGTGTAATTCTTGTTATTTTTCTTTTTCTATTAACGATAAAATTATTTTTGGCAGAAAACTCTTATCTGCATGTAACAAGAAATAATCATGCTTATTAATTAGTAATTGTTAGAAAATTTCAATTTTGTGTTTTAACTTTTTTACTTCGCTGACACCTATAGGCTGACTGTGGATTTGTGGTTAAACTTACAGAGATGCTACAGGCTACTATTTTTCCATTCCATTTACGCCACTATAAAAAAAAGAGATTTTGTTGTATATTTCTCTTGCAAATGTTATCAAACAGTATGTCAGTAATTTTGTTTTAAGAAAGTAATGCGAGGTAGTATAAAAAAAATAGTCGCATGTGGTAGTCCTGAATTTAGTATGTCACACTATAGGTGTCGGTGAGTGCAAAAGGCTAAACATGACGTCATGTTACGCTACTTTCTGTTTTTACTGCTATTCATGCTCCTCTTATTAGTAAGAAATATTCGAAAATACGCATTTTATTTCAAGTATGATGTCACTTTTTGTCACAGTGAAATATATTTTTTTTAATGTTAAAATTCTTGTCAATTTTATTTTCGGTTAAAATGGCGTAATTTAAGCGCAGAGTTTTTATCGATATGTAACTAATATTCGTGATTAATAATCAGTATTGTTAAAATATGTTTCAGTTTTACATTTTAAACATACGGCGACATTTACCTATTTTTTGTATTAGCTGACTAACTGTTGTACTAACTACAAAACAACTTTTCAAAAGCAAAAAAGAAACGGTATGAAGAAACTAAATCAGTGATAAATAACGCAAGATCAGGCCGAAAAAAATGTACAATGTATTACAAAAAAATGTACTACGCAAAGATAAAAAGTATATGCCTCAAAGAATGAAGAATTTCGTCAGTTGCTGTTAGATGTAAAATGAATGCAATGGGTATTTCAGTTACTTCAAGAAAAATAAGGACAAGATTAGCAGGTTTTGGACTTAAGAGTAGAATTCCCGGGAAAAAAACATTTTTAAATCTTCAGCAACGCAAGAAATGAGTTCAATGGGATGTTGATTCTAAACGCTGTTGGCTAAATTTCGATATTTGTGTAGATAGAGAAAAGTACGTTGTTATGGAAAAAACAATTTCTTTAATATCGAAATGTAAAAAAAGAGTTCAGAATCAATGCCTTAGACAATTTGAAAAACGTACTGTTGTTATCACAATCAATAACAAAAAGGGCATGTTTAGAAACAAAAACTTCCATCAACCAACCTACCACAATATTTTTGTAGTTGCGATCATTGCAGGAATTGCCATGGCGATGTGGACCAATCATATCAAAGATCTGCTAAACATAGACCAATCCAGTCACCGAAACTGTACAGTAGGAGTCAAAAGGTATGAACGAATGTTTCTTGCTGATCCACAGTAATTCAACCAACAATGACGTCAGCTACACTTCCTTATACCCTTAATGAATGTGGAAATGCAGAATTGTATTCAGCGTTAGATTTCTACAAACATTGCACTTCATCCATAGCAATAAAAAAATGACGCAAAACTTTGTAAATAACATAGGCCTGGATCCAGAAATAGCGAAAACTTCTAAAAAATGAAGGCTTCTAATTGCTCAATCTTATTTCGCTAACAGCGAAAAATCTACCTGGATCCCGATCATGGTTTTCTTCGATGAAATCTATGTAAAAGGAAATGAAAACAAATTTTATTAAATGTTTTGCCGAATGCCTAGAAACAGTTAAACGGTGACCGCCCTCGATTTTCTATCTTATCTTTGTTCTTATTTTTTAATATAAATTATCGTTGTATTCGATACCATAAATAAACTTTTAAAATAATTATGATACAAAAAAAATTCTACTACGTGTTTGGCCTCGTTTGCAACAAGGAATCAAAATATTATGGTACTAGATGAAGGCAACATTTTCCATATTTTATTTCTCTTATATTACATATTGCTAGGATAAGCTTCTAAAAATAAATCGGAAGTTTTACTATTAATTTTTAGCTTACGCACAATTTCACTTCCGGCAGCGCAGACTTGAATCATTAGATTACCTTATTTCTTCTCTCACATAAAATATATAATTTTCTTCTATCTGATAACACAATGTTTTATACAGTTGCCTCCTGGACAATAACGAAAATTCTAAATTTCATGTTTTTTTAACCAAAGGCATCACACAAATCGCAATTTTTTAGGACGTATTTTGCGCATGCATACGCTCCGGGGTAGTGGCAATGCCGGGATCCAGATGGATCTTTCGCTCTTAACGGAACGAGATAGATGAATCAGAAACGTGCCTTTATACAATTGTTTTACACCATTGTTTCTTATTTCTCCTCTATGAAGCTACTTAAAATTTGGAAAGAGGTGCTCTGCAGAATAACAAACAATAGTATACATAATTAACTTTCACAAATGTCCATATTTATTACACTTCACTTGGTTACGCATGAGATCTCGCTTACACTGTTAAAATTCTGTAGCTTTTGCTGCATAGTCACCCCACCGATTTTATAGAAAACGATTACTTGCCCATACTATGGAGCATTCTTCTTGGTGAGAATTGAGATATTCTGTAACAAAGGTAGGTAGTTGCGTGGTCATTGACGGATTTATCGCTGTTTGGCAGAATTTGTTAATTTTTGAATTAATTAACTCTTTTTCGCTAATTAAGGATAAAAATTTAAATTTTTTTAACTGAATGTAGCTTGAGCAAAAATCTGCTCAAAATGCAATCCTTACTTTTCTCTATCAATTTTTATGTGTCTATCTTGTTTCAATTAAAAACTTTGACGAAGAAAAATAAGTGATCATTTCCAGTATTTCGACCTTTTTTAAAAAATGTATAACTATGTTTATAATTAATTTATGAAATTTTCTTCATTAGGTTCTTCTAGTTTTTGTTTTATTTTTCTGTGATGATTTCTGTGATTTTCCTTTTGATATGGGAAAATTTACGCTAGCATTTTAGGTCGATTTAACATGGAAAAGTTGGCTTCTGTATAATAAAAAGTAAAGAGGTTTTGGAATTTTCTTATTGACGTTTGTTTGTCGGAGTTAGATTTATTTATTTATTTTTATTTTTATTTTTTGTAGCTTGGCTTCGCAGAACGACCGTCCTGCTTAATATTCATGCTGTTTGTAATATTAACAACTATTTGAAAATGTTCGTTTTATTTCAAATATGACGTCTTACCGCTTTTTCAGAACAATATAGTTTTTCTTAATTTTTTTCCAACTTGATATCACGTCACTTTTGACAGAAAACGTCTTCTCGGCGTGCCTGATATTCATGTTGCATGTATACAGAAAAAGTATTTTTATTTTTTGTTTCAAATATGGCAGACATTTTTTTTTTTAAATTCCTGAAAACTTTTATTTCCTTTTTCGCTAGGAAACCTTTCTGTTGGATATTAATTACAGCGGAAAAGTAATTGTTCAGGGTGTTGAATCTTTGACAGCTATAAAGAGAAATGGTTAAATTTCATCTGAAATGTGCAAATTGAATCACTATGAATATAACGAAATTTTGAATTTTTATGAAAAAAAAATAATAATGAAAAAAAAAACATAGTTACTTTCTGGGTTATACTGACCTCTATGCCAGATATAACAGTCATCCGTTTTAATGTTGACTTCAGCCACACATTTATACACTTTCACGTTTATAATAGTATTAGGATTACTATTAAGATTAGGATTTGGAATTAATTTGTTTAGAAGATAAAACATGGACAAAATAAAAAAGAAAAGTGCCCAGCTAAACTGATGGCATTGAGCTCACAGACTATTCACTATAATTGTATATTATACTCTTATTTTAAAGAATAATGCCACTCAAAAAAATAAGTGAAGGGGAATTAGCCCCCGTTTCCCCCTTTATACTTAACCAGTGATCCTCCAAATCTAATCAGGGAAGCTCCTTATCATAATAAACCGGTATACCAAATTTGGAGCAAATCGAATAATCTTGCAAAAAAAAAAACATTTATCTAAATTAAGGGGGTGGACTAACCCCCTTTATCCTTAACCAATGAATCGCCAAAACGAAACATGGAAGCTCCTTAACATAATAAACCGGTATACCAACTTCGGAGCAAATCGAATCATTCTGCATGAAAAACCCATTTATCTAAATTAAGAGGGGCGGGCTAACCTCCCTTTTCCCCCTTTACCCTTAACCAATGAACCCCAAAACTAATCAGGGAAGTTCCTTAACATAATAAACCGGTATACCAAATTCGGAGCAAATCGAATCATTCTGCATGAAAAACACATTTATCTGAATTAAGGGGGGGTGGACTAACCCCGTTTTTCCCCTTTATCCTTAACCAATGGACCCCCAAAACTAATCAAGGAAGTTCCTTAACATAATAAACCGATATACCGAATTCGGAACAAATCGAATCATTCTGCATGAAAAACACATTTATCTGAATTAAGGGGTGTGGACTAACCCCGTTTTTCCCCTTTATCCTTAACCAATGAACTCCCAAAACTAATCAGGGAAGTTCCTTAACATAATAAACCGGTATACCAAATTCGGAGCAAATCGAATCATTCTGCAGGAAAAACCCATTTATCTGAATTAATTGGGGGTGGACTAACCCCGTTTCTCCCCCTTTATCCTTAACCAATGAACCCCAAAACTAATCAGGGAAGTTCCTTAACATAATAAACCGGTATACCAAATTCGGAGCAAATCGAATCATTCTGCATGAAAAACACATTTATCTGAATTAAGGGGGGGTGGACTAACCCCGTTTTTCCCCTTTATCCTTAACCAATGGACCCCCAAAACTAATCAAGCAAGTTCCTTAACATAATAAACCGATATATCGAATTCGGAACAAATCGAATCATTCTGCATGAAAAACACATTTATCTGAATTAAGGGGGGGTGGACTAACCCCGTTTTTCCCCTTTATCCTTAACCAATGAACTCCCCAAACTAATCATGGAAGCTCCTTAACATAATAAACCGGTATACCAACTTCGGAGCAAATCGAATCATTCTGCATGAAAAACCCATTTATCTAAATTAAGAGGGGCGGGTTAACCTCCCTTTTCCCCCTTTACCCTTAACCAATGAACCCCAAAACTAATCAGGGAAGTTCCTTAACATAATAAACCGGTATACCAAATTCGGAGCAAATCGAATCATTCTGCATGAAAAACACATTTATCTGAATTAAGGGGGGGTGGACTAACCCCGTTTTTCCCCTTTATCCTTAACCAATGGACCCCCAAAACTAATCAAGGAAGTTCCTTAACATAATAAACCGATATACCGAATTCGGAACAAATCGAATCATTCTGCATGAAAAACACATTTATCTGAATTAAGGGGGGTGGACTAACCCCGTTTTTCCCCTTTATCCTTAACCAATGAACTCCCAAAACTAATCAGGGAAGTTCCTTAACATAATAAACCGGTATACCAAATTCGGAGCAAATCGAATCATTCTGCAGGAAAAACCCATTTATCTGAATTAATTGGGGGTGGTCTAACCCCGTTTCTCCTCCTTTATCCTTAACCAATGAACTCCCAAAACTAATCAGGGAAGTTCCTTAACATAATAAACCGGTATACCAAACTCGGAGCAAATCGAATGATTCTGCATGAAAAACCCATTTATCTGAATTAAGAGGGGCGGGCTAACCTCCATTTTCCCCCTTTACCCTTAACCAATGAACCCCAAAACTAATCAGGGAAGTTCCTTAACATAATAAACCGGTATACCAAATTCGGAGCAAATCGAATCATTCTGCATGAAAAACACATTTATCTGAATTAAGGGGGGGGGGGTGGACTAACCCCGTTTTTCCCCTTTATCCTTAACGAATGGACCCCCAAAACTAATCAAGCAAGTTCCTTAACATAATAAACCGATATATCGAATTCGGAACAAATCGAATCATTCTGCATGAAAAGCCCATTTATCTAAATTAAGAGGGGCGGGCTAACCTCCCTTTTCCCCCTTTACCCTTAACCAATGAACCCCAAAACTAATCAGGGAAGTTCCTTAACATAATAAACCGGTATACCAAATTCGGAGCAAATCGAATCATTCTGCATGAAAAACACATTTATCTGAATTAAGGGGGGTGGACTAACCCCGTTTTTCCCCTTTATCCTTAACCAATGGACCCCCCAAACTAATCAAGCAAGTTCCTTAACATAATAAACCGATATATCGAATTCGGAACAAATCGAATCATTCTGCATGAAAAACCCATTTATCTAAATTAAGTGCGTCGGGCTAACCTCCCTTTTCCCCCTTTATCCTTAACCAATGAACTCCCAAAACTAATCAGGGAAGTTCCTTAACATAATAAACCGGTATACCAAATTCGGAGCAAATCGAATAATCTTGCAAAAAAAAAACATTTATCTAAATTAAGGGGGTGGACTAATCCCCTTTATCCTTAACCAATGAATCGACAAAACGAATCATGGAAGCTCCTTAACGTAATAAAACGGTATACCAACTTCGGAGCAAATCGAATCATTCTGCATGAAAAACCCATTTATCTAAATTAAGAGGGGCGGGCTAACCTCCCTTTTCCCCCTTTACCCTTAACCAATGAACCCCAAAACTAATCAGGGAAGTTCCTTAACATAATAAACCGGTATACCAAATTCGGAGCAAATCGAATCATTCTGCATGAAAAACACATTTATCTGAATTAAGGGGGGGTGGACTAACCCCGTTTTTCCCCTTTATCTTTAACCAATGGACCCCCAAAACTAATCAAGCAAGTTCCTTAACATAATAAACCGATATATCGAATTCGGAACAAATCGAATCATTCTGCATGAAAAACACATTTATCTGAATTAAGGGGGGGTGGACTAACCCCGTTTTTCCCCTTTATCCTTAACCAATGAACTCCCCAAACTAATCAGGGAAGTTCCTTAACATAATAAACCGGTATACCGAATTCGGAGCAAATCGAATCATTCTGCATGAAAAACACATTTATCTGAATTAAGGGGGGGTGGACTAACCCCGTTTTTCCCCTTTATCCTTAACCAATGGACCCCCAAAACTAATCAAGGAAGTTCCTTAACATAATAAACCGATATACCGAATTCGGAACAAATCGAATCATTCTGCATGAAAAACACATTTATCTGAATTAAGGGGGTGGACTAACCCCGTTTTTCCCCTTTATCCTTAACCAATGAACTCCCAAAACTAATCAGGGAAGTTCCTTAACATAATAAACCGGTATACCAAATTCGGAGCAAATCGAATCATTCTGCAGGAAAAACCCATTTATCTGAATTAATTGGGGGTGGACTAACCCCGTTTCTCCCCCTTTATCCTTAACCAATGAACTCCCAAAACTAATCAGGGAAGTTCCTTAACATAATAAACCGATATATCGAATTCGGAACAAATCGAATCATTCTGCATGAAAAACCCATTTATCTAAATTAAGAGGGGCGGTCTAACCTCCCTTTTTCCCCTTTACCCTTAACCAATGAACCCCAAAACTAATCAGGGAAGTTCCTTAACATAATAAACCGGTATACCAAATTCGGAGCAAATCGAATCATTCTGCATGAAAAACACATTTATCTGAATTAAGGGGTGGTGGACTAACCCCGTTTTTCCCCTTTATCCTTAACCAATGGACCCCCAAAACTAATCAAGCAAGTTTCTTAATATAATAAACCGATATATCGAATTCGGAACAAATCGAATCATTCTGCATGAAAAACACATTTATCTGAATTAAGGCGGGGGGGGGTGGACTAACCCCGTTTTTCCCCTTTATCCTTAACCAATGAACTCCCCAAACTAATCAGGGAAGTTCCTTAACATAATAAACCGGTATACCGAATTCGGAGCAAATCGAATCATTCTGCATGAAAAACACATTTATCTGAATTAAGGGGGGGTGGACTAACCCCGTTTTTCCCCTTTATCCTTAACCAGTGGACCCCCAAAACTAATCAAGGAAGTTCCTTAACATAATAAACCGATATACCGAATTCGGAACAAATCGAATCATTCTGCATGAAAAACACATTTATCTGAATTAAGGGGGGTGGACCTACCCCGTTTTTCCCCTTTATCCTTAACCAATGAACTCCCAAAACTAATCAGGGAAGTTCCTTAACATAATAAACCGGTATACCAAATTCGGAGCAAATCGAATCATTCTGCAGGAAAAACCCATTTATCTGAATTAATTGGGGGTGGACTAACCCCGTTTCTCCCCCTTTATCCTTAACCAATGAACTCCCAAAACTAATCAGGGAAGTTCCTTAACATAATAAACCGGTATACCAAATTCGGAGCAAATCGAATCATTCTGCAGGAAAAACCCATTTATCTGAATTAATTGGGGGTGGTCTAACCCCGTTTCTCCCCCTTTATCCTTAACCAATGAACTCCCAAAACTAATCAGGGAAGTTCCTTAACATAATAAACCGGTATACCAAATTCGGAGCAAATCGAATCATTCTGCAGGAAAAACCCATTTATCTGAATTAATTGGGGGTGGACTAACCCCGTTTCTCCCCCTTTATCCTTAACCAATGAACCCCAAAACTAATCAGGGAAGTTCCTTAACATAATAAACCGGTATACCAAATTCGGAGCAAATCGAATCATTCTGCATGAAAAACACATTTATCTGAATTAAGGGGGGGGGGTGGACTAACCCCGTTTTTCCCCTTTATCCTTAACCAATGGACCCCCAAAACTAATCAAGCAAGTTCCTTAACATAATAAACCGATATATCGAATTCGGAACAAATCGAATCATTCTGCATGAAAAACACATTTATCTGAATTAAGGGGGGGTGGACTAACCCCGTTTTTCCCCTTTATCCTTAACCAATGAACTCCCCAAACTAATCATGGAAGCTCCTTAACATAATAAACCGGTATACCAACTTCGGAGCAAATCGAATCATTCTGCATGAAAAACCCATTTATCTAAATTAAGAGGGGCGGGTTAACCTCCCTTTTCCCCCTTTACCCTTAACCAATGAACCCCAAAACTAATCAGGGAAGTTCCTTAACATAATAAACCGATATACCGAATTCGGAACAAATCGAATCATTCTGCATGAAAAACACATTTATCTGAATTAATGGGGGGGGACTAACCCCGTTTTTCCCCTTTATCCTTAACCAATGAACTCCCAAAACTAATCAGGGAAGTTCCTTAACATAATAAACCGGTATACCAAATTCGGAGCAAATCGAATCATTCTGCAGGAAAAACCCATTTATCTGAATTAATTGGGGGTGGTCTAACCCCGTTTCTCCCCCTTTATCCTTAACCAATGAACTCCCAAAACTAATCAGGGAAGTTCCTTAACATAATAAACCGGTATACCAAACTCGGAGCAAATCGAATGATTCTGCATGAAAAACCCATTTATCTGAATTAAGAGGGGCGGGCTAACCTCCATTTTCCCCCTTTACCCTTAACCAATGAACCCCAAAACTAATCAGGGAAGTTCCTTAACATAATAAACCGGTATACCAAATTCGGAGCAAATCGAATCATTCTGCATGAAAAACACATTTATCTGAATTAAGGGGGGGGTGGACTAACCCCGTTTTTCCCCTTTATCCTTAACGAATGGACCCCCAAAACTAATCAAGCAAGTTCCTTAACATAATAAACCGATATATCGAATTCGGAACAAATCGAATCATTCTGCATGAAAAGCCCATTTATCTAAATTAAGAGGGGCGGGCTAACCTCCCTTTTCCCCCTTTACCCTTAACCAATGAACCCCAAAACTAATCAGGGAAGTTCCTTAACATAATAAACCGGTATACCAAATTCGGAGCAAATCGAATCATTCTGCATGAAAAACACATTTATCTGAATTAAGGGGGGTGGACTAACCCCGTTTTTCCCCTTTATCCTTAACCAATGGACCCCCCAAACTAATCAAGCAAGTTCCTTAACATAATAAACCGATATATCGAATTCGGAACAAATCGAATCATTCTGCATGAAAAACCCATTTATCTAAATTAAGTGGGTCGGGCTAACCTCCCTTTTCCCCCTTTATCCTTAACCAATGAACTCCCAAAACTAATCAGGGAAGTTCCTTAACATAATAAACCGGTATACCAAATTTGGAGCAAATCGAATAATCTTGCAAAAAAAAACATTTATCTAAATTAAGGGGGTGGACTAATCCCCTTTATCCTTAACCAATGAATCGACAAAACGAATCATGGAAGCTCCTTAACGTAATAAAACGGTATACCAACTTCGGAGCAAATCGAATCATTCTGCATGAAAAACCCATTTATCTAAATTAAGAGGGGCGGGCTAACCTCCCTTTTCCCCCTTTACCCTTAACCAATGAACCCCAAAACTAATCAGGGAAGTTCCTTAACATAATAAACCGATATATCGAATTCGGAACAAATCGAATCATTCTGCATGAAAAACACATTTATCTGAATTAAGGGGGGGTGGACTAACCCCGTTTTTCCCCTTTATCCTTAACCAATGAACTCCCCAAACTAATCATGGAAGCTCCTTAACATAATAAACCGGTATACCAACTTCGGAGCAAATCGAATCATTCTGCATGAAAAACCCATTTATCTAAATTAAGAGGGGCGGGTTAACCTCCCTTTTCCCCCTTTACCCTTAACCAATGAACCCCAAAACTAATCAGGGAAGTTCCTTAACATAATAAACCGATATACCGAATTCGGAACAAATCGAATCATTCTGCATGAAAAACACATTTATCTGAATTAATGGGGGGGGACTAACCCCGTTTTTCCCCTTTATCCTTAACCAATGAACTCCCAAAACTAATCAGGGAAGTTCCTTAACATAATAAACCGGTATACCAAATTCGGAGCAAATCGAATCATTCTGCAGGAAAAACCCATTTATCTGAATTAATTGGGGGTGGTCTAACCCCGTTTCTCCCCCTTTATCCTTAACCAATGAACTCCCAAAACTAATCAGGGAAGTTCCTTAACATAATAAACCGGTATACCAAACTCGGAGCAAATCGAATGATTCTGCATGAAAAACCCATTTATCTGAATTAAGAGGGGCGGGCTAACCTCCATTTTCCCCCTTTACCCTTAACCAATGAACCCCAAAACTAATCAGGGAAGTTCCTTAACATAATAAACCGGTATACCAAATTCGGAGCAAATCGAATCATTCTGCATGAAAAACACATTTATCTGAATTAAGGGGGGGGGGTGGACTAACCCCGTTTTTCCCCTTTATCCTTAACGAATGGACCCCCAAAACTAATCAAGCAAGTTCCTTAACATAATAAACCGATATATCGAATTCGGAACAAATCGAATCATTCTGCATGAAAAGCCCATTTATCTAAATTAAGAGGGGCGGGCTAACCTCCCTTTTCCCCCTTTACCCTTAACCAATGAACCCCAAAACTAATCAGGGAAGTTCCTTAACATAATAAACCGGTATACCAAATTCGGAGCAAATCGAATCATTCTGCATGAAAAACACATTTATCTGAATTAAGGGGGGTGGACTAACCCCGTTTTTCCCCTTTATCCTTAACCAATGGACCCCCCAAACTAATCAAGCAAGTTCCTTAACATAATAAACCGATATATCGAATTCGGAACAAATCGAATCATTCTGCATGAAAAACCCATTTATCTAAATTAAGTGGGTCGGGCTAACCTCCCTTTTCCCCCTTTATCCTTAACCAATGAACTCCCAAAACTAATCAGGGAAGTTCCTTAACATAATAAACCGGTATACCAAATTTGGAGCAAATCGAATAATCTTGCAAAAAAAAACATTTATCTAAATTAAGGGGGTGGACTAATCCCCTTTATCCTTAACCAATGAATCGACAAAACGAATCATGGAAGCTCCTTAACGTAATAAAACGGTATACCAACTTCGGAGCAAATCGAATCATTCTGCATGAAAAACCCATTTATCTAAATTAAGAGGGGCGGGCTAACCTCCCTTTTCCCCCTTTACCCTTAACCAATGAACCCCAAAACTAATCAGGGAAGTTCCTTAACATAATAAACCGGTATACCAAATTCGGAGCAAATCGAATCATTCTGCATGAAAAACACATTTATCTGAATTAAGGGGGGGTGGACTAGCCCCGTTTTTCCCCTTTATCTTTAACCAATGGACCCCCAAAACTAATCAAGCAAGTTCCTTAACATAATAAACCGATATATCGAATTCGGAACAAATCGAATCATTCTGCATGAAAAACACATTTATCTGAATTAAGGGGGGGTGGACTAACCCCGTTTTTCCCCTTTATCCTTAACCAATGAACTCCCCAAACTAATCAGGGAAGTTCCTTAACATAATAAACCGGTATACCGAATTCGGAGCAAATCGAATCATTCTGCATGAAAAACACATTTATCTGAATTAAGGGGGGGTGGACTAACCCCGTTTTTCCCCTTTATCCTTAACCAATGGACCCCCAAAACTAATCAAGGAAGTTCCTTAACATAATAAACCGATATACCGAATTCGGAACAAATCGAATCATTCTGCATGAAAAACACATTTATCTGAATTAAGGGGGGTGGACTAACCCCGTTTTTCCCCTTTATCCTTAACCAATGAACTCCCAAAACTAATCAGGGAAGTTCCTTAACATAATAAACCGGTATACCAAATTCGGAGCAAATCGAATCATTCTGCAGGAAAAACCCATTTATCTGAATTAATTGGGGGTGGACTAACCCCGTTTCTCCCCCTTTATCCTTAACCAATGAACTCCCAAAACTAATCAGGGAAGTTCCTTAACATAATAAACCGATATATCGAATTCGGAACAAATCGAATCATTCTGCATGAAAAACACATTTATCTGAATTAAGGGGGGGGGGGGGTGGACTAACCCCGTTTTTCCCCTTTATCCTTAACCAATGAACTCCCCAAACTAATCATGGAAGCTCCTTAACATAATAAACCGGTATACCAACTTCGGAGCAAATCGAATCATTCTGCATGAAAAACCCATTTATCTAAATTAAGAGGGGCGGTCTAACCTCCCTTTTCCCCCTTTACCCTTAACCAATGAACCCCAAAACTAATCAGGGAAGTTCCTTAACATAATAAACCGGTATACCAAATTCGGAGCAAATCGAATCATTCTGCATGAAAAACACATTTATCTGAATTAAGGGGTGGTGGACTAACCCCGTTTTTCCCCCTTATCCTTAACCAATGGACCCCCAAAACTAATCAAGCAAGTTCCTTAACATAATAAACCGATATATCGAATTCGGAACAAATCGAATCATTCTGCATGAAAAACACATTTATCTGAATTAAGGGGGGGGGGGGTGGACTAACCCCGTTTTTCCCCTTTATCCTTAACCAATGAACTCCCCAAACTAATCAGGGAAGTTCCTTAACATAATAAACCGGTATACCGAATTCGGAGCAAATCGAATCATTCTGCATGAAAAACACATTTATCTGAATTAAGGGGGGGTGGACTAACCCCGTTTTTCCCCTTTATCCTTAACCAGTGGACCCCCAAAACTAATCAAGGAAGTTCCTTAACATAATAAACCGATATACCGATTTCGGAACAAATCGAATCATTCTGCATGAAAAACACATTTATCTGAATTAAGGGGGGTGGACCTACCCCGTTTTTCCCCTTTATCCTTAACCAATGAACTCCCAAAACTAATCAGGGAAGTTCCTTAACATAATAAACCGGTATACCAAATTCGGAGCAAATCGAATCATTCTGCAGGAAAAACCCATTTATCTGAATTAATTGGGGGTGGACTAACCCCGTTTCTCCCCCTTTATCCTTAACCAATGAACTCCCAAAACTAATCAGGGAAGTTCCTTAACATAATAAACCGGTATACCAAATTCGGAGCAAATCGAATGATTCTGCATGAAAAACCCATTTATCTGAATTAAGGGGTGGACTAAGCCCCCTTTTCCCCCTTTATCCTTAACCAATGAACCCCCAAAACTAATCAGCGAAGTTCCTTAACATAATAAACCGGTATACCAAATTCAAAGCAAATTGAATGATTCTGCATGAAAAACCCATTTATCTGAATTAAGGGGGTGGACTAACCCCGTTTTTCCCCCTTTACCCTTAACCAACGAACCCCCAAAACTAATCAGGGAAGTTCCTTAACATGATAAACCGCTATACGAAATTCGGAGCAAATCGAATCAATCTCCACGAAAAACCCATTTATCTGAATTAAGGGGGGGGGTGGACTAACCCCGTTTTTCCCCCTTTATCCTTAACCAATGAACTCCCAAAACTAATCAGGGAAGTTCCTTAACATAATAAACCGGTATACCGAATTCGGAGCAAATCGAATCATACTGCACGAAAAACACATTTATCTGAATTAAGGGGGGGGGGGGGGTGGACTAACCCCGATTTTCCCCCTTTATCCTTAACCAATGAACCCCCAAAACTAATCAGGGAAGTTCCTTAACATAGTAAACCGCTATACCAAATTCGGAGCAAATCGAATCATTCTCCATGAAAAACCCATTTATCTGAATTAAGGGGGGTGGGGTGGACTAACCCCGTTTTTCCCCCTTTATCCTTAACCAATGAACTCCCAAAACTAATCAGGGAAGTTCCTTAACATAATAAACCGGTAAACCAAATTCGGAGCAAATCGAATCATTCTGCATGAAAAACCCATTTATCTGAATTAAGGGGTGGGGGTGGGGGTGGACTAACCCCGTTTTTCCCCCTTTATCCTTAACCAATGAACTCCCAAAACTAATCAGGGAAGCGCCTTATCACAGTGAACCTAGGAAAAATTTTTGAAGCAAATCGGATGTTTCTATCAAGAGTTATCGCGTTACGTACATATGTACGTACGTACATACATACATACATACATACATACATACAGAACGGGCGGGCACATTAGCTCTCAGGCTTTGATAGCCTGTGAGCTAAAAACATATCAAGCTTAGGGGAAATAAACATTTTCTAAGATTGCCGTTTGCAGATTGGCTTTTACCGAAATTAAATGGAAAATATTACATTTATGATTTGTTTAATTAATTGTTACAATCCGTAAATTTTGTTATAGTTTTGTAATAATCTTTATCTGAAAGCGCATTATTTCTTCTATAAATTATTT
The DNA here is from genome assembly GCA_963932465.1 of Maratus speciosus. Classification (NCBI taxonomy): domain Eukaryota; kingdom Metazoa; phylum Arthropoda; class Arachnida; order Araneae; family Salticidae; genus Maratus; species Maratus speciosus. The sequence goes on along the minus strand of OZ010790.1, from coordinate 414,040,781 downwards.
ATTTCTTTAAAGCGCATTATTTCTTCTCAAAATGTGCGATATTTAGAAAGAAGGGCGCGAATGTGAAAGAAACTACCTAACGTAAAAAACCTATTAAAATCCTTTAAAATTTAATTAAAAAAATTAAGTGAATTTTAAGAAAATCTCATAGAGGGTTACTTGGGTGCATCTTCGAGTACATACGTGCCCAATGTCGTGCTCTCAAATGCGTATTGGTCAAATTAACGTAATTATCTTTCCAGGAAAGTCCATTGATTTAAACCCGATAGAGTATTTGTGACTAATAATAAAGAATATGTTTCAAGTAATTGAACAAACAAACTCGATGTTATTTGCAGTAAATCAATATGGTGATGTCTGGGAGAGGCCAGCCAAATTTGTGACAGGCCTGTGAAATCGAATTTGTTATAAAATGGAAAATTAGTGTTGCAAAATTTTACACGTGTTTACACAATTTTTTATATTCTTGTAAAAAAGCGTAGTATGCAATACGATATTCTGATTTTTTATGGTTGTAAATACTGTTCGATTTTTTTTTCCAATTCTAAATAACAATTTAAATTTGTATTATTTACTTTAAATTTTATGCTAATAAATACTACAAGCTATGCACATATTACAATAAAGTGTTTTATCAAATATTATATACAATATCTCGTATATAAGTTAAATTTTGTCAAGTAATCCTTTTGACAAGTAGTTTTATACATGTATAAATATATATATATATATAGATGTGCGTGTGTATTTGTGCACCGTACAGAATTAACTATTGAAGATTTTAGAAGTATAATTCACAGTATTACCTTGATTTTATTGTAAATGACAATTATTAGAAGAATGTAACAAGCACTTAGAGCAGCGATTCCCAACCTTTTATCTTTCATAAACCCCTTTCACAGGCTTTTCATTTCGGAGTACCTCCATTTCTCATAAATATGCCCCCTTTCCCCTTTACTCAACATCCTTTATTTTCAATGGTAATCTTATCACATCCCTATAATAAATCGATACAAATTACATTGGCATTTCCTTGCATCTTAAAGTTAATATTGCTTTTTATAATATTAGCCAAACATTAAGAAAAATCAATGTAGCATTAAAAAAAAATTTAACAATCATATGATTATTATTAATAAACACGTTTAAAGAAAAAAAAACATTAAAATCTGAAGCTCTGGCGTAATTTGGGATCTGCTGTAAATTACAGTTTTGCAATTATAATTAAACACGGACAAATAAAACAAAAGTGGTGAGAAAAGAATATTCCACAATGATTTTTCGGAAAGATGGGCAGAAGTATATAAATACTCATGCATGCTTATCAGTGGGAGGAGCTACTGACATTGGATTATCAATGCATTATTAGGTATAGCGAGCCTTTTTCCTTATTTTAAATGTAACACATTGGATTTACACATGAGACTAACATTGTCATCTAAAATTATCAATATTATCAATATTCTTTATATTATTTTAGGTAAATTTTTGTGATTTCCGCTGTTACAGATATTATTTTTTCACGTATCCCTAACAATTCCGTCACATACCCCCAAAAGTACGCGTACCCCAGGTTGGGAACGGCTGACTTAGAGCATTCGATTCGTGCGTGAATGAAATGAATTATATTATATAATCATTCTCTAAAGAAAAAATACCATCAGATATTGTACAGCGAAAGCTTTATTAAATTATTTCAATTTTTAATGGACATTAACTGAGAGATTCTAATACCAGTCAAAAAATATTTAAATAGCAAACTGCATTGATAATAACTTACGGCTATCCAATCAACTAAAAAACGAACTTAATAGTAATGTAGAGAAATGTGCTTTTTATCACCAAAATGGCAAAGAGACATTTGCCACAAAAATCCAGTCTATCGAAATTATTAGTAACGCAGATAAAAAAAAGTCTGGAATTCCAACAATAACATACGTATTTCCAGCGAATGACATGACGAACTACCACAACTTATCCAGAAATTAAAAGTAGCAAAAATCTGAGCTCTGAGAGTATGCAGAATGTTTCATGCTACTACACACATGAATACAGAGAAAACTGTATACCCAGAGTAAACCGGAACCTCTGTCAATCAGCTTAAAGGTACTAAATAGCCGTTACGTATGAACAAAAAGTGTTACTATGCATGAAAATTCAGGAAAATATCATGGTATGTTTCCTAAAAAAGAAAAAGAGTATTTAGATCGTAGTGATTTTATTATGGGAAAGCTAAGATACTAGGCGTAGATTAACGGAATTTTTGTATGCGAAATAATAGAAAAATGTATTTTCAGGTGGGAAAAACTAATTCGATTTAAAAACTAATTAAATTCGAAAAAAAAAAAATAAAAATTTAAAATATTGTATGTTATATCAGTAGATAATGAGGACTGACACCAGGGACTTTAAAGCAATATTATATTGATAAATATTTACAAAAACTATTTACAAAAGAATTATTTACATGAATGAATACAGATACGTCGCAAACATAACTTCATTACCCGACACAATCATTCTATTTATGTCTCTTCTCCCATACACACGCCTCTTCGGGCGCGAACGCATTTTATCCAATCTCAACGAACATATCTAGTTCCGAACATTCAACCTCTTACGCATGCTCTGCATGCTCTGATCCCATGAGACGGTGCTGCTGTCGTCAATCGCGGTTAGGTGGCACTTTCGACATAAGGAGGTTCTTGCGGAGCTAAATCCAGCCCCACAACTGGGCCAAGCTGCCAACCCCACTGCCCTCCGTGACAGTTTAGTCACCGGAAATTAAAACAGGAGCACCTGAAAAGATAAAAAAAAAAAAAAAAAACAAGAGCAGCATCCAAAGTTCTTTTTAAAAAATCATCAGTTCATTGTGAAACACCAAAAGTAAAGTTTGGCTGAGTAAAATTCTTTGGACAGTGAAGGGTTGAAAATTGATAATTCGTCTTCAAGAAGTATATTCGCCAGAAAGGCTTCTCACACTATAAAGCATAATAAAAATTATTTCTAATCCCTCTTCTTCTTCTTCATCCTTTTTTATTTCTTTACGTCTTCTCTTTTTCTACGTCTTTTCTTCTTTTATATCTTTTCGTCTTTTTATTTTCTCTTCTTTCATTACATTTCATAGTCACTATCATATAAGGATTTCTTGCTTCTTCGGAATTCAACATCATCTTCAGAATCAAGGGATTTATCAGGATCGATACCATATGCATCACAATCGGCCAACTTGTCATCTTCGGAATTATCATTATCATAATCAGGATTTAGATCAAATTTGCTTATATTCTCTTCCAAAAAGTATCTTGTATATGGAGGCTTCTTTTTAGTAAATTTCTGCTTTGGTTTCTTCATTTCATAATCTTCCTTATTTCGGATTCTTCTTCCAATTTATCTGACGAATTTGGAATATACTTAATTTTATAAGAAACATTACTTTTCAACTTCTTACTACTTGGCATCTTAAGGTTTGCTTTTCTAAAATTTTCTTTACTTGTTACATCAAATTTCTGGTTCGTTTCATTTCTGGAAGAATACATAATATTTTCTTTATTTTATAACTTTGTGTAATTTGAATAATTTTTAAAGTTTTCAGCACTGTTATTCATCATAATTTGCTTCTTCAGTTGCAAATTTTCGAAATCTTCCTGGGAATTATTTAATTTTATCTGAATTCTGCTTTTGGACATTTTCACTCGGGAACATTCATCTGCCGATTCTTCTGTTTTTCTGGATGCCTTGCACATTTATTTGCTTTTATTAGAAATAATCAGTATTGCTCTGAGCGTTTGCGTGCGTTTTTCATCTAATTGGGATTTTATATCTTGAAAACATCTCTCTAATTTTCTACACAATTTACTAATGTGTTGTCCTTCTTCTACTTATTTTTCTAATTTAGCTTCTAAAGACGTTATTGCGATTTTCGACTTCGTTTTCTTTAACCAAAATGAATCTTTTAATTCGATTTCATCTAATTGTAACAATTTAAATTTTATTTCAGCTTCTTTTAATCAGGCAGTTAAATTTTCATCTTCTAAGCGCAATTGTTACATTTCTGAGCTAGACTAGTGCAATTGATGAATACGGATATGCTTGTATCCGCTCAGAATTTGTACGTTTCTACAGTATAAGGTGGAAGAAAAGGGTTAACTTTCGAATTTACAGTTAATTCACTTGCATTTATAACATTAACTAAAGAATTATTCTGACACTTAATTATCTTAACATCATTACCAGAAACAATTAACGAACCTTGTTGTGTTACATCAGTACTAATAATTAAATCAAATTCCATAGATTTATAATCAATCACAAAAATAGCTGTTTGAAATTGGAATAATCAATTTCGACTTCAGCCTCAAAGTAACGATTGGTCTGAATAATTTTTTACCTATCAAGTTAAAACATATTCGTTGGTTCTAGATTTACATAATGCTTCTTTTTATCAAAATTACTTTTCTTTAGAATAATTCTTTGATTTCCTGTATCAAATAATGTAATTATATTTAATGAATGCAACTTTAGATCTTTAAGAATTAAATTCTGAGAACAGGTTAGAGCATTTTCTTGAGAATCATTAGAAAATTTTGCATCTTTCGTTTCACTATATCCGATTGATTTGTTGCCATACTCGTTATTTATCTTTATTTCTAAACTGATTACTTTTGTGTTTCTATCACCGCAATTACAACAACGAATATCAGTTTAATAGGTCAAGATTTGTTCTTAAGATCAACTTCAAGTTTCATTTTAGGCCTAACATCAACATCGGGTTTAATATTGCATTTATAACATTAACTAAAGAATTATTCTGACACATAATTATCTTAACATCATTACCAGAAACAATTAACGAACCTTGTTGTGTTACATCAGTACTAATAATTAAATCAAATTCGATAGACTTATCATCAATCACAAAAATAGATGTTTGAAATTTGGAATCATCAATTTAGACTTTAGCCTCAAAGTAACGATTGGTCTGAATGATTTTTTACCTATCAGGTTAAAACATATTCGTTAGTTCTAGATTTACATAATCCTTCTTTTTATCAAAATTACTTTTCTTTAGAATAATTCTTTGACTTCCTGTATCAATTAATGAAATTATATTTAACAAATGCAACTTTACATCTTTAAGAATAAAATTATGAGAACAGGTTAGAGCATTTTCTTGAGAATCATTAGAAATTTTTGCATCTTTCGTTTCGCTATATCCGATTGATTTGTTGCCATACTCGTTACACGAAAAGCAAGGGGACCTTTAACTTTATTTCTAAACTGATTACTTTTGTGGTTTCTATCTCCGCAATTACAACAACGAACAACAGTTTTAATAGGTCTAGATTTGTTCTTAAGATCAACTTTAAGTTTAATTTTAGGCCTAACGTCAGCATCGGGTTTAATGTTATCAAAATCAACTCTTAATTTATCGTAAAGCTTAAGTTTTTGTTTATATTTTGTATAGATTTTTTAAACACTCGATCATTAATATGATTTATTACTTGTTGCATTAAAGCAGAATCTTCAATATTACCTAGAGAATGTAATTGCGTCATATTTAAAAAATATTCATCAAGTATTTCATTTTGTTTCATTTTCCTTTTAGATAATAATTCATGTAATTCGTCGGAATTACTGGCTAAATTCTGAAATGAATAACAATTTCAATTTCGCCCAAGAATTTATTTTGCTCTCACTTACAATTTACAATTTAGACTTCCAGCCACCGAACGTTTAGCTAATATTAATTTATGCAAATTGCTCATATTAAACAAAGAAACAACATCTTCAAAATTACTAATCCATTTTTCAATATTTTGATATTGGCTGTCATTGAATGAAGTTATCACATTCTCGATATCGTGCAAGGACATGGTAGGTTTCATAATAGAATTAGGAATCAGAAATTTTGCCATTTCGTTTTTCGTACTACCAGGATCATTTGTTTCAAAAACAGTTTTATTACATAAAATGTTGCTAGAATTATTATCATTCGAAGTTTCATAATCACTATATAATATATAAGCATGCACTGTTTATTATTTCCAATTTAATATATTTATTATATTTATTAATATCGAAATTTATTTGCAGCTGGCCTATAGAGGGGTATATATTATCAAATTGCACTGAATAAATGTAAATCATTAATCCACACTCCTGGAAGTGAAGTTTCACAAAAGGTTTGTAGGTTTCGACGATAAAGGTTTCTACTAATCATAATCTATTAAAAAACAAGGATTGATTACTTTATATGTGTAATACAAACATACAGTGTTTTGTAGAATTGATTTTAATTATTAATTACGTTATCAAAAACTGCTATTATTTTCACGCATGATGGGTTAAGAGAATACTGACATCGAGGAAAATCACTTGTATTTACAGAACAGAAAACACACACATAAAACTAATGTTGTTATCTTAATAGTGTTGGAATAATGTTGCTTTCCCTGAAATTAAAAAGTCATTAAAATCGCATTTATATGTTTCATAAAGATGTACCACTCTTTTCAAAGAAAAATCTCTCATAATAACACAAATGAGGTATCAAATTAGCGATATGAATAGGAAATGGTATCAAATAACGTATAATTTATACTCTGCAGGTCATTATGCTTAACAGTTTAAACCAAGCTCCTGTCTTCATATTACACTTTTCAATAAGAACATTTTAAGAGAAGACAACACTCGGTAATTTACATGTAAAACAGACGACACTCATGTACATTTTCTCAGGATCAACTGAAAAGATTTCTATACTTTTCTGTAGTTTTGTCAGTAGTAACATTATAAATTGATCGTTCGAAAAGAAATAATAATATAAAAAAACACAATAGTTACGCTATTTTGCAAACAAAAATTATCACATGCAAAACAGGCATTGATGTATCTTTTGTGGATGTTTTACCTTTAAAAATATAGCTTTAGCTTTTTATTTTATCAGAAGGTAAAGTATAAATAGATGTCTTTAGAAATTTTTCCAAATATTAATATAAATAGATCGTCCAGCAAGAAATAATATTATGAATTGCAATAAGCACGTCAACTTAAAATATTTAGACTTTGTTTGTTTCCAAGATTGCGTAATTTTCGCACTGTTTTATATTTCTTGATTTCCAGGTAGTCAAATTATAGTTCAGATACTGACAAATTAGAAAACATATACACATATATCTTAGGTATTTCTGGTAAAAACGGCAAATCAAAATCACTGGCTTCCATGTGATTTTCTAATTCCATTTCTAATATTGCTAAGCTGTTAATTTATGCACAACTTATTGTATTTCTTATTTTAAAGTTTTGGTTTTTATTTCTTGCCTAAGAATATTTTTTTTAGTTTAACTATTGACAGTACTAAACAAAGTACAAAAGTTCCTCCAGTAAATTTCAAGAAATACATTGGAGAAAAATGGGCACATGAGAAAAACGTCCAAATCACTTAAGATAAGATAAAAATCTTTTGAAAGATAGGATTAGTTGATAGCATTAACATTAACTTTTAATAATTTTTTTAAGATAACTGAAGTACTACTAGCGCAATAAGCTGTAATTTTGGATTTTCATGTTTAAGGATTCTGGGTACGGATTTCTATGAAAATGTGTGTAGATTGCATTATTTTTTATGCGAATTTAGAAATATATAGTTTATGAAATTAATGTTCCAAGTATATTTTAAGCTATATGAATTTTAACAAAAATCAATTTCTACAGTCTTTAAATATGCGAAACTAAAATTAGAACTCATTCCGCTTGGTAATTTCTGAGTTATGCTAACAAAAACTAATCCCATTGAAAGTTTGTTTTGGAACATTTAAGTGAACTCAGTACAAAAAACAAATTCTTTAACTAACTCGTATATTAATGTTTTTGGATCATGTTTCAATAGAGTAAAATAATTACAGATAATAAAAACCTTAAATTGTTAAAAAAAATTATTATTATTATTATTATTATTATTATTTTACAAATTTACAATTCTTTCTTCTTTTAAAATTTTCGTATTTCAAAATAAATTTTATAATTTATACTCGGATTGCTTTGTTCTACAATTCGAAGTATCGCATGTTTGATACAAACCTTAGATAAGAAGAAACAAAAATAATTGGATGTTCGAGTTTACGGAATAAACTCATCAAAATCGCATATATTTAAGTTCAGATTTTTTCTAAACGAAAAAAATCAAATTTATGAAAAATCGATACTTACTTATCTTTCATATAAAGTGGAGATATACTAACAAAAATTTTATAGAATTTTGGTTATTATTATATTAAGCATTTGATTACGTAGATAATATGGAAGAACGCAAACTCAGAAAAATGAGCTCCAAAATTTTATTTTCCAAAGGGTGATATTAAATTTCATCTAAGTGTATTGACCATATCTGCTTTACCGATTTGCTTATCAGTGTGTCAAGAAATTTTGGCTGATTGTTCTAGAGATGTAAAAGTTCATTTTAGGATAAAAATCTCATATTCGACATTTTTGTCGTCATTTTTTGTCAAGATGAGAGGTACTGATTACCCTTAAAATGTAACTTCACATTACGATCTATAAACTTTAAAATCTGCACAATTTCTAAACTACTTTATGTCATGTGTTCCTGATTCGTATCCGAAAGTAAAATTACCAAAGAATTTAGATGTCCTGTCAAAATTGGATGTTCGCACATAAAATTTCAAAGTTTAGTACAATGTTATTATGAAATATATACACCCTACGCTTATGTTTTCAACGTAAATGAAAAGAATTACATAATACCAATCGAATGGCTATTTTTTTCAGAGCTATAATTTCGGGATTAAAATGTAAGATGTTAAAGCTTTCAGGGTAAAAATGTACATATATACATATATATATTGGTTATCGAAAACTGAACATTTTAAAGATTTTAATACAGTTATTTTCATATGTAACGACATCGTTTCATATTAAATCGAGGATGCTTTGAAATTTTGTAATTGGCATTTTTTAGTTGTCTCTCATATTTTTCGAGATAAGGTCGATAATTTCTACATTTAGCTACTACTAGGTGCTGCAGCCACTTTCATATGATAGCGAATGGTCATTTTACTATAAGCAGACACTTGTTCTACAATTATAGCTTTATACATTTAAGCGATATTTGAGCGTACCGGAACAACACTTGGCACTTCCTAGAAATCTAACAGAACCCCCAGTCCGCGGCCAGTTGAGTCCGCGGCCATGACTCTCTATATTTCATATACTTTTGAGTTATTCTTTTACTACTGCAGTGTTCTTCGTCTCCCAGAGTCTGGAAGACATTTTGAGGATGAATTTATGTGGCGGATATAGTTGCGAATCTCAGACAAAATATGTGATATCGACTTCATTTTATTAGATGTAAATTTCCAACTGGGCGAAAAATGTCCGGACCAGGATTCGAACCCGGGACCTCCCTGGCTGAAACCGCCAGTGCTCTGCCATCTGAGCTATCCCGGACGATTCTGGTCGAACTTTTTCACCCAGCTAACCTTTATTGGAAATTTACATCTAATATGATTTGTTTACTGAAATCCTCAAGGTTAGCTGGGTGAAAAAGTTCGACCAGAATCGTCCGGGATAGCTCAGATGGCAGAGCACTGGCGGCTTCAGCCAGGGAGGTCCCGGGTTCGAATCCTGGTCCGGACATTTTTCGCCCAGTTGGAAATTTACATCTAATATGATTTGTTTACCAATTAGAATAATTGTGTTAATATTAATCGACTTCATTTATTTTCTTTATGCCATAGAGAGCCAAAATGAATCAAATGTTTTCTGGACAATTAAGTTTTGTATTTTCAGAGATACGATGGAATCAGAAGTCTCTCTTCTGAAATATGGTCTTTTTAAAATGGGACTGAATTTATTTTTTAAGGGATTTCAAAGATGAATAAAATGAATAATTAAATAATAGTGAAAAAACGTTAACATTTCTTTGAAATCTTCATAGGTAGTTAATTAGGTGGAGGTGAAGTGGCAGGCTAACTGAGAAAAAATAATTTCACAGGTCAAAGTGACCAAAAAAAGCAATTGTTACAACTTGTAAGGGCAAAATTCCTCGTTACAGTATTTAAAGCTTACATTGATGTCACGAAATTATGAATGTATTGATTTCTGATTTCTGATATTTAATATTACAGTTACTCTTTTAACCCGTTAATAGTCGCGCATTGGTCTTTTCCCCGCCCGAAATTCATTATCTTCCTGTAACTCATTTCCCGTTAAAGTTACGATGGCCAAATTCCGTGTAGCTGACCTTGAGTGTTCACACTCTTGTGTAGTAAAATGGCAAGTAATTCCTGCTATTTCTTAGCATTTTATCGCATTCTTAATTTTCAATCGGTCTAAATGACCGCGTTGCGACCACTTACGTTAGTTGAATTTTTCCCCCTCGTGTTCATCCTTTCCCATTTCCGCGAAATCTGTGGGGAAGGTTTCTTCGAAGTACGGACTCTCTGTCTGTTGTTATTTCGTCTTTTTTTTTCTTCTGCTATTTTATTCGTTCAAAGAGTACTTTTTTTACTTTTAGAATGTGACTTAAAATTGTTTTATTATATTAGTTGTGTAGTCAGTTCGCACAAAAAAATGATGGATGGCCACTTACATTTTTTTTTCATTGTCAAATATTGCGGGAATAAATTCTTAAATCGATAATTATTTAAATATGGAAAAAAAGGGAAATTCATCATCATTATTTGAAAGAACTTGCTTTCCATTTATTACCCGAACATATAAATGAAAGAAAACAGACAATAACACTGCAAAACCATTTAAAAAAAAGGGAAGAGAATTTTGTGGGAATCAGTAAAAAAAATTGCCGTATATCCAAAATCTGAAAAGTATCGTTTTTGTACAATAAAACAAATTCGAAAGATAAAACAATCTTCTCAGAAATGTAGTGTGTATATTTGCGAAGAACATACATATAATTTATTTGTACAATAAGAAAAATAATGAGAATTTTATAATGTAGGTTAGAAATTACGCAAATAAAAATCTCTTTTGGATAATTCAGTGAATGTTTATACTATGATTTAAGAAAAAATATTTTAAGTATTTTTATAAAATTTATCTATTTTTAAATTTTCATACTGTAAGTGAAAACACATTTTTTTTTAACAATGCCGCAGAAATTATTATTGAAATCCAATAGAGGCTTGGGAACAGTATCAAACAAATTTAAATTTGTTGTCCTTCATCAATTGTTCAAACTATTTTTCAGAATAATGTTTTCCAGAATATGAGAGAAAATTCATTTAAATTAAATTATTTCTGCATATTTATAATTTCGGAGAAAATTTTCTTATTGTTTTTATTAATTTAATGAACGTTATTATAAAACAATAAATTATAACATTAATACCTTATTATGAAATGTACAATTGAATATTAATTTTAATTAAATAGTTTCTGTGAAATACATCCCTATTAAGATGAACCTTTCAGTGATTCCATTAATTAAAATAATTTATCCATCTTAGGATTTATATTTACAATTGCAAATGTATTTAAATTAAATATATAATTTCAATAACTTATTTATTATTTACTTTATATGAGCGAAATTCGTATCCAGAGTTTTTATTCAAGGGCGCTGCTCCCACCCTGAAATATGTAGAAAAACTACAAATCGTGCATTATCATTTGAAAATGGATTTAATCACAAAATCTCGAGAGCACCCCCCCCCCTCCTCTCCTCCTCATACACACACAGACACCCCACAAAATAAATAAATAAATAAAACGTAGTTACAACATTTACATTTATAATTTCGAAGTTAAGTATTTTTTACCTTTCTCTTTATATATAATTATACATTTTTAATAATATTTGGTTTATGTGGTATTTGTGATTTCATAATTATTGGTCATTTTCCTTATTTTGCAATGATGTTATTGTACAGAAAGTTTATATATATACATATTGTCTTTAATTGTTTATGGCATTAAATTTGATGGTTTTTCATATGTTTTAAATGAATTAATCGTCCGCAATATGCTGGTGAATTAGTGGTATTGTATTTGATTTTCTGTTGCCTGTCATAGGTTCCATTTTTATTTTCAGTTTAATTGTTCAATTTAATGTCAGTGTAATATATTGATGCTAAATTTATTAATTTTATTTTATTAAATGGATATAGAGTGCCGGAGTATCAAAAAAATCTACCTGACTCTGATTCTGTCCTTCCAAAAAAAAAAAAAAATAAAATAAATAAATAAATAAATAAATAAATAAATAAATAAATAAATAAAAATACCCCTATCATGAATTTAGATTCATATTAGTAAATGTTTTCCTACTAATTATTGATTCATAGTCACATCAGAAATTCAATCAAACCATTTACTATTTACTTTTAAGTATTTATGCAAAACGAAGAAACAGTTATTAAAAACATTTATCTAGATGCCAACTGAATATATACTTAAGCAAAATAAATAATTGCTGTAAAAGGTTGTAAAATGAATAATTGCTGTAATCTTTTAAAGGTCAGTCAATATTTTCACCCTACGTTATCCGTTTTCGATCATCTGATAACACCGGGAAGTTTCCCCTTCGTTTTCGGCCTGCTGGTAACGGCGGCAAATGGACCGACCGCGACTACTAACGTTCTAAAAAATGTCGCGACTACTCTCGGGTTAACATAAAACGTTTCACTTCAGTACACTGTATCAATAAGTAAGGAGACTTGTATCATGAATAATATGATAACCAACTTGATGATTTGATCGTTTTTATCTGCGACTTTGAAATAGTGAACTTTACAGAAGACCTTCTGGTGACACAGCTATATTATTTATACTTCTGATAGATCGCAGATGTCAATCATAGATCTATATGTATGTTCTCTTGGATTTCATCAAAATTGAAAGAGGTCACTGACCAGGAACCGTTTCCAAATTTAGGCCGCAGGAACCCATTTTCAAGTTTCTTTTTTTATAAAAATAAATTGTCCCTTGTTCATACATGTTTTACCTAGAGTATTTTCGTAATTAAACCAGCTATGCAATACTAACATTCTTTATATAATATTTTCTTATTGGAATTGTGCGTAATTTGTTTTATTGTGTCAGCTCAGTTACTATCTTCAGAATCGTTCTTTGTGTAATGGATATAGTTTCTTCAATGCCAAGACTCCACATTTCATAGACCAGTTTGAATAATGGAATAATACTTGAAAATTATTCACATCTAATAGAGTAGTTCGTTCTAACGAAATTTCATTTACATATCATTTCCCAATTTAAGTTTTAATTTAAGTAATGTTTTTTCAAAATTTTTAATTTTTATATTCTTATAATACAGAAAGGAAAGAAATAAAACGTAATTTCTTGTAGATGTTTAAAACTTTATAAACGGTTTTAAACCTTGAATTTTTGAGAATATCTTTTTCTTTAAATTTAATATTTGATTATTTTCTTATAGTACTCATTTTTTAAATATATAAATAAATCCAAATTATATACATGATGCCATAGAAACACGTTTTACTTCTTTCAATTAAGTTAAAATTATATGCAAGATTTTAAAATCATTGCATTTTTTTTAAAACATGAAAAATAGCAGGTTTTATACCCATCTAATTTAGATTTTTAAGATAAAATATAAATTGGAAGATTTTGCATTTGTTGTTAACTTTTTTCTATATAAGTTTTTGTTGTTCTTTCACTAATATTAATTTTCACTAAGTCCGTGGATATTGGCAGAACAAACAGTTTATTAAACGAAAACACTGAACAAACACATAACAATTAATTTAAAGATAAATTCCTCACACAGATTACTTTTTCGTAACAACTTCACACAGAATAATTTTTACGTCTTCACTCTTCTACCGTTCGCACGCAGACTGAGTGCGCCGGGGGAAAAGACTGGCAGTGCGCAGATATAATGCGCATAAAAAATGTTCGCTCGCCTTTAAACCCAACACACTCCTCCTGCGAGAGATACATTTTTTTTCTCTTTAAACAATTCCAAAAAACACATATACATATACATTCAAAAATTACACACAAATTACATACAATAATTACACATATCATAATAGTGAAATACTTTCCATTGAATATAACAACTTATCTTCATTTACACCTTTAGTAAGGAAATCAGAAATAATATGTTCACCTTGAACATATTCCAATGAAATAATACCTTCTGACAATAAATTCCTGATAAAATGAAATCTTAAGTTCATGTGCCTAGATTTATTTGAGGCTTTTGTACATTTAATCCACTGTATTACTGCTTGGCTATCAGTGCTTAAAATTATGGCATCTTTTATAAATTGGTTACAATGTCACTCAGACAATAAGTTTACAGTCCATATTATATTCTTACACATTTCTGAAATAGAAAATAATTCTGCTTCACATGTAGAAAGACTAACACTTTTTTGTTTACGACATTTCCAAGATACTAATGACTTTCCTAACAATAGAACTCCCCCTGAAAAAGACCTTCCATTTTCTCCATTTCCCCAACTAGCATCTGAACTACTATTTAAATACCCAAATTCGTTGCTGTAAAATAATTTTTTATCTTTTGTACCTTTTAAATACCTTAATACTCTTTTAGCCAAAATGTAATGTCTTTTTCTCTGGTTTGTGATTAAATTGAGACAAATAAGTTGTGACAAATGATATATCAGGACGTGTTCTATTGACTAAATATAAGAGTTCACCAATAATTTCCTGATACATAGTTATGTCAAACAATTCATTTGTTGGAGGAAAACTTTTATCTTCACCTTTAACAATAGGTGTTTTCACAGATTTACAATTTTCTAAATTATGTTTTACCAACAATGACTCAATATATTCCACTTGTGACAAACTTATATCTTTTTCATGTTTTTCAATTTCTATACCTAGAAATTTAGAATTCTTATTTTCGTACAATTCGAATACATTTTTAATTTTAGAAACAATATTTTCATACATTATTTGGTTATTTCAAAATATAGCTAAATCGTCTACATACATACATAATATAAAAATGTTATCATTTTCAACTTTAATGAATACACAGTTATCAGAAGCTAATTGATTTAATCCAATATTACCAAGTTCCTCTTTTATTTTTAAATACCAATTTCTACCCGATTGGGGTAATCCATAAATACTCTTTTTCAGTTTACAAACTTTATTAACCCCTATCAGTTTTTCATATCCAGGTGGTGGTGACATATATAAAGTTTCTTCCAAATCACTGTATAAATATGCTGTTTTTACATCAAAAAACTTAACAATCAAATTTAATTTAGCTGCAAGTGCAATTAGTAATCTAAATGACTCAATATTTACAATAGGTGAATACGATTCAGTATAATCTTTGTTTTTAATTTGATTAAATCCAGCTGCCACTAATCTGGCTTCATATTTTATTTCCTTACTGTCGCCCTCTTTTAAAGCATAGACCCATTTACTTTTAATCAATTTCGTTTTTTCTGGCATATCAACGATTTCCCAAACATTATGCTTAATTAAAGAATCCAATTCATTTTTCATAGCTATTCCCTAATCACGTGAATTCACACTATTTATTGCCTCTAAATAATTGCTCGGGACATTATCAGTTAAATTAGCTGACGAATATTTACTTTTCAAACTTTCTTACCTTCGAACTTCAGTCATATTTTCACTTTGGTCTTTTATTTTGTTGTTTCGATTCCTTTTCTCCGCGCCTTCATGTCTAGCTGGAGACAAATTAAGTTCTGTTAATGGGGTTGCGCAACCGTTTTTTATTTCGCTTGTGTCAGAAATTTCTAAATTGAGAAATTTATTCTTTTGATTTTCATGAATTTCATTCTCTTCCGGAAAATTTTTATTTATTAGCGGTTCAATATCTCAACACTCTGAACATTTACTTAATCCAAAATATCTACTTCCCTTTATAGTTTCATTGAACTTAACAGAACGTTTCTCAATCACTTTCTTATTTTTTACATCCTAAATACGATATCCCCTCCTATCTCTAGCATATCCTAACATAATTCCACTTCTTCCTGGTACATTGAATTTATTTCTCATTGTTTTAGGAATATGAAAATAAGCCAAACAACCAAATTTTCTTACATAATTTAAATTGGGCTTTTTACCTGTCCAAATTTCTAAGGGGAGTTTTTCTTTTCCTTTACGGGGTGTTATATTAGATACCTGTGTACTGCAATTGATAGCTTCTGCCCAGAATTTGGTGGGGAGTTCGCTTTCATATAATAAAGACCTAGCCCTTTCTAATCAGTCTTTCCATTGCTTTCGCTGTTATATGGGACAGTGTTTTCGTGAAAAATACCTGCATTAGCAAGATAATTGTCAAATTCCGTATTTACGAATTCGAGCCCATTGTCACTTCTCACTTTTTTAATTCTTTTACCCATAAGATTTTCATATTTAGTTTTAAATTTATAAAATACATCAAATGCTTCACTCTTACTTTTGAGGAAATAAGTAAAATACATTCCAGAAAAATCATCCACTAGTACCATAAAATATTTTGCCCCACCAAGCGATTCAGGCTGTATCGGGCCACATAAATCCAAATGAAACAATTGCATAATGTCAGAACTTTGGTCAATATCAATATTCGGATGACTTTTCCTGGTTATTTTACTTATGTCGCATGTATCACACTTAAAATCAGACACATTTACATCTTTAAGATCAATATACTCTTTCATTTTTAACATATATTTTGAATTTAAATGACACAATCTGTTATGCCACAGTTCATAATTACTAGCACTCTTATCAGTAAAATTACACTCAGAATTATAGGCAGGTTGAAGTTTAATCTCTAATCGATTAACATTTTTAAATGCTTTAGTTAGAAATTTATTATATTTATCAAAAATTAGCACACAGTTATTTTTAGAAATAATTCTACAACCCTTATCCATTAAAGCAGTAACAGATAATAAATTATATCTCAAATCTGGTACAAAACTAACATTGTTTATTGTTAAATGTATAGAATTATTTTTACTTACCGTATTACATGATACCGTACCTGTACCCTTCGAAATTATTTTGGAATTTTTACCTGCTTGATAGATATCCTTTTCTTCAGGAATTAGATTCCTGAACCATATTTTATCTTTACACATATGCGAGCTGGCCCCGCTGTCTAATAACCATATATTATCACATAGTTCACATTGTTCAGATGAAACAGTCAGTACCGAATTGTTTCTGTCCTTAACTGGATAATTTACATCGTGGTGCGTTTTTCTTCTTTGTCGATTTCCATTGGACCTGTCATTTCTTGAAATATTATTCCTGTAAAAACAATCCTTGGCTATGTGATTCGAACGTCTGCAAATGTAACAAAGTCTCGGACTTTTGTTTTTCCTGGAGTAGAATACTTCAGCGGCGGTCCCTTCAGAACGAGCGGTATTCGTCAGTTCTTCTTCCCGAAGAATTTCTAGTACTTCATCCGTACTTTTCTCACGTTGAGTCTTTAATATATCTCTCACTTTCGAGAACTTTCCTTTCAGACCTCGTACCGTGTAGAATACAAGTTCTCTATCTGTTATAGCCAATCCAAGTGTTTGACATTTTGTTGAGATGCCTCGAGCTCTGGCTATATAATCATTTGCAGATTCATTTGACTTTATTTCTAAGTTCTTTAATTCGTTGCCGGCATCTATTCTTCTATCTTCTGCTTGACCGGTAAAAGTCGATCTTATTTTTTCCCATAATAATTTCGCATTTTCTTCTGCTGCGAACTGTAGCGCCTGTTCATCAGACAATGACAGCTTTATATATGCGACGGCATCGTTATTCTTTTGGTCCCATTCGGTAGAATCCTTCTCACTCAGCCCTTCTGTTTTTACTTCGGATATGAAAGTATCCAACCTTTTAAGGCTTAAAGCAGCTTTTATTTTTAGGCTCCATATAAAATAATTAGTTCCGTTTAATTCGGGGACGTTTAACTTGTCCATGGTTTCTTTTAACAAAACTAATTTCGATTTAGATTATTAACCGCGAACTGCTACCATTTTGTTGTTCTTTCACTAATATTAATTTTCACTAAGTCCGTGGATATTGACAGAACAAACAGTTTATTAAACGAAAACACTGAACAAACACATAACAATTAATTTAAAGATAAATTCCTCACACAGATTACTTTTTCGTAACAACTTCACACAGAATAATTTTTACGTCTTCACTCTTCTACCGTTCGCACGCAGACTGAGTGCGCCGGGGGAAAAGACTGGCAGTGCGCAGATATAATGCGCATAAAAAATGTTCGCTCGCCTTTAAACCCAACAGTTTTCATATAAAAATTTTTGAAAAAATCCAAAATAGCACTGGGAATTCCTGTTTTTAAAGCTTTCGATGAATGATCTTTCCGCTTTTACGTATGATTTTATCATTAACACATATTGGACAATTGCACCATAAAATAAATAAACACACAATCTTGCTCAATGGTGCACAAAATACGAACTTTAATAAATTAACATTTAAAATCTACGTTTCGAGTTGTTTCTGCAGCCGTCTTCAGGAAAATATGATGGTAAAATGGCTCAAAGTTCAGAGACGAACGTTTCCTGTGCAAGAGATAATTTGTCGAAACTTGACCAATGATTTCAATACAAAAAGGTAGTGTTGCCATCTATTTAAAATAAATAATTATTAATGAACTGACATCAAATGAATCAAAAGGTCGAATTAAGAAACCACGATTTTAAGCTCAAATATTGTAATTAGACATAGAATTATATCTTTATGATACTATGCCAGATATTTGGTATACAATAGGATAAATTATCGTTATAATATTTTAGGAAATGACAAAATTCCTCTTGTGTTCAACTTAATTAATATGCCATGAAATAAGGTGAATTTTACCATTTCAAAAAAGTGATGTCAATCAAGAAATCTGAATTAAAAAAAAGTAGTCCACTAGCAACACTGGACTTCTGTCCAACAGATCAAAAATAAAGCAGAGTTTGATTATTTGTGGATTCTCTGACTATATATATT
Source organism: Maratus speciosus (assembly GCA_963932465.1). Taxonomy (NCBI): domain Eukaryota; kingdom Metazoa; phylum Arthropoda; class Arachnida; order Araneae; family Salticidae; genus Maratus; species Maratus speciosus. Next base: position 414,021,782 of record OZ010790.1, on the reverse strand, counting down.
TATATATGCAGGTAGTCCACTAAATGAATGACCCATTTTGAACGTAAATAATAATAAAAAAGGGATTTCAAAAAATTGCGATGTTTGCTGCATTGTTAGTATAAATACAATACATTTTTAAAAATTTCGTTATGTTCAAATAGTTTGAAATTTGGGGAAAAGTTGGCGCTGGCGGGAAACTGCCTTAGGAATACAGACAGAACGTCTAATTTCCTGTCAATCGTTGTTGAGTGAGTTCATACGAAAGTTCGCTGTACTGTACAAAGATAGTGTATTCTGTGGAACAAGGAATATTTTTAATGTTAAACTTTCACTGCATGGATCATAGTATTGTGGCAACCAGGCGAAGTTTCCAACGGAAATTCCATGTGACTAAATGACAAGCAAAGAACACAATTAAAATTTCGTTTGCGAAATTTGAAAGGATTGGAAGCGTGGACGATGATCGCGCAAGAAATGTAGAGCCACCGCATGCTTCAATCTCTAACGGTAGTATCCAGGCAGTCCAACAGTTTATCCAAATGCGGCCTTGGTCCTCTGTCAGAAAAACTGCAAGGGAGTGTGGACTACAAAAATCCTTGAAGCATAAAATCTTGAAAAACAGTTTAAATCTGTTTCCATACAAGTTTAAGGCTTGTAAACCTCTCAAAGTTTTGACAGCCAATCAAAGAGAGAACTTTTGGCACAGCATGTCCCTAAAGGGACTTCGTGCCATATAATCCCAATCACCCAACTAACGAATAAAGAGAGAACTTCGCCAACGATTTTCGTCAAAAGATTGATGGTCGCTATATTGATCTAGGATCCATTTGGTTTTCCGACGAAACCCATTTGTACCTAGACGGCATTATGAATAAACAAAATTAGCGATTTGCGGGAAAGGAAATCTCCAACATTTCTGTACAATCAGCATTCCATTCACCAAAAGTCACGGTATGGTGCCGCCATGTCCTCGGAAGGAATCATGGAGCCATTTTCCTATATCAAACAATAACTGCGGCGCGAATACTTGACGTTTTGCTTGACTTTGTGGCCATACATAATGTCTTGGGTTCACATGGTTCATCATGGTTTACGCAAGATGGTGCGAAACCCCATCGAACAGTCGAAATATTTAATTTCCTGCAGAATCATTTTAATGTTCGTGTCATTGCTCTGCACTTCATGAACCAAACAGGAACAAGCATGGGCAGCCCCCTATTGTCCTGATTTAAATACTTGTGATTTCTTTCTGGACACTTGATGGAGGTTAAGTTCCACCAAAAGCCACAAACTCTTGCCGACATTGAACATTTCGTCTGTAATGCATTTCAGGCGATTTCGACTGAGACATTGTCACGTATATGTGGAAATTTTATTTTGAGATTACGCCATATTATTACTGCAAAGAGCGGATTTATTGAAAGTATTGTTATTTAGTGTTTTAGCCACCAGCGCCACCTAGTACAAAATTTGGAATTATTTGAACACAGTATATTAAAAATATATATTGTTCATTTAATAACAATGCAGCAAATGGCGCATTTATTTCTCAAACTGTTTTTTTCATTATTTACGTTCAAAATGGGCCAGTCACTTAGTGGACATCCTGTATATATAAATATATATATATATATATATTATCTAGGTATATTTGAGCAGATTTTATTTTTCATTTAATAATAAGGTATTTCTTTCTTCATGAAGCAGATTTCAACAAATAAAATAAAATATTGAACATACCTAATGGAAAACAAAAAACGTTTTGCGAATAAATATGTTGATGTTTATTCAGAAAATAAATTTTAATCTTACTTTCATTTGTTTTTAAAGCGGCATGTAAACTTAATTTTTCTAACTTAATTTTCTATAGATTTAAATACGCTTTTTACTGCAATTAGATGTATTAACGATGTAAGCAAAATAAGTTTTATTTAACATATTAAACATGGTATACTACATTTTTTATACAAGTGAATAATATTTGCATTGTAGGGATAAAGTGATTAAAGTGGAATAATTTATTTAATGAAATTGTTTTTAGAAATCTACATTGAATTTTTTATTCATATTTTTTAATGTGGTTAAAGATTTGTACAAAGCTTTATAAAAATATATTAAATGATGAAACATTTTCAGGCGGCTAAAGTTAATTAGAACCCAAGAGTATTCAACTACCTGTTTAATTAATAATAAATAAATTAACAATAATCAAGAACTAAAGTAAATATTGTGAATATCACACATTTTCTTAATTGTAAACGTTGAATCCTTCTTTTTTAGTAAGTGCATGTTTATTTATTTATTAAAAAAGTATTTTTTTTAATTCTCTATAATATATATATATATATATATTTATATATATGTATATATATATATATGTATATATATATATGCATGTTTTCGTACCTTTGTGTGCAGGAAAGCATAATGGTAAACCTAGAGTCAATCCCTAAAATCGGGTTTTCAGGTGTTTTCCACCAAAATATGACTTAGCACACCGATTGCGTTTTAATATGTGAATCGAGTTTTAACTAATTCTAGAATTTCAGCCGTGAACTCCATGATGTGATTGTCTGTTCTGCCGCCTCCCTGTCTAACATGACAATACCTGTATTTTTACAAACAGTTGTATTTTTTGTGCAAATTTACAATAGACTGATAGAGGTATCAGAATTTTTTTTATTTTGAATAAAGTGAGTTTTCCTGATATGCACTGTTAAAAATTTGCAACATTCTGTCCAGTCATTTGACCATTTTTATCCGAAACGGTTATACAACCGTAATTTAACATTGTTCTGACCGTATTATTGGCCATTTTATGGTCAGGATATAGTTAAATTATGGTTAAGAAACCGTTTTTTCGAAAAACGGTCAAATGACTGGACAGAATGCTGCAAATTTTTAACAGTGTGTATATATATATATATATGCCGGGTGTCCCAAAAATGACTGATGGATTTTTAAAATTCAATAACTTCCAAACGGTGACAGATATTAAAAAAATTCTTGCAGGAGGGTTATGTATGATGTCAGGAGTTTTTGTACTCTGATTATTGATTTTAGTTCGAATTTCAAACAATAGATGACGCTGAGAGCGATAGGCGCTCAGTCCAGAAGCGACTTTTGGCACTGCGGGATCCATTCAATACATTTTAATCTCCTTTTTTCGCATGGAAGAAGAGAGAGGCCGAAAAACCGAGCCTGGATTGAGCGGCTATTGCTTGCAGCGCCATCTATCGATGCTATTTGTATCTAAAACTGAGAATAGCTGCATAAAAACTCCTGACATCATACATAACACTTCTGCAAGAGTTTTTTTAATATCTGTCACCGTTTGCAAGTTATGGAATTTAAAAATCCATCAGTCATTTTTGGGACACCCGGTATATATAAACAATACCTTTCGGGTTAACTTTATTTTTGTTATATGATGTCGAAGACTGCGCTAGGTAGTGTTGAAAATTCAGCGAGTGTTTTATTCAAAATACTTTCAAGTGTCTCTGCAAATTAATGTTTTTAATTAATCGCAGAATTTTCGGTCATAAATTAAACAAATCTCAATTCGAAAAATTTTATACCTATTTTGCATATAAAATAGAACTAAAACTTCAATATTCATCAGAACAGCCCTCGAGCATTTTTATTGTAGTATTGTATAAACACACTCTTGTACGAAATGCATGTTTGTAATTGTCCGTCAAATGATTGTTCTTTTACATTCTTTGTACTGAACATGAACATTACCATGAACATTTTGGAGATATTCGAGAGAGGCTGGACCTCTTAAAGATGTACGCAAATTTTAAATCCTTTACGGTAGTGGTAGACTCAACCTTGGTATATATCGCTTTAGCCTGCGGATTTACCAGCTTTAAAGCATTGCAAGCACAGGACGCGGGGAACAGCAGAAGGCAGAGCTTAACTTCTACACTGAAAAAAAAAAAAAAAAAAAAAAAAAAAAAAAAAAATCTGTAAAGCTACTAAAGTTTTTCTAGGAAACTGGGATTTCTAGAACTTTTTATGTAACGGCTACAACAAAAATTCATGTAATAGACTCACTTTTGCGCCAAAAATCAAACAAGCTGTAAGGTTACTAAGAATGTTTTAGGAAACTGGGATGCCTAGAAATTTTCATGTAATTGCAACCATGGTTACAGATAAAATTTTAGTAAGATTACTGTAAACTTAGCTGATTCATTTGTAAAGTTACAGATTTCTGTAGCTTTACAAAAACTAGTTTTGTAGATTTGCAGCTTTTTTTGTGCAGTTACAGATGAAAGTTTAGTAAGCATGTAACTTTACATCTGTAGAACTACAGATTTTTTTTTACAGTGTAAAGCAGCCGCCACCAATCTTTCAGATATTACTATGAATAAAATCAGAATTCAAAATCTTGCACACACTCACCACTAATAAGAATTTAAAAATAAATAAAAAAAGGATTTTACAACCAGAGAATTTCAATTTTATTAATGTGAAATGCAGCTATTTAATGTAACATAATTTTTTAAATGTTTATTTTAAGATTTAAAAAAATATGTAAAAGGAAAATTGCATACACGTTTATTTAATCTTAACAAAATCCAAATAACATTACTTAAAGATGGACAGCGTATTTTATTTTGAGACAATGCATAGCATATTATGAATATGACTGGTGAAAATGTCTCTAATGTAAATATGGTGTTTAAAAGTGAATGGAATATTTTAGCTTTTATTTGGCAGCACGTGTTTATAAATATAAAAATTTCTTAGAATATAACTTCTGTTTATTATTAGCAAAAAATAAATGCAAAAAATATCCAGATTTTTATGCTGAGCATCTATGTTTCCATGGGTGCAGGTTGGCGGCCGCTGTTTTAAACTACTGTCTCTCCCGACGCTGCTTAAAATTTGGTGCTCTGGTGGTAATCGATGCTGTTCTGCAATTTATGCTTTCGGAACGTGTGGAATAGATAAAAAATGAATTGGGGTTAATAATAATAATAATAATAATAATAATTGCGGAAAGAAATAATAGCAATAACCAATCGACCTATGCGGGGATTTCGTACTGCAATCTAATACATTTTAGATGCATGTTTAAATTTGTACAGAAAAATTAAGAATAAAAATATCTGCAATCATCATTAGTCAAGGCAGAAAATCATCTCATTTATTCCATTAAAGTCACAGCAAAATCTGATGAAAGATATCTTAAATCATGACCGAGGGAAAAAAATTTTACACTCGATTTTAATTGGATTAGAGGATGACGTCATCTCGTTAGGGGAAAACATGGGACACAGAAAAATAAATTTAATATATGTAAAATACAATTTAATCTAATATAGCAAAGCACACCTTTAAGCTACAAGTGAAATACTGCTGCTTCGATTGATCGATGGTGTTTTTCTTTCCTAAAAACCTTTCAGTTCCAATTTTGCAGTTTAATTACAAATATAAAATAAATCCGTGCAGTGACATCCACACTTTATCTTTTTTTTACAATTAATTTTTTATAATATTTGCTGACTATGCTATAATACACTATTTTATTTTTGTAGCAACAATAATTTGAGAAAACATCTCATTTCATTTATGAAAACAATGCCAAATTAATTTTTTAATCAAAAACATGTTTTAACGACATTCGAGTATACTGTGTCAGAAGACGGTTCAAACACCTGTCGAATGATATCTCATTCATTACTGTGCATTTTGTAAATTCATAGAAAAGAGGATGTCGACAAAAGAAATAATATATATGATACGAAAAGAAAGAAACTAATAAAAATAACAACAAAAAAGAAATAATAATAAAAATAATAAAAAATAATGATGCATTTAAAATTATAGAAAAGGCTTTCATTTCAGTGAAATAAATTTGTAACTGTTACACAAGGTTTTATAAATTTGGATTCATAAATATCTAAATAATTTATATTAGTATGAATTGTTTTGAATTTAACCTTTCACAACAAGAAACGTTTTCTGTTACATTGCCATACTCACGGACATATTTACACTAAGTTTTTACACTAATTTTTTTGCATTATATACACATTTTAAACAGAAATTTTAAAGACAGATGTGTTATTTTAATATTATGCAAATCAGATTAATGTTAACTTAGTTTTTTTTTTTTTTTTTTTTTTTTTTTTTTTTTTTTTTAATCCTTATTTCGGTACTTATTCGTTTTTAAGCTTTGTAAGTATTTAACTAATAAAATTAACGATTTTTTTGTAATGAAGTGTATAAGTAACAATAAAATAAACAAAAACAATGTAAATAAGTATGTTTTGAATTATGTTATTATTTATAAAATGTCTGAGTAAATGAAACTTAAACCTTCACTACTAAGCGTTGCAATTCACCTGACATATTTATAGCATATAATGAGTGAATGTGTTTTAAACATTAATTTAACACATTCTTCACGGAAAGATCAAATCTTTCGGTCGAATTTCTTTGAACATTCTTCTCAATAGCAAGATCATTAGAATAATTTTGACGTGACAAATTATTGATTTTATTGTTGAATTCGTGAAAGATATACAATTTTATGCTTGTGATATTTAGAAAGCCAAATAAATCTGCCAAAGGCCAGCGACGACGCTTATTTTACACAATTATATTCTACACATTAAACCAACCCAATCTAGCATACTTCTTGTTATGTTGCAAAATTTTACCATTTCGGGTTTAACCGAATAACTTAAAGTCGAATCGGTTTTATCGTTCAACATATAGCAAGGTAACACTAGAACAGATTTCCTTAAACCTGTTAGATTAAAGCATCTTTCTTCTGATAAAATCCAAAAACGACAAATGTACAGTTCTTTACTTACTTGGTAAAACGCCTTTAGAACTTTTTTTAATATCTTTTTTCATTGTACCAACAATTGTCAATTTTTTTTAGATATTTTAACACTTTAGGAAACTCATGCACCAGTTTGAGTAACTGGAGCAAGAAGTATCTATACAGCATAACTTAGTTTATTGCTTACTCTAAAAATTCCACTATATTGTTGTCCAAAATATTCGCCCAGATTATGTGTTTGTCCGGGCATCGCACAATAAACAAAATTACGCCATATTTAGCTGGTTTTATGTTAATGTAGTGACAAAAGTCTCATATTCTTGAGAAATGCTACAGTTTCTAATCAATAGTGCAATACTCAGAAATGTAATAATGATTTTTTTAATAGCTATTTTTTTTCAAATACTTTTTTATTGGTATTAAATTATAAGCAGAAGTTCTCTTATACGTCCATTAAAAATATTTCAAAAATATATATTCTAAAAACACACTCAATATATATATTAAACATTTAATTGCTAAAAAGGACGTCAAACGTTAATAAAATACATTAAAAGATCTTAATAATTTGACATGTTTCGATTGAATTTACTCAATCATCATCAGAAAAACAAATAAACACAAAGATGGAAAATGACAATAAACTATTACAAATGAAATTTAAAAATAAATAAATAAAAATTTTTCATTTTTATTTATTTATTTTTAAATTTCATTTGTAATAGTTTATTGTCATTTTCCATCTTTGTGTTTATTTGTTTTTCTGATGATGATTGAGTAAATTCAATCGAAACATGTCAAATTATTAAGATCTTTTAATGTATTTTATTAACGTTTGACGTCCTTTTTAGCAATTAAATGTTTAATATATATTTTGAGTGTGTTTTTAGAATATATATTTTTGAAATATTTTTAATGGACGTATAAGAGAACTTCTGCTTATAATTTAATATCTTTTGCATCTATGCTGGATAAAATGAAGTCTACTTATGGTTTTTATGATCTCGACTACAATGACACGAAAGTGGACGAATGTAAGTTTGATACATCATTTACTCTGGATAATATAACGAATTTGGATGCATTTCATCATTTTAAATATGAACGACTACGTTTAGATAGAGAACTTCTTAACCTGCGTTTTCTTAATATCTGCAAACGTATGAATATTGTTCCAAATTTTTTGAAAGTCAAAAGTTGGTTTTTGAAACATAATTGCGCACATATGGTAACGAACTTTGAATTAAAATGTTTGAATTCTTATATCAGATTGAAATATTCATTAATAAATTCCTTAACACTCAAGACTATGGATTCATATTGGGAAATGGTTGATAAATACCCCCCTCTACTTTTTGACAGATTGCACCAGAAAATTGTATGTTATAGAGAAATACAGAACAAAAAGAAAATAAACACGCAGAACAACAAGATTAAGAAATTATGTATGGTATTACCAAAGAAACGAAATAAAGAAAGAGTTGAATACGTTAATTTATCGGATCATCGTTTCAATAAGTATGAAGATAATATCTTACAACTTGGCCCGAAATTCATGTTTGAAAGGCGCCCAGATGCTAAAGAAATGATTACAGAATGTGAAAATATTGTACAATCTGCACCTTCAAATCACAAAGAAGAAATACGAAGTTTGCTGTTTAATAGATTCACTAAATTCAATAAACAAGCCAATAATTATGTCAATAGAATAAGTAAATCTGTAAATAAAAAACAATCTGATACCATTAAACGGTTACAATCATATTGCTATTATTTTGACTGATAAATCTAATCGCCTTGCTGTCCTCAGTAGAGAAGACTATATTAGTAAAATGCAGGATTGTACTGATAAGATGGAATGTATAGCAGTAAAACATAATCCACTAAATAAAATATGTGCGAAAACGAAAGAAATAATAGAGAAAGGTAAATGGCCAGATTTTATGAAAGTTAACCTCAAGTTAAATAAAGTTGCAGTTATTCCAAGATTAGTTGGCAGATTGAAGGACCATAAACAAGATTATCCTCTTCGCCCGATTGTCACTAAATGTCAAGGCCCAACATATTACTTAGAGCGTGCATTCGTTCCATTACTGAAACAGTTATTGCCTCCCTCTACTTTCACGGTTGATTCCAGTATTGACTTCATCGGAAGATTAGAGAAAATCGACATTACAGATGATTGCATTTTAGCAAGCTTAGACATTGTGTCATTATATCCATCGATAGATACTTCAGAAGTAGCTCAAACCATCGAACAGTTCATTGACAATAGAGAAGATTTTGACATACCAATGAAAAACACTTTAAAAAGTGGCCTAAACCTAATAATTAATAGTAATTATTTTATTTTTAACAATATAATTTATCAACAATCAGACGGTGCCCCAATGGGATCTCCAATTTCAGGCCTCCTAGCTGAATTCAAATTACACCCCCTTGAATCAAAAATTTTCAGTACTTTTCAAGTATTACCTTTAGTATGGCTACGTTATGTAGATGATATTTTTATTGTTTGGCAGGGAGAAGTTGATAAATTGTTAGTTTTTATTCAACAGTTAAATGATTTAGATAATAAGATTAAATTTACTTTTGAACTTGAAACCGATAAGAAATTACCTTTTTTAGATGTTGAATTAAAAAGAGAAAATAATAAACTAATTCGTTCAATATATCGTAAGCCAATAACTAACTTAAATGTTATACCTTTTGATGCTTGCACTCCATATTCTTATAAATTATCTACCTTTAGATTCCTTATTAACAGAGCTTTTAGAATTTGTTCCCCTGAATATTTAAATGATGAATTAGATAAAATTAAAACAATAGCTATTAACAACGGATATCATGTTAAAATAGTTAATAAATCAAATTAAAAAGTTTATTAACAAAAGGAGCGATGCAGTTTTTGAAAATAAAACCGACAGAGAAAATAACATGAAAAGGGTGGTTATAAATTATTATCCAAATTTCTTTGAATCCGCCAAAACTCAACTTAAAAAGTTTGATGTAAATTTAATTGCTAGACCCCCTCCTAAATTAAAATCAATTTTAACCACTAGAATTGACCCTATTCATAAAATTGACCTTTCCGGTGTTTATATCATTCCTTTTCTTAAAGAAGGTGGTTATAGAAATTATTATATTGGCATGACTCAGAGAAAATTCCAAGTGAGATGTAAAGAGCACATTGCAGACATAAAATTTAATAGAGGTAAAACCGCATTATCTAGGCTAAATAAAATAGAAAACATAAATATTTTGTTTAATGAAAGTAGAATAATTTATAGGTCAGATTTTTATTTGCAACTTTTTATTAGAGAATCTATTGAAATTTACGTCAGAAACTCAATGGTCTGCAATGATTCCTTGTCATTTCAAATCCCAAATATTTGGATTGAATTGTTAGATAATTTGAAAATAAAATAGGGCAACGTGAAACTTGTTAAAATATTACGCGCGTGATTTTTATTTATTTATTTTTAAATTTCATTTGTAATAGTTTATTGTCATTTTCCATCTTTGTGTTTATTTGTTTTTCTGATGATGATTGAGTAAATTCAATCGAAACATGTCAAATTATTAAGATCTTTTAATGTATTTTATTAACGTTTGACGTCCTTTTTAGCAATTAAATGTTTAATATATATTTTGAGTGTGTTTTTAGAATATATATTTTTGAAACTTTTTTATTGGGATCATTTCTTATTATTTTTCTCTCTGTTGATGGCTGTTTATATCATCGAGTCTCAAACACTCAAGGAAAAAGCAAAAACGATTGATTCACATGGTAGCTGAAAATAATTGCATTCCTGTTCCATCCGTAGACCAAAAAATTTTCGCATTCAAGTGTGAACGACTTAAAACGCCAGCACGATAAAATAAACAGAGGAGAACTTTTATTTTTAATTTGTTTTTTGTTAGTGCATCCTTTCACTATTAAATTTAGTTATGATTAAAAATATATAGATATTTGTGCATTCAACAATAACACTGAGAATATCAACATTAAACATAACTTACAAGAAAGAAAACCCATGCGTTAAGAATAAATTATGAAAAGTTTTTTAACACATTCCTTATACTGTAACAAGGTGAAATATGATGGGTACGCAAACAATTTGGAAAAAACATAACATATATGAAGCCCAATTTCCGAAGTTACCATCTTTTCCAAAAATGTACAATTTTTTTTGTTTATATTTTTTGTTTGTTTTATTTCAGTCCAGTATATGATCTATACATTTCTATGAGGTAACACAGTCGAAAATTTCCCTTAAGTATTTTCCGCCAACTAGCAGAAATGTAACCGATTTCTTTTATGCAGTCCTATATATGATCTATAGAATTTATACGCACCAAGTAACATGAAAAAATTTAAAGAGTTAGTTAAATAATTTGAAAAATTAGTTAAACGTAAAAATACATACACAAATTAAACAAGGGCTTCCAGCAGTTATTGCTTATAGAAAGGACAGCAATCGAATTATTTTGTGTTTCGGAACTATGAAGGTTATATACAATATTCTATGGTAAGCATAATCTAGTGCGCCACATTGATGTATATATATGTGTTTGAAATAGTGTAACATCTTCTAAAGAGAGTTTTCTCCCTAGACTATAATGTAACGGAAGTCATTTGAGAGCCGCTGAAAACGAATTATGAATGCTATACTTAACGGTCTACGTCAGTCACGCGAAAAGACCCGTTCGCTAATGCTATATCCTATGAAAGAAATTTATAAAGATATCTCGGTCGCATTTCAATATTTTTAGATGATTTTTTTTGCAGTGGCTAGCTGAGGTCGATCTGTATGCAGGCCGTTTTTTATTTTTTCAATTTTCACTGGGGATTTTTTCCAAGAAGATGCTTTCATTTTAGGAACCGGTTCTGAAAATGAAAGTGTCCTGATTAAAAATACCTGTAAACGAAATTGGAAAAAATAGAAAATGTTCTGAATACAGATCCACCTCAGCTAGCCACTGCAAAAAAAAAAAAAAACCATCTAAAAATAGTGAAATGCGACCGAGATATCTTTATAAATTTCTTCCATAGGAATAGCATTAGCGAACGGGTCTTTTCGCGTGACTGAAGTAGGGCCTTAAGGTGTGATATGTATGCATTAAACGCGTGTATTTCTAGAGATTAAGACTAAAACTTTTTACTAAGCATCCAAAACAAGAATGGCATGAGTAATTTCTACTTTGAGTTCTTTGTAAGAATCTCACAATGGGACATCACCGTGTGGCAGTATATTTTCGTGCTATTCTTTACTTTTTAACCAATGGATAGCTCTACTATATTTTGTTACTTCGTTTTATATTGATAAGAGAAGAATGTTGGATATTTAAAAACTCTCGTAAAAACCAGTAAACCTTTGACCCCTTCGGCGTCCATAAAATGAGTACCAAGATTGCATGGGAACTAACATAATCCCTAGTCTTTTTAGTGCAGGAACTGATATATCCCTTTACTAATACTTAGGTTTCACTTTAATAGAAGCATTATTTAAATTAATATGATTCTACATAGAATGCAGTTTTAAAGCATTGAATGATGATTAATACTCTAAAGGGTTATATTCATACAAGTAGCTCATGTTTGTACATGGTGTACGAAAAATCTTTTTTGGGGGGTTTTGTTCATCTGACAAAACCCTATTCGTCTCACTCCTCTGTCTGTCTGTCTGTCCGTCACAGAGCCCGTTCTCAGACTCTATATATGTTGGAGACTTGAAATTTTGCATACTTATAGCTGGACATCTGAGATCAAACGGCAAAGCATAAAATTTTGAAAAAGTCGTAATTAACGGATATTATTACTTAAAAACTCCCAATTTTACGTCTTATTAACGAAGAAAAGGCATAAAATGAACGCAGGTACAAACAGACCTTCTGATTTCTCCTCCGGTTTGCCACAGGAGCTGGGATTCGAGATGCGAAATTGCAGGTTTACGAGAGCACACTTTAACCTAAAAAAATTACTGTGCATTTTTAAATTGACTTGAATCTCAAAAAGCTTTCGGGCTAGAAATTTTTAACTTACACAGACACACGCAGAAAAAAAATGTTCTTTCAGCAGATATACATATCATATCTCTGCGATCTGTATAACAGAAAAAATACTCTAAAAATCGATCGATAAAAATTTCATTATCTTCCATTACAAAAGCAGAAAATTGATAGATTTGATTTCCGACGGCTGGGATAAGTTTTCATCTCGAGCCATACGGCACGTGGTAACGTGATTTTTCATAGTAGGATATTTTAATATGAAATTTAAACTTTTTAAATATTAAATTTTTAGATTAAATTTTTTACATCCCGACGTGAAAATTTTTGCCGATTTCATACATGCCCATTTCAAACTCCTATCTTAATTACAAGCTGAGACATTAATTATTATTTAATTAATTGGTTTTATTTCTATCAAATGAGTATATTAAAATGAAGGCACGTGCTTTTTTAACCGCGAGTAGGAAATCTAACAAGGTGATCTGTTTGAAACTTGAAGATAGTTTATATTTTGGGCACGGGGCAAGGGGCGCAAATTTCACTAATTGGTTTATTTCTATTATATACATATTTTAAAAGGTAGTCACATGATGTTTCATTGCAGTACTCCTTTGAACGGCGTCCGATTTTTAAAAATACAGCATAAATGTTATTTATGCAGATAAAAATTTCAGAAGCATTGATACCACTATTTTCGAATAGTAATTTCAGCAAATATATTAAATTCTTGGTTAAGGCCGCCACCATCCCTCCGACCCATGTATCTACCAATAGGTTGTGTAAAAGAGTTTCGTTCAGATACACTTTTGTAAAGAGTAGTGTGCGCTACCTGGTGGTGGAATGTGGAACTAGCAGACCGCGATTACATTTAAAGTAGGAATTCCAACAAAGCGATCTGTTTGAAACTTAAACAAATACTGAAATATTATAATAAAGAATGGCAGATCACTTTCCGGTTGGGGGGGGGGAAGGGACGCGAACAAAATTAGGCAGTATAACAGGGTGTTTTGTACAGTTTTGCGTGCGTTTTTTTATGGCTTGATGGGATAACTATTACTTGTTCAATATGAAAAAGTTTATAAGTGTTCATACCACAGTTTTCGAATAGTAATTTAAGCAAATATCTTAAATTCTTGGTTAAGATCGCCACCAGATACAATTTCGTTAATAATAGAGTGCGCTCCTTCGTGATGGAATGTGGAACTACCAGACCGCAATTTCATTTAAAGAAGAAAATCTAATAATGCGATCTGTTTTAAACTTTAAGATACATTATAACACATGATAAAAAATTATAAAGAAGAATGGCGCGTCGCATTTCGAGGGGGGGGGGAGGGGCACGAAGAAAATTAGGAAATATAACTGTGCGATCTGTTTGAAACTTTAATATAGCTTATGAAACACAGCAAAAAATTTAAAAACAGGCCGCGTCAAAAATCATTGGGAGGGGGAGCGCATTTTACCCACTTGGTTGGGGGCTTTAAATTTTCACGATACTCGTCATGTCACATATTGTTAGAAAGGATTATTGTGACCGCTTAATCAGTTATACATCTCCGGCGTCCATCTCCCCACTTTGCCCCAGTCCAAGGGGAGCACTTTTCTAAATTTTGCTGCCACTACTCGTGTGACTGGTGTGTGGGACCTGGTTCAAGGTTCGTTCGAGCGAGATATCCTTTTTTACAAGATTTTGCAGTGCTTGTGCAGCACTCCTGCTTGCATCTTTCAAACTGCAGGACACGTGGCGTGATACAAAAACGGACAATTTTCATTGATGTAAATTTTCAACTACAATTTTTATACTGCGGTTTTTAATGCAAAATTTTTTAAACATTGTTTTTAGAATTTTGGTTCTTGCTCAACCGGATGTAAAATCGTACGCTAATTAATAATACGTCCATTTAAAAGAAATCCCTCCTAGAATTTTTAATTGTAGAATTTTACTACAATTAAAAATTTCAATTTCTTCATACTCAATTTCCCCTATTAAAAAAGGCGCGGAGAGGCTTTGAGATAGTTTGTAACACATAATACAAAATTTATATAGTGAGAATGCGTGGAATTTGGATGGGGGGAGCGGGGGCAATTTTCTCTTCTTTCTTCAGAGCAACTGTTTTTTGCGATTTTTCAGTGAGCACTCAAATAAATATTCTTTTATAACATTAACTATTTGAAAGAGTAGGAAATTTCGGGTGGTGGGGGAGGAACCCTCCGAGAAGGACTATTGACGTGGAATTGTTAAAATTAGGAAAACTAATTAACCAATTCCATTTAAACTTTGACATAATTTATAACATATACTATTAAAAATTTTATAAAGCGAGGGTGCGTGTAATTTCGGTAGGGGAGGGAGGGAGCTATTTTCTCTTTTTCTTCAGATGAGCTGTTTATTGAGTTCTGAATGCGTTTTTAAATGAGCACTTATATGAATATTATTTTTTATCGTTAAATATTTGAATTAGTGGGCAATTCTTGGGGGAGGGGAGGGTGCTCTGGGGAGGGAATATTTTCTAAATTTTGAATAAACCCTTCATGTGGCATATCGTTTGATAGGTCAGTGAAAATTTATTCATATTATACACATCCAATGCTCCACCCCCCTTTGCCCCGGGGGCACTTTTCGAAAGCTCAAAGACACCACTCATGTGGCATATCGTTAGATAGGTCTATGAAAACTTATTCATATTATAGACATCCGTGACCCTCCCCCCTTTGACTCCCCCGGGCGGGGGGCACTTTTCTAAATTTTAAGGACCACCTCTCATTTGACGTATCGTTAAATAAGTCTATGAAAACTTATTCATATTAAACGGATCCGATGCCTCTTCCTCCCGTTTTAAATGCGATTTTTTGACGGTGTCCTCTTATAAATATTATTAGTGAAATATAAAATTTGAAATATGTTAGTGTATGATTTCGGGGGGGGGGGCATTCCTAAATGTAATGGTGCTGCCATTTATATCAGGAATTAATAATTTTAAATTAGCAATTTTGATTTGTTAATTTAAAGATAAAGTATTTTAAAAGAGCTATTAAACGAAACCCTCTGTGCGATCTGCGATCACACTTACCCACTTGTTCAGCATTTTTTTAATTACAGAGTAAACAACATTATATAATCGCCCCTTTTCTGGAGTGTCGGGGTTCTAGGGATTGTAGCGCTGCAGGGCTCAATTTAATTTAATTAAAAAAAGCTCTCGTCTTTTGGTTTTTAATAGATCTATATGTTTTTATATGTTTTGAGTAAGATTTGGCTATTTTTGGACCAATATCTGCCTATTAGCCTATTTGTGTGTTACAATAGAATTGTGGGCGTAACTCAAACAGTAATTTATGGAATTCCATAAACCTTCATAGTTAGAATCCTGACCTAAACAGATGCTGATTAGACTGTGTTGTATGTCGTACAACAGTTAGGATTACCTTGGTGAAATTTCACAATGTTCATGTTATCTTTATCTGGTTAACTGAGATATAACTACACCAAGAGGTATGTTTCAAAAAGCTTTGTATGAAACACTAAGCTGAAACAATTTTTGTTTCAGAAGCTGTTCTATACTGTACTTTTTGTTCGCAACATTATCTAACTATATCTAGCTTTCTGTGTAGAAATGCACCTAACATTATACTTAAAATTTATAACAAAAATGTACGTGCTGGTACAATTTAAGCTTTCAAGACCCAATCCGATGCACTATTGCACTTTGTCTTTTAAGATTTTCAAATTTTGGATATAATTGAAAAATTGTTTATATCAACTAATGAAAGTGTTTTGCAAATAGGAAAGGCATTGGGTTAGATGTTAAATTATATTTGGAAAATTAACAATTCCTTATTGAAGAGAATAAGACTCATGGAAAAATTTACCTTTTGGATTACCAAAGAAATTAGATAATGGGAAAAATACATCAAAAATGCTTTCTTCGGTTACTAATAAAACTATTGAGTTTTCAATCAGAAAGTGCTGTTACTCTTCTTGTATAAGTTTATAAAGATTCATAGCTAACTTTTATGACACATCTACATTATAAAAAAACACGTTTATCAAAAAAGCTTTCGTCATAACTATAGTGGCAGAAGCATGAGCTATATTTTTTGCTTTTCTGGAATATTTATTTTCTGGACATTGCATAACTTCATTTTTTACAGTATCGAAAATACATAAACTTTTAAATAAAATTTCTTTTAAAACTTTTGCTCAATTTTCTGATATTTTAAAAGAAAGTTTTAGAGAAGTTTTCAGAATGTATATTTAACAACAACCGATTTTCTTTCTTTTCCCAGGATATATAACAACCTAAGTGATGGAACTGCACTGTCCAAAACAATTAGATGAGGAAACAAAAACTGGAGAAACAATGTGAGGCCACTATGAATGGACATAAAATGGTATATACACATGTATTAGAGTGAAATAGAGAACACGCGACATCATGTATGTTACTTAATTTTTTTTGCAAAAATGCGAAAAACAGAAAGAGATGATCCAAGACACAAATTTAAATGCCTATAAATGACAAAAAAAAAAAAAAAAAAAAAGAAAAAACGAATTATTTAAAGAGGTTAAAAATTTTTAATACGGTGTGTGTTCCCTTTGATAAGCTAAGACGTATGTACAGCTTTTTTTATGGATACGATGAGGGTGGCGCAATCCCCAAGTTCTGTAATGCAAACGGAAATTTTGGTCTTACTGCAATCCGTCGCCTGAGGTATTCCAGAGATGGTTGATCAGATTTAAATCTAAAGAACATACTGACCTCTCCGTACACTGTATTTTTTCCGTATCAAGTATGTTCTATAAAATGCAGTCAGTAAAAGTTTCGGCAAATTCATGCCAGAGGAATCAAGAATGGCTACATCATAAGGTACGACATGAGATCTTGGTATCTCGTTTCCATACCTTATTGCCGTCAAACTGTCATTCCAGATAATATACATGTCGTTTCGTGCATGAATGATGGTTACATCCGTTATCATCAATACATCATATACTGTGATTTCACTAGCACAAATGTGGTATTGTTTCGAGTGCCACTTTTCCTCTAACTAGAGCACGTCAGATGTCACAATTCAGGCTATGTCGGGAAACGTAGGACAAAAGCATTCGACTACGGAGCGCATTACGCCTTGAGGTCAAAGGAATATATATCTTTAACCTTTGTGCAGAATTATCCTGTTTTTGATTTCGATAAGCTCTTGACATCAGACACTGGTAACCACTTGCTGTGGAAGCACTTAGGACACTTAGCCCTGAGCCGACGCGACGTTCAATATTCCCTATTTCTTGGAATCTATTCTAAACCCTTAAAAAGACACTCCTGATGACACTTGCTACTCCAACAGATTTCAGTACACTCATTCGGCGAGATTTCTGTCATCCATTATTCGACAAGCTATAGAATACAAGCACATCACGCTGTTACGACATATTCAAATCATTTTTTCACGGAGAAAAAAATAACTCTGAGCGATTGCGTTTTGGGTTTTACGAACGAGACAATGCAAAAAGAAGATTATATGAAATCGCGATTTCAGTTCTCATTTCCTTTTTTTTCTTTTGTTATCTTATATTATGAACTTTTATTTGGATGTGAAATTTTCTACTTTTGTTTTCAGCTACATTTTATACTATGGCTATTTCATTTTACTTTCATTATAAGAAGACTTAATTGCACAATTCCGTTAAATTTATTTGTGCTATCCTAATTTGTTTGTGTATTACATAAATCATTTCTTTCTATCTCTATTTTTTTAATATCGTCCTGTGTTTTAAAAAAAAAAGCTACCAGTCCAAAGCTTTATCAATTGTTTTAATGGTGGCATACATTATTTTATACAAAAAATTTCATTTTTTTAAATTGTGTTTATTGACGTAAATTAAATCTCTGTTATATTTAATATTTGAAATTTTTATTACATACCACAAGCCTATTTGTTTGCTTGAGAAACATGTCTTTATCTAAGAGTGTTTAGAATTAAAATACATAAATATTGTAAGAGTTGAAAATTTTCCAACACATTGAGTAAAAAAAAGAGTCCATGCTTTTGTGTTACCGATAATAAAGTTCATGGGTTTGAATCCTGGTCTGTACACTTTTTCACACAGTTGTAAAATTTTAAACTAGTATAATTTTATTGCTTATCAGTATATTTCTGCTAAAATAGCAAAATATAATATTTTAAATACACTGCACTCCAAAAGTTAAGGTACAAGGACTGAATGCTTTCGATTGCACACGTTTTGTCGAGTATCTACCAAAATTATTGGCGAATTGTTCTTGAATTTCTGGGACATAAAGAACAGGTTTGATTTTATATTTCTCGGTGAATATTTAATCGGGAGGACAGTTAGGGGGCTAATAATAAATTTAATAATAAAATAATATTTGCGATCACCTATGTAACAGAAAATGCTGTAAATGGTTTGTCACTGTATTAAAAGGAGACTATTTGGGTCCTGTTCAACGTTATTGTGCATTTGTGTAAGCATAGCACTCATATCCATGAAGATGTTATAGTGTCTGCGAAAAATTCAAAAGTTTTTTGTTTATAGCATACAGAGTTTTCAGCCAAATTTACCACAACTTTCCGAAAATTTGACAAAGAATAGTAGCAATAGTATACTGCAATTAAAACATGAATATATTGAATATTTGATAAGATATGGGCACTTTTACAAAATAATTTTTAACTGCGCATGCGTGGAAGATTTAAATTTTTTTATTTCATAATTTGGTAGTCAGCTGTTCTGGGCAACTTCTATAAAAAGTCCAGTCAAATAGTGTGAAAACTCATAAATATATAATGAGCTGATTGAAAAGTTGTGGAAAATCCCTTATAATAAAGCTATTTTTTGAAGGCCACTCACTATATCACCCCTATCTTTGTGAATTTTCGCGATATTTGAATTGACTTTTTATATAAGTTGCCCTTAATAGCTGGCTACCAAATTATGAAATAAAAATTCTGAAATCTTCCACGCATGCGCAGTTAAAAATTATTTCATAAAAATGCGCATATCTTATCAAATATTCAATATATTCATGTTTTAATTGCAGTATACTGTTGCTACTATTCTTTGTCAAGTTTTCGGAATTTTGAGTTAAATTTGGTTGACAACTCTGTATGCTATAAGCAAAAAACTTTTGAATATTTCACAGACACAATAACATCTTCACGAATATGAGTGTTATGCTTATTGGTCAATGGCTACACTATAAACACTAACTTTGAACAGGACCCAAATAGCCATTTAACACAGTGACAAACCATTTACAGCATTTTTTGTTACATAGGTGATCGCAAATATTATTTTATTATTAGCTACCTAATTGTCCTCCCGATTAAATCTTCACCGAGAAATATGAAATCAAAAATGTTCTTTACGGTTCCCAGAAGTTCGAGAACAATTCGCCAATAATTTTGGGAGATATTCGACAAAGCGTGTGCAATCGAAAGCACCCAGTCCCTGTACCTTAACTTTTGGAGGCCAGTGTACATATAACTAGATAGTGCCCGTTAAGATTTGTTGGTAAATAAGTTGAATGTTTCTTTAGAAAAATTCTTGAATTTTTAATTAGTTGCTTTTTAATTAATTATTGAATGACGAATTACGTGACGAATTTGTATATTGCATAAGTGATTCCTATTTCTTTAAGGTGATTATTTGGATACTCGCCAAACTTCAGTGATGGGTTCGAAAGATTTAATTGTTATTGATTATCACAAAATTTATTTCACATACTTTGAAATAAAATCATGGGACATTTGAAAGATGTTGAATTTACAATATATACAAATACACAAAATGTAAATGTCGTTTACCATGAAGATCGATCACCGCTCCCTATTTCATCAAAAGAGGATTCTAATACGTATGCTCTCTGGGCTACTTTAATATTCGCCATACTAATTCATCAAATGTATGAAGATTCTTCTTAAAAACTTTCATAGCCGCATACCACAAAAATACATAAACAATTTTCAGAAAACATTTTATTTATTTTTTTGCAACAGATGCCAACTTTATTTTCTAAATTTAGACCTCTTCTCGCAAGATAAAATAAATGTAACACTAGAAAACTGGAATTCTGCTTTTTCAGAATTTAGTGTCGCCCCCGATGAAAAAAAAATATATGTATATATAAATAGTACAAAACATATTTCAATTTGAAGACTTACAACACACGCTATTATTTTATGTAAAATGACGTCATTCGCATCCGCATAAGAATTCCACATGCGATCTACTCTTAAACATCTACAGTAAAGTATGTATAGGACGTCACTATCACGAAATAATACACAAATGCAGCAAAAAAATGCCTTCATTAAGGGAACTCGACAAATAAAGGCTGTCTAATTAGTCATAGGCCTTCATTTGTTTGTAACATTAATATAGACACTTAAAATTCAATATAGTTCATAATAGCTCCATGTTTTAACAGAAATTTTCGTTTACATTTTTTCAAAATAGCACATATTTTAATTACATTTTCTTTCGGCTGTTATGAAAAAATGGCAACAAAAATGTATAATTAATATTTTACAAATATTTTTCTTTTACTTTCTACAGAAATGGAGTTCTTCTGTTGCCAATATTAAGCAAATGGCTCCAAAAACTACAAACAAATTAATATTTCAACAATAAATGGAGATGCAGTTTTCAAACAAACTGCATTTAAAAGTATTTTTTTCCCAATACGACGGTATAAAAATTGAAAATATGTGATTCTTAGAAGTTTTAAAAATTGCTATTGAGTATTTAATCGTAATGCTTTGTTTTACGGCTGGCTTCTGTAAGGTAACGTTATTTTTTGGAGATGTCACAAAATAAGTTGGGAGAAAGAAATAGCATGCCTTTCCTGGGGCTAAAAATGGAAAAGGAAAAACTCTATCAATTAGCCGCATTTTACAAATAAAAAAGCATCACAGCGGCATTGCCAAAAGCCGTGCTTATAAATAAAATATTATTTACGATTTCTAACAGCAATAGATGGTGCTGCCAGTCTAACCTATTCAATAAAGTGAAATAATTTTAAGTTCATAATTCATAAGTTCATAGTTCATAATTCACAACCAATTATGCTTGCTTTTTATGAGAAATTTACCTAAAAATACCGGGTACAGAATTTATTTTTACTTACTACGGCTTCATTTTTAAATAACAATATTTATTTTCATTTATTTATTTTTTCAAAATGCACGACCATTAAAAGCTGCCATGAATTTTATTCTTATCTGTCTCAATCTCTGAAAACCTAAATTAAAAACGTGGTTCAGCTAACCATTTATAATATACATGTTTTACTACTTTAATTTTATTTTACTTTTTTATACATTTTTTTAAATATTAAACCTGGATATCAAGGTAATTTCTTTTATAGCTCTTATATGAATATTCTTCCTTCTTTCCGTTTTATTTTTTGCGCAAATGAATGACAAACTTTCCTTTCTGACACACACACATATATATTTCTGATAATGGTCAGAAAATATAACGGAAATTGTAGATCAGCTCAATTTATTATTTGATATTGCATACATGCAAAATATTTTAGCTTAAATATTTTAAATATAAAATCTTTTTTTTTTCAAAATATTATTGGGTGTTTAATTTTATTTAAATATAAAGCATTCAAATAATAATAATAATAAAATATAAATCCTATAACTTTTCTTCCTAATAAAATATGTCATTAATGAAATGAATTATCGACAAAAATATTATACATTGTGCCATGCTTGCGCTCGAACCTGAATCATCTATAAAAATTCAGAGCTTTAAACTGTTGCTTTTACCCGCTACGTTAGCAGGAACTCTTTTTTCTTCCTTCTAATTTGAAGAGGTTCGAAAAAAGTTGAGACATACACAATTGTCTCAAATTTGTGTTCTGATCTCGCAGAAATAGTTTTGAGTTTTAATATTTATACCTTATTTTTTCAAAGAAGCAGCCACAATTAAACATGCTAGTTTCTCAATCTTCGTGTGTAACTATTGGAAATTCACAAGACGTTGATAAGATGAATAAAGAGAATTAATTTCCAACGATATCATAAAGATTGATAAGGTGAATTGATAATCATCAGTCATAAATTTTGAATTCAAATCACTGTGTTTATCTTCTGTTGTGTAATATGACCTAAACAATAAGACACCCTGAAGTAAACCGTATCTAGCTCTTAATACCAACCCAATAAATTTTTGAATTATTAATAATGCTGAAAGAGCTAAGTAACATTAACTTTGTGAAATAAAGAAAAGCTTGTTTACAGTAAGGTCAAATAGCAGACGAACTTAAAACAACTTTTACCTGCGATGTGATAGCTCAATTGAGGGAGCATCTTTGCGCATGTGCAGTGCGTCACTCCAAAAGAAGACTTATAATCTCCGCATGCACAACTGTAGAATTTGAATTTAAAATTACTGCTAATTAATAAAATATTTGACCAACGAATGTACGATAACAAATCTCTGGCAAAACATCATTCATTTAAAAGAAAGATTGGTGTAATTTGGTGCAGTTTTTCTTCTCACAAACTGTCGAAAGTAAACGTTTAGCGTTTTAAATATATAGATATTTTTTTAATCACTTCATAGAAACAGCATCAGTCAACAGTAATTGTAATTTTTTAAACATATTTTAGAACTGTATTTATAATACATATATATATATATATATGCACTGTAAAAAAAAAGCAGATATCACTATTCAGTAAATTCGTATTCATAACTTACTAATAAGTTTCATATCTTTTAATTATCCATTTAAATTAGAGATTTTTACGTGACATTTAAAGAATGTTACATTAGAATTCGTTCATTTTTAGTAATTAGAGTAAAATATAATTATATAAAACAATTAGTATAAGACTAAGAGTTAAAGTGTCTTGGTAGGTTTCCGCAAATAGTTAATAAGTGTGAATGCAAATATCTTATTTTGTGATCATATTTATTATTTATTTATTAAAAAAAGATTAATTTATTCAAAATTGTCTTGTGCGTTTCAAATAAGCAAACATTTTATTACTCGTGAGGCTTCATCAATATAAAATTTTTAATACCATGGTTAATATTTTAATTGAATAAACTTTACAAATTTTATTTTGTATTTATTAAATTCGTTTTAAAGAATAATGATAAAAAAGGTGATTAGTAACATTTTAAATTTAACGCATTTTTTTTTCGTTTGGATTATTATAATTAATTTTATTTGCAAGAATAACTCACCAAATTTTAATTTCGAAAATTAATAAATTATTTTAAATGAGATATTAGATTAAACATTTTATATGAATAAATTTTAATTATAGTCTTAATGCTAATAATGCAGTTGTAATATTAATTTTTAACATTCGATTAAATAAACTTTTCCCATCATTTAATTTATATGTGTCGTATCTTTTAAATTCTGTAACATTTTTCCTTAATAGCAGGTGTTTTAGCTATTAAATTTTAAATTTCTTTGTCGTAAACATCTTCTTATGGTTTTAGAATTTAAACTACTATTAACCTAAGATTATTTCAATATAAGAATGCAAAAGTTCATAGTATTTTTTGCATTAAATCCACTATTAAATAATACTCAAATAAAAATTAATACAGAATAGCAGTGCAAAACATGTTAACATAAAATCATAAATCCTCATATTTATGATTTGTTAAGTGTTTTGTGGTACTAGGCAGGTGCCTTAAATCTGTTCAGGCACATTTCAATTTTTTAATCATTTTCGCTGGTGTAATCCCCTTTCTCCCTACCACACACAAATTCATACATGCACATGTATAGATGTGTGCAGACTACACATTCCCTGACACATTCCCTGGATATATATCAGCCAATATACATAGATGTTTAGATGCTTGATGTGTATGTCTGTAGATGCATGTTCACGATATTTTTTCGATGAAAATGGCAACAAAGATTCTTTAAAATATAGCAAGGGTTTTAATAATTAAAAATGTGAAATAGGGTGACAGAGCTAGTAGTTGATCAAATAAAGTCAGTGCTAAGGGGTTTTTATTATATTTCCTTCCTTTTAACTTTTAGAAGTAAACTGACATGATTTCTACAATCCTTAATCAATGTCCTATAATGGACAATAATTAAATTCTGATGAAATTAAATAGCATCAAAATTATAAATAAATAGTTTTTTAACTGTCATTTCCCCAGTAGTTGATCAGGCGAATCCAGTTTTTTATCGATTTCATTCCAGTAGTTGATCACCGGTCATTTTGATCTTTTTTCATTGTAAGTAGAAAAATTTAAAGAATTTGAGAATATTAAACATTTTAATGAGACGAATAAAAGTGAAAAATACAATTTGCCTATAACTCATAAGCAATATTGAAACTCTAATTCCGGGACAGAGAAAGGATTTTTGTGGGAAATAACTTGATCCCACCTATAAAAAACGACCAGTTCCATAGGCACCCACATGCCGCCACGGTAGCCACCGAAGCTCCTTCTCTTTTCATTTCCAATATTTTACATGGAAAATATTTCCCTTCATAGTTGATGACAACGTGCTCATCAATATACTTTTGCACCGTCTGCCAAGTATGGGCAGTTTTCTCATCTGAGGATTCCACTCACACACTCTCACCATACGAAACTGTGGCACTGGACTCAAAGCTGTGTGAGTTGCTCAGCCATTGTTTTTTCCGTCTAGTCAGAGTTTTAGATACCCTACATCTTGTCTTTGATGTGTAAGTTGTTTCTTTCTCTATTCCCTTTTCTAAATCATTTCTTTCTTTCGGGTTACTTTCGCTGATTTTTCTTTTTCCTTTTCTTCGAAAGACTTTATCCACTGTTTTGATGTTGTAGCATAAGGTAACTGCCTCTTTTCTGTTTCCTTCTTGTCTGGCAATTAATGAGGCCAAAGAATGTTTTCTGCAAAAGCTGGACTGACACATTTTGCTTTAGCTAGACCTAGGTTTTTTGGGTGCTCAGGAGTTGCGTAATTTGGAAATGGGTCCGTCTGACTCGAAGGATCTGGTTTTGGGTGATCATAATCAAATGTTGTTGGGGGATAATCAGATTGTAGTGCAATATCAGCAATTGATGTTAGGAGATCATCAGCTGGCGATTCATGTTTGCTCTCTGGTGTCGCAATGTTCGTTTACGTAAGTTTGTTCAAAACATTTGTTCCTCATTTGCCTCCAGAAATGGAACAATTCAACAGCTTTAACATCAACCTCCCATTCGTCCCCTTCGACACTGCTGAACGCCTGAGCTCTATCTTTTTCGAATAGGGATTCAATGTACAAAAGCGTCTGACGTTGAAGTTTTCCGCTACTTCTAATCTAGACCTATTTTCACCTGGATGCATAGGCGGATACTGCCGTTGCTTACTGTTGACGCACCTTTCGGAGACTACTGTATCTGGGCTAAACGGAAACAGACCTCATTTCTGGAAGCCGTTTTTAATGACTTCCGGAGTTACTGCTTCTCGAAATACACTTGCAATCCAAGGTCAAAATACTGCTTTTGTGACCACTTTGTTTTCAGATTTAGTTTTCCAATCGTAAACGGTTTCTTGCCAGCGCACTCTGGGCCTAAAAATAGCAACATCATTTGTTTGGAATATGTGTGTTGCATTCGGGTAAAGAGCGAAATGAAGGATTTGATTCAGTGAGCATAAATTTGCCACTTCAAGAGTTAAGTGGCTCTTGCGGTCATCTACCAAATGTAATATGGGTAGTTTGATATTTTGCTTTCTCAACCAAGGCAAAAATTCATTTGCGAGATATTCAAATTAGGTGCTCCCACACATCCAACCTTATTTTGATCTACATATTCCCCAGTCGTCTGACACATTGTGTCAATTTCATGTGATATTTTCTGCAATGAGTAAACGATCATCCCAGGAATAACTTCTCCTGCCATCACGGTTATAGCTTCTTTTTCATTACCTGTTTTTATTTCCTATAAATTGTTGAATGAAATGGATATTAAAACTTTTCCTGTTTTTGGACAAGTTTAAAAACCGCTTTCGTCAGCATTAAAAATTCTCCTGAAATCAAAAAGAATGTCAAGACAGCCTTCGGTTTCAAGATATTTGTGAAGTTCTTGGAACCACTCGCGGATGTTGGGCTCTGACACTTCTGCTCTTGCGGTGTTGATAGCATCTGCATACCTCTCAGCTATCGAACTGTTTATTCGCATGACTACTTTAAACCATGCTTTCCCTGGAGTTGAGATTGCAGAAGGGTTTGACCTTTTATCGGCTTCAGTGATGTTTTTTACAGTTTCAAATAAAGCCCTTCTCTTAATCGGGAACCCTTTTTTGGAATAAGCATTTATCCAGTCAGTAAGGAGCTGTTCCTATTCTTTGCTTAAAATTGATGAAGGTCTCGTCCGTCTCACCTCTGGCGTTTTCCCTTTAACCTAAAAACCAAAAAGATTTTTAAGGAAACATAGGTGGAACATTTCGAATAGGGTTATTGATTCGAAATTTCGTATGTTAATAGGGGTTGAAAACAGGTAGAAAGCATTCTTACCTATCTACTTAACTTATTATGCAAAGTTCCGAAAGGTATGTATGGTTTTAGGGGGAATTTCTAATGGAAACACCCTTTTCTCATATGTCTTTAAGGGCTACTTGCAGAGCATCCTTTGAGTACTGGAAAAATTTATTTTTCGGTGGCATAAGGAATTCTGAAAATAAGAAATAACGGCTTGGTAAGCAGAGAAATTAAAGAATGATCAACTCATGGCTATGCATGTTGTTATCCAGTAGTTGATATGCTGATCAATAACTAGAGTCCTCGAAACCAATAATTGATCACAGTTTATCAATTTCTAGAACTTGCTTATTTAATAAGACCAGAAATTGGTCAGTCAAATTTCAACCCCTAAAAAGAAGTCAATGGAAAATCTAAAAATTAATACTTAAAATACCATCCTTTGGCTCTGATTAACAGCAATTCTTATAAAAATATTAGTTGAAATAAGCAAGATGGAAGGGGATTAATTTAACTTACCGTAATTGTCTCCAACTAATCAAAAACTAAATTTTTACACTTTCTAATAAAAAAAAATCATAATGCGGCTTCTCTTACAGACGACAGCTGAAAACTATGTGACAACAGGTGCACTAACATTCAAAGAAAAATATTATGTCTAGTGCATCATGTTTCCGCCAGAAATGGCACATTATTTCAAAATTTTGATCAACTACTGGAGGAGCATGAACTACTGGCGTGGTCACCCTATGTTTTTTTTTCTGAAAAAAGTGGCAGTAATTACCTATTTATATAACACTCACGGACATAACATTAATACTCTTCAACCGCAGTTGCGTCATTGGTAACTACCTTTTTCCCCTGCAACCACAAATATCTTTTTGATGCCCGACAATGATTCTGTAGATCATGTGGTTGTCGTTGTGTATGAGAACTATCATAAAAACATCCAAGGTATTTGATGATCGAATCATCCAGAAACCTTCTCCTAAGATAAGCTTGTAGATTCTCCTATAGAGCTCTCATGCACATTAGATTTCTTCGTTAATTTTATTTCAGTCTTCTTTTACTGTATAATTGTCCAACCATGTCATGTGCTGGATATCTATAGATGTAACATGTTGACATCCAGCGAAAAACCTTTGATTGTTTTCAAGAAAATTCCAACAATCCGGAATATATTGGTTATCCTGAACATGATATCTGATACGTATTCACAGGATATTACTGATTTGTCTGGTGTACTAAACCCGTGTGCACATCAGGGGCGTAGCTACCGAGGAGCAGTTGGAGCAAACTGCTCCAGGCGCACGAATCCCAAGGGCGCAAATTTAGGAAGAGCGAAATAAAGATTTACAAAAATGCTTGAATATTTTTTACATTATCAAATATTTTAGATGAATCTTGTTACAATCCGCATATTCTTACGATATTTTACTTTGTGTTTAACCTCGACTATATCGATGTAAAACATGCTTTTATACACAGTTAAGATAGAAAAGAGGACAGATCACCTTCAGCAGCTCGATATTGCTTGATTTTAACACAATATTAAAAAAATTTTGGAACTGTAAATATTTTTTCAAATTAAGCAATTTTTTAAGAGTAAATTGTGCAGATTTTTGTTTATGTATCCCTTTAAGTACTTCTAATGAAAAATAATTAGAATTTAGTTTAATTAAGACATACAAATTAAGGATTTTCAAAAAGATGATTTAACATGTGTTGTGCGCAGGATTATAAAAAATTAAATTCCATATACCCGCTTAATTCTATCTTCATTCTATTATCCGATAATTAATTCTTAAAATGTTGTCCTTTAACTCCAATCTAAAATATTAATCGAGTTTCCAGATGAAAATATTTTTCAGGCAGATAAGTCATAAAATACAAAATTCATGGTAAAATTTCCATAAATATTTAACAAAATAAATAAATATATTAAAGGTACGTACTTAAAAATTGTTAGAGGTTATAAAACTATGTAAAATACAATATAATACAAAATGTTAAGTTTTTTAGTTTTGGAAATATAATGCGCGCACTGCAAAAATACCTGTTTTGAGAAAAACGACTTTAAAGTTCAAATTTACCTTTATTTGGATAGGTATCGCTCCATATATTTTATCATAAAACCGGTTCTAATTTGAGTATCGTCATAATTGTTTTTACATTTTAAAAAGTTTTAAGGTGATCTCCCCTCTTAAAAGAAATTACTTCTATTTGCGATGTTTCGATTTTAATTCATACCATATTGCAGCCTCAAGCAACTTCTCCAACACCGTTTCAGCATGCCTGATTTTTTTTCCCTGTAACTTTTCCATAGATGACAGTTGAAGATTTTTGAATTTAAAAGTAATCAAAACATATTTACAGGGCTCTCTCATCGACCAGTTTATTGGATACCACTTTTTTTGAAACGATAAACTTCCTGGTACATTTTATTGTTGTATTTTATGAAAATGTTTTAGAAAATTATAATGCAGGACTTAATTTGCGCCAGAGCCCACTGAAGCTCAGCTCTGGTACTTCTCTGTTTTTAGTAAATATTTAAATATTGATCGGAATTCACCGGAGCTCATTAATACAGGGTTCCGGAGCCCATCCAAAAAACTGAAGCCTGAATTACCCCCCCCCCTCCCCTTTCCCTCCGATTTTCAAGTTCCTGCATTCTATCAAAACACTTATATGTGACATTAGTGTGTCTCACACGCAGGAAATGGAGGGGAAACGGTGCGTAAAATTTTCTGAAATTTTTTCTTATAAATGTTTTTGCTAGTTATTCATTAATTATATATATATATATATGCATAGCTGCGAACAATTCCTTTTTTGTGCTAACACTTTTTCCGAATCGTAATCCTTACCTTATTTAATTGCAGAATTCTGCAATGAATTAACATTAAAATTAGGCAAAGATTGCTATTCGGAAGGAGAGATAAACTAAAAAGTGGAACTATTGACGGTTAACTTTTTCGAGGACGGTGTCCACAAAAAAAGACACCTAATTTTAATTCCAAAACTGACAAACGGCACCAAGAATATTTAATTAAAATTTTTCTTTTATAATGTACGTGAAAATAAGCCAGTTCATATTTTCTAATAAATTCGTTTATATATTCTGGTGTCAGTCCATTATTTCGTCAGTTTATAAACAGAATTACTCCGCGCCGGAAAGGGTTAAGATATGCAGGTAGATATAGTTAATTTTTTTATTTTACTAAAGAAAAAAAAAAAAACTTTAAATTTTGCAAGTAATGTATGAAATATAAATATGCAGATTGGAGTGATGGCGGGTAGAGGGGGAGGGGGACACGCTACGGTTTTAGTAATGCAGAATATTAGGGATCCGGTACTTTTTTTTTGTTAGAAACTAAGCCTTGATCATGGGGATCACTGTACGGAAATAATGGTAACCAAAGAAGTCACTACTGAGAAATCTATATTTACGATGCAACAGAGATGCCTTAGCTATTTATTTATTTTACGATTTGTATATAAAAAGAATAACAGTTTGACAAGTTGAAGAAAATGATTGACAATTGTACAAACGAAAAAAAAAAAAAAACGAAACTTTTGAAGTTATTTTTGTTGTTGTTGTTTTGTGAAAACTAAACATGTATCAATACAGATTACCAATCAGCAATGAGAGCCGGATTTAGACATACTCCACATCAGTCCACGGCGACAAAATTTAGAAAGTGGGGGGGGGGGGGGGCGGTAAACTAAATTTTGTGCATATTGTTTTTGATATTTTGAATATATATCAAATTTCAAACGCAGAATTGATAAGCAGTTTCCTTGAAAACGAGAGAAAAAGTTAAGCATCAAATTCAGTGTTCCGTAGGACCTGATTATCGCTTATGCAAATTTATACCACCTTACTTAATCTTTACAAATATCTCATTTACATTTCAATATTTATATATATATATATATATTACTTTCGGAATAGGATATATGAGGTCGATGTCTAAACTTTATACTGTTTCGATTTTTTTTTTCTAAGGACACTTTCAATTTCGAATCCATTTCCGAAATTGAAAGCATCCCCATAAAGAAAAAAAAAATGAAATGATAGGGGATGTTATTGGTTTCTATTAGCAAGATGGTAAAATGAGTTTCTAAAATGTTGCGCCCTCCAAAAATCCAAGGTCTCAGTATTTGACAGTGACCAAGTCCAACCCTGCGTGCAGTAGCGGCTCTTCAGGTGTTCACAATCACCTTTCTACCAGAATGTTGGTACATAAAATTTGATCTGTTTTAACACTAGAAAGACGGGGGATTTTATTCAAATTTTATAAAAAATATTTCGCACCAGAATTTTTATTTTAAATGATTAACTTATTTATTTAACTAGTTTTTTTCCTCTTTTCCTTTTAAACTAGGTTTATAAAAAAAATTCTGGTTCGAACCGCAATTTTTTCATTTGGTAGCGGTCAAATTGACCGCTCGCCGTCTTTATAGTGTTAAATCGTGTGATTTTCTACGGTTAAAAGGAGAAATTTTTTTTCATGAAATCTATGGTAGTAGATTGTGAAATTATTTTCCAACCTCCACTGTATGCGTGGTGAAACGTTGTTGTATAGATATATAAGATTAACGTGAGCAATAAAAATAATTTAATTGAGATATAAGAGAAAATGTTCATCAGTTATCGTTACAGAATGTTTGAAAAAGGGTTCAGATACCAAACTCGTCGGCTGAGTTCTTTGAAAATTAATACAACTCGTGTAACATATTTATAAAATACCTGCCGACATCATCAAAAATACATCAAATCGTTCTCAGCAAATCTAAAAACGTGAGGAAATTAGAACATACACTCATACATGCCCACATACGGGGATGACGGCCCCAGGAACTCAGCTTTCGCTTTAGAGTGTAAGTGCAATCCCGGGGGAGTGCATGCACACGTACATATGGAATCATTGAAAAATTGTGAGAATGGATTTATTTGAAAATTGAAAAATATACCATTATTTTCATTTATTTTTATTGTGGTTACAATGCTTTCCTGTTTCGTCCCTTATATTGTATGTATGGAAAGTAAAATTTATAACAGAACGGTATCAATCAGGATTCTCGCTGCCGATCGCCACTGCTCCAAAATGTTTCATTTGGGGAGAAAACTAAAGATTGAAATCGCCAAATTGCAAGAGATGTTTTTTTTTTCCCTTTCGGCAACACTCTCAATGATGTTACTGTATGATTAAACCTTTCTGTGTAACTCATTTATTTGTGTCTTGATATTCTTAGTGATTCATGACGAATTATTTGAACTTGGCTACTTTTTCCTTAGCGGTTAGCCAAATTGCTCAGATTAGTCAAAAACCAGTGATAATCCCGGTGTCAACATTTATCGTTGCCTATTGGCTAATTTTCTAAACCATTAGCTGTAGAAATATAGTTCCAATAGTAAAAAAGTTTCAAAGTTGTTCTTCATAATCTTAAAAGTACTGTACGTCAAAGTAGTTATTTTTTAAAAGTTACGACGTTCACATTTTTATTCTGTTTCTGGGCTCCATATGTTATATTTAGAAAAATCTTCTCCGTATTTTAACAGGAAAAATAATAAAAATTTCTTTTTTGTACAATTAAACCTTACCGAGTTATGATACTTTGAATTTTATGGAATTCTAGTATTTTCTGGCTCTAAAAATATGTTTCATCCATATGGGAAAGAAAAAAAAAGAAATCTTGACAATAGATTTTTTTTTAAATTATTATTAGTCTACAATGCTTCGAAACCCTTGAAAAGAAAAAATTAAAGGCGGCAGATTGTACAGGCCCATTGGCGCATTTAAAACGAAAATCCCGCCCAATTCGTAGTAAATATTGTTAGGTACTCCGTACTTTAAGAAATATAATTCATTTCACCATTTATTATTTATTTTTAATTATTTCTATTTAATAGATTGTTCAAATACTTTGACTTTCAAATAAAAGTAAGATTTTAAATTGAATTAAGAATAGTATATAAATTTTAAACTTCAAAACAAAATTGGGTAGAACTTTTTCGGGTGACAAAAGGGCGCACAAACTTTACTTGCTCCAGGGCGCTGAATATGTAGCTACGCCACTGGTGCACATTCTAGTTTGATACAGAAAAAACAGAAGCATTTGCTAAGTCTTGGTTTCGATATAGGTGATCCTGTCAAGTGGAATGAAAAACCAAGGAGGAATAAGGTTTTAAGAAGTTACCCACTGAAATTATAATAAAATAAAATAATTTTAATGAGAAAAATTGTAAATAGATGTAAAATATGTAATATTAATATACAGACCCAACAAGCATTATATCACAGAAATTGCTGTGACCATTTAGGTCACGAAAGACAGAGTAATAATTGTGAGTTTGCTGGGACTTACAGTCACGGAAAATTGCTTCGATCACGTCGTGAATGCAGCTGTAACACTGTTGATAAATATGCCATTATTCAAAGACGTGACATTTTGACATGGTATTATGATGTACGCAAATATTTGAATTGTATTTACGTGCATCTCGTGTAAACAAAACTACAAGAAGAACTAAAAATCATGCATTCGGCTTAGATTATGCATAAGTTTCGAATACATTTTGTCATACAATAAAATGAGATGTCTCAGTAAACAATTAAAAAAGCACATAATCCAGTAAAATTAATTTTTTCAATCGCTGTACACATCCGGTAATGTGTTTTTGCGTTAAGCCATGTATATACTCGGTAGAATTTATAAGGACTTAGTAATATACAAAACAATTAAGTTTAAAACTACTTACGACAGCAAAAATGCAATTTCAGAAATTTTAGGTCATTAGGTCCTATAAACAAATATTTTAGTGTCTTTGTAAAGGAACGATAAATGCGATGCACGCTATTGTCTGTAGGAAACATGTTGTAGTAAGCCTCAGAAGAGCATTTGAGTTTCACTATGTTTCAATTATCGTAATATTATTAAAATGCAATGCAAACGCATTTTCCTCAGATATCAAAATGTAGCGAAATTATCTTTTGCGTCCCTGTGAATGAACGATAAATTCTACTTATTCAATACTCTACAAAAAGCGTATTGTAGTGCCCCTAAGTGATGTATATGAACCTATACACAGGGGCTCGGAAAGCATTTGTCCGGGATTAAATGCAAACCCGGGCAGTTGCCGACCCTATCTCCACATAAAGGTTAATATCATTATGTTTTAATTATCGTAATGTGGTTAAATGTGGTTAAATATTTTTCCCCTTAGACAATAATCTGTCTCTGTAAATGAAATGTAAATGCTATACACTTACTTCATTTTCAATACGTAAAATGATTGCCAAAGAGACAGAGAGAAAGACAAACAGACAAACCGAAGTCATAACCACTTCTCCACTACGTTTGAGACTGTTTTAGCACGGCCAGATGGATGTAACAGACAGCAGAGGAACCTAATATATAAACACTTTTTAACTAAGTTGAAAAATATTCAAAAAAATATTCAACCCTACTCAATCTACCACAAATCATCATATAACAATTTAACTGGCACCAATCGAACACAAATAGCATGTACTCATGACTGCGATACTTAAATTTTGCTTAAAGTATACATAAAGGAATTGTAAAACTTTTAAATTGCTAACACTTCTTTTTAACATCATATTTCGATTCTTTGGTAAATTTTACCTGCGGAAAGAGGACGTTATTCGAACAATTAATTTCGGAATAGTACAGGTATCAATTTAAGAACTTCTACTGTTGAATTTCATCTAAGTATCTTTTGTTTTGGCAAAAGAAAAGCAAGTTACTTTTCACTATTATTTACCCAAAATGTCTAACAATAGGCAAGTCTCATTGTACAAATCATATTATACTATGACAACTGTTAAATTTTTATGAAATGATGAAATGTGAACGGAGTGACGGGTCTTTTTGAACTACTTTTACAACGATAAATTTCTTTTTGACGTGTTATGATGGATTCAAAAGTTTGTAAAAAATTTATGAATACTATTTGAAATCATAAATAATTTAATGGTCTATTTAGATTATTGCGTTTTGTTTTTCCACAAACTTTTCGACTCTTTGCCAAGTATTATGGTGCAAACTCCACAACGGTATGTGTACCAGTTTATTCATTTTCTTTAAATGAAGTTTTGAAATCTGAGCTGTGTTCTTAGTAACCCTGTAAATTAAATACATATTTATACCTATTTAGAAAAACGATTTCTGTGTAAAGCGATTGATAGAACATTTTTATTATAAAATGCTGGTGTCTAACATTAGAACCTGATATAAAATATAAAAAAAATTCTTATTCTACATGTAACTTTGACGCACAATTAAACAAAGCGCACTCTTGTGCTCATGATTAAAGTTAAAAATCATACACCCAATTCTTTATCCCCAACAAGTTCATTTACATAGTTACTGTTTTATTTCTTAAATAATTAACATTCCGAAATATGAGGCCAATTAAATTCAGAATTTCTCTTTAATTATGCCGAAAACAAACGCAGCTTAACGTGTAACTTTTCACATTTGAAAATAAATGCTTTGCAATTAGTGATGTTGCCATCAAAAGATTAGAAGTCTTTTATTTGTAATGAATGGCAAATAATATAGTTAATATTAAAATGTCCAAAGGCTTTTTTTTTACATTTTTATCAATAAGAAGAATAATTTAAAGACATAATAATAAAAATCCATATTTTTATTTTAAAAAGGTATCATTAGAATAAGAATAATAATGATATTACCTAAACAAGATATCGGTTGGTTGGTTGGTTGTATTTGTGTCGGCCAATTATCTGCACGTGGGATATAGGCCCTAAGGGGGGAGTGCCTTCCGTGGAGGTCTTTCTAAGGGAACCTAACCCGTATTAACGCTTGGAGAACCAAGGTTCGAAGAAAACCACGAAAACTCCGAACGATTAGGCCGACGGTCGCGATTGGGATCGAACCCAGCACCTCCCGTCTACCAGCTTCGAGAGCAGAACCTCTCGGCCACTGGTGGGGAAACAAGATATCGAATAAGTGATATTAATGCTTAGTTAAATTCGCTCAGAAAACTGTTTTATTAGTTACAATAATGCGCAAATGTAAATTTTCTAACGCATTGACATGATTGCATTTTTAAACATAACGAAAACATATTATAATTTAACGATTGTGATGCATTTTTTAAAAAAATATATCAAATTATTTTAAATGGGTCTAGCGTTAGAGTGAAATTGATAGTGTTACAATGAATCCATTGCTGAAATTTACGAAATTCTAATTAAGTAAATAGTTAGAATTTAGTAAGTTGTCATTATTTTATAAAGGTATTTAGTATTAATTCGTACCGAATTTTAGCACCAGTATCAAGTTATTTTTAAAAATTTAATTTCGTAAAGATAGAAAATACTAATTAAAGTCATTGCCCAGTCAAATGATGATATTTTACTGCTATTGTCTGCATTATTAACACATAGCTTACTGTTTACTTACATCCGCACTCTTCTGTCAGTTTCAGCGGGTATTTATACGTTTTTATGTTTATTATATTTGTATCTAAATTCTGGGTGTAAAAACTTATCACAATTTTCTTTCGAATGATTATGTTGTGCGCACTATTTTACAGATGAGGATGACATCACACAATTTCTATTTTTTGTGCTTGTTTTAAAACAAAATTATTGTTACACAAGTAAAGTTTAAAAAAATAAATATTTGTCGCTATGATTGTTATAAAATGCTTCATACAAACGATTGTTTAAAATAACCGATTCCTATCAAATTATATTATTTTATCTATCTATGATTATGCTCATTTATTTTTTAACCCTTTAGATCCCAAACCGCCCGACACCGCCCGAGGTACTAGGATCCCATAACGCCCGGCTGACGGCCTAGTTTATTTCGACAAATATTAAAAAAATAAATATTTGTCGCTATGATTGTTATAAAATGCTTCATACAAACGATTGTTTAAAATAACCGATTCCTATCAAATTATATTATTTTATCTATCTATGATTATGCTCATTTATTTTTTAACCCTTTAGATCCCAAACCGCCCGACACCGCCCGAGGTACTAGGATCCCATAACGCCCGGCTGACGGCCTAGTTTATTTCGACAAATATTAAAAAAATAAATATTTGTCGCTATGATTGTTATAAAATGCTTCATACAAACGATTGTTTAAAATAACCGATTCCTATTAAATTATATTATTTTATCTATCTATGATTATGCTCATTTATTTTTTAACCCTTTAGATCCCAAACCGCCCGACACCGCCCGAGGTACTAGGATCCCATAACGCCCGGCTGACGGCCTAGTTTATTTCGACAAATATTAAAAAAATAAATATTTGTCGCTATGATTGTTATAAAATGCTTCATACAAACGATTGTTTAAAATAACCGATTCCTATTAAATTATATTGTTTTATCTATCTATGATTATGCTCATTTATTTTTTAACCCTTTAGATCCCAAACCGCCCGACACCGCCCGAGGTACTAGGATCCCATAACGCCCGGCTGACGGCCTAGTTTATTTCTCCCCCCTCTTTTGAGAAGCGCAACTGGTCAAACATGGATTGGGCGTGACTGCCTATTCCGCTTAACGAACAATAGATAGTAACACAATGGGAATATGGGAAGTTCAACAATAGGTATTCAGAGGTGTTCGCTATTGACAGATAAAAATGTACAAACATGGAGATCGGAAAAGCGTCCTCTAAATAAAGAGAGAATTAAGCTAAAGATAGCTTGTCTACAGCAGAAAAATCAAATTAAATAATAAAAAGTTTTAATAAATATTTTCGCTTCTTTTATAATTTTTCACATTTTTTTAAATTTTTTAAGTAATAAGATATATAATTATTAATGAAATCTTATTATCATGTCAATTTATAACATTAAACCTCAGGGGTGAAAATAAATATTCAACAGTTTAATTTTTACAGTTAATTAATTAAATTTTTGTATACCCCATTTTTTCACAGTAATTCATTACATGCAGCGATTATGTCATACGTTTTGATATGGACACAGGAGATTTTGTTAATCTGTTTTAATACCTCCAGCTGTAATCATTAGAGAACTTTCCTAAGTGTTTTATATTTTGATGATTAAATCTTATTATGTTTTGAATAAAAAAATATCTAAATTCTTAAATTCATGAATTAGTCATACATAAGTCATACATGCATTTCAAGTATTACATAAGCATTTTTAATCATTGTCATTTTTAGTCATTTTGAATCCGCTCCCCCCCTCTTGTAAAGAAAAATAAACAAATGCTTGGCCCAACCCCCCCCCCCTTTTTTTTTTTGCTTATATAAAATTTTATAACATCAACAATTTTTCCAAGAAGAAAACAATTACCTATAAATTACATTATTAATTGTCGTAGCTCTACCTCATCCTTGTCGGGAAAAAGTAGATCCTGCACCCTCCCCCCCCCCCCCCATCTTCCATAATGCTTACATAATACTTGAGCGGTTTCCAACAGGAAAATTTCTTTTTCAATAACCTTCAAAAATAAAAACTATAAGCGGACGAATATTTTAAAATAATAATTATTTTTTTAATTGCCTTTTTTAAATACAGTTATTTAATTGACCGAATTATTTATTAAATTTATTATATATATTGATATAGTAAGGAAAAGTTACCTAGAAAAAAATGTATCAAATAAAGTTTTTAGAAATTTTCAAACATGTGAATATTTATGTAATAATTTGTCGCATAATTTAAATTAATGTACAAAGGTTTCATTATTAAACATTTTTAGCATATGACTTTATTTGAAAAAAAAATAGATATTCTGTAAGAATATGTTGTATAAATGGTTTAAAAGTGAATTAAATATTTTTATTTTTTCGAAAAATGTAGCAAGCATAAATTTTAAAATTTTAAATGTAAGTTTTTCTACTAGTAAAACAAAAAGCTTTTAAATATTATTACAAATATGTATGATTAATTTACAAGTAAAAATTAGGTTTATAAAACAAAGAACTAAAAAAATCTTTTTTCATATGATTATTCTGCAGAGATGTCATAAACATACTCTTAAGTCTAAAAATAATTTATCACTTCGCTTTGCAGAAGGTAACGGGGAAGCAAAACTTGGGGATTTGTGGTTATTTGGGGATAAGGGTGAATTGGATAACAAAAGGTAATACAATAGATTCTTCATTGGACAGATACTACAGCAAAGGGGTTGAACCAAAACATATTCATCTGAATAGCTAAAGCGGGCCGCTAACTCTTTCTCTGGGGAATGAAATCTCGGGCGTTTGGCTGGGATCCTAAGGAGGTTAAAAAAATTTGTGTTATGGGATTCAAAGTGTTAACGGTATTTATGAAATAATCAAATATGTTTTTTTGGGAAGTTCCATAATTCTAAATGTTGCGGTTTCTTGGCATCGTCACCGAGCCTTTACCTTGTGAAACATCAGACTGTTTCCAATATTCCACATAAAAAACCCTCAAAGAAATGCAAAATCACAAGGTATAGGAAAACCCACGTGTTTCCAAAAAAGGCATGACGTTTCGTCTAAGTTCCAACTTTAGACTACAGAAAACATTTTTATGTGTTATAGGAATAAAAATATTTTATTCCTTTAACTAAGTATTTGTCATCACGCCTCTGAAGAGAACTAACACGCTAGCAACCTCATCTGAGATCCATAACCTTAATTAATTTGAATGGAAATGATTAAAGAAGAACAACATAGTCAATCATCATCCGCAAAAGTCTATCTCGCATATTGTTTAACGCAACTCGTAATTTCGGACGCAGTGAAGAAACTTACAGGGTTCAAATTCATAACTTTATAACAGTGTGTCTAACTAGCATTTTTGTCACTAGGAATTCCTAGTCTGAATTAAAAAATTAAGAGTGTTTGTTATATTTACGTCATGTTCACTTGAATTTGATTCTGAATGTGTTTAATAGTTCGTTACGGATTATACAAACTATTTTTAAATAACTTTTACCATGGTTCGTACGCAACAAGGGGTTTAGGGATTTTTAATAGATTTTGTACCTGAAATTTCGTAAAATACTGGTCGCTATATATGAAGATAGATGTTTGTCTCCTTAAATAAGGCAAATATTACTTTACGATTATTCTAGTAAAAGATGCTTGAAAGTCCTTGAAGCGTACGAACCTTACGCTAGTGGAATTGCGGCTAGTAGAAGTGCGGCTGATATTAATCTCCTAAATTAGTGCAGTTATGGTGAAGTATAATGTGATTTGCTGCATAAATCGGGATTCTTCATCAATGGTAAACTCTAAATCTTCGCACATTGGTAATTTCGTAGAAAAAAAAATCTCTATTTTTTATTGACACCTAGAAACACATTTGGTTCCTTAAATCACTTAATATTTTAACTAAAATCACTTAATAAAATGAAAATGGGAGAATGGAACTCTGTGCCAATATACTGAGAAATAAATTGACAACGTGAAAAATAGCACAAATTATAAATACAGTAATCTCACACGTATACGTCAGTGCAAGCGCTGGTGAAAAACGCCGAATAAACGATAGAGACGCTTAGATGAAATTCAAGTAAAAATCAAATTTGAAAAAAATAATAATACAATATTAATTTTAATATGTTTAAATAACATGAAGAATAATGATAAAAAATGTGATTCACTTGGATTCTTAATGTTTTACTAATTCAAATCTGAAATATGTACATCTAAAAATTTTTATTTCATACCTTACTATTTTAAATAGTCTAAAATGGCAGTTTGTTTATGAGCTTGATGTCTGTCCCTAAAAATAGCTTTTTCAAGTTCCTTGAAACAAGAATATGTAGATCCTGATGCATCAGTTCGTTGAATGCAGTAACGATGTGTTTCCATGGTATCTATTGCTTTGTAAAAGTTGTGTTTCTACATCTCCTTCGTTATCTGAATTAGCCTTGTCTTGAATTTCTGTGGCTATTTTTTGTGTGTCTCTCATTTATGCCATTATTACATTTTCATCGATATCCACGAAGTACATAAAATTAATTTTTCCCCAGACACGGCTTTCCAGTCTTCATCTAATAATGGATGATCTTCGGAAGAAGATGAATCATTTTGAATATCTTTCAGAATAAATCCTGCTTTTTTAAAACAATTTTGTATGCGTGTTTCTGCATATTTATTGACACTTTTCCATGATGAACAGGGCATATTTATTATATGAAGTACGGAACCTTTTTTTAGATTTTTTACTGCACTTTTTACTTCGAGAGAAGTAAGAATTCCTCGAATCAAAACATTTCTGTAATTTGCTTTCATACAACAAGTAATTCCCAAATCCAGCGGGTGAAGCTTACTTGGGCAGTTTGCAAGGCGGAAAACAACTTTTACAGATCTGAGCTTTAAGAAGTCCGAAGGGTGAGCAGGTCACTGGTCAATGAATTAAATAACTTTTAGTTTCTCCTTTTCCATCCTTGCATCTTTGAAATTTTAATTGAAACTTTAAATTTCTCCTACTCATAAGTGAGAGATGCATTTAACGTTGCGACGCTTGAACAACAACAAGAGAAATTGCGTCACTATATCTTTAATCGGGACTATCGAAAATCGACTTATAGCTGAGAGAGACGCATAAAAGACACGACGTATAAGTGAGAGATTACTGTATGTGTGTACAAAATGAGGCATAGAGCTGTTTCGTAGCTTCTAAAGAGGCATCAGAAACAGCCATTTCGCCCGTTGCCGCAAGCTGTGAGCTGTATCGCTTGCATAGTTCTATGTCTTAACTCATTAAGGAACAGCATATTTTACAGAAATGTTATTCGGTTAACAGCACTCTTTGTTAAACACATATTTTTACTTTATGAATCACTGAAATGTGTTAATTAAATAAGTCAAATTTTACTTTTATCATTTACTTGTATCAAAAAAGTGCAAAAAACACAAATATAGTGTTGCGAAAACGCAACATCAGTCTAATGGATTAAACGCTAATTTTAACCTTTTCACAGATGACGGAGCTTTAGAAACTCCGAAACAGTTGTCTGCCCCTTTTGTATACTTCAATCTGATTATTAGTATCTCATCCTTTATCTCGTTATTAATATTCACGTTGTGCATTTATTTCCACCTTGAATGTCCTGGTGCAAATTAGAATGTCACAAGACACGCTTAACCAAAGTTATGTCAAACATTATTGAAATTCTTAGAACAATGTAGTAAATGTTTCTTTTCCTCAAAACAAGTAATATAGTATATGAATAATTTCATAATACTGCTCCTAAAAATGAATGTTATATTATAAAATCAGAGTTTTTGGCTCGCCCTAGTGTCACTAACAGTAACACCATATAAAAATAATTTACGTAATTCACAAATAATATAACATATAAACAATGTCTAATGCACAAAACATGCTTCTATAAATTTTTAAATCGATGTTAAGAATAATCATACCCATATTTAAATTTTCATAATTAATACTCAATATTACATCCAGCATCGTCATTGTTCTGTTATGTCTTGTAACAGTATATTTTAAAAGTTACTACATACGACACAATATGAAGAAATGCTTTTAAATAATTTGGAATTATTGTTTGTTGAAAAAAGTTCATAACAGAATAAAAGAGATTCATCTTTCGTAAAATCCGGTGTGAGTTTGACATTACAAAAACACAATTGCTTGCCCCTGAAAGTGCTAAAGATCAAGCACAGAGTAAAAACAGTAATGTTGTTTCCTGGAATACGCCTCAAGCATATATTTTTCATTTAATATTATTACGAGTTTAAAAATCTTAAATGGGATAGACAGTTGCGTTTTTTAAAAAGTTATGATTAGATATGTAGTAAAAAGTATACACTAACTTCTTTAGCACATTGTTTTCTAATAACCTGAATGGTAATATTGTTTTAATTCTGAGAGTGTTGTAGCCGGAAAAAAATGTTAACATTTGTCTTTCATTTTTTCTTCCGTCGCTTCGGGTTGTTAGCACGTGTATTTATACATTTCAGGATTCCTTTTTTATTTAGAGATTCCAAAAGAAGAATTTTAACTTCAAATAATAACGAAACATTAAATAAGCAGAAAATAAACAGAAATTGCTATTCAGAATTTCTCGTATGAATTCAGAAATTCTGAATATTAAAAAAATTCTTGAAATCCACGTGCTAATGATTCAAAGATATATTATTCAGGTATATTATTTTTATTAGAAAATTTCATCATTAATTGACAAATCTACATAAATTTAACATAAATCTGTTTTAACCCCAAATTTTGTTTAATTTATAATGACGTTAAACGGATATAGGAGCGAGGAAATAATAATAAC
The DNA here is from genome assembly GCA_963932465.1 of Maratus speciosus. Taxonomy (NCBI): domain Eukaryota; kingdom Metazoa; phylum Arthropoda; class Arachnida; order Araneae; family Salticidae; genus Maratus; species Maratus speciosus. Next base: position 413,978,232 of record OZ010790.1, on the reverse strand, counting down.
ATAATTCTAAACATGTTTAACTATGTAAAAGAAGATTGTTCATTTAATTGATTTTAATAAATTAATAAAAAGAAGAACGAAAAATTCTGTAGCAGTCATAAATTATCAGCCCCTTTCCTACATTTAAAGGATATTTTTAAGGTGCTTGGTGTTGTTTTATGAAGGCCAATGATCTACATTTGGGATATGAACCCAAATAGGGGAAAGTGCCCTGCGTGGGGGTCTTTCTAAGGGAACCTAAACCGTATTTATGCAAGGAAATCCAAGGTTAAAAAAAAACCACGGAATACTCCGAAAGATTAAGCCGAAGGGCGCGATTGGGTTTGAACCCAGCACCTCCCGTCTACCAGCTTTGAGAGCAGAACCTCTCGGCCGCTGGTGGATCAATATTTTTAAAGCGATACATTTACCACAGAATGATATATCTATATAAAAGAAGACATTTCATTGAAAGTGATGTCTAAATAAATAATTTAAGATACACACAAAACAGTAAAACCCCATTTTCTGTAATTGCTGTTAATGTCTTGCAATGCGTGAGAATTTTTTCGTGCCTCCTTTTATATGCTCTTTGATATATATACATCGTGCAATACACTAATAATTGGTTAACTGTAAATCTGCGTACCACAGATGAAAATAAATTTTCAGCAAATATTAATCATTGTCTGTCCTACAATCGAATTCTCTTGTGTGTAATAATCAATACTAACCTCTCTAAGAGCTATAAAAAACATGTTGTAACACACGCCAGTGATCCGTATCAATTTAATTTGGTTTCAAATACCGTAACATCATTACAATTCACTGCAAAAGATATTTTCCATAGCTCAAAATGTTATAGAATAATTCCGTGCGTCACTGTAGTCGAACTATAAATGAAATATTCTCTCTAAAGCATGTTGTATTCAATTTCAGCATGATGTAACATTTTGTAGTCCATGTTGTAGTCCAGCAATTTTATTACATTTATAGTATCGAAGCATCATTAAAAGGCTCCGCAAATGGTTTTCCCTCGTAAATTACAATGTAATGGGATTTTTTTGTGTATCAATGTAAATTAATTATAATTTACTACATTTACTATACACCACGGAAAGCCTTTTGCAGTGCACGTCAATGATACATATCAATATTATTATTTTTGAAGTACCGTAACATCATTAAAATGCACAGCAAACGGTTTTTAACTATATATTATAATGTCTATAGATTATAATGTGAATTCTTTTGAATGTCCTTGTAAACGAAATGTAAGTTCTATACATTTTATTTTCAACACAATTCATTTTCATTAAAAAGTCAACCTCGGTAACATATATAAAAATTACATGCCTCTCGGAGAATATTTATGTGAATTAGAGCAAGAACAAACGGGAAACAAACCGAAGTCATACACACATTCAACTATATTCAAAAGTCTTTACGGTAATTGAATGCATATTTTATTATCTATATGATATTTTTCGTATTGTATTCATGTTATGGATACATTTCCTTTTGTTTAAATTAGTATTTGAATAGACCTGTATGTAACTTTAAAGTAAAATAGTATTTAACAAAGTAAAAATCATCTTAAGTATTCCAATACAATCTTATTTTTTTAAACTAACTGTCAATATTAATTGAGTAATGGTATATTTTATAAACGAAAATATAACCAAACATATTCTCAGATAAAATAATCAATTTCAATACTACGTAGATGTATTTTATTCTTGTGTTACATACTATATTGGAAACTCTTAATTAAAATTCGTATATGGAGTGCTTTAAAGTATGGTTACACACTTTAATTTTATAAATTGAATATTGTTACAGCGAAGCAGTCCTATGTATACTTAATATTATTAAGAGAGTTTCTAAACAAACAATATTTATAAGTTTTTCACCTCATAGTTTAACATTAAACAGCTTTTTCGCATCAAACAGTGTAACAAAACAATCTTAATAGAGGACTACAATAAAACCCCTGGCAATATTCTCCTATATCAAGCAAACAACAATGTAAATTCAAGAAATATATTAAATAAATCTTATTAAAGCCTTCATACACGCTGTGGCATTATTTGCTTCGCTGATTTTTATCGATGTTTTTCAGTATAATGCGCGAGTTTCTCGCAAGCGGTACAACACATCAGTTTTGATTTAGTTAAAAAAAAAACGAATTAAAATAAAAGTAGAAACTCTGTCTTAGAACCTCTTTGATAAATTGTTTCTCACTGTCTATTTTATTTTTTTTGCTGTTGTTTTTTGGCACTGGAATTATTTGTTTAGTTCGGGGACATATCTCGATATATGGAAAAACAAAATAACTCTAATAATTCATTTAGTCAGCTAGCTATAAGAGTAATGCTTTTTTTTTAATTATGATATGTAATATTATATCCTAATAGTAACATTTGCCTATTTAATAATAGATTAAGCAAGCCAAATATAACTATTTGGAAATAGTAATAAAATTTCGAATTGTGAACACGACACAATCCTTAGTGTTTTCATGCATTTGAGTGGATAAAAAATTAATGTTTGTAATACAGCGCCTCTATACAATATCACTAAATGACAAAATATGGTTTTCTCGAAAGTTTCATAAAAAATTTTTCATGGATTTTATCTTAGTCTGATGTTATTTACAAATTTCCTGTCACAAGGCACTGTATCTTATCATCACAGCAGTTTCACGCCATATTTATCTTAAATCCTCATTATACGTAATGTGTTTAAGAAGTTCTTGATCATTTGGAATTCTGTGGAAAAAAGATGGGGCGGGGGGGGGGGGAGCTCAGAGACCGTTCATTAGCTTTTGAGTTACGTTGAAAAAAAAATTATAAATTTTTTTGTCACGCTCTTTTTTTATTATGAGCTTAAAAATTAACGAAAGTTTAATTAAATTAAATTAAAAATGATTAATTTCGTTATATACAAATTATTAAATAACTAAAAAATTAATTTACAACATTTTTTCATCACTAAAATATGTTGGAATTGAGTTTTTTGGTTTAGTAACAATAATTCATATACCTGAGTTATTTATTGAAAAATGGCACTAAAAACAGAATGATGCATATTCAGTGCAATAAAATGCTCAAAATCGATAAAATTGAGAGTATCATAACTCGAAAAATAATCGAAAAATTATACTCTCGGTTTATTGCTGTTTTTTTTTTTTTTAGAGCATGGTGTATGTGTTTCTAAAGATAATTTATATGTACTATCTCTTACTGAAATATATATTTTCATACTAATGATTTTAAAATGTTGAAGAACATTTGAAGCGTTTTTGCATTTGGAAGAAAAAAATAAAATTAATCGTTTTTGAAATTTCTTATTGTCACTGATAAGAATAATCATTTTGAATAAGTATTTCCGTATAAGTGACTTTTAAAATGTGAAGAATATTTAGTAGAAAACTTTTAAAACTAATTATTTAGAAAATTAGCTAATGGCACTAATATGAAAAATCAACTTGCATAACTATTTTCATAGAAATTACTTTTCAAAATTTTGAAGAACATTTGGAAGAAAAATTTTAAAATTAACGTTTTATAAAATCAGTGGCACCAATAAAAAAAATCACCTTGCATAACTTTTTTCATACAAATGGCTTTTTAAAATGAAGAAATTTTTGAAGAAAACTTTGAATTAACGGTTTAAAAAATTAGTTATAGAACATATCGTCCGTACCATGTCAAACTACCCAATGTGAAAACAGCCGGTTAATTTTTTAAAATTCAGATTTCTTGATTGGCATCATTTTTTGAAATGGTAAAATTGCCTTCTTTTCGGCTTAATTAATACATCATATAATAAGGTCAAAAACCGGAACTTTTTTTATTATTTCAAAAAACTACTGCCAATCAAGAAACCTTAATTTAAAAAAAGTAGCCCACTGTTTTCATACTGGACAGTTTGACATGGTATCGACGATATAAGAAAAGTTACCTTACACAGTTATTTTCATATAAATGATTTTAAAATGTTCAAAAAGATTTAGACGAAAACTTTTAAAATTGACGGATCAGAAAATTACTAATGGCTCCAATAAGAAAAATCACCTCGTGTTACTATTTTCACACAAATTACATTTCAAAATGTTGAAGAACATTTGGAAGAAATTTCTTTAATTAACGGTTTAGAAAATTAGCTATAGGCACAAACTAAAAATCAAATTACATACAGATTTTCATACAAATCACTTTTTAAAATATTAAAGAAATATTGGAAGAAATTTTTTTTAATTAAAGGTTTAAAAAATCAGCTATTGGAACAAATAAGGAAAATCACCTTGTATAACTATTTTCATATAAATGACTTTTAAAATGTTGAAGAAGATTTAGAAGACAACGTTTTAAATTAACGGTTTATAAAATTAGATAATGGCACCAATAAGAAAAATCATCTCGTATTGCAATTTTCATACAAATGGCTTTTTAAAAGGCTGAAGAACAATTGGAAGAACATTTTATTAAATTAACGGTTTAGGAAATTAGCTATTGACACAAATAAGAAAAAATGCCTTGCGTAACTATTTTCATACAAATAGGTTTTTAAAATATTGAAGAAATGTTGGAAGAAAGCTTTTAAAATTAATGCATTAGACGATTGACTATAAGCACCGATAAGAAAAATTATCTTGCACAACTAATTTCATACAGATGACTCTTAAAATGATAAAGAACATTTGGAATTAAAAAAATACTACAATTAATGAGACATACAAGTTAAAAAATACATAAATACATATATAATTAAAATAACAAAAGTTTTAGCACCTGATCATTGCCCTAACATTCATATGATCAGAAAATTACATATGATGTTTACAGTCAATGATTACTAACATCAAAGCAAGACTGTATATTCAGGTGGTACCGCACCGGATACACTAATCGGCGAAGTTTGCTTAAGAGTGAACCAACCCTCAAGAAAAACTCTACTTTTGACGATATTGCAGATGGATCAGATATAACTATCATACTTGCAAAATCTGGGCTATGGTCGGTATCCAAAGAAAACTGTACAAGCTTAGCTTGCAGGTTTCCTGATTTGTAGTCACGCTTGTGATCGCGGAAAGGCGAATTCGGAAACAACTAGATGTAAGACAAACTCTCACAGGATCAAATATGTCTAAAACGTCAAGATTTGAATCCCCATTATATTTAGGATATACTTCCTGAACAACTTTGCAAGCAAAATCAATCGGTATAGATGTAAACAGAGACACCACGTCCAACGAAGACATTACGCAGTTAGGTCGGAACCGGAAACTTTTAAGACAGTCCAAAAATTGATAAGCGGATATAAGACAGTAAATAGACTCCATAGTTAGTGGTTTCAACAATGCCAATAAAAATCCGGACAATTTATACGCAGGTGAACGAGTACAATCTATAATAGGACGCAGAGGAATACCAGTTTTATGAACGTTGGGTAAGCGGTAAAAAGCCGGAACAATGCTGATATAATACTTTAATTTCTTAGCTAAATCCGGTAGGAGTATTTTTTTTATTTCACTAGCTTGCCAAGCAAGGCATTTAAATTAGTCGGGATAGCTGGTGTAATATCCTTGCTTTAAAACTTTTATGTGGAAACGTAATCCAATAAGTCATGTGCTTTAATAATATAAGCTGAATTATCCATAACCACAGTCATCCGGCCCTTGTCGACTCTGGTAATCACGATAGAAGGATCCAACGACAATGATTTTAACAACTGGATATCTGTAGATTGATTAACAAGGCCAATGTTCTTATGTCTTAAAATTAATTTCGTCAGATAACTACGAATAATATGTTTCAGTTCGCTACTCTGGCTAGACAACGCATGTTCCAGTGAAGCCAGCAGATTAGGAATATTAACCTTACGTTGACCAATGGAAAAATTTAAAAGCTTAGCCAGAAACGTTTGCTATTTCAATTGTATGTGTATTCATGTAATTTTTAAATTGTATGTCTGATTAATTGTAGTGTTTTTTTTTTATTTTAAAATTTTATATATAAGACGTTAAACAATGTTCAGTTATTTTAATGTGGATTTTTTTTAATTAACTGTTTAAAAATTATCTAGTGGAACAGTTAAGAAAAATAACCTTGCATAACTATTTTCATACAAATGACTTTTTAAATGTTGGAGAACATTTAAAAAAATTAACAGTATAAAAAATAAATTTGGCAACAGAAAAAAGTCGCACAGTCCGTCCTAACCAATAAAATTTACTGAAGCACCTAAAAACACAGATGTCTTAATTGCATTTCGAAAATAATTCTAGTTTTCTCGTACAATAACATTGCACATTCTCGATTATTAAATTCGAAACATCTCACGTTTATTGAATCCCATGTTAGTTGGATATTATGTTACATTTCTTGGTGAATTTGAAATCGCATTAGAGTACACAATAAAATTTACGCAAATAAGACTTTTTTTAAGTTACTTAAATTTAATGGGATATGTGGTAAAGATCATGAAATATGATTATGATTAATGTTTAGCCCGCATTAGATATTTAAATCACATATCTAGATCAGAAATGGGATTTAAAAGTACCAAAAACAAAATACAACAAATATTGTTTATTTTCGAAACAGAATTAAAACCCAAAGGATTTGTAATTGATGATAGATACATATATAAGGAAAGAAGGTTTTGTATTCTAGAATGTTGAAGTTTAATTTAATTGAAAAAATAACACTTTTGAAAATTATCGCAGTTCAAAGTATATAGAACAGAATGATTAACTAAAATTAATACAGTTAATTTAATATATTGTTATAGTTTATGGAAATATTTATTAATGAATACTGTAATTACATCTACGTTTTTCTGTACTTTTCAAGCTGTGAGAAAGATATGCGAGAATGTTCTGTTTATTCATATACGAATTACAACTTTCAGCAAATGCTCTAGGCGATTGCTTTAATTGTGCTTATTCAAATGCAACTCTTCCTAAAGTCATATAGGTTCTGCTCTCGAAGCTGGTAGACGGGAGGTGCTGGGTTCGAACCCAATCGCGCCCGTCGGCCTAACCGTTTCGGAGTTTTCTTCGAATCCTTGGATTTTCCATGCGTAAATACGGGTTAGGTTCCCTTAGAAAGACCCCCACGAAGGGCACACCCCCTAGGGCCTATATCCCTCGAGTAGATAATCGGCCGTCAACAATCAACCCCACCCAACCCTAAAGTAATATTTTTCAAACCTCATCAGTGGTTTATTTGTAAAGTACGTCAAAGTAATTTCTTCAATATGTAAATTTTTGCACGAAATCTGTTTGGAGCAATTAAAGTAACAGAATCTGGTGTTATTTAGTTTGTTAAATGACATATTTACCCTACAAAATATTGTCATATGTCCAGTGTACAATCGTGCGTGCGACATCTTTGTAAATTGTCTTTCTTATTTATAACTATACGATAAACATTGATTTTAATGTTAATTCAGTTCTGGAATGTTGAAAGATACATTCCGTTTCAGAGTATGTGTTCCTCTAATTGTCTAAATGGTCGCTAGATTTATTTAATGCAGATTGAACACAATCAGGTTAAGCTTAATTTTTTTTTTTATAATTTTATAATTCGATATTTTATATCATATTTTTTTCGTACTTTTTTATCAGTATTATTTCAATATGAAAAGAATAATGCATTTGCTACTTAGTTATTATCAACTAGCGTTAAATCCATTTTTCGCACGGAGAGAAAAAAAAATACCCATCACCTCTAAACATAGAAAAACACAAAGCATCAATAGATATATCAATACGTGCAATCTCATACGTACAAATTAAACACATTACAACGATTGTTTACAACATATGCCCTTTTCGTTTATATTTTCAACCTAAACTAATGGAAATCAATACTTTTTATACATTTTATACTAATAGACTTTCCCTAACAAAATTTTTTGTTAATAGTATAACACTTGTCTGTAGCGCGCTGATTGAATTTAAACAAACACAAACTCGTCAATAACTCACAACACTTAATAAATAACAAAGTGAACTGTATCACACGTTTAATTATAAACCCTCTTGGTTTTACACTTCTCTCAGAATAGAATAATTACACGTCAACAAAAGAGAACGTTGCCATTTTTTAAAAATTAAACTTACACAAAAATGCTCGCACTGAGCCTTGGCAGACGATAAATATATTTCGAACATACACCCCCGACCTTGAAATCTTCAAGGGATACAAATAAAATAGTTATATATGTCTTACTGTTAATGAATTGGCAGAGGACAGAGTTTATGAACCGCTCGTTTAAAATTTCCGGCAGCAGTTTTTACTATGGCGACGCTCACACGACCGTCATGGCCTGGAATGGTTTCGATAATTCTCTCCAACTTCCACTGAAGAGGGGGAAGAAGTTCATTTTTAATCAGCACTAAGTCACCAATATTTAAATTTGCTGTCGAACGCAGCCACTTGGGAGGTTACTGGAGTTGAGACAAATACTCGGTACTCCATCGCTTCCAGAAGTGCTGAAATACTCTCTGAGTTAATTGCCAACGGCGAAGTCTATTATGTGGAATTTCAGTTCTGGAATAGTTGTTAAGGCGCACCAGTCAAAACATGACCTGGTGTCAGGACTTGTAGATCACTTGGATCGTTCGACAGAGGACATAAAGGTCTCGAGTTCAAACAGGCTTCAATTTGTGACAATAATGTAGATAATTCTTCAATTGTAAATAGTGAATTTCCATTGTTCTACGTAGATGATATTTCACAGATTTTACGTTAGCTTCCCACAGCCCACCAAAATGTGAAGCAGAAGAGGGATTAAAATTCCAGATGATACCTTCATTAGCCACATAATTCTGTAATGTTTGATCCTTACTAATGGAGGATACGTAATTGTATAACTCACGCAGTTCCGTACTTGCACCCTTGAAATTTCCTGCGCAATCACTGACCAACTCAGCTGGTTTACCTCTACGGGCAACAAATCTTTTAAGAGCAGCCAAAAATGTGGAAGCTATCAAATCCGAAACCAATTCAAGATGAATAGCACGAGTTGAAAAACAAATATGAATAGTAATATAACACTTAAACGACTTGATATTTCTACGATTTCTCTCCTTGCACATAAATGGTCCGGCAGTAGTCAATTCCAGTCTTTGAGAATGGACGACTTGGAGTATCACGTATGGCTGGAAGATCCCCCATTATTTGGGTGCCAACAGATGGTGATGCATGAAAAGATTTTATGCAACTCCTGACTATTTTTCTTACTGCATCTCGACCACTTAAAATCCACAAATAGGTTCAAAGAACAGCTAAAAGAAGCTGTGAACCAACATGTAAATAAGTTATATGATAATGTTTGATAATTAATGCAGTTATATGATGTGTCTTAGGCAACAATATTGGGTGTTTCTGATCTTCTGAGACATTAGCATGTCTCAATCTTCCACCAACACGCAATATACAATTATGATCCAGGAATGGGTTTAAAGACAAAAGTTTACTTGAAGATTTTAAAGATTTGTGATGACTTAAATCAGATATTCCATCAGGGAAACACTCGGTTTGGACTATTTTCAGAATTTTCGTTGTGGAATTTGAAAGCTCTAAGACTGAGAGAAAACCATTTACTCGATTTGATAACGACTTTCTTGCATTGTCTACAAATCTTAAACACCACCCGACGATTCGTACTAGTCTATTCCAAGAAGAATATCTGAAAATCAGATGATCATCATTAAGTTTAGAAATATTTACAACACAATTCCTTTTTTCTTCCTTTAGGATAATTTCTTGTACATCCTTGCCTTCAACTGACTCATTAGACGGTTTATTCCATGGCTCTCTTAACCATTTAGGACTATGAAAACATAGCTCACACTTCACTAATTCCGATGGTAGCATACATCTTGTTCCGCAGTCTGCTGAATTTTCAAGCCCGCGAACATGATTCCACGAAATATTAGGTAGTGTTTCTTGGATTTTAGCAACACGGTTTGCTACAAAGGTTTGCCATGTATGATGCTCTGAAGAAAGCCATGCCAACGCAACCTTAGAATCAGTCCACGCAAATACTTCACTCTCCTTGAGACTTAAGTGATCCAAAACAATTTTTAGCAAATTTGTCAAAAGAAGAACTGAACAAAGTTCAAGCCTTGGAATTGACTGAGTCTTAATGGGTGCGAACTTAGTTTTAGATGTCAAAAAAATTTACGGTGATTTTTTCATTTTGAGAAACTGAACGCATATATATTGCTGCACAATATGTTTTTTCAGACGCATCACAAAAGGCGTGAATTTGAAGGTTTACCTTATCTGCATCTAAAACAAATAGAGGAATTTTCAACTTAGAAATTACCTTTAAATCATTCCGAAAAGATGTCCAACGTTTACTATGTTCTTCACTAATTGGCTCGTCCCAGGTAAGTGAAAACTTCCATAAGTCTTGCAGCAGTACCTTCATGAAAACAACACAGGGGGAAAGCAAGCCTAGCGGATCAAACACCTTTGCAACTTCTGACAAAATATCTCTTTTAGAATATCTGTCCTTTTTCTCATGGTCTAAAGCAGTGAAGCAAAAGAAATCACCCGTTAAATTCCATTGAATTTCTAAAATTTTTATCCCGCCATCATTAGTCAAGAGTTATGACTCTGTACTTTCCTTACATTCTTCAGAAATATTCCCCAATACTCCAGGTACATTTGAAATCTATTTTTGTAAATCAAAGCCACCTCGTTTCATCAATAATGTCAATTGACTAATTAGTTCCACAACTTCTTCCTCATTCTGTCTGCCAGACAGAAAATTATCTACATAAAAATCTTTCAACACGGCTGCAGATGCCAAAGGAAAATCCCTTATCTCATCTAAGGCAAGCTGATGAAGAGCTCTTGTAGACAGAAACGGGGCAGATGCTGTACCATATGTGACTGTTGTTGAACGATATTCCTCTATAGGATCCTGGGGATTCTCTCTCCAAAAGATTCTTAAAAAATCTCTATCTTCTGGATTAATCAAGATTTGTCTAAACATTTTCTCTATATCCGCGCGTACAACAATAGGCAAAGTTCTAAATCTTAAAGGAATTAGAAAAAGTTCCTGTTGTATACGGGGTCCGACCATTAGAATATCATTCAAAGACACACCAGAGGTAGATTTAGCATAGGCATAAAAAACAACTCTTAATTTTGTCGTCGTACTTGATTCACGAATTACCGCATGATGAGGTAAATAAAAAACAAATGCAAGGATTCTTTCCGATTTGGATATACGTTCATTATGACCCAAATCCGAATATTCCTTCATAAACTCTCGATAGTTTTCATAAAGAGATTGTTGTTTTGCAAGCCTACGTTCCAAAGAACGAAATCGCTGTATGGGTAATTCCTTAGTATCACCTAATTGCGATGGATAATCTTTAAATGGAAGTTTCACAACAAATCATCCAGAACTATTTCGAAAATAATTGCTCTTAAAATGGTCTTCACATTCTTGTTCTTCCTTAGAAATTCGAACCAGCTCAGGAATGGAATCTAAAGAACAAAACTTTTGAACTAAATCATCTAGTTGGAATTGAATATTATTAACAGAAAATGTACGTTGACTTGTATCAAAAGAGGTAGTTCCCGTAATTATCCAACCAAGTTTAGAACATACGGCGAAGGGAGTTTCTTCTCTATTTATAACTTCCGCTTTAAGCAATGTAAAGAAAACGTTAACACCTAATAAGATATCTGCTGGTCTTGTTTCAAAGAATATTGGGTCTGCTAGAACTAAATCATTAAAATTATTTACAATATTTGAAGTAATAGAACTATACGGCACATTTGATGTGATTCTTTTTATCACAAATGCTTCAGTGGCAAATCTCACTTCAGAATTAACCCTTTCGCGGTCACGCACGCGTATACGCGGTCGCACTTTGGTACTTGTAAGTGGTCGTGAACGCATATAGGCGGTCAGACTTTTGTACTTGTAGATGGTCACAAGCGCGTATAGGCGGTCAAAATATTCTACTTGTAGATGGTTATGAACGCGTTTGCGCGTTTGTGCTTCCCCCCGCTTCTCGAGACTGGGAGTTAAAGAAGGCGTTTATCAATCACCCCCTCTTTTCACGCACACAATAGGCGTTAGGCAGACTATTTGTCAACTGGGTTACCGTATTTTAAGTCGAATGCCTTAGGGGATTTCGTTTTCTGTTAATGCTTAAGAATGGCATTGTATTTCGAACCATATACTAGGCAATTTTATAGAATATCATCGTTTACTTATTTTACTTTATTATTTCTGTCCATAAGATTCTAATTCATTACTATAATAATTATTATTTTATATCATTTGCCATATAATATTTATTTATTTTGCATGTTCATTATTTATTATGTAATATTTATTTATTTTGCTCTTTTAATGAATATACACGTTCTTTTCTTTCCTTTTTACTTCCAAATGTATGTCATTTTTTTCATTTAACTATAATACTAAATAACTAAACTGTTTTTTTTTCTTTACTTACAGCACTTTTGTTGTGTAATAATAATAAAAATCTCAAATATCCAATTTAACATTACACTTCAAAAATAATATTTTTATTTATTATTGTTGCGCAAATTTTATTCAAATTCTAGCATAATTTAAAACTAGCACCGTCAAACCTGTCTATAATGACGCTGAATGGGCCAGAAAAAGCATCGATGTAGATAGGTTTTCAATTTCATTATAGGTAGATTGGTAAACGGAAAAAAGGTGACCGGAAAAACGGGACCGGAAAAACATGACAAGGAAAAAAGGTGACCGGAAAAAACGTGACAAGGAAGTGTTAAATATTGAATTTGGAAACAATGAACCTGGAAAAAAAATTAAAGCAAATCGGATGTTTCTGTCAAGAGTTATCGCGTTACGTACATACAGACGTAAGTGCATACATACATACATACAGAACCTGCGTGCACATCAATCCTTGGGCTTTGATAGCCTGCGAGAAAAAAGCAGGATAATGAAAAAATTCCTCTAAAGAAAATGCCTCCTCTCTTCGTCTTTATTTTGTTCCCTTTACAGGCTGTGTATGTAATTTTTTCCCTTCCCCTCCGCCTTATAAAACATCTTTACTCATATATAAACTATCAATAGCGAATTGAAAGAATCAATAAATTGTATTTCCTTAATACCCCCCCCCCCCCCCTCCGTGGATAGCACTAACTTGTCGTTTGTAGAAGTCATAATAAACTTCTCTTAATGAAATGTTAAAATTGTATTTTCTTGGACCAAATCTTAGAGTTGTCAAACTCACCCATTAACTCTGCCCCCCCCCCCCCTACGCTGTAAGAAACTGACAGTGGAAAAACTTTACTTCAGTTTTTAGCATTTATTTATCGACAAGTTCAATATTTAACACTTCCTTGTCACGTTTTTTCCGGTCACCTTTTTTTTCCTTGTCACGTTTTTTCCGGTCTCGTTTTTTCCTTATCCCGTTTTTTCCGCTCTTGTTTTTTCTGTCACTTTTTTCCGGTCACCTTTTTTCCTAGATTCAATATTATTCCTAAGGAAGAATATTTTAAAGATAGCGTGCTTGCATTTCAGTATTTTTAAACGATTTTCTTTGATTTGAGTAGCTGAGGTCGATCTGTACAAAGGACTTTTTTACTCCTTCTATTTTATTTGCAAGGTTTTTTAATGGGGATACTTTTACTTTCGAAACCGGTTCCGAAAGTAAATGTATCCTAAATAAATTTAAAAAAAAACTTTAAACAAAATCGAAAAAAGAAAAAAACGGTCTTTCTATAGATCGATCTTAGGTAGCCAATGCAAAAGATTCGTTTAAAAAAATGGAAATAAAAACGAGGTATCTTAAAAAAATTCTTCCACCAAATAAACATTAGCGAGCGGGTGCTTTCGCGTGAGTGAAGTAGCCTATTAATTGTTGGAAGTAGATCAAAAACTCCACGCAATTAAACATCATAGACGGCTTTATTAAGTGCAATTGCTCGCAGTAATCTGCAATGCTTTTTTAATATTTTAGAGCAAAAGTAAAGTAATTTTATTTTTCAATTTGAAACTTTTCCTTAATCATATGAGACAAAGTTAATGATAATTCTACCGTGAAGGCTGTATTTCAAAATCTCTACAAACGTATCATAATTTTTTTTTCCTGTTCTTATCTCGATTTTCCTTTTGTTTATATGGCAGTTTACATACAAAGACATTTGCCATGAAAGAATTATTTCAATCAATAAAATGATGTTTACACAGTACTTCTCAGGTTGGGAGATATAACCTATCATCTCACCAATATGATTAAGCAAAGTAAACAATAATAATCATTTTAAGATAGGTAATGCATTCATATGCATTAAAGACAGATAATCTTAACAAAAGTTACTCTTCCTTGTTTTTACTTGCATTAAAAAATAAATAAAGGTGTATTTTTACACATATTTATATGTGTGGTTTTCATTATATTCGACCTACTTATATTTTTAAATAACTGGATACTTGTACCGTGCATTAGTATATTTATAAGCAGTATCCCATTTTTAGCATTATTACAGCAAATACTTGGCTTAATATGAAAAAAGTTCTATATTTCTTTTGAAAGTTGAGGGGGGGGGAGAGAATCCAAAAACCATTCTTATGTTTATATCACTGGCTGTGTCCGCTTGGAAAATTAAAAACATTGTGTATTATTTGTGCTTTCTTTATATAACGAGCCCCAATATAGCGACTCTTACATTAAAACTGCCATATTAAAAAGCCCTAAATCTCATTTATTCTCACAGTTGTGTTTCACAGAGAAGAACCAGAGGTGTAGCCAGAAAAATGCTTATGAGACTACACTTCCCTGAACGATATCTACAATTATCATTATTTTTTACCTAATCATTCTACTAAATACAACAGAGTTGACCAAATATTCCAGTGTAATTAATTCCAATGATACTTTAAAAGTTTCTATGAGTTTTCTTTGAATTAAGGTTTGAAAGAGAGTAAATATCTCCCATTGTTATCTAATCCAAACTCTTGCAACCCATGAATGACATCGAAATACTACATGTAAGTGACGCTTTGAGCTTTGAGAAAACTATGATTGACAGCCCCACCCCTTCCCTTGTAAAGATGATTTCTAAAGAATCACAGGAACAGTAAAATTCCAAATAGTGGTAGCTTGCTACATATTTTTTTCATTGTCGCTTATTTAATAAAAGGATTATGAAAAGTTTATGTTTTAAACTAGTTCTTTTAAAATTAGTATTAATCAATAATTATTAAATCATGAATATTGCACAATGTAACATAAAAAATTGTTGATATAAAAATAAAGTAGGGCATCATTAAAAAAAAAAAAAACTTTTCTGACATCACAGCAGAAATCTTAGAATAACTCCCCCCCCCCCCCCCTCCCCAACGGAAAATAAAAACTGATAGCCGAAGAGTTATCTTTATTGTAGCCTAAGAATTATTATTAAACTTATGGTTATTTTTAATAATAAAAACTTTGTTGCACATTTTCTGTATGTTATCAAATTCTGCCGCATTCCGCAAGCGTGCTTATAGAAGAATTTAGTAATTTAGTTATTCTACCTAAATACTTTTAAATAATCACTTTCAATGGTCTACTTTAAAAAAAATCTAATTCGTGATATTTGATATGCGCATGTTACCTCCGATATCGTAAAATCAAGAAAATTTTTCTCCGATTAAGTCACACACTAATGACAATTTGTAATTCTAAATTATGAGGAATTTATTTATTTTACATTTTCCAACATAGTTGAAAAGGGTTTATGACTTCAGTTTGTCTGTCAATGCTCTATCTTGCGCAAATATAATTCGATTTCCCTGAAATTTTGTGTGTTATTGACATTTACTATCGTACGATCACCATTGAAAATGAAATATGTAGCATGTACAGTTCCCTTACAGGGGCATTCAAAAGTATGCCGTTAAATTACGACCAATGGGAAAAAATCGTTTCAAGTGCAGCACTAAAACATGCTTTCTGTAGAATATGAAATGCAAAGAATTTATTATTCATTTCCAGAGTCGCACAAAAGAATTCCGTTACATAATGATCTACGCGGGAAAATCGTTTGCAGTATATTTTAATGTAGATACTCTATTTCAAATGAATTTAGGTAAAAAGGTCAACGGTGAAAAGGTCTTAGCAAAAAAAAATCAGTGGTAAAAATAATAATTATTATATATACTTAGATGAACCTAAAATTCAGATCTCTTAGTTATTAAAGTTACATATATTTTCAGTTATAGAAAACTAATTCTAAGATTCAACTAAAGCCCGTGCTAAGTCCGCATATCTATTATTGATACCAAAAAAGTATATTATACATAGCGTTACACTTAAAGAACACTAATAAATAGGTGCTGTGTATTGAAAAAATATATTCTGCTGGAGACGCCGGCTGTTCATTAGTAAGCCCCTAGAAAGGGCGGGGTGGTAAACAGAAAATACAATCTATAGATTCTCTCAATTTAGTACATGGATAGCTTATGTATAAGGCTATTAACTTTTATATATTTATGGGAACTTTGACCAAAGACAGCCTTTTGGTGAAGAGAAAGGGGGAGGACATGGAATTAAAAGAAACAAATTTTTACATACATTTAAAGGTGTCAAAATATAAACAAAAGTACTTTTTTCAAAAGTGAAGGTTTTTCATTATCTTGATTTTTATAATGTAAGAGGGGAGCAGAGTTAAGAGCGGGGTGTACGTGTGTGTGTGTGTGTGTGTGTATGGAGGGGGGTAACAATAAGTGGGAGTCAAAATTTTGAAGTTTCGACAAAGAAAACAAAATTTAAGGAATGCACAGCAGAAATGAAAATATTTTCGCGAAAATAATTTAAATAATACTTAGGATCTAAATTTATTGAGTATGGCGTAGAGTCCTGCGTCGGGAAACCTTTCTTTTTTTGTCGGGGGTTGGATTAACTTTTACAATTTTGGTGCAAATCGGGTTGATATCCATTGTTTCGGGTTAGGTTTTGTCTCTTGCGGGTCCGGTTCGGCTTGACCCGATTTTTCAAAGAATTTCTAAAATATTTTTTCTGTTGAAAAATCTGCATACAATAACAGTTTTTAAAGAAATGGAAAAATTGAATACACAAGGAAAATTGTAAAATCTAAATAATTTAGAAACTAGTTTTATTAAGCTTGTCTTAATAAAATTTAACAGACATATTACAAAAATGGGATCTGTAGGTGGAAGGGAAAATTTATGATAGTCATAGACCGTTTATTCAGAGCTATATTTCAATTTACATTTGTGAATATACGATCTTCAGCTGTGTATCGACCTATCTTTAACTACATTGTCAAAGGACTATTTCATCTTATTCCTCTATCTAAGATAAGCAAACGATATTACGTCGTTCAAGCCATTAAATAAAACTGTCATACAAAATTTCCCACAATTGGACTATTATCGTTCTTCCTCTTAATCATTTGATTTTCCTCTAATTTTTTACGCACACGCAAAAAAAAAAAAAAAAAAAAAAGAACTGGAAAGTAAAAACTTTTTTTTTCTTCACCATTTGAAAAATTAAGAAAGATATAATGAAAGTAATGTTTTATTAAATTTTGAACTCGAGTGTGAAAACCAAATTTCAAAATAAGACAGTTTTCTTTATAGATATTAAAATTATTTTAATTTCAGCAATCCACCCTTTACTAAAAAATATTTTAAATATTCACAAAAGTGCCCTTTTTCAACCGTCCTTTTTTAGTGCACTGTTCTTCGGTTGTCTTGGAATTCCTCTGTTAATGATCAGTAAACACTACGCGCATTATTATTACTATTAATTTTTATGGGAAACAGACTGCAGTGCACATTAGCAATGTGTATCAATTATTACGGTTGGAATAATATACTACTATAAAAAAAGTACTACAAGCAGATATCGATCTAGACCGTAATTCGAGTTTATTCGAATTATTTTATACATCCATGTAAACAAACAATAAAGGCCACACTCACTATTTCCAATAGTGAACAGGCCTCCATATCATATATCGATTTCATGGCAATGCAAGTAATATTTACAAAGGTCAGATGGAAAAGCAGTACTAGACTTTTTCCGCGATGGCACCCCAAGCTCACAATTAGCCTAAAATATTCAAGTGTAACTATATATTGTTTAAAAAGATACCAATGAACAGTACAAGTATAGAATTATTCAAAAATATCAATAGAATGGATGCAATTAAAGCAGTAGATATGATTAAGTGTAAGTATATGTCTTTAAAAACAGGGAAGAATCATTATCTAAAAGATTCTTACAATAATGCAAATGAAAGCATTATCTTTTTTAATTTATTGTTATTATTATAATTATTACTTTACTTTGTACAATCATGTTTGTTAAATGACAAATTAAATCATGGCAATCTATTTTTTTATAAATATATCTCATATAGACTAATACTATACGATCAGAATTAATGCTAATACTATATGATGAGTATGATTAAAACAATCATAATGAAATGAATGTATTGAAACTGGAAAAAAAAAGTTAAACTAGATTTTAATGATTGAACTTTTCATTTCGTTACCATGAGAATTAAACTAAGAAAACATTTATTTTAATGCATTAAACTACACTAATACTGTATAATGCACATTTATTTTAACGTATTTAAATATCCATTTTTAATTATAGATTACTTAGAGATCAGAAATATATTTTACAATTAATGTTGATTTCTTTCCTGCTCATGCTGACTGATAATTGTTACATCATATAAATCCAACTTATTGCAATTGCTTCAAGGACTATGACACTAAATTTGGGGGGCTCTGGGAGAATGCCCCGTACAAAAACTGCATAATCTTCCAAATTGATTTTTTTTTGTGACACATTCCTGAATTCAGTTTTGTTCATAAACACATGGAATTGGCAGGTACTCTTATTCAGAAACTATAAAGTCGAACATTTTTTTTCAATTTTCGATAAACATAGGAAGGAAGTCTTGAAGAAAATGCTGTTAAAGTTGGCGTTTTGAAAAAAAAATTCTGCACACGGAAGCCCGATAAAGGTTACAATGGGAAAACGCTTGTATTTCTCATGTAATTTATTTGTCGAAAAGTGAAAAAAAGAAAAAGTGAGAGAAAAAAAAAACATTTGGTCTCAAATCATTTACATAGTCATACCTGCATTTGTCAAGCTTTTACACTTATATATTAATTCGTTAATGTGTCAAAGTTTTTATTGTTAAACGAGCAATTTTTTTTTCATGTAAATAATATTTACAAAAGTTAGCGGTAGGGCAGGCGGAAGAGCATTAATTAACCACCATATACAGGGCAGGGTCCGACTTAGGCTATGGGGGGAAAGGTAAGAATCATTCTGCCCACCCACCCCCCCCCTCTAACTATCTACAGATTTTTTTGTGAATAATGTGGAAGTAGCTAGTAATAAACTTCATACTATTGTATTATATGCATAAGTTTTATATCCGGTACTGCTTACATCTGTATACAGAGTGTCACAAAAAGATAATCACAACTTTAAGAAAAAAATACTTGTAGGAAAATAGTAGAAAAAAAATAATAGATTGTTTGATACGAGTATTTCTTTGCAAACATTTACTTTGCTTATCTACGTACGTTATAAGATGTCTAAAAGAAAACGTCCCAAATTGGTTATAAGTATTGGTTTTAACTTGCCACGTTAAGAGAAAAACGTTAATAAAGAATTGCTTTTGAAAACTATAGAATACTAAATTGTCATAATAAAATATTAATCATTAGTTTTCTAATGATATTTGCGTAGGTGGAGAGGTTACTGAAAGCGGAGGGGGGAAGGGGACCGCACTTCCTTCTTAAAAGTTCGAAAATGTATGAATTTTGGTCACTTTTATTTAATTTTAAACATTTGACACCATTTAAATAAAAATCCTGACTACTCTCATGGGAGTCCCCTAAAAAGGGGGACCCGGGGAAGCTTCCCCGCATGCACCTACATAAGTCGGGCCCTGACAATATATATGTAATATACACATATATATATGTATTTAATGGACCACCATAACCAATAATTTTATATATTAAACTTTATTTTCAAAGATCTTTGTAAAACATTTTTATTTATGCAATGTATTGCCTAAATTGTGTTTCCTTGCGCTAAATACTGTATTTTTTACTCATACTTTGTTACCCCCCGACCCCTTTAACTCTGCCCTCTCCTACATTGTAAAGATCAAGATGATAAAATTTCCGTTTGTTAGTCAACATGTTTATTTCAACCCCTTTAAAATATCTGTATGTAAAGTTTTTTTTTATGTTCCCCCACTCTCTTCCTTCTCACCCCAAAGACTATCCTTGGTCAAAGATTCCATAAATATATAAAACTCGCTGTTCTTATACATAAGCTATCAAAGTAGCGCGTTGAAAGAACAGATACACCTGCTTTACTTGAAACGCAGAAAAAAAAATATATATAAGTATTACTGTCTATGGAAGTTGCTTAGAGAATAGTTTTAATTGTGTGATGCATTTTCTCGCTGAACTATATTTGTATGCCAATAGAAGTTTGTGGAACATAAAAAATTTTATACAGGGATACGCAAACCAACAAGATACATGGCCGTTTGGGTGCGTAATTGACTATTTTTTTTAATTATTATAGAAGGTAATTGATAAAACTGGATTTCTAAATGTGTTATATGTTTACCATACTGTTTACTCACATATCTTCCTGCCACATATATTGCGCCTTATTTACCGGTAAAATTTCAGTACAGTTTTATAGATAGATAAATGTGTTGGAAAGTATTTCACAATCAATTCTTGAAATCTATTCTCACAATCTATTCTTCGTTCTTATTTTTATGAGCTTTTATTTTTTATGCTGGAGAAAGTTTTCAAAGTTTCCATACATACAAATACGCAGAGATAATAATTACTACTATTTGTTTATTAATATTATTTGTTTAAAAATTACATGAAAAAAATAAAAATATCTTAAGAAGGAAAATTAAAACTGGTTTCATCCAAATCCTAAAACTTAAAAAAAGGATAAATCTTAAAAAGTGATAAAAAGTGTCATTTGATTTTTTTTAACTCTTTCCAGTATAGTTGAAAAGCTTTTATAAATTCGGTTTGTCTGTCTTTCCTTCTGTCCGTGCTCTAATTCACATAAATTTAGTCCAATTGCCATAAAATTTATATATGTTATTTTTGTTTAATTTGGCATGTTCATTATTGAAAATGAAATGTGTAGCATGTAAGATTCGTTTACAGGGACACGCAAAAGAATGCCGTCACATTACGGTGAATTAGAAAAATCGTGTATGGTGTAGTTTAATGATATTACACTATTTTAAACATATTGGAATTTTTATATTTCACTAAGGAATTGTACACTACAAGGCGATTACTGTAGAATATGATGTGCATAGAATTTATATTTCATTTTCAGGGACACACAAAAAAATTTGGCCTATGACCAATAATTGCTATAAGTTCGTTATCAGTTGCGGTATACGTTTTTAAATTTGACTGTTGTTATTATTATTTTTTTTATATTATGTGGTGTTTATAAATTCAATAGGTCATATACTGGGAATCACTATCGCAAGTACAATTCCGTTTATTGACAGAAATTGCTGAATGGGAATTTTCCTGCGGAACTAAATTTTTGCATACATACATACAAAGTTATAGAGCATACACAGGGCTGCACAAAAAATAGATATTTTTCCAACTAACTGACAGCAATTGCAGAAATTGGGTTTTCAAATGCGTTATGTGTTTTCTAATTTATTTATTTAGACACCACCTTTCTCCGTAATAAGCTGTAAAGTTTTGTTTCAATATTCTGAATGTATTGGAAAGTGCTTCATAATTTATGCTAGACACATGATTTTTAGCTCATGTTTCTTTTTACAAATATTCTTTTTCAATTTCTCCAAAGAATTTTTGAAAAAATACGGAGTCTTACTGTACTAAATATAAGAAAAAATACATGAATACATTTCGAAATTATTAAAAATAGTGCTTAGTTTCCATCTGGTCTAAGAATATTCAACTTGTGTCCCGCGGAGTTGCGAACTTATTGTTGTAAAGTTTAAATCCTTTTTATCTCTTTATGGCCGATGGACGCTGGAAGTTTTATGGGAGATAAAGTGAGGGGGGGGAGGGAGGTATTACTCTTCACAGATATTTGAAATGGATTGTATTTTTCTCATTTTCAATAGGAGAATATATTAGGTACCTAAAATAATTCCTGTTATCGGAAAATTTTAAATGTAATTATTTTTCCTAGGTGGTGAGAAGAAGAAAAATGACACCCGAAAAAAAAAGGGCACTTTTATTACAATGGAACTTACAAAAAGCACATTTATTTTGTATATTACTATGCAGACTCTCCATTGACCTATTTATACATAGTAATACCTGTACTAAGCGGAATCTTACCTTAAAAAAATCCAAAGTTCTTTGGAAAATTTCTAATTCAAAATTATTATATTGCCCCTTATCATTTCGTTTTAAAGGTTTTCATTGTTAAAATTAAAACTTGCATTTAACCAGTAATACAGTCGTTCCCGTTTAAACGATTATTTTTGGTTCCAGAAATAATATTCGATTAAGAGGGATTTTTGATTAAACGGGGAATCATAACTGTAATATGCGTAATAAAAAGGGAAAATACCCATCTACGGTATGTTTAATTAACAAAATAATAAATCGTTAATAGAATAACATAAACTAAAATAAATACGAATGCCAATATAAAGTAAATACTTATTAATTTAACGTCAGTATATGCATTTATATGGTTTACATCACACTTAATTCAGCTCGTTTGAGTTTGGTCAAAACTTTGCTACTTCTAATTTATGTTACTTATACTGCCTTTAAAAAATCGTTTAAAGTGGTTTGTTTAAGAGAAATTTTAAAGGAGTAATTATAGAGAGAGTTATTTTTCGAATCAGTGCAAAATATCACAACGACCATCTCGAGTCTCGAAGTGACGACGCATTGCCATTAAAGCCTGATTAACAGCAAGAAGCGATGGTGGTGAGATCAAGGTGGGGAAATCATTTGACCTGTCCATTATATACCTGCCGACCAAAATCATTGCAGGAAGAACTGAAAATTTGTTTTCAGCGTAAAGGAACCGGAAATGACAAAAGGTGGAAGGAAATTCTAGCTGAAACGGGCTTTCTGCGCCTATTTTCAAACATCGGTCACACAGTTCTTATTCGATTAAGCGGGAGGTTCGTAAAAGTTATTTGGTTTAAGCGGGGGGAAATAACATAGAACCAATAGGAATAAATTCGGTTCCGGAGAATTCTATTCGAATAAGCGGGGTTTCGATTATCCGTGACCCGATTAAGTGGGGAGGACTATTATACATATGCACAAGTATTACACCTATAATTCATTAATGATGCAATACTATGATCACTAATTAATTACAGTAAAACCTGTAAAAATGAAATCCATGTATAACATAATCCTGCCTTAAACGGAGAATTTTATGTTCCCAAATACAAAATATTACACAATTACACCTAGTAAAACCTGTCTAAAACAGAATTTGTTTTCGTACCTAGTGATCTCGTATTAACCGGTTTTATTGTAATATACAGTGGTACTGTGCAGTGTTACTGATTAATTAATTCTGTAAAACTTAAACAATATATCTTTACTATCTCTAAACATGATTTAAGTATAAGAAATAGTGTACTTTATAAAAAAGAAACGCCTTAACATGTTTGGTTTTACTGTACTAAAACAATTGCCTGCCGAGACGAAAGGAAAGGTTGAAATAATTACTGCCACTTTGATTACATCAATAAATGTTTTTCTTTTAATGTTCTACATTTATCAGTAAAATAATAGGAATTAATAAAAATTCAAATTTGTTATCTGGAAGCTAAATTATAAGATCCAAAAATCCGCCTGTTTTTTTATGTATGGCTGGAAAAAATGTTGTCAGTTTGTATTTTTTTTTCTTCTTTTTTTAAACAGGAATTTGCACATTTTGAAAATCTTATTAAAATTTGTTATAATTCTTTTATTGCTCACAAAAAAATAAATTAGAAGAATTATCATTTAGAAGAAGATTTTTTCCATTTATTTTGAATGCGCATTTGAAATACTTTATAACAAATCACTTTTTTTTTGTTGGGGGGGGGGTTAGAATATTTTAATGTATTGTCAACTGGTATATTCATCAGGATAATGTACAATATATCAGCTATCTCAGATTTATATCACAGAAAATCAAAGAAAGTAGATGTTACACTAATTTGCATAATGAGAAATTATTATTATTATTATTATTTATAAAAGAAAAAAATAAATAATATTAGCATTAATTGAAATTGAGATACGATGAATAACCCTATCTAAAAGTGTAACTAAAGTGTACTAAACGTTTAATTGAGATTCGTTCTATAGTGAGATCTATCGCTATGCGTGCGTTTTATAAAATGTAAATTTATTTAAAAAATCGATTACTTCCAGTTTAATTTTGTAATTAAATCATTACAAATTAATAAAATTTACAAGTTTATGTAACAGAAACTGTTTAGAAAAAAAAAATGCATTTAGAGGAAATGAAACATGCTTGTTATTACGAAGATATAAATTCTTTTCAAATTTAGATAAAATTTAATAGCATATAAAGCAAATTATACTACATTAACAGTTTGCAAACATTATTCTAAGCAACACGGAACACACACCTGTATTCCTGAAAACTGCTATTTCGTTACATACTTTCAGATGTTGTATGGGATTAACCAGACAATCGTTTTCGAAAGCTATTAGTCAACTAGTTTTAAACGCCCATTCACGCCTCATAAAAGACAGTGGACAGCCGTTTCAATCATTCAGTGTCAGAAAGAAGGGGAAAGAACTAAATCCCTTAGCACTTTTCAACTACAAAATCACATAACCCCTTCTACCTTTTCGAACAAATTCTTTTTTCCTATTCAAGGCCTTTTTAAGGTACATTTTTATAATCTTGTGAAACGCTCAATGGGTTAAAATGGGGAGTAAAATTTAAATTTACCTCTCCATTAGATTCAGCATTATAAGAACCTAAATATGTAATCTGTACTTTAGTAGATTGCCTTGGCAAACATAATTTGCGCATACAATTTTCACTTATGAAAGAGGCTCCACTGCCACTATCCAGCAAAGCGCGACAGTTTACAAGATTACCTTGTTAATCACGAACCTTAATCATTGCGAGGAAAACTGTGTTTATCTAAATGAGTATGTATGTTTCCATATATGTATTCTAAGGCATAGAAAATGTTCAACTGTTTCTGAAAGTGTAAGGAAAAGGAAGAGGGGGGGGGGGTGGTAACAGAATATCAGGCCTCGGGCTTCTTAGGCCAGCTTAAATCGAATTATCAGAAATATTGCACGAATTTATCTGCTTATAAGTCTAATATTTTTATCATGTGACATTTGATAATAAGCCAAATTTATGTAATAATTATTCTTATTAACAATGTCATAAATATCTTGTAAATACACTTTAAACCCGTAAACTCCACACTAACGCGAATTCGCACCGATCAAAACTTAAAATGTCGGCATTATTTAAAACATGCTTTAATTAATTTGTATTTTGCATTAACAAAATAAGTTTTTTGATAAAAATCAATATTCCGTTTCGATTCCTTATAAATTTCATATGGGAATCACGAGTTATATTTCATTATCACTATATTGATAACAAATGTATACGCAGTTGAAGTTACGGAAAACGAAGTCGCACTATTGTAGAATTTACGGGTTAATTTAATTCGCGAATTTCGCGATTTATAAACGATGTTCCCCCAGACAAGTGTTTAACCCTTAACTGCTGTTTGAGGTCTCACAGACTATGCTTCCTTTTAAAATTGTCACGTTTTAACTTGAACCTTTCTGTTTTACTATAAATATTTGTGAAATTTTGTTTCGTTTGGAACCCTAGAAATAATGCTAGAGACTTCTGAATAACTCATTTTAAATTATAACATTCAAGTACAGAATGTTTAGTACAGAAACAGTTCCTATGAGTTAATGAATCTTTTTATTTATATTTCCTCAATCGGCCTCGGAGACTGTTCCAGTAGCTGTGCGACAATTTCCGTCACAACAGTTAAAGATTAATGAATATTTTCAGATGAATTGGATGCATAAAATGCATTGTCATATTTTGGGCTTTGGGCGTATCATTTTGGTTTTAAGTGCCATAAATGCGACAAAAATCACCTAACTGCGACAATCGTATATTGTGGAATTATACCACAAATATTAATTCCATTTCTAAAAAGCAATTTTGAACTAAAGGTACAGTATTCAATAATATGCTGCTTAAAAAATATATATTTATTTAATAAAATGCAAAATACACCCTAAATGCGACATAACTATGTGGAATCGCGTCTCCTTTAAGCATAATGACCTTATATTTAAGCTTATGAAAAAGTCAGTGTTTTGGATAAATCCATTGCTCCACGTTTCGAATAGCTCCATTAGCCGTCCGATCATTATTTTTATAACCCTTGCTCGGACTTCAGATATAATATGTAAATACTCTCTGTAGAATATATCCTTTCTTTATTTCTCCCCGATGGTGATAATGAAATGGATAGAACAGATTTATCCCTTTTACAATATGACAAACTAACTCTATTATGTAAACTAGGACTTATAAAGTGAAATTTTCAACGAGACATTTTGAAACAACGTACAATATTATTTTAAAAGTAATAATAATAATAATAATAATAATAATAATAATGAATGAAAGACATTTCATTTTTTGAAAACTTTATTTTATGCATAAAACATAATTATAAATTACATATACATTTATTTATATTTGTACAAGAAACAAACAACAGTTTTAAGAAAATATTTCTTTTCTTCATTGTCACAATAGTTTAATTCCAAAAAAAAAAAAAAAAAAAAAAAAAAAAAGAAAGAAAGAAATGTTTCTGATTTATTTTTTAATTCTAAAGAAATGGCAAAAATTTAAACAACCTTTACTTAAATATTAATAAAATACAAAGTAACAAAATAATTATTTTTTTGCGCGTACAATATTTCTTATAAAAAGGTTAACAGTAATAAGATTTTCATACTTTCGTTAAATATAAAACATAAAAAATAGCTTAAACTACCATATAGTATTTGTTTATTATATTATATTACCTTACAGATCAAAAGATGACGAAAGAATTAAAACTGATAATATCAAATATTGAAATGTTTTATTCCATTATTTGAAATTTCATTTGTTTTTACATCTCAATATTAAGTATTTTAAAATGGCACATAGTCTGCCAAACTAGTTCTAGTATTTTAGAAATTCTTTAGTATGAATATTTTAGATGCATATGTATTAACATTAATCTTCTTTAATTTTTTTTAATATAATAAAATTACTGAGATATGTTAGTTTACAAACGAATGTTTTGTATGTTTGTGTTCAAAAATAAAAAAAATGACGGGAAATTTAAGTAATAGCAAATTATTTAATTCTTCTAATCTGCATATTAATATTTCGTAATAGAATTATATTACTTAAACTTTTATGGTTTTATTATTATTATACCTGTATATTTTTTATTCTAAAAACATATATGTGAATGTTACTTAAAAAAAAATAATATATATATATATATATTCCTTAAATGTTCCTCATTAAATATCTAATCTTATTTGATATTCCGGGTGTCCTAAAAAGGACTGAGAGATTTTTAAATTAAATAACTTGCAAACGATGACAGGTATTTAATTTTTTTTTACAGAAGCGTTAGGTATGATGTCAGAAGTTTTTTTACCGTGATTCTGGAATTTAGTTCGAATTACAAACAATAGATGACGCTGCAAGCAATAGGCGCTAAATTCAAGCTGGATTTTTTGGCCTTATCTCTCTCCCATATCAAAAAAAGGAGATCAAAATTTATTGAGTGTGTCAAAATTCGGTCCTGGATTTAGCGCATATTGCTCGCAGTGCGATCTATTATTTGTAATTCGAACTAAATCAGATAATCACAGTAAAAAAAAAAAAAAAAAAAAAAAAAAAAAAAACTCCTGCCATCATACCTAACGCTGCTGAAAGAATATTTTAAATACCTGTCACCGTTTGCAAGTTATTGAATTTTAAAATCAGTCAGTCATTTTTTAGGACACTCGGTATATCAAATAACAAGTTTTAAAATGTTAATTCTACCAAAATGACTTTCGGTATTTCGAAAGTAATAAAAAGGACAATGCATCATGTAGTGTGTTTTGATTTCATTTTAATTTGACCTGGAAATTATTCTAAAAATTAATTTTATGCATTTTTTTCTCAAAATATAAGACGCATTTTTAGTATATAGTTATTATAGGTAATTTTTTATCGAATACCACTAAATTTGGTTTCGTAAAATTGTAAAATTTCTGTGTGCGTTTAGTGTTATGGAATTTAATTAAAAACCTCATTAAACTCGCAAGGTATCTTGAAATGAAAACTCGTTTAAAAATTTTGCAGCATTCTGGCAGGTCATTCGACCGTTTTTTGAAAGAACGGTTCATAACCATAATTTAACTATATTCTGACCATGAAATGGCCAATAATATGGTCAAAATAGTGTTAAAATTACGGTTGTGTAACCGTTTTCGGAAAAAAACGGTCAAATGACCTGCCAGAATGCTGCACATTTTTAACAGTGTAGTATTAGTGATGTAAAAGAAACTTTTACTATCTCAGACTTCAATATATTCAACTATGCATTCTTTTGAAGTTTTTAAATAACTATTCAAATATGTTTACTTGCATTTACTTTTCTTTTACACTTTTAATATAATTAAAATAAGTTATTAATTAATTATTATAAGCATACAATATTGAATAAAATATATAGCAAAACGATAACAGAAACAATCAAACGAATTTGAAACAATATAATTCATCTGTACATTTTAAAAATTTCAGTTGTCAACCTTCATTAGTAATTAAAAATTTTAAAATAATAATGTAATATCCAATTAATGCATACCAGAAAGTTTACAAAGAAATTTTTATTGAAAATTTCACATGAAAAAAGTAATTCATGAAATTGATTTTATGCACTTTGTTCTTTTATGTAACTAATAAAAATCTGGAAACAATAAGACGCATTATTACTTTGTGTGTAGTATTCAAATTATTTGAAAGTTGCATATTGTTTCATTGGAATTTTTTTAATGTTTAAATGACCTTTAAATAAATTGTTATATACTAGAAATTATAAAAGAAATAAGCTTTAGGGGGCAGTTTACCTTTTCATTTTTTTAATGTAGTTCAAATGGTGAACTCACTACATTTCTATGTTCAACTAAAAATACATTTTGAAAAAAAAACGAATAACTGCAAATTTAATTAAAAATTTTAAAACTTTAAAAAAGTGAATTTTTAAAAATCTTTAATACATTTTTAAATAGGGAATTTTTTGCTCAATTATTTTTAAAGATTTACAAATGTGTGTTACAGAAGACTGCGCATGGATTTTTAGATACACCTAAAATTACATTCAATATAATTTTTACTGATATATATATAGTATAAAACGATGAAATCTAACACATCTTCATATATTTATATATATATATATATATATAAGATAAAATAGTCAACCTGAAGGATAATTCCGTGCGCAGATTTATCACATATATAATAAAGAACATGTATAAAAACGTTTAAATCTCTATCTCAAACACAAAAAGAAAGGCCTCAGCCTTTTTAAAACATGAAAGTGAAGAAAATATGAACATGGAGAAAAGGCCATTTGAAATTTTAATTTATGTGAGTAAACGCGCTGAGTGTATTAACAATATTTACAATATATCGCGATATATTTACCGCATGGGTAAAAAACTGAGGTGTCAAAATATTCACAATTAACCCGGTTTTCATTTAATACTTAAAATAAGAAAACGATTTTTTTAATGAAATTTTAGGTAAACTGTCTCCTTAAAATAAGTAATTTAACTTATTACATCCAACATTATTTTTATAAGATAGTGTTTAAAAAAAATAAAGCCTTTTTTAATGAAATAAAAAACTATTACAAAAATTGTGTAGGTTTAAGTTTGTAAGAAGTTTAACAAAATAAATTTTGATCACTTTTTTACAAAACGAATACTACGTAATAGACACTTCAAATGATAGTACGACTAAATTTTTTCGTTCCGTCATCCATTCCAGCAGACTATGACAGGCTCCCAAAAGTATCGAGAATGTCAAAATAAAAGATAAAAAATGTAAATAATATTCTCATAAAAACAAAATTCAAAGGAAGGCTGTAGCTAAATTTCTAACTGATGCAAAGAAAAGGAAATTACATCTTTAATTCATAGAAAGTTCTTTGTAATTATACAGGGATACGTTTATCATTTGGTATTGCTAGCACATTAAAATTGAATCAAAATATTAAAAGTTCAATAGCAACATTATATGTTTATCCATATTTAAAATTAGCTTTATAAAAATGAATAAACACATAATTGTACAATTTTGTTGATAATTTAGGAATATATAAATTATTACAAACAGTACCAGTCATTGTTAAAGTAAAACGTCAGTTATAGACCGGGGGGGGGAGGGGGGCTGCAAGGACCACCACTTCACCGAGTTGACGGCTAAAATTCCAGGATTATACAGAGCACGATTAGCGTATTAAAATGCAACTGGTCTGCCAAGTGATAGCTTGGTGGAAACCATCTGCAGACCCGATTTTAGTAGTTCATTTGTATGTATATCATTGTGTTTTCCTGCACTCAAAGGTACGAAAATATGGAGAACTGGTAGAAGAAAAATACAATGGTAAACCTACCAGTCAACCAAGAAAATCGGGTTCGCAGTTTTTTCCACAAAAACATGACTTGGCATACCTGTTGCAGTTTAATATGCTAATCGAGTTCTGTCTTATTCTGGAATTTCAGCCCCCATGATTCCCCATTCAACTCCATGATGTGATGATTTGTGCAGCCACACGGGCTTAGACATTACTTAACAATAAATTATAAATTTCAGTACAATAATTTTCAAGTGATTCTTTGTAAAAGTTCAACTGTAATGTCTAGTTAATTTATAGTTAAATGCTTTTAAAAAATCTAATAAACAAATGCAATTGTTAAATTTGTAAGTAGAGACATACTATATTTTTTAATTTCCATTAGAACTAGCATAATCGATTATTTCATATATAACTTAATGTATTTCTCTTGACAGAGCAGTGAAAAATATATTTACCAAAAATACGGCATGTCAGATCAAATCGAAAATAAAACACAAGGTAGTTTATAGAAAAATAATTATTTTTACAGTCTGTCAAGAAATGTGTTAGTAGCTGATAAATAATGATAAATAATGTATGTTGAGTGCAAGAACCTTCATGCTAAAAATTTTGAAATTACAGTTATTATTGGCCTTAATTTTTTAATGCTTTTGCGTTAGATTTCTCCTCATATTCTGAAGGATCAGTCTACATATGCTGGATAAATACAAAGAATATGTCAAGAAAACTATGATCAACATTTCTGTGAAGAGGATGGTTCAAAAATTATATTAAAAAATCAATTAAATTAATTCAATAAATTAAAGGAAAGAAAAATCAGCGATTCTAAGATTCTTTTAATACTTTATTCATATTTTCCTTGAATGAGTCGATGATTGCGAGTTAAAATGTTACTTATAACCAATGATTAAAATGTCCCATCTTAACTAATTTTCCAACAATCCGTTTCGTATTACTCAATAAAGTTAATTGATTTATTTTTCAAATAAAAAATATATTTGTTTGTAAAACAGAATATAATTAGCAAAGCTGTTGTCATCCAAAATCGAAAAAGTCACCAATCAGTCGTAATAAAATTTATACACCTTTAATATTGGTGTGTGTGTGGTGTAACAATATATTATGTATATCAAACGAATGAAAATATTTGTATGTTTTTAGAAGCTGAACATATATTTAAGTTGCCGTTGGTTTTGTACCATTTAAAAATGCATGGAGCATTTTTAAACATGTATGTGTTATCCGTTATGTTCTTTAACGATAAAGTTTTCGTGCATAAAGACCCACATGCATCACAGGGAACAGTGAAAGTTTTATATGAACAACGGTTTCAGCTAGTGGAGTGAAATTGGTCACGTATGCGCAGTTACCTAGAGGAAACTTCTTTACAGATTCAGTTTTCTGTCGATGAATATTTTGTTTTCACCAAAATGTACGGATATTCAACTGAAGAGAGTATTTTTTTAATCAAAACGTTTTATCTTTATGACCAGAGACCTATCGAAACACCCAGGACGTAGTCTAGTGCCTTTTTAAACCGGTCAAAGCTATCTTAAAGCATGCTAAGAGCATAAAATGCCAAGCTTGACGAAAAGTTTCAGTGGCTGATAACAAAGTGTGCATGAAAACGAAACAAAAGACAACAAAGAAGCCCGAAAACATCACCGCTCCAAAACAGTAATGGAGGAAGAATAGTCAACATCAATTTGACACGTGACTCAACAACTTGACGTCAGTACAACCACAGCATGGAGAATAGTTCACAGAGGTCTGAAGACTTTCTCTTAGAAAATTCAGTTGGAACAGCTTCTCTGGCCAGATGCTATTGAAAAAGACTGAAGTTCGCCAATATCACGTGCAAAATAGTAGACACTAGCTACTGGTTTCAACTGTAGCGAGAAAGTTTTTCAGATGTGACACACTTCTGGTTGGATGGCTATGTAAATCGTCAAAATTATCGACTTTGGGGCAGCGAAAACACATACTTTTTCGTTGTTAAGCCTCATTATCCGCAGAAGGTCACTGTTAGTGTGGCTTGTGTGCTGCTGGCATTAATATTTTTTTGTCCAGATAATAAATTCTGAAAGCTATTTCGACTTTTTGAAGACGAGGTTATTTCCTGATGCCTACAACGAACACTGGATTGAAGATATATGTCCTATAGCCGTAACTTATCATCGCTAGACTTCTTTTTATGAGGCTTTGTTAAAGATCAAGACTACAGAAATCGACCAAAAAAAAATAGAAGTGCTGAATACAGAGATAACATGTATGATAATTTCAATTCCAACGGTCCAACTGAAAATTGTTGTCGCGAATTTCGAGCAGAGAATATGTTTCTTTATCTCCTGAGACGTTTGACGTTTGAGAACCAATGTCAACGTTTGAGAACCTCATCGATTTATTTCCTTTATTCTCGTGTGTAAATCCTGAAATTTGAAATAAAAAAGTTTTTCCGTTCAAAAGTTACTGAATGTTTTCTTTTTCTATACCCTATGGAGCAGCGTGTATATTTATATATTATTTTAGAACATGCTATATGTGCTTCAGAAATGTTTTTTAATATCAGTCATATATTCAATAGAGATTTTAAATAAAAAGTGAAAATACTTAATCTGAACATTTAAACAGATGCAAGAAAAACATTTTGCTCAACAGTGCTTAGATGTAAACGGGACATTTATCCTGTTTTATAATTTATGGGTACGCGAATATAAACTTGCTTTTTTACCCTGTCATATTGTCACAGGAGGATTTTTTTTTTTTTTAGTTTTGTGGTTCAACCTCTAAATACGATGTTATAGAACTTTCATGTATGATTTTTAAACCCAATAAATAATACTTGAATGTATTTAAGTTACAAGCAATGAGCAAATATTCAGGTTAGACATTTAAGTAACTAATAGGCAAAAATTTCGTTACAATATACTATGTTTGCATCGAACTGTGTTCATATTTCGTTTTACATTTTAACTACATTAAAAATTATTTCCAATCACAGCATGCACGAGGTACACTTTTCCTGGATAAAATACATTACTTACTATGCTTTAAAATATGCATGCATTTATCACATTATGTAAATGTTAACTTTCCTGAAATTAATTAATAAATTCTTTGCCCAAACTTCATGTTAGAAATGTTTTAGGGTCATGTTGAATCTGAGTTTTGAAAAGTAATATTAATCTACTCCATTAAAATTTAAATAATGAAGTAAAACATTGTAAACTTTCTTTGTACACATAGAAAAAATTATCTGTACACTTTATTTTTACACCAGACAATATTTATAAGATAAGACTCTGGAAAAGTGTGTAATGAAGCACCAAGATTATTAATCTTTGAAGTATACATTTTCGTTGAAAGACGATATCTGAAAAAAAAAAAGATGCATTAATCAAAAAAGAAATTTTTTAAATATATGTATATACTAACTAACTATTACATTATTAACGAAAAATATTTGTCTAATCACAGTATGCAAGAAATTAATTTAATGAAGATAAATTAACGTAAAAAAATCAATAATGTATTAAAATAAAAAGATTAACTTTATAATAAATGATAATAATTATTATTCATAATTTTTAATTGCTTATTTATATGTTATCGATCCTCTTCTGAAATAAAAGTAAAAAAAAAAATGAAATATATTTCTTTATTATATGTATACGTCTATATATTTCAATTTATTAACACTATATACAGGCCCCTTGACATTTATAAAACTATGGTTAAGAAATTCTTTACTCTCCACAGCCAGTTTTAACAGTTGTATTTGGTTATTATAATGACAGATATTTCGTGAATAAAATAAATGAAAATTAGTATTAAAAATGTATTAGTGTAAACTCCAAATTTCTGAATTAAAGAACCACCAGATTTGGCAATACTGTGTGTGCGCGTCCTGTGTAAAGCTAAGTAAAACTTACTAAATTCATCATGAAAATGAATTTATAGTTTAGCTGAAAAATAGAGAATACAGAATTGATATAAAAAACAGTGAAACCTCCGAGTGAGACCACCTCCTTGAACGACCATTTTTTCATGGAACGAAATTTATTCCCACACTGTAAAAAAAAAACACTGTATATTTGCCAGCACAAACTCGATCACAGTTGCATGTACTGTATCTTCTATGGTTTCCTGACTATTTAAACATGAAAAATACAGTAGCTGTGTAAAATTAACAGTACAATGCACTGGTAATTTCGACGCATTTGGACTACAGCACAAACTACTGGCGTCCAAATTGCCAGTACATTGTGCTGTTAATTTTACGCAACTACTGCATTTTCCATGTTTAAATAGTCAGGAAACCAAAGAAAGATACAGTACATTCAACTGTGATCGAGTTTGTTCGCGAGATGAACAGTACTTTGTACTGTAAAAATGTCGTTTTTTTTTACAGTGCATAGTCTTAATGCTAATTTTACCTCTATTCAGAGACCATTCCCAGAAGAGCTCCCTCCATGAGCAACCAGTATTTTGTTGAAAAAGAAAGAAATTACTTTCTGTCCTGGTCGTTTGAAGAAGGTTTCTTAGAAAAATAATAGTCTCCAAAGCTCGGACACCGACTGGCGTACAAAGAAAGGGGGGGGGGGGCATTTCTATCATTGGCTGATAGGAAAAAATTTTTGCAATTACGTATTAAACTTCAAAAGTGTTTGGAAAAAAATAGATAAAAGATAATCTTGTAAAATCAAAACAAACGTTAATATGTACCGGCATTTTTTTAAACCGTTGTAGTAATTAACTTGTGTAAATAAATTTATATTCTGTTTTGGTACCAAAATTTTTATATTTTTTCCTAATGTGAAACATAAATTTTCGCAACAATACTCATTAGCTTATTTTCAACAATCAAAAACTAGATTTAAATGTGGCCTCCATTCAAAGACCACCTCTCGAAGAGACCATTTTTTATTGGAAAGGAACTTGGTCGCTTTAGGGAAGTTTTACTGTATTTAGGCAAATAGAATGGTTTATTATACGTAGTTATATAGACGGATATCAGAGTCCACGTGAATATAACATATCATTATTAATATACGATTAAGAATATTGAAAATTTAAGTTTTATACAGAAGTTAAACGTCACTTCCCATCGTTACTTTCAAAATTTTCTGTGTATATTAAATATTATAATTAAACATTTCTGTCATTTAAAAAATATCGGTCGTTCCAGCGTGTGCTAGCTGGGTTACAGATATCAGATATACTGTCCAGTGTACAAATACATAGCGTAGTTGAAAATCATTTTTAATTAAAATTAATAGGTTTTTTCACATTCGGCATATTTTCTCAAACCAACCATCAACTACATCAGAAACCATTTTTCGCACTTTTTATTAATCGCACGTCAGCACTGAATCATGAAAGATTTCAATAATTATAAAAACCTTTGTGATTTGTTGTCGTGTTTAAGCGCACAGTTCGATCACATACCTGTTAAATCTTTTATATATATATTTGTGAAGATTTCATTTCAGTTGACAATTAGTTACACAATATTAAATCGAAACAAACAAATCTTAGATTATTTACATTGTTTTAAGTGCAAACTGTTTATTTTCTATCACTGGTTACACGTTCATTCTTGAGATATATATTTTAACTAGTTGGATATGCCAATCCCAAAACTTTCTTCTATCTTATACATCTTAATATTTCAAAAACTAGTTACACATGTTAATATTTCAATATTATTAGTTCATTACACTATACCAACTTTGATTTTCATCTTAAATTTCTGCTTCAGTCAATTAAATGAACTAAAAACGAGTTAATCTATATCATGATATTTGTTAAAATTAATAGATTTTCCTTATTCTGTTGTTATCAGATGTTTGTGAATAGCCGGCTTAGCAGGAAGCGAGTTCCCGCCTTTGCACTAGCCGCCGATGGACAATAGAATTACGAAAAATCAAGAAAAGTATACAAAAATCGCCATTACAGAGCCCCATTACCGCGCGATATTTCCAAATTCAAGGAGGACCTGTTGGCCAAAGCCAAAAACATGCACAAAAAATTTGGTTCAATTGTATGCATATTTTATACAATTTTCGAATGTACAATAAAGAAAATGGTACAGACATCGTAATTATAGTGCACCCTTCCAGCGGAATTTTTCCAAATTCAGGGAAGACCTTCATGCCATGAACAAAAAGAAACACAAAAAATTTGGCTCAATTCTCTGCATAACTTCATACACTTTTCGATGGTATAATATTCAAAATGGCACGAAAATCTCTATAACAGCGTCCCCTACCCGCAAATTTTTTCCAAATTAAGGAAGGACCTGCTTGCCATAGCCAAGAACTTGAAATAAAAATTTGGGTCAATTCTATGCAAAACTTCACTTTTCGATGGTACAATATGCAAAATCGCTATTACAGCGCCCCCTAGTGGCAAATTTTTTCCAAATTCAGGGAGGTGCTGCTTGTCATAGCCATAAACTTAAAATAAAAATTTGGTTCAATTCTACGCATAACTTCATACACTTTTGGATGGTACAATATTCAAAATCTCTGTTACAGCGCCCCCTACCGGCGAATGTTTTCTAAATTCAGGGAGGATCTGCCTGCAAAGGCCAATAACTTAAAATATATATTTGGTTCAATTCTATGCATAACTTCATACACTTTTGGATAGTACAATATTCAAAATCGCACAAAAATTGCTGTTAAAGCGCCCTCTACCGGCGAATTTTTTCCAAATTCAGGGAGGACCTACTTGCCATATCCAAAAACTTAAAATAAAAATTTGGTTCAATTCTATGCATAACTTCATATACTTTTGGATGGTACAATATTCAAAATCGCACAAAAATCTCTGTGACAGCGCCCCCTACCGGCGAATTTTTTCCAAATTCAGGGAAGACCTACCTGCCATAGCCAAAAACTTAAAATAAAAATTTGGTTCAATTCTATGCATAACTTCATACACTTTTGGATGGTACAATATTCAAAATCTCTGTTACAGCGCCCCCTACCGGCGAATGTTTACCAAATTCAGGGAGGATCTGCCTGCAAAGGCCAAAAACTTAAAATATAAATTTGGTTCAATTCTGTGCATAACTTCATACACTTTTGGATAGTACAATATTCAAAATCGCACAAAAATTGCTGTTAAAGCGCCCACTACCGGCGAATTTTTTCCAAATTCAGGGAGGACCTACTTGCCATATCCAAAAACTTAAAATAAAAATTTGGTTCAATTCTATGCATAACTTCATACACTTTTGGATGGTACAATATTCAAAATCGCACAAAAATCGCTGTGACAGCGCCCCTACCGGCGAATTTTTTCCAAATTCAGGGAGGACCTACTTGCCATATCCAAAAACTTAAAATAAAAATTTGGTTCAATTCTATGCATAACTTCATATACTTTTGGATGGTACAATATTCAAAATCGCACAGAAATCGCTGTTACAGCGCCCCCTAGCGGCGATTTTTTTCCAAATTCAGGGAGGACTTACCTGCCATATCCAAAAATGTAAAATAAAAATTTGGTTCAATTCTATGCATAACTTCATATACTTTTGGATGGTACAATATTCAAAATCGCCCCAAAATCGCTGTTACAGCGCCCCCTACCGGCGAAATTTTTCCAAATTCAGGGAGGACCTACCTGTCATATCCAAAAACTTAAAATAAAAATTTGGTTCAATTCTATGCATAACTTCATATACTTTTGGATGGTACAATATTCAAAATCGCACAAAAATCGCTATATCAGCGCCCCCTACCGGCGAATTTTTTCCAAATTCAGGGAGGATCTGCTTGCCATAGCCAAAAACTTAACATAAAAATTTGGTTCAATTCTATGTATAACTTCATACACTTTTTGATGGTACTATGGCGACAGACACACGGACAGACGGACACACGGACACACGGTCAGACAGACATTTTCTATAAACATGTTTTTTGGGATCTCTGACCCCTAAAACATGTAAATCTGTCGAAAACCGGAAGTCGAAAAAAATTTTGATTACAATACTTTCTTCTATTGGAGATAGAAGAAAGTAAAAATCTATGTTTGAAAATAATTTAAAACCAATAAAAGGATCTGTAAATTGAAATAAAGCTTTAAAGAAATTGCATTTGTAAGTGCATTTATTTTCCATTAACGCTGTAAAGATGGATATTGCGCCATGTTTAAAAGTTTTAAAAGAATGCGATAAAATGAAATTAACCGATCAGCTCGTTCTCACTATCAACTTGACGTCAGCGTTACTCTAGGACACATTTTTTCTTGATAATATAGATATTAAACATACATGTATCACTAATAGTCTGGAGTATGATAAAATATATTGATATTTTAACATATGATAAATTTCCGTTGCCAAACGTTTTTAAATGTATGATCTTATTGACATACCATCATACAATTTAGTACATTTACTCAATTTTTCTGAATGAACAATATATATATATGTATATTTATATGTAATAATAATAATAATAAATCCATTTTGCATTTGTTAATTTATACCAAATTCTTATAATATCTACCTTTTTTTACCTCTCTTTTAATAATATCTTAAATATCAATTATATTTTAGTCACATGTCTTTAATTCAGCGCATTCTTTTATTTCTTATTCTAAAAAACTTAATGTGTTAAAAGCAACACTTCCTGTAAACCCCTAATCTTCTTATTCCTTCATATTTTGAGATACTAAATTCTTATTTCTTTCGAATGTTTATTAATACCATTTTTATCTTTTATTAAAATTATGATTCGATACCCCGTTTTTCATTGCGCGTATTTGCCATTCTAATTCTTTTTCCATTTTAAAACTTCCTTCATAAGTAATGAATTCTGTCACTGCGTCAAGTTTTGCCCACCCAGCGCATCCCTTTTTAGCTAATCACTAAGCGCGCGCATGACTAGTGTCCCCCTAATTTACGCTTGGTTGCCTCTGGCGTAGAGCAAATCAGTGTAATTTTCCGCGTTCTTTTGATGTTGATACAGTTTGCACTCGCTTGTGAGAGAGGATTTGTACGTTTTTTCGTTTGTTAAAAAACACCTGTCTCTTGGCGGAGAAGAATTTTAAATAGTGTAGTTTCTAATGCAATTTAACCTATTTGATCTTTGAAATGAAGTGGTACAGTCAGATACGAGAGCCATTTGTATTACTAGTTGAATTGTGATGAGATGGGATTACAATAAATGCATTAAAGACGCCTCTATTTTTTGATTGAATGAGAAAGTTTGTCTAATGTTTTTAAATCCTGTCTTCCACTGTCGCCACCTACGACTGCAATATGGCTATTCTGCGGAATAATGGATGGTTGACAATGATACGGCGTGTTTTCGCCATCATATTTTACGTTGATATCTAGAAGTATCACATATCTATATACAATATATAAAGAAAAAGATCACGAAATGACAAACTAAAGCTCTCTAAGTTAAATTGATTTTGCGATATAGATATTAGAAAGTTTTTA
Source organism: Maratus speciosus (assembly GCA_963932465.1). Taxonomy (NCBI): domain Eukaryota; kingdom Metazoa; phylum Arthropoda; class Arachnida; order Araneae; family Salticidae; genus Maratus; species Maratus speciosus. Next base: position 413,938,002 of record OZ010790.1, on the reverse strand, counting down.
GACATAATAGATTTTTCACAATTTTCAGATTTGTGAAATTCACATTCTCAAAATCTTAGAAAATAAATTTGATATTTTTTCTATAACAGCTACGAAAAGTAAAGAAAATATAACTTTACAAATTAATTTAACACACAGGTATAATTTATAATGATTTTTTTCCATTTTTATTCCGGGATGAGTTTGTAAACTTCCGCCATTTTCTAGAATGCATCCTTTGTTTTACTAAAATACAATGTTGTTGGTAGTCTCAGTGGCCGCGTGGTTAAGGCACCACGCCGCTAATCGCCTGAGAGCTTAGGAGTTCTGTGGGTTCGACTCCCACTGACTCCGCTGCACACTCTTTGTGGAACTCCCGGCTGTAATCCTCTGCGTGTTGTAAATTTCCTTGTCGTATCTCGTCCTTGTATGTTGACGAAATTGTACATTTAGTTTGTGTAATTATTTCTGTGTATAAAATAAAGGATCATTCGAGGCGACAGCCATTGTAGCTATAGACCCCAAAACAATTTCCACTTCGGTGGTCTTCAAATGCTCAAATGTACATTGTTGTTGTTTTTTCAGCGATAATCAAAGATGTAAAATTAATATATGAATAAAAATTATTTCCAGAAATCGTATAATGGATTAGTCTCCAATCTGAAAATGATGATATTTTTAAATATAATTTAACTGCTACTTAAAACCACAAAAATTTCACTATTTTTACTTCAGATGCAGTTAGAGCATAGTATTGTGTGCAATTTAAAAACAAAGAGAAATTCATATCGCATTCGCCTTTGGTTGATAATGCATTTCTTTTTAATTCATTATTTTTTATAAAAATTCTTGATTTAAATAAAAAATTAGACTCATTTAAAATATTTTAAACGGAGCGGTTTTTTCATTTTTATTTAAACATATTTCCTTCATCATGCATAAATTATGTGAAGTTGATTTATGCATGATCAAAATATGACTTTATTTGTGACTCACTACCTTTGAAAATCGAACAGTCATGAATGCCAAACATGATAATTTTCAAAATCGTTGATTTTTTTCCCCTGAAAAACTACTTCAACTAGAAGTAAACAAATTTACTGGGGATTATATTTTAACAGAGAGAACAAACTTACACAGGTTCGTTAAAATCTGCAGTGTTGCGTTAAATTTTTTAAAATATGATTTAAGGTGCGCTTATCGTGTCTTATACTTAGTACTTTAAGTACGTTCTATTAATAATATGTCTAGATATTTCATTTTGAAAAAAAAAAGAAAAAAAAACTAGAATTCACATTTAAAAGCATGAATATTTAAGTTCTTCAAATCATTCTAAATTTGCATATATTATATTACCACAAAATAAAAGTCCTTTTGAATTCGCAAACAGAGATAATTCCTGAATGAGAAAATTGGCAGCGAAAGGAAAAATAAAATTCCGAAATCATACGCTAATTCTAATTTTTGTAAAACAGAAAAATAATTTTTTAATGTAATTCATTCATTCATAAAATAGTTTGATAAAAAAATGACGGTGTTACAAAAATTACTTTTAAAAATCATCATATTCGCCATATTGGAAAATAAAACTCAATAATTCATCTGCATTTAGTTTGTTAAATAAACTATTTCTCAGTGATAGGTTTATATAAAATATTCATTATCTTACATTTAATACTTTTGTGTACATAGTTTATATTTTTAACTTAAAAGGGCTCTGTATCCTTTGAGATTTTTTTTAGTATTTTGTAATATATTTTTTTACACAATAAATATTCTTCAGAAGAAAAATGATTTTACAAAAAGAAAATACAATTATTATGGTGAAATTGTAAAAAAAAAAAAGTATTTTAAAAATGCTGAATATTTTAAAACTCGACTTTTCTTACAAATTTAACCTCTTCACAAATATTTCTTTCATATTTTTTATATATTTTTTCTATAATTATAATGATTAGATTTCCGAAATTTAATTAGTTTTATAAAATAATCTATATATCTAAAAATACAGTAAAGATGACTATTTAATTAAACATTTTTATTTATTTTTTAAACTATATATATTAGTGAGAATATTACCCATAGCTTTTTTAATTCGCAATAAGCCCTCCATTAATAAAACTGAGTAACTTCTTAAAAGATATGTTTAGGTTTTAGTATGTTTATGTTAGTCATTGAAAAAATACAAACAGATAAAAATGAATTCCTTATAATTCAGCTGTTTTTAGAGAGCAACTAAAAATCAGCCCACTCTGTCGCCGATATGTTTCTGAATTTTCGCTATATTTGAAGGGATGTTTTATATGGGTTTCCGCATAGAGTTATGACATGACTATTAAATCATGACTATTACCGCATGATTATTAAATCGTGCTATTAAATCATCACCGCATGACTATTAAATCATGAAAAAAAAATCTTGTTATAGAACGTCCATTCGAAGATAAATAATAATTTATACAACAGCTCATTGTCCATAAAATATTTAATATATTTACATAATTCTTATTATAATAATTATTAAATCTTATTATAATAATTTATACGGTATAATTATATATTCAGATAATTCTCTTACACAGGAAGCCTTCATCTCTGAGATTTTAGCCATTTAACCATAATATTTTTCTTGAAGACGGCTGAAAAAATAGCTCGAAACGTAGAATTTATCTTTTAGATTATTAATGTTCGTGTTTTTGGTACCATTAAGTAAGGTTGCCTGACTTTATTTATTATATTTTATGGTGCAATTGTCCAGTATATGTAATATTTATATTCCATTTGTACTATAATGTTTCTAATTCATTTTGCCGAATTTTCTGAAACTGGCGTTAAATTTCGTTTAAAAGGATGCATGATACAAGCAAAATACATGGAAGAATTTTTTGAACTTTTTAAAGGAATCACTATATCTCCATGAATATAAGTGCTATTTTTACACAAATAAATACACATATTTTACAATATCCACATATAGGTATGCTATAGCGTATGCTATAGCTATCTCGATTATTCCGGAGAAACCTACACTGGAATTGTTATTCGAATTGAAATGTATTATCTGGCCTTCCACTCAATAACTGCAACTACCTTCTAATATCCAGACTGATTATTCATCTACTATGACATCGAAGTTAATCCACACTTTCGAATCACCAAATAACGTAAAATCGTTATATTAGCCGGTAGGATTCGACAACCTGTACGCCACTCTAAGCATTTTGCCGGTCAAAGATTTAGCAGCTTGAACGCTTTTCCGAGCACCTAGCCAGCATGATTTCGAAAGAACGAGAAAGTCAAAAAAAAAAAAAAGTCCCAACCATCTAACGACGGTCACCAGGAAGACGCAAGTTACAGATAAAACCTCTAACATCAATATAAAAAAGAACAACAAATATAAGATGTTGTTACTTATCCAATAAAGACAAAATTCAGCATTACGTACGTCATTTTAAAAAATGATCTCTGTTTTGTGATGAAAAAATTTTATGTTTATTCTTTGCAATTGCAAAACTTATTTTATTTTATTTTATTTTATTTTTTCGAAATAAGTTGTGTTTATTTTTTCTGGCAAAGTATATGGACATTAAAGTGACAGGTGTTTTATTACGTGGGAACAAAAAAGAAAAATGACTGAAACTAGTATTGTATCTTTTGACCCCGATTTGGGAATGAATATTCAACAATGGTTAACATACTTTGATAATTCTAGCATTAAACAAAATGATACTTGGAATTTTGAAAATATTTCAAAATATTTAAAGGGAGAGGCCTTGAAAATTTATGTCAATGATTGCCAAAATTGTGATAGTTATGCTGAAATTTCAGAGATTTTAGTAGAAAAATTTATCAAAATTGAAGTACCTAGATTTTCTGATTTTTCTTCACTTAAATTAAACGATCTCAAAAATTTGGAATATTACTTCCATAAAAAAGTAGAGATTGGTAGGAAACTAAAGTTATGTGAGACAATTACTGTGCAGGGCCTTACTGATGGCTTAGCACCACAGTATCAGAATGTTTTGATTGTAAATTCCCCAAATAATGCCACAGATTGGTATAAATTAGTCAGACAACTTGTAGTCACTTCTACCTCTAATCCAAATACTACAAGAAATAACTTTTCAAATGATAGATCTTTTCAGCAGAATGCTAGATCTTTTCAACCCAATGGCAGAACTTTTCAGCAACATACTCGACCTAGTCAACCACGATATGATGCTCCCAGAAATTGGGTTCGTACACCAAATTCCAACTCCCCTAATACTAACTTTAATTTTAATACACATGGTTCTAGATTTTCGAATCATAGAATGTAGAGCAATCATTTTCAAAGAAATTATCCATCTTGACCTTGTAGAATTTGTTTGAATCAAGGAATACTTAATGAATTTCACTGGGAGAATAGTTGTGTTTTTAACGTTAACCCTTTACAATCTGAAACTACTTCCACCCCCCCCCCACCACCACAAAATACTGATAATGTTTGACAGTTGATTGTGTCTGGTTATACGAGAAAACATCAATTACCTTGTGTTGTGGATACTGGTTCTACAATTTCAAATTTGCCACTTCATTTTGTACATTTATTGAATGCTAAACTTAAGAATATTTTTCCTATTAATGTTGGTCAAGCCAAAGGCTTTATCCAAATTAAAAAAGCTTGTGGTTTATTTATTAGAATTGGTAATATTGAACAATGTGTTAATTTTCTTGTGTGTGATACTGATTTAGAGTATGTAATTTTAGGATTACCAGACTGTGCAAAATTTGATTTGAAAATTAATTGTACTCGTTGTAGTGTCACTCAGGGAGATACTGTTTTAAATTCATGTATAACCAGAAGCAAAATAAGATCTCTTCATTTCAATGTTAGGAATGAATGTCATATGCAACCCGATTATGGAAATACCATGGCTCCTCAATCCTTCGCGCGATCTAATGATAATACTAAATTAATTGGGGAAATAAATGCTATAGATAATGATAACTTAAGGGAAATGTTAAGGGATTACTTGGATATTTTTTCTAGAAACAAGTATGATGTAGGGAAGATAAATATTTAGCCACAGCGAATTTTTTTAAACTCTGACCTACCAGTATCTATGAGACCTTATCGTACATCGATAGTTGATGGAAAGGAGATTTCAACCCAAATTCAATCTTTGTTAAATGCTGGCCTAATAAAAGAAAGTACTAGTCCTTATTCTTCCCCTGTCACTTTAGTAATGAAGAGCGATGAAGGCAAAAAGACAATATTATGTGTAGATTACCGAACACTGAACTCTATAAGGAAAAACGATGCAGAACCCCTTCCCCGTATTGATGATATTTTAGATAAATTGTGTAATGCCCAGTATATTTCCACATTGGATTTAGCCTATGGCTACTGGCATATTCCCATTCACCCTTCAGATACAGAAAAACTCACTTTTACTACCAATTCTGGTTTATTCGAGTGAATGTTCTCCCCTTTGGTGTAAAAGTTGGGCCTCTATATTCAATAGAACTCTTAGAAGAATCCTTACAGAATATAAAATTGATTTCGCATGCTATTATTATGATGATATAATTATTTTTTCTTCCTCCCTAACTGAACATATCCAACATCTAAACAAAATTTTTGATTTGTGTAGGCTTGAGAATATAAACAACCATAAAACTCTAATGAACTCTACAATTCCATATTTCAGTACGGACTAAAAATCACTAGAGGCCATATGATTTAGTGAATATACTGAATAAATAGGGTATGGTTTTGAAAATTGTGTCACTGTTGCTAACTAATGAACCGATATTAATATTGCTGTATTAATTTACAGAAAGCAAAACTGTTGCTAATTTTGAGTATTAACCAAATATTATTATAATTGTTTTTATTATTGGATATGTACTTATTACAGCAGTTTCCACTAAGACGCGAATATTTTTTTAACTTTTTAATTATAATCTTTTTTTCTTCATTTCATAATGAAAATAAAGCTTTGTGCAACGCGATTTGGTGACCAAGTTATGGTATCATTTTAAAGATGATTGTAAAACAAAGAAACAAAAATTGTAAAACGAGTATCTGCTTTCTCTCAATGAACTCGCAGGTCATCGGGACCTACTAGTTCATTAAATTTTTGATGGGAGGGATTTTGTTACATTATTAGATCTAATTCCGCGATTTCCTTATCTTATTCTAAATTACTACTCTATTTTCACTAAATCCTTATCCTTAATTAATCTCTATCGTTAACTATGTTTAATTCCCTTTAATTTAATGTCTCACTTGTCTTAATCGCTTAAATATTAAGCTTTTAGTATTGTTAAATTAAATGTTCCATTCCCGCGCTTTTTTCTTTCGAGAATATTCTTTTAGCTTCCATTTTTACTTTGCCGCGCATTTCGGATGTTATCCTTTTTCCCTCCAAATTCATCCGCTAGCTCTGTTCGCACACTTTATATGACGTGACATTCTTAATTATTCATTGTTGAGAGCGCGATGTACGTCATATTTGTATCCGTACCCGTGAGGAAGAAAAAGTTGATACTCGCTGAGTTTCAGCAGAATATGTCGTATTTCTACTTTGATAACTTCCCCTGGTCGCCGTCTAGTATTTTCGATTATCTATAATTGCTTACCCATGCTTAAATACTACGTAGCGATGAATTGATTTAAATTTGAATCGGTGGAAACTGCAACACCGAAAGTTCTTTCAATAAAAGCCTGAGTTTAAATTATGCATTGTCTCGATTATTCCGGAGAAACCTACACTGGATTGTTATTCGAAATGAAATGTATTTTCTGACCTTCCACTCGATAACTGCAACTACCTTCTAATATCCAGATTGATTATTCATCTACTATGACATCGAAGTTAATCCACCCTTTCGAATCACCATATAACGTAAAATCGTTATATATATATATATATATATACAGTGTGTCCACGTATAACCTGACCGACCTTTATTTTCGCAACCGTTGGTCCTAGATGTATACTTCCAATTACAAAAATGGATTAAATAAGGTAAAGAATTATTTTTAAAGCAATTTGGGTCAAGAAAAATATTTATTAAAAAATTACGAAATTTAAATTTTTATACGGTCCCCTGGTCCTATAAGTGTTATTTAGTAAAAATTTACTATGACACTAACAAGTAAGACTGAAAAAGTCTCATTCAACTAACATTAAAATTGACCGAGTTATGAAACTTTGAAATGCATGACTTATATCACTTTTTTGCATATCAAAACAGATGATTTCGACTATGCTTTCAGGGGTCGTATATAAAGTACTTAAACTTATTTCAAAGTATCTGCGGTTTGAAAGAAATCGTACAACTATTACGATTTAGTTAACTTTATTAGTCAAATTTCAGTTTAGTTCAAATAATTGTATTTTAACATATGTTGTATTTTATAAAGATTTGAGGCTATGACTTCTTTTAACAAAAATTATGTTATTCTCATAAGGTTTTATTTAACTTGCAACGATCGTCTTTCCAATTTAAAATTTGTGCTCGAACTTTAACTGACTCTTAAATGTCCGATCGATGTTAAAATTTTACATACTGACTTAAATCCGATTATAAAGTAATATTATTATGACTTTTGACGCTTATCATCTTATACATACTTATATTAGTGGATAACATAAAATAATTTGGATAGATTACCGTCAACAAATTTAAGAAATGGTTTTAGATTAGATAACATAAACCTGCGATGGTTGTGATTTTTAACTTTTATAATTACGTTTTATGTATTTTTTAACGTTAAATAAAACAATTACCGTCACTTTTAACCGTCATGTCAGGATTTTTCGCAAATCGTAAATTTAAAGGTTAAAAAAATAGCGAAAAATCTGAAACTAAATGTAGATGTAAGACTTTTTTATTCAGTTTAATTTTATTTAATTCAATAATTTATTCAATTTTGTGACTTATACTGGGTTTCTTACAGCTAAACAGCTCAGGGGTCCGATGTGGTTGGGAGGAGAGGCGGGATCAATTTTAACTTTGAGCTTTTTAAATTTGAAATTTGCGATTTGAGAAAAATCCTGACATGATTGTTTAAAATGAAGGTCATTTTCGGATTCAGCGCTAAAAAATACACGTGAATCAATTTTCAAAAGCTAAAAAACGTGGCATAATCTAAAATTTGAAAGACGGTGTAATCTAACAGCATTTTAAAATATTTATCTTTTTGTAAAGAATTAAGGTTGTTGTTTTTCATCCTTTTATTTAACAAAAATTCTATTATTTTTATCCTCTTATATGTTTAGTAGAAATTGTATATTTTGCAGTAATATGTCAGAATGATTAAAGATTTCAAAGTTATATTGCAATGCTAATTTTACTCTCACCCATTTCTTTAATATATCTGACGACAATTATATTTCTACTAAATTTGTGAATGACCCCTGATTTGAAGCAAAAAATATGCTCCAACTTTAAACAGCTATTACTCGATCAATTTTAATTGTAGAATAACGGGACTTTTTTGGCCTTACTTGTCAGTGTAACAGGAAAATTTTACTAAATATAACTTATAGGACAGGGGGACCGTCTAAAAATTTAAGTTCTGTAACTCTTCGCTAAATTGTTTTTTCGCTTCAAACTTTTTTTATCTTAATTCTGCACTTAATTTTGACCACTTTTGTAATTGGAAGTATGCATCTAGTACCAACGGTTGCGAAAATAAAGGTCGGTCAGGTTATACATGGACACACTGTATATATATATATATATATATATATATATATATGTTGCCCACCAAAAGTATTTTTGGTGCTTTTGTATTATCGTATTTGCCGCATGACATTAATCAATAGCGAAATATTTTCCTATTTATACCATACTTTTTGCTTCTAATTCTTTAAGTGCTTATGCACGAGCAGTTGGATTACATATCTGTTAAATTTACGATTTATTTATTTGTTTATGAATTTATTGTGAAGTTTGAATTTTGTTTAGCAATTTAAATATGGCATATTAAGCGGAAACAAACAAATGCTTAGTTACTAACAAAGTTTTTAGTATTAACACTTTAATTCTCCGCGATTCGGTTGCACGTAGATTTAAAAATATTTCTCTTTCAAAATTATTTTTTAAAAATGGAAAGAGTAGTAAGCTGATTTAGAATTTATAAAATGCAATTGGAAATTTTTTTTTCGTTATTCGACTGTGTAAAAATTGAAACAGTGCGATGTTTAGAATAGAAAAAATACAGTTAAATCAAAATTTATTGATCAAGATGTTGACGTCATCAATATGATGCCAACGTTATTTACGGACAAATTTTTGCTTTATAATATAGTTGAGATAAGAACTAAAATTATTTCTATCATCATAATAAAGATCTTATGAAGTTACCTGTAATATGCCAAATAATATCCGATTAAATATGTGAAACGATTATATTACTAGTACAAAAAATTCCTTTTAGTATCCCTTCATCCAGAAAAAATATTCTCCAGACAAAATTAATAACATTTAAGACAGAAAATTAAAAGTGTTCATAGAATGCAGATTCATACCTGAGGCTTTATTACTCATGAACCAGTCTGACATGTGCCTTTCTGATACTTCTGCTTCTAAAGGATCACTTTTCATTCGCATGACTTCGGATAATGTAGCTGTGCATCTCAGTCTCATTTCACCTTTTTGAAAGTGTCGATATTTTACTTCAAAACGAAGTCCCAGTATTGTTGATACCATACCATCGACATAGTGAATGGGATTATGAGGAATAAGGTAGTCTGGTTTTGCCTATGTAATACAAGTAGGACACAAAGTCAGTAAATAAAGAAATATTAGTACATAAGATAACAAGTTGGAAATTGTACACCAAAAGTGGCACATGAGGTGCTTTCGTACTATAACTAGTTTAGAAAATACTCAGATTTTGGTGCAATAGATGTTGCAATCTTATGCAACTCAAATACATGAATGCAAAATTTATTACGATTATGCATATATTAAATTCAATGATAAGGAAATAATAGGACTCCATCTGTAATCACTATGGCAACGTAGAATCTTACATATAATGGGATATCATTGATTTAATTACGTATGATAGTGTTTAATGGAATAAAGAAAACTTTTAGCAATATCTTTTTGTATTTTGATCCGATTTTCATAAGATCTGAAATGGCTCTACAAAATTCTACTAGGATTATATATATATTAAATTCTAAACTATTCGGTTAGGTAGTTTTTACGCTGTTATATGCGGACAGACAGACGGACGGACCAGACAACGACTTTATATAATTACGATAATACGCATTTATATAATTACGAACGCACCTAAAAACAATAAGCAGCTTTAAATTTAAAAAAAAATCTTTATATTCAAGGGATGTTTATAAATATTGAATGTAATCTCGTAATTACCTAATATTCTGTAAAATATTTCCTTATCTTCAGAAATCTTTAAAACAAAAAGCCATTAAAAACCTCAGAAACTGTAGGTTACGAAATTGTAGAAAGGCATTTCTAAAATTTGCTCCTAATATGGGGACTGACTCATTTTAGAAACATTACTGTCAACCTCTAAAATCAATTTAGAATTATATTTTAATCGGAATAGTTCTTTTCAAATGATTTCTGAAGATAATGGAAAGATTTCGAGAATAATAGATAACTTCGAGTTTACAATGGATGTACGGAATCTTTTTTTCTAGATCGTAAGTCTCTTTTTGATTAATTCTACTCTAAATTAATTCTGTAGTTAACGGAAAGAATCATAGGTAATTGTATTTTTTTAATGGACGACTATACACCCCTCCCCTCCAATCATCTAAAATTTCTACCAAGAAAGTCAAGATAGTAAATTTGATTCAACCATGTATGTATAATATTTAAGACATGCTAGTTGATAAAATGTAACATAAAAGTAATCTGTAGCATATTTATCAATTAAAAGGCTATACAATATACGTTAAAATAATAAAATACATATAAGGGTAATTTTTTTAACATGCTTTCATTAAAATTCACTAAAATTTAGAAAAAACAATAATTGTTTTAAATGCAATACCAAATTTGGTGATATTTCGCCAAGTATGCCAAAATTTGGCGCTATTGTGGTGAACTTGACATTAGTATTTTTCAAAAAGGTAGTTTTGTTTTCAAAAATCCATGTTTAATTCATGTGTTACCAGAAATACATATATATTTCAGAAATACATATATATTCCAAATGTCAACAGCAAGTGGGTGAAAAATGAGTAACAAGATTTGTCTGCCACATACAGAGAGAATTGTAAGTTAAACGTAAGCATGTAATATATCAAATAGATACAAATAGGACAAATAAAAGTAACCTCTATAATAATGTTACATTTAGATTTCTTTTTATGCGCATTTCCACATTTTCATCTTTATACGAAAAGTATATCGAAAACAAATTTATAAAAATTCACTATTAATAGTTAAAGACAAAGTGTACAATCACCTCTTTATCGTTGATGTACCAGTGCAGCTCTGCCGCTGGTTGAGATTTTGCCGACGTGCATTTGATATCCACTTTATCCCCGACATTGTACTTTCCTTTTCCACCTGTTATCGTTGGGGCATCCTTTTGTGAATCTGTAAAATATTTCTAATAAATATTCGAGGTGGACCAAACATAAATGAAAATTTATTTTTAATAGAAATTTTTTATACTTGTAACGATTAAAGAGCTGAGTGGAAGAACATGTTATGCTACATTTTCATATTTTTTTTTAAATCTTTTGGATCAAGGCGTTAGGAGTTATTTTATCACACGGTAAAGCTAAAATACTAAGATTCTATTTAATCTTGAAGATTGAAGACTTTATTCATTAATATTTCATATTTTAACATTTAATAACGTAAATAATATTAATGATTTTTAATATCTGAAAATTAAATACGAATAAATTTTACGAGAGCTTAGTATCACACCTCTTTATATTTTAAACATGTGGTATCAAACAAAAATAAATCGTTCAAATTTACAATAAAAACTTTCACTTCAAATTTAATTTTTGTTACTTAACATAGTCTCCCACTAAGCACTTCATTATGATAAGTTGTTTAATATCTATTTTTTTTGCATTGTTTTATTCTTTATGCATTTATTTATTTATTCGCTAGTATTATGGATAAACTTGTAAGAATGTAATAAGACTATAAAGGTGTAACTCGAAAATTTTCCGAATGACAAAAAAAAATGAAATTTGCCGCAGATTGAATGTAAAATTCGGAAACTACATTCTATAGATGTCTCAAATATAAAAATGGTAGAAGTTGTTTAAAAATGGCCATGAACAGGTGAAATATGGCGATCTAGCTAGGAATAGTTCACAAAAAGGGAAAATGCTGTACTGAAGCAAAAGCAGACAAAATTCTTACAAGTATTTTTTTCGATTTTCTTTGTTTTTGTACGACGATTTTCTTCATGAATGAAGTGCATATAATGAAGTATATTAATAAACACATATGTTAATGTTAATTTTTTAAAGAAAAATGAAGTTTGCACACCGGTCCTAATAACGTTCCATTCCAATACAAATGTCCATTGTTTCCGAGATAATGCAAAACCTCACACAACAAGTGAAACGAAACAAAAATTTGACTATACGTAACGATTTCGTCTTGCTTACTGGCCGAACTTGCTATCTTATAGCTAAAAATTATTTGGATTCGCTTAAAAAACCGTTAGAATGTATAATCAGATAGAGAAGTCAAAGTCTTTTGTGCAGTATGAGTCATAAACTTATCTTATACACTTATACACATGGTCATACCTTATTACATTCGAATAAGGAAAAAAAAATTACCTCGAAGAAAATGTGTAGAATGTTTAAGAAAATTATTTTAGACAATTACATTAGTATAATTTTGATAAATATTATTTCAAAAATTAGCTAATAAAAAAAGTTTCCTTTATATTATATGTATGTATAAAGTAATACATATTAGTAATATATATAGTACAGAATTTATTAGAGTTATCTTTAAATATATATCGATTTTTTAACGACAAAGTTCTAATTTAGTTTTGTTTACAGGAGAATCAAATTATGAAAGTATTTCTCAATTTACATACATACTTAAGAAGATTTAATTGAAACAGTATTACGAGGGCGTATCAATAAGTTTTTGCCCTCAGATAGAAATAATTGAGAAAAATTTATGAAATTACTACATTGTACTAGTCCTTTTCTATACAGTCACCGTGCACTGTAACACATTTCTGCAAACGGTATCTCAAAAAAAGGGGGGCTTAATGTATTCAATGAGACGCGATGGTAGTCCCAAAGGGGGAGAATTTTTCTAACTTTTGCCAACCTCCACATGTGACATATTGTTGGAAAAGCCTATGAGTGCTTATTAATGTTACGCACCCCCTGAGCCTCTTCCCCCAAATTTGCTCCCCCGACGGCATGAATGGTGTCCACAAAATTTAGAAGATTGGTCAAGGAGGGAAAATTGAAGGTAGGGGCTCGGGGGGGGGGCTGATGGAGAGTGTATAACATAAATAAGTGGTCACAGGCCTTTCGAACAATATGTCATATGTGGGGGTCGGTAAAAGAAAGAAAAATGTTCCCCTTTGGGTCTACCATTGCGCCTCCTGGAATACATTCTCCTAAATGATTTTGATATACCATTTGTAGAAATGTGTTATTGTGCACGGTGGCTATATAGATAAGGACTAATATAACGTAGCAAGTTCATAAATTTTACTCAATTATTTATCGGCGAGGGCTAAAACTTATTGATGCCCCCTTCTCCCGTATTAAAGTTCCCTTATTAGCGATATCAGTAATTTTTGCAATTTTTATTGTTTGGGGTTGCTGCACATAATTTATGTTTCTTGAATTTTGTATGCTGTATGTAATGCATATATCTTATGTTGCATAGATTATAAGATGTGGGTATGTACTGTAGATGAAAATAAAAATTACTTATACAAATGAAAATAAAGGTGGTCTGCAAATTACGAAGATACATTGGTTTCTTTAATTTCAAATGATATAAACGTTTTTCGGAATTGTGGGTAATTCGGAAGAGGTTATTGAAAAGTTTCGTTTGTGGTTGAATTTCAGTTTCATATATTAAAAATATTAGTCTTTTAGAGTGTATGTATGTAAATAAAAAATTAAAAACCAACTTTATCAATCTTAGCCATGAAAATAAAACCTGTCATTAAGGCAATATTTTTTACTTTCTTCTATCTTCTATAGAAGTAAGTATTGTAATCGAAATTTTTTCGACTTCCGGTTTTCGACGAATTTACACGTTTTAGGGATCAGAGATCCCCAAAAACATGTTTATAGAAAATGTCCGTCTGTCCGTCTGTCTGTCGACATTGTACCATCAAAAAGTGTAGGAAGTTATGCATAGAATTGAACCAAATTTTTATTGTAAGTTTTTGGCTATGGCAAGCAGATCCTCCCTGAATTTGGAAAAAAGTTGCCGGTAGGGGGCGCTGTAATAGCGATTTTTGTGAGATTTGGAAAATTGTACCATCGAAAGGTGTATAAAGTTATGCATAGAATTGAACCAAATTTTTATTTTAAGTTCTTGGCTATGGCAAGCAGGTCCTTCCTTAATTTGGAAAAAAAGTTGCCGTTAGGGGGCGCTGTAATAGCGATTTTGTGCCATTTTGAATATTGTACCATCGAAAAGTATATTAAGTTATGCATGGAACAGAACCAATTTTTTTGTGTTTGTTTTTGGTCATGGCACGAAGGTCCTCCCTGAATTTGGAAAAATTCCGCCGGAAGGGGGCACTATAATTGGATCTCTGTGCCATTTTCATTATTGTACCATTGAAAAGTGTATGAATTTATGCATAGAATTGAGCCAAATTTTTTGTGTACTTTTCTGGCTATAGCAAACAAGTCCTCCCTGAATCTGAAAAAAATCTGCCGGAAGGCGGGCGCTGTAATAGCAATGTTCGTGCCATTTTCTTTATTGTACAGTCGAAAAGTGTATAAAATTATGCATACAATTGAACCATATTTGTTGTGCATATTTTTGGCTTTGGCCAACAGGTCCACCTTGAATTTGGAAATATCGCATGGTAAAGGGGCTCTGTGACAGCGATTTTTGTATAATTTTCTTGATTTTTCGTAGTTCTATTGTCCATCGGCGGCTCGTGCAAAGGCGGACTCGCTTCCTGCTAAGCTGGCTATTCGCAAACATCTGATAACAACAGAATGAGGAAAAACTATTAATTTTAACAAATATCATGATATAGATTAACTCGTTTTTAGTTCGTTTAATTGATTGAAGCAGAAATTTAATATGAAAATCAAAGTTGGTACAGTATTGAACAATATTGAACAGTATTGTATAATATTGAAGTATTAACATGTGTAACTTGTTTTTGAAATATTAAGATGTTTAAGATAGAAGAAAGTTTTGGGATTGGCACATTCAACTAGTTTATTCTTTTAGTAGATTACACACAATTTAAATAAAAACAAATAAATAAATTGTATTGAGAAATTTATTGCAAATATTCAGGCAGATTATTGAAGATTAGAATACAAAGATTTACGAGCAAGATAAGATATTTCTAGACTGTTACTATTATTATTTACTGTTTACTATTAACTGGAGTTGTACTATTATTTTATTGCCTTGAAACTACATCCTTACTTACAGATAATATAAATGATGTACTATACATATTTAATATGTAGTAGATATACTTTTATTTTCATTTGTATAAGTATTCGCGATGAAAACAAAATTACTGTACAGTAAAAGAAATAACAAGAATTTTTGCTATTTCAATTATTTCATTTTCAAAATTAATTGATGGTCAAAATTTTATATTTTCATATATTCTTACAAAAATACTAAAAATGATGTTTTACTATCAATCAAAATTTACATCGTATTAAAATAAAAGCTTTCGATAAAAATAATAGGAAATAGAATAATCAAAAATTAAGAAAATAATATAAGGTAGAAACTGAAACAAGAAATATTGTTTTAAGACCAATTAATAATGTTTAAATATGAGAGTCGAACATTATTTATTATTTTGCATCAATAATGTTTATTGAAATAGATAAATAAAGGAGACTTTGGAACAGTAAATTTATATTTTACATTTTATCTTGTTATTTATAACTATATAGTCATTTTTATTGTAATTTAAAAACATTAAAATCCAATCTAAATAAGCAATTACTTATGTAAAAGGACAAACTTTTTTTTATCTAAAGTTAATAAAGTCTATTAAAATAAACAACTAAGCTTTAGAATTTGAAATTTCATGCATTATATTTAACTATTTATACTCACAAAATTATTTGAATTCTAAAGAAACCTTTAAAATCAATATAAATATTAAATACTTTTATAAAATATAAAGTTTCAAATTTAACATGATTAAATAAAATAAACTAAACTAACTAAAATAGAAAACTAAAATATAACTAAATAAAAGAGATAAATTACAAAGTGATTAAATATTTCATTCCATTTTAAATATTTGATATTTTAATTATTATGCAGTTGCTTACCATAATCTGAAAAAACAGATCTTAACGTTGATTTATTTGAAATTATAATTTCTTCACTTCTCAGTGTATGGGCTTGGGATATTATTGCTTCGCAGACGAGTTTCATGCGGCCATTTCTGAAGTGATTTGATGTTACTTTAAATGAAAGGAATAATTTTGAAGTAAGCAAACCTTCTGGAGATTCAATTATTTTGGGACCATATAAATAGTCTTTCCGGGCCTTAAATAAAAGATAAAAGCATTAATACACAAAATGACCCTATATATAGATATTTATTACATACTTATATAAGTGGCAATCTAAAAATTCCAAGAATTTTGTAAACTTAACAATTACAATAAACGATATAAATATTTTTGTTTTTAGTTTAAAAAGATTTACATAATAATAATTAAATTTATGACCCACAGGTAAAATAGAAAAACATATGTATATTGTGAGTTATGTCAGCAGATTAGTGCAAAATATCCATGCAGACATTTATCTGAGATTTTACTGTTACAAACGTTTGTGATAAAATATTTCTATGAAGACTGAAAAAAAATCCCCTTTTAAAAGAACTTCAATGGAGTTTAGCTTGTAACTGTTATCTGTAAACAGGTTACCTTTGGGTGACAAAGCTTTATTAATTAAACCGTTTTATAGAAATAGAGAATAGGTAACTTTAGTTATGCGTTCCTATCGTACAATATGAAGCATTAAAAGTGGAAAAAGACCGATGACCCTTAAAACACTAAAAGATACACTAAAAAGGTTTGAGGAAATGTTTCATTGGAAGATACAAGAGGATCAAACATCTGTTGCAGTTGTGGAGGAAGAGGTGGAAAAACCACGCAGATACAGGTGACTTTATTCACACATGGTGAAGGGATCGTAATTCTAAATCTTTCATCATTGTTCTTTTTTTTTCCCTTTGATGAAATAAATGGGGGTACATTTCAAACAGTTTCTCTGACGAGTTATAAGCCGTGCTTTAAAAGGGTAAAGTAATTCCAATTTGGCAAATGCGGGACACTGTGTCCATTCTATACAATTAACATAGGATGGAGTCCGTCCACAAATCTGTCGATGATTTTTAGGTCGACATTAGGTCTGAGAGTAGCTCTGTTCTGCATGAATATACTTCAAGATCTCGAATTCTTATAGCTTGTGAATTTGGTTAAGGAGCTACTTGATGTCAAACATCAAACATAGACTGGTGTACGTCATTGATAAAGTTTAAAGACGCTATACGCAATCATGTTTCAAGGATACCTTACAATGCTTTTCAATGGTGTGCAGAGAGTTACTCGTAATTTGAAGGATGATTTTGTAAGTAACCATGAGTGTAACATTGAAAAATGGTGATTTTGTGACATTCATTATTTCTCTTGAATGCATTAGCCAACATCACTTGTTCTCTTACATAACTGAAAAAAAATCAGCTGCAGTGGCTACTGTTAGTAAAAAAATATAACTATTATAAGAAAACATTGCATTATAAACAAAAGCACACATGTTTTTAAACAATTCTCGCAATATTGCATTTTTCTATTCTGTATAGTTTACTATTTATTAAGTTTTCAAAAGTCTCTGGACATCTGGATCACCCGGTATAAATAGAGGAAATTCGGGCATTATGGAATGGCCTGACAATATGGAATATTTCAATATCTGGCACATACAGTGTTGCAGTCAAGCATAAATATGCCATACGTCTTCCTAGTACTATCAGGAGATACTGTCTCAGTTCTGTTTGAATACATGTTGTTGAAGCGACACGGTAAAATAAAGTCTTATTCTCAATTTTGCAGGTAAATTTTATAAAAATTTTATTAATTATAAACTCTCATTATCAGTGATTTAACCAAGTTCAGTATAAAAATGATGTTTTCCTCTATGATAAGTTATTAAAGAATGAAATGTTTTTAAAGATGGTATATCGGATAATATAGAATATCAGTTAGACCACTGTTTGAAGACGAGTCAAAATATAAAAATAAA
Organism: Maratus speciosus; assembly: GCA_963932465.1. NCBI lineage: Eukaryota > Metazoa > Arthropoda > Arachnida > Araneae > Salticidae > Maratus > Maratus speciosus. The sequence continues at coordinate 413,919,531 of OZ010790.1, read as the reverse complement.
ATTGTGTTCCACAATATCCAATATTCCTCTCTTTCTCTGTATATATAATCTATATATATATATATATATATATATATATATATATTTCATCAATACTATTGAAACACACACGCACACACACACATATATATGTTGCATGTTTCTGTCGACTTTAGTGACATTCCGGCAACACTCTTATATCTCGAAGTAAATGTAGTATAGTAATAAAGACCAACCCTCCGTTATCATGAGAATATCGGAGTGCAGTCAGGGTGGCGAGTTGAAGACAGGCTCCATCAGCATAGAAAGAATTTCCCATGGCATAATTAATAGAGTCATCGTAACTTTAAACGTTGTTTATTTGACAAACACATATCGTAACATTTCCAGTGGCTTGTCCATCAACTGTCGAATAATCATTGATCCACTTCATAAAAACTTAAGATAATAAAAGTATTAGGATCTACACATTAAAGTCATTCACCCCAAGTGACGTGGAATTATTAAACAACCCGAAAAACGTAAATTCTCTTTGCTCCTTTGCAATAGTATAAATACTCAAAGAACCAGTCCCGGACGGATACATTAATACTGGAGAACCAACTCCAGCAGAGAGAGGGGGAGGAACGGGACAGGTGACAAACTACGATTCGATGGGAAGGGTGACGAACGCGTGACGTCGATAATGAACTCTTTATACTCGGCGTCAGTATTAAAACGCAATCAAATGCTGGCAGGAAGCTTGCAAGGAATTGTGAGAAAAAGAACATAATCGAACAAATGCTATTAAAAACATTCGAAACAAAAAGAATTTAGTTTTAGAATAAAATGAAAAAAGTAATTCAGTGCGTTTTATAAGATTAGAGGAATGGGTTAAGGTTTTTAGAATATTAAAAGAATACGCAGGTTTAAATGCAGGAAATAAAAGACAAAAGATATTAAGATATTATTAAAGATATGTAAAAAGGGAAAAATGTTAAAAATTTGGAATAGCTTTACTAAGATAAAAGGGCGAAAATTTTTATTATTGCATATATATAGTGCAAAATCCACACAACATCAAAACATGAATCATTTAAGCTCTCTAAAACTAACTGAGAATCAGAATATTCAATTAAAAATAGAGACCAGACTCAAAAAACAGATGAAACAAAAAATATTTAACAAACTCGAGAAGCAAAATATAAGTAAGGAAAACGTAACGCTTAAAATATCCGAAGGCAGGCTGCATGGCTAAAGAAATGCATGCTGGGTTATACCGGTATTACACATGTAACTTCCCTCAAACCTGTCGACACTAGACTGGAACCATGTGTGGCAAAAGTATTGCTTAGTGACAATTGATACATAATTAGTAAACTTCTAATTAATTGACACTTATATCGAAATGATAATACAGCTCTTTCCGGTAATTCCATTTTTTTTTCAAAGTTCGAAGTCAAATGCATTAAAAGACTCATGGGATAAACATATTCAATAGCGGTACCAAAGAGTTTAGCAATGTCCTTGACAATAACGTCAAAGCTGAAACTTAATCTCTGTATACGAGTTAAAGCATTGATATAAGAGTTTTTAACGATAGAAAAATGCGCAGCTGAACTGAAATGTAAAATTTTAATTGTATTAAAATCAAAATCATTTCTTTTATCATAAATACATGTGATCAGATTTTTGCCTTCAACTGCAATTGAAACATCCAGATAGTTAACTCTCTTTTTATTATCTGAAGCTTTTTTCAAGTTTAAACTGACTCTGGATAATAGTCAAATTTATGAATTGCAGCGGTATCCTTAATTTTAATTAACAAAATATCATTAATATATCTGAAAGTTACAAAATAGTTGCCTATAGTGGCGCCTTATATACATATACAAAGAGATTACAAGACAATTAAAATAACTTTACACTAAAATGCTTGAACTGACCACACTTGATTCACAATGATGGTAAAGATTTAATTATGTACAAAGTACATGAAAGGATCAATTTTATATAGTTAGACATTAAGTTGTCACAGTTAAAAAGAGCATTAAGCCAAATTTATGATGATAGTATTATACTGAATTATATATACTATACTGAAATATCACAACAACATATACTAAGCCCTTTTCTAAAGAATGCCGTTCTCTGCATGATATTATCTATTTTTCAACCAGCTCATATGTTGCACGTTCTTCTCACATACTTCTCGTAATATTTACTCATGTATAAGGCGCATTCTACTTCCAAAATTTTGCGTATTAAAAGAAGGGTTCGCATTATACACGGTATACTTCCTAAAATTATATGAAACCATACATGCGTTCATTAGGTTAATAAATCACCACTTCTCGGATGGATGTTTTTTTCATTCTTTCTCCTTCTTCTTTCCTACATAATAGTATAAAAGACATGCAAACATCTACTTTTATAGCTATGTTTCCGTATGCTTTAACATAATGTAAAACTTGCAATTCGAAGCGATGGTTTAACCATTTTCCGTATTGTAATCGTACAGTCATTTAAAACAGAATAAATGCAAGTACAGAACCTTGTGTTTTCGCTTTTAAAAATTTCTAATTATTCTACTAGTATTTTATATCCTGTGTCGACAAATATTTGAATATGGAGTTTTTTAACGCACTAAAAGTATATATTACTGAAAACTTAATCTAATGTTTTCCTAATGGTAGGATAAATATACAAGAGTAAATACCGAAACTCATGTTTGTTTGTTTTTTTTTTTTAGGTCAGACATTTAATAAATTTTACTCCAGTTTCCTCGTTTTTATGTCGTTAAAATGTTATAATAAAATAGTATAACTCACGGAATAATATACGTTAAAATAGTATAATATACCAATGCGCATTATACATACGTAAATATTGTACATATATACATAAATATAATGTTACAGTGCAAATTGTGTTAAGTCGTTACTCATCCCATATAAAAATATATTACAGTAGCGTCCGATTATCCTATACTCACGGAAGCAAGAGTTTGTCAGAAAATCGAAAATTCGAATAATCAAGAAGAATCACGTTAAACTATTATTAAATTATTTTAAATTATGTAAATAACTACCATAATAGAAAACAATAATAGATAGATGTTATTATAAAATAAATATTCTAAGTAAAAATAATGCAGTTTTAAAGAGAAAATTATGCGATTACGCAACTTTATCTTTTTGCCATAAATAAAAGTAAAACAATTGCGAAAAAAAAAAAAAACTATTGTGCAGTTTTCTTTTAGTTCTGTTGTAATTTGTTTGTCTCAACTTTTTGGATTCTTCGTAATAAAAGCACTTGTGTTGACACTGGTTTCTTCTCATTATTAAACCATGTTTGTATTCAAGAAAAATTATTATATGCAAGTATTTTGTTTTTTGAGAATTCTTTTCGATTTCTTAGAAATTTCGATGTGCTTTAAATGGTTATTGCAACAAATTTCTGCATTGTTTAATAAGATTTATGATATATTGAAATAATTTAAAATATTCTTATCATTTATTAACGTTCTAATCGTTATAAAAACTTAGCATACTTGATCATACATTAAAAAGCAATACATTTTTGTCCTGCTTTTTTAATACATCAAGTATGATGAAATTTCATTGAAGTCGGTTAACTATCAGTGTCCTTTAATACTTTATGTCCCGACGGTACTTTAAAGTACCATTAAAATAACTTGTTATAAAATTAATTTAATACATCGATTAATAGTAATACAGTTTAGAATGAGTTATAGATACATTACTTTATCTTGTTCCAAAAGCATTATTGGTTGCACAAAACAAAAATATTTTTAAAAGGATGATTTATTTTGCCTCTGTATATTTTCAGCTTTCTTGACATTGAAAAATTGGGAGGGGGAGTTTTAGTTTGTATATATTTTTATATTCCTATTGTAAGATTATTATATATGTATGTTTCCTACCTCTACAAAATACTAAAAAAATGTTTTAAATAAAAGATTTGAGTGGAATTATAAATATTGCAATCAATCCCTATAAATTCAAACTTAATTAATTAATTTTAGTTAGCAAAATCCTTCTAAAACGTATTCCATGATTATGTAAATCTCCTTATGTAGTGTCAAAATTTCACGAAAAATGCTTTAGAAGAGGAAATTTTCAAGAGTTTTTTAAGAATAGGAAAATCAGCAGTCTATTGATAAAAGAATATTTATTTTGAATAATTATTTTTATTTCAAACTATATATGTATATATATATATGAGACATTCTTTCTTACCTCTTTTTCATTGATCCACCATTTTAAAATGGCCGCCGGTCTGGAAGGAGCTGATAAGCAAGTAGCATTCACAGTTTCACCTGTTACATATTGCTGTTTCGTTCCACGTATTTTCGGAGGTGAATTTGGATTAACTAAAACAATTATGATTTCATTATTCTATTCATGATACACAGAAATTATCTTACAAGCAAAATTCTACTTTAAAATTTAAACGAGAATGTAAGTTATGCAGATTAATTTCTAACGGCATAGAAAATATTTTGTTATATGAATGCGTGTTCAAATTGCAGATTTAGAAATCATATTAACATATGAGTTTTACCAGTAGTTTATTTTTATCAAGATGTTATCTATTTTCAAAGTATAATACATAATTATTAATTGGATTATTAACCTGAAAAATTGTAAAATACCCAATAGTCGCAACCATTTTTCTTTGAATTCTAATCTGAAATTGAAATAAACTTCTGCTTATATATTATTATCAAAGAGTAATAAATAATTCATATTTTGACTAACTTCGTAGCTTTCCAATAAATTCTGAAAGCATTATTTATTACCAAATAATTTGATTATTCTTGGATTATAGTGAGAGTTTTAATAACACCTCCGATGTGTTTTAATATTTGTTACTTATATTAATAGATTAAATTTTGTTTTAATTTATACTTATAATTTCTTAAATAAATTGCCATATATATCAGTGTACAATGCGTGTTTCAAACAAACTTATCTGATCCAGTATTTTTACTTAATAAAAAGAACTCATTAATCTGATATTTTTATTTTACTTTATTTGTTTTTAAAAATAGCTCTACATAAGTATGTATGTTGTGAAGTATTACGCTTGAATATACGCTATTAAAAGTAATTTTAAAGTATTAATTTTCAACGTTATTATTTTTTATCTCTTATCTTGTTAATAATGTGTATAGTTGCACTTCGTTATGCCAAAAGTCAAAAGGAAACTGCGATAAACCTTAAAAATTACATTGAACGTTATGGCATTAAAATTTTTTATCTAGAATACAGTGCGCAGCAAAAGTTTAGACAATGATCGATTATGCTTCTGTACCTAGAAGTATGTAATCCATTGATGTAACTCAACTGTCATATATTACTGGGGACTTATCCTTTATTTACAAACAATATATTTTAAATTATACACTTTACGTAATATATAATGACAAGAAAAACAAAATTAACATTGTGGCAAAAACATAGACAATCTACCTATTTATAGAAAAATAACCATAAATTAAAATCGAACTGCACCAACATTGACTGCATTTAGTGCAAAAATGTGACTTTCCATCGAATAAACTAAATCCTGCATCACTTGAGGGCCTATTTCGTATCAAACACGTTCAACAGTAGCTCGAAGTTCTTTAACGGAGGAGTATTGTCAAAAAATTGCATAAATCTTATGAGATATGATACCATAAAAGTTTTCGATTGGTTTCAGATCAGGGCTATACGCGGGTGAGTCCAGAACATTAATATTTTGAGAGTTAAACCAATTTCTAGTTTTGTATGCAACATGAATGGACACATTATCTTGCTGAATTACGTACTTTGTAACAGCTAAAAGTTCACCAAATGGCTGTAAATTGTTTTCAGTATATGTATGTAGTCTTATCCTGATTGGCGACCATTGAGGAACACCAGAGATACGTGAGCATCAAAACAAAGAGAGGCCCAAATCATTAAAGAGTCACCTCCTTGTTCTCGACTAACGAAAGTCCGAGGCGCTTTACGCAAATCATACCAATAGTATGCCCACCTATCTGGGTCATCCAGATTCCGCTCTTTTTTTTCGTCACTGAATATCACAGTACACCACTTGGGTACATATGACATATGTTTGCTAGCCCACAGCATTCTCGTCAATTTATTGTGAGATTTTAAGGCTGGTTGTTTTAACATTTTCGTGGAAACTAATTTACATCTTTCTTTAATTCATCTACGGATCGTATCCGTTGACATATAAAGCTCTGACTCACTTTTAATGCGGCTAGCAATCGCCATTTGTCTAGACGCCAGTATATATGGATCCTTCCGCCATCTTGTTTTCAGGCCACACGAGGTCTTCCAGATCTGTGTTTTGATTTGGAAGAGTCACCCTTAGAGAGTACTTGATAAATAGACTTCTTTGGACGATTCAAAGTAGCTGAAATTTCTGCAACAGTCTTCTCTTTCGATTTAGCGTCCTTGCTTCAATTATTTCATCTGACTGAAAATTTCTAGCTCGCAGCATCTCCACTAACTCATACTATCGCAAGGTGCACTTAAATACTTGAAGCATGTGACGTCATAAGCTGGAAATTTGCTTATTTCCGTGAACAGTTGCCAAAAATCAAGAAAGTGTCTAAACTTTTGCAATATGCAAATTTCACTTTTTTCGTTTCAATTAAATAATATCCTACATTAAAACCGTTATTTCCCTCCTAAAATGTTTAAAATATATTTAAAAATAAGTACAGCCATTGTGATGGTATTTTTTATTTAAAGTTTAAATATCACCAGTGTCTAAACTTTTGCTGAGGACTGTGTAACCACTCATTTACTCTAAAACCGTAAGTTTTAGAGTTTCTGAAAAATATTAATTTAAATGCATATTACAACTATTTAAAATATTCTTACTATAGTTACAGTTGTTGTAATATAGGGGAAAAATGGTAAGATGACGAGTTGTTAAGATAACGAGTTGTTAAGATAACGAATTTAGTTTTTCTCTGGACCGGTCATACGCGGGAACACATAGCTGGGCGCAAAGAGGCCGTTACTGGAGGTTCATGTAATTGGCCATCAATAAGTCACTTCAAAGTAGCCGGTAAGTAGTTAGATTTTCGAGAGTGTTGTTTGAAGTTTTGGGCCTAACGTGCAAAAGAATAACTGATCTCCAGTAAGTTATGTCAACCCCTCACTAAAATTTTTAATTCAGAACGTAAATATTCATGCGAAATATAGATTATTTCAAATGAAAATCAAATTTCAAAGTAATTGCTTAAAAGGAGCAAAGGCCAACATAGTGAAAAAGATTCCAAGCCGGGACTCGAACCTGGGCCATCACTTAGCGCATTGACGTTCTACCGACTAAACCACTTGGAGCGATACCCAGCAAGGAAAATTTCTCACTATTATATGTTGGCAAGGCTACAAACGCAGCACAAGATGGAATGCCAACATATAATAGTGAGAAATTTTCCTTGCTGGGTATCGTTCCAAGTGGTTTAGTCGGTAGAACGTCAGTGTGCTATACCGATGGTCCGGGCTCGAGTCCCGGCCTGAAATTTTTTTCACTATGTTGGCCTTTGCGCCTTTTAAGCAATTGCTTTGAAATTTGATTTTCATTTGAAATATTGTATTCAAGGCAAATGTTTCCCTCTGGAATAATTTCCACGAAATATAGATTGTTTATATAGAATACTGATAAATCTACTTCACATGATTTGGGCGGTGACAGAAAAAGATAATGAGGACGAGTTAGACACAAAAAAGGTCTCTTATGTGGGCAATTATGGTGAGATTGAAATACAATAATGTGTAAAACTTAAGCAACAGTCACAAAACGCTTATTTTTGAACACGTAAATACTCAAACGCAAATAATATAATTCAAAAAGGAACTATCCCTGCAGCAGAGCTTGTCTATGTGACATCTTGTTCACGTCACACATGGTCACAAGTGTCACTGTCACTGAGGTGAAACAAACTATGGCATCTTTTATTTGTCTCATTATTACTCTCAAATGGTCGTCGTATGGTGACTCCTTCGGGAAATCACTGGGTCTATTACTTGTGATGAATCACCAGGTGACATTTCACTGAAGTCCCCTTGTGATTCTCATGTGACTGTCATATGAAGAGTAATTTTTGAAGTCATCGTGAACATTGCATTATGATGGGTCACCAAATAGTGCCACAATAATGTCACTTGGTGACTTTCAGGTGACCCAGGCTCTACTGTGAAGTCACCATTGCACCACTTTGGGAAAAGTCACCAGATGATTCCATTTTCTGTCACTTGGGAACTCGTCACAAAGCAGATATCGTGAGGACTTTATAATGGAGCCTCCAAATGGCGGTCACATTAGGGTTACAAGGTGACTGCGTTGTAAAGTCACCTATGTGAAGTTCACGCTGTGAAGTTCATGACTCTTTACAAATCAGCACTCATAGTAACTCTTCAATGGAGTGACCAAGTGAATGTAATAATGCGACGAATGAAATATATCACATTTCAGTTCGTTGTCGTGACTGTGACTCTTGTGACCATTTGTGGTGTCATGGAGAGTTCACATCGACTGGCTGTGTCGTTAGGGTAGTATCTATTTTCTACACATGCTGTTTATAGAATTTTCTTTTGTGTATTCGAGTATTCAAAAATAAGCATTTCGTGACTGTTGCTTAAGTTTCGCACACTAGTGTATAAGAATCAGATAGTAAAAATAGCATTTTCCGTAGAAAACATAGCAAAGATGCACTGTAGTTCCAATTCTTCATGGACAAATGACTGTATCGTGCTGTTTGTTCTGGTTGTGATACAGAATCTAGCTAGGTAATTTTTTCTTCCGAATTTTCAGCCTAGAAACCTGTTTTATATAAATTATAGATTAGCGGGATGTAGTAAAATGTGTTGAATAAAGATTTATAAGTACTAAAATGAATATTGTCTATATAAATAATAATCTACAATAAATAGTTATACATTCGTCATCACACTCTTTGTTGAGCAGATGACGAATATAACTTTTCTTGGGAATTTTTTTTAATTACTTCTTTTGATGGCAAATGAAAACATCTCGGATATTGTCTGTTGGATACAATGCTTTGTAAAAGTTCTTACATGCATTTCATATTTTTAATACACTCACCTTATTCAGAAGAAAACTTTGAAGATTAAGAGGCCACACTAGTAAATCAAAAAGACCCGGATGATAATATTAACCCTATGGGAAAGTTATTTTCAAATATCTAGCTTAAATTTTGATATTTTTGAATGCTTTTTTTTGCACCGGATAGCTGAGGACGATCTACATCCGGACTAGTTTTTACTATTTCAAATTTAGTTTCATATTTTAAATAAAAAATTACTTAAACTTTCGGAACCGGTCCCGAAAGTAAAAGAACAAAAAAAAAAAGTCTGAAACCAAAATCAAAAAAGTAAAAACTATCCCGGATGTCGTCCTCAGCTATCCTGTGTAAAAGAAATCATTCAAAAATAGCAAAATTTAAGTGAGATATTTGAAAATAACTTCTCCATAGGATTAACATTATCATCTGGGTCAATTTGAGTGACGAATGTGGCCTTTTAAGTCTTCGAGGCTGTAGGAAGCTTTGAAGCTTTTTAAGGTCGTCATTTTACCAATCTACCTCCTATATGTATAAAGTTACTACAAAAGTGCGGTTAATACAGATTCGTTTTTTTTTCTTAAGAATTTCACGAGAAAAAAATAATCCTTATAACTCGTTAAGCAATATAAGTAGACGGAATGTAAACGAAGCTACTGTATTAATTTAATTTAACCCGTAACTGGAGACGGGGGTCAAGGAGACTCCGCATTGTTCATTGGCTCTAATTATCACGTGGTTTTTTGTTCTTGAATGCCATCATCTCTTTAGTACCTTAAAGTTGATCTTTTATCAGTATGTTGGCAGAAGTCCAAGTTTGAACACGCACTTATATCCGAGTTATTCTTTTTCAAAGTTTTCGTTACTATTTATAGAGTCTCTGAAACTGTGACTAAAAAAATATATAACGCACCAGTTAATTTCTACGTACTTTGCATTGCAATCCGCTTCCTTTGTCTGGAATAATATATTGTTGTTTAAAAGAAAATGGATAATACTCAACCAGGACCTTCCAGGAAAAAAATTCGACCATGTGATACAGATTTTGAAAAAACTGTAATGCAATGGTTTGAAGAATGCGAAGTTGCGGAAGATGACTCTCATATTAGGCATATTGTTATTTATTATTTTATGACACTTTCAGAAGAAGATAAAATGTTGCAAAAAGCAACGCAGGCAGTTGTGCGCTTGTCTGCTTGTATTGCAGGCACAAACAGGAATATAATAGCAGACAATTGGTTTTCATCAGTTGAGCTTGTAAAAGTTTTGAAGGAAAAAATCTTAACCCATGTTGAAACATAAAAAAAAAAAAAAAAAAAAAAAAAAAAAAAAAAAAAAAAACTAAAGAATTTTTTCTAAACAGAAGCAGAATAGTCGGGAGTTCAATTTATGGCTTTTCGAAGGATTTAACCTTGGTATCATATTTTCCTAAAAAAGGCAAAGCTGTATTGCTAGTTTCGTCTATGCACTCATCAATATCCCAAGATACAGACATCAATAAGCCGGAATTTATCGCTTTTTATAATAATACCAAATCTGTTGTTGATGCCTTGGATGAAAAATGTGTCATATATTGTACTGGTCGGAGAACCAGAAGGTGGCCAATAGCTATATTTTTTCGCCTTATGCATATAAGTGCAGTTAACGCATTTATAATTTACCAGGTCACACGAGACTATAGAAAAGAGTCAAGGCTAGATTTTATAAAAAAAAACCTCGCAAAGCAGCTTGCCGGAGAAGAGTTAGATAGGAGGTTAACAAATACCCGTCTTCGACAGGAAGTGAGATTTTCAGTTGAGAATATACTTGGTAAAGAAAAGGAAAAAGTAGATGCAGATAGCAGTTTAAAATTACCTACTAGAAAATACTGTACCATTTGCCCAAAAAAGTTGAAAAGGAAAACATCTACTCTATGCCATTCTTGTAAACACCCAGTATGTGGACTATGTTCCATAGCCGTATGCCCCAGCTGCATTTGAATGATGTAAAAAGCAAAAAGATTAAAGAAATATTCTTAAGGTAATATTTTAAAATATTGTATTCTTCCTTTTTGTTTGTTTAATTCTAACAGTTATTAACATTAGTGTCATCCCATGACATCTAAACGAAGTAAGTACTCATTAAAAGGTTGTTTAGGTTTTTCTTATATTATCTTTCCAACAATTAATATTATAACATTTAACAGTTTTAATATAATTATTTTTAATACTTTGGTAATTACATGATTTCCAGACTATATTGCGTTTCCAAAATAAATACCAATGCTGTTTACAAAAGGTAAAAAAGAAAATTAACTTTGGAGTCATTTTGACTCTATGTCTCTGACAACGTAAGGAAATTCATGTCTCCAGTTACGGGTTAAAAATAAATTTTCTATCAATGAACAGTTATATGCAATTATTGATTGGATAATTTTTTTAATAAAAGTTCTGTTAATAATGAACATTTCTAATACATAAGCATATCCCAAAAAACACATCCAGAAAACAGAATACAGTAATACCCCGACTTACAGCCCCTCGACTTACGTCACCCCGCATTTACGCCGTCTGACCTGGAAAAAAATTTCTTTAACTAAGACGCACTTTGAACTTTTTTTGAAGATTTTTGGTTCTATGAAGGTAAACTTTATTGAAAGATGTTTTCACACCATTTAGACTGGATGGAACGGTGCAGCTAGAAGAACACTAAATTGTAAATTATCAACTTACTAATTTATTACAAATTCTTGTATTGCAAACGTATTATTTTGCTAATGTTAAATGTATGTAAAATAATCCATAAATACAATAGAATATTTTCATTAGATTTTGGAGAATTTTTATTACTTATCATTTTTTGCTTACCGAAACCGAAACGTACCTCGACTTATGTCATTTTCGATTTACGTCGCTAGTCTTGGAACGAACTGCTGACGTAAGTCGAGATATTACTATACATTATTTTAAAAGTTATGATACTATATCATTTTCGTTTAATACTGTCAAAATAATTCTACAAATGTAACGGTTGAAATGTGCATTTATTATTCAGGTAACTTTATTTTAAATTTAAAATAATCAAGTAGTAATATTATTTCATTTTATGTCTTATTTTATTATGACCCCCCCCCCCCCTATATGTATAAATTTACTAAAAAAGTGCGGTTAATGCAAATTCATTTTTTAACACTTTGCAAATTCATTTTTTAACACTTTCCAACAAAGTTGAAAAGTGTTTATGCATTCGGTTTGTCTGGCCATCTGGCCGTCAGTCCGCCTGTCCACGCTCTAACTCCCGTAAATATGCTCGGATTTTCATGCAATAGATAAACGTTATTTTTGGTCACCAAAGCATATTTGGTATTGTATATGAAGTATGTGGGATTAATAGTTCCTTTACAGGGGCACTCAAAAGAATTCCGTTACATTATAGTCAAGGGAGAAAAATCGTTTGCAATGTATTTTAATGACATTACGCTATTACAAATGTATTGGAATTGATATAAATCACTGCATTTCACTACAATATTATTACTATACAATAGGGCAATACGATATATACAGGGTTGTTCAAAGAATTCGGATAATTTTCCGATTGTAGATGGGAACAGCTGAATTTTGAGTTTTCAAATGTGTTATGTGTTTCCATATGGTTGAATTAGACATAATATTTTAACTTATTAAAGGGTGCAGTTTTGTATCATTATTCCGAATGTGTTGGAAAGTGTTTCATAATCTATGCTTGGCGTATAATTTTTCTTTCTTGTTTTTTTTTTTTTGTTTTTTTTTTTAAGAATGACACGATAAAAAAGCATCCTTATATTCCATTTAGCAATATAAATAGAGGAGATGTAAAGGAGTCTCAGTATTAATTTAATTTAAAAATAAATTTCCTATCAATGAGTAGTTAATATGCAATTATTGATTGGATGATCTTTTAATATCAATTATGTTAATAATGGCCATTTCTAATGTATAAGAATATCCTAAACACACATCCAGAAAACAGAATTGTTTATTATAAAAGGGATGATTTTATCGCATTTTCTTTTAATGCTGCTTAAAATATATATTTAATATTCGAGTAACTACATTTTAAATTTAAAATAATCAAGAAATATTATTTTATTTAATGTCTAATTTTTTTTCTATATATATTTAAGTATATACATTATTTTGAAATTTTACAGAAAATTTAACTTGTATCTAATGAAATAAGTAAAATGATTGCCAAGTTGAGCAAAAAGTTCTGGGAAATTTGTGAAAGTTGCGTTGTTATGCGCAAATTGACAACAAAAGCAACAAGGACTATTCTTCAAAGTAGAGACCAACATAGTCCACGACTTTCTGTCATCGTTCTGCCAGATTCCGGATTTGCTGGAAGTACCATGGCGGCTCTTTGGAATAGAAAAACTCTTGACATGCTTCTTCAACTTCATTAAAGGATTCAAATCGACGGATCCCTTGAAAAAGTGTTGCATTGATCGTAAGAGACCATGATTTTCTGAACTATACCTATAAATATACCACTAGTACTCCTATATACGATACAAATTCTGGTAACTATTGGATTAAAAAATTCCCACAACTTTTTGCTCAACCTAATATATGCGTTATAAGGTGAGGATTAAATTAGAATTTTGAGGCATAATTGTATCAATATAAAATATAATTACATCGAAATTTCATTAAAAATCTTAATAATGAATAAAAGAAATTATAAAAAACTCAAAAAATGAGATTATTCTGTTCTTAGTATTTGTAATATTTATCTTCATTTATTTTCTAATAATAAGTGTTTTGTGAAATATCAGTATATATGAAATAGCGGAATATTAATTTGTTACTTACGTGATGTTTGATCAGATAGCTGCAGAGCTCGTTTTCGTTTAGAATTGCTTAACTTGTTCCATGCAATTATGTAATTTTAACTTTCAATTTTATCAAAATATTCGTAATTGTTTGTTGCTTGCTAAATCTTTATATGGAAAAAAAATGCTAGTAGTTAAATCCATCTGTTATTAACAGTTAATTTTATCTTTCTCTCTTTTTTTTTCATTGTACGCATCATAGAAATACTTGAAGCGTATAGCAAATGAAGCACATAATCCTTTGCAGAAGGTAAATTGCAATTAAACTTCTAAACAAGAACAGTATTGATTTTTGAAATAACACTTAATTAGGAAAAAAAATCATCTTGTGCGAAAACTGGAGCATAATTGATGGCAATTTTCTTTTACTACATAAATTATACATAATATGAGTATTCGTGCCCAAAAGTTGTATTAGTATACGAAGAATACGCTGTTGTCAGTTATAAAATTATGTCTACGCTGCATCTGCAGACATGAGGCATTGTGATGCTACGTAGAAGTACGTAGCGCACAGAACTGTCTATTCTTAGGCGTTAAGGAAAATAGAAGTTACGCAGTGAATACCGACAAAATTGTCCAACATTCACTGCAAATAGAGGCGTCTTAAATTCAGACACATATGTGACTGAAAAAGTATTTCAGACACTTAAGTGTCTGAATATGAAATTTCAGACATCATAGATGTCTAAATTTAAGACACGTAAATGTCTTACTGTGATCATGGTATGGATGAACTAAATAAAGTGTCTTAAAAATGATAATACGTCTGAAATTAAGACATTTAGAAATCAGACACCTAAGTGTCTGAATGTAATACAATTGTATCATATGTATGATGACTGTATATACAATTGCAATATAAATGTAAGCAGAATTAGAAAACGCTTTCGAACGGTTGAAAGACGTTTAAAATTCCATGCATTAAATTTGGTATTACTTTATAAAACAAGCGACGTGATTAGACCATGGGGCGTTTGTCAAAATTGCAATACTAGTTCGTTTACTAAGTTTTGGAACTAAGTTATTTTTAGTGCAATAAAGTAATTAACGAATTGCCTTTCACAAAATATAAAGTTCTCCAAATAATTGTATTAAAATAACGTACCAGCTAGGCACCACCCCCTCCCCCCGACACACATGCTCACCTAATGGCTTAGCGTAGGTTTTTGTGCACCAGAAGCAATTTAAAATACTGCGACCCTACCTTAGTAGCTATTATAGTTTCATGCTATAACTTTTATGCAACAGTTGCTGCCCGCCTTAACTAGTTTCTATCGGGGTAATTCTCCTCTGCTTCCCATATGCTAAGTCAATGTCCCTTAATAAAAATCTTCTGCCATATTTACACATTACTGTTTTATAATTAGATAATAAAAAGTATGGTATAAAAAGTCGCTATATTAAAATAATCCCTGGATTTACTAAGTTTAATTTGAAATGTAGCAATTTATTTCTAATTTATTAAAATTTGATAAGTTATTTGAAAGTTTGACGACAAAATATTTATTTTATGCCTTTGTCTGAAAGCGTCCTAACTGTAATAATTATATCTTATAATAGATAATTGTAACGCATTAAAAAATATACTAATGAAGAAGAAAAAATTGTATTCGTTATTCCTACGTTATTTCATTTCCCGATGATAAAAATCAACTGAAATTCATTCTGCAAATCAGGACCGAGTTTGAGCTGCCAGTCTCTCAGCCAACGATTGCGTCATTAACGGAAATAATGGGCGCGGAAAAATATGCTGACAGGGTATTTCGAACCTTGTAGAAGAACCTTGGAACCTTGGGTATTTCTATTGTGAAGATGTGTCTAATGTAAGATTGTTGGCCGATTAATGTTTCAAGTGACGGTGATTTTAAACGACCATTAGCTTTGTGATAAGCTCCTGATTTCTTTAGTTAAATGCAGTTTTCTTTAGTTGTGCAGTGCTTGACAGAAATATTATTACAGTATTGAAACACCATGTATTTTTAATATTTCAAGTGACGGTGATTTTAAACAACCATTAGCTTTGTGATAAGCTCCTGATTTCTTTAGTTAAATGCAGTTTTCTTTAGTTGTGCAGTGCTTGATAGAAATATTATTACAATATTGAAACACCATGTATTTTTAATATTTCAAGTGACGGTGATTTTAAACGACCATTAGCTTTGTGATAAGCTCCTGATTTCTTTAGTTAAATGCAGTTTTCTTTAGTTGTGCAGTGCTTGACAGAAATATTATTACAATATTGAAACACCATGTATTTTTAATATTTCAAGTGACGGTGATTTTAAACGACCGTTAGCTTTGTGATAAGCTCCTGATTTCTTTAGTTAAATGCAGTTTTCTTTAGTTGTGCAGTGCTTGACAGAAATATTATTACAATATTAGAACACCATGTATTTGGATGTACACTACGTATAACGTTCTTCTTAAAGAAAGAAATGTCTAGTTATTTTTGACTGTGTGTTCAGAAATGCATGCGGATTTTTAAATATCGCATTCGTAATGATTTTTATTATGTAGCGCATTAAAAAAATATGTTGAATACGATAGATGTATGCAGTATCAAGAATATTTTTTAAAGTGCATATAACTTTTTTAAAAATAGTGTTTTATCGCTACTTCGTGAAATACTTTATTTCATGTTTGTGAAAATGGATTACACTGGTAAAAGGTAAGAAAGAACCCTTTTGTACGATTATGTGAACTTTATTTCAAGCTGAAATTTTATAGAAAAATAGTGACTTTTATTAGATAATTAAACATATAATGCTATTTAAAATCTAAATTATTTTTATTTTAATAATTTGCATATTTGGTTCTTTTTTACATCCAATAAAATTAGTTTTGTTTTAAAAGGCTTGTGTGTTCATTTGTGTGTTTTCAATAAATGCATATCATTTTCAAAATAATGAATTTGTTTAATATTTCTTTAGACCTCTATTTTATAAATAAATATTTTGTAGTCCAGAAGTAATTTTCCCTGCTTGTTATTACAAAAAACAATGCATATATTTAGATATTAATGCTTGCTAAATAGCTTGATCAAATTGCAATTATCATTTAATCTATATAAACAAATGCCCATACATAAATAAAAAGAATCTAATTTCAAATGATATTTCATTATTAAGTTCTTTTTTTTCAACATTCAATACTTTATATTATACTTAATTTTACATATTAATTTTCATTTTTTGCAACAATGACAAAAGTATCATTTCATTTCATTCTCTTACAGAGTATATTTTCGAAGTAAATGTTTCAATATTATCAAATTTAACCTTATATATGATTTATTACAAGCTGTGCTAAAAAATTATTTTAAAAAATAAAGTTGAATAAAATCCTATTGAAAAATGTGCTGATATTTAATATTTTGGGAAGGTAATGAGGTTTGAAAATATAAATATTCTTATAATTATGTTTGATCTGCACATATATTTTTATATTATCATCATTTTTTTTCCTTTCAATTTTCAGTACATTTTGTATTTATGATATAATTTTACATATTACTTTTCATTTTTTGCAACAAAGACAAGAGTATCATTTCATTTAATTCTCTTACAGAGTATATTTTCGAAGTAAATGTTTCAATATTATCAAATTTAAACTTATATATGATAAATGTTGTCATTGCTTTATATGATGGATGTAGAACATGAAAGGAAATCGTGAAAGCACCAGAGTGAAGTTATTTGGAATATCTGAATATTTTATAAATATTATTTAGTTTTTCCAATGGAAAATAAATCCTACCTCTATAGTATTCTTTTTTTTTTTTTTTTTTTTTTTTTAAATAATTCTACCGAAAGTTTACTTAAAAGGTACAAAATCTGCTTTGATTTTCTGTGTTCCATCTCAACAACATATTTAATTTTCAAGCCACAGAGTCATCTTGAAAATATACTTTAAACAAGGAATAGAAATCGTTGTAATTAATCAAAGCTGTGCTAAAAAATTATTTTAAAAAATCAAGTTCAATAAAATCCTATTAACAAAAATGTGCTGATATTTAATATTTTGGGAAGGTAATGAGGTTTGAAAATATAAATATTCTTATAATTATGTTTGATCTGCAAATATAATTTTATATTATCATCATTTGCTTTTCTTTTTCTTTCCTTTCAATTTTCAGTACACTTTGTATTTATGATATAATTTTACATAGTAATTTTCATTTTTTGCAACAATGACAAGAGTATCATTTCATTTAATTCTCTTACAGAGTATATTTTCGAAGTAAATTTTTCAATATTATCAAATTTAAACTTATATATGATAAATGTTGTGATTGCTTTATATGATGGATGTAGAACATAAAAAGAAACAGTGAAAGCACCAGAGTGAAGTTATTTGGAATATCTGAATATTTTATAAATATTTTTTTAGTTTTTCCAATGGAAAATAAATCTTACCTATATAGTATTCATTTTTTTTTTAATAATTCTACTGAAAGCTTGCTTAAAAGGTACAAAATCTGCTTTGATTTTCTGTGTTCCATCTCAACAACATTCTTAATTTTCAAGCCGCAGAGTCATCTTGAAAATATACTTTAAACAAGGAATAGAAATCGTTGTAATTAATCCAAGCTATGCTAAAAAACAGCTGTGCTAAAAAATTATTTTAAAAAATCAAGTTGAATAAAATTCTATTAAGAAAAATGTGCTGATATTTAATATTTTGGGAAGGTAATGAGGTTTGAAAATATAAATATTCTTATAATTATGTTTGATCTGAAACATATTTTTATATTATCATCGTTTGTTTTTTGTTTTTCTTTTCTTTCAATTTTCAGTACTTTATATTTATGATATAATTTTACATGTTAATTTTCATTTTTTGCAACAATGACAAGAGTATCATTACATTTAATTCTCTTACAGAGTATATTTTCGAAGTAAATGTTTCAATATTATCAAATTTAAACTTACATATGATAAATGTTATGATTGCGTTATATGATGGTTATAGAACATGAAAGGAAATCGTGAAAGCACCAGAGTGAAATTATTTCCAATATCTGAATATTTTATAAATACTTTGAGTTTTTCCGATGGAAAATAAATCCTACCTCTATAGTATTCATTTTTTTTTTTTTTTTTTTTTTTTTTTTTTTTAAATAATTCTACCGAAAGTTTACTTAAAAGGTACAAAATCTGCTTTGATTTTCTGTGTTCCATCTCAACAACATATTTAATTTTCAAGCCACAAAGTCATCTTGAAAATATACTTTAAACAAGGAATATAAATCGTTGTAATTAATCCAAGCTATGCTAAAAAACATCGTAATTATTCCAATCTGTTCTAAAAAATTATTTTAAAAAATCAAGTTTAATAAAATCCTATTTAAAAAATGTGCTGATATTTAATATTTTGGTAAGGTAATGAGGTTTGAAAATATAAATATTCTTATAATTATGTTTGATCTGCACATATATTTTTATATTATCATCATTTGTTTTTTTTAATTTCTAGCGAAGTAAGTTATTTTTAACGTCATGTTAACAGAAAGAAAATGTTTTTGACTTCAATCTCAAGTTACTTTTTATGTATTTAATATGGGGAGAGGAAGAGAGACCCATAACAATAAAGAATGACCTTTTTTTTTGGTGAGGTTCGGGTGGGGGGGGGGGGGATCGGATTTTTAGGATTATTTTGTTTTGTATTTGATAATGTAGCAACTCAACGCACGTTATGTTAGTTTCATTTAAATTTAGTATGTTTTTATGACCAAATATAAATAAAATAATAAACTTGCATTGAGATGCTACAAGGTTAACCCTTAGTATCATCGTGTTGCACATCTGCAACATACCCAAAAGTCAATGTTACTTACACAGTAAGCTTTAAAATACAATTTCATTTATTGTTCCTATTTCCCAATACAGCAGAATATAAATTAACCAGAGAATTTTAACAGACAGAGATAATGAGTTAATTTTTTATATCAAGGATTTTCTTTATCTTTTGAGCAGTTTCACATATTACTAAAATTAACTTCGTAAATTTCGTAAAATTAAAAAAAAACTTAAGACTATCGAAAATAGATTTGTACAGTGATATTTACTATATTATTTATCGCTTAAAAAGTGTCAAATAGGCATGCTGTCCATCCAGAATCCTATAACTACTATCGCCTTAGCCGCCGATATGCGGCTATCAAATGTTTATGTATTTATTTGTATGATAAATAGTATAACGATAAAAACGAAGAGACATAAAAAAAAGTAAGAGTTCCTTACTCAATTTTTTTTTTTTTTTTTTGGAATCTCATATACTTCCAATTTTGTGGAATCTAGTGTTAGATTTTATTTAGCACAGATATGAAAATGCAAAAAAATTAATTCACTGGAAATATCTAATTTAAATGGGAAGAAAATTGTTCAACAAAACAAGGATGGGTTTCATTCCGAAAGGGGTGAATCATTTTTTATAAATGGGAATAATTTGTTACCATAAAGCAGAGCTGATTGCAGCTTGGACAAAGTGGGCTGTTTCTATGGGTCTTTTGCTTTACGGGCCCCAAAACTTGGTATTAAATTTCCATAAAGCTGATATTTTAAATTTGTTTTGACCTTATACGTATTTTAATAAATATTTTGTACTTTTAGATCATTATTAGGTTAAAGAAAAGGATATATTTGTCCAAATATGTATTTGATGACATCGAATAGGCTTAATTTTTTTTTGTAACAGTATATGAAGACGGTGGGGGGGGGGAGAAGAAATACCAAGTCTCTGGCCTAGAATTCATTTGAAGTTGTCTTTAAAAGTAATTAACATTTTTGACGCCATAGGGCATATATGATATCACGTAAATACATATTTAGGTGAATATACTGATTATAATCATCCCAAGGTCAAAACATATTTAAAATATCAGCTTTTTGAAAATTTCATACCCAATTTGGGGTGCCCTAAAATCAGGGGGCACAGAAATATCCCAGTTTTCTCACGCTGCAATCAGCTTTGCTTTATGGTAACAAATGATTCCCATTTGTAAAAAATGATTCAATGTGGTCAAACATGGCTGCGTATATAGTTTAGAAAGAAAAGTGGTCAAAGATGGCTTCATATTGACAAAAAATAACGGGACAAAGATGGCCGTAATTAAGACATTTGAAATGTCTGAAATTCAGACGCAAGAAGTGTCTAAAAATTTTAAGACACTTTAAAACGTCTGAAAATCGAACACTGCTGTTTCAGACACTTAAGTGTCTGAAATTCAGACGCAAGAAGTGTCTGAAAATTTTCAGACATTTTAAAACGTCTGAAAATTGAACACTACGTTTCAGACACTTAAGTGTCTGAATTTCAGACATTTTAGTTTACAGTGTTCTCCCCAAAACTCCTACAGTAAAATTTCCATTCTTTTCACACATAAATGTGCATAATTGTAGATTAATAACGTTAGAATATGTTTAGCTTATCATTATGTCGTTATGAAATTTTTTAACAGTTTGTTTTAGATCATTCGTTGGAGTCTCTCTCTATATATATACATATACATTGAGTGATCGTAAAACGACAATAGATTTCCTAACAACGCCTTGTTTTCTAGGGATTTTTGTAAAACTAAGCTAAAGGTTATAACTTATTTCCCATGCATACACCCACTCTCAGATAAAACTGTAAATTTATGAGTGTTTCCCCTTCAATTTTCACGGGCAATAGCCTTATTTGATGAAAAACGGTCTGATCCACTAAATAAGCGGCCTTATCCCTTACACACATAGAAAATTAAGGGCAATCCAGATATTTTTTACAGTTCTAACCCATCTGTTAGCAAAAATACGGATTGGTAATTGGATATGGATATTTTTACGAGGTATGACTGGAATCTCTGCTGCCGGCCACTTCTCGCAATTTTACAGCATTTTTTTAATAGTGCTACAAGTTAAATATAAAATCTATTCAATTAAACACACATTAAACAAAGATTATGACGAAATAATTCATATCGAGAAAATGGCACGGTATAATAAAATTGGTATTTTATAATTTTTCAATATGGCCTACCATTCAACCGACAATATAATTTATTGGTCATAATCTTTGTTCAATGGGCTTCATATTATCAATAGCCTGCAGTTCAATGTCGCATCTTCATTTCGGAAATAAAACGTTACTTCCTTCTGCCCTGGTCTTCATATATAAACTGTACAATTTTTAAATACGTTGTTACATAATATTTAAATATATTGTTTAGTAAAATCCAAGGCACAATTTAATGTTATATCAAAGCAATTTAGTTTAATTTAGTATGTACATCATTCATATTATATTATTTTTGTTACATTATTTATACTATTCATAAAATCAGAATTTTTCTAATTATAATTTTCACTAAAATGAAAAGGTCTTCAGTATTTACTTATAAACAATTACGGATGCATTGAATGATATAAATTAAATATTTCCTGCAGTCAATTAATTTTAATTAACGTATATATTTTCTATACATTCAGTTTAATTTTTATAAACATAAAAACATTTACCATATATCCTCATTTCTCTCTCTCCCTTTACTGTTTGAAACAAATCTTCTGTTGAAACTTCACAACGGTATATTCCTTCGGACTCAACATCTGTTTTGCTCAAGAATATATTTCCTTCTCTACTTCGACTAAGCTATAAATTGATATAAACAGACATATTTTTAACATTTTAATCATTGATACTTTATTACACATTCATTAACATTTCATGAATATCTAGAATGGAATCAGTGAATAACCCGATGTATTAGCTGATTAAAAACATTATGAAAAAAAAAGTAAGTAGCACAAGTTATGATGCATCAAAATTAAGCATGAGAAAAAAATAGTTATTTTCTTTTAATAGGTTTCCGTAGTTCCCGAAGTTGGACGGTAAAAAGTTTGAATAACCTACTATTTTTGTAACTTTATCCAATGATATAGATATTGTTTACATTTGTGACTTATTTTTAAGCTTTTTTGTTGAGCGAGTAAGAACACTTTTGTAAATTTAAGAAATACAGCAAATGTTCCTGGACCAGCTATATTAAACACTTTTTTGACTTTCAATTCTTGCGGGCTTCAAAATTGTATTTGCAGGTTAAGTGGGTAGTAACACACTCTATTTATATAATAATGCTTAAAAAGGGCATTTACAATTGTTTGATAACAAAAGTAATGAAATAAATAATTGTAACAGAATACTAACTATATAATAAGTAAAAAAAAAAAAAAAAACGAAATATCTAGACTTTCTAAATTGTAAAGTTAAAAGAAAAGGACATTTTCTTTTAGAAATCAAACTTTTGCTCAGTGCAAAACTTTTTACGTGTTTAAAATGTAAAAATATACAGGGTGTTTCTAAATGAATATCGGGGTTTTAATGCTTTCTAGTATCTATTATATAAAACTTAAAATTATACTTAATACATAAAATGAAAGAGCAACTAAACAGTTTGTTGTTATCTGTGCATGCGCATGTGCACATAATGTTTCTTCCATTATCCGTTAGAAAGCGCTAGTAGCAAAAATGGCGACTGGTGAGCAGAAAGCATTTTGCGTTCTGCAGTTTCCAAAGACCGAATCTGTAGTTACTGTGCAACGTGCGTTCTGGATTAAGTTCAGAAGTGATCCCCCAAGTTATAATAACATCCGTAGATGGTATCATCAGTTTGAAAATACCGGCTGACTTTGCAACAATTACCCCACAAACACTAATCAACGTTTGGGAAGAACTGAGCTATCGACTTGATGTGTGCCGTGTGACGAAGAGTGCTCACATCGAACAGTTATAAGTGTCTAGTTAAAACTGTTTGAGTTGCTCTTTCATTTTATGTATTAATTATAAGTGTTATGTAATAAATACTACCAATAATTAAAACCCCGGTATTCATTTAGAAACACTCAGTATTGTGCAAACTTATACTTAATAATTTTAAATATTGTTAAGTAGATTTTGGAGATTAAAAAGTATAACACCACTGTGGCACAAAAAGAACTGCATGTAAAAAAAGAAGGACGAAACAAATAGCATTTAGGATGTTTCAACATAACTATAAAACACATGTCAGATTTTGGCTCCCATAAAAATAATAAAACAACAATGAAGTTGTTAATTACGTTTTATGCGCATGTCAATTTATGTGCATGTCATACATTTATTATTGCCTATCTCAAACAGCACAAAAAATGTCGGCAGGCCATAGGTTGCCCATGGATGCTCTAGGCAGTTGTTAATATGGAGAAAGTAGATATGCGTGAAGAAGAAAAACATTCGTATTTTTTAAAATAATTTTTGAGTGATAATTACTGAGCTGGACACTAGCTTTTAATTATTGAAATAAGAGAATGTAAAAAATGTATTTGCTGTTCATATTATTAATATATCTCTATCATCTCATCTATAATCACTATCTCAGATGATATGGCAGTTAAAGAACTAATGTAATGAAAAATTCGCAAAATTTGTCTCAAGTTTGTCATTTATACCAGTGCAAATATAAAACTATTTAATATATTATCATGGGTGTAGTCTATTCCCTCAAAAGACATTTCTAAAAGAAGTACAGAAAATTTCGTGGCATTTCATGCATATTTTTTTGTTTTAGGATGTTTTTCGTATAGTAAAAATCTGAAAAACTTCATTTTGAGAAAAAAGCTAAAAATAACTTTTAAACATAATTCAAAAGCGGTAATAGCTGTAACTTTAAATGACTGTAACTCGGATTCTATTTTAGATACAGACAAAATTTAAGCAGGTTTCGATACATAAAAGATTTAATTTTAATATTATTGCAAAAGTGAAAAATCGATATTTTGATCGAAAATTACGTTTTAAAGGTGTTCAGATACGGGAACGTCCACACGGCAATATAAAATTTTTGCTGAAAAATTATTTTAAACGGGAATATAAGTGTGATACATCAATTTAAAGCTAAAGAGTTGCAGTATGCGAATTTGTAAGTTTTAATTTCATAATAATAACTCTACACCGAAACTGGGCTTGAAACTAACAGTATTAAAATTTATTTACAGTTGAACATAAAAATCCACTGTTTGAGTTGTATACTTTTTTTACTTATCTTCATTAAATGAAATTACTATAGATTGAAGATAACAAGATAATATTATATCCGCTAGATCTACATAGCTAAAAGGTTTCATCTAAGGTATTAAAGGCAATTTTAACTTTATTTATTATTCGATAATTAAATGTCACAAGAGTAACAGAAAACATCTTAAAATTTTTATTTTATAAAAACTACTTAAAAGTTTTACCCAAAACTTCTAACTTTCTGATTTCGAGGTATAAGTAAGATTTTACATTAACTATTTTGTTTATGCTATGCATGGAATAGGTTCTGGGTTTTTGTCACAAAAGTAACAAACGTCTGTGTCACAAGAGTAACACATAATAATTTTGTCCATAGCTTAACATAAAACTGCTTTACAACAAAAACAAGCAGAATGCTTAAAGTTTAATTGTTTTCTCCGTTATTAGAACAGTTTTTGAAATAGTTTTAGCCAAAATTAAGGTTATTTTGTAAGTTTTAAGGAAGATAAATTATATTTATTACTGTTTTTTTTAATGGATGGATCATTTTTATTCATTTTTTTTTGTTATTACTTAAGATTATAAAATAATAATGACAAATAATTAAAGATAACTTAAAACAACTCAACTCGTGTCATTTTTGAGTTCTTTCATTTGGTTTAAAGCACATGGTTTTTGATCAGATATATTATAGGCTTTATAAAGCTTCGTTTAATACATTCTGCTGTATGAACTACAGAGATTCTTATAGTAACTAGTGTGTAAAGGATTCTGATAGTATATTTTAAAGGAAAGATTTTAATATTGCTTCTTATATAAGAAATTGTTTTAAAGAACAATGCTTAGCGCCAAAAATTGTAGAGAAAAAAGTCTTAGAGTCAGCAAAAGCTTCAGCAAGAGAATGAAATATTAAGGAAAGGAAAAAGTAGAGAACTAGTTAACCTCAGATTCTGTAACGGAGAAATATCTAACTCCACAGCTTTGGGAAATTTTACGTCGATGAAGATTTAGGAAGAGGTCATTCTTCAGCTAAATATGCATTAGTTAGGCGTGATAAAGTTCACATAATTTCACCAATCCTAGGCGACATTCACTAAGAGAATAATTTTTTTGTTTAAAGAAGCTTTCGTAAATTTAAAAATTGGAGATTCCTTTGCATCTTTAAAGCCTAGTTTCATAAAACAATAGAAAGTTATTCTTCAGAATATCTGCATTTGTGTTTGTCACGAAAACATTCAAGCAATTCATAATGCAGTGACGGGTGTATTTTCTTTATTAAGCATTCCTGTGAAAAATGTAATGACATTGTCTGGTGAGATACATCATAATTAGAATGTATGAATTCAGAATATCTAATTAGCGAAGATAACATCGAAGAATTATTTGAAAAGGGAAGTCCATGATACAGAACTTCTTATAAGTTATTGTAAATAGCAAAACGTTGATAAACGTTTCACTATTGACAAACCGTTTATCAACATTTTTTCAATACTGTTACTTTCTCAAAACGTTGATAAACTTTTTCAAACAGTAACAGTTAAAAAACTATTTCTGACTCTTTACGAAATTTTCGAAAGCAATTAAATCCATTTCTGTTGCACACATTCATTCAAACTTGTACACATGCTTATTTTCATAATGCCAACAGAATAACCATTTCTCAAAGAATCGTTATACCAGTGGATTTTCTGCAAACTTTACATTTTTAATGCACGACTAAATTTTGGTACAAAATACTGCATTACTGGCCAAATGCACAAGCGACTGTATTTCTAGCCATTATTTAGTATGATCCCAATAAAGTAAAATCTTATGCTACTGTTAAAGACAATGTAACTCAAAATCAATTTTCTGTAAATGCTCTCGTATGTAAAATTTCAACATAGCGTCTTTAATGGAATTTATTTTCCTAAAGTGTATCTGTTTTGCTTTTTTATATGGTGGTTGTGCTTTCCAATTTAAACAAAAATGTAACTGTGCAAATACGCCTGCGATGAATCAGACTTCTTTCACAATTAACTTAATTGGGTATGTTTTTCAAATACTCCTGCTATAGATGCTTTAGATTTATTTTGTGCTATTGTATAATTATATATGTGGAATGAAGTGCGTGCTAAAAAAGCAATTCGAAGGAATACTGCTTATTTTGTCAAACTTGTTCAAGAAAAAACAAAAATAAGCATACTCCATCTATCACATGAAGATGTAGAACAATGTTCCATTACATTGCGTGAAAATACCAACAGTGAAGAGCATTCAAGAAATACAATTTGTTAAAACTATGAAAAATGACACTATCTACTACAAGCCATACACTAACATGATTCGTACAAAGAATTTGTGTTTCATTAAGTAAATAATGATACAGGAGAAGCTGCAAGTGATATTATTGATAATGAAGACGATGATTTATTATGGTCAGTAGCAGAAAATGAGAGGTTGCTATGTGGTTATAGTGAGTGTTTCTAAAATATGATGATTTAAAGATTCGTGGTTTTACTATTGAAGTAGTAAACGAAAATTATCAAATAAAGTACAGGGTGTCCAGCGAATAATTGATTTCAAAATTAAATATCTCAAAAACAAAGATAAATAGAATTATGCGGTAAACGGTTTGTTGATTAGCTAAGCTGTAAAAATGTTATACAGAAGTTTCAAAATTTAGTTGCAAAAACCGTTAACAGATGGCGCTGTAATTGCAATACTTGTAAACTGCTTCGAAGTCCAGAGAACTAGCGTCTCATTCCTAGATTTGTTCCCTACGGAAAAACGGAAATTGGGAAAGTCCATTTTTTCATTGGGGTGATGTGCAGAAGTGGAAACATCTGATCAGAGAATTATTGCATCAGCTTTAATTTTAGAAAATTTCAATTAGTAGAATTTTCAATAAAAAGTCTAGAAATCATTATAAGAACTTATTAAATATTTTATTAAATTCAATCTTTAATACCATATAATTATTTAAATCAAAATGCATATATTTAGAAAAATAATTGTGTACTTTTTATTTATTTATTATATTTTTAAATCACGGCATAATATTTTGGTATTATTGTTTAGACCTGAATTATTAAAAATAAAAAAGTAATTTGTCACTTTTAATTTATTTTTAAATCACGGCATAATACTTCGGTTTCAGCACAACACATATATTTCTTTTCTTTGCAAACAAAGTTTTAGAGACAGAAATTAGGCATTAAATTATTATTTTTTTAAGGAATTGATGATAAGTCATATCATCAACATCAAAGCAAAAGTATTTTGGATGCTGCATTCCTTTCCAACACTTCGAATCCTATCCCTAGAAGCAGCACCATATTTCTGTGCTCAATTAAAAAAATGAAATTGAGTTTTTAAAATTAAAATTATTTTTTTTAACTTAATCAAGTTTTTAAAAATAAAAACTTTGTACAGTAAATTCTGTCTAAGGCGGACTCTACGTAAGCCGGAAATATGTCTACCGCGGAAAATTTTTCAAGTTCGGGCGAACCCATAGAAAATTACATTAATTCATGCTGCATAAGGCGGAATCTGTCTAACGCGGAAACGCTAAGGATTTTAAGGTCCCATAGAAACCAAAATTTTGCACAAGGCGGAAAAGGGATAATTTAAAAATGACAGACGTTTTGTTTATTAAACTTTAAAACTGATAAGTCAAATAACTCAATGTCGAGCATATTAGTTAAAATTCCGTAACTTTTTAAAAAAGTTAATTCAAAAGAACAGAAACTTTAAATTTTAAGAAATTTATGCTTATGCCATTTTTTCATATGCAAAATTGCATCTAAAAGTTAATACTTCTTGTAAAATGAACATTTATCAAAATATATATTTTCGAAAGTACAACACTGCAAATAATTAATGGTTAACAATTATTTGCAGTATTAGCAGTTTATTATTTGCAGTGTATTATATTAACAATTATTCTGCAATTAATTAACAGTGTCTTAAATTCAGACACTTATGTGACTGAAAAAGTAATTCAGACACTCAAGTGTCTGAATATGAAATTTCAGACATCAAGGATGTCTGATTTTAAGGCACTTAAGTGTCTTACAAGGATCATGATATAAATGAACTGAAAAAAATGTCTGAATAATGATGACACGTCTGAAATTAAGACATTTAGAAATTCAGTCACTTAAGTGTCTGAATGTAATGCGGTGACTATATATACAATTTTATTGCAATATATAATATGCCAGCATAATCAGAAAAACTTTACTTTTGGAGGAAATGTTTTAAACGTGAATATAAACATGAAATAAGCTAACTAAGATTTTTCCGAATCCCTTGTACAAGACAATTTTTATTGTCTTATGCACAATAAAAATTCCTAAAACAAATAGAAAAATTTTATACTTAAGAAATATTAAGTATTCAAAAATTAGTTTTTAACATTTCTCAAAATAAAGAGCTGAAACAAATATTTTTTTCTGTCCTGTACAATAAAAATTTCTAAAATCAATAGAAAAATTTTACAATTAGGAAATATTAAATATTCAAAATTAGTTTTTAGTATTTGTCAAAATAAATAGGTGAAACAACTTTTTTTCTGTCTTGCACAATAAAAATTTCTAAAATCAATAGAAAAATTTTACAATAAAGAAATATTAAACATTCAAAAATCAGTTTTTAATATTTTTCAAAATAAATAACTGAAAAAACTTTTTTTTTTCCCTCTGGCAGGCTGCTCTGCTCCCTGAGCCCTCCATTTAAGATAAATTAGAAACTAATTACAAAGAAAACCGAATTTAAAATTGTTTTTTACGAGACGTTCAGGAAGGGAGGGGAGGGGAGTGATGAATATTTCCCCTTTTTCTGTTAGCATTTGATTATTCTATAGTCATTTGGAACTGAAATTACTTTTTTAAAATTCAGATATAATTAGAAATAATAGATTTTAAGTCATATAATCGTATCAATCTTAAAAGTTTTTAAATCAGATATAAATAAAATTTAACCCCCCCCCCCCCCACACACACACACACACCACCACCACACACAAATACGCACACGAAAAACATTGATATCAAAGAAAGTAGTAACAAAGTTCGATTAAATCAAGGTTTGTCAAAGTTTCGAAAGCAAAGTTGCGCGCGCACCGCACGTTTTCTCCTACACCGGAAAGAAAAGTAATCATATAGTTGGGCGGGAATTCCAATTTCGGTTCGTCTTGTGTTTGTGTTGATTTTATTTCAAGAATACAACATGTCGGATAACAAATTAAAAGGTATTTATTTATACTTTTTTATTATTGTCGTAATAAAAATGTGTGC
Organism: Maratus speciosus; assembly: GCA_963932465.1. Taxonomy (NCBI): domain Eukaryota; kingdom Metazoa; phylum Arthropoda; class Arachnida; order Araneae; family Salticidae; genus Maratus; species Maratus speciosus. The sequence goes on along the minus strand of OZ010790.1, from coordinate 413,889,290 downwards.
CCATAACATACAAAACTGATAATATTCTAACTTCATAACTGAAATCATGACAATAACCATTATGTTGTACCTACCGTTGAGAGGAACATTTTCCGTTTGTTTTTCTGCCAATGTATTGAAATACTATATCGATTATATCTTAGTTTGCGACGTTTTTTTATGTGAAGTGTCAGTTATTTTGTGATTTTATGTGCTAAATATTTAAACTAGTTTTAATCAGTAATTTGTACTACATTTTAAACATTTTGAGGTTTTAAAAAAGAATATTTATTCAATTATGTATTTATGTGTTCATATATGTATTCTAGAGCGTTGAATTCCTTTTGATAAAATAGGAAGCGGGGACTAAAATTATAACATGTTCTGGAACTCTGCTTATATCTTAAGTAATTATTCTAAAGTCTATACATTATAAAATATTCATTCCAAGATATTTTAATATAATGAATATAATAAAGGATTAGTGTATATTTAAAAATAGTTATAGCAGTACTAATAAGTATAATAATTATAATTTAAATAATAATAAGAAACAATATTAATGCATTTGAAAACTTTGATTTATCTTTAAAGATACATTTCATTAGATTTAGACTTAGTTAAAATTTCGTTACGTTCTTGTTAATTGAATTGTATTACATGTAAAATGATGTTAGCATAATATATTTAATTGTAGTATTAGAAATTGTTTAGTGGATTAGGCCTGTCGAATTGATTAAAAAACGATGGGGAAACCACTATTTTTTTATATAAAAAAACGAGCTGCGTCGTCTACCTCCTGGGTAGTTTGGAAAAGGCGACAACATTTATTTAAAATTTGATTGAATAATTCATAATTATTATTAAAATTTATAGTTAACCACTTAAAATAATTTTGCATAAAAATATTGAAAGATTTCATTTCTGTAATATTTATGTTACTCATCATTATACATTGTAGATTTTCTAATTGAGGTACATTAAATACAGGTATAAATGGTAAATTATTTAATCATGTTTTATTACTATGAGTGAAATTGTTATTTTTTTGTAGTGCACTTAGAAAATGTGTGATTTATTTATATTTTGAGGTTATTTTTGTGTCTTTTAGCATTATTTGCATGTATCACAACTTACAGTTAAAATGAGACTTTTTTTAAGATGTATAATTATAAGTTGTAAGTAATCTTAGTATAGGATTTGTGTTTTTAAGTATTATTTATATTTATCACGCTTTTTAGTTAAAATGTTTTACAAAATTATAATTATTAGTGCTGTAATGAATAATGATTTTGTCGAACACCGTGTTTTTGATTAAAACTTGGATACTCAACTCAAACTTCGTATGAAATTTTCTTAAAATTCATTTTTTAAAATTTGTTTTCACCTTATGCTGATTATCAATATTCTGTACTTGTATGGTATAATGAGGTTAAAGAAAAAGATATATCAATTGAAATATGTATTTATATCTACATATATATGTATTTTAGGACACTGAATGTTTCTTTATTTGTGATAGCATGTGACTGTCAATGTAGGGGAGTGGGGTAGTAAATTTATACGAGACTTTGGCCATGGGGCCCATTTTCTATACTGTTACCAAAAAATTAAACATTTTCGTTGTCTTAGAATACATATATGAATTATAAATACATATTTAGATATTAATTTTTTGTTTTTAATCATTTCTTAATCTAAAAGTATTATATATTGATTGTAATCCGTATAAGATGAAAACAAATTTAAAATATCAGCTTTATGAAAATTTAATGCTAAATTTCAGCGCCTGTAAAACAAAATCAAAAACTTAAAAAAAAGGTCAAAGATGGCTGCCTATAACCCCGGTATAAAAAATGACAGCAATTCAGACGTTTTAAGTGTCTGAAATTCAGTCGCAAAAAGTGTCTGAAAAAATTCAGACATTTTAAAATGTCTGAAAATTGAACACTCCGTTTCAGACACTTCAGTGACTGAATTTCAGACATTTTTATTTGCAGTGAATATATTATACTTTAAGATTGTACTCAAATTCAAAATTATAACGTTCTTTCTCATTCTCGAAGGTTTTTTTTTTTTTTTTTTTTTTTTTTTTTTGGTGTATATAAACTTTTAATATGAATGTATTACAGCAGCACTAATAAATTGAATAACGTTTCTCATTTATCTTTAACCCTTTCAGAAGCAAGGTACTTGTATTCATAAAATGTTGAAATAATTTAATGACACCAGTATTTACAAGAGAATTTATTTGTAAACAAGTAAAAGCATATTTTCGCGTACTTAATAAAGGTGAAATTTTCATTATAAAATTCCGGTGCGAATGTGCTAACTAGGGATTAAAATTATGTGATGGCGTGACGACATCACCGCCTTTAAAGGGGTTAAAAAGACAAAGGATCTTTCAGAATTTCAGTTTTCAACCGATTTTCTAGTCAGGAGAATCAATAAAAGATCATCATCTTCGAGGGATTTTTTTTTTTGGGGGGGGGGAGGGGGAGGGCTTTTTTTGCATAAGCCGGAATATTGTCTACCACGGAAAATTTTCTCAGTCCCGACCGATTCCGCCTCAGACAGATTTTACTGTATTTTTTCATTCAAACTATTCTCTACACAGTAAAAAATTAAACCTATTTGTCACCCAAAATGAAACAACACCCATATTAGCTTTCGAAACTCCAATATGGGCTGTAATATACCTATTTAAGGGTATGAGACCCGTAACAGGTCTTAGATCTCTCCAAATTGGGTGAAAACGGTTACATATTCATAGACACAGCTTTGCGATACCCAGTATGGGGACAGTGAACACCCAAATTGGATTACAGCTCTGCTGGTATGAGCAGCGGGCGCTGATTTGGGTAACGACTACTACCCGTTTATCTTGATTCGGATAAATAGCAGCGTCACTGCGCGCCATGTTTGATTTCTTCATTTCGTCTGGGTTGTGTTTGTGTGGCGTCTTGTTTACGAGTTCGAATTCTTTGGATATTTACAGAACCCTCGCTGTACCATTACTGGATTTATTCGGGTATTTATTGAATTGTTTGTTACTTTATGTTATTGTAATGTTATTTGTATAAATGTTGACCTAACAAATTTGTTTTGTTACATTCCCATTTACACGCGTTCCACTATAAATGAAAGTGGATTTTATGAGTTCGCTGCAACATTATTGATTGTCATCAGGGCCGAAACTAAGGGGGAGGGGGGCAGATGGGATACATTATATAACATTTCCAATATAAAACAGTATTAAAAAGTCTAATATAATCTCAAAAAAGTATTTTTATTTTTTATTAACTGTGTGCTGTTATTTTTGTTTTAAGTGACATAGCACAGAGGAATAACAAAACTCAAAGACTTCTTTCTTTGTGATTGATCATGGAAAATTTTTGGTTAACTAAATTGTATATTTTCTTATAATTTACTGGCTACAGATTTTTCTTTCTTTTTTATGAAGTTTTTAATTTAGACAGGTGAAAAAAAATTGCCTGCTCCATAAAATATTAAAAATGAATGTTTTAATGCTGTTCTATATATAATTTTTCATAATTTGTAACATATTTTGTGGTGTTTTTTTTTTCTTTTTTTATAGAGCAAAAAAGGACCCAAATGATATATTTGACATTGTTTTGAATGTATTTTTGTTTCATATTTTTTAAGAATAATAATTAAAACATTAAAATCTGTTTTTTAGACAAAGATTTGAAGATTAAATGCAAATGTCATAAAAGATTAAAACATATAATTATATGAAAATAAGACTAGAATAAACTATAGAACTCCACAGTTTTTTAAGGTATGATTAACTGTAACTCGGTTCCATTTTAACCCTTTAGTACGCAGCTTTACATATATGCAAACAACAGTGTTTTGAATTTAATAGATTTTTTTATTCGTATACACCTAATTTACACCAGAAAATTAAAGTAGCAAAATTTACTTTAATTAATAACAAACATTCCGTATTTAAATAAAGTGAAATTAACCATTGAAACTTTCTGGTGTAAAGTCAGATTCTCTGAACTACGTAATTTCTAGAGCGTATTATATCATGGGAATTAAAGGGTTAAAGTATTATTATTATTTTTTTTTAACACAATTAAACTGTTCTACCAATAAGGTTTTCTGAGCGAAATATGCTGGCTGGTTGTCGGCCCAGTTAGCTTAAACGGAAAAGCATTGGCCTTGTAAGCCAAGGATCTGGGTTCGATTCCCAGCCTGAGCGTTTTTTCGCTCAGTTGGAAATTTTCAAATTCGTATAAAAGGGTTAAAGGTTAAGTTTTATAAAATATATAATTATATAAAATAACGTATTTGGAGATATACTTATTAAAATATTTACTAATTTCCAATATTTTAGCGTAAAACAGCCACACGATAGTAATTTTATCAGAAGTGCAACAGAAGAAAAGATTGACGTATTATATGAAAAATGTATCTCTGATTTTTTTCATTATTTTTCCCGTGTTATAAAACTTTCAGAGAATCATATATAATTTTTTCGAAACAAAATAAAAAATCGCGCATTTAAGGGTTAAGCATGGATAATGACAGAATACCTAAATATTATAATTCACATATAAAATGCCACAAAACCATGCATGAGATAAATAACAATTATGCTTTCGGCATTCGATATAGCGGTCAAAATCACCCCAATTGGTCTTTCTAATGTTAAAAGTAAATTTATTGCTTGTGGTGAGAATTATATTCTATCAAAGAAATTTTTTAACTTTTAAAATGACAAAAAAAAAAAAAAAAAAAAAAAAAAAAAATACAAATTAGTGTTTCAATTTTCTTTTAATGTGACAAATTAAAGAAATTATAAAAGCTGGTAGCATAGCACATTTAATTTGATAAGTTATCTCATAAGAAAGTCGTAATTTTGCTTCAAATCAAGATCTTCAGCAGAAAGATTCTAAATATGATAGACAAAAATTCCAAACTTGCCGAGAAAATTATTTAATTATTTATTATTGGAATCTCATCAAAAATCGAAATTGAGCTAATTGTTTTATATTTTAAATATCAATAATTTTTTTTTTTTTTTTTTTTTTTTTTTGGGGGGGGGGGGGGTATTATTTTAACTTCGAAATTTTAATCTTATCCCTTAATAAAAGCACTAAAGTCTATGGAGTTAATTAGGATGTTAATTAACATTTAAAATAAATTCATATACATTGTATCAATCATTTGGGGTGTGTTAAAAATAATAGGTACTAAATATGCCAAGAAAAATATTTCAATTTATCCAAATTGGGTGTTGAATTTATCCTTAAACAGGTATTTAAAGGCACCCAAATTGAGTATTAATGTGTCCTAAAATATATATTTAGGATTGTGCAAAATAGATGTTAGCATGACCAAATAGGGTGTTAAGTATTCTCCAAAATGGGTGCTTAGTAATATTCAGACTGGGTGTTAAGATATCCAAATTGGATATTAAACACTGCCTAAAATGGATTCTGAGTGGTGTCCAAAATGTGGCTTAAGATACCCAAAATGGGTATTTAACGGTGTCTAAAATAGATACATAGTGATAACCAAAACAGGCATGGATCATGACCCAATTTGGTATAAACCCAAATTGGGTAACCTCAACCTAAGAATCTTTCAACCCAAATTGGGTTTTTTTTTTACCTATTTTAGGTCTTATTTTTTTCTGTGTACAATTAAAATAAAAATGATTTTTGAATCATTACTATAAATGCTCAATGATTTTTTAAAAAGAGGTTTATTTTAGCTTAATTAAATTTTAAAACCAGAAACTTTGGATTTTTTTATTCAAACTTTTTTCACACTTTAAATAAATATTAAAACGTAAAGGTTTCCACTTTTTTCAAATCCTCCTCTACTTGGATTCGATTCCACGATCTACCAATTAGGAGAGTGCTGGGCAGATAATTACACCTGTTTATTTTCTATTTAATTTACATCCAAAATTGTTAATTGGTCCAAATCATCCAAGCAACCTCATAGTAAATTGGTATATAATTTTATATACATTAGATAAATTCAAATAACATAAGTGATCGTAATTACATAATTCTAGTAGAAGAGCAACGCGAAGCATTAATAAAATTAAATTATAATTCGCGTCAAAATGTAATTATTAAATTTAAATAATTACGAATAAAATTAAGAGTTTGCGTTGTGAATTATTTAGACGAACTCTTCCACTTATGAATTAAACTAAAATTTAAGCTGTAAAAATAAATTGACACACCTTAAACATTATCAATTAAATAATTACAGAAAATTTTTAAAACTTGATTAAATATTTTATTTACATTGAACACAACTATATACAGAAATACATACTATTATTTCAAAAAAAAAGAAAGCAACACTTTTGTTTGCTTCTCATTATTTTATGTATATTTAATCTTTAAAAAAAAGACAATATTTTCATTTACTCTTATTATTATATATTTTTCTTTTTGCTAAAAGAATAATTCTCTTTCATTTTTAAATTACCTTAATTATATTTAATTTATTGGTTTTGTTGGATCTCAGATTGCTCTCTACCATAAAATATCAGAAAAGGATATTTATAATTTTTCATATGATTTTAAGTGGTAAAAGAAAAAGTTTAAGGTAGTACCTTTTTTTTTATATACGGGATGGTGGCCTTTATTCATCAAATTCAGAGTTGTCGCGTTGCTAAGGATCATATCCCTATGTCATCAGGAATCTGCGTCTTATCAGAGCGGCGATATCGGGATGGCAGGATGCATAGCTACGGACCTCTGTAGAACAATCCACTTTATTTTAACATCAGGAAGACATCCTAAATTAGGCTTGCTTAGGCTCACTCCGATATGTACATCAGGAAGACATCCTCAATTAGGCTTGCTTAGGCTCACTCCGATATGTCCATCTCGCCTGGGCATTACTAGGGCTTTTTGCATTCATTGCACGGGCTTTCATGAGAGCTCCTGCGTCCTCGACATCTTTTTTTAGACTCCCTTTTTCAAACCTTATTCTTCTGGCACACCAACTCCTGCAGTGGGTGGAACTATTTGTCTAGTCCACTCTTATTGGATGTGAGAAGATTTTGCATTATCCTTCGATAGGCCTATTAGCTAACAGTCTGCAAATGGCCCCTTACATATACTTTAATATTATTATCTGCCTTAAAGTTTGGGTGGTCTGAAAAGCCATAAATTTATCCCAACACTTTTATTAAGGCCATAAATTTATTCCAACCTTTTTATTATTTTACGATTTCTAATTATACACCACTTTCCACTGGCCTGTCATAAAACGACACCATGGCGTCTGGCTATTGTTGTTATCTGAGATCCGAACTCTATTCAACATTATACATTCATTTTACAATACAACAATTTTTAAAAATATATATTTAATATTTAAAATCAACTTAATAATTTTTGTATGAACTTACACTCTTATTTTACTTAAATATATAAACATTATAATTTTACACTCATAATTATATTTTATAAAAAAATATTTATACAAACAGAAATAACAAATTACGCAATTTTACTTTGATTTAACCAACATGGTGCGAGAACATATCATTGTTATATGTTGCCCAGCATCTGTCCCGGTGGTCAGAAAAAAAAAATAAAAACTGATTGCTGGTTTTATTTTTTATTTTTTGTAAAGCATAAAAGAATGTACGTGTCCATATGACTGTGTATCTACACAGTTTTTGAACTAAGTCTGTAAAGTTCAATTATCAATGGTTCTGGTATATTTTACAAGAAGTTCTTCTATAAGTTAAAACATGAATACATTAAAATGATTCTCAGTTTTTATTTCTAAAATAGGTGCTAAAAATACAACTAACAGGTTTTAAAACATTAAAACCAATAATCAGATGGTAAAAAACTTCCCGAGCGCTTTCGACCAAGCCCTGGTCATCATCAATGGGGTGAAAAATGAGAATAAGACCTTCAGAATGCATACCGGTATAAATAACGCTGGGCGATTCCAAAAACTGTAAAAAAAGGGGGGCGGGAGGGAGGGGGACGGATGAGTTCATGCAGCTACATTGATCATTCCAAACCAAAGATTCCATTGACACCAAGTAGACCAAACCAAATGCTCGGTATATGACAGGACAATGTATCATTACAAGTGTTTCTGCCTCTGGTTAAAATTTCAATAGACTCTCTCAAAATACATGTGTTAAATTGATTTGTATGTGTGATGATCTTTGCTTTACTAAAAAGGATGTCAATATCAGCTTCTAAATTTAACCGAGCTAAAGCTGTAGATGGTTTCCCCTTTCCTATATCAGCCATATGTTCTTTCAGCCTTTCCTGTAGCCTTCTGGTTGTCATTCCAATGTATGTATAAGTTCTATTGTTATTTTTATATCTGAATGGGATCATATGAATTCCTGCTTTGTCATATGAATTAACTGGATCAACTTTTCTGTGAACTAGATTTTGTAGTTTAGCTGGAGGTTTAGCTATTATTGCTATATCATATTTTTTTAATGCATACCTAATTCTCTCATAAAGTTGTGGAACGTAATCAACACTACAAAATTTTGAAAAATGCGTACTCTTTTTTATAGAATTCCTGCTTTTAAACTCATTAATTATTTTATTGATAAATTTTCTCGGGTAACCGTTTTCAGCTGCGATTGTTTTGATCTTAGTTAATTCCTCCTGTATATAGGCATCAGTACATACTTCGAATGCTCTCTTTATGTAAAATCTGTAGGCTGCTTTTTTGTAATTAGCTGGAACTGTACTATTATAAGATATTGTATTGTTGGATCTACGTGGTTTCCTATAAACCCTCCTATATATGTTGTCTGTTAATTTATTCTTGATGAGTTCAACATCTAGGAAAGGCAAAGATTCATTTTTTTCTATTTCTAAGGTAAACTGTATTCTGTTGTCGATACTATCAGCATGCTTTAAGAAAATTTCCAGGTTCGAAATGCCATGATTCCACACTATAAGAATGTCGTCGACATAACGAAACCATAATTCAGGTTTTAACTCGGCGGTGGATAAAATCTGCTTCTTTAATGGCCTTAGTTTCAGTTCAGCTAATAAACCGGAGATGGGAGATCCCATAGGGGCCCCATCCGTTTTTTTATAATAATTTCCGTTGAAAACAAAGTTGTTGTTATTGATAATTAAATTCAAAGCTGATATAAGTGTGGTTTTAATATTGTCGTCCTGTAATGAATTGCTATTGATATGGTTTTCAATGATATTCCTAATTTCTTGTACATTTATTGATGGATATAAAGATTTTATGTCAAAACTTGCAAGAATTGTATTATCCCCAATCTTAATATCTGCGATCCTTTTAATTAAATCTGAAGTGGAATTGATTGCATGTTCTGTAGGGGGTAACATTGATTTGAGTAGAGGTATAAATACTTTTTCTATTGGATAAGTTAGAGCGGAGCATTTGGAAACGATAGGTCTGAGGGGGAGGTCTGGTTTGTGATCTTTCAAACGTCCAATTAATCTGGGTGTGACTGCGGTTTTATTGATCGTAAGTTTTACTTTCATATCACTAGGCCAAGTTCCATGTTTAATTAAATCTTTTGCCTTTCTGTCAACGACTGAGTTTGGATCCTTTTTTAGTTTTAAACAGTTCATTTCAGCAATACATTGTTCCATTTTTTCAATATAATCAGTCGTAGGTAGAATAGCTAGTTTATTTGATTTATCTGTTTGTACAAGCATGAGTTCCTTATTATTTTGGATCTGCTTTATTACATTTAGATTTTTATTGATTGCCCTGTTAGGTATTTTCATGTATTTCTGTACATTATTGAACAATAAGCTTCTGACTTCATCTTTCCTATTAGCAGGTAATATATTAACAATCCTTTCACAGTCCGTGACTACTTTTTTAATATCTACTTTCTTTTGAAACATCTGCTTTGGTCCCATCGTTAAGAAATTATGTAGTTTACTATCTATGTTGTCATTGGTAAGATTAACATATGCCACTGGTTTACGTTGCAGTCCCTCGTAAGATTTCTTGTTTTTTAGTCTATTGAACTTTCCATAAATTATTCCTTCTTTATATTTCCTTTGAATATCCCGGTAAATATTTAACAAACGTAAAAAATCATCAAAAACCACATTATCTAAAGCTTGTGCCAACTCATAGTATAAGTCCATAACAGTCCTTGTTAAAAAATCAATTAATTTAAACTTGGATCTAATGTATGCCTTTAAAGCTATACTGTCTAATTTATGCCTAATATTTGGAATTTCATCATTGATTAATTTATTCTGATTCCTCAAAAATGTTGCAATGATATTATTCCCTTTACACAACTGTAAAAATCGTACATTGATAATTTCTCTGTCCAGTCTCATTCTTTCAGTCTTAAACTTCTTCATTAAGATACTGCGTTCCATCATAAATCCAGAATCGATGAACTAATTAAATATATATAGAAAACTATATGTAAGACAAACGACACATTCACCTTATTACTTTAAGTTAAAACATGAATACATTAAAATGATTCTCAGTTTTTATTTCTAAAATAGGTGCTAAAAATACAATTAACAGGTTTTAAAACATTAAAAGCAATAATCAGATGGTAAAAAACTTCCCGAGCGCTTTCGACCAAGCCCTGGTCATCATCAATGGGGTGAAAAATGAGAATAAGACCTTCAGAATGCATACCGGTATAAATAACGCTGGGCGATTCCAAAAACTGTAAGAAAAAGGGGGGGGGGAGCGAGGGGGACGGATGAGTTCATGCAGCTACATTGATCATTCCAAACCAAAGATTCCATTGACACCAAGTAGACCAAACCAAATGCTCGGTATATGACAGGACAATGTATCATTACAAGTGTTTCTGCCTCTGGTTAAAATTTCAATAGACTCTCTCAAAATACATGTGTTAAATTGATTTGTATCTGTGATGATCTTTGCTTTACTAAAAAGGATGTCAATATCAACTTCTAAATTTAATCGAGCTAAAGCTGTAGATGGTTTCCCCTTTCCTATATCAGAAATATGTTCTTTCAGCCTTTCCTGTAGCCTTCTGGTTGTCATTCCAATGTATGTATAAGTTCTATTGTTATTTTTATATCTGAATGGGATCATATAAATTCCTGCTTTGTCATATGAATTAACTGGATCAACTTTTCTGTGAACTAGATTTTGTAGTTTAGCTGGAGGTTTAGCTATTATTGCTATATCATATTTTTTTAATGCATAACTAATTCTCTCATAAAGTTGTGGAACGTAATCAACACTACAATCAACACAACTTTATGAGAGAATTAGGTATGCATTAAAAAAATATGATATAGCAATAATAGCTAAACCCCCAGCTAAACTACAAAATCTAGTTCACAGAAAAGTTGATCCAGTTAATTCATATGACAAAGCAGGAATTTATATGATCCCATTCAGATATAAAAATAACAATAGAACTTATACATACATTGGAATGACAACCAGAAGGCTACAGGAAAGGCTGAAAGAGCATATGGCTGATATAGGAAAGGGGAAACCATCTACAGCTTTAGCTCGGTTAAATTTAGAAGCTGATATTGACATCCTTTTTAGTAAAGCAAAGATCATCACACATACAAATCAATTTAACACATGTATTTTGAGAGAGTCTATTGAAATTTTAACCAGAGGCAGAAACACTTGTAATGATACATTGTCCTGTCATATACCGAGCATTTGGTTTGGTCTACTTGGTGTCAATGGAATCTTTGGTTTGGAATGATCAATGTAGCTGCATGAACTCATCCGTCCCCCTCCCTCCCCCCCCCTTTTTTTACAGTTTTTGGAATCGCCCAGCGTTATTTATACCGGTATGCATTCTGAAGGTCTTATTCTCATTTTTCACCCCATTGATGATGACCAGGGCTTGGTCGAAAGCGCTCGGGAAGTTTTTTACCATCCGATTATTGGTTTTAATGTTTTAAAACCTGTTAATTGTATTTTTAGCACCTATTTTAGAAATAAAAACTGAGAATCATTTTAATGTATTCATGTTTTAACTTAAAGTAATAAGGTGAATGTGTCGTTTCTCTTGCATATAGTTTTCTATATATATTTAATTAGTTCATCGATTCTGGATTTATGATGGAACGCAGTATCTTAATGAAGAAGTTTAATACTGAAAGAATGAGACTGGACAGATAAATTATCAATGTACGATTTTTACAGTTGTGTAAAGGGAATAATATCATTCCAACATTTTTGAGGAATCAGAATAAATTAATCAATGATGAAATTCCAAATATTAGGCATAAATTAGACAGTATAGCTTTAAAGGCATACATTAGATCCAAGTTTAAATTAATTGATTTTTTAACAAGGACTGTTATGGACTTATACTATGAGTTGGCACAAGCTTTAGATAATGTGGTTTTTGATAATTTTTTACGTTTGTTAAATATTTACCGGGATATTCAAAGGAAATATAAAGAAGGAATAATTTATGGAAATTTCAATAGACTAAAAAACAAGAAATCTTACGAGGGACTGCAACGTAAACCAGTGGCATATGTTAATCTTGCCAATGACAACATAGATAGTAAACTACATAATTTCTTAACGATGGGACCAAAGCAGATGTTTCAAAAGAAAGTAGATATTAAAAAAGTAGTCACGAACTGTGAAAGGATTGTTAATATATTACCTGCTAATAGGAAAGATGAAGTCAGAAGCTTATTGTTCAATAATGTACAGAAATACATGAATATACCTAACAGGGCAATCAATAAAAATCTAAATGTAATAAAGCAGATCCAAAATAATAAGGAACTCATGATTATACAAACAGATAAATCAAATAAACTAGCTATTCTACCTACGACTGATTATATTGAAAAAATGGAACAATGTATTGCTGAAATGAACTGTTTAAAACTAAAAAAGGATCCAAACTCAGTCGTTGACAGAAAGGCAAAAGATTTAATTAAACATGGAACTTGGCCTAGTGATATGAAAGTAAAACTTACGATCAATAAAACCGCAGTCACACCCAGATTAATTGGACGTTTGAAAGATCACAAACCAGACCTCCCCCTCAGACCTATCGTTTCCAAATGCTCCGCTCCAACTTATCCAATAGAAAAAGTATTTATACCTCTACTCAAATCAATGTTACCCCCTACTGAACATGCAATCAATTCCACTTCAGATTTAATTAAAAGGATCGCAGATATTAAGATTGGGGATAATACAATTCTTGCAAGTTTTGACATAAAATCTTTATATCCATCAATAAATGTACAAGAAATTAGGAATATCATTGAAAACCATATCAATAGCAATTCATTACAGGACGACAATATTAAAACCACACTTATATCAGCTTTGAATTTAATTATCAATAACAACAACTTTGTTTTCAACGGAAATTATTATAAAAAAACGGATGGGGCCCCTATGGGATCTCCCATCTCCGGTTTATTAGCTGAACTGAAACTAAGGCCATTAAAGAAGCAGATTTTATCCACCGCCGAGTTAAAACCTGAATTATGGTTTCGTTATGTCGACGACATTCTTATAGTGTGGAATCATGGCATTTCGAACCTGGAAATTTTCTTAAAGCATGCTGATAGTATCGACAACAGAATACAGTTTACCTTAGAAATAGAAAAAAATGAATCTTTGCCTTTCCTAGATGTTGAACTCATCAAGAATAAATTAACAGACAACATATATAGGAGGGTTTATAGGAAACCACGTAGATCCAACAATACAATATCTTATAATAGTACAGTTCCAGCTAATTACAAAAAAGCAGCCTACAGATTTTACATAAAGAGAGCATTCGAAGTATGTACTGATGCCTATATACAGGAGGAATTAACTAAGATCAAAACAATCGCAGCTGAAAACGGTTACCCGAGAAAATTTATCAATAAAATAATTAATGAGTTTAAAAGCAGGAATTCTATAAAAAAGAGTACGCATTTTTCAAAATTTTGTAGTGTTGATTACGTTCCACAACTTTATGAGAGAATTAGGTATGCATTAAAAAAATATGATATAGCAATAATAGCTAAACCTCCAGCTAAACTACAAAATCTAGTTCACAGAAAAGTTGATCCAGTTAATTCATATGACAAAGCAGGAATTCATATGATCCCATTCAGATATAAAAATAACAATAGAACTTATACATACATTGGAATGACAACCAGAAGGCTACAGGAAAGGCTGAAAGAACATATGGCTGATATAGGAAAGGGGAAACCATCTACAGCTTTAGCTCGGTTAAATTTAGAAGCTGATATTGACATCCTTTTTAGTAAAGCAAAGATCATCACACATACAAATCAATTTAACACATGTATTTTGAGAGAGTCTATTGAAATTTTAACCAGAGGCAGAAACACTTGTAATGATACATTGTCCTGTCATATACCGAGCATTTGGTTTGGTCTACTTGGTGTCAATGGAATCTTTGGTTTGGAATGATCAATGTAGCTGCATGAACTCATCCGTCCCCCTCCCTCCCGCCCCCCTTTTTTTACAGTTTTTGGAATCGCCCAGCGTTATTTATACCGGTATGCATTCTGAAGGTCTTATTCTCATTTTTCACCCCATTGATGATGACCAGGGCTTGGTCGAAAGCGCTCGGGAAGTTTTTTACCATCTGATTATTGGTTTTAATGTTTTAAAACCTGTTAATTGTATTTTTAGCACCTATTTTAGAAATAAAAACTGAGAATCATTTTAATGTATTCATGTTTTAACTTAAAGTAATAAGGTGAATGTGTCGTTTCTCTTACATATAGTTTTCTATATATATTTAATAAGTTCTTCTATTTTTCATAACAGAAAGTTTAACACATGATAGCATAGTTGTCTGTTGACATTCACATTTATAGAAGACATCTGTACTTAAAATCTGACATCTTTCTCGAAGCCTTTTTTCTTTACCACACACATGTTTAATAATTTTGTAACTTTACAGTTTAAGTGCCCAAAATACATTCAAAGCTATAATTTTGTATGAAACTAATATGCCGAAATAAACCTAATTACAAGAAAAATAATGGCATACACATTTGACATATTATTTCATCACATATAACCTTATGACACAGTGTTTCATTTAAAACACATTTTATACTGAATAAAAGTAAATACAATGCTTGTCGTATGACATGTTATATTTTCACATAATTAATCTGATGTATTCAAATTATAATCAGAAAAATATTGTATACAAACTGGTTACATTATTTTATTTATTTATTTGTTACTTCTAACATGTATGATATGTCAAAATATACAAGCTATCTCATCTCCTTTAATATATCATTACGTAATGCTCTCCAACTTTACCCGAAAGAATCAAAAACAGGGTAAAAAAAAAGAAGGAGGAGAAGAGAATAAAACCAGTTTTTGACCGTCCCCGATCCTCCCGAAACGTGGGGTTGGTCAAGCTACTAATCACTTTCTGCGAGGTGATTTGTGCTGTGACAAAATTTTACGACTTCCAAAAGTATGTATTTAAAACCATTTTATGCTTGTAATTACCTTATTAATTAGTATAATTTCTTGATATACTTTCTTCTTAACTAACTGTGCATGCCTGTATGTAATTTTTAACATAATCCATGCATAAATAGTGTATGTATTTGTATCATATCTAATGTAAACCTTCTGCTTTTTTTATTATATTGTAGGGCAAAATGGCGATTCTAGCATTTGAATTCTCCTGCCTCATACTGCAACTGAAGCGAGCGTGCCTTTTTATGCTGTCAGGTTCAAATCTAAACAAAATTGCCTTTCAGGATTTAAGAAAAAATGCATATAATTTTCTTTAACTGATTACATTGTATATTTTTAGACCTTTCTAACAAACACAAATTTTGATTCATGATATTGTTTACTATTAAAATGTAAACAACACGGAAATATGACTTTTACGGCCTCTCAAAATGCAAAATATGCATTACGCTGACCTTAAAAATGCACTTTCATTTAATACTATTAAATAGTGTTGTCAGAAAATGCCATTGACGAAGAAGAGAACAATTTTTTGTCTTTTATTATTATTTATTTAGCCAACAATTCTATCTTAAAAGATTGTTAAATTTTCATATTTATATATTTATTTATTTATTTTTATTTTATTTTATTTTATTTTATTTTATTTTATTTTATTTTATTTTATTTTATTTTTTTACTGAATGAAATAAAAATTTATTTATTCAAAAATTAATTTATCATTAACATTCCGTATGTGAATTCTACTGTCTAAAATTTAATGATATGTTTAAAAATAAAAGATAATAAATTATTCTTATTACTCAAACATTAATAATTATTATTTAATTATAAAAAAAAATGTTATTAATACACTTGTATAATTTTAAAAATACAAAAGCAAATGATAATTACTACGTAAAATCGTATGCAGCCATCTATGAGTACCCGGCCGGACCAAAGAACTTCTGCCAGCAGAAAAAAATCTTTGTATACTCACAAACAACCACATCCAATTTTTTTATAGATCAAGTTTTTAAAATAATTACTGTACGTACTATAAAAAAATTAAGTAAATAAATTTATTAAGCCATACTACCTATTTTAATAAAAAATAAGGCCAATATATATAAATATATTTATTTATTTATTTTGTTTCCTTATGTTAAATTGGCCAAATTATACAAAAATATTTTATGAACTCACACACTCAAATTTATCAATACTATGTATATTTATATGTGTTTAATTTAGAATTGCATTTAATTCTAAGGGAAAGTAAAGAAAAAAAAATGCTTAAATTCTAAACTAACATAAATTTATATATGTTATATTATTATTTAACATAAAACTAACATATTTTATTTTTTTTAAAAAAATCTAATTTCTAGCTGATTTCAGCAAGATGTCATCTAATATTTATATTAAATAATTTTGCTAATACATTTTATTAATTATTAAATTTGCATATTTTTATATATACAATAAAAATATAATAGTCTTACATAAAATTTTACACTACAACAATGTTATTAATTAATTTAACTTGGATTTAAGCCTACTTTAATTCTAATTGAATACCGTTAATAAAAGTAAATTAGCTTATCAAGTTAAATATAATATAAACTATTTTTGTCTAATGTTAATTTTGCTGAAAATTCCATAAATTTTAACTGTAAATGCTAATTGCTATACCTTTTGTTATTTATTTTGAAAATAACACGAACTTATATATATATTTTTTTTATTATTTTTTTATTAAATCTAGGACTATACACTGAGCTAGACACTCCATAAATGTGTAAAACCTAAAAATTAAAAGTTTTCGTAAATAAAACTCAAAATGTTGCTTTTTACAGTATAATATTACTAATTTTATTGTTTCTGAGCATAACATCTAGTAATTATACCATACTTAATTTTTTCTTCGATTCCTTTTTCAGCCAAGAATCCTGAAGTTTAAGACCAAGTGATGACCTTGATTTACCTTGATTTACCTGTGAATAAGTTTTCTACAAAAATTTTGTTGGTGTTGGTGCATACCCAGCCGTAGGCCAAAATTGCACCCTATACAGAAAGCCTTTGGTGAGAAAATTTTAATTTTGCTTCAATTAATTATTTATGCATTTGTTTACAATAATTTTGTGTGCAATCATATTGAAATAACTTGCCTTGTCCATTGTCATATATATATATATGTTTTTTTAAAAACCAATGTGCTACACCAAAATCCTTTTTTTATTTATTTATTTTTTTTTTTAATAACACTTTTATTCATAAAACTCATCCCTGCTGTCTAAATTCTAGACTTTAGCATATAAGTTGTAATTGAACTACCGGAATAAATCTTAGCACTTTTTGTATATTTTATTATATTTAGGCTTATAGTTGACCGCTATCCTAATATAGAGTGCACTAATAATTTATTCCTTGTCAACCATCTATTTATATAAAATCCAAGTCTCTGTGTGTCCCTCACGATTCCGGTAGGACCGCCTCATTTTAAAGAATAATTGTTGAAAAATACTAATGTAGGGTTACCACAGTAGCGCCAAATGTTGAACAACTTGGCGGATTATCACCACATTTTATGAAATATCGCCAAATTTGGCGTCAAAAATAAGTTGTCATATATGAAGCCAACTTGGCGATAGCTAGCTAATTTCGCGAAATTCCCATTTAAAACCATTAATATTCCATACGAGGTCACCTCAATTTAATTTAAACTCCGGCTTCTAAAGGTTTTTTTTTAATGTATGGGTGAGAATTTAAAGTGTAATATACGAAAATATACGTCTTTACATTGTCATCCCTATGCTACAAATAAAATATGACGCGCTGTACTATCTGAACTCCTAACTGCCCGATTTTAATGGGCTTTACATAGAAGGATAAAGAAATTGAATTGTCGGTAGTTTTCCGGCATAGGGGCCTTGGCGAAAGAGCGAAATCTGCCTTGAAGAAGAAGGAAATTTGGCAACATATTTTCTGGCAACCTATTCACTATTTTATTTCATATACACACGGATTTTTTTTCCAATATTTATACAATGTATTTGACATAAAGAAGCCATTTGTCTAATTTTATTCAGAAACAGAAGTTATTTGTTTATAAAAAACAACAATAATATATACATTTAATTAAAATTTAAACCAATTTATAGAAACAAAGAAAAAAATTCATCAAGTTTGTTTTCATAGCTGCTTTTAACATTTGGCAACAAATCTTACTTTCTGATGCCTGAATTCCATCAAGTTTTTTAAAAAACCGCCAAGGCCCCTATAGTGGAAAAGTACCAAATTCTCTCCTATTCTACACTATCTGCACCATAGTTTGTAATATATGCAAGGCGGTGAGAGCGAAAAGTTTAAATATTAAATTTTAAATCTATTTATATAAAAAACAAGTCTCTGTGTGTCCCCCACAATCCCGATTGGGCTGCCGCATTGATCGCGGTAATGTTAGGCTTCGTTCAACTTACAAAAATCGGTACTACTTAGTTATCCCGTCGACCAAAAATCTATCGCCAAACTATAAGATTAAATGCCAATACTGGTTGATCGTAAATGTCACATTCACTTGACTTTAAGCAAGTTACACGTGTTTACGTCATCAAGTGATATTTATTTCGACGTTTTATTTATATTTTTATTAATGTTATACTAATTTATTTTGGTACTTCTTAATTATCCCGTCGACCGATTTCGCCAAATTATATAAATCGTCAAAACCACTCGCCAAATTATATACATGACATAATTTTTATTTTAAATAACGATAGAACAAATAAATTAGTAAAACATTAATAAAAATACGAATAAAACGTCGAATTAATGGTTTTATTGGCCATTATTAGCATTTAATCTTACAATTAATTAATTAATGGCAACCATTATTGGTATTTAATCTTACAATTTGGCGACAGTAACTTGGTCGACGGGATAACTAAGAAGTACCTTTATTTGTTCTTTCGTTATTTAAAATAAAAATTATGTCAATTTGTATAACTTGGCGAGTGGCTTGGCGATTTATATAATTTAGCGAAATTGGTCGACGGGATAACTAAGTAGTACCCAAAAATCCAATATATAATTTCTTCTATCTGAAATCCCGTCTATAATATTCAAAATTGGAAAAGTTTAATGTTTTGCGCTATCGTTAAAACCATTTCATAAACTGTGTTTAATTTTGCGGTACTACTTGATTATCCCGTTGACCAAAAAACTATCGCCAAATTATAAGATGGATGCCAATAATGGATGATCGTAAATGACACATTCACTTGACATTAAACGCGATGCACGTGTTTGTTACGTGATCAAGTGATTTTAACTTCAGCTTTTTATTTGTATTTTTATTAATGTTTTTCTAATTTATTTGTTCTTTCGTTATTTAAAATAAAAAATTATGTCGATTTGTATAATTTGGGGAATAGTTTGACAAAAAATCACGCATTGAATATCTATCCCATCGTCACAAAATAGCCTGCATGAGAAAAAGTGAACTGATGTTAGCGTTCCATTAAAAGTGTATTAAATAAAAATAGGTACAGATGTCACAGACACACAGTGGTTTCTTTTTCGCACCAAAAGGGCGATTTTTTGCCTGGCGTGGTAACTTGCAAATTTTTGCTTTGAATGAAAACTTGGTGTTTTATAATAAAATTAAATGTGCGTGTTAAGTTAAAATAATGTGTACGATAATGGCAACTCAAAGCGGGAACTGTTTTTTTTACTTTTATTTTGTTTTTTGAGTGAAAAAAAGAATAATGAAGTAGAAATGTAATATAGAATATTTTGTTCAACAATTTATTGTATTTTTCATTTGAAATGAATGAAACTGTATCCGAACGTAAACGTCGTTCAAACAGAGAACGTAGAGCCCGATGGCTAGCTCGGCAGTCGCAAGAAATATTAAATTCTATCCGAGAATAAAATAGTTTACGGCATTCACATCAAAGAGCTAATGAAAGCCATAGTGATCGATCTGTGAGATTATCTCATAACTCTTTGCGTACTTCTACACAGCGTTCAAGTGAAAATGAAGAACAAAAGTTAATCAGACGTAGCCATGATGCTGAACGTCATTCTCAGCGATTTTTGACTCAACGACAAAACTACTACAAAAATCAGCAACAATTAATTTCTGAAGCCTCTCAGTCTCAAGTTATTGAGCATCATACGTGTGGGCAATTAAGCAATCTCTGCCAATTTTGCAAAGCGCGCCATTTTCAAGCTGAGAAACCCAGAGATGGAAATTTTAACAGTTGTTGCCATAAAGGTAAAGTTAGGCTTCCACAACGTCATCGGTTTCCACCACACCTCCAAGACTTGATGAGCAATTCACATGCACTTAATTATCGTAATTTCACAGAAAATATTCGCTTATACAATAGTGCCATTTCATTTGCTTCTGTAGGTGCTAAACTTGCTGGAAATGCTCCGTGACACGGCCCTTATTGTTTTAAAGTTCAAGGCCAAATTTATCACCGAACTTCCCACTTGCATCCTCCTAATGGCCAACAAAGAAAATTTGCTCAACTGTATGTTTTGGATACAACACAAGCTGTCGAAGAGCGTCTTAACATTCCCGAAAATGACATCTGTTTACCAAATGTTTTGCGTGAACTTGATTTGCTTATGCGGCCAAATCCTTATGCTCAAGTTTTCAAAAAATTGAGTGAGGTGGAGACTGAGCAGCAACAACATGCACAGAGATACAATTTACAAATGCCAAGAGTTAATATGGTATTGCGTCGAGATCACCATTGAGACAATAGACGATATAATTTGCCGACATCAAACGAAGTAGCTATGGTTTTTCTAAATGACGATGGTGAACCACCCTTTCAACGCGATATCAGAATTTATCCAAGAAATAATGACCAACCTTTTTAAACTTCAATATTTTAAGTCCTAATTTAGATCCAATGACTTATCCTATATTCTACCTAAACAGAGAGCCTGGCTGGACAACAAATTTATCACTATCACCTTATCCAGGAATTTCACCTGGTGTTCGAAGTAATATATCAATGCCTCAGTTCAAAGTTGCTCAAACAGTGATTCGTGATAATGAGTTTAATCCAATATTGCATGGTGGAAAACTTGCTCAACAGTGGATAATAGACTCTCACTTACAAGTGGAAGCTAATAATCTCAATTTCATAAGACAGAAGCAAAAAAAACTTCATGCAGAAGATTATTCTGGCCTCAGGGACTTTGTAGCCCAAGGAGCCGTTGATGCAGGTGTTACTGCTGGAAAAACCACAATTCTACCTTCTTCATTTCAAGGGTCTCCTAGAAATATGAGAGAGAGATACAATGATGCTATGTCCATTGTTACAAAGTTTGGAAAACCAAATGTGTTTTGTACATTCACGTGCAATCCACAATGGCCAGAAATAGTAAAAAATGTACTGCCCGGACAAACGTCATCAGACAGACCTGATTTAGTAGCGAGAGTATTTAAAATCAAACTATCAGCATTAATGAATGATATAACAAATGCTGAACTATTTGGTAAAGCTGTGGCCTTTGTATATACTATTGAATTTCAAAAAAGAGGTCTTCCACATGCTCATATTCTTTTAATTCTAGCAGAGCCCTATAAATTTCGTAATGCTGCTCAAGTTGACCATTGTATTTCTTCGGAGTTACCAGATCCTGACACTTATCCACGATTATCAGAAATTGTTCTTCGTACTATGGTCCACGGGCCATGCGAAACTTTGAATCCGAATTCTCCATGCATGGATGGTAATAAATGCGAAAAAGATTTTCCAAAAGAGTTTCAAGAAACAACTAAAGTCAATCGGAATGGTTATCCACTCTATCAAAGACGACAAGGCCCAACTGCTATAGTTCGCAGCAAACAGATAGATAATCGCTTCATCGTACCATATAATGCATATTTACTGCTAAAATATGACGCGCACATCAATATTGAAGCCTGCATGTCCATCAAATCAATTTAATACATAAGATAAAATTGTTACAAGATTATATTATGTTAATCCAAAAGTTATTGAACGTTTCTGCCATCGGTTACTTCTCCTTTATGTTCCTGGTGCTACATGCTTTGAAGATTTATGAACATTTGATGGAGATCTGTACAACACATTTCAAGAAGCTGCACGTGCACGTTGTCTTCTTGCTGAAGATAATGAATGGGATCAATGCTTAGAAGAGGCTACTTTAACTGCAATACCATTACAAATGCGTCAAACTTTTGCATTTATTTGTATATTTTGTAATCCAACAAATGCAGCTAATTTGTGGTAAAAATATAAAAATTCAATGAGCGAAGATTATTCAAGATCTTATAATGAATCAGCTGCTCAGAACCGAGCTTTGCAAGATATTAATTGCATGTTGGAATCTCATGGATTAAACTGTACATCATTTAATCTTCCTACACCCGATATACTGCAGGAAATTCAAAATGAAGAATTCGATTATTTTAATGAAGCTGAAGTAGCTGTTAAACAAATAGCAACTTTAAATTTCTTACAACTAGCAGCTTTCAACCAAATAAAATCAGCTCTTGAAAGTGATTCTGTTACAAGACGTTGCTTTTACTTAGATGGTCCTGGAGGATCTGGTAAAACATATTTGCACAACGCACTCATGCATTTTGTTAGCGGTAAATGCCAAGTAGTACTTCCACATGCAACAACAGGAATCGCATCAATTTTATTAGAGGGTGGCAAAACTGTTCATTCTGGCTTCAAATTACCAGTGCCGATTTTAGAAACTTCCTCATCTGCCATTCGAACGTCTTCAAGTGAAGCTCAAATATTACGTGAAACAAAATTAATTATAATTGATGAAGTGACAATGATGTCATGCCATGCTTTTCGTTGTATAGATGTCTTACTGCGGGAAATAATGTTGAATGACATGCCTTTTGGAGGCAAGGTAATGCTATTAGGTGGAGACTTCCGCCAGACATTACCAATTGTTATAAGAGGAAATAGAACAGAAATTATTGAAACATGCTTGAAATCAAGCCCACTTTGGCAAGAATTTATACAACTTAAACTATCTGAAAATATGAGATCTGAAGGGCAAAATTCCTTTAATGAGTGGCAGCTTAAAATTGGTGAAGATATAACACCCGATATATCAAATTTACCTGCAGGTACAATAGAAATTCCACCATCAATGGTTTGCAAAGATTCAATTATTGCAAGTGTATATGGAGATCATATAAACTATACTGATTTTGAACAACTTGAACAAAAAGTAATTTTGACAACAAAAAACAAACATACATTATCATTAAATAACAAAATTTTGAATTTGCTGCCTGAAGATGGCAGAACTTACTATAGTGCAGATTCAGTCGTGTCTGCAAACCAAGAAAATGTTAATAATTATTCAACTGAGTTCTTGCATGAACAAACTCCATCTGGGATGCCTCCTCATAAGCTTACTCTGAAAAAAGGAAGTATCATCATGCTTCTCAGAAACATGAATCCAAGAAAAGAATTATGCAGTGGAACCAGATTAATTGTGCACTCTCTCCACACCCATTTTATTGATGCTTTCATTTTTACCTGAACAAATCAAAATGATAGAGTTCACATACCGAGAATTGATTTGACACCAAGTGAAACTTCTCTACCTTTCATTCTTAAACGCCGCCAATTTCCAGTTATACTGTCATTTGCAATGACGATAAATAAGTCACAAGGACAAACATTTTCTACAGTTGGCCTGTATTTAAAAGAACCGTTTTTTTCTCATGGACAACTATATGTAAGTATTTCAAGATGTAAAGAGAAAGAGCAGTTAAAAATTTATGTAGAAGATACTGAAGAGCAAGGTCGGTTTTTAAATAATGAAAGAGTTTTTACAAAAAACATCGTATATCCTGACGTTTTGTGAACAAATTTCAATTTCATTTTTTCTGTATTCATTATTACATAGTTTTTCATAAATTCGTTTTGTTTTTAAATTGTGTTATTTTCAACTATTACTGCGGAACAAGAGAGGAAAACTCATATTCTTGCACATGTCTTTTATCCCTTTAAGACCTGACCTACACAACTGTGCAGGTGATCCTAAGGCAAAAGGAAAAACAATTTCATCTGTTTCTGGCTTTAAAGCAAAGCCTGCACCAAACAATTGTGAGGATCCTCCCTTGACGTCACCTGAGATCGAAAAAAATTTTAAATATCTTTTTTCAATTAAATATGATCTTATTAATTTGGGTTAAAAGCCAATATTTTTAATTTCTACCAAAACCCTTCAGGTCTTAAAGGTTTATATATCTTTCTATCTCATTTTCCGTCATTTTTGACGGGCTATCTTTCTAGTATATTTATATAAGAAAAAAATATATATATATATGAGTATGCTATACAGCTGTTCTAACTACCTTGAACCTACAGCTTACATCTACTCATTTTAAAGAGTAATTCTGAAATTCTGTCATCTAAATTGTAGGGCTATTAGCAAAGGCTACCCTTATAGAAGACAGAAAAAAAATCTCTCTTTTTTTTTTTGAAAATTACTGCAACATTATTCATTATTAAATTAATTAAGTTTTAATGTTATTTGGCTTTGTTAAGATTTTATATTTTCTAATTCATATTCGAAAAAAAATATATATAACTTTTGCCTGGAGATAAATATTTCACTGCTCCAGTGAAGTTTTGTGAAGCACATTACATAATTTTATAAGTATGTTTTCGGGTGCGCCCTGCACATTTGCTCAATATTGTAACCCTGAGACAAATTGGCGTTCCCATGTTCCTATCCTTTCTTATTATTATTTTGAATTTTAAAAAGGCAAGTTATTAATTTTGTTTCAATTTTTTTACCTAAAAGAGAAAAATTTATTTTTAAATTTTGAAAATTTTTAAATTTTTAAATTCGATTAATTATGTATTTTGATTTATTTTTAATACCAATTCATATCCCTTACTTGTCCCTTTGATCATCAGTTTTACCCTTTTTATTATACTTTTTTGGATACTTTTGAGCATTCTCTTTTAAATTCTCATTTTTATCCTCATTTGGATAATAACTGGCATGACTCTGAGGTTGACTATTCCTATATGGCACATGCTGAGGGAAGTAATTTGGTGGGGGTGGGGGATATGGAGAATATCCATAGTAACCACCTGTGGGTGCATAAGATTGAAAATGCAATTGCTGGTTTGGGTTAACAAATCTAGGATTAAAATTCGCTCTCGGTTGATACTGTCCATTATAAGAGTACCTTTTATTAAAATGCCGACCTGCGAAATCTCTGCTACCCTTATATGTATTTTTATTATCATTTTTGTACCAGCACGATTCTAAAGTATGCGAATTTTTTTTACATAATTCGCACCATCTGCTTGATGCAGTGTCTTTTGTTTTAACTTTCAAATTGTTTATTTCGGAAGTCAAAATTTTAATTTGCTCCGCGCTTTCCATATTTAATTTTAACAATTTGTCCAAATTTTCCTCAGTGGAGGTTTTTGTAATCGAATTAATTTCCTTTGATGCAACTTGATTGTATGCATCTTCCATTTGTTTCGCAAATTTACATGCGTCGTTGAAATTTTTCGGCGCCATTCTTCGAATGTCCAAACTTAAATCTGCCCTAACTGATTCTAAAAATCTTGTGAATTTTATCATTTCAAATAAACTACCATTACCGTTGTCAATATTTTGGCCACTTTTATCTAGGTAAAGTTTTGCAGCCGCATTGAATTCACTGATAAAATCAGCGATAGCCTGCGCAGGTTTTTGCCTAAGAGAAAAAAAATTGCTTTGAGCCGCAGAAAAACTTGTTTTAGTAGAAAAGGTATCGATTAATTTTTCTTTAAATTTACCATAGTCTTTTTCTGTATTAAGATTTTCTTCATTAGCTAATTTATCTCTAGCACTACCAACTAACTTGTCTTTAAGAGCGCAAGTTTCGAAACATTCTCTAATTCCGTTTGTTTAATTAGATTATCGAATTCGTTTACAAAAAATTTAATATTAGACTCTTTCTTTCCATCAAAGACGGGGATACAATTCAACAGCGTATCAACACTAGGTTGAGTCATTGTATTCTTTTTAGTTTTTTGTAGCGAATAATTTAGAGAGATAATTTTATTTTTCTGTCCTCTGGTTTTAACTCCAGAGGTATTTAAATCTACACTTCTCCTTTTAAATTTTCGCTTATTGTTGGGCATAACCTTTTAACAGAATATTTCTGTTTATCATACTTTTTTTCTCTATATTACAACATATGTATGAAAATATTCTAAATTGCATAAATACATAAAAACAACAGCACTAAAATTTAAAAAAATATCTTAGGAGATGAAGTTGATTTGTAGATTATTCTTTTACACACATAAATACCCCTAAAATGTTTATAATACACGTATATATAAAAAAAAAAAACATAATTTCATTTAACAGAAAAATATCTGTCTTTTTCTACAGAAACAACAATCTTATTTTTTTTTATTTATTTTTTTTTATATCTAAATATTGTACTACTACTTCGTAGTACGACTCATAAATTTTCTTTTGTATCAAGGTGATACAATTTCAAAAATCATGATCTATTGACATTTTAATCATTTTTATACCAGTCATATTATAAAATTTTACTCATTATTCTTATTATTATTATTTATACAGTATACAAAAAAAAAACATTTTATTTTTACAAATGTGTCATCCGTGATGTGAATGCCATTATTTCTCAATGGTAACTGAGATCCAACCAAAAGAGAAAAGAGAGGAAAAAAAAAATTTTTTTTGCAATTCCTAAATTTACCTATTATAAATCCCAGAATTATTTTTTTTTTATTTCTCTTTTTTTTTTTTTTTAATTGCTAACATATATTATTCATTTTATTTATTTAAATTATTATATGTGTGTCATTATTGTTACAATAATAAAATTAATTTTAATAAAATTTTAATCAATTAAACTTACATACCTACAATATCTTTAAAATTGTGACATTAAAATAATACTTAAATTTATTTTCCTTTATTATTATTATTATTTCTAATGACCTCAGATGAACGTTCCTGAGTCATAGCACCATTTTACTATGAAGGGGGGGGGGGGATGCTGGACAGATAATTACACCTGTTTATTTTCTATTTAATTTACATCCAAAATTGTTAATTGGTCCAAATCATCCAAGCAACCTCATAGTAAATTGGTATATAATTTCATATACCTTAGATAAATTCAAATAACATAAGTGATCGTAATTACATAATTCTAGTAGAAGAGCAACGCGAAGCATTAATAAAATTAAATTATAATTCGCGTCAAAATGTAATTATTAAATTTAAATAATTACGAATAAAATTAAGAGTTTGCGTTGTGAATTATTTAGACGAACTCTTCCACTTATGAATTAAACTAAAATTTAAGCTGTAAAAATAAATTGACACACCTTAAACATTATCAATTAAATAATTACAGAAAATTTTTAAAACTTGATTAAATATTTTATTTACATTGAACACAACTATATACAGAAATACATACTATTATTTCAAAAAAAAGAAAGCAACACTTTTGTTTGCTTCTCATTATTTTATGCATATTTAATCTTAAAAAAAAGACAATATTTTCATTTACTCTTATTATTATATATTTTTCTTTTTGCTAAAAGAATAATTCTCTTTCATTTTTAAATTACCTTAATTATATTTAATTTATTGGTTTTGTTGGATCTCAGATTGCTCTCTACCATAAAATATCAGAAAAGGATATTTATAATTTTTCATATGATTTTAAGTGGTAAAAGAAAAAGTTTAAGGTAGTACCTTTTTTTATATACGGGATGGTGGCCTTTATTCATCAAATTCAGAGTTGTCGCGTTGCTAAGGATCATATCCCTATGTCATCAGGAATTTGCGTCTTATCAGAGCGGCGATATCGGGATGGCAGGATGCATAGCTACGGACCTCTGTAGAACAATCCACTTTATTTTAACATCAGGAAGACATCCTCAATTAGGCTTGCTTAGGCTCACTCCGATATGTACATCAGGAAGACATCCTCAATTAGGCTTGCTTAGGCTCACTCCGATATGTCCATCTCGCCTGGGCATTACTAGGGCTTTTTGGATTCATTGCACGGGCTTTCATGAGAGCTCCTGCGTCCTCGACATCTTTTTTTAGACTCCCTTTTTCAAACCTTATTCTTCTGGCACACCAACTTCTGCAGTGGGTGGAACTATTTGTCTAGTCCACTCTTATTGGATGTGAGAAGATTTTGCATTATCCTTCGATAGGCCTATTAGCTAACAGTCTGCAAATGGCCCCTTACATATACTTTAATATTATTATCTGCCTTAAAGTTTGGGTGGTCTGAAAAGCCATAAATTTATCCCAACACTTTTATTAAGGCCAGAAATTTATTCCAACCTTTTTATTATTTTACGATTTCTAATTATACACCACTTTCCACTGGCCTGTCATAAAACGACACCATGGCGTCTGGCTATTGTTGTTATCTGAGATCCGAACTCTATTCAACATTATACATTCATTTTACAATACAACAATTTTTAAAAATATACATTTAATATTTAAAATCAACTTAATAATTTTTGTATGAACTTACACTCTTATTTTACTTAAATATATAAACATTATAATTTTACACTCATAATTATATTTTATAAAAAAATATTTATACAAACAGAAATAACAAATTACGCAATTTTACTTTGATTTAACCAACATGGTGCGGGAACATATCATTGTTATATGTTGCCCAGCAGTGAGAAAAGACATACCACAGATACTGGTATCCGGACAGAAGTAGCTTATAAACAAAATTTGAAACAAATCTCAATTCTGTCAACACATGGCTCCGCTTCTGCACATTACCCAAATAAAATATTTTAATAAGTTCTTATATAATGATTGCTAAACTTTTTATTGAAAATTCTATTAATTGAAATTCTCTAAAATTGAAGCTGATGCAATAATTCTGTGACCAGATGTCTCCACTTCTGCACATCACGCCAACGAAAAATCGGTCTTTCCCAATTTTCGTTCACCCATAGGAAGCCATCTAAGAATGAGACGCTAGTGCTTTCGACTTCAAAACACAATGTATAGGAATTGCGATTACAGCGCCATCTGTTAGCGGTTTTTGCAACTAAATTTTGAAACTTCCGTATAACAATTTTACAGCTTAGCTAATAAACAAACCGTTTACCGCACAATTCTATTGATCTTTGTTATTGAGATATTTAATTTTGAAATCAGGGTCTTATTCGCTGGACACCCTGTACTAAGATCTATGAAAAGCATAAGTAATTTTCAAGTTTGAACCTAATGACTTCAATATTTGGCAAAAAAGAATCAAATTGTGGCTGACATTAATGCTCCCAGATTGATAAACTCTCGAGGATTTTACAAACTCTAATTAATTTTAGAATTTTTTTACATTCTGTTATTTTTTTTTTATTTAACCATCATTAAGAGTTATTTTCTATCCAAAAGTAATTTTTAAAAAACTTATTT
The DNA here is from genome assembly GCA_963932465.1 of Maratus speciosus. NCBI lineage: Eukaryota > Metazoa > Arthropoda > Arachnida > Araneae > Salticidae > Maratus > Maratus speciosus. The sequence goes on along the minus strand of OZ010790.1, from coordinate 413,859,356 downwards.
TAATTTTTTATTTAGTATTTAAACTGAATGTTTGCTAAAATTCTATTACGGACAAAATGTCACAAGAGTAACACTTAGCATTTTGCAAAATCACATGTAACTAATTCATGTGTTATCAGATGAGTACAGTGATTATTACTTTTTAAAAAGATATAATTACTCAGCTGCATTCTGTAAATTTTACTTCTAAAATATCATATAATTCACAGAATTTCTGCGTCAAACACAATCTTTGAAAATTGCATTTTTTTTTCTTTGCTCACAAGAGTAACAAAATTTTCATTTATTATCTAGGCTAGTAAAATGCTTTTTGTTACAAACTGGATATGGTTTATAAGAGTAGAGCACATGTATACTTAAATGGTTGCATCAAATTTATCCTAAATATATTTTGTAATGAAAAATTGGAAATATTTATGGAAATTTGCTCTGACGGTCACAAGAGTAACAATCGACGTCCCCATACCTTAAATATTGTTCTATGAGCGAACAATAAATTATTACGACCACATACAAATTTAACGGGCCAGGGCTCTCTTAAAGTGTAAAAAAAATTATTTTTTTAATATGTTATATTCTAAATTTTTATTCTTTAAAATAACCGCCTTAAAAAATTTGCTGTAGAAGAGAAAATTAAGTGGAACAAAAATTGTTAAAAACTGTTTCGAGGACATATTCTGATCACTTTAAGAACTCAAACGTACAATTTGTTTTTGGAAAGTGTACTTTAAGATCCCCGCTCCCCTTACCCTCATTGAAAAACATTCTTCAAAGATATGATGTGAAATACATTGTGAACTCAGAGTTATATCACATGCCGCTTTCATATATAAAGAAGAATTTTTAACATATAATATGAGCATTTTACTTTCAAAATAATCTAATTTTTCATTTTATTGAATATAAAACATGCATGTACACTAACTGGCATGAGTTTTATATGCAATAATAATAAAATTTTTATTTAACACAATTAAGTATAATCTCATAAAAATAACTGCATTTTAATAATACAATTTAAATATTGCATAGAACTTTCATAAAATTTATATAAGCTGCAGTTATTAATAAATTTTATTTCAATGTTCGTTAGAAACAGGTAAATGTTGTTACAAGTACTTTTTTAAAACCTACTGCATAAAATATCATTAAAAAATAATTTCATTGTTTTACAATAGGAATATTAGATTGTTCATGTTTTTGTCAATGAGATAAAGTATGAAATATAGAAATATTAATACCACTAAAAAACATCGCATCATGTTTGTGAACGAATAAATCACAAATAATATTCAAAATCAGAATATTTACGAAAAAACAAAATTACAATTATATTTGCGGGAAATAAATTATTTTTAATAAGGATTATTTTATTTAATAGAATAGAGGAAAAGGTCCAAATACCGGCTAGGGTCCAAATACCGGCTACTAGGTGTTCTGAGAACTGAGCGCAGTGCAGCCTAGCTGTGATAGGCAGAGTTTGTAACTTTAATTGAGAGAAGAAAGTTACAAAATGTACGTCGCTGAAGCCTGTGTTATTTACAAATAGTAAATACAAAAGTGTCTAATCTACGCAATCTGGTACATCAAAAGTTTTTCAGATATCTGTTTCTCAATTTTTTAAATATACTGATCGTATATTGGCTTGAATTGTTGATTGAGTTATTTTCTAGACATATTTAGCTCTCAACTGCCACGCACTGTAAAAAAAAATGGTAACGTTCCATGTAAAATCCAGGAACGTTTCGCCTTTTCTCAGGTTTTCAGAATAATTTAGCTCTTTCCTGTGAAATTCTGGTTTTCTTATCTGAAACGTTCCTGAACCAAAAGTTGGAAACAGCAAAACGCTGCGGCCGCCATTTATTATTTTTTTGCTATAATCCGTTGCTCGCGCGCGAGTGTCGATAAAGAATTCCTTAAATGAATGTAAAAAAATCAAAATGGAATGCAAATAAATCAATAGACGATATAATCCTTTACGTCTCTATTGCCAAGACAATTCAGATGAAAATACAATACCTACGTGACATCGCTAAGAGATTAGGCTAAGATGTGTTATTATCCCACCCTCCGCGATGTTGAGTATTTGGCGATTTTTATCGCTTTGGCAACCCCGGCGTTTGGCGTCTAGTAACTTATTATGGCAACCCCCTTTCTACGACGCGAGAGCGTGAACATTCATTTCACTGCCGGGTGTGGTTGCTGACGGTTGGTTGACTCTTGTACCAGATACTCTTTGATGTCGTGTTCTATGGCTGTCTTTTTATTTTTATGTTAAATTTATTGGATGTATTTCATTGACTATAGATTCTGTAGTCCGTTTAAACGCTCTTGCTGAAGTAATTAAGAAATATGAGGAAATTTTGACATGAAAGGGGGGTTTGTTTATAGCGTGTCAATCTGTATTAAGCCTATTTTGGAAAATGACGGCGGTGTTATATTTTGTGCTGTAGGTTTCAAGAAAGCAGATGTCTGTTAAGGTATGTTGATAATTTTATGTATATTTTGTTGGTTTAAGAGTTTTTTACATTTTGAGATTGCTACAAAACGAGAACTACTGAATTTTGAGAATGCTATATTGCGAAAAATGCTGAATTCGGCGATGTTTTTTTTCGGAAAATGAGCGCGAAGCGCTCATTCAACTATTGCTGATTGCCACTTTAGCGAGTCTCGTTTTTTAGGTATATTTTGCTGTTTTAAGAGTTTTTTACATTTTGAGATTGCTACAAGACGAGAACTGCTGAATTTTGAGAATGCTATATTGCGAGAAATGCTGAATTCGGCGATGTTTTTTTTTCCGTTAAATGTGCGCGAAGCGCTCATACAAGGATTACTGATTTGCCAGTTTAGCGAATTTTGTTTATTATTTACATTTTATTTTCGTTGAGCCAAACATGCGTAGAAACGGGTGCTTGGCGACATTTACTACTTGGCGGAAAAGGGGTTTTCTCGCCAAAAAAATCCAAGATGGCGGAGGGTGGGATAATAACACATCTGTTCCAGAGATTATATCTCGTACTTGTCTGTGGAATATTTAAGGAGCAGACCGTGTAAAATAAATACACCTATTATTTGGATCTCCATTAATCGGGGGACCATCAAACATGATTCTCACCGATTTTGATTAATTTAAAGTATGTTTTAGAGTTCTTATCTCTAATTATTCTTGTGATAGGATTTCTTCAAATGGGACTTAGATTTTCAGAAATTAGATGCCGAGGTTTAACATACGTTTCAAATACCCATTAGTTTGCAGCTCTCAACGTGTCTTTCGTGGTGTGGACGCAGAAAGCTCGCACGCCACCCGTACGGCCCGAGTTCGATGCTACCTCTGGGCTTTTTTTTTTCTTTTTTAATTAATTTTATATTTTAACACTTTAATACAATCTGATTTAAATTTGATATATATTTGACACTTTGAATTGCTGCAAATTTGAATTTTTTTTTATTTTCGGAAAAAATATACAATTACATTTAGGTTTTTTTTTTCATGAAAATTTATATGTATTTTATCTAACTTGTAAACTAACATAATTACTAACGAAAATCCAAAATATTTTATGTCTAGATTTTTTTTCTAATTATTATTTACATTTATATATTTTTATATTTTAAGCAAAGTTCAGAAACAATATATCATATATATATTTACTTTATTGAATTTTAACTGAAAATTTATTTTTTCGTGTAAATTATAAATAATAATTTTGATGTCAATTTCAAAATATTTTTTCATTCTAACAAATAATGATAATAAAGCGAAAATTGTCAACTGGAGATGTAAAAATCGTCTGCGGATCCCGCATGCTGTGAAATGTCAGTAATGTTTTGCTGTAAACAGAAATATTCCTGGTATTTCGCAGGAAACTTACTGGCATTTCTGTAGAAAGTTTTTAACATATACAGTAAAGTTCCAGTCATTTTCAAGAAATGTTTCTTGGAAATAATGGGCAACTCAGCTGCCCATTTTTTCCCAGGTACGTTGCGGAATTTTTTTTACAGTGCGCGCACATTATTGGTATTTTATTACATGAATGAGTAATACCGGTTTTAACTTAAACATAGCAGTGGTCCAAATACCGGCTAGCCGGTATTTGGACCCTTCTCGGTTGCTCTGCTTGAAGGGGAGGAACATAAATTTATTTAAATATTTCAATAATTAATAAATTAATTTAAATGGTTCAGAAGTCGTTTCAGTCCCATTTCGAAATATGAAAAAAGCAACCATGGCGGTAATTCTTCAGGACCGACATTGGTTACCGGATCCCTTTCCAAAAAAGCGCTGTTGGACACTACAAAATTGCCTGCAATAAATGTAAAGAGAAAGAAAAAAAAATGACGGAGTAAACCAGGCGAAAGCGGCAGAAATTTGATTTTAACCCTCTCGCTGCGCAACCAGTGATTTCTTCGGGCAACGTAAAAGTAGCAAAATTTGCGCAACGCGAGATTTCCTCGGGGATGCATTTTTTCGACTAATTAACCCTTCTTTATTATTCCCACCAGTTATTTTTTATTGTAAATTTTGCTGTATTTAATCGGAGCATTTTCCCGGTTAAATTAGACCAAAAAAAATTTTTGAAAAACCGGTGGCAAAAGAATAAAAATTCTTAAAAGACGCTCGTCGCGAAGTGGTTAAATACGCAATTTTTGAAGCTATTTTGATAAAACAATTACGCAGCGAGAGTGTTTAAAAAGTGGAAAAGGAAAGTATCCAACAGAGGAAGATGATTAGTTTGTGTCTTCTGCATGGGTGCTTTCTCTGTGGGCAAGAATGGGGGAGGGGATTCTGGGTTCAATGTTAAGAATGCGATAAGTGAGCTGATAGGGACTATACCGAAGAAAAAGTGATATTATGTTTTTGATTTTTTCTTATAAAATAATTCTTATTTCAATCAGCAAGCTTTTTTTTTTGTTTTACGCGTTAAAAATCAAAATTAGAAACATAATGTGAAGAAGACTGTGAGAGATAGTTGTAAAGAATTTTAGAAATTTGACAAAAATACTTATTTATTAAAAATTGCGTATTTTTTCTGTGCATAAGAAATATCATTAATAAATACAATTTATTAATATAATATTCTTATTGCTTAATAATTGTCATTAGCTCTATTTGTGTGATCTTTTGGAAAAAAAAAAAACTTTGGTAGCCGGTATTTAGACCCCATTTTAAAAACTCACAATTTGAAGACTTTCGGAATTTCGCTTTTTATAAAAAGAAAACGCCTTTTAAACTGATTTTTTTTTCACTAAACAGGTGTACAACGTTTCAAGGTACCCTGCTGTCACTGTTTATTTTATTAATTTTGAAAATTGTATCATCTACACTGCTCAAAACAATTAAAGGATATTGCAGTTTTAGGTGGATTTTGTGTCTGGTAAACTGTTTAGCTGATTGATACATGGTCGACAGACATAGTATGTTATATGAGAATAAATTACACATGTTTGGCAGAAAAAAATGCATTTTATTGCGCATTTGTGTACTAAAGGAAAAAAATACAATTTGTGCATATGAGGAAAAAAGAATAAGAAAAGGTTTTTTCTTCAAATAAAATCATTTTCAGTAGGGGGTATGGTTTCCAGGGGCGGCCAGCAACGTTGAACACCTTTGAGGCATGGACTCAATGAGGCTATTAATGACGAGTTGGGGTATTCTGCCCCACTCTTCCAGAAGAGCTCTTTCCAGTTTTTGGAGATATTGTGGGGGTTGTTGGCGGCCAGAAACTCGTCTTCCTAGAGCGTCCCAGACGTGCTCGATTGGATTCATGTCTGGAGAACACGCTGGCCATTCCATTCGAACAATTCCTTCCTCGAAAAGGAAATCCTCCACCAGGTTTGCACGATGTGGCCTGCAGTTATCGTCCATTAAAATGAAGTTATCTCCGATTGCTGCAGCGTAAGGGACTACAATAGGTCTGAGGATCTCATCCCTATATCGGCGACCAGTCAGAGCTCCATCTCGAATGATGTAGGAATGAGGTCAGTGCGCCCGTCAATGGAGATGCCACCATACACCAACACTCCTCCACCGCCAAATCTGACACTTTCGTGCACGAACGCAGGATTATTCCTATTGCCACGGTCCCTCTAGATGAAACTACGCCTATTATCCGGATGCACAGGAAAACGGGACTCGTCAGAAAACAGAATATTGCTCCATTCATTTCTCCTCCAGTTGACATGCTCGTTTGCCCACTCCCTGCGGTCGCGACGATGCCTTGATGTTAATCTAACACATACCATCGATCGGCGAGCATACAGACCTACAGCATGGAGCCGGTTTCGGACAGTCTGAGTTGAAATCGTGGTGCCTGTAGCCGAGCGAAGGTGTTGTTGGAGAAGAGTAGCGTTCATGGTTCGGTGTCTCCGAGCTGTTAACGCTAAATACCGATCTTCATTTGTCGTTGTTGCCCGTCTACGACCTTGCCCTGGTCTTCGGCCTGCACATCCACTCTCCAAATAACGGTTCCAGATCCTGGAAATGACACTTTGTGACACTCCAATGGCTTGCGCTACTTCGGCTTGAGTTTGGCCCCCTTCTAACCTACCAAAAATTCTCAAAGCTTCTGAATCTGTCAAATGACTTCGCTGAGACATCGTACTCATCGAAACAAAGCAATCACTGAATGCCGATCATCCTTGTCTTCATTCTCTTTTATCCAGTTCAAAGTCAAATTTCATTCGCTGCCGCTGAAGCGACGTTTTTGACGTCGAACTCAAAATTTGCATACTCCACAGTTTGAAAACCAGAAAAATTTGCATTTGTGATTCTTTTCTTCTATTTTCGACAAAAAAAATTTCGTTTATATCTTTATTTTATATAAAACTTCAAATATCCTTTAATTGTTTTGAGCAGTGTATATTGAAAACAAAAGTGATTACGAAAATTTTAGCCGGTATTTGGACCTTTCCTCTATAGTTTTTAATAGAATATTAATTTTGCACAAAAATCCAACACAAGTCATAAAGAAAGCAAATTTGGAAAACAAGAATCGTAGAAAGTATATAAAATTATTATTAACTAATTAGGTTCTGCAACTGTACTTCCATCGAGACAAAGTCATTTCCTTTTTGCTAGCGTAAATATAATTTAGTCAGCGTACCTAGCATTTCTCTGAAAACTACCAGTCTCGTGTGAGTTCTCTGTAAATGGGAAGGAACTTAGAAATGAAATTAAGGAAAAGAAGTCATTAGGTGTTAGTTAAGGAAGCAAAAGGAATACAGCTTTACAGAAAATATAATCTGACAAAAGATAAAAAAATACTGCAAAATGAGGAATTAATATATTTTTTAAACTTTTAATAAGTAGTATTCTCACTGTATGTTATTTTAAGACATAAACTTAAATATGTACTAAATTGTAAACTTGCTGTTTGATGTAATTATTATTTTACAATTGCTTTTCTCATACGTTAAGTTTAAAATATTGTTAAGTGATAACTTTTTTGTAATATAATGTAATATTACTTTTAAAACAAAGTCTTTAAATACATGCAGAGAAAAATGTATTCTTTTATTTTGCATATTTATGTACATTGGGCAAAGAAAAAAAGAAGTCCGTACGAAGTCCGTACGAAGTCTGTAACTTTTGATAAAATAAATTGAAGAAAATCGCTTAAACTAGTATCAAGTATAGTTTTTTATATAGTTTTTTTCTTAAAAGATCACATACATATTAAAATTGGACCAAACTTTTAATAGCTTAATAGCAACATCATATTTTTTTTTTACATATTTAAATTCAGAACATCAAAAAACTTAGAAATACTAATTTTCACCTGATAGAATGATTATGTAGTGCGGCACGAATTAGTTACAGCGAGAAACATCAGTTATTTAGATATAACAGAAGCATTTTTTGATGCATTCCGTTACGATTGGTTGCATATGAAGATTTATGAAATTCTAAATATAACGCACAGGCATGTATTGTATTAAGCTGTTTTTAAAATGTTAAATATAAGTAAAAACATGTGATTTCTAAAAATTCATAAATGAAAACGCATATTTTTCGTATTGCTTTTGGAATCAACATAATTGAAGATTCGCTAAAATAAACATTCATTGGAGTATGACCATAGATAATGTGCATACTTGACAAGACTCGCCAAAATAAACATTCATTTGCATATAATCATAGATAAATTGCAGTGCATTGTTGTCAACAAACAGTCTTGATTCTTTTCTACTCAATACCACGTAGCCAAAACATTGAGCTAAATTGCTTGTAGGTTTCTCTAAATTGCTTGTAATTTTCGCTTAACTAGAATGCGAAAATTGCACATTCTAATTTCATGTCTAATTTCACCCAATTTCATACAAGCAAGTCAATATTATTTTTGTAGATGTTATCATTATGTACGGTCAATTCCTTTAATAAATATTCATTATAATATTTTTTAATGGTTTTAGTTAAACTATCATTCATTCTTTAAACTGCGTTTTTAAAGGACACTTGAAAATTCGACTGGAAGAATAAAAAAGAGCCTATACTGTATTCGAAATTTCAAGGCTAAAACTAAAACATTTATGTAGACAGACATTGAAGACATGTGAATGTGACACAAAAAACATGTAAATTCAGAAGATTAACAAACAAAGGTGAATTTTGCAGCTTTTAGCTGCAAAATTTGCTTAAGCTGCAATTATTCAGAAATAAAGTTTTGTGTTTAACATTAAATTTTGTTTAGCTATTCTACAACATTCTCTCCCGCTATTTTATATATAGATATTTTATGATAGAAAATGCGTATTTCTGTACATGGTTTCAAAATACATTCAGCTGTAGAACGAAAATTTTACAATGGTAAATTATGTTTTTAAGATTGTGTTGTCTTACATTTAAATTTGTTGGAAGAGACTGGTTTTCTCACTATGACTGAATGACAAAAAGTAACACTGTACTTGCAAAATATGAATGTCAGAGAAAATGGAATATTTTAATTACTTTTTCGCGATTTCCATACTTTTCATTGATTTTATCGATACTATGATCAACTCGGTTATAGCGATACTATATATATATATTTTTTTATCGTTGTCCCTATGGGTAGTGTCGTTTATTTTTATTTTCCTTCAAATCGTCATTGCGGTCGATAGTTCGATGCGGGTATTTACACATGCCAAACATGCCTGTGCGTTATATTTTAAATTTCATAAAATTTCATATGCAACTGAACGTAATGGAATACATCAAATATAGTTTCTATTGTGTCTAAATAACTGTCGTTGATTTTTATACATATCCCCTTCAGGGACAAAATGGGTTAGATCGATATTTTTTACACTAATTTCACAACAATATATAATATTCTTTCGATTTTACCGTTTTATCAGCAGAGCTTGTGTAAAGTTTCGTATAATGGCATTTTTATATCCTGTTTAAATTGTTATATTTTTAGTTTAGAAGCCTAGTTACTTGGTATACTAGTTTATGAAGTTGTATTTTTCAAGTTCGCACCTTCTCCTGCACACCCTCTCTTCCACCAAATCATAACTTTCTTAATTATGGTACGGTTTCAATGGGACCTTTTTTGATGATTTCCCCAAGGTTTTCCCAAGCTACTAACTAAAACATTGATATTATATCTGCAATTCCTGCTGATCACTATTTATGTACAATAATCAAAATGTTCATATTTTTTCCATTTAAAACCTTTCATCCTTAATTTAGAGCCACCATACTCATCGTTGTTGTTAGTTAAGTTTTATCTCTCAAGTTTTGTCTCTGCCAAGTATGTTGTCGGAAAGAAAATGACCCTTATACGAAATTTCACAGCAGCTTTGCCGCTTAAATATTAAAATATGAAGAATCTATATATATATGTATATTTCTCTTACGTAGCGCTAAAAAGGGGCTGTATTTGTAGCTTGCTATTTGGCAACAGCCAAAGCGACGTTTCTCATTGGTAGTTGCGGTCACATGCCCCAACCCACTCAGCAAATTAAAATCCAGACAGCATCTCTCTTTTAACGCAAACCGTTTGAAAAATACATGAATGACAATTGCTATTGGTCCGTTTTACGGTGACGTAGCTTTTTGATCCAAGGTTGTATTTAGACACAGGCGAAAACGTTTTGTTTACATTTCGATAGCGTGATACGTAGCATGTTTTTATAGCATCTTATTATAGTTTTAAATTAATTTAAGCCGTGATTTTCAATACGGTGTCAATTTCCTGTTCGCTTGCTTTCTCAATGTTGATCAACAAGTCACAGCGCCAAACTTTTGATAAATGCATTTTCATTTATATTTTCATCAAAATTTTCAATTACTTTTTTATGAATTAAAATATTTGTAAATTTCATATGTTGCTTGCTCGGCTTAGCGGCCCAACTAAAAATATTTTTTATTGTGTTTTCAGTAAGGTTTTTAATTAATTCTGTTTCCAAGGTACGTTTTTATTTACATTTTCAACAGTTTCCATTACTTTTTTATACATTAAAAATATTTGTAAAATTAATACGTTGTAATGATTTATGATAGCACTCATTCTGACTAGAGTTGACATAAACAGTGGCGAGCGAGCGAAGCGATCCCAATATGAATTGCGTAGCAATTCGTGGGGGTTGGCGAGCGTCAGCGAGCAGGGGGCTGAGCCCCTAGTAAATATATATTGCAATAAAATTAGCGTCAGATGTATCAATATAGCCCCATTATCACGATTCACGGTCAAATTTCCTGTCAAATGATCGCTAAGTTTTGGAATTACTGTTTTAACCTTATCTATGTCAGTATCGAAGTATCGATTTTAGAGCATCAGTACTAGAATTTAGGAGTCAATTCTTATTGTAATCGAATCTGTTTTATCCGATGTTGATGTTTATCGATACTCAATTTTTCCAGAATTGCAGATGACTAATTTCAATGAAACAATTTTAAATGCCTGTAAAAAAGAAAAAAAAAGCAATTTAACAAATTACAACGACCATTTGGAAAATGATGTTTTCAAAGACTAAAATTTAAAACATAAAATATCGCACGGAGCTTATCATACACTAGGTACGCCATGAATTATACATTAACATTCTTGGACCCATCATGAACAAATTTTAGAAGAAATTTCAATTTAAAATTTTCGGTACTGTAAATTTTTAAACTTCTACGGAGCTGGTCATACATCACGTACGCCATAGATTAAACATTAATATTTCTGGATAAATTTTAAATGAAATTTCATTCTTAAACTTCTAAACACCCCAGAATATTACTTTTTACACCGTCGTATAGAGAAAAAAATGTACTTTTAAATGCATTTGTTTGAAAGCTGTATCTCAATTTGTTTGTGAGTTATTAATTTTTTTTAGTTTTTTTTAATTAATTTTTTATCATAGTGGCAACAGAAGTATCCATCTCTGTTGAAAGTAAAGGGAAGTACAGATTACTCTATAGACCAATCAGAAAACGAATAAAATGCGAGATTCAACTAATAAAACGCTTCAGATACGTTTTTGATTTCCTACCCTGACCGCCATTTTTCCAAATGGTTAAAAAAAAAGGCTTACCTCCAAATGAATACCAGCCAATTCGTATTTCTGTCCTGGGGGTGTGTCTGCAGGCAGATATCTGTAAAATTCTACATTGTCTTTATGCCATTTTATGGAGTACAGTTTGTCATTTTCTAAATCGTACGAGCAGTTTAACCATGCGGGATCTCCTTTCATTACAACAGCAGGCACAGCGAAATTTCTCAGCTTTAAAGACCAAGCACCTATTAGAGATATATTTAAAAATATTTAATATTGTTAAAACATGTAAAATAACAAGATGAAAGAAGTGAATGAAGGATGTTGAGATATTTCTATTTAAGAAAAATTTCAACATCAAACAGATGCATAACTTTAAATTTATACAAAAAAAATACATTCAATCTGAAACGCTAAGTGCTTGTTTTTCTTGCTTTAAAGCATAAGTAAAGTAAAGCACAAATATTCTTAAATTGCCAGACTTTGAAAATATAAAAGTGTTTCCTTTTTTAATTTATTCATAAAGTTTTTTTTTTTTTTTTTTTTTTTACTTTTATTTTAATAAATTACTTTGTAAGTGTAAAGGAAACTTCAAGTTTAATAAAAGTTTCGTTTTTCTTTCTCATTTTACCAGAGTCTAGAAATGTACACTATGTAATTTTTCTTAGAAAAGAGTAAATGATTTTTTTTTTCGTTTTAAGTTTATCTAATTGATTTATAGAATGAGAGTAAACATCTGAATGAGATCATTGACATTTATCCTTTGTTGAGTTTTGATAAAGATGCAGATTCTTGACTGTTAGATAGAAAAACGTAAGAAAGAAAAATCATGCGTCAGTCATATATTATGAAACACTTTTTCTCATTCAAACATTTTTGAACATTTTAGAATACTCCAAAATTTTTGTATTATTTAATAAGGCGACGTATAAGTAAACTATTTGAAAAGGCATGAAGCATTTGAAAACTAAATTTCAACAATTACCATCTACAGAATAAAAATAACAGAATTATCTTGTGCAGCCATGTATACAGGGTGTTTCAAAACTATGTGTCAGGAATTTAAAGGCTGGTAAAAGGGACCTAAGTAAGCAGATTTCGTATAGGAATATTGGTGCGCAAACGCAGCGTTGAGGCAGTAAATGGTGCTGTTGCGTTTAGTGAATAAAAGCATTTCGCTGGCTTGAATTGTCCTTCTCCGAACGGGTTTCTATCAACATGCATCGTTACAACAATGCGGAGCTTGCCGACAAACATTTCATGTATGGAGCTGCGCAAAGATATGGAGCGGCTGCTTAAAAGATGTACGTATAGTCGTGGAAACAAAAAAGTAAACACCCCCTACTAACTCCTCAACAAATTATCGTAGAAGAAAGTTACTGGTACCGAACGATTGGAAATAAAGTCTACTTTTATATGAGGTATACAGAAGTTGCTTAGGTGGCCATCCATATATTAAAACGAACACAACTTCAGTTTTTTCAATGGCAATACTCAATTCTAACAAGATATTTCAAATCGTCGGTTCAAACTATGCCTAGACCCAAAATTTCAATTCATTTGAATGATAAATATTAGAATTATAAACATTCAGAATTTAGTGTTTCTAATGTTAAATTACATTTTAATATTTTCATTAATATCTCCTGAAATTATACTCCTAATGTGCTAATTTTTTGTGTAGCAATAATACTAAAATACCCAAACATAAATGCGTTGAATTTGCAATTTTTATAATTTTATGATTATAATTATCAATTATGAAATTAATATTCGAAAACATTATGAATTGCAACGTACAATTTTTTCGATAGATTTAGATTTATTAAGTCCTGCTTTATGAAAATCCAAAATTTCTCATTTTTCTTCCAAGTAGTTTTCAAATTATGCTTAAAAAACGGCAAAATGATGGTTTAAGGGGTCGGCTATGATAGAAGTGACTAGATATTTTGAAATTTCTTATACTATTCTATAATCTAGCAGTCTTCGATGACTGCTTGGGTGGTACTTAAGATGCCTTGATCAAGAAGCTCTCTCGGTCAACAATCGGTCAACAATCTCTCGGTCAACTTCAATTTGGATACAGACCCCATGGATACGCTCGTGTTAAAATAATTAATTTATCGGAAACGTATCATACGAATTCTATACACATTGTTTTTTAAGCTAATTGAAGGGTGTAGAGTTCATTTTTGCTGCCAGAATTGTGTACTGCTATTTAAAAAACAAAGTTATGTTTCGTTTTAATGTATAGATTAGATGGCCACCTAAGAAAATTTTATATACATCATTTAAAAGTAGACTTTATTACCAATCGTGTGGTTCTAGTAACTTTCTCCTACGATAATGTTTGCAGAGTTAGTAAGGGGTGTTTACTTTTTTTCCACGACTGTACACATGGGATGATTCCCGGGTAGGAATCTGCCAGATCTCCGAACATTTGAATATCCTCATCGGGCGTTGTGCGCTAGTGGGGTCATTTTATGCTTCGAGGCGTAACACGGGCACTAGAAGATCTCACAGAATTGCCGAGGTGGATGAAGCAGTATTACGCACAGTAGAGGATAATTCTTCGACAAGCTCGAGAGTTGTTGGACGTGCCTTGGGTGATAGCCATCTCCTTGTGCAGTTCCATACATGAAATGCATGTCGTAAGGCTCCCCATTGGTGTAACGATGCATGTTTCTCAAAATCCGTGCGGAGAATGAAGATTCAAGTCAGCGAAGTGCTTTCATGCGCCGATATCAACAGCGCCCTCTACTGCCTCAATGCTGCATTTCCGCACCCATTTCCTATAGAAAATCTGCTTATTTAGGACCCCTCAACCTGCTTTGACATTTAAGACATATAGTTTTGAAACAACACTCTGTATAATCTATTAGATTTATACATATAATACATAGTATGCTAAATTAGGAAACGCATAACACAGCTGAAAATCACGCTTCAGCAGTTTCTGTCAATAAACGGAAATGCACTCTAATTCCTTTGTTCAATGTTGTATATCATCTGTAGAATTTGAACAAATCAAATAATAGTCAAGAAAATAGTTAAATTGAAAAACGTGATTCCACAATTGAAAATGTACTATCAGCAGTTACCACTCATAGGCAATACTGTAACCGAATAGTTTGTCTGCGATATATAAATAATGATACCTGCTATACATATTATATTTTACAGTAAGCATATAAGAGTTCTCCTGAGCGATGTATTTCAATTTCAATATGTATGAAACAGTTTAACATCATTGAAATATACTGTAAAGGATTTACCCCCATAAACTATAAGCTAGCGGTATTGTTTTTAAAGATCTTGTAAACAAACTATAAAGGCTTTGAACTTCATTTTTAATGCTGAACATGGTAAACCCGAATAACATATATAATTTACATGATAGTCCGAGTAAGTTAGAACAAGTTAGAGCGCTGATAGAAAACAAACGGACAGACAAATCGGATTCATATATATTTTTTTTTAATTATGGAAAGTGCTAAAAAGCATTCGTAGATTCAGAGACGGGTTTGCATGCTAGTGTAGCTGTTTACGAAAGCCCGAGTCTCCAAAAATTATTAGATGTACAATACACAAAATACTTGTTTAGCATTCAGTTGTTGCTTAATAGTTACTTAATCGAGACTGGTTATCGTATGATGCGTTGTAAAATCCAGCCTGGGGATTCATATCTACTAATATTATCTGTGCGTTAATGTTGTAATCTTTATTATGACGACCATTGCAATGTTTATATTAAGGTATCTGCCCACATTCGGAGTGCTTTCAAAAAATGTATTATATTGAATAAATACGCATTTAGTTCCATTATAATATAGAATAATGAAAAAACATAACATCTTAACAATATCTTCATAAAAGTTTTAAAAAAATGTTTTTTTTTTTTTTTTTGCCATTTATTAGCAAATTTCCATGCGTACCAGGCAGCGTACACTAAATTGAATTACATATATTTCCTTTTCCTTTGTACTAAATACTACTATTGTACGTAGCTGTAAATTGAACTAGGAATTTTAGAATATCTTCGAAATAAACTGAGTTATTTCAAATTATGTCAAAAATTACATATTTTTCATAAAGAATTTCCTCAATTTTTATATTCGAGTACCTATAAAATAACTACATTATTGCATTGAGTTTAGATTTTAGTTCAGAACAAAGTGAGTAATAAGGAAAGCATTTTGACAAAATTTCACTCAAATATTTTACAAACATTTTATGTAGTGGAGTTTATCGAACAGTGAAATAACAGAACCCTTCATTTTCTAGAAATCGCTTTTGAAGATTTCTTATTTATTTGTTTCTTATATATAAAATTAATCTAGATGTATCAATTAATTTTTATTTGTGTTTTTATGTAAAAAAAAAAGTAAGAAAATCATGCATAAAACAGATTTGGAATTGCAAAAGATTTCTCTATCAAATAAAATATTAAAAATATTTCTACAAAAATGGCCATTTTCATGTAGGCAGATCTTAAGGATATCGCAGCATTTGGTAAATCTTATCTGAAACAGATGATGTTAAAAGGACCTTCAAACTCTTTTTTTTATTGCACTTAAAATACTATTCAATACTATTCATTATATCACACTATATCTATCTGAATTATGGCATATATTTATCACACAAGAAATAAAAATAAATTTTTTTAGAGAAAAATAAGGATTTTTCCTGAATATTTTAAGCATTATCAAGAACTTTCAAAATGTCCCAACCTCACTCCATATCAATTGAAATCTCCAATATCTTTTGTGCCAGTTTGGTTTACATATATAAATAAAACTGTGCATAGTTTTTTTAAACTAAATATAATTGGAAAAGTTTAAAGGTACACTGTAAAAAAAAAAAAAAATCTGTAGTTTTACAGATGTAAAATTACATGTTTACTAAACTTTTATTTGTAACTGTACAAAAAAAAAAAAAAAAAGAAAAAAAAAACTGCAAATCTACAAAACTAGTTTCTGTAAAGCTACAGAAATCTGTAACTTTACAAATGAATCTGTTAAAATTACAGTAATCTTACTAAACTTTTATCTGTAACCCTGGTTGCAGTTACATTAAAAGTTCTAGGCATTCCAGTTTGCTAAAAATTTCTTAGTAACTTTACAATTTTTTTTATTTTCTGCACAAAACTGTGTCTGTTACATGAATTTGTGTTGTTGCCTTTCCTAAAAAAGTTTTGGGGATCCCAGTTTCCTAGAAAAACTTTAGTAACTTTATAGATATTTTTTACAGTGTAGTTAAGTGCAGAAATACGTTACAAAAAGGCTGAATATTTCATAAAATTTAGAAAATATTTTTTTTCTTACCTTTACATTCAAATATATTAAATTCGATGCGGATATGTTTTAATTGTATATGAAAACCAAACTGGCATAAAAAAAATAATGGGAATTTTAATTGATATGGAGTGAGGTTCAGACTTTTGAAAGTTCTTGATAATGCTTTAAATATTCAGGAAAATACCTTGTCTTTCTCCAAAATATTTTTTTTATTATCTTATGTGATAAATATATGCCATAATTCATATAGTGTACCGTTGAATTGTATTTAAGATGTAATTTAAAAAAAAAAAATAGTTCGAATATCCCTTTTCCCCATAATGAAGATGAGAGGAGAACAGAATGACAAAATCTGCTCTCTCCACCCAGCCCATACACGGAGTGTCATATTTAAACGACCCTAATTTAAAGTTCTCTAAATACGAAACTATTGGACAAAAAGGTGTGAAAATTTGTGTCGGACATTAGGAAGGAATGGGAATTTGTTTGAGCGAAAAAAAATTTAGTTCAAAATTTTCCACCAGAAGGCGTTTTCTAATAAATTACACATTTAGCCACCGCCCACCGAATACTACGTCTTAGCTCTGTGAAGAAAATGGCGGCTGTCGTAAGTGGATTTTTTTTTTCAGAGTTTGTACGTTCCGTTCAATTCGAAAACCAATATATTTTTTAAGTTTTGACGCTTTTTTTCAGAGGGTGGTCTGTATATTTGTCTTATTTAATCTGAGAAAAATAAAGCGTAAAAACTTTTTAAAATGTGTAATTCATTAAAAAAGCCCCCTATTGGTGAAAATATAACTATTTTTTTCGCTCAAACAAATTTTCATTTCATCATTATGTCTGTCACAAAATTTTACAATTTTCTGACCAATAGTTTATTCAGTAGACAACTTTGAAGTAGGATCGTTTAATTATGGACACCCTGTATATCACGATTTAGCTACAGCTACGTATCTATGGGTTATAATTTTCAGGAGATCAAAGATCTGTCACGCATAAGCACGTTAAAATAGGGACCTTAAAAGTCCTGATTTTTTATGATGCACAAATTCTTTGAAATTTGTTTTAGTACCTTACTATTTGTTAGCAAGATCAAGTGGAACTTAATTCAGATTTTTTTATAAATTCCTTCGAAAGGAATTCCGAAGGAACTAGTCTAGCGGAAACCTGTCTAAAACGGAATTTTTGTTGGCTTCTAGCGATTCTTTTTTTCCCGCGTTTTAACGTTCTGTATACAGTGCTATGTTCATACTAATACTATAATATTTGCTAAATTGAAATTTCGTTTCAATCACTAACGATTTCAATTTGACAAGTTTTATTGTATAACATCTGTGTATTATTGTATAACAAAATGTATTTATCCAACAAACACAGAACTTTCGGGCCACTGATGGGTTTGTTAGCCTTGGCCGAAAGCGTTCGATGCTGGCCCGCTATCATTGAAAGTTACGGGTCCGTAAAAAAGGTGTCACGCCGGACACAATCAGGCCACAAGAAAATTGGCCGTAAATACAAGAAGTTGCCCACAATCGTGCCACTAATTTTTAACTAAAAATGACTATCCTTTTAATGGCCACTAAAAATAATGGATAGCCAGAAGCTCGTCTTAATCCAGCCATTTCTGTTTGCAAGAATTAAATTTACCCCAAAGCAGCCCGCAAAAATGCCACTGTCATGCCATAAAGATTATTTAAGCGTAAATTCAAAATTTGTTGCATAAAAAAATACTTGTTGAAAAAATGTTTAAACGATAAAGTGTTTTTACATGCACAACTAATATATTATTAACGATTTAGTTACACTTCGAAAAATATTACAAATTTATTTATCTTGAATATTTTCAAAAATTTCCAAAATACAATACTAGACATAGTGAATTTATTAATTTGTTTATTTATTAAATTATGCATTTAAAAAGTGTATATGTGATGCCATTTTTAAATAATTGCATTTGATATACATTTAAAAAAATTATTGAAAAAATAAAATAATTAATTAAATCACTATGCAAAGCACTGCATTTCGAAAATCTTCGAAAAAGTTCAAGATAAGTAAATTTATAATTTTTTTTATAAATGTGCCTAAATAATTATTAATATATTGATTTTCATGCATAAACACTTAATCATTTAATAAACTTCCAACAAGTATTTTTATAATATTATAATATGTTTTCCATTGGTAGCTGAGATCTGCCTCTATAAAGACAGGTTTTTTTACGAGGATAATTTAGTCATTAAACAAAATCGAAAAAGTTAAAATGGTCTTTGTAAAGGTCAATCTCAGCTATCCAACGCAAAAAAAGAAAAAAAATGAAATGCGAACGAAATATTTAAAATAACTTTTTTCCATAGGATTAACATTACCAAGCGGATGTTTTCGCGTATGAGTAATCTAGCACCAATAGTCAAACTTTACAACAATATGTTACTTTTATCTTTCAAAAACTATGAAAATTATTCGCAGAAATTTAAAACTTCATCACTATTTTAACAATTTTTTTTTTCAAAATAAAATGCATATTTTATCTTTATAGTAAAGATAAACTTTACTTAAATTAAACTATTCTAGCTTTCGCAAATTTTTTTATTACATGATCGGAAACTGACAATCATTACTTCGAAAAGGCAATAAAATTCGAAACTTTGAGAGAAAAATTAGTAAAATACCCTCACTATTTCATAATTTACACAAAATTTTAATATAATGAAGAATCGGTGAATTACGTAATATATATTTACTAAAATTAGAATATAATAAAATTAATTAAAAAATACTTGTGATTTTATAAAAGCTAATATATATTTATATTTTCTTATCAAACAATCGTAAAAATATAGAGTGATGCAAAAAAAAAAAAAAAAAAAAAAAAAATTTACTTATTTTCTGTCCGACATTTTTTAATTATACGCACTGTATCAAAAATATTATAAACCAAATATCATTCTGCGTTTGATAAAATTACTTGTGGAATTATAATAATTATTATATAACTATTTTACACCCTATAACACTTTAATATTAAATGATGCAAAAGAAATATCAGATTATAATCATATAATACTTTAATAAATCAACATAGACTTAAAGACTTAATAACGTAGATCATGCTGTGTAAACAACCTTTCTTCTATGCAAACTACAAAGGAGTGAATGACAAAGCAGGATTCAAAGTAGTCATGGAAAGAATTTCTCGGAAATCCCTCCAGGCAACTCTGGCCTTGAAGAGTATCCCTCTCATTTCCCCCATGTCTTATGCGAAATGTTTTTTAGAGGGTATATTTCTCTATACTGAAGAAAGCTGAAGAAATGGAAGGGTGCAAAAATATTTAGGGGGGATATTTTTAATATTTGTTATCAGATTTTATTATAATAAATTAAAAGATTTTTTTTGCCTTCAAACATATCTTTTTCATATTTATTTCTTTTGTTGCCTGGATTTTCTTTTCTTCTGTTTCTGAAAGATAACGAAAGTTTTTGTGAAATTTCAAAATGTAATGGAAGGGGGGGGGGGGAGAATATACTATTAAAATTATTTTAACAATCAAAATTTAATAAAAATAACTAGTTTCTTTGGGTTCACAATTATTTTTCTAAGAAATTAAGTAACTTCTTAACAAAATAAATATGAATTATATCTTATAAAATATTGATAATAAATATCTTGTAGTATATAATCTATATTTATTAAAACAATTTCATACAGTGTTTTGTTTTCAATAAACCACAAAACATACCGTTCAACCGTTAGGTGATTCTCAAATCGCCTGTTCAACAACACGAAACGTTTTGATGCAATTTCTGACTCAATTTTAAGCGTAAAGGCATAAAATTGGCAAGCCTAACTACTGGAAGGATTTTGAATTGAAATGAGTTTTCCATTTTCTCATAAATAAATTATATATAAAATTATAAGCAATTGTTGTCACGTGACAACCGTTTTTTCTCCTGTCTCGCGTTCGGAAAATCGGTTCAAAATGTCCACTTTAACTGTATTTTCTGAAAGAATTTTTTGCATTTAGCAAAAAAGGGAAAACGCCTTTTGATTACATAGTTTCTGAGTAACAGCACCTGCAATTTCATGTGTTTCTGAAAAAAAAAAAAATAGGTATCAGAAAGTAGACGCTCTTTGGATCTGAGAACATTCTTAACAAATATCTTCGATACTTACACTTTAAAGCACATTTCAAATTATATAAAAAATTCCTCGCAGCCAATCTATAATTATGAATTGTATTTTATTAAAAGATTATTCAGATTCGAATTTGTTTGACGGTTAAAGATTTTTTTATGAAAACTTTTTGATGATGTATTCAGAGTGACATATTTTGCTTTTGTATTAGGGAAAATGTTTTTGCATTGAAACTGATAATAAATATTGATATAATTTTTCGTATTGTTCAACTGAACATTTCTTCTTTTTTTTTTTTTTTTTTTTTTTTTTTACATTTTACATTTCTATTTTAAAAAAGAAGAAATTTATAAAAAAAAAAAGTGTACTCTATTTCATTCCGGTGTGCTTAGACAAAAACATATATATATTTTTTAAGATGTAATTTTGAGACAAGAAAATTTTATTTGTAATTTATTAGAATGCGTAAAAAAAGTATTTTAATATATATTTTAGTGCATAAAAAATAAATTTTGCACCTTATTGAATACTTTCACCGATACATAGATTTTCAATAAGGACATTTATGTTGAAAAATTGAAGAAAAAGAATTTTTCGATTTCTTTCAATCAATATATCAAGCAGATTAAACTGGCCCAGTTATTTGCACCCGATTCTGGTCTTTTATATACTAGCCGGAAATTTAATTTCGGTCGCTATTGGGCAGGGAAAAAGCACTCGTTTTCTCCACACTCGCCCGTTATCAGTTAGACGATGGCTACCGGATGTAATGGCGCAACAGTTAATGTAAAACGGTTGTTTGATACAAATGGCCAGAATTCTGTTTGGCGCCAAAACACAAGAATGCGGCCAGATTTTTGGTGTTTGTTGGGTAGTTAGCATAATAAAACCTGCTAAAATGGAATCTCAAAAGACAGGTTAAATTTTCCGTTTAAAACTGATTTTCGTCTTAGCAGGTGTAAATGTATGGTATTCCTGCAGTACGGATAATGAAAATTTTAAGTTTAAGACATTATTGCATTATAAACAGGTTCAGTTTTCGTAAGGTTTAATGTATTTTTGTGCCCCGATTTAGAGCCCGCTGTCCAGCTTTTTTGTCTCCCCGTACAGTTTTTTCTGACACTGGTCCTTGTGACACTAAGCACGATATACTCCTGTTGAGGTTAATGTATTTCATTATCAACTATTCGATTGAAATAACCTGCGCTTAGCTGGGTGACGAAGTTTGAATTTTCAATTTCTTTTTGTAGTTTTTGGAATTCATAGTGAATGGCATTACTCATCTGTGATAGGTTATTCCAATCCCTCACTTAAATATTCTCAAATTACAACCCAAATCGTAAAAAAAAACATGGATTTGCGATAAGATTTTTGCTTTTGAATTCCCCATTTACAATCTGTTTTGGAATAAATTATGAATATATATGGGAAGCTGTACAGTGCAAGCTACAATATGAATGTTCAGATGTTTTATTTTATTTTTTCCTGCTTTAACTAGAAGAGGTGGGCGAGAATTTCTATCACGCTGTGTTCACGTGGAGTAGTGACGTTTGTAGATTTAGATGATTTAATGTCCTCCATTTATTTTTTAGTGTCTTGAAAAGAGACATTTTTAAAAAATTCTTATTCATGCAAAAAGAAACTCTTCTGGTGCATATAATGCAACGTAAAAATCTTACAATTGGTGAACAACCTGGTGCTTTGACTTTATTAGAAAACGTTCCTGTAAGTCGTATAGCTATAGGACTATATATATTACAAGTATCAGGAATATATTACAAGCAACAGGGAAAACTATTTATATCCTAAAAATGGCAAGGCTAATTCCTCACGCGGTAGTACACAAAACAAAAATTCGGTTCCGGAAGACCAAGAAATACTTCAGTCAGGTGTGATAGTTTATTAAAACGTGAGGTATTTTTAAAACCAACTACAACAACTGCAGAAATAATAATTAAAAAAAACTTTCAGATTTGCTAATGAATGTATCAGTAAGGACCATCTGTCACAAACTTCAGAAAGAGTTGGAGCTACCAGCCCGAAGGTCAGCAAAAAACCTATGTTTACTGATGTCATGAAAAAAAAATTAAAATTAATTTTTTGTAAGAAATATTCAAATTGGATAGCGGAAAACCGGAAAAAGTAATGTTTTCTAATAAAAATGCTTTCAGGCTAATCCGGGAGGTCAGATGACGGTGAGATAACCTAAAGGTTCTTCACGATATGGCTCAAAGTTTACGGTGAAAACTGTAAAGCACCCAGGTAGTGCTTGATATGGGGTTCTTTTAGTGTTGAAAAACTTAGATATTTTCTTCCCAAAATTATGACTATGAAAGATAGTAAATATTTAGAAATTCCACAATGCCACTTGAAAAAATTTTGCTCCCTTCATGGATGTCAATTTTTAATGTATGATGCAGCACCTGCTCGTAAGACACAACTTGTGCAAAAATGGTTAGATGATACTAATAAAGCAGTTCTTGAACGGCCAAGAAACTCACCTGACCTTAATCCAACAGAATTGCTTGGAACCACAAGTAAAATAAAGTTCAAGAAACACATTAATCCAGCATAAAGGAACTGAAGGAGGTATTATTATTTTTTTTTTCACATGGACAAAGACTATTTCGAAAATTTGCTAACTTTCATGACTAATAGACTGAAAAGTGTCGTAAAAGTCAAGGAAAATTTGTCAAAATATTTGTTTTAGCAATAAAATCTATTAATGTGGGCGTTTTATACGTTTTTTCAGATTTTTCAATGAATGTCGAGATTTGTTTTGCTGACTCCGTAATACGTGCTGTATAAGATTTTAAATGTACATTGATAAATATTGTTTTCTATAAAAAATACTTATCAGTTCCTGATATCATGCACTATGTGAATAAGATATCTCTTTTCTTAGGAAATATATTTTCCTCATTTTTTTGGCGGATGAAAATATTTCCAATATTTTCTGTTGGAAACAAGTGTTTGTAAAAAAGTATCTCATATCAATCACAGCTTTGTAATCCACTTACTATGCTCGGGAACAACTGATGAATTTTCAATACTTTTTATTACAGTCTCGTTTGTAGCTAAACTGAAAATTTATCTTTCGACAATAAATTAAAAATCCAATAGCTAAGCAACTTTTTAAACGAAAGTAATCTAGTTTTTTATTAATAATGTAAGTATTGCCTTTTTAATTTTTGCTCCTTTCAGAAAATTTTATTTTTTAAAACTTCTTCCATTATTTAATTTTAACTTCTTACATTATCTTTCGATATTTAATATATTATACACACACATGTATATATACATTAAAAATTGAAATACCTGCAGTAGTTTCGAAAAAAAAGTACGCCAATGTCATATATTCTGCAGATAATTTTTTTGTTAGTTTGAGATATCGCGTTACTATTCTATTGTTTTAATATTTTCCTAACGCAGACACTAAGGTTAAACTACTTACTAAACTTAAAAATTATATTGATATCCTTCTAGGTGTTAACAAGTAAAAAAACATAAATGTCGGCTGTTTTTCAAGCCATTTAGCGCCAGTTGCCACCCCCTTAAACTAAAAAAGAATTGCGAAGTAGTAGTATTACAAGTGTGAGGTAATAGAAGCATTATAAGCAAATGGAAAAATCTACAAAATTCTCTACCGCATTTTTTAGACGGTTCTTATTTCACGACATACTTTGAATGAATAGCTATATTTTCGTGGCATAGTTTAGTGCCTTGAGATACACTTAAATTATGTTTGGCTGTATTTCCGAGGCAAACTTAAATTATAATGATTAGAAAAAACATATAAATAGAATATACCCCCTAAAAACCCCCTAAAGCAACCACGTTCCGTTCCAATAAAAAGTGGTCGCTCCGAGAGGTGGTCTCTTAATGGAGGTCATGTTTAAATCTAGATTTTAATTGTTGATAAAAGATTGATTTATTTCGATACTCACCAATCTGAATAGCATAAGGCAGTGCGCAAACTTTCACAGAATTCCCCTATTTGACAGAATTCCTTACATATGTAGCCAGCGGCAAAGTTTCTTTATACGCACCAGGGGTTTGGTTTAGTTTTTTATGAGTACTATGGTCATGTTTTAGACACAAATGGAAAACAGACTGTGAACTTCGTTTAAAGTGGAATCCGAACTCTAGAAATATATATGTGCTTAAATCAGAATTTGGATTAGATTACTATAAAATAGCTTTTTCTTGTTGTTAAACTACTAAAAGCATTTATATATAAAAAATATGAATAATGTCTTTAAATTCATTTTTCAAATTCATTTAAAGCGATACTTTCGTATAAACCGCATGGCAGGAGTTAATAGGCGAAGAAATCGCCAAAGACTTTACTACTTAGAACAGTTTCTATGATTCTAATAATTACAGTGATTTAAGCGCATAGTTTGATTAAATATATACACGGTGCGGCAGGTATTTGGCATTACACGATATGGGGGAAATACCACCTTGAATGTTACAAATCCTTTTCTGTTACATGTAAAGAGGTCAGTACCTAGAATAACTGCGGAAACGAAGAGGCATACTGTCATTGTCTCATTGGCTGAAGAACACTCCTATTTAGAGATTTCTGTATTCTTGAAACTCGCTCGGTTTTTCGTTTTTAAAGTAAGGAGAGAACTGAAGGCTATCAGGTTTAATGTGGCTTCGTTTCATAAATGAAACGACATTGTCGACGATATGGCATTGTTAAGATATGGAAATTCTTCATTCGTGCCGATGACAATCCTAGGAAATCGATGAAGGCACTCAGTAGGAAGCTGCTGGTTGATGAGACAACCATCCGATGTGCGATTCATGAGGACCTTTGGTAGAGATAGTGCGAGATGAGGAGAGGACAGTTCTTGTCCGAGAGAGTCAAGGATAACAACCTGACAACAGCCAGAGGTCTCCTTAACAAGCTGAAACATGAAGACTACACAGAAAAGTTGTTGTTTTCCTCAGATGAGAAAAACTATCTTCAGGCCCAGAATGTGAACCACAAAAAGATCGGTGGCTGTGTAAATTTCGCGAAGAGGTTCCGACCGTCATGCAAAAAAAAAAAAAAAAAAAAAAAAAAAAAAAAAAAAAAAAAAAAATCCTCCCTTAATGATGATTCTGCGGAGTCGTGAAGAACATGATGTCTCCACATTTCTCGTTTAAAGGTTTCAGAGTCATCGCCGTTGTTTATATAGTGTAAAAGCTCTGGATTAATTCTGTAACACGTGGGAGGCCGTGCGTTTTTCAACAAGACTTTGTACTATCCCATATACCTCATACAATCCAATAATTGAATGCCGAAAACTTTCATGACCATTTCATCCACAATTTGTTGCCCCCTAGCTTATGAAATATTATTCCAACGGGTCAATACATATGTGGCTTGGTTAAGATGGACTCGAATAAGCATCCACACAACACTGCTGTAGCTGTCAGGACAGCCGTTTGTGTTCACAGACAAAAGTTCGTAAAACACATCTGATTATTGCCTGCAGTTGGTTTCGACAGCGTATAGCGACTCACGGTGGCTTGAGTGTATGGTGTCATGCATTGTGCACGTGGTCACCTGTACGAATTGTTAAAATGTAAAAAAGGCTCTATCTCTAGTGTCTGTTGAGATTTGAAAGCAGTCGTTAATTTGTACAGAAATACTTGCCGCACCCACTATTAAAGTGTTTTATATATATTATTTTATTATTTTGTTTATTTACTGATAAAGCGTCAGTTTCGTTATGAAGTAGTAGAATGAACTAAATACTGAACAAATTATGTTATTTTATGTTGTTTTAAGTGCAAACGGGTTAATCTTTTGCAATTGGGCTGCTAGCTATAGAAGGAATTTTTTTCGAAAATGTATGTTTAGAAATTATTTTAAAACCATAAACAACAGGATACTGAAATACCTTTCTTTAAAAAAATTCGTTTAAAAGGACCAAGAAATCACATCAACCTGTAAGTAGTTCGGAGAAGAAATTCATTTTCCAAGTGTATTATTGGAATTCGTAAGCCTCATAGTCAAGGATATGACTCATCTGTGAAATGGAGTTATGAATAAAGAGGAGGCGACATGTAGTGTGTTGTCTACCAGTTGCGAGTGAAGTAACTGAGGAGGTTGTCACAAGATGGCGGCTGTTTTTTTTAAAATAGGTTCTCCAATTTCTGATTACCACTAGGGCGAACATCCCACCAGTAGAATTTAATAGAAAATTTTGTCTTATTTCTACGTCTTATTGATGGAAATTTTTCTTAAAAATGTCGTAACAACTTTTGTTTGTTTTTACTGGTGTCAGTATGCTTATTAAAACTGTCAGTTTGTTTCCCTGGTTGTCACAATATGGCGGAAACGCAGTACCTAACTATTGCCAAAACAAATTCCTACCAGTAAAAATGAAAATCTGTTTCTACCATTATTTATGACTGAAATTTTGTAATATTAAGGCGTTTAAATAAGTTGAAAATTTCTATATAAACATACTGGTGGAAGTTTCCACCGGCCGTAAACAACGCCTGCGATAGCGGTTACAGTTGATGCTTCACTATTTTAAGGATATGTCAGTTGCTCTTTATTAATAGTTCCATGATCTGTGAGCCCTATTTCAATCCATCACTAAAATATTCTCAAAAACACTACTCAAAACGTAAAATACATACAAAATATAGATTAATCATATGATTTTAGCTTTTGAATTTCTGATTTTGAAACTGTTTTTGAATTAATTATGAATGTATGGCAGAGGTTGTAAAATGTGTGGAATGAAGTTTTAAAGGAGCGTTGATAAATATTGTTATTTACAACAATGTTATCAATTAGTCATCTCATCTCCTATATGGGCAAGATGACTAATTTGATTTTTCTTAGGAAACTTATTTGCTTCATATTTTGAAGTAAGATAAAAACATTTCTAATATTTTCTGTTGGGGACTATTGTTTGTAAAAAAAGTGTCTCATATTAAGCACAGCTATGTAATGCACTTACTGAGTTCATGAAAATCTTGGAAACCTAATTTCTTCATGTTATCCTCCAATTATTTTATTATTTGGTTTATTTACTTAACAAGCTTTAATTTCGCTACGAAGTAGTAGTCTGAAACATGGTATAAGATATTGCTTAGCTCCAACCACATTAATCTTTTATTATCCCATGCAACCGTTAGAAAAAGATTTTTTTAATGTATTTTTAAAAATAATTTTAAAACATAGATTTTAAAAATTAATTTTTTTTAAATCATAAAAAAACTAGAAAACTGAAATGCAGTTTTCAAAAAAAGAATTCTTTTGAAAATATTTTTTTTTTTTTTTCATATTCGAAGGTTTAAAAATTGAAATTGCGCAATATTTAAAATCTTTAAAATTAGAAGTTTATTGGCCAGATGTTGCCATCGTCAATTTGACATCAGCAGTATTCATGGACATTTTTTTGCTTTATAATATAGATATCAATGTAAATATAACTCAATTTATGCGACTTGACTTTCTTTAAAAAAAATTATCAATGACTTCGTCATTTTGCAAATATGATCAGCTTTTTAATAAACTTCTTTAATATAGTTTTCATTTCTTTTCTAATATTTATCATCTAACATATGTTGACTGGTTATTTAGATAAGGAAATGTTTGTCGAGATATATTTTTTATGGATTTAGTTTTAAATATACTTAAAGTTTTCATTTTGTAAATTTTATAGCTCATATGATTTTCATTGAAATATGCCAAATAAATATGTACTTAAGTTTTAGTATACTAAGCATATCAGTGCTATTGAGTGAATTGAACAATTTTAAAATTTTTCGACCTGAATTTTTCTCTGTTTTCCCTGAATTTTAATTGTGATTTTTATTCTTAATATTTTCCTTTCATAATTAACTTTCTCTTGAAAAGGAAAATATCTGTTTTTGAATAAAGAGGCTGCTTTTTCTTAAAAAGTATCATTTAAAAGTATGTTTTTATGGATGAAAAGATAATGGTGACAGTTTCATAGATTTTTAATTATAGTTAAATATTTAACCAGTGTCATTGGTTCTTGCCCAAACACTTATTATTACTATTATAAATATTAAAAAAAAAGCATAATAGATTTATTAAATGTAGTATAATATATTTTAGGTATAACTACAAATGTATTATTACATTGACATTTTATTATTACTATTATTATTGCATGTATTATAATGACATTTAAACGAAGATTATTTTATTTATCACAGTTAAAGTTATCTTAAACAGTACATAAAATATATTATAAAAGTTTATCAAAAGTTTCTTATTTGTTCCAAAATATAGATTCGAAGTAACAAATTAATATCCCCATCTGCACATTCAGTAAACAGAAAACAAAACAAAAAAAATTATAAAAATTTCATACCAAGAAAAGCGGTTGTCTTAAGTACATAAAAATACTTAATTGGAAATGTTCCACAATAAAACATACAGGCACAGGTGATAAACCTCCCACGTTGTGCAAACTTACAAATATTAGAGCCTAGGTACTTGGTTTGATAAAGTGAATTTTATATATTCACCTTTTCTAAAGAAAAATGTGCTGTCTTCGTAACTTAATTTCTCGTGCAAGCATATTACTTTTTATCTTAGAAATTTCTCGGAAACGTCTATGTTTGAATTGATTTTATGATAATAGCTTCGTAAAATATTCTTTACAAACTAAAGCTTTCATTCATTTTTTAAGCTTCTTAATAAATAGTTAATTTCATAACTGAAAGCCTCTTATATATTCCAGTATCTTTTACGCAAAGAAGTATAATTCTATAAACTAGTGAAATCGTGTGACGAAAAAGAAGATACACATTAACACTACGACGGCCGCGTTTTCAATATACCTAGAACGGCCGTGAACGGTCATTTTGACCGCTCTTTAACTAAAAAAACTAAAAAAATGTAATTTTAACTAAAATAATATTAAAAAGCTTTTTCCAGGAAACAAGTTTAATGACAAACTACAAAAAAGACTTACATTTTAAAAATATTTTTCAAGAAAATAAAACATTTTACATTCTTTTACTCTTTCTAAGCAATCTTAATGATATAGAATCCTGAAATTAGATAATGTAAGTGTCATATTTTTTTATAATTATAAACATAATATATGTTTTCAATTTTTTTTTCAAAGTCAGCAATTTTATTAATAAATTAGAAAAATATTATACTGGAAGTGTAACATACCTCAGTTTATTTCACAAGCAAAGCAGACGGATACTATCCTTTCTTCCAACATACATGGCCCGCAAACGTGTTTCTGGTATCTTGAACACTGTTTGAAAGTTTTATTCCCTTTACATTTCTTGAGTATTTGACACTGCTTTCGTTTTCTGTTTTTAATTCCGGGAAGCATTTTTATTTGATTGTCATCATACAACCTGTTTCGATCAATATAGTTTTTACGGAGTTCATCAGATATTTTCAAAATATATTCCCGACATTATGCATTGGCTGTCTTCCGGAAGTATTTTGCGATATGTTCTTCCATATTATTAATCTGCGGCTATTACTTCTGCAGAATTGTTTTTATCGCTATTAGTTTGTCATTTTTTTCTTCTTCAATGACTATATTTCCGTCCACGACTACGTTCTTGAATAACTTCTTCATATGTTTCATTATCAGAACTAGAAGATGAAATATTATGCGGATTTTCTATTTGATGTATTTTGAAATCAAAACTCGAATCATACTCGATATCATCGCACTCGATATCACTTTCGATATCGTTTTCACCCTCATTTTCAGAAGCAGAATTTTCGGATGATAAATCTTGCATTGACTGCACAATTGCTTCCGCAGTCAGAAAGTTCTTCCTGACAGTTCTACGAGACATTATTAGAATAATAATTATAATTGTTATTTAACTGAAAATATCTGTTCATATCATTTTCAAACGGAAGTAACAAATCAAGTATTACTTCACTAATAAAGCGACCACTTATTCAAACATTTTTCTGGGTATCTCTGCCATCGGAGCATGCACGTAAGCAACAGAGACAGGTGTCTTTCGAGGAAACCGGAATAAACGAGCTGTTTAGCACCCTTCTACAACCCCCCCCCCCCCACACACACACATCTATACGTTCTTTGTATAAAAACCTCTTTTACAAGATGAAAATAATGATTTTATCTGAAAAGTGTTGAATTCAGGGGAGAAAATGATGATTGCTCCGTAGGGACATTTGTCCCAGGAGATGTGAGATATTCTCATGGAAGATGAGATTTTGTGCTTTCAATGGTCAAAAAGTGCCATTTACCCTCCCGGAACTCTATAATGTCCCCCTCGGATCCACAGAAATCCTTCCCGGAAAAAAAATGTTTGAATTCAACACTGTATCAGGCGCCGGTCATTTTGACCGTTTTGGGCCGTGACAGTATAGTTTGACAGTTTGGGACGTATAAGTTTTTTTTCAAAAACTAACAACAATATTTGAATGAATTTTTTTTTGTATATTTCCAATAAATATATTTAGGTAAAGTCAAAAATTATCGCAGCAATAGGTGAAAGCAAAACAAAGATATGCGAGATTAAAATGCGTTTACGGTCAAAATGACCGCCTTGGCCGTTCTAGTGTTAATTGTAATTCATTATATAGGGTTTACCCCTACGAATAAACTTACCCCCTCCAAACTCAAAGAACCTATTGAGGTATATATCTCATGGAGTATCTATAGTATTAATTGCCAGTGCGGTCTTTCCTATATTGGACAGATCAAACGGGGTTTAAAATTTCGTATTAAAGAACACCAACAATATATTAAAAAACAGGAAACCAATAAATCTTCAATTGCTAAACATCGCTGGGAAATGAACCACTCTTTTGATTTTAATTCAGCCAAAATCATCTCTAAACCCACTTCTATAAATGAACTTAACTTTCTTGAAGTATTTCATATCTACAAAAATTATGACAATATTGTTTATTGTGAATTTGCTATTCCCACTTTATCAGATTGCTGGAAATATTTCATAAAATCCTCTTTTCCTTAATTACTACGTTTTTTGTTTTGTTTTTTTACTTTTTGATGTCATTACCTATACTATCCTCCTATTCGCTGGTACCCGCATTTTCCTGTTTCCCCATTGGTTAATGAACTTATCTGTTGAATCCTCTTCTCTTCTATATAAATCGGCAAGTTTCCGTTATTCTTTGCACTTAGACGGTACGCTAAACGCTGCCGAAACTAGTCTGCTGAATGTTTGCTTATTCTGGCGTTTTTAACGTTGCTTTTAACCTTAAGCATCTTAATAATTAATAATTATTATACAAGGTGTATGTACATAAAGGAATACCACGATTTACAGGGATAATAAAAGAAAATACAACATTGTTGTTCATCGAAAATAAAAAAACAGAAATAAAAAATATCAGTTGAAAGTTTTAATTCAATACATTTATAAGTGTTCAATGCGAGCCCTTCCAGAAATTCCAACGATATCGAGGAGGTACGATAACTCATCCCACACTTTTTTTAGCATTCCCGTGTGACTCTTTGAACTAAATACTGAACTAATTATGTTAGTTTATGTTGTTTTAAGCACAAACATGTTAACCTTTTGTAATTGGGCTGCTAGCCATAGATGAATATTTTTTTATAAACTTATGCTTAGAAATTATTTTTAACCGTAAACAACATGATATTGAAATACCTATCTTAAACAAATTTCGTTTGAAATAACCAACAAGTCACAGCAACCTGTAAGTAGTTTGGAGAAGAAGTTCATTTTATAAGTGTGTTACTGGTATTTGTAACCCTCATAGTCATGGACATTGCTCATCTGTGACCCCTTACTTCAATCCATCACTAAAATATTCTCAAAGCAGAACTCAAAACATAATGGCGATGTGAATTCAGTTTTTGAATTTCTGATTTACTAACTATTTTGAATGAATTATGAATGTGTGGTGGCGGCTGTAAATTGTGTGGAATGAAGTTTTAAAGGAACGTTGATAAATATTGTTATTAACAACAAAGAGTTATCAATTGTTCATCTCATCTCCTATGCGTGCAGGATGACAAATTTGAGTTTTCTTAGGAAGCTTATTTGCTTTATATTTTCGGGTAAGATAAAAATATTTCTAATATTTTCTGTTGGGGACCATTGCTTGTAAAAATGTGTCGCATATTAAGCACAGCTATGTAATGCACTTACGGAGTTCATAAAATGTCTTGGAAGCGTAATCCCCTCATGTTATCAGAATATTTTATTATTTGGTTTATTTATTAAACAAGCTTTAATTTCGCTACGGAATATTAGACTGAAACATAGTCTAAGATATTGCTTAACTCTAATGATATTATTTCTTTTTATAATCCCACTGCAAGCCTTAGAAATAGATTTTTATTTAAATGTATTTTGTAAAATTATTTTTAAAAATAAATTTTAAAAATATATTTTTAAAAATTATTTTAAATATGATATGAAACTAGAAAACTGAAATGCAGTTTCCAAAAAAAAAAAAAAAAAAAAAAAATTCTTAATGCTGCAGTTATGCGTCTTCTAAGTTCCTCAACGTCAGTTAGTGGCGGTAGAAGAAACACCTGATCTTTGATGGGGCCCAACGAAAACAAATCATGTTGAGAAAAGTGTGGGATAAGTTATCGTTCTGCCTCAATATCGTTCGTGTTTTATTTCCGATGAACAACACTATTGTACTTTTTAGATGCGTTCGTAACTATATACATACGTAGCACCTATAGTCGTCGTTGAATCCGTCCGTCTGTCCGTCTGTCCGCATATAACAGAGAAAAAACTACCCAACCGAATGGTCTGAAATTTTAAATATATAATTGTTGAAAATTTTTATCGAGTCATTTCAAATTTTATGCAAATCGGATGTACAGTTTATTTCAGGCAGAGTCAAAATTTTTCCGGTACGTTACGGCCAATAGGAAAAAATTATTGCAAGTGCATTTTAACGATGTTACAGCCTTCCGAATGGTCTGAAATTTTAAATATATAATTGATGCAAAACTTTGTAGAGTCATTTCAAATTTTATGAAAATCGGATGTATAGTTTAATGACTGGGACAATCAAAATTTCCGTTACATTAAGGCCAAAGGGAAAAAATTATTTCAAGTGCATTTTAATGATGTTACAGTCTTTCGAACTGAATGAAATTGATATGCACTTATGAAGTGCACTAAAATATAGTATAATATTCGGTGCAAAAAATATTTATAAAACTAGTTTTAGTACGAACTTGCCACGTCATTTGCCACGCTTGAGGAGCAATTTCCAACTTTTTTTGTTTTTATTTAATAGCGCTACAAAGTTGTGATATTCATTTATGTACATCCTGTATAATACAGCAATTATAATGGAGTCAAATAAATTGGTGTTTGATTTTCCCAAATTGCTGGATACTACTTTTTGGGGCATTTCATTATTAGAGTAAAAATAAAAATTAAAAAAATAAATCTTATACTTTGACACGTTTATATATGAAATATTTTTAATGTAATATTTATTTTCAACATTACATAATTTTCCGCTTTTTTTTTATCGAAAAGTAAGTATGCTCTTTTGTTGATGTAACACGCTAAATTCAGTAACGATTTTCTTTAATTTTAGATGAGTTGTTATTATAATTTATCTTTCATGCCCGAGCAAAATATGGAATGAATTTTATTTTGAAAAATAAACATTGCTTTCTATGGCAGATAATAGCAGAAAATCAGAAAATTCATCTAAAACTTCTTTTAACTAGATGTCACGCTTCTTCTTTGAACCGTTTAACTAAAACAAGATCACAAACGTCTTTATTACTAAATATATATATATATATATCTGTGCGTCTATCTGTTTTTTTTTTTGTTTGTTTGTTGGCGATAGTGAGACAAATATATCGCAAACAAAGGTTTATAAATTCGATTTCTGATAAACAAAGATAGGTAAAAAATGCACATGAAGGTCAGACTTTAGATAATTTGATTAGATTTTTTGTTTGTTTACATTGAACGAAAAAAACGCACATTTCCCCGATTTTCTGAGTTTGCCAGCGATTTTGAAACACTCATAAAAGAATCTAATGTTTTCAATATTTTACTCCAATATAGTAAATATTTTTCTCTTTTCAATAAAGTTTATCTGTAATTCGCGCACCGAATTTAAACCTTTCGCGATTTTTTAAATCAAAAGGTCTTTTAAAGCCAAAATTGAGTACTCTGTTTGTCATCAACCTATTTCTACTTAACACCTTAGCCATCTAATTTTATATTTTATATCCTTAAGTAGAATAAACTTTCCGGAATTATTTAAAAATATTAAGAAATATTAATCATTTAAATTTATACAAATTTTTAAAAACTTTGAAAAAAAGATAAATTTTGGACGACCGAAATAATATTCTAGTGCGGGATTTTTTCAGTGTTGGTTTGCTTCAGTAATTTGTATCGGCAAAAAGAATGCTATTATGAACACGGTGTTCCCAAAAAAGTGAGAAATAAGTCATTTCGCCTTGTTAGCCCTCAAAAAACGAAACTTCAAGTTAGTTTTTTATTTCTTTTTTTACTTTTTTCTATCTCATACAAGAAGAAAATATTGAATTCATTAAAGTTTTAGTAACCGGTTAGGCAAATTTTTGTTTGATTTATACAGTTTAGAAGGTTCTGAACACGATTTGACTGTTTTTAGAAAGCGTCTATCCGTGAAGCACTGTGTCTGTGCGCCGATATATCTCTCAGTATGTGGCACAATGCTTGAGACACTGTTACTCAATAACTACTACGCAGAATAGGATGAAATTCTATGCTTATGTGAACTCGTGCTGCACGTTTCCGGCGCGGAGTATTTCTGTTTGTAAAATGATGAACTGACACCAGAATTTACAAACTAATTTATTAAAAAATAAAAACTTTCTTATTTTCTCGTAATTTATAAAAGGAAAATTTTAATTAAATATTCTTGGAGCCGTTTATAAGTTTTGGAATTAAAATTAGGTGTCCTTTTTGGGGGACACCACCCGCAATTAAAAATCCTCATGATAGCGACATGCTGTCATTCAATTTTGGTTCTGGCCATATGGAAGAAAGTTTCGTCATCACCATAACATACTAGTTTGTCTTTTATTTTGACGACATTTTTAATCGCTTATATCTGTAAAGTTATTTTTTGATTTTGCGTAATCAGCGAAAAGGTAAAATTATTTTCATTATGGCAAAATTTTATCCCTAAAGATTTATAAAGTAATTTTTTCGATATTACTTCCGTTTATTATAAAACTATAAGTCATTGAGAGTTTTTGAGGTTTTATTTTTACACCAAAATAAAATTAGACTGAAGCCGAACTCTGATTTATTTTTCTCGTAGACACGACCAATAAATGAGTGAAAGAACAGCAATTTTCAATATTTTTAACAGAAAATAATTTGTTAATAATAGTTAAAAGTATTGTAATTCATACTAATACGTATTTATTTAACTTTTATCAAAATATCGATAAATTCTTTTACATTCCTGTTAGTCAATTAATATCCACAACCCCGTATTATCTGAAGGGTAAAAGTTTTATTTATTTTATGAAAAATCCGTATTAAGGGAAATAGTTGCTTTAAAAGTGTAGAAGATAAAAATATGTAATTGGAAATGTTAGACTTAAAAACACACACACACACGCAGGTGATAAACTTCCCACGTTCCAGAAACATCATAGCTGGAATATTTGGTTTACTAAAATGAATTTTATATACCCACCTTTTATAAAGAAGAATGTGCTATCTTCGTAACTTAATTTTTCGTGCAATTTTTGGAAATGTCAGCGTTATAATTGATTTTATAATTATATAGTTCTAGAAAGGTTTATAAAATACACTTTATAAAGTGATACTTTCATTCATTTTTTCGAGTTTCGTAATAAATAATTACTTCTGATTTTATAACGGAGCAACCATTTTATGTAGATGTTTTTTTTTTAAAATATATATATTTACAAATTATCAGAATGGTGTGTGTGTGTGTGGGGGGGGGGGGATATACATTTTCTATATAATTGCATTACCAATTATCATTCAGAAAATATAGTGGTGTCAAAGCAATGGGAAAATTTTCTCCAAATTGATCATCATATTACTTTACAGAATTCGTAGTATAAAAATAAACATGTTTTATAATTCTATATTGCAATGGGTTTCTAATGTAGTTTAAAAGACTTTTAATCCAGCGCTTATATGTGAACTTACACTTACATATGCTTACTTCACTTTTTCAATTCTATGCTTTTTTGCTGGATTTACCTTCATAAAGGTTTTCCTTTATTAACGAAGTAACTTTTCAGAGTGTAAATTATTAGCATTAATGTACAACTTGTGGGAGACATTTAAATTTTAAAATGAAATACTTTTTATGATAGAAATAGTATAAATCACCTTAATCACGTTGAAATTATTTTGGCAGAAATAGATTTTGTAAAATACTTTATAAACCATTATTATTGTATTAAAAAAAAACACTTTCAACTTTTTAAGGGACATCAGTTTGTTAAAAATAATTAAAATAATTTTTAATTAAACTAAAAGTATTTTAGACAGCTAATTCAAAATATTGCTCTCAGTTGTTTTACATTTCAGGTAACCCATTAATATTCACACGATTTTACTTTCTAAAGAATCAAAAGTATTGTTTGTTTGCAGAAAAGTTCGCACCAAAGAAAGTAGTTGTCTGAAAAGAGTACAGCATAGAAGAACGTAATTGGAAAAGTTAGGCTTAAAAACATACATGCAGATGTGGTAAACATCAGACTCTGGTTATTTTGCTTAATAAAATTAGCTTTATACACGCTCTTTCTATAAGGAATAATTGCTGTCTTCGAAACGTAGCTTTTTGGGTACCAATATTACTTTTACATCACAAAATTATCTGGAAAATATTGGCGCTATAATTTATTTTATAACAACTCAGTTCTTACATCCTTCACAAAATATTCATCCTACACGAAAACTTTAATTCGTTTTCCAGTTTTTTAAGTAAAGAGTTAAGTTTAAATTTATAAACAAAAGATTTTTTTCGTGATAAGGTGATATTTTTATTGTCCCTTTTATTTTAAGGACAGACGAAATCGCAAACAAAATAAATGATGTACCTCCTTGGTAATTAACTGTATTAGAAATTAAGCCTCAGAAAAGATAAAGAAGTCAGACACATGGGAAAATATATTTTCTACAAAGTCATGATCATGTTATTTCTTTATAATAAAATAAAAACATATATCAAGTTTCATATTGTAGGTATGTATTTTATATACTATGCATATTTAAAAATAACACTTATCTTCAACTTTACATTTTTTAAAGAAATATATAAATATATAAGCTATATTATCGGTAAAATGCGTTAACATGATAATGGATAAAAAAAATAAAATAAAAATTATCAAAGTATTTTTCATTGTTTAATTTGTTATATGTTGCTGAGAAAAATATGGGACACAATTAATTTCAATAAAATGACTTCATTTTTTTAGCAACCTTTTTACTATTAAAAATGTATAACGTCATAATTTCCGTATTACTTTCGTTTATTATAAAACTATAAACCATTGAGATTATTAAAGTGTTAATTTTTTACATCAAATTAACATTAGACTGCGCCTGGACCCAGACTTAATTTTTCTCGCCAGATACGCCCAATAAATGAGCAAAGCAAAGTTATTTGCAATATTTGAACAGAATAATTTGTTAATAATAGTTAAAAGACTCTTAATTCATACACAAACGTATTTATTTAACTTTTATCAAAATATCGATAATTTTTTTTTACATTCCTGTTAGTGAATTAATATGCACAACTCCGTAATATCTAAAGACTCAAAAGTGTTATTTATTTGATGAAAAATCCATTCTAAGAGAAGTAGTCGCTTTATAAGTGTAGAACATAAAAATACGTAATTGGAAATGCTTGACATAAACACACATACACACAGGTGATAAAGTTCACACGTTCCAGAAACATCATATCTGGAATATTTGATTTACTAAAATTAATTTTATATAGCAACCATTTATAAAGAAGAACGTGCTGTCTCCGTAACTTAATTTTTCGTCATAGAATTTTCTCGGAAATGTCAGCGATATAGTTGATTTTATAGTTATATAGTTCTTGAAAGATTTTAAAAATATACTATATAGAATGAAACTTTCATTCATTTCTTCGAGTTTTGCAATAAATAATTACTTCTTATTTTATAACGGAAGCATCCTTGAGCGCACATGTGTTCTTAAATATATATATATGTTTTTACAAATTATCAGAATTATGGGGGGGGGGGGATATACATTTTGTAAATAACTGCATTATGCCAACGTTCCTATAGAAAATATAATTGAGTCAAAAGAATGTGAAAATTGGATTTCTCTAAATTTATCATCATATTATTTTTCAGAATTTTTAATGTAAAAATAAAAAGTTTTATCATCGTATATTGCAATAGGTTTCTGTAGCATAAAAGATTTTTAATCCAGTATTTATATGTAACCTTAAGCATGTTTACTTCATTTTTTTTATCTATACTTTTTATCTGGTGTTACACGTTAATTTTATAAATGATTTTTTTTAGTGACGAAGTAATTTTTCATAGGGTAAATTATTATCAGTATCTGAACAACTTATGGGAAACATTTAAAATTTAAATTAAATACTTTTCATATCTTCACTTCATTTTTTTATCTATGCTTTTTCGCAA
Organism: Maratus speciosus; assembly: GCA_963932465.1. Classification (NCBI taxonomy): domain Eukaryota; kingdom Metazoa; phylum Arthropoda; class Arachnida; order Araneae; family Salticidae; genus Maratus; species Maratus speciosus. The sequence goes on along the minus strand of OZ010790.1, from coordinate 413,819,781 downwards.
GCGCTACTCATTCATTTCATAAAGATGTATTTTTTTTCAACTGACGAAATAATTTTTCATTGTGTAAATTATTATCAGTAGCTGAATGACTTATCGGAAACATTTAAATTTTAAAATGAAATACTTTTCATTATAGATATACTATAAATTACGTTTAAAATATTATTTTGGCAAAATTAGATTTTGCAAAATACTTTATAAACCATTATTATTGTATTAAACAAAACTTTTCAATGTTTTAAGAAACATCCGTTTGTTAAAAAATAGTTAAAGGAATTTTTAAAACAAACAGAAAACATTTTAAACAGCTTAATCAAAATGCTCTACGTTTTTTAACACTCCAGGTAACCCATTAATATCCACAAGATTTTATTGTTTCTAAAGAATCAAAAGCATTGTTCGTTTGACGAAAAGTTCGCACCAAACAAAATTGTTGTTTTAAAAGTGTCCCGCACAGAAGTACGTAATTGGAAAAGTTAGGCTCAAAAACATACATACAGATGTGATAAACATACCACATTTTACAGATTCTGGTTATTTCGTTTTATAAAATTAATTTTACACCTCATTCTATAAAGAAGATTTGTTGTTTTCTTAAAGTAGTTTTCGTGCAGCTGTATTACTTTTTCTTCCCAGAATTATCTAGTTAAGTTGGTGCAATAATTTATTTTATAACAACTTAGTTCTTAAATCATTCATAAAATATTCTTCCTAGACTAAAACTTTCATTCATTTTACAGTTTCTTTAATAAGGAGTTAAATTTAAAAACAAAATTTTGTTTCGTGTTTGAGTGATATTTTTATTATTTATTTTTTTATTTAAGGGCGGATGAAATCATCAAACAAAATAAATGATATAACTTTTTTTTGTAATTGACTGTATTAGACATTATAACGCAGACAAAGAAGTCAGACAGATGGGAAATTATATTTTCTACAAAGTCACGATCATGTTATATTTTATACTAAAATAAAAACAGATTTTAAGTTTGATAATATACAATGAAATACGTTTAACACAAAACTGAAGGGACAGAAAAAAATTTTCGTGTTAAAAGAATTTCGCGTTAAAAGATTCGTAGGAAAAGAACAAAACTCACAAATATTTTCGACGTCGTCAAATTTTAAATCGATTTCCTGTTACATTATTAGTAAGTTGTATCCATTAAAATAAAAAACAAGTTTTAAAAAAAAAAAAAGTTTTTTTTTTTTTTTTTTTTTTCTTTTTTTTTTTTTTTTAGCATTTTGATGTCTAGCTTGTTTGAACCAAAAAGGCAAAACTGTCTCTAAACCTTCGTGCTTAGCAGTTCTCATGCGTTTTCTCTCTGGCTTAAACATACTGCGCTTAAACATTAACGTAATAGGATCCTTATTTTTTTTATTATTGTTGATAAAGTTGAATTGGCAATGCCAAAGTCTTTGCAGATTTCTGTTTTCGTCCTTCTTTTTCATCAACTGCATTAAGCAGCTTCATCTTCATTTGAAGCGAAATAGCAGTTTGTTTTCGACCCGATTTCTCAGCCATTGTGCTCATAAAATATAAGCAAATTTACAAAAAACACAAAATTAACTGATTTTCATCCAAAATTCAGTATTTTTAACACAAAATTCAACAATTTCAACTCAAACTAACTAAATTGAAAGCAAATTTTTTTTCGTGTTAAACGATTTTTGTTTCGTGTTAAAAGAAAAAAAAATGCATTAAATTGCATAGTATACTGTCCGGACCACTACATCATTTCGTGTTAACCGATTTTTCGTGTTAAGCGTTTTCTTGTTAAACGTATTTCACAGTATATAATTTATATACTATTAATGCAGTCGAACCTTGCTATAATGAACCCTGGATATAATTCACATTCGGATGTATTGAACTTTTATGTGGTCCCGCCGGAACTCCCATTTAACTAATGTTATTTTATACGCTAATAGTGGACAGCTGTTAATTGGACAGTTCGTTTATAGTGGACAGCTGAGAATTTGATAGTACGTTTCTAGTGAACTCAAATTTTATTTCCCCAGATTTTTTTTTTTTTTCAGTTCTCCAACTTGTACTAGTTGTGATTGCAAATGATGGCATTACTTTACTTTGTGTCAAATTACATTTTTTTACGCTCAACGCCTTAAAGTAGGGCAAACAAGTTGTTAAACAGAGCTGTATAATATAGACGCACGCGCTCACGCCGTGCGCGGAAAATTTTCCGCAAAATTCGGAACTTTGCGGAAAATTTCTTAGAAAAAAAAAGTAATTTTTATCTTTAATACCGAAAAATTAAAAATGTTCCCCAATTTTATGTACGATTTATTTATTGTTTGCCAGGGATGATTCTGTTTCAAATTTTCCAAAAATTTAAGGAATTCAGTTCCGAAGATTAAAAAAAATCGGCCGTCAGTCCGAAAATTCAGACATAAAAAAATATCACTGAAATATATTGCAGACTTCAACAAATGGTTGCGAAAATAAACCAAATCCGTCAATCGTTCGTAGAAAAAAATACCCAATTGTGTCAAAACATCGCGGAAAAAACGCATTTTCGTTAAAGGACCGCGGAAAAAACGCGAATTTTTTTAAAGAAACGTGGGGAAAAAAATTCTGTCAAAGAATCGCAGAAAAAACGCAAGTTACGTCAAAGAAGCGGCGGAAAAAAACGAATTTCGTTAAAGCATAGCAGAAAAAGTGCGAATTTTGTCAAAGGTTCGTGAAAAAAACGCAAATTTAGTAAAAGAATCGCGGAAAAAAACTAATTTCGTTAAAGGATCGCGAAAGAAACACAAATTTCGTAAAAGGGTCACCAAAAAGGCGCGCTTTTCGTCAAAGGATCGCGAAAAAACACAAATTTCCTCAAAAAGCCACAAACAAAACGCGAATATCGTCAAAGGATCTCGAAAACAACGAATTTCATCAAAGAATCGCAGAAAAAAGCAAATTTCGTCCAAAAATGCGTAAGAAAAAAAACAAATTTCGCAAAAGCATAGCGGAAAATGCACGAATTTTGTCAAAAGATCGCGAAAAAAATGCAAATTTCGTCAAAGAACCGCGGGAAAAAAATAATGTCGTCAAAGGATCACGAAAGAAACGCGAATTTCGTCAAAAGATCGCGAAAAAAGCGTGAATTTCGTCAAAAGATCGCGAAAAAAATGCAAATTTCTTCAAAGGATAAGAGGGAGGTCAAAATATTAAGGATTGGGCTGTTTCTAAATGCATTGACAAAATAGTTGATAAGAATTCACCCCTTCTTATCATGGATTTTTTGCTGTATAATTTTTTTAGCCAACATAATTAATCTGTAATTAATATTAATGAAATTTAAATGAAATGGTAATTATTTGAAAATTACTGTTTAAAATTCATACCGTCAAAGTAGTATAACACGTTATTTTATTAGACATTAAATTAATTTGCAGAAAATTTTTGACCCAATACTTATGTGCGCAGAAATTTTTTGGTTTTATACAAGTCTGTTGTTAAACAACACATGCCTCTTCTTCCCCTCCGCCCCGGGTGCAGGAACAACATCTGTTATTCGCTCTTTCCTAACTCTAGGAATAAGCATCTGGTGTTTACTTGCTAACCCCGTCCCTCGCCCCGTAGTATAATCGGAACTTTCCAAGAATGTCGCTTGTTTTACAGTGTCTCTATCATTATTGTTATATTTGATATGAGATAAGAAGACGTTTTTTCATGAACAGCTAAAAGTTTTGTGAAAATAGTGAATTCTATAAAAAAGGAACAATATTCGATTAAGGATAATATTAAAATCATTAAACGTATTGAAGATGGAACGAAACGATCGGCACTGCGCAAGGAATTTTCCTTGCCAAAATCTACACTTTCAAACGTTTAGAAAAATCGGAGTGCAACTCTTGCTGCACACGAGAAAAAAAATTGGATTCTTCGAAGAAACTACGTTGGAACGTGAAAAAAGCTCTTTTAAAATGGTTCACCATTCAACGGGATAGAACAGTGACAGGACCCGTGCTTCAAATTATGCGAATGAGTTTGCCAAAAGATTCGGAGAATTAGAAAAAACGGGGCAATATTTCCTTTTTGAAAGATTGTAAGTGAAGCAGCAAGTGTTTGTGCATCGGATGTGGAAAAGTGAAAGGTTCAAGTGTGGGCGGATGCAATCCAGAATAATGAAGAGAATAATATCTTTAATGCTGATGAAGTTGAGGGGCATTATTCTTTAAAATAAGATTATAATATACAATTAGTGTGAATAGCCTGTGAGCTCAATGCCATCAGTTTAGCTGGGCACTTTTCTTTTTTATTTTATCATTTACATGAAATCAATTTGTTGCCCTAAACCATCTTATCATGTTCTTTTCATCTTTTCAAAGAATAAAAGCTCCCTTACAATTTTTTGGCGTCTTTTTTTCTGTATTGCGCATTGATACACATGTACTGTCCATTTGATGCCCATTCATGGTTGTCTTGCACTCTTCTCTTCACTTTTTTGCTTGCTCCCCTAATTTTTTTGAGCAGTGTATTAATTATTTTATTATACAGTATTTCCTTAGAACACTCTGTTTATCCATTTGTTTGTATTCGAAAGTACTTGCTAATCTCAATCATATATATATCACAACAGTTTTACGTTTATTTTCAGTACCTATTTAAAGATTTTTGTTAATTCATTATAGTCATTACTCAGCACCCCCCCCCCCTCGCGCACAGATGTAAAAACTTTCTGGTATTTAAATCGTCAAATATAAATAATTAATAAGACATTATTGCACACAACGTGCTATACAAAAACATTTTGATAAGTTTTTTGTTTGTTTTTTAGGGTTCCGTACTTAACAAGTAAAAACGGTACCATTATAAGATCACTCCTGTGTCTGTCTGTCTGTCTGAGTATACCTGTCGTTGCAGAAGAATAAAAGCATTGTTGATAATGATTTTCGAAAAAAATCATCGGTAATTAGCCGAGATATTAACCCTTAATGGTACGGTCAGTTTGGACATACACAAGGACAGGGGCGGCGTACTCTATGCCTAGTTAACAACTTTTAATGATATATATGTGTAATGTAATGTCCAGTAACAGTATAAAAGCAATAAACGTAAATTGTTATAAACATACTAATTTAAGGGTTCTCGAGACTCTAAAATGTGAAAAAAAAATGAAAAAAAGACCATTTTCAAAATTTAATGTCTTAAAATGTATATGATTTTAAAACAAAATTTAAATTTAGATGAAAGATATAAGTATGTTCTTTCGTTTCATGTATTTAAAAAATTGCAAGATACAGAATTAGTATTTATAGGGAGCTTGAAACTGTTAGACATTTGTTGAACAAAAAATTGGCATAACAGTTTACGCGCAGGATTACAAAATAAATATTGCAACTAGAATGAAAATTTTGGTGCTTACTTATACTTCAGATTGTAATATTTTCCCTGAACTTAAATAAATTTGTATTTAAAGCATTTTTATATTTTCAATGCAATGTTGCATTTAGCTAATACAAAATTTTGAAAATTTCAACAATAAAATCACCTAAAAAAATATTTTTTTGAACAATAAAAAGGAAATTTTAGGTTTAGTTTATACAGACTAACATGAAATATACTATGTTTTGAAAATTTCATGAAAAAATATTCAGAAGTTTTTGAGGTATCCTGCGCGTTATGCCCAAAAAACGCCATTTCGAAAATAATGACTTTAAAGTTTTGGAAACGCCGCTTCAGCTATTGACCGGGTATAATTCTAAAAGCCAAAACTTCTGTTCTAATGGGAATTTCAAGGAAACAATTATATCTAAATATTCAGAAAAGATAGGAGTTTAATATCTAAAAAAACTAAAATTTCTTAAATTTTGAAGCTTTAAGAGTCCTGCTGCCACTTCACACTAGAACCGCCGGAAATTTTACTTAAATGTCATAAAAATATTGTACACCAGAATTTTTATTTAAAATATTTTAACTTATTTATTTAATTTATTTCTCTATGGTACAGGTTTAACTTATTTTAGAAAGAAATTTGTGGCTCGAATCAACATATTTTTATTCCGTAGCGGTCGAAATGACCGCTATGGCGGTTCTAGTGTTAATCCTGGAGTAATTCTATTTGTAAACTTATGAAATAATGAACTGACACCAGAATTTATGAACGAATTTATTAGAAAATGCGAACTTGTTTATTTTTACGTACATGATAAAAGGAAAATTTTAATTAAATATTCTTGGTGCCGTTTGTCTGTTTTGGAATTAAAATTAGGTGTCCGTTTTTTAAGGGCATCGCCCTCGAAAGATTTAATTAGAATGAATCCCATAAATACTGTAGGATTCGCGATAATTTGCATTGATTGTATCTCTCAATACGCCTCGAGTGTCTTTAAAAGTTAATTAAACACCTATCTGGAAAAACGCGGCACTGACCAAGGAGGCGTTGCAACTTTGAGACCTCAATTCGAAGCGCGCTTAGCACAATACCAAATTTAAACTTTGAACAAAGGTTTTGTTTTAGCTACACTCTAGAAATAAAGGTTATTACTACGCTGAATTTAGCTTCATGAAATGCCAAATGAAGTTTAACTATGCACTGTTTTTATTGTCAGTACCGAAATAAGTTCATCATAAACAGATTAGGATAATATTTAAAAATGAGTTATACGAAGAGCTATATTTGATATTATTTGGGTTCCATATCTCTTTGAACTTTCATGGTATACCCATTTACACTTTTCTAATATATACAGTTATACCGAACCCTACATTGTATAGTTTTTTACAAAGTCTTAGTATTCTTTTAGCAAGGTTTTTTTTTTTTTTTTATATAATACAATTACAAATTCTTATATTTATTCTACGGAACCCCAGGGGTACAGAATATGTCCGATCCGGATATCTAGGATCGGGGAAAATTTTAACCACCTGGGGAAATTTTGCAGAAACATATACAATTGATTTCGATTTTAACAACAAATTCCATAATTCCCCTGAGATAGAAAAATTTCACTACAAATAAAAAGATCCGTATGGCGATCTTCACAAAATCGATCTCGAATAATATGCACCGTATATCAGGGGTAACTCTGTTCCGAATTTGCCGAAAATTTAAGGCATTCGATACCGAAAATTAAAGAAAATGTCATCAATCTGAAAATTCGGACATAAAAATACCGCGAATTTTGTCAAAGAATTACGGAAAAAACGCGCTTTTCGTCACATGATCGCAAAATATCCACAAATTTTGTCAAAAGATCGCGAAAGAACCGGAAGATTCCTCAAAAGATCGCAAAATAACTGCAAATTTCGTTAAAAGATCGCGAAAGAACCGCATGTTTCGTCTAAAGATTGCGAAAGAACCTCAAATTTTGGCGAAAGAGCAGCAAGTTTCATCAAAAGACGGCAAAATGAACGCAAATTTTGTCAAAATATCGCGAAATAACCGCAAATTTTAACAAAATATCGCGAAACAACCGCAAATTTCGCTAAAAGGTCACGAAGTAACCGCACATTTCGTCGAAAGATCGCAAAACCACGGCGAATTTCGTCAAAAGATCGCAAAACAACCTCAAATTTCGTCGAAAGACAGCAAAACAACCGTGAATTTCGTCAAAAGATCGCAAAACAACCGCGATTACTCTCAAATTTCATCAAAAGATCGCGAAATCAACGCAAATTTCGTCAAAAGATCGCGAAACAACCACAAATTTCGTCATAAGTGGCGAAACAACCGCAAATTTCGTCATAAGTGGCGAAACAACCGCAAATTTCGTTAAAAGATCGCAAAAAAACCCCAAATTTCGTCCAAAGATCAGAAAAAAAACGCAAATTTCGTCAAACGATCGCAAAACGACCGCGAATTTCGTCAAATGATGACGAAACAACCTCAAATTTCGTCGAAAGACAGCAAAACAACCGTGAATTTCGTCAAAAGATCGCGAAACAACCGCAAATTTCGTCATAAGGGGCGAAACAACCGCAAATTTCGTTAAAAGATCGCAAAAAACCCGCAAATTTCGTCAACGGATCACAAAAGAAACGCAAATTTCGTCAAACGATCGCAAAACGACCGCGAATTTCGTCAAATGATCGCAAAACAACCGCGAATTTCATCAAAAAATGGCAAAACAACCGCAAATTCCGACAAAAGAGGGCGAAATACCCGCGAATTCGCCGAAAGGAAGGCGAAATAACTACAAAACTCATGAAAAGGAAGGCGAAATAACCGCAAATTTCGTCAAAAGATCGCGAAAAAACGCGAATTTCGGCAAAGGGTCGTGAAAAAAGCATAGTTAGTGCTGGGAGTGGATTTCCCCCCTTCCCCCACTCTGCTGCTGTAACCTTTCAGAAAATTTGCTGTTAATTTCATATTTATCCCCCTCTCAGAATCACCCCTTCCATTATATACTCGTGCATAAGTTGAGATACATTGGAAAAATAAATTTTCTATACCTACGTTAATACAGCATTTACCTATAACATACCGTAAGATTTTTGGGAAATTTTCATGTGGATTGGGGGAAATGTTGCGAGTAGAAACATTTTCTGCGCCCCTGCGGAACCCTCTGTGCGCGAGTAATGCTCGCACTTGACCGTTTATTTTTTATTTATTTTATTTTTTCTTTTTTTTTTTTTTTTGCTGAAATAATTGTGTAAATCAATATTAAATATCAACTTTTATCAGTCTATAATTTTTTTTAATTACTATTATTATTATAAATTATTACTATCAAAGAAAGAATCTGTTCCCATAAAAATAACTTTAAAATGAAGAGCATATATAAGAAGAAAAATAAAGATAATTGTCAAAATGTCAAAAGCAATATAAGGGCTTGCGTTAATGAATGTTGCGATAGCAGTAAACAAACTCTTGGAATATTTTATGAATTAATTTAAACTGTGCATCCAGATTACTCATAGTAAATGATTTTAAGCTGCCAGAGAGTAAAATTATATAATTTAATAACTATATTCGGATACAAACTAATAAACTGGAGTTTAGAAAAATAATAAACAAAGAAATAAACCATATCTAAAGGGCAGGGATTGTCTTATAGACATATATTATGCATAAATAATAACAAAGTCCTGTGAGGAAATACTGAAAGTTAAAATAAACTGGAGGAAAACAAAATAGAAGGAAAATTATCTTTTTTTTTATTACTATTTAAGATAAAGTACTAATTCTAGGTACAGGTCTTGAAAGCTATTGTCGTAATATACATGTGGCTTGAAAACTAAACTGGTAATGCTACAAATATATATAATAGAAATTATATTAAAGCATTGTTATTCAAATAATGATATAAGGAAACAAAGATAAAACTTACTTTTATTCTTAAGATATCCTAATGCAGAACACAACCTAAAACTGAAAAAGACCAGACGCGAAGCAGAAACATGCACACTGCTATATACTAGCACTGGCTATTAACGTGAAGGTCAACGGCAAAGGGGAAATTACCTCGGACTACAGAGGCATCCATATTGGCTCTACGGGATTTCACTGTGAAGGGTTTGACTATAGGGGCTGTTGCCACAGCCCACATGTGGGCTATAGGCCGATAACGCTATGAGTCGACAGTCCACTTATGGGCTGTCCGCCTAGTTGACTTTAACGGATCGTATAAAACTGGACTAAGGGTAAATGTCTTATTTCAAACGTGGACACAGCAGGATATATACTAAACTACAAAAAAAAGTGACATGGAAAAAGACGTTATTTATTCCTTTGAAAATTGTTGAAATAAAATTACAACAATTTATTGTTTATCCAAACCAATTGCGGGCTTTTGTGAAACATTATAAACGCTTTTTTATAAAGGTTGCCATCTGTAAAATGAAATTGTAAAAATCGATGTCAACAAAAGCTCAAATAAAAGGCCATCTAGTCCCACAGTCCATACATGGGCTATGGACTTCAGAAGACATTTCTATCGAAAATGTCCTCATGAGTCTACAGTCCATAAATAGGCTGTAGTAAAACAAAATATCTCAGTTACATATTTTAGCCCTATTGCAATTAAACTGTCATTAGATACCTTTTAATACACAATTTTATAAAAATCCATACTGGACTTGGGAGATACTCTGTACTCTAGATTATGGACGGTGAACATGCTAAAATATCATGAATTCACATATAATAATTAAATAAGCTGGTGTGAAGTGATAAGTTTATTTTATTTTATCACAAATTTGTTTTACGTTTCAGTTAGTTAATTAATATTCACAAGATCTTATTTTCTAAGGAATGAAAAGTTTTGTTTATTTGATGGTAGTACAAATGGAAGTGTTTTTTTTAAAAAAAAGAGTACAGTAGAAAAAATAGAAAAATACGTTATTGGAGAAGTTAGATTAAAAATATACACACAGGTGTGATAAACATACCAAACTTTCCAAACATCAGAGCCTAGTATTTTGGTTAATAAAATGGATTTATGTACGTTCTTTTTTATAAAGAAGACCAACTATCTTTGTAACATATTTTTCGTGCAAGTGTATTATTATTTTTTTTTTCGTCATAGATTTCTTTGGGAAAAATTGGTGATATAATTCATTCTGTAGCATGTTCGAAAATACTTCCTAAAATATTCTTCCAGAACATGGGAAATTTTATTGTCTCCAAATTCAAGATTATATAACTTTTAACCATTTTCATACAAAAATAATAATGTATTTTAAATTTCATATTGTAGTGCACATATTTTGAAATGCAGTTTTAAAGTTTTGTTTATCGTCAACATTAGATTTTATTTCTGTTAGGTTAAAGAGAAAAAATATATATGCTATTCTGTTGGTTAACTTTATAATGAATCTTTTAAAATATCAAAATGATCTTTATTGTGAATATTGTTAAAGGTTACTACAAAACATAATGAATGTTATTAACACAATTAAAAAAAATTCTTTCAATGGCTGAAAAACCGAATTTTTTTTATTATTATTATTATCAAGGAAAATTGAGATTGTTTACATTTTGTTAAACAAGCTAAAGCAAAATAAGTTCAAAAATTTATAAACGATTATTGTATTAAACAAATATCATTCTGAAATTTTTAACAGAGATAAATTAACAGATTGGATAACAGATTGTTAATCTAGATAAAAGCATTTTAAAAGATACACAAAAATTATTTTGTAAAACTTCATTAAAATACAGCGAATTTATTTTACATTCCAGTTGATCAATTAATGTACATAACTTCATGCTTTCTAAAAAGTATAAAAAGATTGTTTATTTTATTAAAAACTCACATAATAACGAAAGTAATAGATTAGTACATAATATACACAAATTTATAAATTAGACTTAAAACATATACACAAGAGATAAATTTTTTGCTTTGTAAAAACCTAAAAATCTGGGGATTTGGTTTAATAAAGGGAGTTTTATGTAACACCCACCCTCATTTTATAAAGATGAATGTTCTGTCTAAGTAACTTACTGTTTCGTGCAAGTTTTCTAATTTTTTCGTTATAGATTTTTTTCAGAAACGTCAGTGTTATAAATGATTTTATGATAATTCTCCGTACATAAAACCTTTCATTAATTTTTAAATCTTCTAGATAAATAGTCAAAATCTTCTAAAGGAAAGACTCTTGTGTATTCAGATGTCATTTTAAAAAAATGTAAAATGGTTAAATAGTGGAAGAATATCAATAACATACTTGCCATGTAATTAACTATCTTATAAATTATCATACAAAAAATATAATGCAGTTTAACAAATGGGAAATTTTGTTTTCTAATAATTAATCTTCACATTATTTTTAAGAATTGTAATTTTTAAATAAAAACAGGATTTAATTCAGTATTATAACACATTTATACATAACATTTTTAGTGTAATGTTTATTTTTGACTTTTAATAATTTATTTTATTTATTTTAATCGAAAAATAGCCACGCTATTTTGTAGGTATAACACGTTAATACATAAGCAGTTTTCTAAAATTTGTTGAAGTTTAATTATAGTACTTATCTTACCATTTGTTTACAATTTATTGTTTACAATTTCTTCACAGAAAAATTACATGCTAATATAACGAAACTATATCTTACCTGATAAATAAATGACAGCATGGGTGAAAATAATAATGGCGGTCTCTTGAGCGAGCTGAAAACAAACGTGTTGATATGATCGCATTCGCTTCTGCTAGTAGTGTTGCCAACAGGGAAAAAAATCCCTACGTACTCTTAACCGACTGCGTACTCTTACCCTCCTTTCCCTTACATTACATTCTGCAAAGACATTTTTGCAAAGACTGATTTCTTACTTTTTAACACTTTCCAAGACAGAAATATAAAAATATAAACGTTAAAAGCACCAATAATTTTAAATTTTAAGCATACCGGTTTCGGTAGCATATATAGGATAGATTGGGACTCAAGTAAAAGGTTTATTGACCAATAGGAATATATGTGAGCAAATTTTCGCTATCCTTAACACTGAGAACGGTATGCTATATGTTACTGAAACCGGTATGCTTAAAATTTAAAATTTTTGGTGCTTTTAACGTTTATATTTTTTCATTTCTATTGTATTGCACCAAGCTCCATCTTAATAATTAATTTTCAATATAGTTGAAAATAGCTTATGAACTCGGTTTGTCTGTCTATCTGAAGTCTGTCTGTCTCATGCCTGGTGTATGTCCGTTATCCAACTAGCGTAAATATACTCGTATTCTCATTACTCGGTATATGTTATTTAGGTTTAGTATGGCATATTCGGTATTAAAAAGTCCTTCCGGCTAGTGCCGGGAGGAAGAGGTAGCTTTCATATTCCTTATTTTTAAAAAGCAAGCTTATATTATTCAAACACACGAAGCTCAATTTAGTGGAAACCGATTATAGGAGATTCTATCCTAATCTTTATCAACATTAAATCATTATGAATGATAATTTCACGAAATTAGTCAGCTTTATTCAAGCTGCATTTATTTAAAGTAACTTATATTTGGTTGCCAGATTCGGCGATATCTTGAAGTTCCTGCCATTTTAAGACAACATGGTGAATGAGGCTAACGAGTGAACTTGGTCGAGACCTCAGTAATCCCTGTGTACATGCTCACTCACATCGGAATCGGTTGATATATATACAAGTTCCGTCGCAGGTAAAAAATCAGATTTTTCAAAATGTCACCCACATTAGAAATTCAAACTGCTATATCTGAGCCATTTTCTAAGATAAAGATAAAACAAAAAAGGCTCCGGAATCCTTATTTCATGGTCAAATACTTAAGAAAGAAATCTTTTCCAATTTCTAAAGCTCGGTCCAGCTCGGTCCCAAGCTCGGTCGAGACATTGGTATGTACTATGTACACACCAAGTTACATCCAAATCGGTTCATAAATACGCCTGTTATCGCGTGACAAAAATCAGGTTGTTTCAAAATGTCAGCCACAATAGAAATTCAAAATGCTATAACTCAGCCATTTTTTTAGGTATAGAAGAAACAAAAACTGTTCCGGAATCTTTGTATTAAGGTCAAACACATACAAAAAAAATCTTTTTCATTTTCCAATTTTTTTGGTACCTCATTTCAAATTTTAAATTAAAAAAATTTTTTTAAATGGCCACCATTTTGAAACAAGATGGCAGATGAAGCTGGCGAAAGAACTCGGTCGAGAAATTGGTACGTATTATGTATACACCAAGGTACATCTAAATCGGTTCATAAATACGCCTGTTATCGCGTGACAAAAATCAGGTCGTTTCAAAATGTCAGTCCCGCTAGAAATTCAAAGTGCTATAACTCAGCCATTTTTAAAGATATTGACGAAACAAAAACTGCTCCGGAATCTTTGTATCAAGGTCAAACACATAACAAAAAAATATTTTTCAATGTTCAATTTTTTGGTACCACATTTCAAATTAAAAAATTTTTAAAAAATTTAAATGGCCGCCATTTTGAAACAAGATGGCGGATGAAGCTGGCCAACGAACTCGGTCGAGACATTGGTACGTATTATGTATACACCAAGGTACATCCAAATCGATTCATAAATACGCCTGTTATCGTGTGACAAAAATCAGGTCGTTTCAAAATGTCAGCCAAGCTAGAAATTCAAAGTGCTATAACTCAGCCATTTTTTAAGATATAGACAAAACAAAAAAATGCTCCGGAATCTTTGTATTAAGGTCAAACACATGAGGAAAAAATATTTTTCAATTTTAAAATTTTTGGTACCACATTTCAAATTTTAGAATTTTTAAAAAAATTTTAAATGGCCGCCATTTTGAAACAAGATGGCGGATGAAGCTGGCCAACGAACTCGGTCGAGACATTTGTATGTACTATATACACACCGAGTTTCATCCAAATCGGTTCATAAATACGAGAGTTACAGTATGACAAAGATCAGATATATATATATATATCAACTTTTGAACAGAGGGTGGTTTCGGGGTCTGGGGGCATGATCAATGAAAATATACCAAAATTTTTTGAAATCGCTTTCCTCCGAACGGCTGCAATAGGTAGCTTTTTGTAATGAAAGCTACCTAAAATGTACTGTGTAGAGTTTATAGATTTTTACAGGAATAATCAAAAGAATTCCGTAACATTACGGTATATAAGGAAAACTCGTTTGCTGTATAATTTAATGATAGTTATAATATTACAAAATTATTGAAATTGATATATATCACTGAGGTGCATTGCAAGATGCTTACTATAAAATAAGTGCTAATCCTTCATTTCCTGTCATATTTCCGCTAGCCAACTCGCGTAAATATACTCGGATTGTCATGGAATCGATATACAGGGTGGTCATAAAAAAACTTCCCCAATATATGAACCCCTAGCGGCCTAACTGCCCAACCAATAAAAAAGAAATTTCAGATATACTTATTTGAAGGTATGTGCTCGAGATCGTGGTGATTTAAAACAATAGAGTTTTCACGGTTACGATTACAGTGAAATAATTTCGAAATTTTCGAATGGCAACACCCCTTTTTTATGCGCAAATTCATCAGCGCCTTGAAAAACCATAAATGACGTTTGAATGATACACGTACGATGAAAAATGCCGGCGTAAAACACTTGCAAAAAAGATCATTGTGAGGCACAAAGGAGTTGCTACAAGACATGTTTTTCAGTAACAGATTCTTTTTTTTACTTGTGAACTGAGTGATGTTGTAAGATTTGTTTTAAAATGTGTTTTTAAATTGTGTTTGTGTACACATAGTGAAAATAAAAATGTAATTTTTTGTTTTAGAGTTCTGAATACATAGGAACTGATTACATAGGAACTGATTAGGATTGAGTGCCACGATATTACACCGGCAATTTTAGTCATACGTGTATCGTTCCAACGTCATTTATGGTTTTTCATGCGCTGATGAATTTGCACAGGAAAAAAAGGGTGTTGTCATTCGAAAATTTCGAATTTTTTTCACTGTAACCGTATCCGTGACAGCTCTATTGTATCATCACGATTTCGACTGGATATCTTCAAATAACTAAATCCGAAATTTCCTTTCGATTGGTTTAGCGGTTATGTCGCTAGAGGTACATATATTGGGGATTTTTTTTATTACCACCCTGTATGTTATATAGGCTTTATATGAAAAGTTTGTTATTAAAAATGAAGTGTCTAGCGTTTATAGATTTTCACAGGGGCATTCAAAACAATTCCGTAACATTACGGTACATAAGGAAAACTCTTTGCGGTATAGCTTAATGATAGCACAGTATTTCAAAAGTGTTGAAATTGATTTATATCACTGAGGCGCATTACAAGAGGCTTACTATAAAATATGGTGCTCATTCTCAATTTATAAGGACACACAAAATAATTCGGTCACAGTAGTGTATATGAACAATAATTGCTGCAAGTGCATTTTAGTAGTGTTACGCGTTTTTTAACTTTTTTTCTGCTAATTACTTAGTGTGTATAAATTCTATAGACATATATAAGCTGTAAAAAGTATCTTGAGTACATTTCCGTTTTTGGACGGAAGTTGTTGAAGGAGAATTTTTAACCATCCTCTAAACAAACAAAATTTTTGTATACTATGTATTGTGCATATAAATATATGGATCATATACAGGGCTCCACAAAAGAATTCGGATAATTTCTCGACTATTGATCGTAATTGCTGAAGTCGGGATTTAAAATGTCTTATGCATTTTCTAATTAACTTTATCATAAAGAAAATTATTTTTTTTCCTAAAATATAGTTTATAATAAAATCAATACCCAAAGTTATGAAGGATACGCCTGTAGATTTAGGTTAAAAATATATAAATTATTAAATATTGAAAATGTTTGAACGTTATAAACGATACATAATTATCACCAAATTATCATTATCGTTTATCAGTTATCGTTTACCTTTCACCAAAGAAGATGGAACAGTGCAATTTTATATAGGAATGACAAATAGAAAGCTCAAAACTAGGATCAAAGAACATATAGCAGACATCAAATACAAGAAAACTACAGCTCTGGCCAGACTACATAACAAAGAACTTTTACAAATCGATTTCAAAAATAATAGAATAATTTTTCCATCAAGATCTTATTTGCCATCTATCCCCAGAGAATCAATCGAGATCTTCTTACGCAATGACAATATTTGCAGTGATTCATCATACATTGAACTCACTAAAATTTGGAAAGAAATGCAACACAGAATCATGAAACAATAATGTAAAATAATTCACGTTCACGAATTTTCATTTTTAATATTACAGTTAATTTCATTATCCTTGCGTTCGCGTGATTTTTGTTTTTGTTTTCTAGTTTTTCAATTTGAATTTTTGCGAAAATATTTTTATCATTTTATTTTCTTGAGAATGTTGCAATCTGATGCAATGAAACATGTCAAAATGTAAGTAATAAAAGTATTTTGACATTTATAAAATTAATGTTTATCATTTATAGTAATTATAGAGTGTTTTGATATTTGAACGTTTTAAAATTTCTTAATTAAATAAATCAAAATAGGGCAATTGTTTTCTACACACACACACACACACACACACATATATATATATATATAACCATTATAAACCAATACAAATGAATATCTACAAAATTGAATATATAAATTATAAATGAAGTTTTTGAAAATTAAAATTAAGTTTTATCCTTTAGGGAAAAAATTAAGAACATATCACCAATTCAAGCAAAATTAGGAAATAACAATTTAGTGAACAATGAAAAAATGGAAATATTTCTGGAACCAATGCAGATTCTTCAGGCCAAAATTACCTTAAGTTCCACAAATATCATGTTCCGTTTCATCTTTGCATAAGCCTCGTCAAGATAAAAAATTCAAAATTTGGGCTAACGGACTAACCTACCAAATAAATCTAGTAAAAAAGAAGCCAAAAATAACAATAGATTAAAATTAATAAATAAAATGGAATAAAGATAGCATTTACCAATTGAAGAACCAATTGAACCTATTATTCCATGAATGACACAGCAAATTTGAAAAATGCTTAGAAAAGATTTGCACTTGTTATACATATGGCGCATTCTCACAATCTTTTGACTTTCATGAATAAAAATCTGGTAAAATTAAACTTGCTAAAATAACATTTTAATCTGATAGACGAATACCTTAATAATTCAAATACAGAAAAAGTGGTCAGTAGCGAATTTGTTTTAAAAAACTGAGGTTTAAGTTAAACTTGCAAATTTAATTTTCCTTACCATTTTACCACTATAACTTTCTACTTTCTTCTACATTTTTACTTATAATGAATTTGCATAGTCCTCACGGGACATTCAAATAAGAAATAATAACAATATAGTATTTTTAGTACAAAATTTTGATATAACATTGTTTTAAAGGGGTTTTTAAAAAGGGACGGTAAGGTAAGAAAAGTGGAAGGTATAGGAAAAAGGGACGGTAAGGGAAAAAAGGAATGGTAAAGATGGGACGGTAATGAAAATTACCACCTAATTTTAGGCAAATCATGTTAAGACTAAGTTATTTACATTGGATTAAATTAAAAAAAAAATTAATTTACCTCGAAAAGTGCAGTATTTTAGACCTTCTTTCTCTAGCATACTTCTGCATGAGAAAAAATAACTTGAAAAAAATTCTGTCGCTGCATCGATTTTCTGTATAATTTTAGAAGAGGGACGGTAAGGAATCTAAAACCCAGGGACAGAGTTGAAAAAATAATGACAACCCTAAAAATGTGTGCAGGTTAATTTTTAGCTACATATTTATATAAAACAATAGTCCCAGTTTCGGAAAAAAATTACATCGAATTACTTTTATTGAAACAATTTTACACAGACTGCTCCAAACTTAAAAATCAGCATCAGGGACACGGTACGATATAGGAGTTTCCTGGCTATTTGGACATCCAACATCGTCCAAAACTATATTTATCTCGTTAATATTATTATGCAGTCATGCAATGGGATGTTCCCCAGTATATGAAATAAAAAAATCCGACAAGAATATGTACTAAAATAAAAATTATTTTTCAGGGACTTAAAAGTCAAAAGATTGTGAGAATGCTCCACATATATATATTAAATGGTAACTAGTTCCTGAAACATACTTCACTTTAATTTGTTAATCATAGTAAAAAGCATTATAAACGATTCAAAGCATTATAAAAAAAATTAAAAAAATTCTTAATTTGATTTACTTTTCATATTACCATTACTGATGTCAACAAACAAAAGTCAAAAATATGTTTATTTAATGAAAAATCCGTTCCAAGTAAAGCAGTTGTTTTAAAAGAATGGGACATAAAAATATGTAATTGGAAAATTAAGATTCAAAAACAAACATACACAGGTGATAAATTTCCCACTACTAACATCAGAGCTTCTATGTGTGGTTTAATGAAATGAGTTTTATATACCCTCCTTTTACGAAAAAGAATGTTCTGACTCCGTAACTTAACTTTTCGTGCAAGTATATTATTTTTTCGTTATAGAATTTTCTCTGAAACGTCAGCGTTATAATTAGTTTTATGATAATATAGTTCTTAAAAGCTTCATAAAATATTACTCAAATATTAAAACTTTTATTTATTCATTTTTCAAGTTTGTTAATAAGAAGTTGAATCTAATTTTATAAATATAAAACTATTGGATATTTACATCTTACTTTATGAGTTTTTTTTCTTTCTTTTATTATGCGCAATCATAGAAAATAAAAAAAAAATATCTATTCTGCAATTGAATACATTAGAAATAATCATGCAGGAAATATAAAGAAGAAAAAATGATTGGTTTTTACCCAAAATTTTTGGCTATTTTATTGCTACGCTTTTTTTTTCATGAAAGTAAATATATTGTTAAATATTAAATTGTGTTACAGTTATATAAACATTTTTTTTTACCATTTATCTTCAAATTTAGATATATCTGTTCCTTTTTTAAATAGAAAAACAAATATGTTGTTCTATAGGTGTAAGACATGATTTCATCGTGGTTTTTTTTAAGTTAATTTTTGTTAAATTTATTATCAGTATCTGTTTAACTCATAGGATATAATTAATTTTGAAATGTAAGCACGTTATGTATTTCAAAGAGTAAGTTACACATAGTTTATGTCAAAACGAGATTTTTCTTTTTTTCTTCTATCAAAACTACACTGACGGAAAAAAAAATCTCAACACTAAGAAAGACTTGTGTTAGATAAACGAAATTTGGTAGGCGTGTTTATACATATGAAAGATGACATCGATTGAAATTTCGCGCTTCGCACATAAGTGTGGCGCTAGTAGCGCCACTCAGAACTTGCAGATCATGTTTACTTTAAATGCGTGCTGTAAAGTTTGTAGGCGTTATTTAGCTTCGAAATGTGACGTATTGAGTTGGTGTTAGCCAAGAATTCCTTTAACAAGACGAAGAAGCCACTGTCAACAGCTCACCGCGTTGGAACGAGGTCGCATAACCGGGCTACGAGAAGGTGGATTTTCATTCCGAGATATTCCAGAAAGACTTGGCTGGAATTTATCCAATGTGCATGATTGTTGGAAGCAGCGGTCAAAAGATGGTACTAACTCAAGAAGACCAGGTTCCAGGCGGCCACGTGGCACTCCTGAGAGGGAAGATCGCCGTATTCGGCGTACGACTGTGGGGCATTCTACTGCGTCTGAGGCAGAAATTCGAGCTGCAGTTGGCACGACAGTGCCACAGCGGACTCTTAGAAATCGATTACTTCAAGGACAGCTCCGAGCCAGGAGCCCTGTAGCGTGCATTCTATTGACTCCAAGCCATTGCCGTTTGTGACGCCATTCGTGTCAAGCCAGAGCTCATTGGTGGGTGGAATGAAGATCTGTTGTGTTTTTTTTTTCATCAGAAAACACAACAGATCTCCACTCCGTCCTCCAATGAACTCTGGCCTGACACCAAGGGCGTCGCAAACGGCAATGTCTTGGAGTCAGTAGAATGAACGCTACAGGGCGCCTGGCGCGGAGCTGTCCTTGAAGTATTCGATTCCTAACAGTTTGTTGTGTCACTGTGGTACCAACTGCAGCTCGAATTTCTGCCGCAGACGCAGTACAATGCGCCACAGGCGTACGCCGAATACGGCGATCTTCCCTCTCAGGAGTGCCACGTGGCTGCCTGGAACCTGGTCTTCTTGAGGTAGTACCATCCCTTGACCACTGCTTCCAACAATCATGCACAGTGGATAAATTCCTGCCAAGTCTTTCTGCAATATCGCGGAAAGAAAATCTACCTTCTCGTATCCCTATTATGCGACCTCATTCCAACTCGGTGAGCTGTTGACAGTGGCTTCTTTGTCTTGTTAAAGACATTCTTGGCTAACATCAACTCAATACGTCACATTTCGAAGCTAAATAACGCCCACGAGCTTTACAGCACGCATTTAAAGTAAACCTGATCTGCAAGTTCTGAGTGGCGCTACTAGCGCCACACTTAAGCGCGAAGCGCGAAATTTCAATCGATGTCATTTTTCAGATGTATAAACACGCCTACCAAATTTCGTTTATCTAACACAAGTCTTTCTTGGTGTTGGGATTTTTTGTCTTCCGTCAGTGTAGATAGCAAGTGTTATAATCCAATAAAGATTTTTTTTAATTTCACATTTTAAATTTTAAAAGAAATTAATTTATTAATCACAGTTAAAAGCTTATTAAAACCTACAGAAAAAATTCTATAAAAGTTTATCAAAATACCTCTAACTTGTTTTACATTTCAACTAATCAATTATTATCGACAACTCCGTATTCTTCAACGATTCAAAAGTATTATTTATTTGAAGGAAAAAAATCTTAATAAGAACTAAATCATATTAAAATTCATACACTCATGAAAATTCATATTCAACATACTGTAAGTAATACAGTAAAACCTCTGAATATCAGAAGTCTTGGGAATGGGGAATTCGTCTGTTATTAGGAAGTGATTGCTATTCAGAATGGATATTTCACAACTACAGTAGAACCTCTTTTATCCGAAACTCTTTCAACCAAAACTCTCGGTTAACCGAAATCCATTTTATTTTTTTATTTTTTTTTTACTATCACATTCCTTGCGTGTAAAATCCATTTTAAAAGCTTTTTTTTTTTTTTTTTTTTTTTTTTTTTTTTTAAACTATCATATTCCTTGTGTGTAAGCACTCCTGATCGAACTACGAGTTTATATAAATATTTTTGATCCCCTTTCCTTAGAGTTCCTTTGCACTTAACTTGAGTTCCCATGAGCTGCGGAGTGGGACGAAGAAAACGAACAAATTAGCAATTCCGAAGCTTTAGAATATTTTGCAAAAGGTTTAGCATGGCTTCAGCAGCAAAAAGACTGTGATACTGGTGAACTAATAATATAAAAAAAGAAAACTCCGTGACAGAGCTTCAAAGCAAAGGGAATCGAAACTGCGACAAACAAAACATTTTTTTCAAACCTTTATGATATATGTAAAAGGAACTTAATTTCAAAATTAAAATTCGTGTAATTTATTCTTGTTTCTATTTTGCTATTGCTTTATTTTTATAAAGCACTTGTTACCATAATAAGAAATATTGCATATATTTCTCCTTAATCTTAAAATTAAAGCAGTCTTGATTATCCGATAATTTCGATTTTCCGAAAGAGGGTCGGTCCCAATTTCTTCGGATAGTCGAAGTTCTACTGTATTTCAAAGTGTTTTTTTTAAAAGTGGAATTTTTCAAAATGTATTACCAGTATATGAATGACGTATGGGATATTAACTGCTTCTAAAAATAAGAAATTGTAACGTTCCTATAAAGAGTAAATCATTTATTTGTTTTTCTTGCCAAAACCATGTTTTATAATTATTCTTCTGCGAAAACAAGGTCGCAAATATTAAAATTCATTATAAATTCTTTAACAGAAGTCAAATTTAAAATTTTAACCGGATTTAACTTTTTTAACCCTAGTTATAATATTTTAAATCCTAAACAAAACATTCTATAAAAGTTTATCAAAATATCGCGAATTCCTATGCATTTCTGTTGATCACTTAATATCCACAAATCAATAGTCGGTAAAGAGTTAAACAGTATTATTTAATTGACAAAAAATTCGAACTAAAGGAAATATTTCAGTAAAAGCTCTGAATAACGGCTATCTCGGGACTGTGTGATTTGGCTGTTATTCAGAGATATCCACTATTCCGAAGTAAAAATATGTGCTGGAAACTAAAAAAACATTTCGCTAAATGGAGGTGCCTCTATTCGGAAATGCCCATTTGTATACATTAATAGCTTTAACAAACTAGCATATAAAAATACGCCAGTTTTAAAATCAATTATGCAATAGTGTAGTTCTCAAACTCTTAAAAAAAGTGAATTGAAAATAATACACACACATATGTGTGCGTGTGTGTTTGTGTGAGTAATGGATAAATTTTATTGCAATATTATCAGAAACAATTTAGGTATTTTAATTCAATATAACTTTATGTCACTCAAAAGTAAAATGTTCTATAGTTTTTTGCCATTGTTTATATTTTAAACGGAATTAATATGTCGATGAATTGTCTTTTATTTTCTTTCAACGTTATATCGTCTTATAAAATGTCTTATTCTTCGAAAAGAAAATAAATATAAAAGCGTAACCTTTAAAAAAAACTCGACTCTAAGTGATTGGTCTTGCATTTATTATAATACATGAATCTTAATAATAATGATAATCCTTCCCACTTCCATACTGTCTAGAAATGTCATCCAAATATGAAGTCAAACTTAGTTGATAGTATTGAATTTTTTTAAGTTTTTGACAATTTTTCCTATGTAAAGTTATTCTTTGATTCATGATTTTGAAGTAAAATGTGTCATTTTTTTCTGATCTAGATAATATTTAATACAAAACATAGAAAATGTATTTTCTTAATTAGAAAAATACCAATATCATTGCACAAAATACCAACTCCTGATAATCCAGTTAAGGTAAGGAACGTGTTTTCGGAAAACATTTTCAGATAGTCTTTTGAATATAGAAAACAATTATGACCTGTTTAAAGAAGATTGTTTCAGAGACATTATTTCCGAATTGTATATTTGATCTAATTTTTTAATCTGGGCGCACACGTGAGTTTGTTTTTGCTAAGAAACGACCTTTAACACATATTACTACGTTCGTAGTAATGTTTCGGCTGCGTTTAAAATTGTTTTTTAAATAATGTATTTTGTATAATTAAACTTTAAATAACACCGTGTGTATATTACATGAAATTTCATACACACAAATCTGAAAGGTATCGCCGGTATACCTAGATGCCATACTCAAAATAAATAAATAAATTTCAAAATATAAATGAAATTTCTTGCTTTACATAAGCTTATTTAAATTAAATTAAAAAACCTTTTACCAAAAATTATCAATCCTCTATATTTAAGAAATAAATTATCTGATAAATAATTCTGATAAAATAACAACTTATATCTTCTCTCAAAAAACGTCTAATTACGCTCAAAATTCAGCATTCTTTCTAGACACTTTAATTCTTTCATAAAACGTTTTGTTAAGGTAGCAATCGCCTTTCTCCTTTTTTATCGATTCAAGCAACGTGTCTAAAAGGCGTTCATCGCATGCAGAAAAGCAAATGTTTCACACGCAATATCGTGCAACGACGGTATGAAGTATTCAGCTTTACAAATAATTCCTAACAATTTGCATTTATCTACTTTCTATGAAAGAATATAATGAACATTTAATGGGGCTTTTTAGAGATGGATATCTAGATAAGCAGACACAAAATACCCTAGTGTTTTATTTAGGATTCAAGTGGGATAAAAGTTTTTGAAGTCTGAATCCAATTACGGTCATAAGTTAATGAGGATCTTTACTTTTTTGCGTTCTTTTATAAAATATCGGAAATAAAGTCAGTCATTAAGAGAACTAATATTATTCTTATGGTGTGTATTAAATCATGCAAGGGTTTATTGGACTTAATGGAAATTAATAAAAGTGTACGTGAATTCCTAAAATTGTAAAACATCAATATTAACCATAGGGATCAATATAAGGCATGCTGTTATAAGTTATCAATAATAGTGATGGTTATGTTTTATTGACATTTCCTATAAAATAATTTGATTGTTAAAATAAAAGAAATAAATGTTTGACGATTTTTTATTTAGAATCGAAGTGAGATAAAAGTTTTTGAAGTCTGAATCCAATTACGATCATAAGTTAATGAGGATCAAAAATATTTTGCGTTCTTTTATAAAATATTGTTAAGGAAGTTCATTAAAAGAACTAATATTATTCTTATACGGTGTGTATTAAATCATGCAATGGTTTATTGGACTTAATAGATTTTAATAATTTTGCACGCAAATTCCGAGTATTTTAAAGCATCAATATTAACCATAGTGATCCATATTATTCATAGTGGTATAAGTCATTAATAATACTGGTGGTTAAGTTTATTGACATTTCCTATAAAATAATTTGATAGTTAAAATAAAAGAAATAAGTGTGTGAGGATTTTTATTTAGGATTCAAGTGGGATAAAGGTTTTTGAAGTTTGAATCCAATTATGTTCATAAATTAATGAGGATGTTTACTTTTTTGAGTTCTTTTACAAAATATCGGAAATAAAGTCAGTTATTAAGAGAACTAATATTATTCTTATACGGTATGTATTAAAACATGCAAGGCTTTATTGGACTTAATTGGTGTTAATAAAATTGTACGCGAATTCGAAAAATTGTAAAACAATATTAAAATCAATATTAGCCATAGGGATAAATAATAGTCATATATAGAAATCATCAATATTACTGGTGATTAAGGAAATGTTTTATTGGCGTTTCCTATACAGTAATTCGAAAGTTAAAATAAAAGAAATAAGTGTTTGACTATTTAAATATTCCCTTTTTATAGTCTAAATAACGCATAAAACACATTGTCATGTAGAAATATGTACATATACATATGTATATGGATATCTGTATTCAAATGTATGGATAAGAATGTGTTTTTATAGTAATTATACATACATACATACATGCATACATACATATATATAGGGAGATAGATATGTGTATGTGTGTTTGCGAACATAAAATATTGCATGGAAATTTTGAAAAAAGAAAGCCTTTACACACATATTAATTTCCATTTATAAATTCACTCATGAATGTTTTTTATAATAATGACATTCTTCTTCAGATTATACTTAAATACTACACTCATTGCTATATGCTTTAACGGACCACAATATAAATTTAATAGCATGTACATCAAGAAAATAAAAATAATTGATTTGTACAAATATATACCCAACATCGAAAGATGAATTGTCTGGTGTGTATGCTATCCCTTTTAGAACAGACAAATATAATGTAACACATAAGAATAACAAAAAGAAAGCTCAATGGAAGAATCAAAGTGCGTAAAGCAGATGTTAAATTTTCACGCTTAAATTTTAAACAGAATAGCATTATATATTTTCATCAAGCAAAACTTATATATCCAACATCTAATTACTACACATCCATTATCAGAGAATCCATAGAAACTCTGTGTAAAGGCAATCAAGTATTTAATGACACACTCTCATACGATATCCCCAATATGTGGTTAAATATCCTGAAAACTTAAAGACCCAATAATTTTCCTCTGCGTAAGCCCGGAGTAATATTACTTCTACTACTTTCTAGCTATTCATTTAAAACGAAGTGACGTAAGTGAAAAAAAGTGACTTATTAGAATAAATGAAACGGAATGAAATTATTTTTCGCTACACAATTTTAGTTCGAAGCACTATTACTTGTACTTCCAGCTCCCCCTAAGTATTATACACACTTCCATTTCAAAAGAATGGAAGAGTCTTCGACATCAAAAGTTATATCTAAACAAAATTAGAGTAATAAATATTTGAGATAAGTGAAAGAGAATGAATGAAAGCCGCAAAATATTTGAGTAAAGAATAGATTTTTGTTGGGCCAAATCTGTATAAAGCAATTTTTCTCCAGCCGATAAACAATGCTCTGAGCTATATTTTCACAATTTTCTGCATTTGACTGAATAGAACGGTAGTTAACCAAAATATTCCTTAACGAAGGATACAAATGCAGGCCTAAAGAACTCAGAAATTTAAATAAAATACATATTTAAAACTTTTAACAATGTATCATTCCTTGTCAACTTTTAAGTAAACTTTTAAGTAAAGTAAGATTTATATTGTGTAGTTTTTGATTGGATCATGGTATATTGCATTTCGTCATATATTTTTTTTACAGAGTTTTAGTAATTAATATTTTGTTTGATATTTTTGAAAATCGATTTAAAAATTAATACACTGATTACGTTTGTTGCTTATCTGCAGAAGAGACATATAAAGGATAAAATATTTTTGCTTGATCGTGAACGTACATAAAAAATAACAGAAAATCATGAAACAAGCATTTGTTACAGAGAATAAAGCTGTAAATTATTTTAACATTTTCGTGAAATAGTTTAGAGTATATTAACTTTAATAAATGAGATTTTCTATCCCCTTTTTGTGCTTATCTATATATTCATAACTGGAAAGCATGTCTATGACAGCTTTATTTTTCATTTTCAAAATATATGTAATAAACTATACGAGATATATGGATTAATGCATGAAGTCATATTTTATTTGTCAAAACGAACGTGCATCTCCTATAAATGTTTGATATGCGAGCATTTAAATTCAAGAACTGTTTCCTTTGAAAATCTGATGTTGTAATTTAAACTTGTCTTTGAGCATAATTGAAAAGTGTCTACTGAATAATAGACTCTTTTTTACCCTTCAGAAACTTATAATTAGAAATTATTCATAATTTATGAGAGGTATTGTACGTCGAATTTTTTGTAATACACCTCCATTTATAAATTATAAAAGTACTTTTTTCTATTGCAAAAGAACTAAGTCAAAAATATAGTACTGTTACAGAAATGATAAAATAGTATTTGCTTATTGAAAATTACTCTACGCTACTGTTGTATAGATATATTAATATCACAAAAAATATTATATAAATAAAAAGTTTTAGAAAGAAATTATTACTTTTTTTATATATTTTACTTTCACAGATTCTTAATCGAATTTAAAAACGAATATTTTTTTTCCTTTAAAAATTGTAATTTTCATTACATAATGTTGGTAATTGATAAAGATATTATTTTAGAATCTCCACAACTTCTTGCAAATTATAATTTATGCAAAAAATGTGCAATATATATATTTTAAATAATATATAAGTAATAATATTGTTTTACGATTTTTTTAAATGTCTGTATTGAGAAAATGTTAAGCATTACCATGCTACAGAACTTTTTATTTAAGAATCATAAAATTATAATAAAACATTTTCTCTAATGATGTAATATTTCTCCTTTAATTCCGAAAGTAGAATTTCTCAAAATTGATTATAGAGAGAATTGACATTGATATTGATATGAAAATATTTATGAAAGTCTGCATACCGGAATGTATAGCTAAAATACGCCGACTAATTCACAAAAAGAAAAAAGAAACTACACCGAATACAGAAAATGACGTGATAAATGAGCAAGAAGGTTACTTTCACCCACTTATTAACAAGAAAGAATATTTTACACAAGTATTCTAGACAGTTGAGATTGTGAATACTTTTAAAGCGGAATCACTGAATGCATAAACATTATAAATGCTTTGACATAAACAAAAATACTTCGCCCGAATTCATTCATATTTATAAAAAAATAACAGACTTTTCAAAATAACAGACATTACATTACATTACAAGATAAAAACCCTAAAAACAATATAAAAGGACGTTTTGGATTCATTCTAAATCCCTCATTAGCTAATTCCTAACGTAAAAGTCATACTAGATTTTAAAGTTCAACAAGTAGAAAAACATTACTCACTCATCAGCTAATTCCTAACGTAAAAGTCATACTAGATTTTAAAGTTCAACAAGTAGAAAAACATTACTCGAATTCCTAACGCAAAAGTCATACTAGATTTTAAAGTTCAATAAGTAGAAAAACATTACTCTAATTCCTAACGTAAAAGTCATACTAGATTTTAAAGTTCAACAAGTAGAAAAACATTACTGAGTAATGTTTTTTCTACTTGTTGAACTTTAAAATCTAGTATGACTTTTACGTTAAGAATTAGCTGATGAGGGATTCAGAATGAATCCGAAGCGTCCTTTTATATTGTTTTTAGTGTTTGTATCTTGTAATGTAATGTAATGTCTGTTATTTTGAGAAGTTTTTATAATTATAAATGCTATCCAAAGAAATACTATTGAAGTTCATAGTTGAATCATGAAAAAGTCAGCAGGTTAGCCAAGCAATTTCAGTTCAGATTAAATGATTTATACAAAAATGCGTATATATGAACACTTAACAGGCCCTACTTAAGGCATTTACAATGTTTCGTGGATACGCAAGTAAAAAAAAAATGAGCTTTGACTTTCATCATTTTATACTATTTATTAAATTTGTCCATCTAAGTAATTGGACGATTGCACCATGAATTATATAAAATCACTGTATTTAAAATAAAATACCCTTTGCTAAATGGTACACACATTAAAAATATACGATAAAAACAATGTTTCGTTCCGCTTCTGCGGACGTCTTCAGGCTAACACAGAAGTCTAAAATCTTTCAAGAATGGAAAGTCACTGACGACATTGTCTAGAGGGCGCACTAAACGTCTCCAAGTTGCCAAGGCAACAAAAAGGAGAAAAACCAAACCAGCAATGATATTGATACAATCACGAATCATCAAAAATCTGGGGTGTATGAAATTCCGATTACCCTCCCAAATAATGAAAGATTAGTGTATATAGGCGAAACTAAAAGAAAATTCTCAGAAAAGTTGAAAGAGCACAAGCGGGATATTTCACAATCTAAACTTAATACAGCTCTAGCAAGATTTTGTTTTGATAATGAGGGAAGCAGAGTTATCTTTGAAGAAGCAATAATAATTATTCCATGCAAGAATCTATATTTAAACAAAATTTTTGAATCCATTAGGATTATTAAACTAGGAAAGCACACCTGTAACGATAATTTGTCCTACAACATACATAGAATTTGGCACAATATATTATAAACTGGTTTAGAGTCAATTCCATTTCCCCGCTCCCCCCCCCCCTCCTCTTCCATTGCTGGTTTGGTTTTCTCCTTTTTGTTGCCTTGGCAACTTAGAGACGTTTAATGCGCCCTCTAGACAAGGTCGTCAGTGACTTTCCATTCTTGAAAGATTTTAGACTTGTGTGTCAGCCTGAAGACGTCCGCAGAAGCGGAACGAAACGTTGTTTTTATTGTATATTTTTAATGTATGTACCATTTAGCAAAGTATACTTTATTTTAAATACAGTGATTTTATATAAGTTTGTCCATGTCTACGGATATTTTAAGGCATGTTAGTGACTTCTATTGCTTACAAATTTAAAGAATTATAATTCCTACATTTTTTTTTTCTCTCTTGGAAAACTGGAACAAATTATTGATTTTCGTAAACTGAGTAAGAATGCTTCCTATTCAGTAGTAATATTTGGCTGTTATTTTGTTTGTGATCCAGAAGCTATCTAGTACTTTAACAAGAGTAACACAGACAAATATCTAAGAAATATCCTAAATAAAGCTGTCCAAAACGCCTTTAACAAATAACGAATTTACAACATTAAGATAAATAAAATGATCATCTCTTACTAATTATTTTCTAAAGAAATGCATAAAAGTCTACTGGTACCAATCGATTGTAATAAATATTAATTTAATTTTTATATTATTAAATTTTATGTAGGTAGATCATATTCATAGTAAATAATGAACTTTGTTTTTTCTTTTAATAATAAGATCCGAAATTGACGAAAAAATGCTAAAAATCGACGCTATTACATCGGCTGAAACACAAATTTTCGCGACATTGCTACGATTAGTTTAAAAGTCATTAAATATATTTACATATTTCGACATCAGAAGTTATATCAAAACTAAAATAAGGTAACAAATTTTTGAGATGCGAGAAAAAGAATGGCAGCCACGAAATAGTGTAGTAAAGAATAGATTTTTGTTGGAACAAATCTGTATAAAGCAATTTTTCCAAGCCGACAAACAATGCTATGAGCTATATTTTCACAAATATCTTCAGCCCAGGAGCGCGCCGACCCAGCGTGCAAAGTGTGCGGCGCACACAGGCGCCAAAGATTTTAGTTGAGGAGCAAATACTTAAAAATAAATCCTTAATTTAACTAAACTAAAATTTATTGTATTTTCTTGCCATCTGAATTATGTTTTTGTGACAAACTTTCTTACAGATATTTAATTTTTAATTATTTATATATTTCCTTTTATTCTACTTCTGAGCCTCCTAATAAGTGATTTACATGTACACCTGTCCAACCTTTCAATAAACAGAGGCGCCTCGTGTAGTAGCAAACAATGAAAGACGCCATAACTCACATGGCTGAAACTATGCAACACTATTACCTCACTGTAGTTGTGGTAAAAAATAGCACAGTCTTATTACCACAAACGCTAAATTCCACCTGTTTTTTTTTTTTTTTTTTTTTTTTTTTTTTTTTTTTTTTAAATAGCGATTGTCTCCTTACTGCAGAATTTCTGTCATAAATAAGATGAAAATTACTATTCGGAAATACTGGTAAAAATTTCGCCTGCGGTAATCAGGCCATGAATAATGGTAGTGTAATGCGTCACAAGCGTCTTATATGATGGACATACATTTCATGGTAATAGACGATTTCAGTCGTGTCGTCAGTCATGATGTTTTGGTTAGAAACTGACTCCAAACCAAACTGGTTGCTATGCTGTATTTTCTATATTTTGTTTGTATATTATAGCTATATCTTATATCTATATCTCACATCTAAGTGTTTTAATAATTGATATGCAGTGGTAATATTTTCTACGATTTATATTTAAAAAGAAATGACGCATAGCAACCGTTTGTTTGGAGTCAGTTTCCAACCAAAACGTCAAGACTGACATCACACTCAAAGCGTCTATAGCTATAAGTCGATTCAGAAACTGTACTTAAAAATAAGTTGCAGAAATAATACAAATCATAGTAAATTTAAAATTACATTTTTCAGAGGGCCAACCAATCTCAAAAGTTTTGTAGGCTAAGGGACCTGAAACCTTAATCAGTAAATAATAAATTAATAACATAAAATAACTAAAACTATATAACGGTCACTGGTAACAATTAAAAGAATCCCATTAAAATATTATTGTTTTTAGAGGCATACTTTAAAGTTAATTTTTAATTTTAAAAATAGTTAGTAAGAGGAAAGATTCGAATAGGCGCCGAGAAAACCTTCAAAGGGCACCATAGCGTCCGCGGGAGACGCGTGGGACAGTTCTGAATTAGAAACTGGAATTTCCAAGCCCGGGGCCGGCCCGTTTATATTTTTAAGTTAGCGACCAAGCCTGTTCAAAAATCGGTGAAAACAGGTCTGGCCTAGACCGTATATTTCTCTGTAATTTATGAAGTTATATTTACAATGATTCCATTAACAGAAGTTCATTATCGCTCTCGCTATTTTTACAAAACCTATTGCCTGCCCGACACATCCTGGGAACAATTAAGTCCAATTCCGGCCCGGCTCGACTATGTAGAAAAAATTGTAAGCCTCACACCGGCCCAAGTCTGCTGAAAAAAATTAAACGCGGACTCAGGCAGGCACGATATAGCTGCCCGATGCCGATCTCTACATTGGATATGTTGTATTTCTGTATTGATGTTGTCAAACAATCATCGGCTCGTGCAGCACTATTATACTTATTCATAGTCATATCCATTGAAAAAAAAAAACATTTTTTATCGGCTTTGTTTAAATTTTTCTATCGGGCCGGTAGGACCGCTTAATCTTCTATGAGCCTGGCCAGGCTGTTAAAAATTTGTCTTTATTCTGCCGGCTGGGCCCGACTCATTTGAAAATTTGCCTTTGTTTTTCCGGGCCGGGTACGTGCCCGTGCAGGCCTCTACCCTAGACAGAGAAACAACGCAAAACCAGAACTTGCATGAGTGTGCTGTTCGATGTAGATGTTTTACATTGGAGAGACTGACGTCAGCTATGGAACAAATTTTAATTTGTAACATCAGCTGTTTGTGAAAGTTTTGGCATTCCATGTCGTATGTTTAACACTCTGAATTTTGCGCTCATAGAGTAAAGTCTACTGTAGGCGGCAAAAGCAATATCCTTTTTCAGAGCTCCTAGAAATTATCACTTCTGTAGAAACTATTATGTATTGGGCAAAAATTGTGGTTTTTTTTTCGGGCCATAGAACTCCGAGCAGAACAAATACTTTCTTGTACTTTGGACCTATCATCATGGCGAAAACAGATTTTTTGTTAAGGGGGGGGGGGATGGTGAAAATCGGCTAAAGTTGGCGATAAATGTCCAAAAATTCTTGCTTTTTCAAAGATTCAGAGGGGCGTCCTTTCCCTGCACCCCTTCGTAAGTTCATGTCTAATCACATACTGAATAATTATAACTGTGATGATTGTAAGATTTGTTCATTTTAATACGGAACATAAAATTGAAAGTATTGAAATATGAGCACTTATTAGCATTACATATAAACTTAGACGCTTCAGAGACTAGAATGGCAAAAAAAGTTCAATTTAAATATAAATAAAGTTAGGAGATAGCACAATGATCGCTTTAATAAAAATGGAGGGAAAATATAGATTTATGAAAAAAGAGATTTTAATGCTCGTACTAACCTGACCGGCCCAGCATTGCAATTGATACCTAAAATATGCCTAAAATCAAGTGCTGAATGATTTTATATTTTTAATAGAAATTTTTTTAGGTGAACCTAGAGATGAGGAGGGGATGCAATGTCTTCAAAAGCATATACACCGGACGTGCAACGCATTGTCCGGTTTGTTTTAATTATATATTTTTAAATGAAAATCTTTCTTAATCGGCAGGCTACGCTGCAGAAGGCAGTTTTTTTTTAAATAGTAAATATTAATATTTTTCACGCCAGAGATATCATTAGATTCGGAAATATACCCAGACTGTATTAATAGGTGGGGTTTTTTTTTCTTTTCACTTCAGAAAAACGGAAAAATTTGAAGATTGCTTGGAAGAGAAAAATCTCGCCACTTTGTGATTAAACATAATTTATAATGGCTTTTAATTATATTTCGGCTTATTATCAGAAAATGAAAAATCAGATCCTCAGTTGCATTTGGACCTGCCATTGTCTATCCTTATTCTAATTTTCAGACCTCTATGTACGGTAAATTTTCTTAGAAATCGCCAACTCAAGCAGAGTAAATACAAACGTCTTTCTTTTATTTATATAGATATTCAAATTGGAGATAAAAACAACTTTCTTTTATTAGTATGGATGCAATCAATTGTTATTGTATTATATTATTTTCTTAGGGATAATGAAATTTTACCGTTTAACGCGGGATTCTGATATATACAGGTTTTATTTTCACAGGCTTTACTGCGTTTCGAATTTTATTTACATAGCTGCCAACCTTCCTTATTTTTCAAGTAATTTAAACATACTTGGAACCAGAAATTTTATTTAATAAAAGAAATAAAATACGAACCCTATAGAAACAAGACAAATTTTAATAAATAATTTTCTCGTTCAAAAAACTTTATTTGATCTGGGATAAAACTCTAGCAAGATGGCAGCTATGCAAATATAGATAATCATAGAATTTTTTTTATATAGAATTATTATTGTCAGGGGGGAATAGGGCGCCAAATGAAGTTCTGCACACAGGCGCTGGATACTGCTGGCGCGCCCCTACTTCAGCCCCTACCCACCCACCAAGATTCCTACTAATACCCATCAAAGTTTGAAAATGCAATATTTTAGAAAATTACTTATAATTCAGACCCTAATGCTTTTAGGAACCTTAGTGCTATTTTATATTGTTCTTTAGTAAATTTTCTACAAAATGTTCAATAACAATATTTTTCTAACGTTAATAGTTATGTCGGCAAAAAATGGGAAAATTGAAAAAATGTGTTTCTTTTTTTATTCCTGATGAATTTTTTGGCTTTTCTGCTCTTATTATTAAAATATGAAAAATACAAGAAAATATTTTGATTCAATTTCCAGAAAATGTATGAGCATTAAAATATTATATTTTTTTCCTGTTTACATGATCTTGAAAGAATCTGGAGTCGACTGACGCGTGTGATTGAATTTCTGCAATAGGCCACAGTGTTTCTCCAATTTCGGATTCAATTGTCGTCTTACGCACAGAATTTGCGTTATTATTTGTTTTGTTTTTTTAACTTATTAATTATAAATTAATTTTGGATTAATTTTTATTTGTATTGTGTAATTTTTCTAGTAATTAGTATTATAGTGTAAAAACCATTATATTTATATTTAATTCGCAAAAACATTAGTCTTATATATCATAGATATTTCATTTTATTAGACATTGCATAACTTGATGAATAATGCAAAACATTAAATAACTTTAAATACATAAAACAAAGTTCTAACTTTGGGAATTGTAAAACAAAGCATAATATTTATGAATTTTTCTGATTGTTATTATTCCAGATTATATTAAACTGTTTGTTATTATGAATCCACAATGATTATTAATTAATAATTGAAATTCATTTTTTAACTTTGAAGTTTTTCTCAAAGCTAAAATTTTAATTCTTGCAATTTTCAACTTAAAAGTATACTACAACTTAAGCTCTTCCGCCTGCTGGTTTGAAAAGTCAACTCAAAAGGATACATTTTTGAATTTATCATTAAATAGTTACAAAGTTCGAATGTTTTATGAGATAATTATTATAATTCCTTCGGTTTTGTTCAGTTTCCCTTTATATAGAACCATTACTTTTTATAAATGCATTCATTCAAAATAGCTGAATCACAAGCAAGAGAGTGATGATATAATTATAACAAACCGTTTCAGTTTTCCCACATTAATGCATAAAATAAGTCTAAATAATAACAAATATAATAGATCCCATCAGTTTTCTATTGAGGCCTTTTAATTCGAGAAATAATTCTATAATTCCAATGATAAAAAATATACTAGTGTGTGTGTATCTGAGGAAGGTAGGAAAGACATACTACAGCGATATCTAATTATTCGTCGTTATTCCCAAGTGCAAGCCAAATGGTAAAGAAAATTAGAGAATAACTTTTAATCGAATCTATTTAAAATATTTTAGCTTCTGTCGCCAATGAGCAGTCTTTTTCCAAGTAAAGTTTTGCCTGTAAAAAACAGATGTCCTAGATGAAAGAATATTTACCATATAATTTTAAAGTCTGCAAATTTTTCCAACTTTTTTAAGACGAAATAAAAATCTTCAATGATATTTAAATATTTTGTCCTTTTTTAAACACAAGTATAATTTTTTCTCCAATTTTTACAAAATTGAATGTCAATTCCTCGTATTGTTAAGTATATTTGGTTTTTCTATTTGTTTCAATTTTCTGATGGTGTATCATATACTACTAGAAATGATCAAGTATGCACACAGCAAGAAAAAAATGTATTTTTTAAGTTCTCTTACAATTAGAGTTGCGAAAGTTTAGAAAATAGATTTGTTACTTTTCTACTTTTTAAAGATTATGTTTTAGTTTCACGGATATATGAACAGAAGCAAAATGTCAGTATCTACATAACATCTAATTGTTTTAATATTTGGTTTTGTTTTAGAATTTTTAAGGACTTTATTCTTAACGGCAATATCAGAATTACTTTATTGCAAAAAATAAAGTTACATTCCGAAATAAGAAATAATAAATAGTATCTGAAATTCCCTTTTTATCACTCCTATTCACGTACTTTGCTTGTATTCATGCCTTTAGTATAAGTAGGATTTTGCATGTTTTTTCGGTGACCGTTTGTATTGATTTTCTTTTTTTTTTCTCCAACCTTCAACAATCTGAGGTTGTATCTAACTCCATCTTTAAACAAAATAGATTATTCTCCAGGTGTTTTTAATCGTCAGATGGAACTGATTTATTTGATATATTTTTACAAAATACATTACGTGGATTGATTTATTTCACTTCCCATTCTAAAAACTGCTTTAATAAATTATCGTAGAGGAAGATAACTTTTCTTCCTATAATTGTATACACATTTTCTGCTTGAAAATGTTCCTCTGGAACAGGATGGTGCACTTAAAAACATACCTGATGTGTTTCAGTACTTTCTGTAAAATACTAATTCTAAATATAACATTCTAAACATACTAATGTGTAGGCAAAGCACATTCCAGTTAACAGCATGTATGCAGAGTCGCCAGTCCACTACTTACTTTTTATTAGGATTACTTTATCGTTGCCTCTTATTGAAATAGTATAATCCGCCTTGTTTTCCCCAAAGTTAAACAGGTAAACATTTGAAGTGTTGAGGGGTTACCTAGTTGTAAGGCAGCTCCACTCCCTGTGGATAAGTATTTGTGTAATGCATATTAGAGAACCCGTGAAAAGAGACACTATCAGTAGTACTATAGTTGAACTACAATAAAAATATAAATATATAAAGTTGAAAAGGAAAGGAAAGTTCTTCACCTCTCAGAGATAGAAGACGAATATATTAAGAGAATAGGAAAGATCGATAAGTTCAGATTGGGTAATCCGAAAGTAGGGGGCGGAGCTTCGATGAATGAACAAGCATATCCAGAAAGTTTAAGAATTCATAAAATATGACCCTAACTTTAAAAAGTAAGATAGAATAGTGACCAAAAAGATTAACGTGAAGAAAAATGCATAAAAACAAATGTTTAAACTGTTAAAAGCCGAAATTAGCAAGGACAGTAAAAATGGTAAATAAATCAATATTTCGTTTTAAAAAAGGACAATTTACGTTTGCATACATTAAATTATATAAATCAAAATATATGTCTAGTATAACTAGTAAGAAATTCCAGAAAAAAAAGTATTTTTGTTGTTAAATATTGAAAGAGAAAGAAATAAGCAAGTATTAGCAGAATAGGACTACTCTTTTAAAACATTAGTATATCTAAGTCTTTTACGTTTAGAAGGACTGTAAACATCATAATCTGGGATTTCATATATGATATCATTAGGCATTTTATAGATATTACCGTGGAATTTTTTTGGCAGAAATTTAATACGATTAGGAAGCAAATAAATTTTGGAATACTTTCTAATACTAGAGTTACGAAAGTATCTAGAACCATTACGAATTCTGTGCGGTTTATTATGAATACGAGATAAATGATCCATGCTTGTTTTTGAAGAGAAGTCTTGAGATTAGATAGGCATAGGTAGTTACTGAAAAAATGCAAGAATTGTGTATTAGCATTGTATTGCGAATAGAGTTTGAAGATATGCGAAGAACATGGTATTGCAAATTTTCCCCATACTTTATTCTTAGACGAAATTTGCTCTTTATTAATTCGTAAAGTGATGACAACCAAGCAATTTGATTTTTTAAATTGTAAGAACTGGAAACACCGTATGCATAGATGCTCTATATTTACCGATTTATTTTCATTATTTCCAAGGAAAGAACAATATAAAAGTATATATAATAATATAATAGAAATACCTATAATGATAATATTTTATCTTTTGAAATTTTCCAAAAGTTCTAAGCTCAGATAAAATAAGTGGAATTAAAATATACGAATGACGAAAACAAACTTCCAAAAATAATTATTTTTGGCTTTATTAGTTGATTCTCTGAAGTATTTTTAAAGGGCACTTCTAATAAAGCAGCATTGAATTAAATTATATCTTTACTAAAGCAGATAAAAATTCCAAATTTCTGATTAAACATTATCCTAATCTTACATTTTCCTAACCTTCTTCCCTTTTTAATATCACCAGCAAAAAAGACAACAGAAACATATCTAGAAATATATCCACAACAACATCTCCAATCATCTCTAGATAAGAGAAAGAGGAAATAGTTCTCTTTATATTTTATCACATTCGAAACTTTCATTAAAGATGACACGAGATCAAACATTACTGTAAACAAAACATATTTTTTTTTAGAGTAAAAATTAATATATTCAGTTAACTTTACTACTGACATAAATTCGTATATTTAATAACTTATGTCTGACTAGATAGAGGATCAACTAGTACTTAAATGATTAACAGAAATGTCTTCAATAACATCATTCAACGTAAAAATATAATTTATTAAAATTTACCATTGAGTAATAAAATCTTTTAGAACATTTACGCTTTGAAAAAACTATGAATTTAAATGAACTGATAGTTATATAAAATCGTTGCTTTTATTTTAGTCATTTTGCATTTATTATCAAAAGTACCATTGCATGATGTCTCAAAATGTGTTTTTTAAATTAGTTTTAAAGTCATTTAAAAACTTTTATAGTTGTGTTCACAAATTATTCGATTAAAAATAACGAATAACAACAAAAAGAAAGATCAAGAAATGATTTTTGCATATGAAATAAAATCCTGAAGCAAAAAAATATAACCGTGCGGCGAATGACTTTCACAAACTTACACATGTACCACATAATATATCAAAAACGCAAATATTTGTGACCAAAGATGTCTGACATTTTGTCCTAGGTTTTTAACGACATACCATGCTAATTCTTCTCCCTCACATACATTTACATTAAGGAAACTTTTCCCTGATTCGAATTCCACCTACTGATATGAATAAATAAGGTTCAGATCATCCTAACACAACCAATTTTCAGATTTTAAATATATGTAAACGTGAGCGATAAAATATGTTCGACAGACGAAATAATCTTTAACAAGTATCCGAATGAGATTTAAATGAAACATTAGTACCATCAATAAATATTATTTCTACTAATGTGACCATTTGTAACGTAGATCTATGAAGCGATTGAACATAAACCAATAGCGTTTCCCTGACCACACCATGCCACGTGATCTCTTTAGATACCAGTGTTTTAGATATGTGAATGAAGGAGGAATAAAAGTGTAGGAGGAAAACCTACACTCATCTAAGTTTTGGGCTGAATAGAAAACTGATTCAAGATTGATACAAAAAAAATTCCTGTGGTGTTGTTTTCATAAGTGTTAGCAGTGCGTTCAATTTCCCTTTACAGAGCGTTTAAAATTCTCTTAAGGGCACATAGAACATCTCGAGAAGTAAAATGAAGCAGTTTTTGCGAAATATTTTACATCATGTAGTTTACTTAAAAATTGAGAAAGAAAAACAAATATAGTAAATATATACATTATAGGCCATATATAATTCAAAAGAAATTAATTTTATACATAAAATAGTTTTAAAGAACTGATTAACTTTTTACTTATCTGTAGGAAATGTTTTGAACAATATGTCTGTTCGGTACATTTTTCTAAAAAATATTTGAATATGTCACCTTAAAATGTGTTGTGGGGTCAGAAAACATGCTATTTGAGTGAATAAGAAGCAATTTTCATTTTAGATTAAAAGATAAAAAATTAAAAATATTTTACTAAAAAACTTTGAAAATCCTAAAAATTATTCATAACATCTTTATCACATATTTATTATCATATTTTTTTAACATATTTTTCATTATTTTTAAAATATTTTCACTAAGACCTGTAAGATAATGATAGATATTGTTAAAGAGATAAGTTAGTTTCACAATTTTGGAAAGTTTCAACTGTTTATGTAAAATAGTATTTTAGAAAACATGTACCAAACCTTAAAAAAAAAAAAAAAAAAAAAAAAAAAAAAAAAAACTTTCAAGAAAACGGCAAAAATCTATACACACACCCACAGAGCAAAAAATACATTATTTTAAAACTTTCCAGCACCATAATCTTTTAGGTCCATAATCATTTAGCACCATAATATTTTAGTTCTTCTTTTAGGCCGATAATTGAAAACTCAAAATTTTGAACCATTTTATGTTCCATGTACCCTTAAGGGGAATTTATTTTTTGTAGTATAATTTATTTTTTCGTATATTCAAGCAATATTTATAGGTTACGAAACAGTTTTCGGAAATTTCATTTTCATTACTATTTGAATATGCATTCTTAAAATATTTTTAAGCTTTATTTTCCATTTAATGCTTTGTGTATGAGTAATTCCAACTTTAACTGGGACTTTTTGTTAATCTAAAGCTGAATAATAATCTTTAAGTCAATATTACTAGTATTTTTTCTACTCCGTGAAATAATGTCTATGTGTAGTCTCTTAAAACGTTACGTAAAATATTCTCAATATTAAAGTTTTAAATGAAAATCTAGGTCAACACGAAGTTAGATATCCGTTTTGATTGAATAAATATGTTGCGACCATGGTTTCTATGCAAAAATGGTTGCTACCTTCTACATTTTACGTTTTTTCTTTTCTTCTGAGAATGATAGATTCATATATAAGTGTGATATTACACATAATGGATAGATTCACATACACTATATGGCCGTTAATCAAATGACACTTTCAATTTTAGACATTTTGTCGAATATTTAAAGATATATTTGTCCGACTTTTCTGGAACTTCAAGGTTGTGAAGAATATGTTCGCCTTCATATTTATCAACGGTGATTTGAGCATAAGGACAATTAGGGGGGGGGGGGGGGGGGCAACAAAAAAATCAAATAAAAATAATAATATTTGGGATCGCTCTGTAAAATTAAATTAAAACTCTATGGAGTAACGCAAAAAAAAAAAAAAAAAAAAAAAAAAAGCCAGTCAAATATCTTGAAAATTCAGAAAGATATCGGCGATAGACTGAGCTGATTTTTGGTTTTTCTATAAACACAACTAAATGATAAGGGGTTTTTCCACAAATTGTCTTTTTTAATTTTTACTTTCTTTTAATTTTATTTTTTATTGACGCTTTAGTTCTACTTGGAAAACCACCAGAACGAGCCTATTCCAAGTAAAAAAAAAACAAAAAAGTACCAAAATCCAAGCATTTGTTCTAAATCTACTCGTTAACATTCATTAAGCACAAACCCCTTTGCTGAAAGCCACATAATAAAAAATGATAATTTGTGGAAAATCTCTTATCATTCAGCAGCTTTTAGAGAGCAACTTAAAATTTGCTCACTATATTTCAAACATCTTTCTGAATTTTCGCAATATTTGACTGCCTTTTTTTATGAGTTGCTTCATCTAGTTGACTATTAAATCACGATTTTTTTTTTTTCTTGTGTGACGCGAGCACAGGTGCAAAAATATTTCATACAACTGCTCATATTTCATCAAATATTTAATATATTTACACTTCAATTGCTGTATATTATTTCTATTACATTTTGTCAAATTTTCTGAAACCGGCTTTAAATTTGGTAAAAACCTCTCCATGATATAAACAAAAAATATGCAAATATTTTTTGAACTTTAAAAAAAAATCGATATATCTCCATTAATATGCGTTTTATTCTTCCACAAAATAATACATATATTGTACAATATACATACATTCTTAAACTATAGCGAAAGATCATTTCGTGCATTTTATTTTACAGGATGATCCCAAACATTATTATTTTTCTTTGATTTTTTGTTGGACCCCTAATTGTCCTTCTGATCAAATCGCCGTTGATAAATATGAAGTCGAACATGTTCTTCATAATCCTGAAGTTCCAGAAAAATCCGACAAATGTATCTTTAAATATTCGACACAATGCCTAAAATTCAAAGTGTCCATATGTAGGGTATAACTGAATATCAAATATTCACATATAACATACCAAAATTAACTGAGGCATTCTGTTAATCTAAAGCTGAATAATAATCTTTAATTCAATATTACTATTTTTTCCTCTATTGCTTTAACTAACGCCCATGTATAGTCTGTTAAAACATTATGTAAAATGGTCTCATTATTAAAATTATAAATTAAAATCCAATTTCAACTTGGAGTAAGATATCCGTTTTGACTAATTAAATACGTTGCGACCATGGTTTCCTCTGCAAAAAATGGTTGTTGTAACTTAAGGGTTTGGAGTGCACACTATAGTGTGCATTTCAAACCTTTAAGTTTTTTTCTATAAATGATAGATTCGAAAATACATACATCTACATAATATATACATTATTTACACAGTATTATTTTATAAATAAAGTAGCATGCAGCAGTATTTACTTGGATATAAACTACAAAAGTAGGAAAAATATAAAAACAAACCGAAAGTAAACTTTTCAAATAAAAAGCATCTTGTCGAATATGGAATTTATAAATTTAACACTGATGAATTAATTTATATCAATTTTGAATCTACATCAAACGAACAGCTCTCAAGCTGGAAGAAAAAATACACTCGTTCGCCGAAACTTTAAAATTGGGTTTCGTTATGGTTTTAATTCAGCTAACAAAATTGTAACAGTTAAACAGAGATTTTTTTTTTTTTTTTTTTTTTTTTTGCTCATTTTAATCAGATTTGTGTTTGGTTTGTTAAAGATTTGATTGTATATCCCAATAAAAATATAACTATATCTAATATATAAAACTATATTATTGTTGTGGTTTTTATCTGCATACTTTATTTATAAAACAATTAACAAAAG
Organism: Maratus speciosus; assembly: GCA_963932465.1. Lineage (NCBI taxonomy): Eukaryota > Metazoa > Arthropoda > Arachnida > Araneae > Salticidae > Maratus > Maratus speciosus. The sequence goes on along the minus strand of OZ010790.1, from coordinate 413,776,931 downwards.
TATGCAAATGCGTATTAAACGCGCTAGTATGTTCATAAATGTAATTTTCAAGATTTCTTACGTAAGTGCGAATTTACGTAAGTCGAGTATTACGTAATTCGAGGAATGCCAGGGAAAAGTTTATGGCTGCATATTATTTCTTAACATAAAAATTTACGTTTTCGCTGTTCTTTTCAGATATATGTCACATATGATTCCGTATAAAAGATGTTTAAAACTAAACATCATTTTAAAACATGGACCATAAATTATTACGGAAATTTATCCTAATTTTTATACATAAATACACATTTTTGATGAAAATTCTCATTACTATTTAAAAACAAGAAAATAATGGAGAAAGTAATCAAAAGTAAAAATATGCTTTATAAAAAAGTGACATATCTGATGTCGCTTCCTAATTTAGTGCTGAAGATATTTCTCGATTTATATTAAAAACTATTCCAAATAAAAGTATGAAAACTGTTAGTTTTATAAGAAGATGCATGATAAACACGCTGAATCAGTTTTTAAATGTAAGAATTAGCGCTATTTAATTTTAAAATCCTTCAAAAGGGTTCAGTTAAAAAAGTTTTATAGAACCAAAAAACAATGCATTTCAATGAAGGCACATGCTTGACGAGAGTGTCCAATAACGTTTTTGTTTTTAATTTGTCAGCTTTTTATCCAATTTTTTATTCAAAATTTTATTCTCTCTATTCGGGTACCGAAATTTATTTCAAATTCCGAAAAAATCTTCTTTTTTTTTTTTTTTTTTTTTTTTTTTTACCTAGATTTGTCATCGTTTAAAAAAGCTCAAATAATAATATTTTCAAACATCTTTCAATTGAAAAATATATTTATACTTGAGTATTGAAAAATAAAGAAAATTGTAAAATAGATAAATTATTATGCGTGAAAAGCTTTAAAAAGTAGAAATTACGTCATATTTAAAAAGACCAAATAAAAATATTGCCAAACACTTTTCCATTAGAAAAAATATATATTTAGACGTGAATATTAAAAGAGAAAGAAAACTTTAAAGTCATTAAACTATTAAGTGCGAAAAGCGTTAAATGAGGGAAAACTATGTCATATTTAAAACGTCATGCGTAAAATGATTTCCTTATAGCGTTTAAAAAGAAAACTTTTGAGGGAGACGCTTATTATAATAGTCGAGGAAGCAGAAACATTGTTTACTAAACCATTTTAAACAAGTTGATTTTCATAGGTGTGATACATATTACTTAATCAATCATGAAATATGACGTCAGCTGCCGCAACAACGCCCTTGAGGACTGCAAAATTCCTTGGTGAATGGGAAATGAATGCAAACCGATTACAGATAAATGCTCTGGTCATTATTAAAAACACAAGGAATTAGCGTGTTTTTTTTTTAGCCTGACAGTCTCGATGGGCTGGTGAGTGAAAGCTGAGACCCCTAGTGTTAAAAAAACCTAACAAAAATGAAATTAAAACAATAAGGCATAGAATCTATACTATCTCACATTACATACATTTAATCTAAATATTCCGACAGAATATAATCAGTTGCTTAACAAAATCCATATTATTATAGAGAAAAACATAATAGGGAAATACAATTAACACACATTTTTTTTAATTATTATCAATAATATTTTATTACGAATTTTAAATAGTTTCTACTTCCCAATTAATTTAAAGGAAATAATAAAAGGAGGGGAGGTTTTCTATCATCATTATTATAGAGCTAAAATTTTCCTTTAACATGTTTTTACCAGAATGTTGTTTTATTAAAAATCCCAGAAAATTAAATGTATGCATGTAATTTATCTTAAATACATTTAATATTTCTTAACCATCTAACATATTTGGTATTGGTTTCTTATTTTTTATTATATTAATAAAAATTATGAGAGCACAATTACTTCAACCTAATGCATTGAAAATTTTATTAACATAACTTTCTTTTACCACAAAGTTATTTTATTGTCATATATTTTCGTATATGACAGTTTTACGCTAATAATCTTTAATTCTAATATTTTTAAAGGTTTTGTATCATCATAAAACTGCCCCAAATTTTCTTTAACTTGTTTTTTCTACAACGCTGTTTTACTAAAAATCACAGAAAATTAAAGATATATATATATATATATATATATATATATATATATATATACATTTAATTTACCTTAAATATTCTTAGACATTTAACATATTACGCATTTGTTTCTTGTTTTTTAAATTCACATCAAATAAATTATGAGAGCACATTTATTTAAACCTAATGCATTCAAAATTTTATTAACCTAACTTTCTTTTACCACAAAGTTATTTTATTGTCAAATATTTTTCATGTATGACAGCTTCATTCTAATAATTTTTAAAGGTTTTCTATCATCATAAAAGAGCTAAAAAAGTTCCTTTAACTTATTTTTACCACTATTTTGTTTTACTAAACATTACAGAAAATTAAATATATACATATATACCTTTAATGTACCTTAAATACGTTAAATTATTTTTAGACATTTAACATATTACACATTAGTTTATTTATTTTTTTAAATTCATATTAAATAAATTATGAGAGCACATTTACTTCAACCTAATGCATTCAAAATTTTATTAACCTAACTTTCTTTTACCACAAAGTTATTTTATTGTCAAATATTTTTCATATATGACAGCTTCATTCTAATAATTTTTAAAGGTTTTCTATCATCATAAAAGAGCTAAAAATGTAACTTTAACTTATTTTTACCACTATTTTGTTTTACTAAACATTACAGAAAATTAAATATATACATATATACGTTTAATGTACCTTAAATACGTTAAATGATTTTTAGCCATTTAACATATTACGCATTAGTTTTTTTTTTTTCAAATTCATATTAAAAAATTATAAGAGCACATTTACTTCAACCTAATGCATTCAAAATTTTATTAGCTTAATTTTCTTTTACCACAAAGTTATTTTATTGTGATATATTTTCGTATATGACAGCTTTATTATAATAATTTGTAATTCTAATAATTTTTAAAGATTTTCTATCATTATAAAAGAGCTCAAATTTTGCTATAACTTGTTTTTACCACTATGTTGTTGTTACTAACAATCACTGAAAATTAAATATATACGTATATACATTTAACTTACCTTAAATACATTTAATATTTCTTGGCCATTTAATATGTTAAGCATTGGTTTCTTACTTTTTTAAATGCACATTAAAAGAATTATGGGTCCACCTTTACTTCAGCCTAATGCATTCAAACTTTTATTAGCTTAACTTTCTTTTACCACAAAGTTATTTTATTGTCGAATATTTTCATATATGACAGCTTTATTCTAATAATTTTCAGGCTAAATATGTTACCCTCGAAGAGATGTAGGAGAACGAAATTTCATGCTACAGACAAACGTGCTTATCATGCGAAATTAGTATATTAGTACATTGCGTAAATGCCAGGAACGCAAGTGTTTTCCGGTGTAGTAACTTCACTGTGCTTGAAAATATAAATTAGAACGTATCCCTAAATTATATTGTTTATCTTAATATTCTTTAGCCGCATGAAGTTGGAGTAAACATTCAAGGGTGTGCTTTAAATTTATATTCTAAATAAAATTATTCTTATCAGAAATTTATGAAAATCGTTTTAACATGTAAATATTTTTCAAATATTTAGGTCGATCAATTAAGCCAGGTAAGATCGTTTTCACAGGATGCTTTGAAATATTATATTCTCGGGAATGGTGTGATGTATTAATAAAATGTAATTAAATTATGGATATTTCATAAACTCATTTTGGAAAAGGTATCCTATATGCCTTAGTATTTTAAATTTTGAATAAACTAAACATGAATGTTCAAAATCATATATCAGTATCCTTTTAACCCATTTGATGATAATGTTGTACAGTTGAACAATAATTACTCGGAAGATGTCTATTTGAAGAGTTGTAAATTGAAATAAACCGGAAGCCGGAAAACTGTTATTGTTTTATTGAATGAAAACCAGAACTGAAGACTAATTTTCTTTATGCTCGAAATAGAATCAACAAAATCTTTATATTTAAAAAAAATCAATTTATAAAATTTCTATTATTTTATAGATAAATTTAAATATAAGCTAGCCATGTAAATTCTCCATGTCGTTTAATTTGTGTTAATGTTTTTTTGCAAAATTAACAGAAAATTAAATAAACGGTCAAGTACGAGTATTACTCGCTCTCAGAGGGTTCCGTACAATAAATATATAAATTATTAACTGCATTATTTAAAAAAATCGTTACAAAAAGGAAAATAAGACTTCGTAAAAATCTATAAAAGGTAGGGTTTAGTATAGCTGTATATATACTAAAAAATATGAACGGGTATACAGTAAAAGTTCAAAGAGATATGAAGCCTAAATAATATCAAATATTGCTATTCTGCATAACTCTTATTTAAATCTTATTCTAATCTATTTATGATGAACTGAATTCGACAATGACAATAAAAGTAGAGTATATTTAAATTTTATTTGGCATTTCATAAAACTAAATTCAGCGCCGTAGTAATCTTTTCTTTTTATAATGTAGCTGAAACAAAAAGTTTAAACTTGATATTTTGCTGAGCGCGCATCGAAAAGAGGTTGCAAAGTATAAAACCGCTTTAGTCCGTGCCGCGTTTTTCCAGATAGGTTTTTAATTAATTTTTAAAGACACGGGAGGTGTATTGAGAGATCTACTCAATGCAAGCAAGTCGCGAATCCCATAGTATTTATGTGATTAATTCAAATTAAATTAGTCGGTTTTTAACAATTTCACATTTATTGCCTTTATACTGATATTGGACATTGTATTGCACAAATATATCATTTAAAGTTGTTATGTAGGCTTTAAAAGTCGATGGTACATAGAGTACGCCGCCCCTGTCATTATATATGTCCAAACCGTCCGTGTCTTTAAATGTTAATATATCGGCTAATTACCAACTTTTTTCCCCAAAAATCATTATCAGCAATGATTTCATACTTCTGCTACGATAGGTACTTCCAGCGCTCCTCAACCTTTTTGCTGAATGCCCGCAAATCGAAATTTGTGAGTAACGGAAAAATGCGCTTTTCTCAAAAACTATGTTTGCTAGAGTAACCGCTATAATTTTCTTGCAAGGTTTTAATTAATCACTACGTCCTTTAATTTTTTCAGAATTTTAGTTTCAGGAAATTCAAAAATAGATGGGGGGCATATTTTTGCACTACATTTTCGACGATATCCCTGAAAATATACCTAAAATTAAAATAAATGTATTTTTGAGTTCAGTATTACGAAAGCCTTCACACGATACCCCACACGATATACAAAGAAAAGGTTTTTTTTTTTCAAGTAACTTAATTAGCCCCTATACATTTTTCCTAAAAAATATTTGTAAATGTTTAATAATCTGTAAATATGAGGGTCAATAGTCTTAATTACTTCCCCCAATTTGAACTTTCCATGTTCCATAGTTTACGAGTAAAATGTTACGAGTGACAGACAGATACAAGGGTGATCTTATAATGGTTCCGTTTTTACTTTTTAAGCACGGAACCCTAATATATGCATATCTACACTTAATTTACCTTAAATACATTTATTTATTTTTTTTTACCATTTAACATATTACGCATTGGTTTCTTATTTTTTTAAATGCATATTAAAAAAAAATCTTTCAGTGCATATTTACTTCAACCTAATGCATTCAAAATTTTATTAGCTTAATTGTCTTTTACCATAAAGTTATTGTATTGCAAAATATTTTCATATATGTCAGATTTATTCTAATAAATTTTAATTCTAATAATTTTTAAAGGTTTTCTATCATCATAAAAGAGTTATCATCATTACCACTAAGTTGTTTTACTAAAAATCACAGAATATTAAATATATAATTAACATTTAGTTTACATTGAACACATTTAATATTTCTTAGCTACTCAATATATTACACATTGGTTACGTATTTTTCTAAATGCACATTAAAAAAAATATGAGTGAACATTTTCTTCAACTAACTAAAATTTTATTAGCTTAACTTTCTTTTACCACAGAGCTATTTTATTGTCAAATATTTTCATATATGACGGCTTAATTCTAATAAATTTCAGACTAAAGATGTTACCCTCGAAGGGATGTAGAAGAACGAAATTTCATGCTGCAGACAAACGTGCTTATCATGCGAAATCAGTATATTAGTACATTGCGTAAATGTCAGGACCGCAAGTATTTTCCGGTGTGGTAATTTCACTGCGCTGGAAAATATAAATTAGAACCGTATCTCTAAATTATATTGTTTATCTTATATTCTTTAGCTGCACGAAGTTGGAGTAAACATTCAAGGGTGTGCTTTAAATTTATAAAATAAAATTCTTCTTATCAGAAATTTATGAAAATTATTTTAGCATATAAATAATTTTCAAAAATTTAGGTAGACCAATTAAGCTCCGTAACATCATTTTTGCAGGAAGCTTTTAAATATTACCTTTTCGGGAATGGTGTGAAGCATTAATAAAATGTAATTAAAATCTGGATATTTCAAAAACCTATTTTTTAAAAGAGGCGATCCATAAGTGATGTCACACTTTTTTTCAATATTTATTACCCCTCATCCCCTACTTTGTCACAAAGTATCACACTTCACTTTACCCACCCCCTTCTTGTCACATGTCACGCTATAATAAGTAAACATGTACTTGCAGTTTAGAAACAAAGCACTGCGTTATAGATCATATTTAAAATTTTATTCTTAAACTTTAACTATGCGTTTTAATGACATTTGTGAGCATAACTATAAAAATGATTCGTGTACTTATTTTGTATAAAATAAGATTAAGGTTTACGACAAAAAAAAAACATAATTAATATACAATAGTAATAAAATATTAATATGAAAAAGTAATTGAAAAGAGTAGTATTTTGTAATTTGAAACGGAATTTAATATATTTGGCTTTAAATCTTATCCTTACTTTATGATTACAAAATACTTTAATTTTAAAATAACTTCAAAATTTAATCTGCTGACTTTTAATACTTTAAATTTAAACAAAATGTGTGATGTCACATTTTTTCTTATCCCCTTCCAGACCCTTTGTCACAAACTGTCACCGTTTCACGACCCCTCCTTCCTCCAAGCGTGACATCATTTGTAGACGGTCCCAAAGGCATCATTTATGCCGTAGTATTTCAAATTTTGGATAAACTTAAAAGTTCAAAATCGTATGTCAGCCTTTTTAGCCTATTTGCGAATGATGTTATACTATTGAACAATAATTACTTCGAAGGTGTCTACCATATCAGGTGTTGTAACTGGAATTGAAAAGAAAGCCATATAATCTATTATTTTTTATTGAATGAAAACTTGAACTGAAACACAATTATTTTTCTGCTCAAAACGGAATCAACAAAATTATTATATTTTTAAAACTCCAATTTTTAAAATTCCTATTATTTTAAAGATAAATTTAAATATAAAGTATCCACATAAATTCTTCGCGTCGTTTAATTTTTAATGTGGAAAATGTTATATACATCATTTTGTTTAATGAAAATATTTAAACTGTTAAAAAGGAAAATATATATCAAATAAAGAATAAAAATAAACACTTCAATTTTACCATGTTTAGAGCAGGATTTCGAACTGGAAACACAAATGATATCAAAACTTTTATTTTTAATGAAACAAAAATTAAAACCTAATCGAAACTTTTTATATTAATTTAATCGGAATCTTAACTGATTAAAGAACCTTTTTTGTGGGGGGGGGGGGGCGGAGGGGAATCCTTCGAAGAAAGATTTAACCCTTTCAGTGGCAAGGAACTTCTATTGGTATAAAGCTGAAATGATTGAATGGCAATAAAATTAACAAACTTTATCAGAAAATAAGTAAATTCCTTTCTTTACGTCCTTTTTAAAAGTTAAATTTTCATTCGAAAATTCTGGTGCCAATGTTGCATTTAGAAATAAAAATTAAGTGGTCCAAAACTAAATCACCGCCCTTCAAGCTGTTTCCCCTTTCTCTCATTAATTGTGTAAAAATAAAGGAAAAACTTCATTCTGCGTATTGTTACACTTTTAATGCTATTCTAAATTGTGTAAAAAAGAATAATTCATTAAGCTATATATGATTTATGCCTATAAAAGAAACCATAAAAGAATATTTTAACAAATTCCTTTAACATATTGATTGGAAAAGACATTATAAATTTACTTTACCGTGTTACAAAAGCATTATTTGTTGTATAAAAGAAAATTATTTTAAAAAGTCCTTCCAGCAAGTGCCGGGAGGAAGTGGTAGCTTTCATATTCCTTATTTTTAACATGCTAGCTTCTATTATTCAAACACACGAAGCTCAATTTAGTGGAAACCGATTATAGAGGATTCAATACTAATTTTTATCAATTTTAAATCATTATGAATGAGAATTTCGCGAAATTAGTCAGCTTTTTCCAAGCTGATTTTATTTAAAGTAACTTATATTTGGTTTCCAAATTCGCCGATATCTTGAAGTGCCTGCCCTTTAAATAGAACATGGTGGATGAGGCTAACTAGTGAACTTCATCGAGACCTTAGTCATTTCTGTGCACATGATCACTCACATCGGAATCGGTTGATATATATGAGCGCTGTAGCAGACAAAAAATCAGATTTTTGAAAATATCACCCACATAAAGAAATTCAAACTGCTGTATCTGAACCATTTTCTAAGATAAATACAAAACAAAAAATGCTCCGGAATCCTTATATCAAGGTTAAATACTTAAGAAAGAAACCTTTTTCAATTTCTAATTTTTTTCACTCACTTTAAATATAATTTTTTTTTAATTTAATGGCCGCCATTTTGAAACAAGGTGGCGGATGAAGCTGGCCAGTGAACTTGGTCGAGACATTGCTATATACTATGCACATGCCTTCTTATATCCAAATTGGTTCATAAATACGCCTGATATCGCGTGACAAATAACAGATCGTTTCAAAATGTCAGCCATGCTAGAAAAGTGCTATATCTCAACCATTTTTTAAGATATAGACGAAACAAAAACTGCTCCGGAATATTTGTATCAAGGTCAAACACATAAAAAAAATCTTTTTCATTTTCCAATTTTTTAATATACCATTTTAAATTTTATTATTTTTTAAATGGCAGCCCTTTTGAAAAAAGATGGCGAGTGAAGCTGGCCAGCGAACTCGGTTGAGACATTGATATGTTCTTCGTACACACCAAGTTACATCCAAATCGGTTCATAAATACGCGTGTTATCGCGTAACAAAAATCAGGTCTTTTCAAAATGTCAGCCACAATAGAAATTCAAAATGTTATAACTCAGCCATATTTTTAGATATAGACGAAACAAAAACTGTTTCGGGATCTTTGTATCAAGGTCAAACACATAAGGAAAAATTCTTTTTCATTTTCCAATTTTTTGATACCTCATTTTAAATTTTATTATTTTTTTTTAATTTTAAATGGCCGCCATTTTGAAACAAGATGGCGAATGAAGCTGGCCAACGAACTCGGTCGAGACATTGGTATGTACTTTGTACACACTAAGGTACATACATTTCGGTTAATGAATACGCCTGTTATAGCGTGACAAAAATCAGAACGTTTCAAAATGTCAGCCACGCTAGAAATTCAAAGTGCTATAACTCAGTCATTTTTTAAGATATAGACAAAACAAAAACTGGTCTGGAATCTTTGTATCAAGGTCAAACACATAAGAAAAAGTATTTTTCAATTTTCAATTTTTTGCTACCACATTTTAAATTTTATTTTTTAAATTTTTTTAAATGGCCGCCATTTTGAAACAAGATGGCGGATGAAGCTGGCCAACGAACTCGGTGAGACATTGGTATGTACTATGTGCACACCGAGTTTCATCCAAATCGGTTCATAAATACGAGAGTTACAGTGTGACAAAGATCATATATATATATATATATATATATATATATATATATATACAGGGTGATTCATAAAAGATGGGCAGAACTTTAAGGGGTTATAGTACACTTAAAGACAAATAATATTAAATAGGAGACTAAGGGTCCCAGACGTATTCCCAAGGAGATAGGGGGCATTAAAGTTTAGGGTCCGAAATTTCAAATGATTATAAAACATGGAAAAATTGGTCGATTCGTTTGCGGTTTTTGCAAAAAATTTTCTTTATGCCAGTATTTTCTTGAAATAAAATTTTAAAGTTCAATTTCAAAAAATGCCGATAGGGGGCGCTTTAGACTTTGGAGTAACAAACAACTATTTTTTAACGTTATTTTTTGTATTTCTTTAAATGATTTCGAAAGCTTAGACTTAAACTTAAATTTTGATCTAAAAATCTGAGTCCTAACGAGTAGTTAAGTAGCGTAAACTGAAATTTGAAATTTGAAACCCTTCTCCCCCCAGAACAAAAATCAGTTATTCCCGATCTTTGTGTCGTAGATTAGGCTCTACTACTGCCGCGTTTTGCTAAAATTATTCTTTATGTCAGTATTTTCTTGAAAATAAATTTTAAAGAAAATTTTCAAAAAATTCCGATAGAGGGCGCTTTAGACTTTGGAGTAACGAACAACTATTTTATACCGTTATTTTTTGTGTCTCATTAAATGCTTTCTAAAGCTTAGACTTAAATTTTCAGCCCAAAATCTGAATCGTTAGACGTGGTTAAGTTTCTGGGGAGAGGGGTTTGAAATTTCTACTCCTGAGCACAGTTCAGTTTACCATGTCCACACATTGTGTGCTGTGATACGAGGTAAAAAGACACAAATTAGGATTATGTTACCAAAGCATATTTATTAACATGTAATTACAATAAATGTTCAAATTTGTGACCACCAGAGGTTATGCACGCAGAACAACGGCGAAGAATGGAACGGCGAACATTCGCGAAAACATCAGGCTTTTCGAGCACTTCCCCTACAGCGGCGGAAAGTCTGGCGACCAGTTCCTCTTTGGATTCAATGGGTGTCTCATACATAAGAGCCTTCAATCGTCCCCAAAAAAAGAAATCGAGGGGTGAAAGATCTGGCGAGCGAGCAGGCCAAGCAACAGGACCACCTCGACCAATCCATCTGTTCGGAAATGTGATGTCCAGATAGTTGCGGACGTCTCGTGCGTAATGGGCTGGTGCTCCATCGTGCTGGAACCACATGACCCGCCGGATGCGTGGAGGAACAACGTTTAACAGGTCTGGCAGCACATGTTGCAGAAATGTGAGGTATGTTTTACCGTTGAGGAGTTCAGGAAGAAGGTACGGTCCGATTAGGTGGTCTCCGAGGATTCCTGCCCAAACATTGATGGAAAAGCGTCTCTGATGAGCATGTGGATACGTAGCATGTGGATTGACATCCGCCCATACATGTGCATTGTGTGTGTTAAATGTACCTTCACGTGTGAAGGTACATTCATCGGTGAAAAGCACAGTTCGTCCAAAATGTGGATTTAGCGCGTTCTGCTGCAGAAACCAGCGGGCGAATTCAATACGATTTGGATAATCCCCTGGAGACAGTTTCTGGACTCGTTGCACATGAAACGGGAGCAAATGTTCATCCTTCAGTACCCTCCAAGTCATGGACTGTGAGGTATCCACCTGCCTAGCCACTGTTCGTGTACTTGTACTTGGCTGCGCCGCTACTACATCCAGAATGGCTTCTGCAACAACTACTGATTCGTCCTTTTTTGCACGACCTGCATTCGACCGGGAAGCGAGAAATGATCCCGTCTCACACAACTGTCTGTGCAAGCGCTCGAAAGTTTTGCGGTTAGGCAACCGCCTGTTGGGAAATCGCTCTCCGTACATTCGTTGTGCCTCTGCACCATTTCCATCTGCCGCTCCGTAAATTAAATGCATCTCAGCCTTTTCCTTATTCGTGAAGGGCACCATCTTCCGATTCATTACTACAGCGACTTACACTTGACTCACCGTTCAGTGGTTTTTATGCCTGAATCGTGTCGAAATTTTGCATACGTGTTCTTCTTCTTCCCCATTTGACATTTGCATACTTTCTGTTTCCTTCTTCACCCGGTGACTAGAGTCAGGAATGGAGCTTTAACGTTTGCATGAGCGACGTTTCCAACTGTGCCAGTGCCTTTATGAGTGAATTCCGACTATGCAGTCCTTGACGAAAGTTGTATTTTTGCCTCGTATCACAGCACAGAATCGTTGGGCATGGTTAAGTAGTGCAAACTGAACTATGTTCAGAAGTTGAAATTTGAACCCCCTCCCCTCGCTACTGAACCACGCTCAGCGATTCAGATTTTGAGCTGAAAATTTAAGTTTAAGTCTAAGCTTTAGAAAGCATTTAATGAGACACAAAAAATAACGATATAAAATAGTTGTTCGTTACTCCAAAGTCTAAAGCGCCCTCTATCGGAATTTTTTGAAAATTTTCTTTAAAATTTATTTTTAAGAAAATACTGACATAAAGAATAATTTTAGCAAAACGCGGCAGTAGTTAGAGCCTAATCTACGACACAAAGATCGGGAATAACTGATTTTTGTTCTGGGGGGAGAAGGGTTTCAAATTTCAAATTTCAGTTTATGCTACTTAACTACTCGTTAGGACTCAGATTTTTAGATCAAAATTTAAGTTTAAGTCTAAGCTTTCGAAATCATTTAAAGAAATACAAAAAATAACGTTAAAAAATAGTTGTTTGTTACTCCAAAGTCTAAAGCGCCCCCTATCGGCATTTTTTGAAATTGAACTTTAAAATTTTATTTCAAGAAAATACTGGCATAAAGAAAATTTTTTGCAAAAACCGCAAACGAATCGACCAATTTTTCCATGTTTTATAATCATTTGAAATTTCGGACCCTAAACTTTAATGCCCCCTATCTCCTTGGGAATACGTCTGGGACCCTTAGTCTCCTATTTAATATTATTTGTCTTTAAGTGTACTATAACCCCTTAAAGTTCTGCCCATCTTTTATGAATCACCCTGTATATATATAACCATTAATTAAGCATTACCGACCACCCACAAAAATTGTGATAGTATGAATGAATTGACAATAATACAGTTTCCCCCAAAACACACTGAATGGATGCCAAAAACATATATACAAGCTGCTATGTATAAAATAAAGTCCCTTGTACTATATAACAAGAAGTAATATGGAAGAAAAAAGAATATATATATATATATATATATATATCAACATTTGAACGGAGGGTGGTTTCGGGGTCTGGGGGTAAAGATCGATGGAAATATACCAAAATTTTTTGAAATCGCTTTCCTCCAAAAGGTTGCAATAGGTAGCTTTTTGTAATGAAAGCTACCTAAAAGGATAATTTATTTTCCAGTATTAACTGTTCAGCTTTTCTATTGTTGAAAAACACAGAGTGGAAAGTTTCATATCTGAAAGAATCTTGTGCTGCCATTGATTATCAAAACTTAAAACAAATTTGAAGTCACGTCTGAAATCTGAAAGCTTTTAGCAGGATCATATTTATCCTTTATGTCCTAACGGTATTTAAACTACCATAAAAGAAAACTTTTTCAAAAATTAATTTAACCCCTTGAAGGGCGGTGATGCCGCTATTGCATCGCATAATTTTAATCCCTAATTGTCACAATGGCACCCGAATTTTTTAATGAAAATTTCTCTTTTGTTAAGTACGCGAAAATATCCTTTTACTTGATTACAATTAAATTTTCTTTTAAATACTGGTGTCATTCAATTACTTCAACATTTTACGTATAGCAGTACCTTGCCCCTGAAAGGGTTAACATATTGATTAACAATACCTATTAGAATAAGTTATAGTTATTTTACTTTACTCTGTTCCAAAAACATTATTCGTTGAACAAAGGAAGAATACGTCGAAAAGGAAAATTCAATATCCAATTATAACTGTTCAGGTATTATTACAAACCAATTATTACAAACAGCAAACCAATTATAAAGCCTCATATTCAAAGAGAAAGAGTCGAAATTTTTAGTTCTGAAAAAAATCTTGTGCTGTTATTTGTTATCAAAACTTAAAACAAATTTGAAATCACGCATGAAATCGGAAAGTCAGTCATCAATCAGACATCACTTCTGACATCTGTTTAGATGTCAGGATTGTACACCTCTTAAGCTTGCCATATTTTTCGATATAATGTCAAATTCAAAAGATGTAAGTCAAAGTACACTGTAAAAAAAATTCCGGAACGTTCCTGGGAAAAAATGGGCAGCTGAGTTGCCCATTATTTCCAAGAAACAATACTTGAAAATGACTGGAACTTTACTGTATGTCTTTAAAAAATTCCACAGAAATACCAGTAAGCTTCCTGCGAAATACCAGGAATGTTTCTGTTGACAGCAAAACATTACTGACAATTCGCAGAAAGCTTACCTTATTTTCTATGGAACGTTTCAGAAGTGTTCAAAAGGTTTCTGTTATTTTCCAGAAATGCTTCGTATAAATAATGGGCAAACAACTGCCCATTGTTTTCAAGGAAATTTTCTGGATTGCTTCTCGATTTAGCTCACTAAGCTAAAATAAATAAAACTGTACAACTGTATGTTATATAAATAGGGGGAAAATTAAAAAAAAAAAAAAAATAGAAAACAATAACGTAAATGTTGTTTAACTAATTTTAAATCTTAGACATAAATATATAATACTTGAATGGAAACCCATTAAAACATAAATAATATTAAGGCACATATTTGTCGCAAACATATTTGTTCACTCTAAAAACGACGTTTTCAAAAATGAGTAAAAAATACTCAAATCTGAGTATGTCGCATCGTCAAAATGGCTCCGAAACAAAATTACTCAAGTTTGAAACATGTATATACTCATTTCTGAAAACATGCACACACTTAATAATGAAACATCATGTGCTCATTTTTGAGTATGCCAATGTTTCAAAAATGAGTATGAACTGACCACTATGTGCTCATTTTTGAGTATGTCCATGTTTCAAAAATGAGTATGAACTGACCTCTATGTGCTCATTTTTGAGTATGTCCATGTTTCAAAAATGAGTATGAACTGACCTCTATGTGCTCATTTTTGAGTATGTCCATGTTTCAAAAATGAGTATGAACTGATCTGTATGTGCTCATTTTTGAGTATGTCCATGTTTCAAAAATGAGTATGAACTGATCTGTATGTGCTCATTTTTGAGTACGTCCATGTTTCAAAAATGAGTATGAACTGACCTCCATGTGCTCATTTTTGAGTACGTCCATGTTTCAAAAATGAGTATGAACTGACCTCCATGTGCTCATTTTTGAGTACGTCCATGTTTCAAAAATGAGTATGAACTTATCTGTATGTGCTCATTTTTGAGCATGTCTATGTTTCAAAAATGAGTATGAACTGACCTCCATGTGCTCATGTTTGAGTACGTCCATGTTTCAAAAATGAGTATGAACTGACCTCCATGTGCTCATGTTTGAGCACGCCCGTTTCAAAAATGAGTACGAACTGACCTCTATGTGCTCATTTTTGAGCATGTCTATGTTTCAAAAATGAGTATGAACTGACCTCTATATGCTCATTTTTGAGCATGAAAATACTCAAAATTTACATGTATTTTTAGGTTTAAGGTGCATTGGCGAGATATAAAATAATTACCAATCCTGCACGCCTCCTAAGAGAAAACTGGTTCACTTAATAAAATGAGCATATATTTGAAGCCTGTAAATATATTGAAACTATTTTATAAAAAATGTATCAGTCGGTCAAAAAAAAATAAATAAATAAACCGTATTAACTCTAATACAAATTATAGAAGTGAAATAAAATTGCTGTCTACTTCAATTTTAAGACTTTAAAATTTTTAATCAAGGGGTCATCTACATATTAAAATGAACAGTAACTTTATATTTTCAATATAAACCCCCCAATTTGATAACAATCGGAAAGAAAACAACTCAATTTAGCCCAATTACAAATTTTTAAGACATTTCACAATTAGTCCAAGAGTTAGTAGACATAGGACTAATGAGTTCTCAGAGTGAAAGATTTTTCTCTTAAAAAAAGTGTTTATAAAATTCGTGTTACTTATAATTCCTACCTCTAATAAATCTTCAATTGTAGAAACGTCTCTTAAAATAGTACTTCGGGTAGTTGAGTGTGTTCTTTCTAACTACATTGTCAAATTTGGAGGTTTACATTGAAAAAATTAAAAATTTGTGGTCAAATTTGGAGGTTTACATTGAAAAAATTAAAAATTTGTGTTCACCTTATCATGTAGATGAAACCCTAAGGAAAGTTTTAATAGGTTAAATTGAAATAGACAATCCATGTTGATTGATACCAGTTTCATTTCTCTATGATACTTTTTATTCACATTAGAATTTTTTTTTTTTTGACCAACTGTACATAAAGCTTCAAATGCATGCTTGTTTTAATAAAAGCGCCAGTTTTTCTATAGCAAGTTGTTTAGAAAATTAGCAATTTCTCTATACCTCAGCATACACATTGGTCGTCCATCAGTTTATATGTGAAAGTTGAAAAAAATGTGATGTGTGATACAGTTTTATTGGTCCAGCAAGAATAATTTAGTAATGAGTTTTATCAATTATGTATCGTATCTTTAGTACTATGGTTTCTTTCATTTGTGGTTTACTTCATCAGTGCAGATGTCAGAAATACACTACACTAAATCAAACACTTATAAGTTGATGATGGAGTACAAACAGAACACAAAAACGCATCTGACGGGATGTGTTAATTTTAAAAGTTTTCATAAGAGCAATCTCATCTTTTTTCTCCAAAAAAAAAAAAATATATATATGCTCTGAAAATTTTTATTAAAATATATTTATTTTGCAGATTTCTAAAATCTAATGTTTTTTTTTTTTTTTTTTTTTTTGTATACATATGATGTGAATGACTGATTTGCATAACAAAAATGCTTTTGAAAAATAATTTAAAAACCAGTTGTAAATTCAAATCATTTAAGTTTCAAAGAAGTCCCTCTGAGTCTTAATTTTAGAAATGTTTATTATATTTATATAAATAAATATTTAGTTTTTATTTGAAATTACACCCACATTTAAAAAATGGTTGGGTCCCTGGGACATTCAAAGAGTCCATTCACATCACTGTCCTTGCAGTCTATTCATTTTGACAGTCTTTCATATAATGTAGGATTTATCCAAATCCGCTAATGATTTCATGTAACATGTTCAAAATTTTATATTTCAGAAGAAATGTCCTCATTAAATTATATCATAATTGTCTTTAATATCACTTTCACCCTAGAGATTAATTTGAAAATGCACTTCTGCATTTTACATATATTGACTGAAAATGGACCAGCACCCATTATTATAACTTGTCAGAAAAATTCAAAGTGAATATTTCCTCAAATACAATCATCAATCCTTTTGAATTGACACTTCTCAATTACTAAACTGAAAAAAAAAGAAACCAAATACAGTAGACTCTCTCAAATCCGCACAGCTTGGGACCAGAGGTTGTGTGGATTTCTGGTCATTGATTTGTTTACATTTTTTTAAATGTAATTTGAATGTAATAATGCAATCAAAATTATAATGAATGCTTGCAATATAGTAAAATAATTAAGCAAAGTAATAAACTAAAATAATAAAAATCAAGATAATTTTTAAAATGATTAAATTATTAAAAGTAAAGGTCAAGTAAATGATGTACAATTAAATATCCATAATCAAGATGAGGTACATTTTCCTTGAATTATTCAAAGAAACTTTCCTCTTAAAGGTACCCAATTAATTTATATCAAAATCATGAAAAAAGGAAGACTTAATAACAGAAAAGCTCGATTATTACATAAACATATTTGCTAAAAAGATTGTGATTACCATTGATATAAGCAAAATCTTGATTTTTTTTTCAGAAATAAATTTATGCTTCCTTCATGAAAAACCATGAGTTCAGTCATATCGAGAATTACATATTAAAATACATACGGAATGATATAAAACTAAAATTTTTTGTCATTTTGACCCTCCATCTGAAAAAGTTTTATTGTGTACATCTGCGATTATGTGCGAATTTGAATGAGTCTACTGTACTATGAAATCATTGCTTTCTTATGTAATATGTTTGATTTCAAACATTTTTATGGTATGTGCCAAAGCCAATTCTTGTTTATTGCTTCTGTGTTTTTTTAATAAATAGTCACAGCTAAAAGCAATGGGAAGTTAAGGCTATTCTCAACTGCTCTGCTCAACGAGCACAAAACGTTTTGACACATTTACAAATTCATTTTTTAACGGAAAGATATAAAATTGGAAAGCCTCACCATGGAAGCGATTTGGAATCGAACTGTGTTTTCCATTTTTTGATCAATCAGTTACCTATTGAGTTATAAGAGATTTTGATCACGTGATACGGCATTTTTCTCCATTTACTGACTGGATTTTCTTCTTTCGTTCGGAAGTTCAGTTCTAAATGCCAACTTTGACAGTATTTTCTGAAAGATCTATTGCGTTTACAAGAAAACGGAAAAAAACAGTTTGATCACATAGTTTCTGAATAACAACACCTGCTAGTTTCATGCGTTTGCGAACAAAAATGAATTAAAACTTATGTCAGAAAGTTGGCCCTTTGGATTTGAGAACAGTCTTAAATAATTTTTAAGCAAAGCTTCTGCTACTGACTATACATATTTTTTATAAATTTTCTAATTGAGCAGTTTATGATATTTGCTTAAAAATCACTCAATTGTAAACTTAAAATTACACGAGGCTCTGACTTTTATACATGAAAAGAGCCTTTCTTTTTTCAAAAAGATTACTACACGTTCTTCTGCTATACCTTAAAGTTACTAGAAACTCATTATGCCCATTATAATTAATAAACATAAAAATAAAACTAAAGTAATATCAAAATTGTTTATTTAAAATCTAACAAGTATTTTTACAATCGATAAAACACAAAGCATCAGTACAAAAATAGAAACTTAATCTCTCTCTCTATATATATGTAAAACAGTTAGTACAAAATTGCCAAGTGCTTTAAATACTACAAAACTCAAAATATAGCAGAAAGTATTGAAACCAAATTATTTGTTATGACATTTATTCATTACAGGTCAAATTCAAATCTATTATTATTTGATTTTTTACTTTTGTTCTTATTCAGTCAGGTGCTTTCGATGGCTATTCCCTGTCTTCTTGGGGGCTCTTATATTCCTTGCAGGCGTGGCGTATGTCTGCTTTCCCCCCTTTCTCGTTTGTGGGCTTCTCTGTCCGGTAAGCATGCAGTACCACCTTCCGTCCAATCTGTAATGTTCGGTTTCATTTACTGTATTTCCAAAATTACAGTGGAACGGAAGGCGGTACTGTATGTCCACTAGAGAGAGAAGCACATAAGCCAGAAATGAGGGAAAGAAGATACATTCATCCCGGGGAGAGATATATCAGCCCTCAAGAAGAGTGGGAATAGTGATTGAAAGTTTGAGGCTGAATAACAATTCAAGTTTAAATAAAATGATAAACATAAAAAGTAAACAATTTATTGCAGAGTAGTTTTGTATTAGTCTCATATGCTACCATTATCTCTGACTAATGTGGATTCTAGCAAAAAGCTACTAAATTGTTTCAGGAGATAAAAGTTGCAAGATAACATTCAAAATTTTGAAAGTAAATTAAAGAATCTTAATTAAAAAAACATTAAACTTGACTTTGGAGTTGGGAGGGAGATCCATCAACATAAAAATCTGGCTTACAGGCAATGTAATATGATTATATATGCATAAACTCGTGTGGAAATTAAAACCGTTAATTATCATAAACAATTTATGATTAAATATGGTTCCATCGGCAAAAGGGAAACGAGTCAGAGATTCATTCGGCCCCAGGTCAGATTTTAGGAAATTTTTTTATGTAATGAGGGGCTTACCGCAGCAGGGAGACGAGACAGTTTTGTTTGGTTTGAGGTTAGTTTTTCGCTAGAGGTTCTGGGGCCCACTAGCCAGCGAAGCCAGCTAGTCCTTTTTTATATGGATCTTTTGTTCAATAATAACCTATTAAAACACAGATGCAGGTAAAAATTCAGACAAATATACATGCACATTGGCATACAATCATACTTTTGAATACGAAACTGTTACAAAGCTGCCAAAACTTTGTATTTACCTAATATATAGCTGGATCCCCTTCAATTAGTTTTAGATAAATGTCTGCTAACTTCTTAACCTAATCTCCTTAATATAAATCTTTTTTATAAAGTTATACGTAGAGAGATAAGCAGAACACCTAAGTGAAGGAAGTGGTTCAGATGTATTTGCAGTAAAAGAGCAGACACATTCAGCATTATCTGGACAGGTATAATATCAGATACATTATTAGCTATGGTAAAACATCACATGTTTCTATTTCCAAACCAGAAAGAACGCTTTTGGGATTTGAAATGGCGTCAAAATTTATGTCTAAACCAGAAAATTTTCAAATAGACCAAGATGGTCATTGAAACGAAAAGATGCTGGAATTTTATTATAATGTTATTGCTATTGTTGAACCTTTCAACAATGTAAAACTTTCTTTGTTGATTCCTTTACCTAAAAAAGTGCATTGATGCAAGAGAGTTGAGAAAAGACTGTGAAAGCAGAGACATTAAGAAAAGTATATGAAGTATGGCAAATAGATAAATAAAATGGACAAGATTAGAGTTTGCTGCCCATAGAAAAAACAGCTGGATGCAACCATAATAATATTTACATAAAATGCAAAAGTCTTTTCAAAATTTTCCTTTTAAATGTTATATTTTAATTACACAACAGTTTAAGTTAGATTTTTTTGCCAAATTTAACAACTTTGGACAATACATTCTATGGTTATTATTTCAAATTATGAAAAATAATGAAAGCCAATCAGCTATTAAAATAGATGTTTTACTGCTGCTTTGTATTGTACAATATAAAAAATCCCTTACCACAAAACATATGATACAACCCCATACAAATTAACAAATTTTTGGCCAACTAGAAACATAAAACTGACTGTACTACAAATATAAAGAAAACAATTAGTACTAAATTTTACCTCACCACTGATCCATAAAACTATTTCAATTGAATACTGAAGATTTACAACAATAGTTTCCTGATATTCATAATTTTAACAAAAAGAACAAAACTAAATATAAATTTATTTAAAAAACAAGCAATCTTTTAAATTATTTCAAATTTTTCATTTGTACAGAATGGATTATACCGCAGTGTAACATACACTGATTTGTCATTTAAATCATATGAGTTTCTTATATGCAATGGAACATAGTTAAATAAATCGTTTATGTTTATTAGATTAACAGCACCAGTAGAACTTACAACATATCAGTGAAAATGGCTGTCAAAACCTAAAAACTCAAACAAATCACAAATTAAAAATGCATTATTATTAAGGACAAACATTTTTTTTTATTTTACCAAAAATAGGTAACTCATCAATGCAAGAAACAAACATAACCATATTTTTTGAATATGTTGTGCCATTATAACGAAAACCATTACACTGCATTACTTCCGAATTGTCACTCAAACCGTTTACTTCAAGTTTCAAATTATGTTCCTTTTAACTATGCATTTTTCCATATGTTGTTTCCAACACATTTGATATTGCATTGCATTTAAAATATTTCTCATGTAAAGTATGTGCAATTTATAACTGATGGCGTATGGCTACTGTTTTAGCAACATTTACAAAATTTTTGCTAGCTGATGCACATCTTTTTGAAGGATAATGTTTGCTTACATATCGCATGCTCCAATACATAACTGGAGGCCCTAGCTGCCTTATGATCCTAGGATAGTGTACTGCAAAATGCATTTTTGGTGATAAATGTTTATCTGGAAAAAGCTCTAAAAAAAGTTTGTGATGATCTGCTATATTTTCTGCTAATTCAAAAGTTTCAGGTAATGTCTGGAGCCATAATAGTATCAATTAATTTCAACATAAGATTAAATAACTCCCAAAATTCGTTATCTTCAGAAATTTTGTCACCAATTAATAAGGGTATGTTTCGAATCAAGGTCCACATTTGAGATGCACTTTGCCCATTAGAACCATCAAGATTTAAAAGTTTTTCTCTGTTTATTGACACTGGTTTAGAACTTGATTCATATTTACCATAATTAAAATTTATTATCTTATCATTTAAAAGACTAAGTGAAAATTTTGGCTTTAAAAACAAACTGATGTACTATTAAGAAGGTTTCACTAGCACACCAACCTTCAAAAAGATCGTGCATTACATCTACAATCAAATTATTTGTCACATGCCAATAACTTAAATCATTTAGGCAGCAAGGAGTTTTAACACCACATTCTGATACTGTTGTGTCACCAGAAGACACTTTATTAACATGCATGTCATGCTCAGTTTTATTACGTAGTAAACTAATATCTTCCTTTATCTTTTTATACAAAATATATTTTTTTGCTAGACAAAATCTACAACAAAAATTAGCAGTAAAGCTCTCAACAAACCCCAGCAGTTTATTCAACCCTAAATTATCACCTACCACTTGCCAAATTACAACTTTGTATATATTTCCCTGAAATTCTATACCTTCATCTGAAAGCTTTTTCAAATCATGAACAAGTCTATCTAGTATTGTCCGATAACCATATTTTTCGACATCAAGAGAATAGTGTATGTTAGTTATAAATATTGAATCTAATAAAGATTGAAGGTGCACAGGCAAATCTTTAATTTTAAAATATACGAATCCCAATTTATGTACACCGGTATGTGACCCCAATGGATTTTGTAAGCTCCACATCATCTATATACAACTCGATTACTATTGTATCCACAGAGCTTAAAATTGCATTGGAATAATAATAAAATTCATCTTGGATACTACAAAGGGTTGCATTTCTAAGACTTTTGTTTTGTTTGTATGTTTTGAAAATATGCAAAAATCCATCAATAGAAATAATTTTTTTCATTGTGTCTACTATACTTATGTATTGGCATGTGTCATTTTTAAGAATTTGGTGAGGTAGCCATCTATAAACTTTTGTTCATATTGTGTACCCAAAGCAATCTCCTTTGGCTCAACATAGCGACCACTTGCTTTAATGGCATTGACTATTTTATGTTTTGAATCAAATGTAGACAATGAAGAAGCAGCAAAATCAAATGTTGCCATCAGTGATTTTGTGTTTTTTTCACATTTCATTCCATTTTCAGTTAAAAAATTTACTGTTTCTGATTTTAAATAATTTACAGTATTGTACAGAAAAGATGAAGTACTATTGATAGATGAGATAATACTAGAACAGTAGTACACTGCTTTTGCTACATGTTTCACTGCAATATTGCAAAATATCCTTTTGAAATTGTTCATGTTTACATATTTCTGAATCACCCAAAAAATTTATTTGAAAATATCAATTTGAGGGTAAATCATCAGAAGACAAATCACCATCTTTACTATTTATCGGCTGATTTGAAAAATTACGACTTTCTGAAATGTCTATTTCTACGTCACTAGCATGAAATCTTTTCAGATGTCTCTCATAGTTAAACAACTTCATAAATGCTTGTCTACAGCTTTCATCATAACACACATACGGCTTAAGTATACATGTCTTATGATAATTTCGAATGTGACGGCAAAGATCATGTGGATTTTGAATTTTTTTTTTTTTGCAAAGTGAACAAAACATGGCTGCAAATTTTTAAATACAAGTTGTAGCTGATAAAATATAAGAAAAAAACAGAATTTAAATGTTCTTTTAATTCAGTCTAAAAACAAGTACAGAAATATTAAAGTCCCTCTCCCAACTCCCTATGAGAATATTTATTTCTCAAATGACAATTTACATTAAGATTAAAATATTATATTAATAGTCCTTTTTAGTTCACTGATATAGGATGTCACTTCATTTTGTTTTTTGTGCATCACATTTAGTATAAAACAGGCATTGAGAAAGTTTCATACATTACTACAGTAAGGAGATGAAAGGCTTTCCTACACCAGCCCCAAACAAATGACTATCTCAAATGAAATAAAATTTACATTAGATTAAAATATTATGACATTCAGTTAATATCTATAATAATAAAAAAAGGATAACTAGGATGAAAAGTTTCATACTGGTACAATGCAAAGTAAAAATATGATATTTACACACTTAAAAAAATCCGTTCTTTCAGTTCTCTGATACAAGATGCCATTTCATTTTGTGCATCACATTTATAAAAACAGACATTTAGAAAATTCCATACATTACTACAGTAAGGAGAAAATTCCAAGTTTAAAATATGTTATCTTAAAGCATAAATCAACTACTTTTAACATACTACTTGTTTTTATACAATGGTTTTCAAAAATTAATGTTTGTACAGGGTTTAACGTCCCAATAGCTAATACAAGCGGTTGTTTACAGTCTCCACCCAATAGTCTGTCTTCTTTCATAAACTTTTCGATGCCTTGGCACTACCTATAAACAAAAGAAAAACATTTTAAAAATAAGTGCAATAATTTCTTGATTGTTGTCACCCTGTGAACAATTTACAAAAGCAGCATGATTTAGGGCACTTCAGAAATATATACAGATTGTAAGAACTTTGTGTCGTGTAATGAACTCTTTTTGTGAGCTCCTGTAAGTACTGTATCCCATGCATAAATACTACACACTTAATTTTCAATAGCAATCTTGCTGCAATAATCCAATAGCATATATCTTTCACAAGATTTGGATGTAAATACAGAATTATCAGCACTTACAAACTAAATTCAAAAATAAATAAATAATGAAAAGTGTTACATTTTTGTGGGGTAACATTTATGTAGTAATTTTAGAATTCATTACAAAATATTTTTTTAATTGAATAGTTTTAAAAACAAAAACGTGATAATTATCCTACTGTTGTTATCATATAAACCTCACAAAAATACAATACTTGATATTTATAATAATACAACTAATATTTTAATGTAAATCAACAATCACAAGAGTTATTGGCAGACCCATAACCAGGATTTTCCTTCGGAGGGGGCTCAATCTTGGAATTTTTTCTGATATGATAGCAATAATTTGCACACTTTAAAGTATGAATAAAAAAATAAACAAGGCTTAAACTAAGGTGTATTCCTCCTTATAGTATACTTGATACCCATGTCAAAAATTCTATTTTAAGTGAAATTTTATTTTATGATCAAAAAGACAGAAAACGTACTGGTGACTATTTTTATATTCTATTCGTATCACTATTTTAAAAGATAAAACTTTTTAGTACATTTCACTTGCACACATTGTCAAAGTACACTATGTGACATTGAACATGCAACACCAAGAAGTAGGAGAGGACAGATATTTATTCAAATTTCAGGATAGATGCATGTCATAGAGTTATTTAAACGATATGAAATGCGCAGCTCTCCAGTGCATGTTGAATAAGATATAACGGAAGGAACCTGCAAAATGGGCAGTATTCGTAGCTTTACTTCTGCTAGGGAAAGCATCGTAGAAATTTTGTTCTTGTCTCCCAGGACGCGTGTAATAGCAGAGAATGCCAGGCCACTGTCAACGGAGACATTTACAGCAGACAGACGATTTTACGAAGGGCATGGTGATTGGACTGAGACGGACAGGTTGGTCCATATGTCATATTCGCAGCTGAGACACATCTGTATGCATCCACAGTGCACCGCTGTGGCGAAGGTGGTTGGAACGAGGAAATGTGGAAAGTTTGAAGGGTGCTAGTGCAGCCAGAGTGACGTCAGCACATGTGGATAGACGCTTCCCCCGAAAAGCAGTAGTGAACCCGCAAGCCACTTCTACCTCCACTTTGCAGTGTGTTCAAGACACCCTGAATGTTCCCATATCGACCAGAACCATTGTAGTACTCTCATTGACTCTGTACCTAGACGTGTTGCTTCGTGTATCGTTATCCACGGTGGTCCTACATCCTACTGAGCTGATGGTATTCTCGCTTTGTATTATGGCTATATTTTCGAAATATTGTTCAATTCAACTACTGTCCGTTGCTGTCTCTCTCTGTTTGTCGAGTTTCATCATTTTCTGGCCACTCTTTCCTGGTGTTGCATTTTCAATGTCAGGTAGTGTATATGTGAAAATATTTTGGTTTGAGAAAGTGGTGCAAGACAGAATTAAAAATTAGTTACCAGCGGATATTTTATTATCAATAGAGATCTATCATCATTATCTCTATCATAATTAAAGAAAGATTTTTTAAACTTTCGGGGGTGCTTCAGCCATCTCTCTGGCTATGTGATTGTGTAAATTAAACAATAGAAGGATACATACAGACAGAAATTTGATGAAATGATCAAGAGACTGGGTCCCAGTGGGTTTTATTATTATGTGCTTAGAATTTTTGGAACCAGATTTTCTAAATACTCCTTGGTAAAGTAACATTGGGAGTAAAATTAATGCACAAAAAATTTCTGAAAGAGGAAAAAACTTTGTAAATACCAAATTTTAGATTTCTCTGAAATCATAATCTTAAAAATAACACCTACTAGCTGAACCGCCATTGCCCAGGCATATGATAATAACATTAAATAAACCTCAAAATTATGATTTTATATATTTGACTCTATTTTGTCTGAATTTATATTTTTAAATGAAAAACTTCTTGAAAAAATATTTATTTTTAGTGATAAAACTGCTTTTAAGAAGACATTTTTTCACTTGGTTTATTTCACTAGTTCTTGTCTGAATTTTTTAAGATATTCTGTAGTTATAATATAAATATGAGAGTTATAGATCCCATAACAAAAATTCGAAAACAAAAATACTGATATCTAGTTGATAAAGAACTGTGTGTTTTTTTTTTTTTTTCACATCAGCTCCATCCGTACAAAACTGTGAAAAAACACAAAGTAAAATGCATGTTTGGATCTTCCTTTCATCCTAATGCACAATCTGATACTAGGCATGCATTACTGGTTGACGCAGAATAAGAGATGAGGTTTTGATGAGAGTTCATTATCATTTTTAATTAATATCTTGACTAATTAACAAAAAATTGAAAATTATCTGGTGCATTAGAAAAGGTCTTGGCATGGTTCCAAGTTACAAAATGTGCCAGGACTGAAAATATTTTTGATTCCCCCTTTCCCCCAGCTGAAGTTGAAAGGCTAAAGTATATAAAATTTAAGAATGTGTGCAAATACGTAATATTAAAAAAAATTAATCTTGATACTGCTCTAGGGAATTTTTAAAAGACAAATATGTCATGTCCTGGTGACAGCCGACGGAAGACTTGCACCCATGAGCCTTGGACTACCCTCACTCAAATTTTCAGCCTTGATGTACAGTTCGTAATTTTTTTCTAGTCATAGCGCACAGAGCAAAACTTTGTTTCATTAGAATAAGATATGGGTCAATAAGAAAAAAAATGGTTCATTTTAGGAGGGGTTGGCACGGTTGAAACCGTTTTTTTTTTTTTTTTTTTTTTTTTTTTTGTCAAAAAAAATCATTTGGTATTTTTAGAACAAATTTAATATAACATTTTTTCTTTTTTGTAATTTAAGTGCTTTTAATTATTAATAAAAGTAATTTCTACTTTTAACACTTCATTTCAGCAGACAACATGAGACATAACGAGTCTAGATCATGTTTCCATGCATGTAAAAGGAAAAATAGCATGTGCTGATGAACATGTCTTGTCTGGTACTCTAAAAGTTTATCTTAAAACATACAAAATTAGAAAAGATAAAATAGATAATAGTCCAGGCAATAGGGAATTTTACCTAGCAAAATTAATGGTAGTTCTGGAAATAGGCTTACTTATGTTTTTTGGGTCGCTGAATCCGAATTTGTAACTACCCACCAAAATTTCCCCCGGCAACACCCCCAAATTTTGGTAAAAAGCCCCCCAAAAAAGTTTATTAAAAAATCAATTTTTTTTTTGTTTTAGAGAAAAAGTATCTAGAAATTCAGAAAGTAGACAAAATTTGCAACAAATTAGATATATGACATTATGACTTAGGATGAAGGGGAAGGGGGGATCTGCCTTGGAACATGCGCCGCGGTGCTGCGTGGACTAAGTTGCACAATTCCACTTAACCACTCACACGTTTACATTCGCCCTCCCATGTCCCCTACGAACTTTCTCTATAAGGTTTACTTTAAGTTTGTTGGGTCGCTGAATCCGAATTTTTAACTAAACCCCCAAAATCCCCCACCGAAAACCCCCCAAAATAGTTGTTTTTAACTTTAATTTCTTATTTTTTTAGTGGAAAAGCATTACGAAATTCAGAAACTAGACAAAATTTGCAACAAATAGGATATATGACATTATGACGTAGGATAAAACAGGAGAGAGGGGGCTGCCTCGGAACATTCCCCGCGCGCTTTTCTCAAAAACCAAATTTTTTCAAAAAAAACAATTTTTTGGGGGGTTGCCGGGTGAAATTTTGGTGGAAAGTTACAAATTCGGATTCAGCGACCCAAAAACCATAAGTTGAGTCGAAATCCATAACTAGTATTAATTTTGCCAGGTAAAATCCCCTATTGCCTGGACGTAATAACTTAGTGCATGTAGCGCCGCAGTGCATGTTCAGAGGCAGCACTCCTTCTCCCCGTTCATCCTACGTCATAATGTCATATATCCTTTTTGTTGCAAATTTTGTCTAGTTTCTGAATTTCGTAATGCTTTTCCACTAAAAAAATAAGAAATTAAAGTTAAAAACAACTATTTGGGGGGGGGGGGGGATTTTGGGTGGAAGTTAAAAATTCGGATTCAACAACCCAAAAAACTTATTTTTAAGTAAACCTTTTAGAGAAAGTTCGGAGGGGAAATGGGAGGGCAAATGTAAACGTGTGAGTGGTTAAGTGGAATTGCGCAACTTAGCCCACGCAACACCGCGCGTATGTTCCGAGGCAGATCCCCCCTTCCCCTTCATCCTAAGTCATAATGTCATATATCTAATTTGTTGCAAATTTTGTCTACTTTCTGAATTTCTAGATACTTTTTCCCTAAAACAATTTTTTTAATAAAAACCTTTTTTGAGGGGCATTTTACCAAAATTTGGGAAGGGGGGGTTGCCGGGCGTAGCTCATAGGGGGCAGAGCCCCCCAGTATCTTAAAACATACAAAATTAGAAAAGATAAAATAGATAAATAATTTTCAATATTTAGCATAAAATATTTTCATTTAAAAAATGCAGATTATTAAGAGCTGTTAATAACAAAATACAATGATCTTTAAGATTTTGTCAAGTTGTGAAAGAACATTTTCTTGATTGGGGGAGATTATTCTTAAAGAATTTTAAAAACTAACTTAAGATATGAAGTTGAATAATACAGATTGCAAAAATTGAGTGCTAGTTACAGTATTTCAATAATGCCAACCAATCTTTTTTGTTACTTGCTGAATCTAACGGTAAAAATTTTTAACTTGGACACTTGGAGTATCATCAGAAAACAAAATAACCAGAAGTATTTGTATATTTAAAACAAATAATAATAACTACAGAACATTATATTTTCATGAAAAGGCATCAAATATTTATGGATTATTATATTATTAATCAAAAGTTTCTTCATGCGATTTTCAAGGTATCAATGTTTCACTATGTAGAACAGTTTACTCTTTGAATATACAACATAGCGTTACTAATAGATAATGTTTAAATTAGAAATTGATTTCAATTTTCTACTTAATTGACTACTATTTACTTTTAATATTTTCAAGTGAAGTTATATTTCTTATAGATACAATATCCAACAATGTTTATTTTATCAACAGATATGTAGTTGTATGCAATAGCAAATTATATATTAATCTGGGTTTTTTACAAAACAGATTTTTGCCACCCCTGATTTTAGGACCCTTCACAGAATTCCATTTCCTAAAATGAATCCTTCACAGAATTATATTTCACAAAAAGAACCATTCACAGAATTGTATTTTTTACACAAGGACAACATCATAAAATTTGCTTTATTGTCTATTCTATTAAAACAGTCCTTTCACATGTATTTAAATTTTTAACTGTGTATGTTGAACGAGACATTCATACTTTTTGTGGAAGATTCATATATAGAAATGTAAATGAGTCCGTAGGTAGAAAATGCATCCCCCCCCCCAAAAAAAGGATCATTTTTTTATTATGCTACTTTTATTTTCACAAGTATTAGGGGACAAAAAATCGCAAAATTTCACAAAAACACCCTGTCAAAAATGTTAATAGAACAGTTAAATTTATTTTAGTAAAAGTAATGAATTTACTATAGAATATACATTTAGAAATTTACTATACATGCACATAAATATTTACTGCATACTTTCATTGCAGGGTTCAGCTGTACTCATATCTAATTCAAGCCAATTTGCAAATTCCTCAGCTGCGGACCTTCCGCAATGCCTACCTTGTAAGATAATGGAATTTGAAACTATTCCAAATTCTGAACAAAAGCTGTCGCCTTTCCTTTCATCAAAAATTAATTTGAATTCAGAATCAATCTATAAAAAAATTAATATACAATAAGAGATGCATTATAATATTAAATACAATTATATTAATAGCTATGATAATAAAAAGATAAAGCAAAAATTTTAAGCTTTTCATTATGATTGTCACACTACATGTAAGGATAAACCAAATCTCCTAAATTTCAAAGCATTTTCAAAATGTTAGGAACTTTAAAAGCATCCTACCTTTATGAATTGCTAACTTGTGCAAAACTAATGTTAACCTTGAGAGATCTAGGTAAACTGTAACTTGTATGCACGGGTGATTCTGAGTAAAAATAAATCTTTTGAAATTCACAGCAAATTATCTCAATGGTTACAATAGAGGGCGGGGGATCCTACTCTGGGGCTAATTATGCGATCCATTGACGAAAATCGCATGTTATATGCAATTCTTTGACAAAATTTGCATTTTACATGCGATTTTTTGATAAAATTCGCATTTTCTCCCGCAATCTTTTGCTTAAATTCGATTTTTTTCGCAATCCTTTGACTAAATTCAGGCTTTTTTTTGTCACGCTTTGATGAAATTCAGGCTTTCTTCCATCATCCATTGATGAAATTCAGGCTTTCTTCCATCATCCATTGATGAAATTCAAGCTTTTTTCCATCATCATTTGATGAACTTCAGGCTTTTATCCATCATCCTCTGATGAAATTCAGGTATTTTATACAGTCCTTTGACAAAATTAGTGTTTTTTTGAAATCCTTTGATGATATTAGCATTTTTGTGTGATCCTTTTACAAAATTTGAGTTCTTTTTCAGCGATCTCTTGATGAAAAGCACGTTTTTTCCACGCGATCCTTTGACGAAATTCACGTTTTCCCCTGTGATCCTTTGACGGAATTTTCATTTTTCACTGCGATGCTTTGACAAAATTCGCACTTTCCCCATGATGTATTGATTAAATGGATTTTTTTGGTGCCCATTTGTCAAAATTTATGATTTTTTTATGTCTGAATTTTCAGACGGATGGCCGATATTTTAAAACTTTCATAACCGAAGATTTAATTTTTCGAAAAATTTAGAACAGAATCACCCGTGATTGTATGTTTTTATTTTTATTTATTTATTTTATTTTGCTAATTTATAGGGATGCACCGAATAGTGATTTTGGCCGAATGTCGAATATTCGGCCTACAGGCGAACCGAATTACCGAATATTCGGCTGGACAAATAATTTTTTATTTCAAAGGCATTAAAATATTAATTAAAAAATACATAATACTTAATACAGAAAATAACATTTGGATAAACAGGAGCTTTTTATAAGTAAACTTTATACTGAAAAAAAAAATCTACTTTGAGTTACTTAAGAATAGGATAGTTATAAACTTTTTTAATTAATAAAATTTTAAATTTCATGACTTCATCTGTGAATTAAAGCAAATGAATATTTTCTTAAATTCTAAAACAAACATTTTAAAATCAAAGAGAAATTGTGAAAAAAATTGGAAGAAAAACTTCACAGGGTCATATATACTCTTTATTTGTCCGGAAGCGACTAAAGTAAAAATAAATAATACAATCTATACAAATGATGGCAACTCAGCAAGGAAAATTTTAAATGGCATCCTAGATTAGTCTCTGAAATTTGCGATCCTAAAATCTTTCAACAAACTTTTAATGGAGATAATGTGGTCAAGAAAATCTTTTTTTTTAAACATTAATTTACTAATTTTCTTAACTTTAATTTTACAAACAGCAAATAATGTAAAATTATTATTTTTTTTATTTAAATATAATTCTATTTATTTAATTGTTCTGGATATCATTATAAGTCGACAGTTAACATTAGAAGTTGTGCAAGGTTTTTTCAGTATTCGGTGCGCCAATATTCGGTGAGATGTCCGAATACCGAATATTCGGTGCATCCCTATCCCTACTAATTTACTTACTGTACAATAAAGTGTCGTGTAATGTTTGCATCTTATAATACAGGGTATATACAATGATCCGTTTATATGTTTAAGTTAATAAGATAACAGATACTGTATGAACATTACTGAAATTGCATTTTTTAGCAATGTCTACATGGGGTGTCCATTACTGGAAATTGACTAATTACGTGTTCCAGTAATGGACCTAAAAAATAAATGATAATAAACCTAAAAAATAAATGAAATTTTGTAAATGGCCATTAGTATATTCATAAAATTTAAAGTTTTCTATTACTATAAGTTATCTATTACTATAAATCAACCATCTTGTGCGAGTTTTAATGCATAAGCTAAAACCTTTTACAATGTTCAAATGCACAAATACGTACAATACCATGACACAAAAAACCACATACGGCCGTTTCAAAGAGTATTCTTGGATCCCCTTTCTCAGTGTGATAAAAAAAATATTAAAAGATTAAAATGGGGTCAAAGAATCCCTCGGTTATAGACAGTGGTGGGATTCAGCCGGTTCGCACCGGTTCGGTAGAACCGGTTGTTAATTTGTTTTGAGTTCGGCGAACCGGTTGTTAAATGAAACTCAAATTTACATTAATGTTCTTTCTTTAAATGTTTATCTGCACAACAGCGTTTTCTAAACATAATATTGTGACTTATATTCTGACTTGTTTCATTTAATAAAATAATGTCTCATTTGCAAAAAATATATATTTTTTTCTTCAGTCCTGTAAGAAGCAAATTTAACTTGAAATTTTGAGGATTTGAAGAATTTCGGGGTCTAAATTGGCAGCCTTAGGCTAACTCTAGTTATATAGCATATTTATTCAACACTACAATAACTACTTATATTCGAATAAAAAGGTATACTAATTTTGAAAAATAAATGGAATGCTCCCTGCCAGGGCCATCGCTAAGAGTTTTTATTGGGGGGGAAGGGGAAGGAGAGGACCTAAATTGCCAAGTTAAATTTCAGTATTTGCCAACTCATTGAGAAACAAAAATAAATAGTTCTCGACGTATGCCAACTAGTTTTATAATTTTGCCAAGTTACCCCAATTAGAAAATGTAATATCCCAGCAAAGAAAGAAACAGTGGGCCATCAGCTGGAAAAAAGATGGCAGCCAGCAGTGCCATCAGCGGTAAAGTGCAAGGGTGCCATTACTTAAACCTGTCGAAAAGTGTCCGAGCCGAATGCAGCTGGCCCATCAGTGATTGCCAACAGCAGTCCAGCATTGGTATGCCATCACATTACTCCAACCGGGCACTTTTCCTGCAGTGCTAGCACCTATCCCACTGCTATTCCTTTGCTGGCCCAGCACTTTCCCTTACAAAAATTTCTTATAGAATTCTATAAAAAAAAACTAAGCATTATGGCTCTTTTTTCTATAAGCTAGTTTCACCAAGAGCTATAGAAATATCTGTAGAAGTGTCTATAATAGAAATGTCTATAGAAATATTTGAACTTCATGTGGTCACCCTCCCAAGCACTGGCCGCGCTCGATGCTGTCTGGTTTTTGTGATCGGACATGAACGAGTGCTTCCAGCGTACGCTACGACTGCTCGTAGTTTTCAAGCTCTCATTACACTATTTAAAGTTTGTTTCTTTTGTGATTTACGTTCCCAATCATTAAACTGGTATAGAAATTATTCTATTGTATAGAAATCCTACGTATTTTATACGCCTTTTTTATTATTGATTCTGAACTGCGTAAATTATGAAAACCGAAATCCTTTGTAATCTAGTAAAACCAGATTTAAGGAGAAAAAAAAGTGTGTTTAAATAAAGAATTTATTTATTTATTCATTTACTTATTTATTTTGTTGGTGGCAGTGGTGCTATATTTTTTACAGCTTCAAAAAAAATTAGCTTCACAGCTTAAATTGTGTTAAGATATTCATTTTAGATTTTTGTTCAAATACTCAATGTCTTCGATATTCGCTGCACCATGTAGTGGTGGGCCAGCGCTTGAGATAAAATGGATGCCCAGCAGAATTTTATCTGATGATTTCCAACAGCAAAGTTGACTGAAGCTGTCCAGCAATGGTCATTCAGTGGTAGACCATCAGCCAGCACTTCTCCATCATTGCCAACACCTATCTTGCTGCTGGCCAGCAATTTCCTCTTTGCTGGGATAGATCTTATTTGTAAAAAGCTTAATAATATATAACTTTTGCCAAGTCTATCAGAAATACAAAGTGTGTTATAATGTTTTATTAAAGTTTTAAATAAATTTTCAAACGAAGTTTGTCAATTTGCCAAGTGTAACAGAAATTCGTGAACGTTTGTGGGCGGGGAGGCTTCCCCCGTCCTCCCCCTTAGCGAAGGCCTTGCTCCCTGTTATCACTGATCAATATCTAAATCGTTAGATTTAGTGGTATACCTCCACTTGCATGTTTTTTCAATATTGTTCTTAATCTCTTACAAGCTACTTGAATCCACGTATTTATTTTCGTACATGTAACAAATTTTAAATTTTTATAACATCCTTGAATCCTATAAGTTATATGTAGAAGAACATTTTCCATGATCTAACAAATGAAAAACACATTCTATGGTCTAAACTTGCCGAGTCATGATACTTTGTATTTTACGAAAATCCAGCGTTGTCTGGCCAGTGTTTTGTACAAAGAAATGGTAAAAGTTCTAAAAATCATAACTCGAAAAATCGGGAAAAACATTGTCTCACTTGTTATAGTATGGATAATGTTTTTTCTACATATGTTATAAGATCCAAAAGACCGCATAAAAATTTAAATTGTGTGACCTTTTTCTAAAGTAAAAGCGGTCTCTAAGATGATGAAGAACAACATTTGAAATATTTTTGAAATTAGAAGTATTCTAAATTTAACAATTTAGGAATTAGCTCATGGTCAGCGGTAAGAAGTGAGGCCCTACATATTTTATAACTGATATTTCCTTCGTGATTGTATATTTTAAATAAAATCGTTCATGATTCAAAAGTACTACGAACACGAAGTATAAGCATCATAAAAGATGAAAACTTATGATAAAATTTACTAAAGCGTTTGAAATGCTTCGGAAGAAAAAAGCCCACACAAAAGAAAGACGGTGAAGGTTTTATTACTTCAGAAATTTGAAAAAATATCAAATTTGTAGAAGATCATAAAAGATTTGTTATTAATTTGAATATGGGAATGACCTAAATTCCCCCCCGCCCCCACCCCGTCAGATTTCTGAAATATTAGAGAAGTAATACTTCCATGAAAAGCAGCTAAAAAACTATTATTTATATTTAATGGCCTTATATTATTATGATTATGGATAATTTTTTTACTACATTTTAAATATTTTTTTTCTAAAACCACAGAATTTTTCAAAGTATTTAAAAGCTAAAAATACTGTCAAATGCTGCAAGTTCAGCAGAAATGGAAAACGGCTTTTCAAAGATAAACATAATATGGTCAGAGAAGAGAAGTCGACTGGCTATCTCTCGTGTATAAAACATAATGGCAATTAATCTATGTGGCCTACCTCTAAATAACAGGCTACTACTTCTATAGTGCAAGTATGTTAACAAAGAATTACATATCAGGTAATGTTCGAGTAAAAACAAAGAAAATCGAAAGTGAAACCTCATCAAGAAGCTATATGTAAATATCTCAAACAATACAAGCTATTTAATATTTTGACATTCTTTCTGTACTATTGTATAGTTTTTCATCCTTTATTGTGTTATTAATTATGTATTATGTATTAACAGTGGGAAATAATATATATGAAATATGCCTTTTAGGACATCTTTTTAAAACATTTCAACATCATAAATGTAAAGTTATATTCTTTATAGGATTTCCAAAATAATTCGAATTTATTTTTGCTGGTTTCAGTCTAACAATGTATAGCGTGCTCATGCATTTCATCGAAAATTATTACCCATGGGCAGTTATTGTAATAAAAAGTATTAAAAAGATGTTGCATGTTTTTAAACTGAGCTAAATTTTATTACTGATGCAAAATTTCTAGAATATGACTTCTTTGCGTGCGCCTTATTATTATTACAAAAATAACTTTATAGTCATTTGGAATTAATTGTAGAAGACGACATTGACGAATATCTCGGTCAAATTTGCGACTTTGGTGGCAAAACCTAGCATAAAACACGCATTTAAAGAATCCAGAAATCAAGCATTTACCACTGACAAGAGCCGATTTATTGCGATTATCTTTGAAGAAGTTACAAGCATTTACCACCAAAGCAAGGATATTAATAGGAATACTTGATATTCAGCGAGTTGGTATTCTCGTGAGATTAGAGATACTTGAGCAATATCTCCAGCTCTTCCTACACTTAGTGTTTTTAATATCTAAATGTTTGCAACTTTAGATCATAGACATGAGTTAATTCTGAGGCTTAAATTTCTGCTATTTTTGTGTTATTCTTATTGTATTACTATACTGTTTTGGTGCATTTCCTGATAAATATTTTGATCAGAGTTTCAATTTGCCGAATATTTATAAAATAAATTACGTCTTTTTATAGGCAAACATGTTTCAGAATTATTATTATTATTATTATTATTATTATTATTATTATTATTATTTTTACCTATACCAAAAGATCAAAGATTTTTTTTAACAATATTCTTATAATATTGGAAAGTGTTTCGTAATCTGCGTGTGATGCTTCACTTTCCTTTCATGTTTATACGTCAAAATTCATTTGGGCAGCGAACCGGTTGTTAAATTATTTGAATCCCACCACTGGTTATAGACCCTGGCTATTTTTGTGATTCACCCCCGCGCCCCTCGCACTGAAGAAGGAGATCCAAGAATCCTTGAAACGGCCGTATGTAGTTTTTTGTGTCATGGTACTGTATGTGTTTCAGCGTTCGAAATCCTTGGTGGTCCGCTGGTCCGAGATCACTAAAAATTCAATCGGACCACAAATTTAAAAAATTTAGTGGTCCGAAGGACCAGTAACTAACAGTAACTTTTTCCCCTCTTTGACAGGTAAACGTAAATTTTCCCATCCCTGAGAAAACTGCAACCAAACATTACAATAAGCATAAAATTTGCAT
Source organism: Maratus speciosus (assembly GCA_963932465.1). NCBI lineage: Eukaryota > Metazoa > Arthropoda > Arachnida > Araneae > Salticidae > Maratus > Maratus speciosus. The sequence continues at coordinate 413,739,608 of OZ010790.1, read as the reverse complement.
AAACACTTAGTCAGTTAAAATAAATAGACGGAAATAAAAAACATAACAATTTCAGTTTTTGTTTATGTACTATTTATTTAATTTTTAGCAAATTATAATTTTACATTTTATTATGCCGAAAATTTTGGGTAACTGAAAGGAAGTTTGGTTTATATTCTCGGCGGAGGAGAGGGGGGGGGGGGGGTGTCACTCAAAGGGTTAAGGTACTTATATAATTTTATGTAGCAGTCCAGTAACGATGTCTGCAGACCAGTAAACTCTGATGTTTACTGGTCCTTGGGATCAGTGATTTTTTTTTAATCAATTCTACCGCTGAAAATAGTCAGGGTTGCAAAATCGCTAAAAAAAATGTCGGTCATAACAAAAAAGATGACAGACCATCAAGGGAGAATATGCAAGGGATATACAAAAACTCATTCAATTTCATTATAAAAATTAATATAAGGTTAACAGATAATATTAAAAATTCAAAACAATATTCTTGTATTTAATAACATTTGTTATAATACTTGTCCCCAAGCAGCATTAGCGATAAATACAAAATATTATTTTGTCTTCAAAAGCATCGGTAAATTAGAAAAATTTTGGTTAAAAAAAAAATAAAAAAAAAAGATGTATTCAATCTATCTTTTAACATGCTTTTACAAACAAAATACCAAAGTTCTCCAAATGTTATTTTATGAAAAAAGAGAGAGCGAGAGAGATGGGGGAGGGGGAAGAGAAATTTGTAAAAAGCAAATAGTATAAAATTTTGTAATGATAATGATTCTGAGATTCATATAAATATTAAAATTGATCTAAGTCCAATAAAAAACAATGATGTTTTCAAAACAAAATACCAACATTTTCCAAACGTTATTTCTAAAAAAAGAGAGGGGAAAGGGAATTTGTAATATAGATAGTGAATATGAAATAGTAAAAAAAAAAAAAAAAAAAAATTGTGCATGCATGTGGCAGTAAGTAAAAAATACTGCATGTATGAGCACTGCATGCCCATAAAGCAAAAATTCAAAATATTCTTGTATTTAATAACATTTGTTAATGCTTGTCCCCAAGCAGCATTAGCGATAAATACAAAATATTATTTTGTCTTCAAAAACATTGGTAAATTAGAAAAATTTCGGTTAAAAAAAAAAAAAAAATCTATTCAATATGTCTTTTAACATTCCGCTGAAGCAAGTAACTTTTTTCCCTCTCTGACAGGTAAACTTAAATTTTCCCATCCCTGACAAAAACCGCAACCAAACATTACAATAAGCATAAAAACTTAGTCAGTTAAAATAAATAAACGGAAATAAAATACATAATTAATAATTTCAGTTTTTGTTAATGTACTACTATTTAAATTTTAGCAAATTATAATTTTCATTTTATTATGCCGAAAATTTTGGGTAACTGAAAGGAAGTTTGGTTTATATTCTCGGAGGAGGAGAGGGGGGGGGGGGTCACTCAAAGTGTTAAAGGTACTTAATATAATTTTATGTAGAGGGCCAGTGACGATGTCTGCGGACCAGTAAACTCTGATGTTTACTGGTCCTTGGGACCAGTGACATTTTTTAATCATTTCTACCGCTGTGTTTGTGCATTTGGAGATTTTAAAAGGTTTTAGCTTATCTATTTTCTATTACTACTCCATCAAAAATATTCAAATATTTCAAAAAAATTGAAGAATATATAAATTTATTAAATGAAGCCAGCTCATAGAATCTTCATTAAGATTTTCCCTGAAAAACTGCATAAACTTTGAAACATTATTTTCTGTTTAATGATTGATTTGATTAAGGGTGTCAATAATAATCCAGATTATAAAACATGCAAGAGGGAGTTTTGAAAAAACAAAATAATGCTAAAAGTTTATTGGTTATTTTTTTTTATAAACCAAAAACATTAAAGCGTGTCTACTACTGGCACATCTACCCTACATATTATTCAATCAGGAAGAAATTAAATACATGACAAATGCTAAAGTCAAATGTTATATGGTATTAAAATATCTTACAGAAACAACATGCATACATTTATACACTTAATAATTTCCAGTACGTATGAAAACATGTGCAACAGTACAGAATCAAATCAATTTCGAAGCTTTTTATCAGCAATTTTTTTTTTTTTGGTGCCTAGGGATGCACCGAATATTCGGCCTACAGGTGAAGTGAATACCGAATATTTGGCTCATCGAATACTTTTATATTTCAAAGTTTATAGCCATTAAAATGTTAAATTTTAAAACAATTTTAGAAAATATTTAAAACAGAAACTTTTATTTTAATAAAGAGCTTTTTTTCAAGTAAACTTGGTACTTTTTGGTTAGCTGGCCGGCAGTATTATGTATACATAAATATGTATACATACATATTTATATACATATATACTATGTGTGTGTATATATAAAACATATGCATAGATATATAATGTATATATACATGTATGTATGTATATATATCTATATATAACACTGGCGCCCAGCTAACCGAAAAGTACCGTAAACTTTATGCTGAAAAAAATCTGTTTTGAGTTATTCAAGAAGAGGATAGTTATAAACCTTTTTTAATTAGTAAAATTTTAAATTTCACGGCTTCTTCTGAGAATTAAAACAGATGAATAAAATTTTCTTAAATTCTAAAAGAAACATTTTAAAATCAAAGAGAAATTGTGAAAATATTATGCAGGATCATATATTATTTGTTGGTCAGGAAGAGACTAAAGTAAAAGTAAATAAATAATACAATGTATTCAAATTTTATATGGTGGCAACTAGTGATGCAACGAATAGTGGTTTGGCCGAATAACCGAATACCGAATATTCGGCCAAGTTGCAGCCGAATATTCGGCCTATTCGGCCGCCGAATAATGAACTTATTTTTGCCTGAAAACAAAATATGGTATGCACTATATGCACAATTCTTGTATATTTCACATTTAAAATGTATTGTTTTCTTTTAAAAAATTATTTATATACAAATTTTTAATTTTTTAAAGCATTATTTTACTCTGAAAAAATATTCGGCCATGTTCGGCCTAAAAATTGCCTCAATAATATAATTCAGACCGCCCCCCCCCCCCCCAAAAAAAAAAAAAAAAATTCTTAGCAAAAGTTCCTCATCAGGTACTGTCTAGTTACATTTTAATAGATATTATATGTGTTGTTGTTACATTTTAAAATAATGACAAAATTTTAAAAGTACTAGGAAACATAAATTTCAGCTTTCAGATGAAATAAAATAAAAAATAAGAAATCTTAATATCTTAAGAAAAACCACTGATAGAAAGGGTGAAAGGAATATCCTCTAAAATGGTGGAAAGAAATCACTGTAGACTTTATAAAGCTCACAATTAACAAAATTTTTATTTATCTTTATTTTTTTTTTTTTTTTTCTGTCAGCAGTGAAGCCTCTTTAGAAAGTGCGCGTCAATGTGAAGAGTAAAAGAATTTAGTAATTTTCTTTCCCAGCCACTACTAGAAAGACAACAGTGTCCTTTGGGGTGGTGGGCGAAAAATTCAGAAGACTTTCTAAACGTTTCACAATTAGCCAAAAAGTACCTTTCTGCACCAGGAAGTACCATATATAGTGAGAGGTTATTTTCAGAAGCAGGTAACATTTACGAGAAAAGAAAAAAAAAAAAAAAAAGAATATCATCTGAGAATGCTGATTATTATTATTTCTGCATCACAATCTACGTTTATTGAAAACATTTTAACTGTTTTTTAAGGCATTACAATGCTATTCTTGAAAAAAATATCTAAAACGTAAATGCATACTAATTAAAAGAATTTAGTATTTACATTTCTTTCATTATTTAATAAGAAATAGTAACAGGCTTTAAAAAAATCACTTCAATTATATTTCACTTTTAAGCGTATTTTACTAAAAAAAAAAAAAAAAAAAAAAAAACCCTTGACTATTGCAACATATACGACTTAAATATCTTATACATATAATACAACTATATCTAATCAATCATATATTTATGTTCTTTATAGGTATAATTCAAAATATTATTGAAAGAAATATTTTTTTATGTAACAAGGGTTAAATGTTAAACTTCACATTATGATTAAAAAAAAAATTGAATTAGCTTGTTACAGCTGTATTAAAACAATTTTGAATAGATTAATTTTAAATTTAACAGATTATGTTAGCTTATTACAGATACTTTTTGTACTTACTGATACAGCATAATTTTTTTTTAACATGATTCCTAAATTAGCCTCTTATATAAAAATGGGTAGATAAAACCCATTCAGAGTATGAAAGTTAATGGGAAAAAAAAGTGTTAGTTAATTTCAAATAAAATTTTCATTATATATGATGAATATAAATTGTCAAATTAAAAAGTTATACTGTGTAAATATAAAAACATTTATTACAGTGTATTATTCGGCCAAGGCCGAATAATGGACTTGATATTCGGCCGAAGCCGAATATTCGGCAGACAGGCCGAATATTCGTTGCATCTCTAGTGGCAACTTAACAAGAATAACTGTTCTACTCCCTTTGATTAAGCAAGGAAGTTTTTTAATGCATTCTACATCAGTGTCTGGAGTGGGAAATCCTTTTCAGAGATTGTAAACGTTGTTCTGAAAATCTTAGAAAGAAACAGATTATTTACGGGAAAATATTCAGAAACTTGCATCTGTACATAATTAATTCCTATGAAAATCCTTGTGATTGGTTAATTTTCTTAAATAATACTTAACAAACAGCAAATAAATAATGTAAAATCATTCTCTTTTATTTAAATATGATTCTGTTTCTAATTATTCTGAATATCTTTTTAAGTTGACTCTTAAACTTAGAAGTTGTATACGGTTTTTAATAAAATGTTTAAAAAGTTTTTTTTAGCCGAATACTTCGATATTCGGCATACCGAATAGCTTGATAATCGGCCAAACCGAATATTCGGTAACATGGCCGAATACCGAATAGATACCGAATATTCGGTGCATCTCTATTTATAACATTAATATTTATTTTAATTCATTAATAAGGAAGATTAAGAACTAGAATAATTCATTATTTGGCTGAGATAAATACAAAAGAATACAGAATATTTGTGAGATTAAACTCTATGGGTACGGTTATTTTCGGAGAATAACTAAATATGAGAAAAAAATTCTCTTATTTTCATTCTATTAAACGTATTTATATAAAAATCGTAATGCACATTATTTTAAACTTCATAATATGCTATCAATATAAAAACAGAATACTGAATTTCAAATCATAAAGGGAAAATCTTGTTTGTTTCATTTACTGCTTTTAACAAATGTTGCAACTAACTTTAAGAGGGAAGGGGGCGGGGAATCTAAATAAAAATTGGATTTCATAAACGAAGTGAAAATTTAAGCGCCAAGTAAACATTAAGTTGATTACGTGAGTTTCATAGTCTAACGATTGCTATTATCATTTTTATATGAAAAATAAAGCATTATATATCAAAATTAGTAGTCAAAATAACAGAAAGAACAAATGAAGACAAAAACATTAATGTTACAATCATCAAAATGCCGAATGTGAAACATCGTGTATAGCTAACCCTAATCTTAAGACAACTTACAGAAATTGTGAAAACAATAAAAATATGGGAAAAAATTTCGACAACAACAAAATGAATGAACTTACTTTCAAAATTTTCGACGAATTCTTCCAAATTCCACTGCCGAAGTCTTTCGTTAACGTGATCGTCCATTTGCAACCTTGAGTAGAGCAGCAACAACAACAAAAAAAAGCCTCTACGCTTCCGCTTCTGCGATCTCACCTTACGACGGTTTTTAAATGTTCTTCCGCGGACACAATAAAAATGTAGTTCGCCACGTTTCATGTAATAAAATATTACTGACAGGAGCGCTTCATTCGAAATCATAAGAAATAGTGATTAATGTTAATAAATTGAACTACCTTGGTGAAATTTACCCCATTTAACGAATAAAAAGTAATTTTGTTTGAAACTGAGTATGGCTGGTATTTCAAAATTGAAAGCATTCGGTTTTCATATTTGAAACAAAAAGTTTCAAAATAAAATGAAAACATCGATTTACTCAGATTTGAAAGCGTCATTTTTCTCAGTGTTCTAAAAATAATATAGCATATAAAAAATATTAGCGGAACAAGATAGAATATTATATTTATAGCAACTTACTATTTTACGATTACCCTTTTCTTTTAATTTATAATCCTTTAAATGGGAGAAAAAAAACTTTTTATGTCCAACAAGGATGTTCTAGATAATTGATTAATTTCGTTTTTCATTTAAATTAACCAAGCTCACACAGAATCCCTAGTTAGACTAAATTTTTAGAATTAATATGCAGTCTTACAAGGGTACCACGAAACATGATGCTCACCAATTTTTATGAATTCAAAGTATACTTAAGAGCTCTTATCCCTAATTATTCTAGTGACAGTATTTCTTCAAATGGGTCTTAGATTCCCAGAAATTGGGGGCCGAAGTTCAGCATACGTTTCAAATACTGATTGTTTGCACCTTTCAACGAGCATTACGTGGAGTGATCTCAGAGTGTTCACCCGCCAGCCAGAGGAACAGGGGCGCCATTTGAGGGGGGCTGGGGGGGGGCATGGCCCCTCCCAAGGAATTTGATATTTTAGAAAATTTATCTGTCATCGCAGGTCAGACTCAAAAGAATTTAAAAAAATTACTCAAAACCTAAAATAGCTTGTCAAATTTTATTATAATAAAAACACGTATAAGTAAACACTTTAGGTACATAAACTAATAATTATAAAAAAAAATTCTAATTTGCCAATTTATCTATTTTTTCCAAGTCTAATTTGCAAATTTCGCAATTTTTTTCTGCGGTCAATTGACGAAATGATTTTGCGTTGCTCTGAAAAAAAAAAAAAAAAAAAAAAAAAAAAAAATAAGCAAATAAATAAATAAAATAGCATGGTCTTCCCTTGAAAATTAATCAAGAGAGAAAAATCAAGCGTCAAGCATAGATTATGAAACACTTTCCAACACATCAAAAATGCTTTAGCAAAACTTAGCCTTTCAATTAGGTAAATAATGTATCTAATTAAACATTTTAGAAAACATAAGGACTTTTTCCTAGAAATCCGCACAAACTTTGCAATTTTGTAAAATAGCAAAGGAAATCGAATCAGGTGAAACTTGCGCGTGAAGTGTTGTGCTATGGTATATAAGAGCATGGCCATTAGCCAAGAGATCATTAAGTAATCTGTGTTTTCCAAGAATAGAGCCACAAGAGGAGTGTATATGTATTATTGTGTACAAGTTTTACGAAAGCAATATTCATCAAGGAGCAAGTCCATCGTGAACTATTTATTTTCCGAAAATATCACCAAACGAACTATATACGATGTTCTAGAATGTTACTAGGAGGGCCTCTCGGCCAAAAAAGAACTGGGATCGGGTAGGAAGGAAAAAAAAAAAATCTCCAAGCCAGAGTTAGAGCAGTTGAAAGGACTATTTGACGAAAACGACCGAGTATTAATCTATCCCATGCCTTCGAAATACAGTGTTTCACCTAACCACCAACAAAAGACAATCACTAAGAACCTGAACATCAAATATTACCGATAGGGGAAACGTACTTAAATTCTTTTGTACAGCCCCGTATATGACATACAGATTTTAATACACACAACATATTAATGCTGAAATTTAATTCAAGCAATGCTTAAGCTACTTAAATTACGCTTCCATGAGTAGTAGTCCATTCCATAGGCGATTATATATCCAGTTCTTTGCATAGTCCTGTATATGATTTTATTGATATGCAGCAAACTTACCTTAGTATATAGTTGAGCTTGAAAGACAACTTGAAGCTGCATAATTCAAATTAAAAATAACATCTTTAAGCAATTCCTGCTCTTTCTCAATAATGCTTACGAATTTTTCTGTGTGTCTTACGAATTTAAAAATTGCTCTGTATATGTTCTATTGAATTTATGCACACTATGTAGTATTCAAAAATTTAGTTAAACTAAAAAACCATACCATAAGTGAAAACGGACTTGCAGCAATCATTCCTAATAGCCAAATTTCGAATACAGATTTGTTCCCGAAATCTTTTATGTGTCCCTGTAAATGAATGATAAATGCAATCCCCATCCTATTTTACTGCAAGTATTTTGTTTTTATAGCTTCAGTAATGTATATCTCTTTCATCATGTTTGAAATAGTGCAACATAATTGAAATACGCTGCGAACAGTTTTTACCCGTAGACCATCATATAATCGAACTCTTTTGCATAACCTTGTAAATGAGTGATGAATGCTTCGCAACTTATATTCTACAGAAAGTATGTATTAGCACTAGAGATGAGACGGACTCAACCCGGACCTGACACGGGTTTGATTTTTATACCAGCCTTCGGGTTCGGGCCCATTCTTTCTCAAATTGGCAATTTTATTTATTCTCGTACTCATATAGAAACAAAAAATAACTTTTTTACCGCTTAAAAATTAATTATCCCATTGCAAGTCTTTTTAATGCTATTTTGATCGGGAGGAAAGAGAAATAGATTTTTTTCTTTTTTTTTCTTTAGTATTTGTCGAACATTATTTTGAAAGAAAACTTGTGATATTTGATGATTTATGTCTGTAGTTTAACGCGAGTAACGACCTGTTGATGTTGGCGGCAATCAGAATATGGCGCCATTAGGATACCGTTTAATTGGAATGTTTATTTATTATTACTTTTTTCAAAGATCTAACGCGAAATAAATATTTTCTTTTACGCCAATCAGCATTAGCCTAAGATTTGCAAATTTTTAGTCGACTATTGTCTGCGATTGTAATTGCTCTTTATATGAAAATAATGTTTGTGATTTTATTCATGCTTCTTCTTGAAGTCTGCTCATTCTGTGGCACTGTTCTTCATATTCATACAATCACTTTCATACGTAAGTAGATAAAATTGGCATGTGTTGTTATTCCCAATTGAAAGCAATCAAGCAGCTTTTCCTCTTTTTCTATAAAAGCATCGGATCTTTTCGGTAACGGTGTCAAATTTATAATTTAAACTGATTTTCAAAGCCATGATAAATGCGAAAGATGTACACCTTCTATAGGAAACAGAAAACGCTGTTCGATTCTTCGTCATATAAATCATAATTTCTGCAAATTTCATTAATTTATACATAAAATGCTCTTCGTTATTGTGTCCATCAGAGATACCTACTTGTTGCGGGAGAAAAATTTAAAAATCTTTTTAGGGAAGTATATTTCTATTTGACACTAAACGTCTCTTTTGATAAGATTTAATGTAAATTTCATAAAATTAATTATGTGCTAGTGATTAACAGTTGTTAAAAAATGAGATCCATTACATCTAGAACAGCTTTTAGATATGCATTTTGTTAAACTTTTTTTTTTTCGTGCATACTTTCGGTATCGGGCTCTGATGGCACAAACTTTTTCGGATTCGGATTTAAAATTGTTGGCCCCGGGCTCTGAAAAATGAGCCCGAACTCATCTCTAATTAGCACATCTCAGAAATTTTTATCAATTTCATTATATTTGCAACGGAGTAACATTATTAAAATACGTCACAAATATTCTTTCTTCATAGACTATAATATCACGGAATACTTGTGAGTTCTCCTGGACGCGAACTGTAAGTGCTAAACACAACATTACATGTAGTAGTCATCTTTTAGTACACCCCAATAATGTATATAAATGTTATTAAGTTTAAATACTGTAATACAACAATATTAAAATATACCGCAAATGATTTTACCCGATAGACCATAATCTAACGGAATACTTTTGAGTCCTCCTGTAAATGAACTATGAATGATACACACTTCATTTTGAATACCGAACATTCCATTGTAAACATTAATAATATATATCAATTACGCGTTAATCCGAGTATATTTACGTGAGTTAGAGCATGACCAGACGGGCAGACAAACCCAATTCACTTTTCAACTGCGTTGGAAAGTGTTAAAAATATTTCTTGAAGAATCCCATGCTTATGAAAATGTTAAGAATGGCATGCTATTTCAAACCCTTCCCCTCAAACAAAATCTTGCCTCCTTTCCCCACTCTAAGAAACTTATTAAATGGCTCCCTGTCCTGTCCGTAAAGCCTGCAAAGTAAAAAAAAAAAAACATCTCCGTTTTAGACAGGTACCCTTCTTAGCAAGTATAATTATATAGTGCTTTCTTCATAGAAACTTAATTTTTTTTTCCGTTTGCGAACAATTCTTTTTTTGACAGGTTTCGTATTCGCAAGCTTTACAATAAATGTAATATACATATACTCTTCAGAGGTATACTATAGAAAGGATGTTTTAAACGCCTTTAAGAATACTTGTAAAAAGGGAAACTGTCTATAATAGGATACTGTCTTAAACGAAAACAATGTTAGTCACTATCTTGAAATTATACCTGCTAAAATTAAAAAAACCTGATTAAAACGGAATTTTTCATAGGTTTTCGTTTTGATGGGAGAGAGTACAGGCTCCCCCCCGCCGCCGCCGAACCCCACCCCTCCCTTGGCTATGCCACTGTCCTCAAAGACAGCTCCCCCCCCCCCCCCAAGAAAATTCTGAAATGGCGCCCCTGCAGAAGAACAGAGCTCGATGCTGCCTCCTAACTGTTTATTATTTTATATTAATTTCATATTTTTGACACTTTACAAATTTCATTCAAAGTTGTGAATTTTTACAACTTTGAAATTTTGTTATTTTCAAAATCGATTTATGTTTTTGATTTTTCCCGAAAACTTCTATTTTTTCTGTAATTTTTAAACTAACCTTTCTGTTGACGGAAATACATAAACAATTAATTACACACAATTAATATGTGCAGAAAGTTTGTTTTCATAATATTATTATTATTTACCTTTTTATATTTTAAATACATGTCTCAAATAATGCACAATATTTTATTAGAAAAGAAATAACGAAATAAATATCTTTTTAATATTTGGTTTGTTCAATATATTGAAATATGACAAATGATGAAATACAAAATTGTTTGCTATTACTGACTTTGACATTTAAGTTTACTAAATATACAATTAATCGAGTGACATATATCGTAGAAATATTCAAAACGGAATATTTATACAAAAGATTTCCCTATAATAGAGCATAACTTCTTACCTAGTACTTGTATTCAAAAGAACACAAAATATATCAATATATATATATTTTAATTTATTCTGATATCATTGTGAAACGTAATTTGACGATTTCTTAAAAAATGTATATCATAAGTAATATGTCTTACGGGATCCGCAGACCATTTTTACATTTCCAGTTGGCAATTTCTGCTTTATTATCATTATTTGTTAGAATGAAAAAATATTTTGAAATATAATTTATCCATTTTTATTCATTTAAAGATAAACACATTTGGACATTTGAGATCAAAATTATTATTTATAATTTACACGAAAAAATAAATTTTCAGTTAAAATTCAATAAAGTAAAAATATATATGATATATTGTTTCTGAACCTTGCTTAAAATATAAAAATATATAAATGTAAATAATACTTTTAAAAAAATCTAGACACAAAATATTTTGGATTTTCGTCAATAAAGATGTTAGTTTACAAGTGAAATAAAATACATGTAAATTTTCATGAAAAAAAATCATAAACGTAATTATATATTTTTTACGAAAATATAAAAAAATTAAAATTTGCAGCAATTCAAAGTGTCAAATATTTATAAAATATAAATCAAATTATAAAATGTAAAAATATAAAATTAATTAAATTTTAAAAAGTCAAGAGGTAGCATCGAACTCGGGCCGTGCGGGTGGCGTGCGAGCCTTCTGCATCCACACCAGGAAAAACACGTTGAAAGCTGCAAACTAATGGGTACTTGAAACGTATGTTAAACTTCGGAACACAATTTCTGAAAATCTAAGGCCCATTTGAAGAAATCCTTTCACAAGAATAATTAGGGATAAGAACTCTAAAACATACATTAAATTAATCAAAATCGGTGAGAATCATGTTTGATGGTCCCCTGGTTAATGGAAATCCACATAATAGGTGTATTTTTTTACACGGGCTGCTCGTTAAATATTCCACAGAGAGGTACGAGGGATAATCTCTTAGCGATGTCACAGAGATATTGCATTTTCATCTGAATGGTCTTGACAATAGAGACGTAAAGTATTATGTCGTCTATTCATTTATTCGCATTCCATACTGATTTTTTGGCATTCAGATAAGGAATTCGTTTTCGACACACGCGCGCGAGCAACGGATTACAGCAACAAATTAATAAAATGGCGGCCGCAGCGTTTTCCTGTTCCAACTTTTTTTCAGGAACGTTTCAGATACGAAAACCAGAATTTCACAGAAAAGAGCTAAATTATTCGGAAAGCCTGGGAAAAAGCGAAACGTTCCTGGATTTTACATGGAACGTTACCACTTTTTTTTACAGTGTAAAAGTTCACCAGAACAAACAGACCACTGTTTTAATGACTTAAATTAGGAGACTCGTATATAAGGCTTAAGTGAGCAAAAAGGTTAATGATGCGGTGTGAAATGTACATTACACTGTCTAAATAAATTATGAATGTACGTGTATTTTATCGTAAATCACTCTAATATATTTAGAAAATGCCACGTTTTCCAAATAAACTGTTAAAATCCGTAAATTTCATGTTTTATGGACATAACCCGTTTATCTAAAGGTAAATGCCGTTTATCCAGGAGCAAAGTCCGTTTTCTTATGTTCCTTTCCCTAGAATCTCTGTAGTAAAATTACTGCAGCAATTTTTTTACATTGTACGTCTGCTTTGAAAACGTAGCTGGGTATCACCTAGTTCTATTTAGTTTATAGAGCTCCTTGTTTCAGCTCACATTATATAAGAATATCTTGACAAAAACAACCTGAATTATGACGTAAATGTTTCAAGTATTTGACCATTTTTATCCTTAAATGCATGATTTTTTTATTTTGTTTCGAAAAAATTATATATGATTCTCTGAAAGGATTAGGGCCGCACATTTTTTTGAATTTGTGTATAAAGTCCCACGGTGGACATAAAATAAAAAAAAATAATGCTGTGCTATTTAATGTTAAATACACAATGCGTGTACTCCGACAAAAAAAAATCAAAACAAATTACTATTTTTTTTTTCTAAAACATTACACTGCGGCCGTACATTCAGGCTGAGACGCCGCACTTGTGCGGTAGTTATGCCGCGCTTGTAATAAGAACAGAATGAAATTACAAATAAAAATATTCAAAAGAAATATTCATATTTGGACTATAATTAACGATGTAATAACAAAATGAAACTAAATGAGTACAAGGAAACGTATTAGTAGATTCAAATTAATAATTGTTGCCTACTTTCACTATTGAAATTATCGGCTTATTTTTTTTTACATTAAATTTGAATTGTTATTTCAGCAACAACGTAACATCAATGTATTAGAAAGGGAAAAGAAAAAAAATAATTGTGTTTACATAATTTATTTGTGAACCCTTTCGGGATCGGTGGCTTTTACACAAATTTTATTCGGTTGGTACCACTTTTTAAAAAGAAGTTACCTTTACTTAAATAATCATGAAAATGTTCTAATTAAACAAAGCAAATTTTACTTTTCTTTTTTACAGGTGCCAGAAACAAATTTTGTAAGCTCTTTATGAAGGTGCTTTCCCGAATAAGAGACCTATTTTTTCGACTACAATCTACAGAAAAGGTGTCGAAAAAGTACAGCCATTATGTAACTACATTTATACACATGATGCAACGAAGCCAATTACACTTCCTCTTTCTTGGAGTGTTTGCAAAGATCGTCTGCGTTACGCGTAATCCATTTTTTCATTATCATCATCTTGACTTGCAGCTTTCTTGCCCTTCTTACTTTTTATTTTCCCCTTTTTCGCCTTTTGTTTTAGTAAACTTGATAACACGCCTAACATGGTTAGTCTTTTCAAAAAGAAAAGGAAAAGTTAATAACACTCAGTCATCCCGTACAAAAGAAACTGCGACATGTATACCGGAATAGCAGTGCAGCATGTATCCCATTTTGCATGGTGCAGAAATGGGCCATCACAGTTGCCTACCATCGTTAAGGGGAATGGCGTAGCCATACACACAGTACTCTATACAAACGCTACACTTAGTTTTGACTTCGAAATCATGCATTCATTTAGTAATTAGTGTATGAAAAGTATTTAAACATAACGTGTTTAAAAGTTTGGACAGTGAAATCATGCACGTACGTCAAATTAAGGATTGTACTTCTACAATTAAACATCGAAATGGGATTCACGCTATACACTGGTTAAAATAATCTCATTGCGCACCTATACTGTGCGTTTGACGATCATCTATCGATAATTACAAGAAATACAAGGGGTGCGGCATCTATCCGGCGTCTATCTATGCGGCGACACTCCCGGAGTTACCCTATAACACAGGAAAAATAATGAAAAAAATCAGAGATACATTTTTCGTCTAATACGTGAACCTTTTCCTATGTCGGAAATCTGCAATACAAGTAAAAAATAAACTATTGCAAATTAGTAAATATTTTAATAAGTATGAATCTAAATACCTTATTTTATATATATATATATTTATTCTGTAAAACTTTACCCTTAAATGCATAAATTATTTTTTAGAATTACGTTTTTTACTCTTATAATAAAGATTAACACCAGAAATTAAAAAAAATATTTTTAATTTTATATTTTTGTGATTTTTTACAGCACCAATATTTTTATTTAAATATACTGGCTGCTAAGAATTAAATAAAAAGTGATGCAGATATGCATCATTATGCATTTAAGGGTTAATAATCCAAAGTTGCTCTGAAAGAAAATTTGCAAATAGTTTCTGAATCCTCTGTGAATTCTAGCTTTAATATACTTTAAAGATCCACCATTTGATTCTTACATTTTAGTTTGTTTGATGAACATTATTTCTTAATATTTCAGACATTTTTTAACCTTAAAAATATCACCATAAAACATTAATTTTGGTACCATTGTTAATTTTAAATAATACTGAAGAAAATATATTTGAAGGTTTTAAGACCTATAGTAAAAACACTTTCCAATATGCTTTCCTCTTTCTTTAGCATTCTATTAAGAGTAATGTTCAGTTTGTATTTCAGTCAACCACTCATATACAGACAAGATTAGCTTCTTTAGAATTTAATTGTTTTTTGGCTATACTAATCATATTTATAATATCTGAATACTTAAATGTAGAGAAAAAATTTGGTAGAGTCTGAATTGAAAGAAATATCTATAATGTGTCTTTGAAATACCAGCTTAATTCAGGTGTCAATATATTTGCTTTTGCCTTTTTTTTTTTCTTTTTTTTTTATGAATATGCATTAACGCGATTTTCAAACAATCTTTGACGCATAAATTCGAAGTTTCTATCGTCTTTCAAAATTTGTTTAATTCTTTAAAATAATATTATGGTAAATGTTTTTTTTTTTTTTTTTTTTACCATTTATGCGGTCTGAATGATATCGGGCAGAAAGTTTATAAAGCGTTAGTAAAATATGTAAAAGGAAATCCATAACAATATATTATATTATTTTGGCCTTTTATTAACGATAAGTATTTAATCAGATTTTTAAACAACTTCCGATGTGCAGAACAGTTTAACCCTTTGCCTACTCAAGGTACTTGTAAGTACCATTAAAATAACTTATTATAAAATTCATTTAATACATCGATTAGTTGTAATACAGTTTACAATGAGTTATAGATTCATTACTTTATCTTATTCAAAAACCATTATTGGTTACACAAAACAAAAATTTTTTTTAAAGGATGATTTCTTTTGGCTTTGCATCTTTTCAGCTTTCTTTTTTTTTTTTTTTTTTTTTTGGGGGGGGGGGGGGCATTTTTAAATTGGGAAATATTTCTATATTTCTATTGTAAGAATATTATATTTGTGCATTTCCTAATGCTACTGAACAAGAAAAATATTTAAAATAAAAGATTTGAGTGGGGTTATAAATATTGCACAAAATTCCTATAAATTCAAATAGAATTAATCCTTCTAAATCCTCCAATCCTTCTAAATTCCTTCTAAAATTTATTAAATGATTATGTAAATCTTCTAATGTAGTTAAACAATTCACGAAATTAAGATAAAATTTTCATGAATTCATAATTCAGTACATAAAGGGATAATAAAAATTTCAAATCATTACACTGCAAATAGAGGCGTCTTAAATTCAGACACATATGTGACTGAAAAAAAAATTCAGACACTTGAGTGTCTGAATATGAAATTTCAGACATCATAAGTGTCTGAATTTAAGACCCTTAAGTGTCTTACTGTGATCATGGTATAAATGAACTGAGAAAAATGTCTGAATAATGATCATGTGTCTGAAATTAAGACATGTAGAAATTCAGACACTTATATGTCTGAATGTAATACAATTGTATCATATGTATGATGAAACGACGATTGTATATGAGGGCCCCTGCGGCCAAAGGATATAAGTGAAAAAATGTAGATTTGGAATAAATTGAATTTAACGATTAACATCAATAGTAAGTGACTGACTTAAAATATGAAGCTGTTGCTAATTTCATAGCGGTCTTTCAATTCTTATTTCAATAATTGTGGTAGGAAAGTGAAGTACAATATATTTTTTAAATTTTAAGTACAGATTAAAGAGGTTAAGTAGTTTATAGAGCTTAAGTAGTTGATCTCCAGAATGCAACACATAATTAGGAAATCTCTTATATTTTGCGTTTTAGTTTAGCAAACAAGGCAGGGGACTTCAGGCACATCTGTCCAACGTTTCCCCTCCCTATATTTTTCTTCTGAGAGCAATCATAAAAGAAATAGCCTGTATACTGATCTCAGTTTTTCAATTTTGTCACTTATAGCCTTTCGCTTCTGGTGTCCTCATATGCAATTGTATCGCAATATATCTGGAAGCACAGTCAGAAAACGTTTTCGAATGGATGAAATGCTTTGCCATCCACTAAATTTGGTATTAGTGTATAAAATAAGCAACTTAATTTGACCATGGGGACGTCTGCCAAAATTGTAAATGCCCGTTTACTAACTTTCGAACTAAATTATTTTTAGTGTAAAAGTACAAGCTAAAGAAACTTTTCCCAAAATATAAATTTCTCAAAAACTACTTCCACTCATAGGTATGCTCATGGCTCACTCATAGGCCGTTCCCTAAATACAAAGAGATATGATTGCTCTTAGAAAAAAATGTAGAAAGGGGAGAGGATGGACAGATGTGTCTGGAGTCCCCTACCTAGTTCGCCTAACTAAAACGCAAAATATAAATATGAAATAAGCTAAACCAAGAATCTTTTGTGAGAACACCTTGTACAAGATAATTTTTATATAAAAGGAATATAAAAAAATTAACAAGTAAGAAGTATTAAATATTAAATAGATATATAAAAATAAATTTCTAACAATATTTTTCAAAATGCAGAACATTTCTTTCCCTCTATTGGAAAGTTTTGCCCTTCTGAACACCCCTTATCTAAGATAAATTTTAAATATACGAACGTCAAAAGGAAATATTTAAAAATTGATTTCTATTAGTGGTTTAGGAAGAGAGGGGGGGGGGGGGGCGGTGCTCCTCTTACGAAAATTTCTTAGTCTTTTTTTCTCTTAGTGTTCAATTATGTAATCATTTCGAAGAATAAATGTTATTTTTTTAACTAGCGTTACGACGATTTTTTTAATTTATAATATGTTTTTTACCCTCTTACTGAAAGAATAAAAACTGTAATAATTATATTCATATAATTTATAAGTGTAAACATTGCGAAAAACGCCAAATAAAGAAAATAAAATGCTTCTGATTTCTTCTTATACAACGTACCACTTTTCCCGTGATAAAAAATGTTTTAACAACTTATCATACGTTAGTGTAGTGTATCATATGTCACCCGTAGACTGACGTAATGAATAAAGCCATCTGTTTCCAATGGAAACGCTGACTCGCAGCTTTTTTTTTTCTTTGAGAAGCGAATCCGTGTTGTGAGTCCGGGGTCCGTTGTCGTATTCAAATTTAAACGTTCTTCAACAGTTCGCATCTTTGACCGGTCCTGATATTTTACTGTGAAAAATGTTGTCATTATGTTATTACTGCGGCTGCGTTATTAGTGGAAGCGTTCTATTTAGAAGTTTCTTGCATTCTGGATGGCTGGAGGGATCTTATGTGCTTCATATATGGATATAACGACTGAAATTACATCCGGATAACTCTACAAATAGTCCCCAACAGAGACAGTATTACTTTTCATTGCTTTTCGTCAAGAATATAGTTATTCATCTCGTTAAACAAGAAAACTAACCCCAGACCTACAAACTAGTCCCGCGGGCTCTGTTTTCAGAATGGAAAATTTCCATTATTTTGACAGAGCTAGCAGGATATAGGAAGGGGTTTTCTTCAAAAAAGAAGCAAGTTTTTGTCTCTCATTCACTATGACAGTTATTTTAAATCAAGTCATATCGATATCAGTAAGTGTTTTTGATATTTTGTTTATAGTACCACATAAAATGTTGCATGAAATATAACTTAGGTTTGAATTTGTGTGCGAAAAAAAAAAACAGCTAATTCTAGAAATATATATTTTTACATACTTGTAATTCTAGAATTGCAGCTCCAGAATTATATATCATATTTTTTGTGTGAGTGTAGGCTAATTTGATTATGTAAAAACATCAGTAATATTATGTAAAAAATTGGTTAACTTAGAATGTCTATAAAAATAAAGCAAAAACGTAAAATTGTCGAAACTTTTGTTGAAGAAGAAATACTTTGTTTGGATTTAAAAGAAGTAAAAAAAAAAAAAAGGTTGTTTTTTAAAAGGTTAATTTAGCGTTTTGATGAACATGTTGAATTCCTTGTAACGCCCCATTTCTATCGCAGTTATAACCGCATTTTATTTTAAACTTACTTTTAAATTAATTGTTTGTTCGCTATGAAGGATATGCAATTCACTCGAAGTTTAATATTTGATAAAAATTGGAAAATTAACAAACATCTATCGTGATTTATTTTTTATATAATTAGAGATGTATAATTTTCGAGGAAAACCTTTTTAGCCAAAAATCTGTTTTTGGCAAAATTGATTTGTGTTTTGAAATCCGATTTGTCAAAACTTTTTTGTGTCACCTTAAATATATATATAGATATATATTCTGCATGATATTATTTGGTTTCAAAGCAATTTTTAATTATATGGCACACCCGTATATTCTCTAAACTATACAGGTGAAAGGAAAAAAAATACTACAATTTTGTGATTATTATATGTAAAATCAGTTTTCGAAATTTTCATTTTTTAATAGCACATTGTATAGAATATAAATTATTTACAGCTTTAATTCCATTTCCTCAAAAAAAAAAAAAAAAAAAAAAATCATTATTTACTTTGATTTTTTTTTTCAAAATTTTTAATTTTGGATTTGCAAAACATGAGAAATTGAAAACTAAGCTTATTTTATTTTAAGGCTGTTCTCAAATCCAAAAGCGCAACTTTATGACGCAAGTTTTAATTTATTTTTGTTGGGAAATGAATGAAACTGGCTGGTGTTGTTGTTCAGAAACTATGTTATCGAACTGTTTTCTCCGTAATTTCTGCGTGAAAGAAGAATAACCACTCAAGAAAGGGCGAAAAACGTGTTTGTCATGTGATCAAAATTGCTTATAACTCAATAGGTAATTTATGGATCAAAAAATGGAAAACACAGTTCGATTCCATGCTCAGGCTTTCCAATTTTATATCTTTCCGTTAAAAAATGAATTTGTAAATGTGTCAAAACGTTTTGTGCTTGTTGAGCAGAGCAGTTGAGAACAGCTATAAGTTAAAAGGTTATTACAAGTTTAAAATGGAAATTAGAAAACAGCTAGAGTTTTGTATATTTCCATGCATAACTACATTTCGCACAAAAAATTGCGGTTTTCCTCAAAGTTCATTTATACAAACAAGGCCAAAAAAAATGTATATTTAGGCAAAATAGGTTTTGAAATTAGAAGTGACTTTTCCTGTATGTTATTATATATGTGTGTGTGGGGGAACATGAAAACAAATCATAGAAGCATTAGAATGAAGCTATCGTGAAATTCTGAATATTTTATAATTAAATTCTCAACTTTTCTTATGGTAAATAAACCCCTCTTTAAAAAAAAAAAAAAAAATCGAATTTACTCTTTAAATGAAGAGTTTCATACTCAATTTTTTTTTAAATATTGGGTTCTCATATACTGCAAATTTTGGGGAATCTAGTATTAGATTTTATTTAACACGGAAATAAAAATGCAAAAAATGCTTAAACTGGGAATTGCACTGGGAATATGTTATTTAAATAGGAAAAAATTGAACTACAAAGCAGGGATGGAATTCTTTCTGAAGGAGTTAATTCTTTTTTATAAATGGGAATAATTTGTTACCATAAAGCGGAGCTGATTACAGCATGGGCAAACTGGGCTGTTTCTATGGGCCTTTAGCTTTACGGGCCCCTAAATTCTGTATGAAATTTCCATAAAGCTGATATTTTAAGTTTGTTTTGATCTTATACTTATTTTAATAAATATTTTGTACTTTTAGAACATGATTAGGTTAAAGAAAATGATATATTTATCCAAATATGTATTTGACGGCATCGAATAGGCTTATTTTTTTTTTGGTAACAGTATACGAAGGCAGTGGGGGAAGGGGGCGAATGAATACTAGGTCTTCGGACTAGAATTAATCTGAAGTTCACTAAAAGTAATAAACATTTTTGATGCCGTAGGGCATATATATCACATAAATACATATATATATATATATAAATATAATTATCCTATTCTAAAACTACAAAATACTGATTACAATCCTCATAAGGTCAAAACTGATTTAAAATATCAGCTTTATGAAAATTTCATATCCAATTTGGGGTACCCTAAAATCAGGGGGTAGAGAAACACCCCATTTTTCCCTCGCTGCAATCAGCTCTGCTTTATGGTAACAAAGTATTCCCATTTATAAAAAATGATTCAATACCGTCAAACATGGTTGCGTATATGGCTTAGAAAGAAAAGTGGTCAAAGATGGCTTCATATTGGCCAAAAAAAAGGGGGGGGTTCAAAGATGGCCGCAATTAAGACATTTGAAATGTCTGAAATTCAGACGTAAGAAGTGTCTGAAAAATTTAAGACATTTTAAAACGTCTTAAAATTGAACACTCTTGTTTCAGACACTTAAGTGTCTGAAATTCAGACACAAGAAGTGTCTGAAAATTTTAAGACATTTTAAAACGTCTGAAAATTGAACACTGCGTTTCAGACACTTAAATGTCTGAATTTCAGACATTTCAGTTTACAGTGTATGAGAAATAAAAAAATATTTTACTAATGTCTATTCCCTTCTTTAAGCAAATTATAGTACACACATTTAAATGAAAATATTACAATTAAATGACCATACAATGCACTGTATAAACCAAGGGTATCAAATGTTTTTGATTGCGCGTGCTAAAAATTAACGAACAATATCTACTAGTATTGTTAAAGCACCAAATTTTTGCATAAAAAATATTGCAGCTATCCTTCTTATATAAAACACTGCTTATTATAATCATTCGTTTACACAATTTAACCAACTAAGAAGAAAAATGAAAATACGACATATCTTGGTATAAGCCATTTATTTAATGAAATTTTTATGAGTAAAATATAGCTCATTTAGTACTGTAATTAAGGTTTTAAAAAAACACGAATTTTTATTTGGTAATATTCTTTTCTTATCATGGATGACATCTAACTTATAATAATCCAGAATAAATAATAAAAAAAATGCAATTTAACAAATTACTCTGACCATTTGGAAAATGATTTTTTCAAAGACTAAAATTTAAGACATAAATATCGCACGGAGTTGATCATACATTACGTACCACATGGATTACATTTTTACGGTACTGTAAATTTTTAAACCTCTACGAAGCTGGTGATACATTACGTACGCAATGGATTAAACATTAATATTCCTGGACCAATATTGAATAAAATGTCATTCTTAAACTTCTAAAAATCCCACAGTATTACTTTTTACACCGTCGTATAGAGAAAAAAAATGTACTTTTAAATGCAATTTGTTTGAAAGCTGTATCTCAATTTGTTTCTGAGTTATTAATTTTTTTTTGTAGTTTTTATTACTTTTTTGTCATAGTGGCAACAGAAGAATACATTTTGTTGAAAGTAAAGGGAAAATACGGATTATTGTATAGGCCAATCAGAAAATGAATAAAATGCTTGATTCAACTAATAAAACGCTTCAGATATGTTTTTGATTTCCTACCTTGACCGAGGACAATAACCATTTTTCCAAATGGTTAATAAAAGGATACAATAAAAATTTATTAATGTGAATTTTGCAACTACACGTACGACAAAGATTTCTGTATAACTGGTTCATAGTTTGAAATTTTTAGTAATAGGTACACACTGCAAATAACGTTCATATGACACTTTGTTACAGTAACTGTCTCTTGGCATTTATGTGAAGAAAAAAAAAATTAAATTCATACAGAAAGGCACAAAAAAACTGCATGGCTAAAACGATGTATGGTATTATTAAAATATCTAGAAAGGGTGAGTTCGCGATTAGCGTGAAGCTAAGGACCCAGTATAAATATAAAATTGTTATACCAAAAGTTTTTTCATCAATAATGAAAGATAGAAATTTATTTTCTTACCTTTCTGGTAAAGCAGACATACGCTGGTTTCCTTCATGTGAAAACAACCTATAAATTTTTATTTAATGAGCAGATATTGTAAATCGTGAAAAATATCTTCTTTGAATAATGCAGGTGCACTTGTAGAGAAAAAACTATTTAATGCACGACGAATTCTGGGTTACATGGATGCACACACACACACACTAAAAAATATAAAATAAAAGGGTTAAATATGGATACTATAAAAGTAATGATGTTGGAAATCCAGTAGGAGATGTAAGTCTTCCATTGAACAAAGAGTTAACGCACGAAAAACCGTGCGTCTTGGCCTCACAAAATCGGGCCTACAAGTGAAAAAGTAAAAAGGGGCCCACAAGAGTTAAAACAGAGTAAAAAACTTGAAACAATACAGACTGCTTAACAAGCAAAAAAAAGGTTCTATTTAAAATCAGTCTATCAGAAAAGTTCTGTGGTGCTGCGATCTGTTGACGCCTTTTCGAAACAAAAGTCTTTTACACAAGCTTTCTTTAGTTTGTGACCTTACGCCACGATAACTCAGGGAAGTGTCGCCATCTTGGAACATATTTCACAACTAAAAAAAACGCGTTACATATTTCACGAGGAAATTGTCATTTCACAAGCGAGGTGATGTTGGACATAAAATTACTTACACTGTGACGTTTTCCAACACCCCCGCTTTTTATGTCAAACCGACGAGCTTAGAATGTTTAACTTGTTTCTCAAACACTCGAAATGAGGCTTAGGCAACGGCTTGGTAAGCACGTCTGCCAGCATTAACTTCGATGGACAATAAGTTATTTTGATTATACCATTCTGGCATAGATGTCTGATGTGGTGATACTTAACTTCCACGTGTTTAGTCCTTGTCTGTGCCTTTTCGTTTTCGGTCAATCTTATGGCTGATAAGTTATCTTCGTACAATGTTACGGGTAGTTGTTGACACAGTTCGAGGTCATTTAACAGGTCTAACAACCACGAAATCTCTTGACCTGCATTAGAGGCAGCGATATATTCAGCTTCCGTGGACGAGAGTGCTGTGCAACTCTGCTTCCTCGATGACCATGCCAATATATTATTTCCTAATTTAAACAAGTTTCCAGTGGTTGATTTCCTGTCTATTCTGTCGTTCCCCCAATCGGCATCGCTATATGCCGTTAGGATTGGAGGTTTTGTTTTATCTATGACGAATTTAAGATCTTTGGTAGTAAGCAGATATCTAATTAATTTCTCGATAGCTTGCCAATCGGCTTCCCTTGGGGATTCATTCCTTCTTCCCAGGATGTTAACGACTGATGCTATGTCGGATCTAGTTAAAGTTGCAATGTATAGAAGCCCTCCTATAGCCTGTCTAAATTTTACGTTATCTCCCATTAGTTTCCCGTTTGGATCTAGATTAAAGTAGTTAGTATTCATGGGTGTATACGTAGGCTTACCATTTAACAAATTGAATTTTTCTGCGATTTGTATTATTTTGTGTTCCTGGTCTAATTCTAGATTACCGTTTGCTTTTTCCTTTATGTTTATGCCTAAATATTGTGTTACTTGACCCACATTTTTGATTTCGTATTGCTTTGATAATTCAGTGTCTATTTCGTGTGTGTCTGTTTTGTCTCCTGCGACTAAGATGTCATCAACATACATGCGATTGCGTATGCGATTTTTCCATCTTGGACTCTTTTGTACAGACATTTGTCTGACGCGCATTCAACGAAATTTAGTTCTTTTAGAGATTTACTTATTTTTTGGTTCCACGCCCTAGCTGCCTGCTTAAGGCCGTAAATCGCTTTGTTTAAACTACACACTTTATCTTCTTCCCCTTTTGTTATGTATCGCTCTGGCTGATGCATATAAACCTCTTCTTCTAAATCGCCATGTAAGAAAGCAGTTTTGACATCTAGGTGAGTTATTTTAAGATCTTTGTACACCGCTGCGTTTAAGAATGCTCGTAGGGTGGTATGCGCTACAACGGGTGCGTAGGTCTCGTCGAAATCGCTTCCATATTTTTGAGCATATCCCTTAGCGACCAATCTGGCTTTATATCGCTCTATAGACCCGTTGGCTCCCCTTTTTGCCTTAAACGTCCACCTACAACCTATGACGCGTTTTCCCGGGATAGGTTTCATTAATCTCCAAGTATTATTTTGCTTCAGAGAATCTATTTCCTCACTAGTGGCTTTTAGCCATTTATCTTTAGTTTCTGCGTCATTGATATTTTGTAGGTCTGTCCATGACTTTGGCTCCTGAATTTGACACAGGTTTGCGTTTATTCCATAACGGTTAGGTGGTACACCACGATTTTGTCTCTGCGATCTTCTCGGCTCAAGGGATGTGTCGGTCGGGGTGTTATTCTGATCATCGTCGCGCTCTTCTAGATCAATTTCAATATTATCTGCGGGAGTTTGTTCGATGTTTTGATTTTCTTTGGCGGGTATAATTTCCTCATCTTTTATACCTTCTTCGAAGAATTTTACGGTTCTAGATATTATAATTTTATTTTCACCCGTATATATCCTATAGCCCTTGCTTCTGAAATCATATCCCAACATTATTCCCTCGATGGCTTTCTCATCTAATTTATTTCTTTTAGGTTTGTCGACATAGGCAAATGCCTTACATCCGAATGTTTTGATGTTCGAGAGATCGGGTTTTCTTTTATGCCAAAGTTCATAGGGTGTCATGTTATTTTTGTTAGCGTTTGTTGGTAGACGGTTGATGAGGTAGGTGGCGGACATGACAGCTTCCCCCCAGAATTGCTTAGGTAACTTGGCGTCCGACAACATGGTTCTAGCCATTTCCACTATCGTTCTATTCTTTCTTTCTGAAACACCGTTCTGTGGGCTAGAATAGGGAACACTCAATTGACGCTCTATCCCGTTTTCTATCAGGCAGTTTTCAAATTCGTCACTGATATACTCTTTTGCGTTATCGGACCTTATTGCCTTTATCAACTTGCCAAATTTATTTTTTGTTAGCGCTATGTATTCTTTCAGTTTGATAACGGCTTCCGATTTATGCGCGATTAAGTATGTTATTGTGTACCTGCTATAATCATCCGTGAATGTTATAAAGTACCTTTTCCCTCCTATCGTTTCAGTATTCATGGGGCCACATATATCGGAATGTGCGAGGGTACCGATGTCTTTGCTTCTGTTTGTGGCTACTTTAGGGTAGGGCAGAGCGGAAAGTTTTCCTTCAATGCACTTGGTGCATCGCGTGTCATGTTTACATTTGTTAATTGTTATCCCATTGGCTAATTCATGATTAACAAGGTATTTAATATCATCAAAATTTTTGTGTCCGAGTCTTCGGTGCCACAATGAAATACAATTTGTATTGTTACAGAAAGTTTGAGTACTTATAGTATAGCCGTAATCATCTTCAGGGTTTAATACGTAGAGATTATCATTTAATTTAGCTGTCAAGATTATATTATCATCTTTGACAAATAAACATGCATTTTTCTCGAAAATTACCTTTATATTATTTTCAGTGGCTTTCTTAACTGACAATAAATTGCCCTTTAGTTCTGGACAGTATAACACGTTTCTTAGTGTAATGTAG
Source organism: Maratus speciosus (assembly GCA_963932465.1). Classification (NCBI taxonomy): domain Eukaryota; kingdom Metazoa; phylum Arthropoda; class Arachnida; order Araneae; family Salticidae; genus Maratus; species Maratus speciosus. The sequence continues at coordinate 413,713,364 of OZ010790.1, read as the reverse complement.
TGGTTTTTGTCTGTTTTTATTTTTACGTCGCCCATACCTTCCGAATTAAGCCTTTTTCCATTAGCGATTGTTATATTCCCAAAATTCCCGGCTGCGAATGTAGCAAAATTTGTTTTTGCTGATGCAACGTGCCTGGTACAACCCGAGTCAATGATATATGTGTTTGGATCTGTTGTTTGTGTTTGGTTAAGTTTTACTGACTCAATTTCAAAATTGTTTTCCACTGGGAAGAGAGGAATGATCGATTGGTTGACCTCATCCTCTATATTTGACTTGCTGTTGAAACAAAAATTCGAGGAGTCGGTTTTACTACCATTGTGTTGATATTTTGGTGTTTACCGAATTGGTTTTAAAGTTGGCATGGTTGTTAAATTTATTACTGTTATAATTTTCACTTCTTTGGTAATTGTTTTTCTGTTTGTTTTTCAATTTGTAACATTCTGAACGAGCGTGCCCATCTCGTTGACAGAAGCTGCAATATTTTTTGTTTCCTTTATTTATAATTTTATATGCTGTGTCCCTTGGTCGTGTGCTGGTGTTTTTGTATTCGATTCGATGAGAGTACTCGTCGATGAGTTTGTTTTTTACAAACTCGAGGTCTAGATCCTTTTCGTCTCTAGCCCCCATGCTCGTTATAAGAGGAGCATATGACTGAGGCAAGCTGCAAAGCATAAGAGCCACGATGTGCGAATCATTTATGAGCTCTCCAATGGCAGCGAGTTTGTCGCGGATAGTTAAAATATTGTTGATATGTAGATTTATGTCTCCGCCCTCATTGAGCCTTTGCGAATATAGTTTCCTCAAAAGGAATAATTTGGATGATAAATTCGCCCTTTGGTGAACACTTTTTAATCTTTCCCAAATTTCTTTGGGAGATGTCAAATGTCTGATGTGCACGATTTGTGTATTTTCAATGCACAAACAAATTATTGCTTTCGCCTTAGCCGCGTTTTTAGTATATGTATCATCGGGTGTGGCAGGTGGAGATTCTGTTATATATTTGAATAAATCGTCTTTAATTAACAGATTTTCTAATTTGAAACACCAATGATTGTAATTATTATCATTTAGTTTCTCTACTGCCGTAATTTCTTTTGTGGGAGACATAGCGTGTTATTCAAGTTTTATAAATTCTTTGATAACAAATATATTTACTATAAGAAGTTTGTGACTTTCTTAAAATAATTTCTTAGAATATATTCATAAATATAAATAAAATGATCAGTTATTCACAATAATCAATCAATATTCGTTCACAATAATACTCTTTTTGCGATATTATATATATCGTTATTTATTCATGCACATTTATTTTTATTTTCATGTATATATTTCAATATTTCATATCTCATATGTGCATCTTGTTCATCATTTTATCACAATCAGATAAACAAATTTTTATTACTGGGTTTTTTTTTATTTATTTATTTACTTTCCCCTTCAACTCAGCCTTCATAATCTATTAAAATATCTAGAAAGGGTGAGTTCGCGATTAGCGTGAAGCTAAGGACCCAGTATAAATATAAAATTGTTATACCAAAAGTTTTTTCATCAATAATGAAAGATAGAAATTTATTTTCTTACCTTTCTGGTAAAGCAGACATACGCTGGTTTCCTTCATGTGAAAACAACCTATAAATTTTTATTTAATGAGCAGATATTGTAAATCGTGAAAAATATCTTCTTTGAATAATGCAGGTGCACTTGTAGAGAAAAAACTATTTAATGCACGACGAATTCTGGGTTACATGGATGCACACACACACACACTAAAAAATATAAAATAAAAGGGTTAAATATGGATACTAGAAAAGTAATGATGTTGGAAATCCAGTAGGAGATGTAAGTCTTCCATTGAACAAAGAGTTAACGCACGAAAAACCGTGCGTCTTGGCCTCACAAAATCGGGCCTACAAGTGAAAAAGTAAAAAGGGGCCCACAAGAGTTAAAACAGAGTAAAAAACTTGAAACAATACAGACTGCTTAACAAGCAAAAAAAAGGTTCTATTTAAAATCAGTCTATCAGAAAAGTTCTGTGGTGCTGCGATCTGTTGACGCCTTTTCGAAACAAAAGTCTTTTACACAAGCTTTCTTTAGTTTGTGACCTTACGCCACGATAACTCAGGGAAGTGTCGCCATCTTGGAACATATTTCACAACTAAAAAAAACGCGTTACATATTTCACGAGGAAATTGTCATTTCACAAGCGAGGTGATGTTGGACATAAAATTACTTACACTGTGACGTTTTCCAACAGGTATTACAAAAGAAGAAACGTTTCTAATGTGTTAATCCATTGAAAAATAGTTTCTTTATTTGTGACAGTCTGTAAGTGTTAATTAAAATGTCTTTTATTTGAAAAAAAGACTCTCGTCGGAAATTGTACGTGAAACGTGGCAAATGAGGTGCATTCGTACAATAGCTAGTTTTATAAATATTCAGATTTTGGTAAAATATTGGTACCATATGGTTGCACTCTTATGCAAAAAATGCATAACTACAAAATTTATCACGATTATATACATTAAATTCTGTAATACGGAAGTAATACAACTTCATCTTAAATAGGACGTAATCACCATGACAACCAATAATCATTACTATCATGGGATATAATTGAATTATTTACGTATGATAGGATTTGATACAATGAAGAGAACATTTATACATATGTTTTTAAGTTTTGATATAATTTTCATAAAATTTGAAATGACTCGACAAAATTCTGAAAAAATTATGTATATTAATTTTCAAACCATCGGTTGAATAGTTTTCTGCTTTTATATGGACAGACAGACAGACGGACGGATGAGATGGCGAATATAGGTGCTACATATTTATATATTTACGGACGCACCTAAAAATGAATTTGATCTAAATAATGATTATATTATTATATTTTTTGCGGACCTCAGACATTATCGTAGGTGCTAGATTAATATTAACACAATTATTCTAATTGGTAAACAAATCATATTAGATGTAAATTTCCAACTGGGCGATAAATGTCCGGACCAGGATTTGAACCCGGGACCTCCTGGCTGAAGCCGCCAGTGCTCTGCCATCTGAGCTATCCCGGACGATTCTGGTCGAACTTTTTCACCCAGCTAACCTTGATCATGCTCCTGGTCCGGACATTTTTCGCCCAGTTGGAAATTTACATCTAATATGATTTGTTTACCAATTAGAATAATTGTGTTAATATTAATCTAGTGTAATTTCGTATCCAGCGATTTCTGGAGTTCCATTACCTGAGATTTATTCTGTTGAGCTGAACCAGATTTCAGACCAGATGCTGTAATCATCAAGGTTAGCTGGGTGAAAAAGTTCGACCAGAATCGTCCGGGATAGCTCAGATGGCAGAGCACTGGCGGCTTCAGCCAGGAGGTCCCGGGTTCGAATCCTGGTCCGGACATTTTTCGCACAGTTGGAAATTTACATCTAATATTATCGTAGGTGTCATCTGAGGCACGCTACAAATAACTTTGCTAGAACTCGTAGATGTATACTTTTGCATTATAGGCCACGGATGATTTCGCATCACTGCCGCAAAGCTTAATCCTTAAAAAAAATCTTTTTTTTTCCCATTTTTCTCATTAAGAGGCTACTTCAGTCAAGTGAAAAGACACGTTCGCTAATGCTAATCCTATGGAAGAATTTTATAAAGATATCTCGGTTGCATTTCAATATTTTTAAATGATTTTTTTTTTTTTTTTTTTTTTTTTTTTTGCATTGGATAGCCGGGATTGATCTGTACAAAGGCCGTTTTTCACTTTTTCGATTTCAATTGCAGATTTTTTTATGAAGATGCTTTCAGTTTCGAAACCGGTTCCGAAATTCAAAGTGTCCTCATTAAAATTATCTGTAAACAAAATTGAAAAATTAAAAAACGGCCTTCGTACAGATCGATCTCAGCTATCCATTGCAAAAAAAAATCATTCAAAAATATTGAAATGCAACCGAGATATCTTTATAAATTTCTTCCATAGGATTAGCATTAGCGAACGGGTCTTTTCACTTCACTGAAGTAGCCTCTTAACGAACAATTTGATATTTAAAATGTACTTTGTTTAATGGAGTTGTTTTTGGTCGTTTTCAATATTATTGATAACCTAAAAAAATATTTCAGTAAATATTTTTCATATGTTTAGTGATTCTGTGTAGCTGCGTAAAAAATATTTATAAATCATCCTGCAATCCGTACTGAATTCTCTTATAAGTACATTATATTCGTTTTCAAATGTTATTAACTGGGGGTTGTTTTAATAAAGTTATGAAACAATTTCCCGTACACAGGTAATTCAATATTTTTAATCTATATGCGAGATAGGAATTAATGTGACTAAGTTTGCCTATGAGAAAATAACTTTTAAACTAGAGAACAGGAATTCTGCTTTATCAGAATTTAGTGTCGCCTCCGGCATTTCCATTACTTCATTTTCTTCTGATGGACTGATGGCTTCTATTATTTTGAAACAACCATTATAAATAAAGTGTTAGGTGAAGATGAAAGAGCAGCCTTAAAAAGTTTTCTGGTCAGAATGGGGGGAAGAAATGGCCATAATTGTTTTTTAAGGCTGCTCTTTCATCTTCACCTAACATTTCATTTATAATGTCTGTTTCATAATAATAGAAGCCACCAGTACATCAGAAGAAAATAACTCGGTTAAGCGGGACTCTACTGCAGTACAAAACATATTTAAATTTTAAGACTTAAAGCACACGTTTTATTTTATGTAAAATGACGTCATTCGCATCCGCTTAAGAATTTCACAGACCGACAGTAAAGCATGCATAGTACATCACTATTGCGAAATAATGCACAAATGCAGCAAAAAGATATCGTCATTCAAGAAAATCGAAAAAAAAAACGGCTATCTAATGATTCATAGATACTTACAATTAAATATAATATATAATAGCTCCATTGCTTTAACAGAAATCATTCGTTTATATTTTTTTCATAATAGCACGTATTTTAATTACATTTTCTTTCGGTTGTTATGAGAAAATGGCAACAAAAATATATAATTACTATTTTAAAGGTATTTTTCCTTTGCTTTCTACAGAAATGGATAAAATGCCGTTGCCAATATTAAGCAAATGGCTCCAAAAACTACAAAAAAATTAATATTTCAAAAACAAATGGAGATACAGTTTTCAAACAAAGTGCATTTAAAAGAACTTTTTTTTTTCCAATACGACGGTATAAGAACTGAAAGTGTGCGATGCTTAAAAGTTTTAAAAAAATGCTAAAGAGTATTTAATCGTAATGATTTGTTTTACAGCTAGCCTTGGTAAGCTAACGTTATTTTTTGGACACAAAATAAGCTGGGAGAAAGAAATAGCATACCGGACCGGAGGCTAAAAATAGCATGGCAATGTTGCAAATAAAATCTTCACGAACCGTCAAAAATCATCATTAAACATTCCTTACAGCAGACTAAGTACGTTATTGTAAGAAAGTTTTTCATTTCCTATATAGCTAGAACCTTTGTTTTATAACCATCAATTTGATATTTATAATTTAAGGGGGACCGGGGCTAAAAATTCTAAAAAAAAAATGCATTTTTTTTATTATTGACTTAAAACAAATACTGAGTTTTTAGCGTTAAATACCGCAAACCGCAAGCTTTTATATTAATTAGATCCAGAGATATAACACCTTTTGCCTTGAGAAGCGACGCATCAGCTGCCCGCTCGCTGACGAGAACTTTAGCTCCACTCATCTCATAATGAATTTTTCACGATTTGTTAACTTTAAAAGAATATATCTAAAGTTCCGTTCCTTGCAAGATATATGTATGGAAATTTTAACAGAGATTTTATGCTATATTTCAAACAAATTGTCTTCAGTATTTTTAATTTTGAGTGAATATTGTAAAAATATGCTATTTAATGAAAAACTCACTCATAAAAAAACTTCATTTTTTTACATTTTTTTTATATATAAAATTCCTAATCAATATTTTAAGAAATCCTGAATACAAATTAAAATGACTCGTTTTCTGTACACAAAAATGCAAAAATTTTATAAATCGAGTAAGTACCTACTTTCAGAGTTATATCAAAGATTAAATATATTTAAAATTTTACAATTTAATTTTTTTTTTAATATTTAAAATTTTTCAGATTTTTTTACTTGCAATATTCTTATAATATTAAAAGGTATTTCAGAAAAATTTTTCATAACAAAATCTCTATAATATATATATATATATATATATAATTCTGAGCACCGGACGCCCTTAATTTATTTAACGGACTCTGTTTTCAGGCATTTTAACATATTTGAAATTTTAAACATTTTTCTTTTAGTAAATATTTTTTCATATTCTTATTTATTCTCAGCAATATACAAAAAAAGTTTGTAAAGAGTTCCTTGAATTTGTAGCGAATTCTCCTGTCAATACACTATTTCATCTCTGATATTTGTACCTGAAATCACGTATGAGACGTCCGAAAAATGTGTTTTTAACGATTTCCCTCGTGATTTACAACATGCGTGCTGCCGCAAAGGTGTCGCTTTAAAAATGGAGCAGAAGATCACGTAAAGACAAGCATAAACAAACCATTTTGCTTATCCAATCTGATGTCCTGCTTCTATTTGGGCAATCGAAAGAATTGATGCGTGTTACTTGTCGGAGAGAAAATCTCACAAAAGATATATTATAACACGGGGATGTAAATGCATTTTTCCAATTTTCTAAGCGATATACATTAAACGTACATTTTTTTTTACCTTATTTATCAAAATAATGCATTTAGTTTGAAACTCGAAAGTAGACCAAAAGTATTTCGTAGTATACTATCAATATTTGAAAAAGTTTGAATTCCAAAATAAGTTTTGCCTACAGAGAAATGAATCAGGGTTTATATATAAAATATGCAGTGTTTTAGGTATAAAAACCTCTATAGTAGTCATCTATATTAGTTTCTAAAACTACATTTAGATAATATTGAAAGCACTTTTCATGCCATTAATGTTAATGCAATACTTACTGGTATACATAAAATACAAATAAATCAATGGATACAGTAATTATAAAAGTAAGTCGTTAATGGGGACGTAAGTATGGGATTAATACAATGATAGTAACATTCGTACTTTAGCAAAATGTGATGGGTGTTTCTTGCTTCATAGAAATTTACTGAACATGTACTATACTAGGGGTTGCCTAATTCCACCGACAAATTCAGAGGAGTGATACTAGGCATCAAGAGTATCAACAAATTGCCACAGAACACAGGGTAGCTAACCACTTACAGGTTGTGTTCACAAGGTTTTAACTCTGGTCTGAGAGTACAAAATTTATTTATTTATTATTATTATTATTATTTTTACAGCGAACTAAAATTCTTCGAAATATGACCCCTGGGCTGTACACATCGCTGCCAGCGTCTTTTCTATTGTTCATAGGCTCCCTGGAAGTGTTCGCGCGAAAGACTGTTAAAGGACCTCGTCGAAGCTACCTGGATAGCTTGAATCTTGTCGAATCGCCCCCTTTCACGACTTTCTTGGGTATTTTTGTTTTTTTCCAAAAATCATCGGTGCTGACGACTAGTTTTTAAATAATAGGTTATCCTTTTACTTCATCTAATATGCACGTACATCAATAGCGATTGAGACAATATGCGTACTGCATTTTAATTCTTAGATCATAATAATAATTCAGATGAGGGACTAATAAAAAAATCTATTTTTAACTAAGATCATTTTTATTTAATTTTGTCTAGACGAGTTTCTTTACCGTGAATCTCTTTCATTTACGAAGATTGATAAATTTCCTTCCTTTTTTATCCCCGGAACACCCCTCATACCCTAAAACGCTACTCTCCTTAATACATAAATTTCATCTAGTATCTCCTGCATCTCTTTTTCTTATAAAACTGAAACCTGTGAAAGCAGAATCCGTATGTAACGAAATCGAATCTTAAATGGAAATTTCATGACAGCAATAAAAAGGATAAAATGCTGTTATAAAAGAACGGTGTAACTACTAACAGGTAAACAAGACTTAAACTAAATTTCTTCAAAATTGCTTGCTAATATTTTATTCTTTGAGCCCCTTGTTATTCACTTTACAAAGAGGGATTTTTGACTTTCACTTGTCATTGATTTTATCCTGCAGTGCCTACAATATCATGATTTCAGATTTATCATATTGTGACGTTTTATCTGAGGACTCAGAGACCAGATGCCCCTAACGAAATAAACATCTTTAAATTGGACCCTCCAGATGCCTGCTTTAACTTCGCCTGTCAGTTTCACCAAAAAACCAGATGGTACATGTAAACAGTTTTAATCATGTAAATATCTGGAGAAAAAGTGCTGCGTAGAAATGTTATAAACTGAACTTGTTGACTAAGATGAGTCAAGACCACGTGGGGTATTTCGGAGATGAACTGATGAGAAAAACAAGGCCCCGTGGAGGGAGAGTATCTGCTGTGACACGACCCCAGACGGTCGAGTTCTCGGTCCTGCCGAAAGGAGCGTCTCGCTCCGGAAAAGATTAACTTTTTTCCGTGTAAATATTACGTGTGCTTGTTATGTGTGTGTCCCGTTTTGTCTAATAAAAACTCTGAAAAAAGAAACGAACGCCAAGTTCTTTTAATTTCTAGTTAAGAGCCTTTCTTAAGTGAGTTCTTATACGACGGTACAGCTGGTTGTCAGAAGTTGGATGCGAGTTGTTCGAAAAAAGTTTGGGCACACACGCACACACAAAAAGTTAGCTAGTTTTTAGTATAAGCCTGCACTTTAGGCCTGCACTTGTTGCCCACGGAAGGAAGGATTAAGTGAAGATCATTCTTTCAAAAAGTAGAGAGCCGTCCTGATGCTGGAAAAGAAAAATAAAGGAAAGTCCCCGTGTGTTGGAAGAAGGGAAAAACGTGAAATTTTCCTTGCGGGAAAAGAGGAGGAGGCCAGGTTTCGGTTTGGGAAGAGAGGAAGACAGTTCGGATTTTCACCCCGGTCGGCTGAGAGAATCGGACATCGTCCAGCTTTTCACCCCCCCCCCCCCTGCTGAAGGAAAAAAGAAGATCGTCATCGGAGGAAGGTGCTTTTGGTGATGAAAGGATTGCGGAAGAGTGGAAAAAAAAGAAGATAATTCTGGTTGTAAATGTGAGTGGGCCCCGTTTTGGGTCGAAGATAGTGCTTAGTGTTCCGTGCCTCTGGATATATTATTTTTAGTGGACCTTAAGGTCAGAAAGAAAGTGTGTTCAGTGAGCCACCCGGCTGAAGAAAAAAAGTGGATTACCGGTTAGTGTCTGAGCCTTCATTGGGGTAAGTCACAATTTTGAATTTGGAGTTAATGTTTAGTGATTTTTAATTATTTCAAATTGCTGATTTTGTTGGGAAAATTCAAAAACGGGAATGACAAAAATTGAACAGGTACTAGTCATGGAAGTGAGTCAGTATTTACATATTGCTGTGTTATTGAAAGAAATTTTATGATTGATTGTGATTATTGTTAATATAGTATATATTTTTTTTTGTTGTTGTTGTATTAGTGTAGAGAAGTACCTTTTTATAGAGAAATTTTGTTTGAAAAAAAAAAAGGGTTAGATATGGCTTTCCAGGGTAAAGGAAAAAAGGAAAATATAAAAAAGTTAGTGGATGAACTGGAACTTCACAGGACCGGAAACGAAACTCGGATTCAGTTAACGCACTTGATGCTGGAATCTGAGGAATATGAAGAAGAAATAGTACGGGCTCTGTATGAGACTATATTAGAGACAGCTAAGGAGGAATTAGAACGGGAAGAAAGTCAGCGCGCACGGTTACAAGCTATCGAGAGGGAGGACATGTTGCGTAAACAGACATGGGAGCTTGATCAAGCCATTAGGAAGGAAAAATTTCAGCAAGAGAAAGAATTAAAGGAATTAGAATTAAAAAATAAATTCGAGTTAGAAAAACTAAAAATCGAGAAAGGAATTGCCCCGTCTTCAGTAAATGCAAATAATATACATTCGCGTTCCCCTGAACAGAACTTAAAAAAATTAATCCCGGATTTTAATCCAGAAAAACAGATATTAGCTTGTATTTGGTTCTGTTTGAACGCCAAGCAAAACGGGTTGGGATACCGAAGGAAAATTGGGTCTCTCATTTAATTGGGCTTCTGCCAGTAGACATTATTTCAATTATTGCCAGACAACCCGAGACAGAGTCAGAAGATTACGATAACGTAAAAGGTATATTGTTAAAAAATTTAAATTAAACCCAGAGAGTTTTCGGCAGAAATTTGTTAGCCACCAGAAGTCGCAATCATTAAATTGGCAGGATTTCGGTTTCGAAATCCGAAATTATTTAAATGAATGGCTAGCAGGTTTAGGAATAACTTCTTTAGACGAACTAAAAGACCTTTTGGTCACCGATCAGATTAAACGGCGTGCGACGTTTGAAATGCGTGAACATTTCATTGACAAATGGCCACAGCTTAAGACCGAAGCAGCGATAGTTGAATTATTGGATGGTTATGAGAGTGTCAGAGCGTCGTTTAAGAAAAATCAGTACGCAGAGGATGGAAATACGCGTCCGAAATCGGATGAAAAACAGGTAGAAACGAAGAATGAAACTCTCCTCCCTGGTGCGTCAGCCCAACGCGTGAGTCGGGAGAAAGCATTCGAAAAAAGAGTGGAGCGTAGATGTTTCCATTGCAACTCCAGGAACCATTTGCGGAATTTTTGTCCAGAATTGAGTAAAAATTCGGGATCGCGGAATACGAGTGAAGATATTGAAACGGGAGCGAAAGCTAGAGTAAGCTATGTAGGAGTGGAGAAGTTAAATTCTAGATGTGTCTGGGATAAACAACAGAAGGCCGCAGGCAAAAGTAAATTACCACTCATTGATATCAATATTTTGGGCCGAAGGGTTAAGGGAATAAAGGATTCGGGTACGGAGTTATCGGTTTTTCGAGGCGAATTGATTCCAGATCAATATAAAACGGGTGAACAGATCGAGTTAGTTCCGGCCATCGGAAAAATTCGCAGAGCAGATCTGGCGAAGGTTCCAGTTTCTTTGTGGAACGGGAACCAGGAAAATTCACCTAGGATTTATATAACGGCAGCACTGGTGCCGGAATTAAATTGTGAAGCTTTGCTGACACCTTGTATTTGTAGGCGTTTATTTAAATTGAGAAAATCGGATCGCAGGTACGCGAGGGGGAATAATTCAAATACCAGGGTGCCAGAAAAAAATAAAGTTGAGGATGCAGGGTTAGGTAAATTTAAAACTGGAGAGAGTTATAAAGGCAGTGCGAAAATTGAACCCGAAGTGATAAATAAGGCATCAGAAAATCGCGAGCAGGTCAAAAAAATAAACGCTAATTCCGAAATTAAAGGTTTTGAAGAATTTGATTCAGAACAGTTTAGTGAAACTCCCATTGTACCGGCGAATAACTTAGAGGTTATTTCCGATGAAATTGGTGAAGGAAAACAAATTTTAAAATTTCCTGTACGTGATAAATCGAGTAGCAGATTACCCGAAAACACCCTTGAGATCACAAATTTGGTCAGGGAGAAGGATTTTTCTGGCGGTGTTGTGGCGACAATCCCGGTTCGAGAGCGGGAAGTGCGAACGACGAAAAGAGGGAAATCGAAAGAATGGGTTCCGATCGCGGAATTGGGTCAATTCTTCTCGGACGAAAAAGAAGAACGAGAAGATAAATCCCGTATCTGTTTTCAATTTTTTGGAAAACAATTCTGTTTATCAGATATGTAAGAGAGTTTTAGAGAGAGAGTAGAGATTAGGGATGTTTTGGTTTGTTTATTTTGTTTTGTTTTGCTAAGAGTGACTTATGTATTGTGTTATTTAGTTTATAGAGTGTGAATATGTGTTTATTTTGAAAAGAGATTTTTATACACCCCATTAAAAAAAAAAATTGTTCATTGTATGAAACTTATAAAGTAAACGTGAAAGGATTTCATATGTTAAAAAGAAGAGTTAAGTGTTTTTATGAAAGACTGTTGTTTCAGTATTTAGAAGTAAGAGGATTAGAAATATAACTATTCTTGGATATCTTAGATATTAGATTATAAATGCTTTTATTTTTTGGCTTGGGGAAAAAGAAAAAAAATTGTAATTTAAGAAAGTTAATAAGTTGAAATTTAGAAGTTGTAATTTGAATTGGAACTTGTATTTTGAGTTAGTAATTGTATTACGTACAAAATCGTTAGAATATACATTTTGGTTCTTAATGTTAAAATTGTTAATATTATTCTTTTAAACTCCTTTAAATTGAGAGAAAAAAAAACCTCTTGTTTTGAACAACTAAAGGGTAAGAAGAACCTTATGATAGAAGTACGGAAATTTTAGTTTACTGATTATGTTAAAAAGGTTTTTTAAATCAGTTAGTGAAGGATTGTATTGATATATGTCTGTGTAGAATACAGAGATTATATATTATTAAGAATAGTTTGAGTGTTTGTTTTATTATTGTGTTAAAATTCTTTTAAGTAACTTATTGTATATAAAAGGTTTAAAAGTGTTTGGTTTTATTAGTGTATTAGAATTCTTTCTTAAGATTATCCATATATATAAGGAAAAAATATATATTAGTATTGTTGGTTATCCATGTGAACATGAGAGAGCGAATTTTTATTGGAAATACCTGTGATGTTTCAAATTTTTTATCTATTCTGATTGGGTTAAAAGAAAATTCATAATGAAGGTACTGGTTTGTTATAAAATTGTTGGAATGCTTATCAGTAATCTTAGTATTATTATATAACGGTGTGCAATTGCAATGTGTTTATTGTTACTGTATTTATTATGTTTGTTGTGTGTTATGCTGAATCCCTTCCATGGTAACGAAGTACCTTCTGATAAATGTTTTGATTTTTAAAATTTAAAATTTTATTAATTTTGGAGTAGATAGCATTGTTAGGGATAGCATTAACTCCGAATTTCACTATGATTGTGCACCCGAGTGTGGAAATTTTTCCCTTAAGGAAAAATTTATATGGGGCATGGAGGGACTGTGACGTTTTATCTGAGGACTCAGAGACCAGATGCCCCTAACGAAATAAACATCTTTAAATTGGACCCTCCAGATGCCTGCTTTAACTTCGCCTGTCAGTTTCACCAAAAAACCAGATGGTACATGTAAACAGTTTTAATCATGTAAATATCTGGAGAAAAAGTGCTGCGTAGAAATGTTATAAACTGAACTTGTTGACTAAGATGAGTCAAGACCACGTGGGGTATTTCGGAGATGAACTGATGAGAAAAACAAGGCCCCGTGGAGGGAGAGTATCTGCTGTGACACGACCCCAGACGGTCGAGTTCTCGGTCCTGCCGAAAGGAGCGTCTCGCTCCGGAAAAGATTAACTTTTTGCCGTGTAAATATTACGTGTGCTTGTTATGTGTGTGTCCCGTTTTGTCTAATAAAAACTCTGAAAAAAGAAACGAACGCCAAGTTCTTTTAATTTCTAGTTAAGAGCCTTTCTTAAGTGAGTTCTTATACGACGGTACAATATCTTAATCCCGTCTTATCCTCCAATTCCCATTAATAAATTAATGCTATTAAGTATCTCTTGCATCTTTTTTCTTTTAGCATTGAAACCCATGAAAGCGAATCCGTAAATCTCGAAATCGTGTGTTAAATGGAAAATGTGTGGCTAAAATAGAACATATAAAATACAGTTATAAAGAACGGTGTAATTGCTAAAAGAGAAACAAGAACTAAACGAAATTTCTTTCAAATTACTTGCAAATGTTCTATTCTTATAGTCCCTTGTTATGTACTGTATAAAGAAGTATTTTCGCTTTCATTTGCCATTGTTTTATCCTGCAATGCCTACCATATCATGATATGAGATTTTACATATCTTAACCCCATCTCATCCTCTAAAATACTATTCCCATTAATAAATAAATTTTATTTAGTATCTTCTGCATATTTTTTTCTTATAACATTGAAACCTGTGAACGCGAATCCGTATGTAACGAAATCCTGTCTTAAATGGAAATTTTGTGACTAAGATAGAACGGATAAAATACCATTATAAAGAACGAAATTTCTTTAAAATTACTTGCTAATATTTTATTCTTTTAGCTCATTGTTATCCACTTTACAAAGAAGTATTTTCGCTTTCCCTTGTCATTGCTTTTACCGTGCAGTGCTTGTAATATCGTGATTTGAGATTTATCTTAAGATTTAGAGAAAATCTATGAAATACTAAATAATTGCCATTTTTCGCACTGCTTTGAGTATTGATATCTCAAGTGTTGTTTGAAAACTACACAACGGATACAGTAATGCGCGAAAAGTTAAATCTTATCTGTTTTACGAAAAGCACGAGTTATAGTGCATTTTCTATATGCACAGCCAGAACTGTAAAAGGGAAGTAATATTTTCTCGAATAAAGTATGTTCACACATTCTGCGTTTTATTGTAAATTGGATAAGTCGTTATAAAATTATAAGAATCATTCTTTTTTTTTCAAAATAGTGGGGCGCAAATAGGGTTTCCTATTATATTTATAATTTAAAAAAACCACATTTGATCTGTTATTTCACTATTAAGGAATTCATTTATCAGAGTATTTTGGAAAATGTGTCTTGGTGATTTTGCATAAAATTAAAGATTTGTTTTTTAAATTGTGCGTACATGCTCCTATTTAATATTTAGTACTTCCGCTACTAAATATTAATTATTTTATGAATAACACTAAAAAAAAAGTTTCGATATAATTAAAGCCAAAAAAAAAAAAATCTTCTGATTCAATTTTCTAACAAGGGTTGAGATTTTCACTTTCCTTTTAAGAAAGTATTAAGGTTTGTTTTAATGTAAGATTTCTTGTTTAATATTCTCTTGCATTTCAAAAGATGATTAAATTGAAATTTACAGAATAAACGACGATAAAATGTAAATTCTACATTAAAAAATAAAATTTATATTGAAAATTATTAATAAATGTAATTATCTTATGCATGAAAGTTTTAATTAACTGAAAATTACTATAATATATAGCATTATTTATGTATATCCTTTTAACCTTTAACCCTATTAACCATTTTTATATAACAGTTATAAAAGTTATTTATATATAACTATATTTTAATACCTTACGTATGTGTTTATCTTATGCAGTAGTGATAATCCGTATACAGCTATTTCTTTACTAAGCAAATCTTTTAATTCGTCAAAGGCATGGCTGGCAAAAACGTACTCAACGTCATAAGACATATATCAAGATACATATATCAAGATATTTCAAAATAATATAGATTTCAATTTATCAACATAAAAAAATAGATAACTCATGCGTAAGAAAGCTTTAAGTTTAATTTGAATTTTTCATGTGTAAACAAATATATTAGAAAAATTATAAAAATCAGAAGATTTTCAATATTCATTAAAAAGACACAGATTAATACATATATATATATATATATTTAATCAAGGAGTGAAAAATACCTCCATGAAAATTTTTACTCTTCGATGTGATAAAAATTTTACAAATAATAATAATAATAATAATAATGATATGAAAACTAATCACTATTTGGAGGCATAATATAAACTTTCCTTGGCTTAATATATTTTCCTGAAATGAAATTTTTCTTTTATTGTGAAGGAAAAGAAGTGGAATTATATTTTTATGTACAGACGAATATTTTGGTAAAGTAACTTAATATACCTGTTTTTGGTTTTCTTTTATGGATTTTGTTTACTGGTGGAGGTAGAAGAAACAGATAACCAGAGAAACCTATTTTGTACGTTAAAGGAAGATGCTATCTTACGAAATGTTCAAATTACAGTTACAAAAAATCTGGAAAAAGTGTGTATCTTTTCTTTTACGTTTTCGTATATTTTTTTAAATAATATTTTTAATATAATTACAAAAATATATAAATACATAAATATTCCCAAAAGGAAGAAATTTTTCCTGTCAGTTTATGTTTCCTGAAAATTTATAATGTTCAAAAATTTCAGCAACATTTTTTTGAGAAAATATATTTTTAAAAAGAAATACCTTTGAAACTGAAAATAAACTGTATGCCTTCGCTGATTAAAAATTTTAAACGAGCCTCTTGGGTAAAATTTAATTTAAAAAAGAATTCCTTTTAAATTGCAAGTAATATTTAGAAATGATATATCGCTCACCCACAAGAAAAGTGACGTATCTCGAAAAAATTCATTTTACATTTTATTCCCCTTATAAGTCTGTTATAGGTGTGCCTTGCTACACAAACAGTTTCATAAGTGTAGTTATATGGAAAATCACTTTAGTACGCTATATGTCCATTGACCACAGAAGAGGGGTGGATTGTGTGGGGAGGTAAAATTATTCAACCCTCCAAACCTCATACTACATTTTCATTCTTAAAGGTTTTATGTTTTTATGTGCTTTTTTACTCCTGCATGAAAAGCTATTTTCATGTTACAGTAAAATCGTACAAATTTGCCTTTTGCCTCTCCTGTGAAATTTACTTTTGTCGAGATGTGTCAATTTTCTTGCGGGTGAGGGTATTAAGATTAAATCCATTCTATCCCGATTTCTCAGTAGCAGAAACAGAAGATCAAACAAACATGTATGTTAAAGGAAGAAGAAAAGATGAAAAGAGAAGATTGTGTATGTTAAATGAAGAAAAGATGATAAAAAGATGAAAATAAAAGATCGTGTGTGCTAAAAGAAGATATTCTCCTTAAGAATTCAACAAAATAAACTAATAAACAACGCAAGAAAGAAGAAATGTTTCATGCAAATTTATAATGATTAACAATTTTAAGCAAGATATTTGGAGAAAAAATATTTAAAAAAAAACATACTTTTGAAATTGTAAGTAATATTTAAAAATAGTTGAATGCATTTTATCCAGATTTTCTAAACTGTCATCTAAATATCTCGCTGACTATTGGTTCTTTTTACAAAAAGTTTCATAAAATAGCCTTTAAACAATTGTTTGGTAATTTGTATCTGCATATCTACGTTAAAAGTTTGGCGTTAAACTGTAAAAACATTATCTTTGAAGAATAATTTTATTAAAAGGAAGGAAAACGAAAATAATAAGTAAATTCCTTCTGCATGTCGCGTCTCAGTTTTCACAAGAAGTGAATTACGGTGAATTTGTAACTCGCACATTTCCAAGCTTATTAGAGTTTTAAATGTTATTTTTGTATTCGAGAGTGATCAAACAGAAAATCTTTAGAAGTATGTTTAAAATTTCAGCAAAATTAAAGACTTTTGATATATAAAATTTAAAAAAATAACATTCTTTTAAATTTATCTCCCAACATAAAATGTTTTTCCTACCTACTAAATTATAAATTCCTTAGTGGATTTGGGCCTCAAAAAATTAAGATGAGTTATGTATGAACAAAACTTGATTTTATGTATTTGAACTTAAATAAATATATAAAGACGTTCATAATTAATGCCTTTTTAAATGTTAACTTATTAAAAAACGTACAATAATATGCAAGTTATGTATTATACAGTGGGTACTATGCAAATTCATTATAAGTAAAAATTTAGAAGAAAATAGAAAGTTATAGTGGTAAAATGGTAAGGAAAATTAAACTCGCAAGTTTAACTTAAACCTCAGATAAATAAAAAAAATTTCGCTGCTGACCATTTTTTCTTTATTTTGAATCATTAAGGCATTCGTCTATCAGATAAAAATGTTATTTTAGCAAGTTTAATTTCACCACATTTTTATTCCCGAAAGTCAAAAGATTGTGAGAATGCCCCATATACTTTTCGATGGTACAATACTGAAAATGGCGCAAAAATCGCTACTACAGCGCCTCCTTCCAGCAGAATATTTTCAAATTCAAAGAGGACCTGCTTGACATGAAAATTCATGAAATGAAATTTGGTTCAATTCTATGCAAACTTCACATTTTTCGATGGTACAATGGCTATACACGTACAGACAGACATTTTGTATAAACATTTGTTTTTGGGATCTCTGACCCTTAAAACGGATAAATCCGTTGAAAACCGGAAGTCGAAAAAATATCGATTACAATACTTTCTTCTATTATAGATAGAAGAAAGTAAAACGTCTAGAGTTATTTTTTATTAATATGCAAAGGATTACTTTTCAAGGTTTTATACCTAGAAATAAATGGTCGCGTAAACAGACGTTTGTACTAATGATTGTTGTAAATATCTTTATTCAAATGCTATTTAAATCTACTGAAATGTCGATCCATCTTTAATCCATCTGAAAATGTCACATAAACATGGCTTAAGAAAATCATATGAATATTGCCAGTTTTTTATTTCCGAAAAACTACTTTCACATATGTAAAACAAATAATGTTTCTGCTGGGTAAAGTGTGTAATATAATTTAATGTTTTGTTTTTTTTACACTTGAAACGCTTGAAATATATTAAATGTTCATTTTTAGTGTTCCGTACTTAAAATGTAAAAACGGAACTATTGTAAGATGTCTAAAAATGATTAAAAATTCTGAAAAATAAGGCGAATTATACTATTTTTAAAAAGTGGTGACAGTCAAATAATCTGAATTTAAAAAGTCCCCAATCTGGCAACACTGGCTTGTACTCCATTTTCAAGAATCTCCCATTGATGTGAAATGGGATTTAACTCCCGACACTCCAGTAAAATTCATTGTGAACCAGGTGATTGACATCGGGACTTGGACAGAAGCTCTTATTTTGTTTGCTACTCTATTTCAATAAGGGTTGCAGAAAGCGTTGAAAGTGATAGCCATGTAGGCCACATGTTTGTACATGTGGGCCAGAAACCATACTTTTATTTTAAATAATACATAATTTTATTAAATTTCTTTTGGATATATCATTACAACGTTATTGATTATATTTGAAACTGTAAACCCTGTGCTATTTTGTTACACCTGTTGAATAATTTATATTATATCACTCTCTTTCCATTATTTCGCTGCCAATAACCCCTCTAGCAATCGACAGTTACAATTATTCTGATTTACCATAAAATTTATGTAAGGAATGTTTTTCATTCAAAAAATGCCATTGACTAAGGCGTGGCTTCTACCTTACAGAAAATGCATTTACATCATGTTGTCCATATATTTTTAGATTGTAAGACATTTTAAATTGAATTCGTTTATTGAAATATATTTACCGATGCATAAACTTGGGAAACCTATCTAGGACACCAATTTACAAAAGACGTCGGCAATGAGTCGGGCAATTTTTTATCAAATATGATCTTTAAAGCTCCTAATCTAAGAAGCTCCTCCCTGTTCTGAAAGAGTTTTGTAAATTGGTGTTCTAGATTGGTTTCAGTGGCGTAGCCCCCCGAACTCGAACGAAGAGCCAGTTTACAGAATCATGGACACAACAGTAAAAACGGCTAAGACGGAATCACAAAGAGCCTATGAAAAATTCCACTTTAAACACGTGTTTGCCTTAGAAAGTATAATTCAAAAATATGTCATCCGCCGAGACTACAAATATGTCCTTTTTCGACAGGTTTCCGTTATAAATACTTTCCGTTTTCATATTATCCATTAAAACTACTAAAACGGACTCACTCTGTACTAGACATCTGAAGAGCATAAATGTATTACAGTAAAATCTGTGAAGATGACTTATCTCAAAAGAAAACAATTCAAGATTCGACGAAAACAACACTATATATTTTTGCGTGCTAACGTTTGAAAACGATCTGAAATGAAACTTGTTCCAATTGTGATTCTTTCTTGGCAGGTTTTTTGTGAAAATGGAATCCTCTCATAAACGGAAACATTTTAATGTCCCGAGACGGAAGGATACCTATGTAAATATACCTGATATTACATTTACACAAATTTTGTGTAACTAGATTAAACGTAAAACTTCTTTATCTAGGACTTCGATGGGACCAACTGTTGCTGACACTTATGGGAAAAGACGATTTTACACGAACGCAATAATGGCACATTGGTTGAGTTTCGCGAGCCTTATCTTTGTTTACTTTATAATGGCCAGTATTATCAATTATTTGAAATCTGCTGCAAGCAATTAATAAAAGTAACTTTATTTCAGGACTGGTTATTTGTTACCACTTTCAAAATACACTGGTGAGAAAAATTAAAGAAATAACCATAAAAAGGTGCTTTGTGTTAATTCTATTAACATCAATGAAAGGTGATTGATTGGTAACCCAATATGAACGTTATCACGTAGTCCAATGGAATTTATCTTCACTACAGAAAAATATGCAAATTTTTTAGCCCGTTCCTTCCGTTCACGCGTGAAAAGGATTGAACGTGGGTGATTTGAAATCTAATTCAAAGATTGCATGTGGATGATTTGAAGTCTAACTTCAAAGATTGTACGTGTAGTTTGGTAAAAATTTCGTTTGTAGGTGGAATATGTCGTCCAGAAGACATCTGACGGATTGCGAGAAATGGCGTATGATAGGTAGAATGGAAGCAGGACAAATACTGTCAGGGGTCTGTAAATACTTAAAAATAACCAAAAGAGTCATGTCATGAATATGGAAACGGTTAACAGACACTGTAATGTGCACAGACAACAAGGTCAAGGTAAAAAACGTGCCACAATAGATTCTCATGACCGTTATTTGGCAAAGATTGCTAAAAGAAACAGGCAACTGACGCCAGTTCAGATTACAAGGTAGTTCGCTGCAGCAACAGAATCTTGACTATCCAGATTTACTGCGAGTAACAGGCTGTATAAAAAAGGGCTGCATACAAGGAAACCCATTATTTGTATTTCACTAACGCTGGCAGCGAAATGCGCCCGGTAAAGTCATGTAGAGATCATCGTCATTGGAGTACGACGGGCTGGAGCCGAGTTCTCTTTACCGATGAATCCAGATTTTGTTTGGAGTATTATTGCAGACGTGTTATCATATGGAGGGAAAAACACATGCAATAAAGCTGCAAACATCCATGAAAGACATCGTGCAAATGTCGTGGAATCATGGTATCGGTGGGCATCATTTTGAATGGCCACACTGACCTACACACTTTTACCAGTACAACTGTGAATGCTGAAATATATTGATATGAGGTTTTTAATCCTCATGTCGAGTTGTTTAACCCATCCGGGACCATGGGTGCATATGTTCATCTTCAAAAGATGCTTACAGAACTTGTTTTTAATACCGTTAAAAAGTAAAATTTTCCTTATTTAATTTAGACATTTTCTCGATTGATAAACTAAATTTAATTATTTGACAAAAAGTGGTGTCAGAGGAATAAAAGTCATGTAAAAGATGCTGGTCGAGAACGGATTAAGGGTGCAAACGAAAGATTTGGGATTTTATGTCTAGAAGTGCTCTAGAAGTGCTACCCCCCTCCACGGAACTCCGAAGTGTCACTTCCAGAGCTGCAGAAATCCCACACAAAGAAAAAGTCTGGATTCAACATTTCCTTCGACCCCAGTTATTAATCCTGAACCCAGTTTAACATTGCTTCAAGAAATTTCATGGTAGCAATAACAATTTTGTGTATGGAGAAGGCCTTGGGTGACACTTTGTCTTTAACAATAAGAAATCGAATTGAAGCTAATCCACGTACCAAAGTCCGGAGCTTACTGCTGAACTTGGAGAATGCTCTATAACTGTTTCGAAATATCTAAAATAAATTAGTTGTGAAGTACAATAACAGAAACCATCATTATTTTTTACATATCCTGATACTTCCGTGCATGATACTTCCTTTTGCGTGCTAATCCATCACAAATGAATTTGTTACAAAACTTTAACTTCCAAAGACGACCAAACATCGGAAGCAACTATTAGATCGAGTATGGTATCAAAAATGGCGAAACATAGAAACCAAAAAGGATTATGGGTGTTTTAGACAATTATAACAAAACTATTTTTTCGGGTATGAAAATCAGGGTTGCCAGTTTGGCCTTCATTTTTATTAAGAAAATCCAAATTCGCACCAGAAAATAAAAATAGCATTTTGTGCTTTATGGCAGAAATTTTGTGATTACAAAAAGTAAAGATTCTTCTTTCAAAATCTCCGGTGTGAATTTGAAATATCGAATTAAAAGTGGAGGCCAAACTGGTGACCCTGGAATGAACTATATTTGATGTGTGTGCTTCTTACATTACTAGTTTGTGTAGGTGAAATTGCAAGATCTTTTTCTTAAAGATTGAAACCTTATCTAAAAAACTCGCAACTAACGGCTCACTGACACTTATGTGAAATCATTATCCATGTTTATTACAGCGCAAGTTTCTAATTCAATTGCAAGAAGTTAAACATGGAAATTGCTGTTTTAAACTTAACCACTTTATCCTAACTTTATTGTAAGCAAATGTTATGTATTATGAAACTTGTTTTAATAATTTCTAAATAAATTAATACTCTTCATGTGCGCTCTGTTTTTTTCATCATAATGTTTGTAATTTTTTTTTCACGGATAAATATTTATGTAACTCCAATGTATTATTAGCTGCAGTTACACAGATTGATCTTACCTTTTTTTATCCACGCATTTTTTTTTAATTAAGAAATAAAATAAGGATATACCTAAACTCTTAAAGTTACTCGAACTACTTCTATTATACATGCACAGTCCATCCTGTCAAGACGTCATCGGAAGGGACTGGAAAAATGTTTCATTTTAAACAGGCTTCCGTTTAAAGAAGTGTAATTAATTATACTTCTAAGAAACTACCGCAATAAGATCTAATGCTCGTTTCGTCGGGAGCCTGAAACTCTTCGTTTGAGACAGGATTCCGTTATAGAAAGAATCTGCTTTCAGAGGTTTCACTGTGTTTCACTAAAGAGCGGGGAAAATCCCCTTTCAGACAGGTTTTTAGCAAATTTAATTGTATGGTAATATATATTAAGACCATGTATCTCTTCCGTTTAAGGCAGGATTCTGTTAGAGATAATTACTATTTTGACCAGTTTTACTATTCATATAATATAAATAAATATATTTATATACATACACAAAACTTGTAAAAAAGGAACCTGCCTATAACGGAATTCAGTCTTAAACGGAAATGTTCCACGATGCTATCGAAAAGAATACTATACAATTACACCTGCAAACACGAAAACCTGTGTAAAATGGTATTTTTTCCCACTATTCGCGATTTCATCTTGACTAGTTTTACTATATATAACCTGAAGGAAAAATTTTGGACCCCCCTCCCCCCGAAACAAATCCTGGCTACGCCACTGATAGGTTTCCCAATTTTATGCATCGGTAAATAGCTTTCAATGTGCTAATTTAATATAAAATGTCTTACAATCTAAAAAGAAATATGGACAACATGATATAAATGCATTTTCTGTAAGGTAGAAGCCACGCCCTTAGCCAATGATCTTTTTTGAATGAACACGAGAATCCTCGTTTACCTTCATGAATGAGTTAAGTCAATGAAAATTAAAATTGACATTTTAAAGTTACAAATATTTTAATGTATATTTATAATACTTTTGTAATATTTCCTTTCTTACAACTTCGAATTGCACATTATTTTAAACATAACAAATTCGTAGAAAAATGGTTCTTTCTTTTATAAAGTGGCTGTGACAAAGCTTTATTAAATAAGTGCCTTTTGAAGTTTTTAAAATCGATATATTTGACGATCAACATATTTCGAAATATGTGTTTTACATGTGACAATAATGTATGAAGGGTTAATAGTATTTACAAATTTCTATTTACTTCTAAAATCCTAAAATAGATGTTGAATGTTGACATTGTCTGATTTTAATATTTACAAGAATTTGATTAAATTTTATATATACAAATAGTTTTGATTCAAGCTATTTCATCAAAGCAACATAATATATTTACTTTGAATAGAACAAATAAGCTTTGAATGATTTCTTCAGACAATTGAATTATTCAAAGTCACATTCAATAAACTTGCATTGCATTTTCTCTGAAATTTTGCTTTATGAATTTTAAATCTTAACTTCGTACATTAGAAAATATCTTTTGAAATACTATAGCATTTATGAATAGTACTCTTTTAAAATACCATTTCATAGGATTTTTATCATCTTTGTTTTAAATTTGGAACCATAGCGTTTCGTCATTTGTTATAAACTTGAATTGAACAAATAATTTATTAAATTATATTAGAGCTTAACGGAGTGTTTAAGGTGTAATAATTAACTCATATTTGACCATCGTGACACATTGGGTCTACCGGAAAGTTCTGCCCGATAATGTTATTTTACGCCTACTTTTTTTTTATTCAAAAATCATGGCACCTCTTTTTTGAAATGGTAAAATTCCCGTTCTTTTCACATTTTACATTAAACCCTTGAGGGGCAAGCAAAAATGTCTCTAAATATTGAATTCCCACCGGAATAATCGAAAAATTTTATTTTTAAATAAGGAAAAGCAATTATTAAACGATTTTCCTCCAAAGTTAAAAATATAAAATTTAGTTAAAATTTTCTGGCGAGAATCTTGTTTAAATTAGGTGGGATATATTTTATCCCACCTCCCCTCAAGGCGTTAAGGCGAAAACAATGGAAATCTTACCATTTCAGAAAAGTGGTGCCAATGAAGAAATCTAATTTTTTTAAAAAGTAGGCGTGAAATAACATTATCGGACAGTACTTTCCATTAGACCGAAAGTGTATGTTAGCGTTAAAGGGTGTAGAAATGAAATAACTAACCAAGTCCGTTAGAGTGTGTAAAATTATTGAATTCTCCGATTTAACTAGTTATTTTATAGAATAACGATTGCCTAAACGTTAAAGTATTAAAGACGGCACGCGAAAGCTGCTTGAACCGGTTATAGCTGTTTTGGTCAGTTTTGAATCTTTTATGGCTGATTTGCAATCAGTGTGTATTCTGCATTTCTTCATTTGCCATTCAGAATCAATATTTTGTCTATAAGCGTACTGAACTTGCATAAATTTGTAAGCGGAGTATTTAAGTTAGAGTTTTTCATTTGGAATTATTAACAAATATTTTTCTAATCTCTTTTTAACAATGATTTCTACAGGAATGAGACATCAGGTGGTAAATAAGAAAGTCTTAATGCAAGAGCGGTTTGAATCTTTGCTAAATAAGCGTGAGACATAGGAAAACAGTGCTGTACTTACTCGTAAAAAATATTACATTTGATAGCAGAAGTAAAAAAAATGCTAAAACAACACAGAAAAAAAATACCACTTGAGTATTGGTTAATCCGGCATTATGATGACCTGGAAGTTCAGGTAGTAGAAAAGTTTATTGTGCCACTAACAGATATAAAACCTGATGTCATATTTTATTGCTCAAGTGATATGCTGTTCGATATTTTACATGAAACGTATATATCTATTGGACATGGTGGTAGAGACCGTATGATAAATGAACTGAATCTTTGATATAAAAACATCACTCGGAATTACATAAAGCATTTTATGAGTGTTTGAAAAAAGAAATATGGGAAAGAAAGGAATTGTGGTTAAACCCATGTTGTTTTCTGATCTCAATTCAAGATGTCAAGTAGAACTTGTTGATTTCCAGCCTCAACCTGATGGAAGCTATAAATTTATTTTAGTTTAACCAAGATCATTTGACGAAGTTTGTGATTTTAAGACCTTTTCAGTCAAAGGGAGCAAAAGAAGTCGCTACGCAGTTGCTCGATATATTTCTATTATTTGGTGCTCCATGTATTCTGCAATCCGACAATGACAGGGAATTCTGCAACAAAATTATTGAAGACTTGAAAATGACTTGGCCAGAACTTCAGATCGTACATGGCAAACCCAGACATAGTCAGAAAGAATGTAGCCTTGAAAGGGTCAACCAAGTCATGGAAAATATGTTGACAACTTCGATGCAAGACAACAAATCTACCTCATGAAGGCACTGACTTAAATGTATTCAATTTATAAAAAAACAGAGCACTTTATTCTGGTATAAAAAGAACACCTTACTAAACTATGTTTGGCTGTGCTCCTAGCGTTGAACTGCCCACAACTCCTATTCCAAGGGAAGTGTTTGATTCAGTAGAGGGTGAACAGAAATTTGAAAATGCATTAAGTGGCTTGACCGCATCCTTTGAACGTGGTGATGACGCTGTCAAGGAAACATCTTTGAATCAAACTGAGAAAGTGTCCTTCGAGCGTTATGATAATGCTGTTTCCATAGAAGAAACACCTTCGTATAAAACTGTAAAATTGTCTGTTGTGTGTTCGGGAAATTGCGAAGGCACCCTATTTTTCTGTAAATGTGAGCAGCCTATCAATGTTTCATGCTTAGAAGTCTGTTACACGGAAGGCAGAAATTGTACAGACAGAAAATCTACAGGTTGCGTCTAAATAAAATAAATATCGAGAAAGAAAGAGAAGGAGCTAAATAATGTTTAGAAATGAAATTAATGATTGACAAATCGTATTAATGAGGCATCTATAGGCATTACAGCCAGTATTTCAGTTCCTGATGTTGACAGGGGAAAAAGAGATGTTAGATTTGTTTAAGCTGTCATCATGTAAAAAACTAGCGATTGATTTTTTTTTATTAGTCACTATTTTGATTAGAATGGCCGAATAAAGCAGCTATATTCTAGGTCTCTGTTTAGTATATATGAGCAAGAATTAATTTCCATTGAAGAAGTTCCAAATTTTGAGACAACGCTTCGATCTGTTGCAGCATCTAAATAAAATAAATACCGAGAAAGAAAGACAATGAGCTAAAGAATGTTTAGAAATTCAAGTTAGGAAAATGAAATTAATGTCTGACAAATCGTATTAATGAGGCGGTTTTTCGTAACGGGAAAATGAATGACCGATTTTCAGAACATGTTAATCTTCTGTGCTGTTCACACGAGCGCCTCAAAAAAGACGAAAAGCTTCACGCCAAGGTATCGCGTTTCCCTCAACACGCTGTGTTTTTGTGGTTTTTGTATCTTCGAGGCTGTTCAGACGAGCGGCGGTTTAACGCAGGAATTTCACTATGGGAGTTTTATTTTTGTGCTTCATTATATAATTTTCTCTCTGGAATTTTAAATATATCTAATAGACATACAGATAGAGGTCTACACGGACCAAAATTTCCAGGCCCGGGACAGGGCCGGCCCGACCCATAGAAAAAGAATTTCGGCCCGGTTAGCCGGATATAAAATTTAAAAGTTCGTCCCAAGACCGGCCCGTACAAAATAATTATTGGCCTAGCTCGGAAAAAAGGCAAAATCTCGACTCAATCCGGGCCCGGCCCGACTATAATTCTACAAAACATGGATTACGTCTATAAGATTAAAAATTGTTTCGTACGATGAATTCTGACAAAATTGCATATTTCAGCCTTTTTGTTTTTTATGTTTATAATCTTCATTTTTAAAGAAGACTGCAATATTTATTTTTTAAATAAATCTAATTGGATGTAAATCTTTCAGTAATCATTAATATCGTTAATCCTTAGTCCATGTATTGGAGAATTAAAAATCAGAAAAATACTATACAATAAAATCTTCTAAGACGGAATTGCATAAAAAAGAAATAAAATGCATTATAAACAAGTTCCCCACTTAGCAGGTGCAGTCGAGAGGTTCTGCTCTCGAAGCTGGTTGACGGGACGTGCTGGGTTCGAACCCAAACGCGCACGTCGGCCCAACCTTTCGGAATTTTCGTGGTTTTCTTCGAACCTTGGTTTTCCATGCGTAAATACGGGTTAGGTTCCCTTAGAAAGACCCCCCACTGAGAGCACTACACCCCCCGGGCCTATATCCATCGAGTAGATAATCCGCAGTCAAAAATCAACCAAACCCAACCCATAGCAGGTTTAAATGTATTATATTCTTTTCTCACGCATTATTATATTCATTTTGCAAGGATCAGCACATTGTTCCGTTTAAGACAATATTCCGTAGTAGATAGGTTCAAAAAATTACTTTATTTTATTGCCTAGAAATCTACTATTGCTTAAAAAGAATCAATTTTAAAAGTAGAATAATGGCAACTTAAAAATATATGCATTTTTTAATAAAAATTTTGGGCCTGGTTAAAGACTATACCGGGATAAGGATTTTCTTACGCACGGAGTCGAGACCGGGACTAAAAATATAGGCCCATGAGGCCTAGGAAGAATGAATTCAGTACCGGTTGGGCATGGGAAAAAAAGTTAGGTTCGGCCCGGTCATGACCCAGCGAGGCCCAAACAAAAAACTATTTTGGGGATTTTTTTTTATGTTTGTGAAAAGTAATATTTTGTAACGAAATATGAAATCCAGTTACTGAAATTCGAAATAAGCATTCTTTTAATAATAACTTCATTAAATCGTTCTGCTAAAGTTTTTCCATTCTGGGGAACTTGTATTCTTTACAAATTACAAATTTTTAAACCTAACAACATTAGAATAATTAATGATTAGTATGTTTTTAAGGAATATAATTTTGTGAAAGGACCTGTTTTATTATTACGTATTTTGAGAAGAAGCCTGTTTTATTAAATGAATTTGCGTTAAGGGGCCCTAAAAAGACCGCAGATTGTGCCTGGATCGACCTTTTAAATTAAAATCATTGAAAGTTAGATCTGCTTTTGAAAATCCGGTATGGGGAAGCGGGCAGCAAAACAGAGCGTCTGTAGTCATATCCGGTACCGGTTCTATTTACAGCGAGCATGTATTTAGAAAAATACTGTAATTTATTATTATTATTCATCGTAAGTATGTAACACCTGCAAATTTTATGCATTTTTTACTCGCTACGCTATTTTTTAACATATAAATTTGTTTTATTTAATCATCGAAAACCTAAGATTAGATAAGTTAAATTTTTATGATCAAAAATAGCAGTAGGAAAAATGCTTAAATGTTGGCACCTATCACATATAATATTCTTTCAAAAGGCTTTTAAATGTACGAAAATGACGGTTAAAAAAATCGACATTTTTGTAAAAATTCTCTATCTATTTGTATAGGATTTTTGCTTGGATCAGGGCGTGAATTGAGTCAAAATAAATTATCTGGGTTACTCATTGGCTGTGGTCCCTGTAAACCTTAAGTGTACTATTTTACGCTAAATTTACTAACATATTTTTCTGAAATAAATATTTTGTAGCTGTGAGAATTATTTAAACCTCATTAAAAGGAAAGCTAACTTCATTTATATTTTTGAAGCAAATACAGTTAAGTTTGGTAAAGGTAACCTTTTTCTTACTTTTTTTTCTTTACTTACTTTTTTTTTTATTATTATATTTTTTCTGTAAAATTTTGTGTGGCAGCAAAGTTAATATTCTCTTATAAATATTAAAAGGCTATTTGGATATGGCGACAAATTTGGAAATCTTTAATTTTCCAATATTATCAATATATGATTTTTTAACCTTTTTTCGTAAATAACATGGAAAGAAATTTCTTATCCAATTAATTTTTAATATTGTAGGTTTCATCAGCCTTGATGTGGTTTCACCTATATTAATAACAATTATATTTATTAATTTTTTAAATGCACTATAAATATAAAAAAGAATGGAAAATATGAAACATTCTTCGTAAAACGCGCATCGTTACTGGAAAAGCAGAAGCAGGTCTGACACACTAGAAAAGGTGGAAAAATCTTGCTTTCGCTCATGGGGTGGTAGCACATGCTTCCTGACTAGTATAACGAAAATTTCACACTTTGGAAATTCGTCGTTTCTATTTTTCCTTTATGTAGCTAAGATGTTTATTTTACTATGGTGTTCTTTATATTAAATTTAATAATAATAATAATAAAGAAGTAATATTAATTAAATGAAAGTTGAATAACAATTATTATCATTTTAATAATATCGCCAGTCGTTTGTATTTCTTAAAATAGGGTGGATTTTTTATTTAACATCAGATGTATTAAAAAAGAAATTCCTGCAATTTTGGATGTTTTAAATAGAAATGCCCGATAAATGATCTATCCCTTATCATAGGATGAACACAGTACCGTCTATGTCTATATATATATTTTCTAATTTCTTCAATAAATGATACAAAATTGCAGAATCATTTATTTCTAGCAAAAGATCCACCTTGTTTAAATTGAAAATATCAAATAGAAATATCTCTGTCGGATCTAGAGACAATATTGGCTACGCATTTTGACGGGAACGGCCGCTCTGGTGGCTGCAGTTGCGTAGGTGTTTATTTTTCTTTTGAAAACCACAAGCGTTCAAATAATCGGTCGTTTGACAATAGCCTGAGGCACCTATAGGCATTACAGTCCCTATTCCAGTTCCTGAAGTTGTCAGGGTAAGAAGAGATGCTAGATCTGTTTTAGCTATCGTCATGGAAAAAAAAAAATTTGTGATGGATTTTTCCGATTAGGAAAACGGAGTGGCTGAATCAAGCAGCTGTATTCTAGGTCTCAATTCAGTATATGTGAGAAAGAATTAATTTCCATTGAAGAAGTTCCAAATGTTGAGACAACGCTTCGATCTCTTGCAACATCTCAAAGTTGCGGCACTGGACAAGGATTTTAAAAGTGTCCGTGTAAAACACTGTGTGATAATAAAATGTCTGCCTCATTCAAAAATAATGTGCTATGTAATTCTATGTGTCATCACAGCAATCCTTGTTCCAATAAATATTGGAAAATAAAATTAAGGAATTTCATATTTTTTTAATTAATATGCTATTATATTATTATTTTAAAAATATTAAATGTTTTTATTAAATAACATAATTGTTCCTTCCAGCAGGTGACTTCTTAATAATATTTAAAATTATTATTATTATTTCATTTGTAAGCATTATTTATATTTTACGTTTTGGATAAAATGTTTGTAATATTTTTTAAACAGCTTAAGATTTTTTTCCAACACGACTAAGTAGCCTAATAGTTTATGCAATTATAATTTGCAGAAGTTTATGTATAACTATTGCCCCACTACATTCTGTTACTTTTTATTGCTAATTAACGACTATAAAAAATAATAATATATTATGTATTCTGTTTCAATTTATTATTTATCAATTAATCTATCAATAATATGAAATGTATTTTCCGAGTGACTTTTAACTATTTATCATCAGTTGATTTATAAAACAACCTTTTTGTTTTAATGTCGAATTGTTTAAACTTTAACAGACAGACAGTCGTTATTCCATAAAATAACTAGTTAAATCATATAATCCCATAATTTTATACACTTTAACGGACTTGTTTAGTTATTTCATGAAATAACTAGGTATTTTATGAAATAACTGAATTATATATTTTAACGGTAACATGTATATCAAATTTCTAGCTCATTCTCATAAAATATTTCTGCCATTGCTTTTGTTTCAGTACTACATTACTGTGAAAGAATCATTCATTATACTGGCTTAATCTTTAATTTTTAATTAAAAAAATTATTTATAAGGATTTTTCAATATATGACAATTTTGAATATGCGGAAAAAAACGTCGTTGTCAACTACATAATTGTACAAAAAACCAACAACAATCTGAAAAAAATGTGGTGTTCACTTTGATTGAATTGTTTCATTTGGAAGAAGAAGTTTGATTTTTTTTTATATATAGCAGTGGATTTGGCTATTTTCCTAATATATAGAATATACATCATATAAACTTGAAAATAATAAAATTTTGAAAGTTTTTTAATTTTATGCTTTCCATTGTATCTTTAGAACCAATAATTTTTGAACCAAAAGATATTTTTTATAATACTTGCTCAAATATTGGTTAAGCGAACTGTTATCTATCCACTACCCAGGAGTGATGTGGTTAGTTTCCCGCCCTCCATCCTTTGGGTGATCCATTTCGCCTTTTTCGTGGCCAAATAAATTTTATATGGCTCCTCAAATTTTAAACGAAGCTTGGACTCTTCATTAATTAATGCTACTCCAGAATATAAACTACATTGAAGCCTGTTTTGGTATTTATTAATATTATTGGCATATTGTGCAGACGAACTGCTTACTTGTTCTTTCATATTTATATTAAGGTTCTATCCGTCTTACCAAAGGTGAGTTCACTCTGTTGTTTTTATGGTTTAGAAAGATACGAATCTTTACAATGTCATCAGTGGCTTTATACCAATTGGACTGTACACTGTTAAATATTTGCAGCAAACTGTCGAGTCAAGTGCTTCCTAACGCGGGATGTACGCCCCACAGTGGGAAAGTTTAGCTATTTAGGGGGGAAATTCCAAATTTGTTACTCACTCATTTGCTCTTAGATTTTTTGGAAGGAACCATGGTTAGGGAGTAAAAATAAAAGTAATATAGGCAAACATTTAAAAAAAATTGCATTTTTGTTAAATTAAAAAAAAAAAAATCCATCAAAATTGCAAAACAGAAAAAACAAGCAAAATAATTAATTATATGAATTGGCATAAAACAAGAAACAAAAATCATGCATCAAGCATATATTATGAAACAGTTTGAAACACATTCAGAATAATGTAACAAAACTGCACCGTTTAATAAGTTAATATGTCTATATCAACCATATGGAAACACATTTTCAGCTGTTCTCATCTACAATACGAAAATTATCCCTATTTTTTCAGCAGACCTGTATATTATATATAGATTTGTATCTATTAACTACATGTGTCACACACATAATAAGCTCACACCACACTTCATTCTCTAGGACTGTGTACATCATAATTATTTATTTCACTCACATAAACAACTCAAAACACTTACGAAAACAAATCGCCATTTTACAACACCAACTCACTCGTCGAACAGAATTCTCTCGAATTCAAAGTCACTTTTTCATAGATGGCTCTGTTCCAGCTCTTGCCATTAGGTACGGAACATTCCGCCCCTCGTTGCAATGGTTACATTCAACAATTAAATTATGTAGTCTTTTCAATGTAAATACAAAATTAGCATAATATTAATCATGCCAAATCACACATAAGAAAATATATATACATATATACATGATTACACATTAAGAGACAGAATACAGATTTTAGAAATGGATCGTTTGTAAACTGCAGATTGAGATTTTATTTTATCTACAATGACCCGTTTATCTTCACCAAAATAAATCTCTATTATTCTACCTAATTCCCATTTATGAGGCGGTAGATTTTCATCTGTAAGAAGCACTAACTCATTAACTTTAACATTATATTTTTCTATCATCCACTTGGACCTCTGTTGCAAATTATTAAGATACTGAATGTGTATTTCTTCCACAAAATATGAATTATTTTTGTAATTTTTTTCCAGTTAGACAACCGATTGTCTTTAATTTCAATTAAATTTGGCTCAATTATAGCATTTAAGGGTCTGCCAATTTGGAAATGGGCAGAGGTTAACATATCATACACATCAGTATCTGACGACAGAGATACAAGCGGTCTTGAATTTAGAATACCCTCTATTTGGGTAATGACCGTTAGGAATTCTTCATATGTCAACCTGGAATTTCCTAAAACTCTATTAAAATGATATTTGAATGCCTTCACGCCACTTTCCCAGAGGTCACCAAAATTAAGTGCTCTTGACGGAAGGAAGTTCCAGTCAATTCCTTCAGCTGACATGTAATTTGAAAGCCCCTCATATGGTTCTAAAACTAAGTTATGTAACTTAGACAGCTCTTTATTTGCTCCTATAAAATGTGTGGCGTTTTCCGAATACAATTTCGAACACAAAACTCTGCGAACAACAAATCTCTTTAAACATGCCACAAAGGCCTCCGAAATCAAATTCGAGGTGAATGGCTTTTGTGACTAAGCATACCGAAATGCACACATATATTTTGTTGTAAATTCCCTTCCTTTGATTTCTATACTTAATAAGGAATGGGCCACAAAAATCAGCTCCTGAACAATTAAATTGGAAGTCAGGTGTTACCCTCTGTTTTGGTAAATCGCCCTTTAATTGCTCTTCTTTGAATCTTCTTCTTTCTCGGAATAAATGTAAAATTTCCATTTTATCCTTGCTAGTTCAATGTTAAAAAGGGAAATGTTCCTTAGAAGACAGACAAACGGAAATATTCCTTTTCAATTGACCGAAAACAGAAAATTTCTAGTTAAACTTCTTTATTTCAAATGAAAATCAAATTTCAAAGTAATTGCTTAATAGGCGCAAGGCCAACATAGTGAAAAAGATTCCAAGCCGGGACTCGAACCCGGGCCATCATGATAGCGCACTGACGTTCTACCGACTAAACCACTGAACGCCACTAGAACGTCAGTGCGCTATCCTGATGGCCCGGGTTCGAGTCCCGGCTTGGAATCTTTTTCACTATGTTGACCTTTGCGCCTATTAAGCAATTACTTTGAAATTTGATTTTCATTTGAAATATTGTATCCGAGGCGAATGTTTCCCTCTGGAATAATTTCCATGTATTAATAAACTTCTTTAATTGATGTTTTGGCTTGTAATTAAGTTATCGGATGTGGCCAGGTCATGTAGAGGACTCAGCATTCATTTTCTAATGGCCAGTACCGAGGTTCGAGTCCGAAGGATTGTAATACAAGAGTGTGATAATATGGTAGTTACAACTGACGTCATGATGCAGGTCACAAACAAGAAAATGGCAGTTCTGATTGGTGGAACTACCCTGACCTCCACTAGAAACACAATGGTTAATCAACTGATTGCAACTTCCGTATATTCAATACAAATACCTTTTCCATGTAAATATACACTGGCCTCTAAAAGTTAAGGTACAAGGACTGGATGCTTTCGATTGCACACGTTTTGTCGAATATTCACCAGCATTAATCGCCAACATTATTGGTGAATTGTCCTTGAACCGAATTGCCCTTGGCGAATTGTCCATGTAAAGAACATGTTTGATTTTATATTTCTCGGTGAAGATTAATGGGGGGTTACAATTAGGGGGCTAATAATACATTTAATAATAAAATAATATTTGCGATCACCTGTGTAACAGAAAAGGCTAGAAATGGTTTTTCACTGTGGTAAATAACTATTTGGGTCCTGTTCAACGTTTGTATGCATTTGTGTACGCATAGCACTCATATTCGTGAAGGTGTTAACGTTTTTGTGAAAAATTCAAAAGTTTTTTGTGTATAGCATGCAGAGTTTTCAACCCAATTTAACACAACTTTCCAAAAACCTGACAAAGAACAGTAGCAACAGTATACTGCAATTAAAACATGAATATATTGAATATTTAATTAGATATAGGCATTTGTGTGAAATAATAAAGTCCAGTCAATTGTTGTGAAAACTTAGAAAAATATAGTGAGCTGATTGAAAAGTTGTGGAAAATCCCTTATAATAAAGCTATTTTTGGGAAGCAACTCACTATATCGACCCTATCTTTGTGAATTTTCGCGATATTTGACTGGACTTTTTATATAAGTTGCCCTAAATAGCTGGCTGCCAAATTATATTATAAAACTTTTAGGCAGTGGAGACTAAAATTGCGCGCATGCTCAGCTAAAAATTATTTCATACAAATGCCCATATCTCATCAAATATTCAATATATTCATATTTTAATTGCAGTATACTGTTGCTATTGTTCTTTGTCAAGTTTTTGGAAAGTTGTGATAAATTTGGTTGAAAACTCTGTATGCTATAAACAAAAACTTTCGAATTTTTCACAAAAACATTAATATCTTCACGAATATGAGTGGTATGCTTACACAATAATCACCAAATAGTCATTTATCACAGTGACAAACCATTTCCAGCCTTTTCTGTTACATAGCTGATCGCAAATATTATTTTATTATTAAATTTATTATTAGCCCCCTCCCCGAGAAATATAAAATCAAACATGTTCTTTACATCCTAGAAGTTCAAGAACAATTCGCCAATAATGTTGGTAGATATTCGACAAAACGTGTGCAATCGAAATCATCCAGTCCATGTACCTTAACTTTTGGAGAACAGTGTACATCAATATATATGATTATTATTTAGACTTTTTAGAAATACAGTGCTTAGCCTAAATCGATATAGGTATCGATATGAGCATAAAACAGAAATTTCCAGTCTTACATAAATAGGGAACGATTTCCATCTTTAAAATTGTGAAAAAACTGTGCATAGATGGCAACGTCCGTTTTTTCACAGAACATTTTTTCCAGTGTTGTTATTGTTTGGTAATGTATTAAAATATGTACTATATTAAAAAATAAGTTTTGTAATGTATTTTAAGGTTCATATTATTCTGAATGTAGCTTGTGCTACACAATAGCGGTAAAATGTTATTAACCGATATATTTCATCTCTTTAACTACACGCTATAAATAAAGAGAAGAATTTAAAACGGATAAAATTTTCAAATGAAATAAAGCTAGTACAAAACATGAAATCAAGAACAAAATATTATGTTTACTTTGGAAATTTAATGCAGATGACTTTGCAATCGATAGCTGCATATTCAAGGGAAATAACATGTTCTACTTTAAGATTTTTTTTTCTGTATTCAAGATACAAAATCTCAGTTCTGAATTTTTTTTTCAGTTATTCTATGGGGTTACATGATTTTAACAGTATTTGTAATCTATATTTTGCTGCAAAAATTTTGCCATAAAATATAATTGGCTATAAATGAATGTAAGACAAAAGACAGTAGAGATATGTTTCATCGTAAAAGTTTCCTCAAGTTTGTTGTGTTCTTCTTGTTTAAAAGCTTATTTGCATTTATATATAAAATATATTGTAATTGAATTATACACTATTTGTATTTATTTTCCACTAAATTTCACAATTTTACTACTAATGAGAAGTAATTGCACAGTACTTATAATAACATATTTGTTTACATTACCAGTTGTTGTTCGGTAATTTAAAGCTGTAAAAATAAACATACTTGTAATATGACTCAGGATCTGCGTTATCCCGATTTTAATTGAAATTTTTATTACCAGACAGGAAATTATTTGTATTTAAAATTGTAAAAATATGAATGCACATATTCAGCTAAAATCCAAAATATGCACTTATAACATTTAAAGAAATAGCACTTCCGTTATATGCAGAGTGTGTTTTTTATAAATTTAATTCATCTGTACATATACTTGTCGATTAAATTTAAAATTTGAAAACAAATGTCTATAATACTATATTATTTTCGAAAAATCACAGTAAGTAGTAAAGAAATCACATGAGTTCCAATTTTCCCAACTGAGTAATTTGCAATTACGTATCCAAAGTTTATTCAAGTTCTTTACTTGCATTTCGTTCTGTCGAGCTGTTTCTGATAACACAACAGACGTTTTTACCCTAAAGGATATTTTGAGTGAATTATGTTTGCAGGATTTCTCCGGGATAGCTCACTAGGTACCGCGTTTCAGCTTAAGCCAAGGTCTGGGTTCAAATCCCGACCTGGACAATTTTCACTCAGTTGAAAAAAAAACTATATCACATATGATTTCGTTACCAATTACTTTGATTGTGTTAAAATAATAAAGTGTGATTACGTATTCAACGTTTATTGAAGGTCCTTTTCCTGCGGTTCAT
This sequence comes from Maratus speciosus, assembly GCA_963932465.1. Taxonomy (NCBI): domain Eukaryota; kingdom Metazoa; phylum Arthropoda; class Arachnida; order Araneae; family Salticidae; genus Maratus; species Maratus speciosus. The sequence continues at coordinate 413,676,087 of OZ010790.1, read as the reverse complement.
TTTGTCGAGCTATTTCACATCCCAAAAAACACAGAGCTATCGGGAAGCAATCAGACGATTGCCGCTTGCCGATTCTCGCGCTAGCGGCACAATATCAGGTCGCCGATATCGGTTCCAACACTTTTGTGTGCCCCTGTCGAAAGTCGGTCCGTTGGGCTGGCGCTCAGTCGGATCGGCGCCGTCAAGATCGGTAAGACTGCCAGCAGGATACTATGCCGAAAGAACGCCTATAGCTAATCATATGAATGCTGACTGCAGCCCGACACCAGCATAAATTGAAAAATATAGTTGTTTTGATGGTGCCATCTAGGTTTCTTAATATTTCAAAGGAGTACATTTCGGCGCTAGAAGAGGCTGGGTTCGATCTGACACTCCCAAGAACAGAAGGTAAACGCTTTAACCATTCGGCCACTGAGCCTTGTTGTGTAGATGATTCTATGGAGTAATAAGGGGAAGGCATTTCGATAACTGATGGTTTATCCTTGTAGGTAAATGGTAGATTGGAAAATTGGAATTTTGAAGTGTTTTAAAGTTTTTTTTTGTAATTGTCTTATGCGCGTGTATTTAAAAGTTAATTTAGTATTTAAATGAATGAAATAAATATCTTAGTGAATTAGTTAAAGCAAACGAATTGTTTTTTCTTATAAAATTAAGAATAATTAAATATTTAATGAAATAAATTATTTTTAGAGGTTTTGTTCAGTTAATAAAATTTTCTTATTAGTCATTATTATATAACTAGCAAACCCCGCGGCTTTGCTCGCGTAGTATTTGAAATATGCCAAGTGATATTTATATGTCTAATTTTTATTAAAAGAAATTATGCTTTTAGGAATAATTCAAAAATTACTATTTAAAACATAGCTTGACTAAACTTCATTATTACATGACATTAGGCAGAAATTAGACTTCAATTAATAAAAAGAAATAAAACTGAATAAATGATAATTTAGAAAATATTTTGAAACTTTTATGCTCAATTAATATGCTTATTTCAGTATTCATTTGAAGTTTTAAATTTTTTAAAAACCATTTTCTTACGTCTTAAAATTAACCATCATGTCAATTTCCAAGTCCTACCACTTCTCTCAACATAATGGGCTATGTTGAAATAGGAACTGTCACCATTAATTTGCCAATATTAATTTTGAAATCGGTTTATTATTTCCTAAAATTCCACAGAAACGTAATTTAGAAAGCTTTTAAAGGCCATTTTTAGAATGTTTGTTGTTCCTGTGAACCCCAGGTGGTAGAATCATCTGCACAAAATATAGTCTGTGTAGGATCAGAGAATGTTTGTTACCATTAATTCGCAATTATTACTTTTATAATCGGTTTATATTACCTGAAATTGCATAGAAATCGTAATATAGGACTTTTTTAGAATGCTTTTCGCACCTCCCCTTCGCTTCACCCCTTTTTAATTCGAATTTATTTTCGACGTTCCTTCGAGGACATTTATATTTTATAAGTAACTACCATGTCATATTTAAAGTTTCTAGCCTCTTCAGTATCACAGAAATCGCAATATAAAAAGCTTTTTGCTCCAGCAACCCTCTGGTCGTAGTGGCACAGACATAAAGTATAGCTTATGTTTGAGCTGGTACTATCGCCAACAATTTGACACAATATTTTTTTTAATCGGTTTGGTATTTGATAAGATTGCAAAAAAATTGTAATTTAGAACGGCTTTAGAACACTTTTTGCTCACTTCATCCTTTTAAGTTTGGAATTTTCTTTCGGCTGTTCGTAGAAAGCAGTTTCATCTTGTAAGTAAATACCATGCCATATTCCAAAATGTTAGACCCTTCAGTTGTGCAAAAAACGCAAAGTAGAACATGTTTCGCTCTTGCACGCCCAGATGGTAGTGACAGCAACATAAAATATAGCCTATGTTGGAGCAGAGACTGTCACCACCAATTTGCAACCATTACTTTTGAAATAGGTTTGGTATTTTCTGAGATTGAGTAGAAATCGCAATTTAGAACGTTTTTACAACTTTTTTAAAACGCTTTTCGCGCATTTTCACGCCTTTTAAATTCCAAATTTTTTTAAACTGTTCTTAACGATCATTAACATTTAATAAATATGTATCTTGCCTAATTTCAAGTTGCTAGCCCCTACCGATCACAAAAATTGAAATTTAGAACGTTTTTTGCTCCTGCAACCTCCAGGTGATAGTGACACTGACATGAAATAACGTCTATATTAGAGCAGAGACTGTCAGCATCAATTTGCCTACCATTACTTTTGATATTAGTTTGATTCTTCCTGAGATTGCTCACAAATCGGCATTTAGAACGTTTTTAGAACGTCTTTTATACGATAGATCATTTCTAATAAATATATACCATGCAAAATCTCATGAATCTAGGTCCTTCCATAATTCAAAAATCGCATTTTTAGAACGTTTTTAGTTCCTGCATCTCCTCTGTGGTAGTGGAAACAGACATAAAATATAGTCTATCTTGGAGCAAAAGCTGTCCCCATAATTTTACACCGTTATATTTGAAATCGGTTCAGTACTTCCTGAGGTTGCATAGAAATAGCAATTTAGAATGTTTTTTACAACGCTTTTCGCGCATTTTCACCCTTTTTAAATTTCGATTTTTTTAGGAAATGTTCTTAGAGATCATTGATATCGTATAAGTAACTATCATTCCAAATTTCATGATTCTATGCCCTTCCCTAACACAAAACCGCAATTTAGAACATTTTTTTTCTTCTGCAACCCCACGGTGGTAGTGATACAAACATAAAACAGAGCCTATGTTAGAGCAAATTCTGTCACCATCAATTTACAACCATTACTTTTGAAATAGATTTGTTACTCACCGAAATTGAGTAGAAACACCATTTAGAATGTTTTTTAGAACTCTTCACGCATTATCACCCCTTTTAAATTTTGAATTTTTTAAGAATAGTTTTTGAAAATCCTTTATATCTAATAAGTAACTAATATTTCAAATTTCATATTTCTAGGCTCTTCAGAAACGCAAAAATTGCATTTTTAGAACGTTTTTTGCTCCTGCACCCCGTTTGGGGTAGTGGGACCGACATGAAATATAGCCTATCCTGGAGCAAGGGTTGTCACCATCATTTTGACACCATTATTTTTTAAATCGGTTTGGTATTTCCTGAGATTTTGTAGAAACCACCATTTAGGACGTTTTTTAGAACGCTTTTTGTGCATTTTCACCCCTTTAAAATTTCGATTTTTTTAAGAACTGCTCTTAGAAATACTTTATATCTAATAAGTAACTAATATTTCAAATTTCATATTTCTACGCCCTTCAGTAACGCAAAAATCGTAATTTAGAACGTTTGTTTCTCCTGCACCCCCTTTAGGGTAGTGGCACCGACATAAAACAAATCCTATGTTAGAGCAAGTGTTGTCACCGTCATTTTGACACCATTGTTTTTAAAATCGGTTTGGTACTTCCTGAGATTGTGTAAAAACCCCCAGTTAGAACGTTTTTTAGAACGCTTTTCGCGCATTTTCACCCCTTTAAAATTTCGAATTTTTTAAGAACTGTTCTTAAAAATCCCTTATATATAATAAGTAACTAATATTTCAAATTTCATATTTCTAGGCCCCTCAGTAATGTAAAAACCGTAATTTAGAACGGTTTTTGCTCCTGCACCCCCTTTCGGGTAGTGGCACCGAAAATAAATATAGCCTATCTTAGAGCAAGTGTTGTCACCATCATTTTGACACCATTATTTTTTAAATCGGTTTGGTATTTTCCTGAGATTGTGTAGAATCCACCATTTCGAACGTTTTTTAGAACATTTTTTGTGCATTTTCACCCCTTTTAAATTTCGAATTGTTTAGAAAATGTTTTTAGATATCATTTATATCTTATAAGTAACTATCATTCCAAATTTCATGATTCTAGACACTTCCATAACGCAAATATTGCATTTTTAGAACGTTTTTTACTCCTGCACCCCCTTTCGGGTAGTGGCACCGACATGAAACATCGCCTATGTTGGAGCAAGGGTTGTCACCATCATTTTGACGCCATTATTTTTTAGATCGGTTTGGTATTTCCTGAGATTGTGTAGAAACCACCATTAGAACGTTTTTAGAACGCTTTTCGCGCATTTTCACCCCTTTTAAATTTCGAATTGTTTAAGAACTGTTCTTAGACACCATTTATATTTTATAAGTAACTAATATTCCAAATTTCATATTTCTAGGCTCTTCTGTAACGCAAAAATCGCATTTTTAGAACGTTTTTTTGCTCCTGCACCCCCTTTGGGGTAGTGGCACCGACATAAGATATGGCCTATGTTCTAAGTCGGACTAACACCATCATTTTGATATCATTACTTTTGGAATCGGTTCGGTAGTTCCAGAGCTCACCTCCTACAAATAAACAATTTTTACCTCTTTATAATATTAGTATAGATTACATGTGTTGCGTTAATTTACAAAACATATTTTTTTAACATGGAAAAACTTATTTTAATAAATAATAAGTTGGAAATTAATCACTTTTAATTAGAATAAGAATTCATTTTATGCCATTTGATGATTTAATATAGAATATATTTTTAATGGCAATGTAGCAGTATTAATCCTTTTACTTATTAGCATTTTTTGATCTTAAAATAAACTAGAAATATTAATTTAACTTCTATTTTTCGTTTGGTAAATAAATTTTTAGAAGGGTGAGATTTCTGAATCTTTCTTTTAAATATTAATGCTAAAAAGATGGGTAGATTTTTGATATTTTTATAGCTTGTAAAATAATTTGAAATACTTTTTAATAATTTGTTTTTTAAATAATTACTTAGCTATTACTTTAAAAATGAATATATAATTAAAAATAAGTTGAATTAACGTATGAAGTATTTATATTTTCTTTTTACGATTAAATTTATAATGAATAATAATTTTAAATAGTGATTTAAAAAGATCTTTTTAGGATTCAAACAATTGAAAGTCTTTTTTTAAGTGAATTCAAAAACAATTTTTTAAAATAAATAAGTATAGGCTATTTTTAACAATTTTTCGATTTATCACTGTTAGAATTTTATACGAAATATATATTTCTTATCAAAATTCAAACTTACTTAAAATTAAGAAAAAGAAAAATATGCAGGCTAAGACTAAAATTACGAATTCGGGCTGATTTTGGCAAATCGAATCGGGCCACTATCAGAAATCACATATCGGCTCGCGTCACTTGCCGGTGTAAGCATCTTGCCAATATGTAGCCATAAGGGGAACGATTACGGTAACCGGCAGTCGATAAAGCAGATTCTTAAGTTTCAGTTGCCGGCATGCTACCGACAACTTCATCGAAACCATTTTGCCGATGCCGACACTTAACCGACACTGCCGGCTTCCGATCGTGCGCTGAAAGGTATGTGTTTGCTGGGATAACTGAACAGATGCTTTTGCCAATAAACGTTGTATCAGTGAGTTGTGCCCTCCGAATTTGTCCAGGACGGCTCAGGTGGTAGCGTGCTGTCAGCTTAACAGAAGGTCCTGACTTCAAATCATGTTCTGAAGACTTTTTTACTCAGTTGAAAAATTACAACTCGTATTATATATAATAATTTTATTAAAAGTTCTATGCACGTTACCACAATTTTATTCAAAGTAATTGTTGTTACAGTACACAATTACGTATTTTTCAATAGTTAAGGTTTAACATTTATTGTGTAAAACTGAGACTCTCAATTTTCTTTTTCGTATTAACACCTTTCGTCTACAGAAATACATAAATAAGAAGGGTTAATTTTTTCTTAACCTAGATAAATGTGAGTTAAATTAAGAACCATTTTCATCAACAGAAATATATAAATACAAAAGCTTAAATTTTTCTGAACCTAGTTAAAGGAACGTTCAAATTCAACAGATGTTACCTAGCAGTATTTGTAATACTTTGTTTTGCTCGGCAGTTCATCTCTATAACCGTTCAAAATGTCATTTATTTTTTTCACATTTTTATAAATGTAACTTCTCTCGTTTTTACTCTTCTCCAGAAATAACGACAACACACACTTGAACTTTATTTAGTTTAAAAACATACTCATTTAACGAAAGATTATTTGGCTTCCGTTTTCTGCTAGCAGGAATTTAAAAAAATAAAAGAAATTACTGTCATCTAGATATTTTTCTAGAAAATCTTATCATTCAACGTTTATTTTTTTATCATACATACAGATCCATTCGATTTACCAATTTATTAAAACATTTCTAAAGCCACATGTAGACGTCATACAAAGCATAAAACCTCTTCATAAACTGGGCAGGTCAGCTCCTAAAACAGTCTATCACGTTGTTAAAAAGTTCATAATTGCTGTTAAAATTTCGTAAAAATCTTTAAAATATTTTCGCCATCTTAAGTCTTGGCCATCATCAGTTAATTTTGCATATTTTCGTCGATAGCTGCTTTGTTGATGTTTTTTCCCACTAAGTTTAACAGGTAGCACCACATGTTTTCTATCGTGAAGTGTTACGTGTCGTTACAGATATCTATATTTATCGTAACAATTTGAATAACTTCCTTTATTAAGGCGTAATTTTTCCCATCGTATTATGATAAATTTTCGACTTTGCAGAAATCTATTTTAATGGGAATTTATTTTTCTGTCTTTTTATAACTATACTGGATTTATATAACGTTATGTCTCTTTTAAGTTCATTTATTCTTCAATCTTCTGTCTTGATTTCATTCGCTATTACTGAAATTTATTTTAAATATTCCTGATGTATGTAAATGATTGATTTTTTCAATGCATTTTATGATTAAATTGAACATAGAGGGATTCCAGGTAACGAATACATACATTCCAAGTTTCTAAAATACTCTTTTTATCGTGATGGTAACTCCACTCATAAACGGGATTGATTTCGTACATTTTATGTTTTTGTTTGTTTGTTGAACACTGCTATTTATTGATATCACTTTATCGATTAATTTGTTTATCGTTTTAGTAGCTTAATATTAATTGTTCTAATAAACCTACTTTGAGCGCTCTGCGCATATATGTATTTATTGCGGATATTTTTTGTGCTCATGTATGGAAAATAGAGAATATTTGTGTTTGGTTTTCTAGATGCTATTGTCTAGCGATAATCTTCAAAACTTGAACGTAGGAACACTAGCTTCCCCATTTCCCTTCTTTATACTTATCCAATGAACTTCCAAATCTAATCAGGGAAGCGTCTTATCAGAATAAACCGGTATTCGAAATTTGAAGCAAATCGGATAATTCTGTATGAAAAACCCATTTATCTAAATCAGCCATACTCAACCTGCGTCCCGCGGGCAGCATGTGGCCATGCTATCTCTTACGTGCGGCCCGAGACACATACTCATAAACCCATACTTATACAATTATTGAGATGCGCATAAAAAAAGCATTTGAGATCGCCAGCGTTATTTTATATAGTTTCTTTTACAGATAAAACCTGTACTATTATTTATATTAACTTAAAATATTTAAAATTTATATTAAAAAGGGGCTTAAATTTATATTAAAAGCTGTTTCTTTAGTCAAAAACTCTTTTCATGTAGTGCCTATTTCTCCTACAGTGATGCAAGCATTTCTCAATCTTTAACATTAAGCAAACATAATTCCTAATAAAGTTTGCACTATACATTTCTACAACTAATTTTTTTTCATTGAGAAAAAGATTGATTTATTAATGAAAATCTCCTTTTTTTTAGAACTTGGAAATTCTGTATTATGTTATGGCGTTTTATACTTGCTATATAGCTAATAGGGTGTTTTTTATGGTTCAACTTTTGTCGCGGGAAAAATTGGCACCGAAAACATTTTACAACACTATTGCCAATCAGCAAACTTCACGGCATTTTTCTACAGCACTCGCACTAGAAATCTACCACTAAGTTTATTAGTTGGAAAGATTGATATTGAAGTTTTTAGTGATGCAGCATGTCCATCATTAAACGGCCCTATTTTAAAGTTGCCTGGATTTGTTATTCAGAAAGTTGTGAAATTTCGTGGAGGAGAATAATTAAGGAAGGGGAATTTGTTTGAGCGAAAAAAATTAGTTCAATATTTCGCCACCAGAGGTCTTTTTTAATGAATTACACATTTAGCATGCATTTACGATAGTCTGCAAATTTTGTTACAACAAAACGTGTCCAACAGAACTTTTCTTTACCAAATCAGAATTTTCGAATGCGATATGCATCGTTGTACACAATAAAATTGTTCCGGATCTGCAAACACGTCAGTGTCTTTTACACATAATTACTCGCCAAATAAAGCATTTTGTCGCAATTTGTCGCAATGGTTGGCGGCCACGAGAACCCTGCATGTATCCTATAAATTTGAGAAATTGTCGGTAATTGGAAGAAGAAAATATTGTAAAGCATGGAAGTCAAAAGATCTAATGGACCTAGATGAACTTGTTTAGCCGCAAATGTAGAACAAGTATGTGAAAAAGTAAGACACTAAATTGTCTCGATATATTTTGAATAGCAATGTTGTAAAGAATTAGGAAACTGAATTTCATATAAATAAAAAATTTAGACATATATCTTTAAACGCAATTTTATGGCATTACAAGTAATGCTTTAAAAGTAAAAATACCTTAAAATAGGCAAATATATATAACCTTCTGCCTAGCTATTATAATACAGCTATTCAATGTGGATAATCGATATATCTTATTTCCTTAACTATTTTTTAAGAAAGAAAACAAGACAAAACGGGTAAAATTTTCATGTGGAATAAAACTAGAATAAAACATAAAATCAAGTAATAAAATATCTTGTTTACTTTTGAAATTTAATGCAGATGATATTGCAATCGATAGTTGCATATTCAAAAGAAAACAAGATGTTTTATATTAAGAATTTATTTTTCTAAAGTTAAGATACAAAACTTTGGTTCTGAAATTCTTTTGTTTTCTATTTTGTTTTCATTTTTTCAATGGGGTTTCATGAATTTCATAGTATTTGTAAACCATATCATGCAATCGAAATTTTTTCCAAAAAGTATATTTCAGTGAAAGTAAAAAGGAGGTTTTTTTTCAAAAGAATTACTTTTTCTAGTTTAAAAGGTTATTTCCATTAACATTTATAAATAATTTATCTGATTTGCATACTATTTTGAAGAAATATCGCAAATATAAAAATAAATTAATATCCTAATAGCACACCGAGTCTATGGGAAGTTAGTATGTATGTAAACTGTGACCGAAAACTGGCTTCACTGTTTCGACAGCTTATACTTTTCAACAGACCATCATTTCGTCGCCACTTCACAGTGAATTCTTTGTGAACGATACTTTTATTTGCAAATAATTTAAGCGGGTCTCACTACTTTTAAATCTTCAAAATTTGGAAAATTATTATTATTTTTAATATTTTAAACTTCTATATTTTCTCAACATTTTGTTATACTGGTTTCCATGAAATGCCTTTAAATCAGAAGTTATGGCTTTCAGAATTATACACACTCAGAGCTAAAACAGTGACTCCGAATCTTTGAAGTAATTTTTCTCAAAATGTCGTTTTTGGGCATAACGTACAGGATATTTCCAAACCTTCTCAATATTTTTTCATGAATTTTTCGAAATATATGTTAAATATTAGTCTACATAAACTTAACATAAAATATTTCCTTTTTATTGTTCAATAAATATTTTTTAGTAGTTATATTGTTGACATTTTCAAAATTTAGTATTAGCTAAATATAAATTTGTATTAAAAACATATAAATGCTTTAAATACAAATTTATTTAGGTTATTACAAACTGAAGTATAAGTAGGCACCAAAATTTTTATTCTAAAAAATTATTTTGTAATCCTGCGCGTAAGCTGTGATGTCAATTTTCTACTCGGCAAATGTCTGTCAGTTTAAAGCCCCCTAAATATTATTAACTCTGCATCTACTAATTTTTAAAAATATGAAAGGAAATACCATGCTTATATCTTTCATGTCTCCAAAAATTGTGGTTTAAAATAATGCACATTTTACGATATTAAATGTTGAATATGGTCATTTTTTTTTCATTTTTTTTCAACTGCAAGGGTCCTGAGACCAATTAAAAATGGGATGCATCGACTACAGAATAACAGGAATGTTACTCATTTTCTACATGACGTGAAGACAATAACAGTCCATTGAGGTCACCGTGCTTTCATATTTCGATCACATTTTCGTTAAAGATTCAACAGAACTTTAAATTTTCTAAATTTAAAGAATTAGAGCTGCAGAAGTGAAGATTTTTTTTTTCAATGATCGCTCCCAGAGGCGTCGCGATGTGCGGTTATGAGGAGGGGGGGTAGCCCCCCCCCCTCCACTATATGTGAGCTTGTTAAATTTGAGCTTCGAGTTGGGAAATTCCAGATTTTTGAAACACTTTTTCTTTTTTTTTTAAATAATAATGATAAAAAAATAAGATTTTTTTTTCATTTTACTGACTACTTTTCTGAGTAACAGTAAACTAGTTAAATTATAAAAAGAAATACAAAAAGCAGCTAAACTCAATTTGTCATTGTGTTTCGCCGCGCTACGAAAATATCATATGTCTACCAGACCTGAATTTCTCTGCTGTTGTTCATCAACTGTTCTCTATTTCCTCCAAAACTTTGTTCCGTTCTCAAAACTCTCAAGATATACTTAGGCTATTTTAATATGAAGTACGATTATGACTCGTACACAGTAGAAGACAAAATCTTTCATAAACTGAACCGATAATTACAATTTTATGTTTTTAGTTTCAGTATTTTTCTTTGGAAAGGATTTTTTTTTTTTTTACTTATAAGTATCGTTGTCTTTAAACACATATTGCACATATCATTTCAGTTGGAAAATAGAGCAATTTGTTTCAAGTTGGGAAATTTTTGAATTCTACCCCCGAAAAAATATCTGTACCTACGCTCCTGATCGCTCCTCTACAACGATGGTAAATTGCACAAGTTTCTTCTAAAAGATTAAAAAAGAAAGACCGAACAATGTACTTTAGCGTTTAACCTTGAGAGTTGTACACTAAAAAAAAAAGAAAAAATACAAACGTGTTTTAATCTACGAAAATTTTATGTAACCACGAATGAAAACATACAATAACCTCTTCTGAGACACAAACGCTTCCGAAAAGCGTCCATTTATCTTTAGAATCTGCAGAAACTAACATATTTTCGAGATTTAAAGAAACATTAATAAAAACAATGTATATTTTGATGCCGTAATTTTCGGAAACTTTTCCGAGCAGCTTTTACAATGCATTAGTCAGTCAGCTCTACCCGGAATATCGCTTTTAGGATGCTATTCATTCTCAAGTAAACCTTTTTTTCAAACAAACATTTTCTGAATTTATTAATGCAAATGTATCAAAATAATAATAATGTTAATGTAAATGCTGTTAATTTTGCATGTTTGTTTCCTAAACATGTTTCCTGAACATGAAAGCATTAATTAGAGAATGGATAGCATCTGAAAAAGAGAAAACTAATAATGCACTGTAAAAGCTACTCGGAAAGGTTTCCTAAAATTTCGAACCAAACAAAAAACATAGTTTTTATAAATGATTCTTTAAAGTCCGAAAATATATTGGTTGCCGAGGATTCTGAAGAAAAAGGGATGCTTTTCTGAAGCATCTGTGTCTCGTTAGAGATTATTGAATGTTTTCGTTTGTGGTTGCATTGCATTTTCGTAGGTTAAGAAACATTTGTCTTCTTTTTTTACAGTGTAGTCTTTAAAAATATCTAAGAGCAAGTTTCATCTCAATTGTTACTGGAAGGTGGGAGATAGAATATTTCTGCTCTGTATCCCTCCTTCACAACGAAATGTCTTTCCATCCACAGATTGTATGGTCGCGTATATATATGACATGTCTTTTGTAGTACTTTTCCAAGAGCTAAGAATCAGGTGAAGTCTTCTGGCACGTAGACCAAGACTAAAATCATGTCACCATTAAAATCCTTGAAATTGACACAACCTTTAATGAAATTCTAAAGATGGTGACTATAAAAAAATACATTTGAAACCTCGTGTTTCTGTGGCAAATAGTTAATATCAAGGCTTTTGTTGTCAACATTTCAGTGAGCAACTTTTGCTGTTTTTAATGCTAAAGTTAAATGCTTACTCTATTGAATAAAATTCATATTTGTGTAGCCTTTTTAGCATATTATTAATTCCTGTCCGATAATACAATATTATACCTGATTCGAATCCTGGTCCAGGCATTTTTCACGTTGTTTGGAAAAATTCATATAATTTATTTACTAATTGAATAATTGTGTTAAAAATTAATCTCATTACGCATCAAGTGGTTAATGGGGTTCCATAACCTGCAATGTATTCGGTTGAGCTGATTCAGATATCAGGCCAGATGCTGTGATTGTTAAGGTTAGCCAGGTGAATTAGGTCCTCCAAATTCGTCCGGGATGTCTCAGCCAAGGGATCCCTGGTTCGAACCCTGGCCCAGACATTTTTCACAAACTTGGAAAAATGTACAACTCATAGGATTTATTTAAAAATTGAATAATTGAATTAAAAATTAACTTAATATAATGTTATTTGTCAGAAATACCTGCACAATACTGCATTTACTTAAGTTAAGAGACACAGACGTGAATCTTGGTCAAATTATCTGCTACGAAAATTTCATTTCAATAATTATTTACATTCCGTTAATATGTGAGAAATATAATAAAAATACAGTGGAGCCTTGATTATCCGAAGTAACTGGGACCGACGATCTTTCGGAAAATCGAAATTTTCGGATAATGGAGAATGCTTCAATTTTAAGATTAAGGACAAATATATGCAATTTTTCTTATTATGATAAAAAGTGCTTAATAAAAATAATGCAATATCAAAACAGAAACAAGAATAAATTACCTGAATTTTAATTTTGAAATTAAGTACCTTTTACATATTTAACGTTTCAAAAAAAAATTTGTTTGTCGCTTTGCTTTGCAACTCAAGTTTTTTTAATACTTTTCGTTCACCAGTATCACAGTCTCTTTGCTGCCCCAGCCATGCCAAATCTTTTGCGAAGCTGTCAAAAGCTTCAGAATTGCTAATTTGTTCGTTTCTTCGCCTGCTAGACCACATTCAAATATTCCATTTGTCCCTCCACGTGTTCTAGTTCACTCCGCAGTTTACGGGAGCTCAAGCTAAATTAAAAGGAATTCTCAGAAAGGGGATCGGAAATATTTATCTGTGCTCGTGGTTCGGAAAGGATAGCTTGCACACAAAGACTGTGATAGTAAAAAAAAATGTATTTCTGTTAAAAGAGTTTTGGATAAAAGATGTTCTTCTGTACTTTCTGAATGTTGCAAAGCTTTCCATAATCTTTGAATGCATCATGAATTCTATTTACAGTTTAAATAATATTTTTGAATTTAAAGACAATTAAATGTATTCGTAATTCATTACGTAATTAACTTTTACGAATGCATATTGGAGCAGAAATTTATTCAAATGTGAAAAAGACAAATCTAATTATGTGCATTAGTATTACAAAGAACTGGTTACTCATTTGCGAAAATCAATAACGATAATTATATGAAACTTATTAATTACTTAAAATAATTTTTTAAACAGTTTTTAGATCAATTTGAGCATGTTATCATAAAATGTTATTCTTCTTTATTAGAAGTATACATAAATCCATAAAAAAGATGGAGTTAAAAATTTTTCGTAATATTTTTAATTTAGCTATGATTAACTAGTTCATAATTAAGCCATTCATCTACTATATAACAATCCACAATTCATTGTTCATTTAGTTTTCTAATTAAATTTGCATTATTTTTCCATCAATTTTAAGTTATCACACATTTATTATAACAAGTTCATAATAATTTGCATTTTATTGATAATAAACTCTTTAACTTTTGAAAAAAACTCATTTATTTAATTAAAGTACGAAAAATCTCTTTATTGATCGCATATTTTTAGAAGAACGTGATCTTGATGAACGTGATAATTTAAGCAAGCATCTCCGTAATTTATAAAAACCTGCAATCATTAATCAGGTAGAAAAAATAATGAAAATGTAAAAAAGAAGATCCATAATTAACGAATTTAAAATCACTATCACATTAATGTTATTTTTATAATAACTACTCATTATCCATTTTTAAAGGTGATACTTTCTAGCGGTCGTTTATAAAGTAAATTAACAGATATTTTAAACCATAATTAAATATGGAAAATATCTAATGCTTCCTTTACGTTAATTAATTTTTTTCAAATAAAACTAATAGATTCAAAGTTTTAATTACAAAATTTGATTTTTATTTCTTAACTAAAAAAGAAATGTATTAATTTCATTGCACAACATTTTTAATCGAGTAAATAAAATATATTTTAGTAGCATTTCAAAAAGTACATGTTATTTATCATAATTGATGATATACGGTTACTATCCTTTTTATGTTGTATTGGTGTTTCATTGTGGTATAAAAATTTTATGGACATGCAAAAATGCTGCTAATAACACTGTCTTTTAAGTGTCGTTAGTCACGCGAAAATACTCGTTCTTTTTTATTTCTCATTCACATTTCAATATTTTTAAACGACTTTATTTCTTAGGACATTTGAGGTTGGTATCTAAACGGGAACTTTTTTTATCTTTCTAGTTTACTTGCAGTTTATCTTTATGAGAATGCGTTCACAAAAGTGATCTAAAAAATTGCAAGTAAAATGGGAAAAAGAATAAAAGATCCAATTTAAATCCACCTCAGATATTCTATAAAAATAATTTTAAAACTGCTGAACTGTAATAAAGAAAATTAAAAATAACTTTCTAATATTCTAACCTTAATTGTCCTGGAAGAAATATAACTTAAAAAAGCTTAAGTAACATGCTTTTAATGCAAAATTAAAGCTAATTTCAAATAAAAACTAAAAAGAGGGTTTGCCCTTTGACCGTGTCTTTGAAACTGTACGGTCAGGAATGTATTTGAATATACATTGCCATCAAAAATTAATTTGTGTAGAAAATTTGGGCAAAATTGATTCAATATATACTATTATATATATTAAAACGAAATACTATTTAATTAAGGACTATTTTCAGTTCATTTTTCAGACATATGCGCATACGTGACCACCTGAAAGGTCTTCCGATTAGACCACTCCGGATCGTCACGTGTATTCTCTGGTCTCAACAATACTTAGTTGCTGTCTCCTGTTTATAATTTCTTTGGATTGCACCTTATTACGTATTTTGTTAATTTATAGTTTGTTTATTCTGTTTCCATTTTTTACTTTTATTTTGATTTACTTAGATTTAATATGTTCTTTATATTTTCCACCGATTTAACCTAACCAATGGAAACTTTAACGCTATCGTTATGTAGATATTACGAACCGTTTATTTTCTCTTGAAATATCTCTTAATGTTTTAATATAGAGCATCAGTAATTATTTTTATAGTACCTTATGGCTTCATAGTTGAAAATTTCTCTGCTGAATAACACCTTCTTCTGAAAAGGGCAACAGAAATAAATTTTCTGAAAACTTTTGTTTTATTTACATACCGATTACGATAGAAATGTTTTAATATCCAGCGGTAATTACCTTGGAAGTGTACCTTATAGCTTCATAGTTTAAAATTTTTCCACTGAATAACACCCAGCAAAGAGCAAATTGCTGGCCAGCAGCAAGATAGGTGCTGGCAATGATGGAGAAGTGCTGGCTGATGGTCCACCACTGCATGACTACTGCGGGACAGCTTCAGTCAACTTCGCTGTTGGAAATCATCAGATAAAATTCTGGTGGGCATTCATTTTATCTCATGCCCTGGCCCACCACTACATGGAAGTGCACGAACTTATGCAGTATTATTGCTGGGAACCCTTGCGCTAGGTGGTGCTGCGAATATCGAAGACATTGAGTATTTGAACACAAATCTGAAATAAATATCTTAACACAATTTAAGCTGTGAAGCTAATTTTTTTTGAAACTGTAAAAAATATAGCACCACTACCACCAACAAAATAAATAAGTAAATGAATAAATAAATAAATTCTTTAGTTCAACGCACTTTTTTTTTCTCCTTAAATCTGGTTTTACTAGGTTACAAAGAATTTCGGTTTTCATAATTTACGCAGTTCAGAATCAATAATATAAAAAGCGTATAAAATACATAGGATTTCTATACAATAGAATAATTTCTATACCAGTTTAATGATTGGGAACGTAAATCACAAAAGAAACAAACTTGAAATAGTGCAATGAGAGCTCGAAAACTACGAGCAATCGTAGCGCACGCTGAAAGCACCTGTTCATGTCTGATCACGAAAACCAAGCAGCATCGAGCGCGGTCATTACTTGGGAGGGTGACTACATGCAGTTCAAATATTTCTATAGACATTTCTATTATAGATACTTCTACAGATGTTTCTATAGCTCTTGGTGAAACTAGCTTATAGTAAAAAGAGCCTTAATTGTTTAATACTTTGCTTTTTATAAAATTCTATAAGAAATTTTTGTAAGGGAAAGTGCTGGACCAGCAAAGGAATAGCAGTGCGATAGGTGCTAGCACTGCAGGAAAAGTGCCGGATTGAAGTAATGTGATGGCAGACCAATGTTGGCCTGCTGTTGGCCATCACTGATGGGCCAGCTGCATTGGGCTTGGACACTTTTCGACAGGTTTAAGTAATGGCACCCTTGCACTTTACCGCTGATAGCACTGCTGGCTGCCATCTTTTTTCTAGCTGATGGCCCACTGTTACTTTCTTTGCTGGGCACCTTCTTCTGAAAAGGGCAACAGAAATCATTTTCTGAAGACTTTTGTTTTGATTAGATATCGATCAACTAAAAACGTTCCTGACTCTTTAGAAAATGCAATTGAAATGATGATTTTAACAACTGAATCATTAATAAAGAATTATATGTTAAATTAAGCATGAAAAACTTTGAAAGGCTGAGACAAATAATTTTTTAAAGCAGATATCTTACACTGAATGTTTAATTACGATGTTTTAACTAAAATAACTTTAAATATTAACAAATTTAAACAAAATGAGGTTTTTAATTCTGATGATTGATTTTTCGCGAAAAGAACTTAAAACTCTTTCGCTAGAAAAGACTACATTATTTCTGTTGACAAATAAATGGATTTCCAATGCTTACATTAAAGTAAATTTAAAATTCAATGTCAGAATTAAAAATTAATTAAATTGTTTATTGTGGGATCCCCATAACTCAAAAGATATTTGAAAATAAGTTATCACCGTTTTTCCAATGTTTGTTGGCAGATGCTTGCGATTTGTGTTAAAAACCACCAAAACAACATTCTCTATGCCCTATCATATGATACATACCACTAGATTTCTAAACAGTTTCCACTTGAAAATCTGAAGACCATTACTAAATCAAAAGAAGAGTTCATGATTAAATCCCAATAAGTTACAGTGAATAAATTTCAAAATACATAATATGTGTAATCCTACTTTAAAAAGCTTTTTTCGAAAAGTAGAAATTCATTCACATACACTGACAATAAAATTATAAGTGTTTCGGTTGGTGGGAAAACATTTAATGTATTTTATCAGCGCTGTCCAACATGGCATGATTTGGGGGAGGGGCGGGGGGGAGGGAATTAATTTTTTGCAAATTATTTTCTGAGAACACTGCTTTTATTTCCAATGTCAAAGGGTGTTCTGTTGTGAAATCTCAGCCATTCCGATTGGCAATTTTTGTGTGTTTTTTATGCGATCAATTGACAAATTTCATGATTTTTAGGTTTCCGTACTTAAAAAGTAAAAACGGAACCATTATAAGATCACCCCTGTGTCTGTCTGTCTGTCACAGGCCTTTTACTCGCAAACTATGCAACGTGGAAAGTTCAAATTGGGTGAAGTAATAAAGACTATTGACCCACATATTTACAGATTAATAAATATTCATAAATATATTTCGGAAATATATAGAGGGGCTAATTAAGTTACTTGAAAAAGAAAATCTTTTCTTTGTATATCGTGTGGAGTATCGTGTGAAAGCTTTCGTAACTCTAAAATCAAAAATATATTTCATTTAATTTTAGGTATTATATTTTGAAAGTTATGCTGGAAAATGTAGTGCAAAAATATGTCCCCCCCCCCCCATCTAATTCCGAACCTATTGAAACTAAAATTATGAAAAAATTAGATGTAGTAGACATTAATTCAAACCTTGCAGGAAAATTATAGCGATTACCCTAGGTCACATAGTATTTGAGAAAACTGCATTTTTCTGATACACTTAAATTTCGATTTACGGGCTTCAGCAAAACTGTTGAGCAGAGCGGGAGGTACCTATCGTAGCAGAAATACAAAGGATTGTTGATCACGAATTTCGAAAAAAAATGTCGGTAATCAGCCGAGATATTAACCCTTAAAGACACGGACGGTTTTGACATACATAATGACAGGGACGGCGTACTCTATGCTCCATCGGCTTTTAAAGCATAGATAACAAATTTTAAGGATATATTTATGTAATGCAATTCCCAGTAGCAGTATAAAAGCAATAAACGTCAAACTGTTAAAAACAGACTAATTTAATGAGAATCAATCACATAAATACTATGGGATTCGCGACTAGTTTCCATTAAGTGGCTATCTCAATACACCTACTATGTCCTTAAAGGTTAACTAAAAACCTATATGGAATAACAAATATACAGAATAGCTATATTTGCTATTATTTAGGTTACATATATCTTTGAACTTTCATGGTATATCGATTTATACTTTTCTAGTATACAGGGTGCAAAGGAAAGTCCCTTTAAACCATAAATACTTGTGAACGGTGACAGCTACAGCTATGCAGGTGAGGGAACGGTTTAATTAAAGTACATAGGTTGTAATGAAAGTGCAAATTAGCGGGTTTTTGTTTTCTGAGAAATTCGTTTGAATATTCTGGTGTCAGTCACTTATTTCATCAGTTTATGAACAGAATTCTTCTAGCCCTGAAAAGGTTATTCTAAAATTTTAAATGCATTGGAAGTTAAATCTTTAAAGACATTACGACAGACATTACAGACATTTACAGACCTTACAGTCACAATCTGCGATTGTGCACTGCTACATTTCCAGAATGTGAATAGGCAAATTAGAATCGTCGCTCATCGATTTCAGACATTTTTGGTTGTGCAGGTGACGATATATCTTATCCGTGTGAACCAAATGTCGTTTCGTACTAATTAATTGATGCTCTAAAACTTTCTAATTGGAAAATTTGCTCTACATCTTTTCGTTTTCGATTTACAATGACTATCTTCCAAATTTCGCCACTAGGGGTGCTGCTGTCGTTTGCATTATGTCGGGCGTAGTCGCTTTACTGTACCGTTACCTCACTTGTATAACTGTAGCTCTCTCCGTTCGCAAGTATTTTCAGGTTAAACGGACATTCTTTTACATCCTGTATACTATACTGCTATACCCAACCGTGCGTTGTATATAGTTTTTGCAAAGTCTTATTATTCTTTTAGCAACGGTATCTTTTTAATAATACACTTACTAATTCATATATTATTGTACGAAACCCTCTGTATGCGAGTAATACTCGCATTTGACCGTTTATTCCCTCACAACCGACTGTTGATTTTGGCATTTTTCCCCACGACTAATTGACGAATATTGTGATTCTTCAGGTGATGGATAGACAAAATTTGCAAATCTTTTGCATAAATTTCTTGGAACCGACTGTGATTTTTTTTTTCGATTTTTTTTTCACAAGAGCGATTGAGAATTTTCTCTCTCTTTGCTACGAATGGCGAAATTTACAATTTATTCCCCGTGACTAATTGATGTATTTCATTTTTTTCGGCAATCAAAAAGGGATATAAATCGAAAGCGTGTTTCAATATGGCAGGTAATGTAGCATTGTATTCACTGAAATACTATATTTATATTGTATATAAAATGGATTTTTCAATGCTTACATTAAAGTAAATTCAAAATTGAATTTCAGAATTACAAATTAAATTGTTTATTATGGGATCCCCATAACTCAAAAAATATTTGAGAATAATTTATCACCGTTTTTCCAATGTTTGTTGACAGACGATTGCGATTTGTGTTAAAACAACCAATATAAAATTCTCTATTCCCTATCATATGATACATACCAAGAGATTTCTAAACAGTTTCCACTTGAAAATCTGAAGACCATTAAGATTACTAAATCAAAAGAAAAGTTCATGATTAGCTCCCAATAAGTCAGTGTGAATAAATTTCAAAATACGTAATACGTGTAATCCTATTTTAAAAAGCTTTTTCCAAAAAGTAGAAATTCATTCACATACTCTGACAATAAAATTATCAGTGTTCCGGTTGGTGGGAAAACGTTTTAATTTGTTTTATCAGGGCTGTCCAAAATGATATGATTTTTTTTTTTTTTTTTTTTTGGGGGGGGGGGGGGGAATTCATTTTTTGCTAATGATTTTCTGAGCACACCACTTTTATTTTCAAGAGCAAGGAGTGATTCAGTTCTGGAATCTCAGCCATTCAGTTCTGAGGGTAAAAAATCATTTCTTCTTAACCTAAAAACCTTATAATGGATATTAATTATGAATGAATCGTATATTTTCTCCTAACGATTGGTTTTTTTTAAGTTTTTTATGCGACCAATAGACAAATTTCATTATTTTTCCCTCACAATCGACTGTTGATATTAGCATTTTCTCCGCGTTTGACTGACGAATATTGCGATTCTTCAGGTGATGGATAGACAAAATTTGCAAATGTTTTGCATGAATTTCTTGGAACCAACTGTTGAATTTTTAGATTTTTTTTTTTTTCACAAGAGCAATTGAGAAATTTCTCTATCTCTTTGCGGGCGAATTTCGAAATTTACAATTTATTTCCCATGACTAATTGATGTATTTCATATTTTGTTCTTCTGCAATCACAAAGGGATATAAATCGAAGGCGTGCATCAATAATGGCAGGTAATATAGCATTGTATTCCCTGATATACCATATTTATATTGCATATGATTTATAATATATTCATTCTGAAGGGCATAACAAACCACTAGATTTAAAATTACCATTATTATTATCATTTATTGCTAAAAGCCGCCAGTTTGATGTTACGTATTTAATAAATGTAGACTAAATTACTATTTTGTATTTGTTTAGTTTGCTTTTATATTTATCATTTTTAACGATTTTATGAATGTAATTACCTTTTGAATATGACTGCCTATTGGCAGCGCCATAAACAAAACTATTTAATAAATGTAGACTAAAAAACTGTTTTGTATAAATTTACTTTGCTTTTATATTATTTATAATATAATTTTTAACAATTTTGTGAATGTACCTTTTGAATATTCCTATTTTAAAAGCGTTTTCCAAAAAGTAGAAATTCATTCACATACACTGACAATAAAATTATCAGTGTTTCAGTAGGTGGGAAAATTTTAATTTATTTTATCAGTGCTGTCCAACATGGCATGATTTGGGGGGGGGGGGGGATTTATCTTTTGCCAATCATTTTCTGAGAAAACTGCTTTGATTTTGAAAAGCAAGGTGTGATTCTGTTCTGAAATCTCAGCCATTCAGTTCTGAAAAAAATATGTATCATTTTTACTTTACCTAAAAATTCCATAATGGTTATTAATCATGAATGAATCGTATTTTTTCTCCTAACGATTGGCAATTTTTGTGTGTTTTTTACGCGACCAATTGACAAAGGAGTTGGGTTGATAAGAGTCATTTTTCGCCCAACAGCCCCTTGATGTGATAACCATTTTTTCATTAGTATACCTCATAATAAATAAGAAAAAAAAACATTTTGAATGAATGTTCTATAATTGATGGGAAAAATATAATATATAATTAAGTAAATATTATGTGCATTAATAAACATAAACATTATTATCATTAGTTTTAATCCTTATACTCACTAGTAAATACAAC
This sequence comes from Maratus speciosus, assembly GCA_963932465.1. NCBI lineage: Eukaryota > Metazoa > Arthropoda > Arachnida > Araneae > Salticidae > Maratus > Maratus speciosus. The sequence continues at coordinate 413,654,218 of OZ010790.1, read as the reverse complement.
AGTAAATGCAAAATTAAGATGAATGAAGTTTATTACGACTATTATTTCAATATGTGAAATATCGAAAATAATTACAGTTTCAGGCACTTTCGGCAGTGTGTTAGATTAGTCTTCCGTTTTGCTTTCTTCACCTAAATCACTACTGGACCATCCAGCGTCGGCGTCTTGAAGTGTATGAGCATATTCAAGACTTGTTTTTTTTAACTTCGGTTGTGGCGGCAGTAAGCCAGAAACAATGATACGGAAGCAACACGCGCACAGCATTCTACAACCCTTGCGCCTACTTTATATTGACCGTACCATTCTGTGATGTTGCTCTGCTCTTTTTTTATATAATAGTTTTTTGCATTTGTGTGTCGTTATCATAACAGAAACAGAAGAACAGAATCATCTTCACGATGCATGTAAAGAGAGCAAATACCTTAGTAATTTAAGTGCTCTTGGTTGTAAGATTGGCTTCGTTTAAGTTTGTATATTCCGGAAAATCTTCAAGATCTGTATCCGTTAGTTTAGTTCAGATCTCCTTTTGCGTGCACATTGCACAGAATATGTTATTATTCTTTTTCTTACATTGAATTATGTGGACAGAACACCATTAGAGAAACCAGTTCTAAGCTTTACAAGTAAAACTGCCAAGCTATTCGCGATGACATCATTTTTGCATTTTGAACTTTAGTAGTTCAAAAATATAATTAAAATCACACATGGATATACTCATGATAGTATAATAATCGGACTCGGAAAGCTATTACGGTGTGTCAAAATCAAGAACTGTCTTCCTTGCTACTATTCAGATATTGTTTAAAAGACTTACAATATATTTTTCATACATAAATGTATTCTCACTTACAGCGCGTAGCTTCCAGAACAAACTCCCCGAATATCAATCCCATAATATGAGTTTTACAGCATCGTTTTACCGACGAAATATAGATTCCAGTTTCTATAAAGACTGGAGTTTGAGCTGCTTTTGGTACAGTCAGGAGGCAGTTCTTACACTTACATATTATGCAATATGTGTTAGATTTGTGGCAACGAGGTAGTGATCAATTTATATTAGGTTGCTTATTTGTGATGTCGTCGGCAGTAGTCGTTGATACACGATCTCTTATTGTTACCACAGAAGAAGAAATAGGAGTATTTCGAACCCAAACAAGACGAAAAGCATTTGATCTGCATTTACAGCACAACTTAGAACCACTCTGTAGATCGCAGTTTATAGACCTTTTAAGTATCAACATAGCTTTTGTGTTAGAAATTATACGAAAATCACTATTTGTTTTTCGCCACGTTTTACAACAATCAGGATGACTTCCAGGAATTATTTACTATTAAAGTTTTCAATAAATGTTTACAACAACTGTTTTAGAACACAACATTGACATCTGAACTACGTAAATACTTTTTGAGAGCAGCAAAACAAATCTGAACACGCTCCGATAGCAGTGCAATTGATACTCGCCTTGAGAAGTCTATGATACTCGCACGAAATATATTTTTCTCTAATAGGTAGAAGCGCACACAGAAATAAAATAAAATAATGCTCGTATGAAAGCTTATAAAGAATATTATCATTGCAAGTCAAAATTAATTTGGGTCATCGAAAGCTTCTAAAAGAAAAAATAATTTAAAGATGAAAAAAATGACAAAAATGTAGGAAAAAGACGAAACATTCTATTTTGGGGCTATAATTTCTATGATTTACTATTTTATTTTGCACGTAAATCTTATATTATAAAAAAATACATATCTTTAAGTATACAAAAACATTGAAAAAATTTCGGAAACCGAAACTTTTTTTTCGCGTGTATGATGGACGAAAAATAGCCCTTAATCATCCCATCTCCTTTCATGATTTATCCCTCACAATCAACTGTCGATTTTGGCATTTTCCCCTGCGACTGATTGACGAATATTGTGATTCTTCAGGTGATAGATAGACAAAATTTGCAAATATTTTGCAATCAGAAAAGGATATAAACCGAAAGGGTGCATAAAAAATTGCAGGTAATATAGTATTGTATTCAACGATAAACTACATTTATATTGCATATGATTTATATTCATTCTGATGGGCATAATAAACCATTGGAAATGAAATTACCATTATCATTATCATTTATTACTAAAAGCCGTCAATTTGTTGTTACGCGTTTAATAAATGTAGACTTAATTACTGTTTTGTATTTTTTTAGTTTGCTTTTATAAAGAACGATTTTGTGAATGTAATTATCTTTTGAATATGATTGCCGATTGGCAGCGCCATAAACAAAACTATTTAATAAGTGTAGACTAAATAACTGTTTTGTATTAGTTTAGTTTGCTTTTATATTATTTATCATTTTTAACGTTTTTGGGAATGTAATTATCTTTTGAATATGATTGGCGATTGGCAGCACCATACGTAAAACTGGTGGTGGTCTGTCCACCTTGTCCGGATAATATGTAAGCACCAATTATAAAATCGCGAATTTTGTCGCTCAGGCATGTAAAAATTGCAAAGTCTTTTGACGGGGCGCGGAAAATCTTAAATTTTGATATTTAGCTGCTTCTCTCCTCTTCGTCCATAAAGTTCAATTTTTTTTTTTCGACACTAGCCACATTTATCCCTAAGTTTGTTTTTAGCACTTATAATAAAGTAAAATTTATTCCCCCGAATAAAGTCAAGGAATATTATCACTCCTTGAAAACAATCCTTGCTATATACACTGTTAAAAATTTCTGTAAAAACACAGAAAAAAAAACGAGACTCTCTGTAAATTTACACTAGTTTTCGGTTAAATGCTTTCGATTGAGTTTGTCGATCACCATTTCACAGACATTTCCTTTATATTAAATCTCATTCCCTGTAGGGATTTTCGTGTCTTTATTTAAAGATATTTTTTATCTTTATTAAACCTTATAATTCAAAATACGCACTTTTAAAATTCTTTTCCAATTTTATTAGGAATTTTAAAAAAGAAAATTTAGTTTAAAAATTGTTTTTTAAAAGCTTAGAATAATTTAGAAAGGGAAAAATCATGTCCTCCGAGTTAGTCGAGATTTTTATAGAAAATCACTTTGCAGTAAAAGCAAATTGCGTAGTAAGTATTATTTCAAAGCTGTTATTATTATTACAATGCAATCATTATTATTATTATTATTTCATTGGTAAATGGGTCATAAAAAATACATTAATCTTATAGAAACATATTACACAAAATTAATAAAATAATGAAAACTAAAAAAATACTTTTAAATAATTAATTACATTTATTCTGTTTATTTTTTCTCTTATTTCTTACTAAAAAATCTTTAAAAAAAATATTAGCGCATTAAAAAGTAAATGGTGTGCGACAATTTCGAAAATTTCTCTAAAACATTATTCTTGTAAAAAATGAATTAGATTCAAATATTTTTTATTTATTACTTAAAATAGTTAAAAAAAAATAAAATTGATTAAAAAAAAATAATAGGTATTATGTATTGGTCTAAAATGATTTAAAATAAATCGTTTGCGAATTTTCAAATGAATATATTTGAAGCAAAATCTTTGAAAAGCTCAAGTACAATAGAGTATTCCCTGCTGAATCGTAAAAGAAGTACTTTGCACTCAGTAACAACAGCTCCTATAGCTCAGTCAGTAAGGCGTTCTTCTACCACCTGGAAGGCCCGGGTTCAATACCCGGGACGGCTAGAAAAAAAAATTGTACCGATATTAAATTGAATACAGCAGTTGAAATTTACTCGAATATTCAACTCCTTTGAAGCTCACTAAAAATTGAGTGATTCCATAATTTTGAAAACTAAATTAAATTATTATCATTAAAAATACAGTCTTGTGTATTTTTAAAGATGTTAATTTACAGAGTCTATTGTAAATTTACCGTATAATTTCTCTGTTATTTAACGGAATCTCTGTAATTTTACACAAGATTTAAGATAATGGATTACCCGTAGATTCTCTGTAATTTCACAGAATTTTTTTTAACAGTGTATTTGTTATATATACTTAAACGTAAACTGTTGATATTTCCTTGCCACCTGAATTGGATATGTTGGCTGTGTAAGGGAAACTATAGTGGACGCCACCCTCCCCTCCTCCTATGAAACTATATTTTTTATCTGATTATAGGCCACATATCACCTCCTGAAATAGAATTCTCTCTGTGTTACTTATGTGGCCCTCGACAACCTAGACATTTTTGTAAGTGGCCCTTCTCTAAAAAACGTTGTGCATCCCTATCATAGTGTATAGGGGTGTGTTTTGTTTACACTGATGCTAGAAAACGGCAAACGTATATGATTTATCGGTGTCATGGCGATAAATGGAAAAATGCTCTCATGTACAAATAAGACGACAAGGCAAGTGAAGTTTTTACTGTAATTTATAAGAAGATAGTATTTGCTTTCATGTGTACAGTGTGTTTTGTCTTATGAAATTCTGTCTATGCTTCAATTTTTAGAAATATGCAAAAACTTTGGGGCCTATGTTGCGCAATAATAAATTTTAGTTTGTTCTATGCATGCAGTGATGTTTGCCTGATGCATTTTACTCTACTTAAATTCTTTTATAGCTATAAAATACTTTTTCCTTCTTTGGTGCTTCCAAATTGTTGCCGTCAAGTTTTGACGGGTTCCATCTAGTATGTGATTTAAATTATAAATATATATATATAAAAAACAGGTACTTCTTTGTTAAAGAGGTTTTGTCATAACTCAATCCTAAGAAATTGCGATTTGCGCCAAATATTATAAACAATCACGAAACGGAAAAAGCGATCTAATCTTAAATGGCGTTTTTATGTTATATACTTTGTATTACATTATTGTAAGTCTTTTTTATGTATAAAATGAACGCATTTCTGCTCAAAGTATATATGATGTTATGTAAATACAAAGCAAATTATTTTTGCATTTGATATGTTGATAGTTATTTCCTAAGGATATGACAAGTTGGTGATATTATAAAAATATAAATAAAGATTGCCAGAGAGTTCTTTTCGAAATTTTTCTTTTAAATTCAACCTCGCCTTCTTTTTTCTCTTGCGCCAAAGCTCCTATAATAAAAAAGTAACGAATGTTTTTAAAGTCGGATTCAGCTTCTTATAAAGTACGATTCTGAAACCACGTGAACTACTGAAACCATGTTGATTTACAATTGTTGATTGTTGATAACAAATTGAAGTCTTTTTACTTATAAAAACAAGTTCATTAATAAGTATTAGATTCTTCAATACAGTTGCATTAGTTATTTCTAATTACGTTTCCTTTTTCATGACTAGAACTTATTGCTATATATAAGTATAATAAGTAATAATTTAAAATATATTTTACCGAATATTGATAAAATGATCTATTTTTTGTTAGATGATGTCATAAAGTTATTTCCTCATAATGAGCAGTGTATATTTTTTTTTTTTTTTTTTTTTTTTTTTTTTTTTTACCGCGTCTAAATCAAATACAAATGTTTAATTCCATTTCAACAATCTTTTTTTTTATATAATTGATTTTATAATCAGCATATTTCTTTCTTTTAACTTATAAAAAAATATCTTTTTATTTTTTGAAACACTTTCTTTAAGAAATTCTTTTATAATAAGGATACCTTTTATTATTTTTAGCAAAAGTAAAGTGCTAAGAGAAAGACTTAAATCAACACAGATTTCCAATAAATGTGAAAACATTCTTCAAAACAGATAACAAAGTCTTTTAAGAAGTCCGCCGCAGATTGATTTGAAAATCATGTCAACTCGGATTATCTGTAAGCATTATGTCGAGTCCCAATGTCGCAGAAAGAAGAATTCTATCGATGTGTGTTAAAAATCAATGAAAACTTTTCTTAATAGTTTTTATGTAGCTTTTGATTTTATTTAAAACTTTTTAAGCTGAAAATAGATTGCACCATTCAAAATATATCATTGTATAGAATGTACGAAAAATACAATTTACTCTATTAAATATATTTAACTTTTTAAAGGTTTAATATAAATCTGTGTGACGTTTCTTTTATTTTTGAAATTGTCACTTCTTAGAAATTGCCCCTTATACTCCTTCTAAATTAGTTAATTTAGAGTTTCTCTGTAAATTTGAAAATTTAACATTTTAGAAAATATTTTGTTCATTTGCTCACTAATTTTTTTTCTTCCAGTCATTATTATTCTTTTTTTATTTTATTTTACTAGTGGAAAGAGGAATAATTATTATGTTATTTTATTTAAAATCTAATTAAGTTAGAGATAGAGAGAGAAATGCAACAGTTTTATTTTTGAAGAAAAAAAATTGCGAGCGCACAGGAATTTCTTTTCTAGCCAAATCGGTTGGCTACGCGAAGTACACTCAGACATTGAGGGTATGTGAATAATCTATACTATTTTCAAAACATTTATAAATATGAAATTTGTTATGTCATAATATTTCTATGTAAAAAAAATCATAGAATTAAAAATAAACACGTGTTTTTGTTGCATTCAAAATTCGAAAGTTTATTTTAAATACAACAATTATTGATTCTCTTGTAACTCAAATAACACTGGTCAACAAATTTGAACTTTTGCTCTATCCTAAAACAGAAAGTAGTTGTTTTTTATGCGGTTTTTTGTGCTGATACCGAATCTATTTTTAGATTTACTCCAGCGCGTCAAGTTCGAGAGATATTTGCATATTTCAATTTATGCGAATTTAGTAAATTTTATACAATTATTTGCAAATTGAAGGTATAAAGCAATATCAGACAGAGTTTTTTGTTTTATGTTATGATTACTACCTAATTTACTTCACAAAAATGTTGTTTCTGAGATTATACCGACATATGACTGTGAAAAATTGTACCTAATTTGCATATTTTTCATGATTTTCTAATAATGTTTCTTGACGTTCAAATATTTCTGATGCATGAGTAAGCTAATATGTTTCTAAATCAGTTTTTTGAGCTGATTTTAAAATCTTGTATCTGTTTTCTTCTATCATGAGTAGTTTTTTAAAAAAGTGAAATTTTAGTTTTTGGTCAAAAAAGACAGAAATAGCTTTTTTATGATACTTTGTATGATAAGCTTCAAATAGTTAGGATAGATTCCACTACTTATTTTTTTTTGTTCGATTATATAAATTTTTATGTCTCTGATATGAATCTTACTCTCTTCATCTTCTTGTCAATGAATTACACTACACACCCCTAAAAAGAATCTTATATCACACCTGTGTTAATGCCGTGCAAAAGTAGAAATTCATCTTACTCAAAAACTAGACATGACATAAGAAAACAGATGGCATATTTGAAATCAGCATAAAAATCTAGTCTAGAAAAACATTACGTCAATTCTTTGGCAACTATTTTAAAGTTGATAGTGATGCAAACATTACACCATTGAAAAATATGCAAATTAGGCTTAATAACTGATAAATAAATGTTAAGAATATGCAAATCGTGACATTTATCTGAAGCAAATAGTCAAGTAGTTATTATCTAGAAAACGTAATTAGATGTGACATATATTGTATCTAAAATTTTCATTTAATAGCACAAAAAAGCTTAAATTTACATACATTTAAATATGCAAACCTGGACCACCTAGAGATAAACGGAAAGCATATTCGAAATCAGCGCCAAAAACTGATCTAGAATCAACTAATTTTAGTTCTACGACAAAACCACTGTTGTCCAGTGTAATAATTGGTATTTGAAGTATAATTTTCAACGATCATTATTACACAGGATCTTAAATTTGGTACATGTATCTTTTATAAATTTCAATATAGAAATAAAATGTTGCTTTTACTTCTTAAAAATTCATAAACAAATCACACCTACTACTTTTTGTGTTATAGAAACTTGAAATTTCTTATATTGAGAGTTGAAATTTAGTACGTGGGGATTTTGCATATTAACAGGGATAAATGTCAAAATTAAATCAGAATTTCATTGGTTTCTTGCTTCAGAACTTGAAAAAAATACCCATGGAAAAATATTGCATTAAGATATAAAAAAATAACACTCAAGTGAAAAAAGAAGCAAAGTTCTCTATGAATTGTTTTTAGAAAATCGATACATTTACTAAATATGATCAATATTGTTACAAGTTATTTAGGATACAGAAGCCACTAATCTGATTTTATATACGAGTACAAACAGAAGAAATTTAATTAATATGTATAATAATAGGAATTTTTTAATATGTACAAGCATGATATTTAATCAGTTTGATTTTCGTAAATGTTTCTAACATTTGGCAACAAATCTCACTTTTGTAAGTCCGAAATGCGCCCTGCTTTTGAAAAAAAAGCGCCAACAACAAATAAGTTACTTTTAATTTTGCTATTCATTTGGATGTTTTCTTTAGTAAACAATTTCTCTTTTTTTATCCAAGTACTTTTCATTTTAAAAAAAATCTATTGTGGACGCTTATGTGAATATTTTTAAAGTCCATATTTCTAAAAGCAAGTTTACAAGATGCACAAAGAAAAAAAAAGTTTTGAAAAAAATTGATAAAACCTGGATTTCTATTTAGTCTTATAAGCGTAATAATATCATATTTAGTAATCTTTCAAAATGGCAATCGAAATTAGTAATAGCTTCACATTCTCATAATGTTTTACGGTTGAAAAAACTACGAAATTTCCCCAAAACTTAAAACACGAATGAATTAATTTTTTAAATATGAATAGAGTTGCTCAAAATCTAAAGGAAAGAGGAGGCAGGAAAGGAAGAATTTTTTACTCTATATATATTTTTTTTCAGATTTGATACAATTGTGCTATAAAAATGCTTAGTGTTATCGAAAACTAAAAAAATATCATGTAGGCAAATTCTTTAAAAAATTATTTTTTAGATTTTTTGAAAATTGTGAACATTTTGTCCCGCATCTTCCTCATGTGTGGAAGGAGGCACGCATACTTTTTAAAGTAAGACAAATTAATAGTTTAACGGATGATATACTGCCATAGACCTAAATTAAATAAATAGCATGATTTTGTTTTATTTATTACTATGTTTTCTATAAAAATTACACCTGATAATTGAAAACCATCCTAAGATGAAAAATCTCCTTTTTCTAGATGTAAGTATTGTAAATGTAAGGATTTATATTTTGAAATTGATTTTGGCATTTATTACAAAATATACATTACGGAAATAATTTCATATTGCAAAGAGATTTAAAATTAAATATTTGTAACTGCTTATAAAAAAAAAACTGAAGAAAGAAATGGAAAATATCTCCCCTTACCTTCTCCAATTATTTCAGTATACTATTATTCCCTCCGAATACTAACTTTTGTAAAAGGCTTAACTCATGCTGACTTATTAAATATGCAACTTTTTAGACAAGTGACTTATAAATACATGATGCATGCAATTATGTTAGAAATTCGTTGATTTATTTTACAAATTCAATAAATGAGGAAATCATTTTCAACATAAAATTCAATATCTACTTTTAAACTGTATAAAAGAATCTTTTGAACAACAAATATTTATAACCTTATAACTGTAAAAAAAATTTCGCATAAAAATGCGTTTATAAGGTAAACATCCTGAGTGGAATAAAATAATAGTTTTTAGTTGAACCCTCCACCTAGCAGACGGATCCAACGGAACCGATTGGAAAAAAGGATTTGTTCCAGCTGAATATGAGAAAATTAAGAAATTTATTTGTAAACTCGAAATTTTAGATCTAAATTCGTAAAAATCTAGAAGCATTTTATTAGAATATCGAAGAAAAACTAATGTATTTAAACTTCAGTTGGATGAATTATTGTAATTTGTACACTGTTTTTTTTTTTTTTTTTTTTTTTTTTTTTTTAGTCCGACGGTTAAGGGGAGAAAAGCTGTACCACTCTTCCTGCAATCCCACACTTGCTCCCTCACCATGAAAAAAAAAATAAATGATGTGCAAAGTTTTAATTATTTTGAAGACATATAAAATGCACAATCAGGGAAAAATTTTATTTAAAGTCATTCTTTAGTTTAAAAACTTTAAGATTTTTTTTTTTTAATGAAGATAAAATAAATACGATATTTTCTTTAGTATGAAATCAATGTTCACATGCTTGCTAGTTCAGTATTATCGCTGAATTCATTTGAGAATATCTTATTTATTTATAATTATTTCCCTAAGACTATATTACAGAAGATGAAATATGTGATCTCTTTCACAATATGATTTACAGGGCTCTAAATACATATCGGAACAACTTCCCATGTGTAAGCGATTTTTTTTTTTTTTTTGCTTCTTTAAATTTATAATATAAATATATATATAGGTATTCAGAATAGAATATAAATTATTCCGTTTCATTGCAAACATTTTTAGAAATATTTATCAAAAGCTTTTTAATACTATTTTTCACATTAATAAATCTTGTTGTACTTAGACACGTTTTGAAAAGAGATAAATAATACACCTAATAGATTGTTTAATGTATGAAACATTAACGATCAAAATCCTCTTCGTTTATTTACTTTAGATAAACAAAAAGATTCAAAACTGCTATCATAATAAACTATTTAACTTCGTTCATTTCTTGAAACAGCTTTTATTTGAGAAAATCTCTCCATGATCTCTGTAGATATGCAAAGAAAACATAAGTAAAAATAATGAGATGAAAACGAATTCTTTTCGTAAAAAATACGATGTCAGCAATTTTCCTTTATCGCTAGTCTAAGTACTTAACTAAGGAAAATATAAGGTTCTGTAATTTTTCTCTTCTAAATTGCTGAATATGAGTTTTTGAATGAATGCACATTCATAAATAAAAAATGTTCTAACAGAATGTCGAACTAACGATATGTTGTGAAGGACATAAAAGTCTATGATGATTATTTGCCAATTTCTTCCGCTAGAAAATTAAAATGATTTTATAAACGGTCAGTCTAAACAATTAATAGTTTAATAGAAAGTTGCGATAGCGGTTGATCCAAATAATGTAGGAAAAATAATTTTTTTAAGCATATTCATCGATCGCTAAATAAACACATTTTTCATATTATTAAAACTGTTTGCATACTGATCGCGATGATTGCGAAAGTAATAAAAAAAATCATAAAATATTGTTAAAAGTATGAAAAAAGAAAGCTAAACATTATTATTCAAAGCTAATCATTATTATTCAAAATATACTAAAAGGTTGTTTCACTTAGTTCGTTTCTTATATAACTTTATTTATACAACTTCTCGATAAGCTGTGCAGATAAGCGAAATGAACATAGGTAATGATAATGAGATGAAAACGAACAGTTTTCGAAAATTAGGAAAGACCAGAATTTTTTTTTTTGTAACTACTTAACTAAGGAAAGTGTAAAGTTTGGTAATTTTCTCTGCAGAACTGCTGAATATGTTTCGTCGGATGAATGTGGATTCATAAATGATAACTATGCTAGGTTAACGTTAAGCTAAATATATATATATATATATATATATGTGTGTGTGTGTATGTGTGTGTGTGTGAGAGAGAGAGAGAGAGTGAAACAAATGATTGTTTTATATTTGTTCGCATATTTATTCTGTAAAAAATAGAACAATGAAAAGTAATATATAAACGATTCTGTAAAAAATTAACCAAAATTAATTTTCAAAATTATAGAGAAGTTTTGATAACGACCAGCTGAAATAATGCGTGAAAAGAACAGAACTTAAATTAAGTAATTGTTAAAAATAAAAATTCATATTTAGTTTTCTAATATCAATAATGTCATATTTTTCACATGTTTGGCTTTACATCAAGTGTAATGTGCTTCATCCTCACACAATATTCCACTTTTGGAAAAGGATTTTGAAATTAATTGAAATCACAAAAATATTTATCCTTTCATTAATCTTTTAGCAATTTGGAACAATGTATACATTTTTTATGTTATATTTTTTTATACATAAAGAACTCGGTTTTAGATTATTCAGGAAAGAACATTAAATTGAAAAATTGTTAAAATTGGAAATTCCCATTTAGTTTTCTAATATCGATAATGCCATAACTTCATCTGAAATCACAAACTTACTTATCCTTTCATTAATTTCTTAGTAGTTTGGAATAATGTATACTTTTTACTGTTATCTTTTTTTATAAATAAATAATTAAATTTTATAATATTCGGGAAAGTACATTAAATATAAAAATTCTTAAAACTGGAAATTCCCATTTAGTTTTCTAATATCAATAATGCCACACCTTTTTACTGATATCTCTTTTATAAATAAAAAACTAAGTTTTAGATTATTCGGATAAGGACATTGATTAAAAAAAAAAAATGTTAAAATTGGAAAATTCCATTAAGTTTCAGATATCAATAATGCCATACCTTCCACATGCTTTCAATTACATCAAGCATAACAATGCGCCTCATGCTCGCACAATATTCTACTTTTTGGCAAATGATTTTGAGATTAAATGAAGTCACAAACATAGTTACCATTTCATTAATATTTTAGTAGTTTGGAATATTGTATACTTTTTAATGTTATCTTTTTTTTAGAAATAAATAAATAAGTTTTAGATTATTCGGGAAAGAACATTAAATTTAAAAATTGTTAAAATTCAAAATCTCCATTTAGTTTTTGGATATCAATAATACTATATCTTCCCCCACATGCTTTGAATTATATCAAGCGTAACAGTGCGTCTCACGCTCGCACAATATTCTACTTTTTGGTAAATCATTTTGAGATTAACTTAAATCACAAACATACTTATCCTTTCATTAATCTTTTACTGTTTGGAACAATGCATTACACTTTTTAATATCATTTTTTTTTTTAAATAAAGAAATAAGTTTTAGATTATTCGGGAAAGAACATAGATTTAAAAATGGTTAAAACTGGTAATTCCCACTTGGTTTTCTAGTATCAATAATGTCATACCTTCCACATTGTTTATTTGTATCAAGCGTAACAATGCTCTTCATACTCGCACAATATTCCACTTTTGGTAAAGGATTTTAAGATTAGCAGAAATACAAACATATGTATCCTTTCATTAATTTTTAGTAGTTTGGAACAATGCTTACTTTCTAATAATGTTTTTTTTATTACCATTTGGAAAAATGGTTATTGTCCCGTGTCCGGGTAAGAAATTAAAAACATATATGAAACGTTTTATTGGTTGAATCCGCATTTTATTCGTTTTCTGATTGGTCTGTACAGTAGCTTGTATTTTCCCTTTACTTTCAACAGAGATAGATACTTATGTTGCCACTATGACAAAACAGTAATAAAAACTACAAAAAAATTAACAACTCAGAAACAAATTCAGATACAGCTTTCAAACAAATTGCATTTAAAAGTACATTTTTTTCTCTATACGACGGTGTAAAAAGTAATATTGTGGGATGTTTAGAAATTTAAGAATGAAATTTCATTTATAAAATTGGTCCAGGAATATTAATGTTTAATCCATGGCGTATGTAATGTATAACAGGCTCCGTAGAAGTTTAAAAATTTACAGTACCGAAAAATGTAATCCATGGCGTACGTAATCTATGATCAACTCCGTGCGATTTTTTATGTCTTAAATTTTAGTCTTTGAAAAAATCAATTTCCAAATGGTCGTTGCAATTTGTTATTGCATTTTTTTCTTTTTCTTTTTTTTTTTTTTTTTACAAATAAATAACTAAGTTTTAGATTATTCCGGGAAACACATTAAGTGGAATTCCTTGAATAAAAAAACTTCGTTGGCTTTTAATTTTTAATTTGGTGACACGATAAATATCATTTTAATAATTTTTTATTCAAAAAAGAAGTATATATGAAAGCGCAATACATTCTTAATAGTTTGAAATTAAAACTAGAGTAATTATAAGAATTGCTCCATGCGGTTAACACTAAAAACGTGTATGGTATTCTCGATGTAAGCAGATAATTAAAGAATTAGGAGTTCCAACCAGAGCTTTCCAGGTTATAAAACATAAGTGCAGCCCAATATACTCTATCTTTAATAGATATCTCAAATTTAATATATATTTTTAAATTCCACATTAGCAATACCAAAAAACATTTTGTATATAAAAAAATAACAATAATGTATTCATTTTTTTAATTTAATAAAAACGATTTTCTTCTATTAAACGGATGCAAGGAGTAAAAAATGGCCGAAGGAATCGCCGAAAATTTCGCTACGTTCTACAAATTCTTTTTATTCTGATATTTCAGATGTTTAAGCACGATGTTGTAGCTCGATTACATACCTGATGACTTTGTGCTTCAGTTATTTTATTATTATAATTATTTATTGATGAAGTTTTAATTCCGTTCTGTAATTGCAGCCAATGGAAAATTCTGAACGATTTATATTGTTTTAAGTGCAAACGGATTAATTTTTCGTAATCGGGCTGCAGCAGATAGAGATAGATATTAAAAATAATTCATGCTGGAAAATTTTGTTACAATATTTTGAATGCGTTGAAAAGTTTCTCATAGTCTATGACTGATACATGATTTTTATATATTATTTAAATTGCACGCAAGATTACTCATAACTATTTTAGACTTTTATTTGCAATAGTGAATTTATTTATTTTATCTACATCAAAAGGCTAAACTAGCAAAATTTGTGCTTTTGAAGTAAAATTGAAGGTAATACAGACACATTAGAAGTTTAATTATCCTTTTTTTTTTTGTTTGGATGGTTGGAATAACAAGAAAATTTTTATTCAGTCATAAGATATAGATATAATATACACATCCGTGAAGATGTCTTTTATAAACATAAAGTAGCTAAAGGAAAACTCTACGCTCAGTTAAAGCTTTTATAATTTCGAGATAACTTATTTCCAGTATCCATATTATAAAGGACAAACGTTTCCGAGCGTAACATTGACGTCACTTTAAGGATGACAACACCTGACGATTAAAATTGGGTTTTGCAATTTTAGCTACCGTCATTTTTTAAACTTCTAAAAGTCACACATTTTTACTATTTCGTATAGGGTAAAAAGTGTAACTTCAAATTCAATTTGCTAGAAAACTGTATCACAATCGTAGATTGCTTAAAAATTATTTTTAAAACAATTGATGAACAGCTTTTAACAAATTATATTTGAAAGCGCACTTTTTTTCCTATAATAAGCGGTGCAAAAATTGAAATTGCTCGATTAACCTACGACTGCGATAAAGTTTTCAAGCAAATTGTATCTGAAGTTACATTTTCCCCTATACGATAGTGTAAAAATTTAAAATTTGTGATGTTTAGATGGTTAATAAACTGTAATAGCAAAAATGGTAAAACCCAAATTTTATGGTTTTGCTAACGTCAAAGTGAAGTGAGTGATAAGCACGGACACGTTTGTCTTTTATAAAATGAATACTGGGAAATATTTTATCTCAAAATTATAAAAGCATCTTTTTTTGTAATTGCGTGCATGATATTTCTTTAACTACTTCATATTTCTAACAGACATGCTTGCGGATGCATATATTATTTCAACATCTTAGACCAGACCTAAATTTGTTTATAATTCAACCCATCAAAATAAAAATAATACGTAATTAAACTTCAAAATAATATGGAATACGCTCAATTTCATTTTAAAAGCAGAAATTTTGCTCCTTCAGTAAATGTGTGATTTCAAATAAAAATGTTAAGTAATTAGAAATATTTCGTGTATTTTAAACTGTATAAAAAAATCATGCGTCAAGCATAGATTATGAAACACTTTCCAACACATTCAGAGTACTGTAACAAAACTTCACCGTCTAATAAAATGAAAGATAATGCATCAGTAAATAATTTGGACAACCCGTGGTATTACCGTCACTATAAGTTGTAATTCTCCAATTGGACCGAACATGTACAGACCAAGATACGAAACAGGGATCTCTTGGCTGAAGATGCAAAAGCTCTGCCAACGGAGCTATCTCTGTCGAATCTGGTGGACATAATTAACCGAGCTAACCTTATTGATCATAGCACCTGTTTTAATATATTAATCAACACAACGGAATAAATCGCAACTCATGGAACTCCAGTAAACGCTGAATACGTAATTACACTAGATTTCCTACCCACCCCCCCGTTGGAAAATTGCAACTCATATGACTTATTTACCATTTAGAATAAATGTGTTAAAATTAATATAGTGTAATTACGTATCCAGAGTTTACTGGAGTTCCATTTTCTGCGATTTATTTTGTTGATATGATTGTTATATAAGACCAGATGCTCTGATCAATAAGGTTAACTGTGTAACTTAATTCCACCAGATGACTTAATTCGTCATGGATAGGTCAGCTGATATAGCATTGGCAACTTTAGCCAAGAAATCTCCGTTTCAAATCCTTACCTGGACATTTTTCGCCCGATTGGAAAAATACAACCATTACAATTCATACTATTTACCAATTAGAAATTGCGCTAAAAATAATCTATTGTGATTAGCATCAATGACTGAAAAATATCAGAATTCTTTTGTCCATCCCTGTATATTAATGATATATTTGTGTAATATACTACCATAGTATGTAAAAATAAAGTTCAGTCAGGAATCTCGTAACACAGATGAAAGTTCCTCTTTAGAAATTACCGTCCTAGCAATACCTTCAATTTCCAGTTGTGGAAATGCATTAAACTTATTTTGTACAGAACTGTATATGATATCATTTATACACACCAAGAATTATGGAAAAGATTAGTTACATTTTTAAATGCATAAAGCAATTTACAATGCACTTCCAGAAATTATTACTCATAGACAGAAATATGTAACCGAATTATTTTGTGTGCCCTTGTGAATGATAAAAAGTTTTAAGCACACTACATTACGGAGTTATTTTGAGTGCTCCTGTAAACGTACCATAAATGCTGCTCTCTCCGTTTTCAATACCAAATATGTCATATTAAACCTCAAAACACAATTGAAGAGCATACATCAATTACAGTAAAATATGAGTATATTTACGCGAGCTAGAGCGTGGACAAACAGACAGTCACACAGAAAAGCAGCCGGGCAGAGAAACGAATTCATAAACACTTTACAACTGTGTTGGGAAATGTTAAAAAGGGACGTTTTTCCCACTTTGATATAAACTACTTTGAAGTGTTTTTTTAATCACTGCATACATAAAAAACACCAGAAAGACTGTCCAAATAACAAGCGTGATTAATGAAATTTTTGTGTGGTTAGTTTCAAAATGGTCAGAAACGATTTATCTTTCATATGTTATTTTCTCGAAAAATAGAATTTTTTGAAGATTTAACAATCTTATGCCGCCTTTAACTAAGGAACTTACTTCTTTTTTCGGAAGGAAGCAGACCCTTAAGTTAAATATATGCCAAGATCATGTCAAACTTCATGAATTGCTGTATACCAAAAAAATTATTTTTGAGCAAAAATGAAAATTAAGAACCAAAACTGTCATTAAATAATATTCAATGTTTATTTTGACGTTTTTGTAACGTTCAGTCTTTAATAACGCTTAATAATATTTAATAATATTTAATAATATTTAATAACGTTATTAATTTTTAACCTTTTTCTAAAAAAATAACGCTTAATCATTTTGGTAACGTTTAATAGCGACTGATCGAAGAATCTCTGCAAAGACTTTTCGTTGAAATTTGGTTTCAAAAATTCATAATTATTATTATTAGTTTCTAAAATACAATTTTGGAAATTTTTTAACTAAAACAAAACGTTGCTTAGCTATTTAGATACAATAATTTGAGATTAGAAAACTTTTACATCAAATTATTTATTTCATAACAAACGCATATATTATATTTAGTTTTTAGAAAGCTCTGAGCAAAGTTATAATTGTATAAATGGTAAATTACAATGTAAACAGGTCACAAATCTTTTCTTAAAAAATTTAATTAATAAAACTCATCTGGGTTTGTTTGAAAATTGATAATATAATAACAATATTACTATTTAAAGTATTTAAATTATGTTTTGTTTCTTCCTAGCTCAGCTTTATAGACGGATTACTAATTTTTAGGAATATGCTCTTTATTTATAGCAGTTTATCTATGCCCCTATAAAAGAAAATAAATTTATAAATAAATCTTTCCCAGTATGATATACACCGTTTAAAATAAACTTTAAGAAAATAGTAATTGAAAAGTAAGAAAAAAATTAAATTCTAAAGTTCCATTTTTAAATTTAATTTATATTACAGAGAAATATCATGTACCCAGAGAGAAAAATACTTTATTCCTTTTCATTGTTTATATATTTCTATAATTATTTTAAAGAGAATAATCATAGATTGTTGCATATTAGTCACAATAGTAAATTATTTTGAACAGTACTTCAAACGGTTGAAAAATTGATAAATAACGCACGTAAAATATTGTTTAATGTACTAAAGATTATGCTTAAAGTTCTGCGTAATTATTCTCTAAGATAAACAAAATTATTCACAACTGTTAGTCTGGCACACTGTTTAAGAAGGTTCACTTCCTATACAATCTTTTATTTTAGACAACTTCTCGATCAGCTGCTTAGATAAGCGAAGCAAACATAAGTAAAGATAGTGGGATGAGAACGAACACTTTTAATAAGAATGCGATACCAGCAGTTTTTTTTAAGTGTTTAACTAAGGAAAATATAAAGTTCAGTAATTTGTTTTCTCTTATGATTTACAGGATATGTTTTTTGAAAGAGAACAATTTTATACATAAAAATGTGCTAAGGAAATTTAAAGCTAACGTTATGTTGTAAGTGTTAAAATATTTTTCATATCACAATATTAAAATATTTATTTGCTTAAAAGACGTTAAAAAACACATTAAAAGTAAATTAAAAATCTATATTTACATGTTTTAACTCATTTTCTGAGTTGTCGTCAGAATGTATAACAGAGAATCACAAGTGCATATGAAAAATGGAAAAAACATCGAATATAAACAAGTAATCATATAAACTTCTGAGAGGTCATCTCTATTAATAGGATCAATTTTAGTATTTAAAAGCATCTTTAATTTCGGAGGCGGCTTCGCGATCAAACATAAACCAAAATGTCTTAAAAGATTTTTTATATGTTCAAAGAAACCCGGGAAATAATTTGCTACAACCCTTATCATATTAACTTCATTAATAGCTTTATTTTTATTTTTAGAAGTATCAAAGGAGCTCTGAATCAATTTATTAATTAATTTTACCTGATATCCATTATCACTAGCAATACGTTTAATTTTCTTTAATTCATTCCCCAGATTTATATCGGAAGAAATCTTGAAAGAACGATTAATTAGGAACCTGAAGGTGGATAATTTATAAGGCATTGGGGTTCATGCATTGGAAGGTATAACGTTTAAATCTGCGATAGGTTTTCGGTAAACTGAACGTATTAATTCATTTCCCTTTCTCTGTAACTCAACATCTAAAAAAGGTAATTTTCTCCCTGTTTCTAGTTCAAAATTAAACTTAATATTATTGTCAAGTTCATTTAACTGTTGTATGAAAAACATTAACTAATCTATATTTCCTCGCCAAAGAATAAAAATATCGTCTCCATAACGTAACTATACTAAAGGAACTACCTCAAAAGTGCTGAAAATTTTAGATTCGAGGGGGCGTAATTTAAATCCTGCCAGAAGACCAAATATTGGAGATCCCATCGGAGAATGGAATGTAGAATGAAAATATGCAATAGAAAATACATATTTCAAAAGAAAATAAAATTTCAAAGTAATTGCTTAAGGGCTGCAAAGGGCCAACATAGTGAAAAAGATTTCATGCCGGGACTCTAACTTGGGCCATCAGTATAGTGCATTGATGTTCTACCGACAAAACCACATGGAACGATACCCAGCCTGTAAAATTCCTCACTAATATATGTTGGCAAGGCTACAAACGCAGCACAAGATGGAATATTTGGTGGTAGAACGTCAGTGAGCTATAGTGATGGCCCGGGTTCGAGTCCCGGCATGGAATCTTTTTTCACTATGTTGGCCCTCTGCGCCTCTTAAGCCATTACTTTGAAATTTGATTTTCATTTGAAATATTGTATTCAAGGCGAATGTTTCTTTCTGGAATAATTTCCATATATTATAATAGAAAAAACATAATTTAAAGAGAACATTGATCGATCGTTTAGTAAACCTACTAGTCACAATAATAAATCCTTTTGTATAGTATTATTTCAAAGGGTAGAAAAATTGATAAATAACGCACGTAAAGTATTGTTTAATGTACTGAAGATTATGCTTAAAGTTTTGACTACTTATTCTCTAAGATAAACACAATTATTCACAACTGTTACTCTAATACACCATTTAACAGAGTTCGCCTCCTATATATCTTTTACTTTAGACTAGACAATTTCTCGATTAGCTGCTTAGATAAGGGAAGGAAACATGAGTAAAGATAATAGGATGCGAAGGAACACTTTTAATAAAAATGCGATATCAACAGTTTTATTGATTTTATTTTATTTCTACTTGACTATGGAAAGCACAAAGCTCCGTATTTTTTTTTCTCTTATGAATTGCGGATTATGTTTTTCGAAAGAGAGCAGTTTTATACATAAGAATGTGCTAAGGAAATTTAAAGATAATTATATCTTATGAGTGATGAAATGTTTTTATTATTATTATTATTATACGCTGATTCCGTTTAGAAAAAAATAAAATTTTGAATCAACATTTTCAATAGAATGTGCTTAATCTTAATTGGAGCACCTGCATTAGGATAGGTCGTAACAATATTAAGAATGACTTAAAAATTATTTTCGAAAAACCGTAGCTGCATAAAATATTTCAAAAAAAAAGAAATAAATTTAAAATTGATTGACGAATCCCGAAGTTTAGTTTTAATTGCTCATTTTGGCTAACTTTTTCAGAAAAATGTTTGTTTTAAAAAAGGGGTTCGGACATTTTCAATAGAAAGTGTTTAATCTTAATTGGAGCACCTGCATTAAGATAAGCCGTAACAATATTAGGAATGACTGAAAAATTATTTTCGAAAAACCGTAATTACATAAAATATTTGAAAAAAAAAGAAATAAATTTAAAATTGATTGACGAATCCCGAAGTTTAGTTTTAATTACTCACTTTGGCAACCCTTTTCGGAAAATGTTTGTTTTAAAAACGGATTCGGACGTTTTCAATAGAAAGTGTTTAATCTTAATTGGAGCACCTGCATTAAGATAAGTCGTAACAATATTAAGAATGACTTAAAAATTATTTTCGAAAAATCGTAGTTACATAAAATATTTGGAAAAAAAGAAATAAATCTAAAATGGATTGACGAATCCCGGAGTTTAGTTTTAATTGCTCACTTTGGCAATCTTTTTCAGAAAAAATGCTTGTTTTAGAAAAATGGTTCGGACAGTGCAGGGGTGCCATTTCAGAATTTCCTTGGGGGGGGGGGGGGGTGTATCCTCGTCCCTCCGAACAAAACCGATTCAAAATGCCGTTTTAAGCAGGTTTTCATCTTAGAAGGTATAATTTTAAGATACTGAATGGGATTTTCCGTTTAAGACAGTATTCCGTTATAGACAGTTTCCATTTTACAAGTATATCATAAGCTTTTAAAACATCTTTTCTATAGTAAACCTCTGAAGAGCATAGGCACATTAGATTTACTGCAAAACTTGTGAAAATGAAACCTGTCAAAAAAAGAATTCTTTCGGAAACGGAAAAATATGACGTTTCCGTGAAAAAAAAAAAAAAAAAAAGATAATTATACTTGCTAAGACGGAAACCTGCATAAAATGGAGCATTTTTCCTGCCTTCCGACTTCTTCTTTGCAGGTTTTGCTGCAGGGGTAGGGAGCAATTTCAAGAGGTCCTTGGAGGGGGGGGGGGTGAACAAGTGGGATTTTGCCCACTTAACGTCTTTCAAAACCATGGGATTCTTCCAGGAATATTTTTCAATTTTTGTGGAAGACTGCAGTTTTTTTTTTTCTTTTTTTCTTTTTTTTTGCGGAACTACGCGAAATCATTTCGCCAATCGACCGCGGGAAAAAGTTGCAAATTTTGCCGAACTTTGAAAAAAATAGTCAATTTGGCAAATTAGTCGCGGAAACAATATAATCTCCTAAAAGGACAATGGAAAAATATTGCAAAGATCGTAGAAACAAACAGCGATTACTGTTAATCGGTTGCGAGGAAAAAAATCGCAGATTTCAACATTCTATCACAGAAAAAAAAAATCAAATTTGCCATCAGTCGTCCAAAAAAAAATTGTGAATTTCGAATATCTATCAAGGAAAAAAACGAGAATTTCATCAAAGGTTTCAGATAAAAATCACGAATTTAGTCAAAGAATCGAGCAAAAAATTCAAAAATTTCGTCAAACGATCGCACAAAGCAATCACAAATTTTGTCAGTCGGCTGCGGAAAAAAAACGAATTTCAACAAATGATCATAGAAAATAATCACGAATTTCGTCAAAATATCTCAGATAGAAATAGCAAATTTCGTAAATCGGTCACGAAAAATATCGTGAATTTTAACAAATGGTCACGGAAAAAATTTCTAAATTCCGTGAAATGATCACGGAAAAAAATTGCGAATTTTGCCAAACTGTCGGGGGAAAAAAATCGTGAAATTCAATCGGTCACGAGATAATCGTTACACAAACATGGTCAACACGTCAAGAAGTTTGCAAATTTTGTAATCCATCAGGATAAGAAATTATCACGTGTGATTTCTTGTCAGTAAAAAATTTCCTTAACCCCTTAACTGCCGACGAAATCTTGCGCGATCTCCAGTGCCTTACTTAAATAGCATATTTCTCAAATTATAGAAGGTGTACATTAGTTTTCTGAAATAACTATAAGAAAATGCACATGTTATAATACTGTTATATATAATGGCTCAGGTGGTGAAAATTGTCTCGCTATAATTGGAATTCGCCATCCCATTAATAGATACATGCATTTTCTAAAGACGCGCATATACGTACGGGGCAGTTAAGAGGTTAATAAAAAACAAATGTCTTCAGACTATGATCTAAATCCCACACAATTCAGAAATTTGCAAAACATTCGGTCTCAGGTAGAGTCTGCATTGGGTTGCCCAACCCGATTTTTCTCAAAACCTACACGATCCGATCCGCGGCACACATAGAGGTGGATTGACGTTTCTTTTTTTCGTTTCGGCAGAGGAGATTATTAAGAACATACTGTATATAATATGATTTAATAAAGCAAATGATTTGATAGCGTTGTAATGACTGTAGTAAATATAATGTGACACTAATTGTACAAAACAAATATTCAAATAATTAAGAACTTGAATTAACCCTCTTAAAAAAAAAAAAAAAAAAAAAAAAAAAAATCCTCTGCAAAATTTCTGGCTGAAGGGAAAATTCACAGAGAAAATTCTAGCCCTGAGGCAGGGTCTGATCATCACAAGGGCACAAGGGGCATGTGCACCGGGACCACATTTTCAAGGGGCCCAAAAATACATTTTTGCACTCTCGTAAGATACAAATTAATGCAAATTTACTTTTATAGTTCACCAGAAAATATTATTTTTTACCATTCAAGCAAACTAAACTATGGCCGTGTTCTTCACTAACGACAATAAAATGCAATATAAATTTCGAAATCCAGAGTAGAACGGATACTACATCAAACATGTTTCATCCCGTCACTTAGATATACAGTTTTACTCACTCTAAATAGCATATAATGCAGAAGATTTTACTTTCCCATAATTTTTTAATGCCTTTTTACATGTGTCTATAGTGTGTACTTTTTCTTTTTATAAAGCTATGGTTCAAATTTTGAACTGCACATACAGCTGCTAGACACGTAAATGCAATTTTCTTGAGAAAGGGGGCCACTGACACAGTCTGTGTGCCCCAGGTTCCAGTTACAGTTGATCAGGCACTGCCCTGAGGGGCACGAGTTTTCATTTGATCTATTATGCACACTGCTGGAAAGCAATAAATAGAATTTTTTCTTACATACCTTTTTAAAATTAGCCATAATACGCATTAATAAGAAACGGTTCACCTTGAGAATGTTGGAATAGCAAAGTCTGTAGAAAATATCTTTGATAATTATTAGTTTACATGCATAAAGTGTTTATTTATTGCATGTGTTTTTATTGTAATAAAATCTGACAAGTTACTTTAGCTTTTGAGCAATTTATGAAAAAAAAAAATCGAGTCTGACCTGTGATGACTTATAGGGATGCATCGAATATTTGGTATCTATTCGGTATTCGGCCATACTACCGAATATCGATTAGGCCGAATATCAAACTATTCGTTATGCCGAACATTCGGCTTGGTCAAATATCGAACTATTCGGCCTGCCGCATATTCGGTTCGGCTTAATATCGAACTATTCGGCCAAACCGAATACTTATAGCTTTTGAAAAATATTTTTTAAAAACCTTTAAACCTTTTAACTGTCAATTTATAAAGATATTCAGAATAATTGAAAACAGAATCATATTTAAATAAAACAGAATGTCGTTACATTATTTGTTTGTGGTTTGATAGTGTCACTTAAAAAAAAATAACCATTAATGATGACCTTCATAGAAATAAATGATACACAAATGGAAGTTTATGAACAATGTCTTATAAATAATCTGTCTTTTGTTTTTTCGCTAAAAGAGTGTTTCTAAAGAAAATGGGAAAACTTTCAGATGTGATAATAGACGTCAAGACAGACCATTTTTGCCCAAGAAGCCAGTATCGCAATCCGCTTAATCAGTCAAAATAAAAAATACAGTGTATCTCATTTCACTTCATGTCAAACTTGGATTTTCATTTGTTACTTTAACGATAATGAAGATATCGTTAACTATATTTTCAAAAGAGTTACTTTGATTTCTGTGACGTATGATATCATGAGAAGTGCCGCAAATTGTGTGTATGTGTAAAGTTTACTTGTAAAAAGGTCTTGTTTATCAAAATGGAAGTATCTGTGTTAAATATTATGAAAAATTGTTTTAAAATTTAATTTTTTAATATCTTTAAACTTTGAATTCTGCCTAACAGTCGGTATTCGGCCACCCAAATATTGATATTCGGTTTACCTGTAGACCGAATATTCGGTATTCGGTTACCTGTATGCCGAATATTCGGTATTCAGTTTTCTTGTTGGCCGAATATTCGGTATTCGGCCAAAATCACTATTCGGTGCAACCCTAATGACAGATAAATTTTCTGAAGTATCAAATTCCTTGCCCCCCCCCGCCCCCCTCAAATGGCGCCATTGGGACAGTGATTTTCATTTCTCTCTAAATGAGAAACTTTTTTGATTAAATTATATTGTCAAACGATAACCACTTTTTCATGATTATCGGATTACCAAAATTAGGCTTTAATTATTCATTTTGTAAGATTTTCGGAAGAACCGTAATTATCTTCTACATCTAGAAAAAAAAAGTAACAAATCTAGAACTTTTTGTAGATTTTAGATATGCTTATTACCGTAAACGGTAGACAGTATCACGAATAATTCGTTATTTGTACATATTTTTAGAATACTTAGTACAGTCGAACTCGGTTAATATGAGTCCGGCTAATACGAGGACATGTTTAAAACGAATAATTTTCACATTTAAAAGGGATCATCAATTAAATTATATTAAGATTTTCCCGCTAATTACGAGCTACAAAAGTAGATTTACGGCTAATACGTAGTTCATTTCAATCTGAATTTCGGCGAAAAGCAGGATAGAATCAATAAAGGAATCACGCTATGTGCTTATAACATCCACAGCGTGCAACACGGTTCGTTGAATTTCCGTTTCACAGTTATATCTTTATTTTTTTTAATCGCAAAAATGAAAACCGAAAGTTCCCAATAAAGCAATCACTGCCAAAAAAGTTGCTTATTTGCATAATCATGTTGACGTCATTGTATTCTTTTTTGAAAAATGAATGGAATTTTTGCTCTCTATCATTTTTGGTCTATGATTGCGTTAGTGTCTACTAGATATTAATAGTTGGGAAGCTCGATCTCGCAAACCAATCAGAGACAGTCAGCACTTACGCTTCCCCCCTATAAACTTTTTTAAATTATTGAATATGTTAATTAATTAGCACGGAGATTTATGATATTAAATTAACTTTATTATTAAAAGAATTATAGAAATTAATAACAGTTATTATTTTAGCTAAGTGTGTGTTTTTAAGCTTTTTATTATCTTCCCGGGTATTATGAGTAACTTTTAATACGAGGACATTCATAATTCCTTTTCTTATCGTATTAACCAAAATTTAAAACTATAAAATGAAATATTTGTATTTGCTTAAAAACACCGAAGAAATATGTACTATATCTCCCTTTACCTCAGTATCTCCATATCTCCAATTATGCCAATATACTGTTCCTCTCCCTAGATCAGGGCTTGAAATTTCAGTTCAACAGGTGCTCGCCAGACTAAAACTTTTGCTAGCCATTATTTTACATTCATTCAGACAGCAACGTCAGTCACCACACTTGCCCAGAAAATGAACTATTTATGACAAACTGAATTTAAATTGAACGTTGTTAGAAGGAGCTGTCTGTTAAATCATGAATATTTTACATTCATGAGAAATATGAACAATTTTTTAAGTGTTAACAGATGTAGTATGAAGATCTTTCTGGTGACCGAAATCATAAAAGAATGCAGAAATTGAAAAATGGAAACATATTTACTGCAAAAGAAAAAAGCAATATTAACTCAAAATAAGATTGCCATAAGGTTTCAATGGTTACAGAAATTGTCACAAACCACTAAAATGTCGTGAAAGAATAAGTTCCTGTACTTTTTTAACTTCATGTTGTTGTAGCGTTGCCTTTCTCCACTGAAATACCATCGCAGCTGTAGGGACAAAATCTGTCAGGGTGGACCCATTAATAGAAACTCTGAGTAAATCATCCAATGTCTCAGTCTTCAGAGAGCTCCTATATGCATTCTTGAGTCTGTTGTGACAGCTAAAGCCTCTCGCACGAAACTATGTTCACTTCTAGAACAGCACAAATTGTTAGAATCTGGAGCGAATTGGGGAATCTTGCGGAGTATTTTTCATTGTAAAACTTCTCCAGCATATCTTTCAGTGTTAGTGAAGGGAACATAAATTTGAATGCTGCCCGGTCTGCCAATACAATATCCACTTTTTCATTAAAGAGACTTTGGTTCAAATACATGAAGATATTTTTTATTTCTTCTAATCAAAATTCAAGATTTTTTCTTTGGGAGAATTCAAGATTTTTTTCTTTGTTTCTTTCTCAAAAACATGCAGAGATGTTAACACATCTGTTGACATAGATTGCAGTCTTTCTGTGATGTATAGCTTTCATGTTTAATTGATCTCCCTCTTAAAGTCTGAAACTCTCGCTATCCATTTTTAATATTTGCCAACCTTGATTATCCCTGATATGGATAGTTGGTCCAAAAACTCCTGTTCGTTCGGTGCAACGCTAGATTAGAGATCTGTCAGAACTGAGATGCAATGTTCAATTTTTATTTCCAGATGAAATGACAAGTTCCTTGT
Source organism: Maratus speciosus (assembly GCA_963932465.1). Lineage (NCBI taxonomy): Eukaryota > Metazoa > Arthropoda > Arachnida > Araneae > Salticidae > Maratus > Maratus speciosus. Next base: position 413,626,857 of record OZ010790.1, on the reverse strand, counting down.
ATTTAATTCCACACTTAAAGGGTTCAATTTCCCGTAGAAATCCAAGAGGAAGTACAGAACTTAAAGAAATTTATAATCCTTCAACCTTTTCAGCAAACCCTTAGCTTTAGCACTGTCATTGTCTTTTCCGTGAGCCCCCTGTTCAAGATGGCTTACAAAAGTGCTTTTACAGCACTTTCTTTTATGAATAATCATCTAAAAGTGTGAATATCACTCAGTTTAAGAATTTTTTTCTCCTAAAATTTCTCCTGTTTCTTTTAACATATGAGGTCTTTTTGCCGAGACAGGGTAAAATTTAAAAATACTCCTAACCACTGGATCAAATGTTTTCAGATATTCAACTTCACCACATGCATCCAAAACAGCCAACTGCAAATGGTGTGCCCAGGTAGTGAATGTTTATCAATTCAGTACAAATAGATTTCTTTTTCATAGCCAGTCCTGATTTGTATCCATATTTGGAGCACCATCAGTACCCAAGCCTACAATATAACACCTGTTTCTATATTTATTTGGACCTATATTCTTTTCTATAAAATCAGTTATGGCTGTGAAAATAACTGGATGAAGTAGAATTTGGCAGCTCTATTGCTCCTAAAATGTCCTCTTTGATATGATTACCTTTTGCATCCATGTATCGAACATACACATTTGTATGTTCAACATCTGATCTATCTGTGGTACCATCAACCAGAATGCTGATATATGTACACTTTTTAATTTTCCCACTAAATCTAACTTAACAGTTTCAGTAATAAAATGGATAAAACACCTGCATTGTTTTTCATTGCCGTACTTTGTTAAAATATCCACATTTCTCAGCTATGCACAAAAGATCTACAAGATCCGCATGTCGCTGTATTGAGGCACGATATTCTGAGCGTACATAGTAAGATTTAAAACAACATTTTAGAAGACAAAACTTACTCGTCAACCTTAAATATTTGCTCGCCATTGGCTAGCTGGCGATCGGAAATTTCGCGCCCTGCCCTAGATACTCTATTTTTTGCATATGGCTTAACCCTTTGCCTGTGAAACCCGGATTCAGTTCGGGCAACGCAAATGCGCAAATTTTTGAATGCCCGACCTGAATTCGGGCAAGAAAAAAATCGGTGTTTCCCCGAACTCAGTTCGTCCAATGCATAATATGTAATTTTCCATTTTCCCATGGCGATACTTTCCCGCGAAAAGTTTGGCAATTTTGTGCCTTTTATCGTATTTTTGTAATTTTTCAGCTCTTTCCAAATTTTATTCAAACAATACTCTAACATACTGTAAAGGATTTGTGAAATTCAAAATATCTGTGGGACATAGAATTCATGACATTTGATATAAATAATAATAGCCTTGTATTAGTTTATTATATTTTTCTTGAAAATTATGTCATTTGACTTATTTTGATATAATTTGAGCAAAAATTACTGTAATTCATTAACATTTCGCATGGATATAAAAAAATTGAATAAAGTAGTTATTTCTTTTTTTTAATAATCTATTTCTAACATTTTGATGATATTAACGAACAAAACTGTAGATATTTTTTTCCATTTTTGGCACGTTTCTCTCAAATATATTCCACATGCAACGGGTTAACTCATGCCGCACTTGTTAACTGCGCAGCTTTCTAGACTAGTGACTTGTAATCACAGGATCATGCAACTACGTCAAAAGTACATTATTATTTTTTTTTAACTTAATAAATGATAAAATCATTTTTAACATAATATTCAATATATATTTTTTATCTGTATAAAGGAGTATTTCTACGAACAGAGGTGTATAACAGTATAATTGTAAAATGTTTTTGCGTATAAAAATGCGTTTATGGAGAAGACTTCCTGCGTGAAATAAAATAATCGTATTTTGTTCTAGGAGGGGAAAATGCTGTACCACTCCTCATACAGTCCAACATTTGCCTCCTTACCATTAAAAAAGTATGCAATGTTTTAATTATTTTAAAGGTATCGTATTAGACAGATAATCTGACGACAAAAGTTTTCATAATGGTATTCATTATTTAAAAATTCTTCTGATAGTTTTTCTTTAATGAAGACAAAATTAATACGACGTTTTCTTTAATATGTAATCAAAGTTTACTTCCTTACTAGCACAGTATTGTCGCTGAATACTTTTGAGAATATGTTATTTGTTTATAACTATTTTCACCTAAAACTCTGTAACAAAAGATGAAATAAATGACCTCTTTCCCAATATGATTTACAGGGCTCTAAATAAATATCGGAACAGCATCACATGAGTAAGCAATTTTTTTAAATGCCTCTTTAAATTTATAATGGAAATATATATAGGGAATTCAGAATAGAATATAAATTATTCCTTTTCGTTGCAAATATTTTTAGGATCGTTTAAAACAGAATATTTATCAATAGATTTGCAATACTACTTTTCACGTTAATAAATCTTTTTGCAGTCTTCTAGACGTTTACAAAAGAGATAAATAATACACGTAAAATATTGTTTAACGTGTGAAACATTAATGCTCAAAATCCGCTTCGTTTATTCAATTCGTTTCGATTATTCAAAACTGCTATCATAATAAACTATTTAACTTCGTTCATTTCTTGAAACAGAGAGACATTTGAGAAAATATCTGCATGAGTTTGTAGATATGCGTAGAAAACATAAGTAAAAATAATGAGATGAAAACGAGTTCGTTTCGTAAAAAATGCGATATCAGCGATTTTCCTTTATCGCTAGTCTAAGTACTTAACTAAAGAAAATATAAGGTTCGGTAATTTTTCTCTTCTAAATTGCTGAATATGAATTTCCGAATGAATGTACATTCATAAATAAAAAATGTTCTAACAGGATATCGAACTAACTATATGTTGTGAATGACAAAATACTTTATGATGATTATTTTCCAATTTCTTCCGCTAGAAAATTAAAATGAAACGGTCAATCTAAACAATTAATACTTTAATAGAAAGTTGCAATAGCGGTTGATCGAAAAAACATAGGAAAAATATTTTTTTACGGATATTTATCTATAGCTTAATAAACGCATATTTCACATTAATAGTGCCGTTCGTGAACTGTTTGTGACGATTGCTAAATTATTAAATAATACGTAAAGTTCTGTTAAAAGTATGATAAAAAAAAGATATAAAATATGTCGCTTATTTTCTTTACATGAGCAATATTATTCAAAATTATACAATAAAAGGATGTTTGGCTTTGTTCACTTCTTATATAAGTTTTATTTTAGACAACTTATCCTTCGTTCTCTACACTGTTAAAAATTTGCAGCATTCTGGCAGGTCATTTGACCATTTTTTTCCGAAACCGATTACACAACCGTAATTTAACACTATTCTGACCATATTATTGGCCATTTTATGGTCAGAATATAATTAAATTATGGTTATGAAACCGTTTTTTCAAAAAACGGTCGAATGACCTGCCAGAATGCTGCAAAATTTTTAACAGTGTAGATAATCGAAGGAAACACAAGTAATGATAATAAGAGGAAAACGAATAGTTTTCAAAAATTATGCGATATATGATTTTTTTCCCCTAACTACTTAATTAAGGAAAGTATGAGGTTTGGTAATTTTCTCTGCTGAACTGCTGATTATGTTTCTTCGGAAGACTGTTGATCAATAAATGATAAATATGCTAGGTTAACGGTAATAAGACAAATGTATACTATACAGTCGAACACGGTTAATACGAGAAGCATGGGAATTATAAAAGTCCTCTATTAACCATTGCTCATAAGGCCTGGGACGATAATAATAATTTAAAAAACACACATGTAATTAAATTGATAATAATTATTTAAATGCTAAAATTAATTTAATACTGCTCATATTCAAAATATTAGAATAATTGAGAAAAAGTAATAAGAAAAAAAAATATTTTTCGCTTATTTACTTTTGATACTAAGTAAATACAATAAAATTTCTTATAAGTTAAATCTGGAATGTTTAGATAAGATTTTAACATTTACAAAATATAAAATAGAGTACAATAAATTAGGTATACAGTTTTCTGAATCACATCAAAAATAAAATTTAGATTGGTAATAAAATTTAGATTGGTTCAAAATATTAGAATATTTTATTTTACGTAACAATATTCCCTTATGAATAGAAAATAAATAGTAGTTAATATTTTGTAGCACCCACTTTAGCTTTCATCAGCGTACAATCGATCTTGCATATTATATACAAGGTGTTTACAAAAATTTCTATCAATATTAGTCGGAACAGACTTTATACGTGCCACTAACTCCGTTTTATTTGAAGGAGGATTTTTTGGAGTTTTTCTTCATTATAAACCATAAGTTTTCGACGGGATTAAGGTCTGTTGAGTTTGGTGGCCAAGGAAGTACCTTAATAATGCGTTTGGGAACCAATGCGGAACCAATTCTTAGTTGAAACAGAGGTATGCGGAGACGCTAAATCTTGTTGAAAGATAAAATCATCTTCAAATATATCTCCTGATGATGGAATCATGTAATATTGCAAAATTTCTTGATATATATGAGAATTAACCTTTACATAGACGATGCATAACTTTCCAGGCCCTTCTGAACTCATGCAACCCCAAACCATGACACTAGCAGCAAATTTTACGGAACGTTTACGGCATTCTTTATCAAATGCTTCTTGCTTCATTCTCCAAACTCGAATTATCTTGATTACCATATGAAACACAAAACATACTTTCATCACTAAATAATATATTTTTCCAATCTTCTTCGCTCCATAAACGTCTTGATTTACACCAATTCAATCTTATACGCTTTTGTTTTGTAGTCATGAGGGGTTTTGTTTTCGGTACACGAGATTCAATCTTAAATTTATGGAGGCGTCTTAATGTTGTCGATGTAGAAACTTCAACTCCTTCTTTTTCCATTTTCGGTGGAAGAATCGCACACTTTTAAAACGGTTTTTCATAACTATACGCTTCATTTTCCTGTCATCTCTTGCAGATGTTTTTGGTTTTCGGCCGCCATTTTGGCGATTATTTTAAAATTTTTCATTTTTTTTTAATATTGCATTAGTATTTTACTAACGCTTGGTTGCGAACAATGTAAATAATTCGCTATATAACATTAAGTTTTACCGCTCCGATACAAATCAATCATACAAAGTTTAATAGATTCAGGAATATCACTCACACGACCCATTTTAAGACGAAAAAGCAAACAAACTGCAAAAAGAATACTAATTTTACATACAATCTTCTGAATTTAATCAATGATACGACCAGTTATGAATTGGTGATAATTAAAGGAATATTAATGTGAAATATTCTAATATTTTGAACCACTTGAATAAATATTCTAATGTTTTGACCTTTCAAAACATTTTTTTCTTCAATTATTCTTTTCAAAAATGATTTTAGTTTTAAGATAATATATAAGTTTAGTCAACAATAATTTCTTAATAAAAATATCGTTTGCATATTTGCATTAAAAGGCATTAAATTACCAAACGATATTTTCAATTTTTAAAAAACAGTAATTATTCTAATATTTTGAATATGAGCTGTATCATAAAGCCATTGCTAATTAAAACATATTAAACAATTTTAAAAAAAAATTCTATGGGTTACTTATGGCGGACTCTGATTGGTTGCTTGCGAGCCAAGCTTTCGAGCTAATAACGTCTGTTAGGACATGAAGGAAACACACAAATGAAATCATGCAATAATAATCGTAAGTGTAGAAAGCGGATTCAATTGTTCAAAAAGGAATAAAACAACGTTAACATGATTACGCAAAAGAGTGTCTCCTTCGTGGTGAATGTTTTTTTTGGAAGCTTTCTATTTCGTTCCTGCTATAACAAACAATAAAGATTGTATTGTGAAACGGAAATTCAGTGAACCGGGTATTTCGCTATGGACTTACAGTCACGTGATAGGATTTCTTTATTAATTTTACCCTACTTTTCTCTAAAATTCAAATTGAAGTGAACGCTCGTATATAAACTTATCCCTATTTTGGAGCACGCAATAAACGGGAAAATATTAATGCAATTTAAATAACGAAAATCGTTGTTGCCAACCTTAAAGTGACGTCAGTGATTCGCACGGACAGGTTTGTCCTTTGTAAAATGAATACTTGGAAACATTTTATCTCAAAATGATAAAAGATTTTTTTTTTTTTTAACTTCCACGCATGATATTTCTTTGACTACTTTCTATTTATAAAAAACATCATTGCGGATGTATATATTATATATTATATCTACATCTTAGACTCGACCTAAATTTGTTTATTATTTTAACCATCAAAACAAAAAATATGTAGTTAATCTTCAAAAATATATGGAATACTCTAACTTTTATTTTAAAGCAGAAATTTTGCTCCTTCAGTTCTTTATAATTAATAAATAAATATATAATAAATATAATTAATAATATGTGTGCAATTAATAATGATATAATTAATAAATTTGTGATTTCAAGTAAAAAAATTAAGTGTTTTATTAGAAATCTTGCGTGCATTTTAAACTGCATAGAAAAATCATGCGTCAAGTATAGATTATGAAACACATTCCAACGCATTCAGAATACCGAAACAAAACTTCCCCGTTGAATAAGGTGAAAGATAATGTCTTAGAAAATAATTTGGGATACCTATAATTTATTTGAAACCCAATTTCAGATATTACCATAAATATCAGTCGTGTTTTTTCAACTGGGCAAAAAATGTCTCGGCCAGGATTGAAACCAGGGATCTCTTCGCTCAAGCTGCCAATGCTCTACCATTTGAGCTTCTACTAATCTCGTGGAGATAATTCACCCAGCAAATCTTATTGATCATAGAATCTCGTCTGATATTTGAATCAGCTCAACAGAATGAATCGCTCGTAATGGAACACCAGTAAATGTATACGTAATTACACTAGATTTTTTGCCTAGTTGGAAAATTACAACTTATCTGACTTATTTACCAATCAGAATAACTGTGTTAAAATTAATCAAATGTAATTACGTACCCAGCGTTTACTGGAGTTCCATTGCTTGCGTTTTATTCTGTTGCGCTGATTGATATATCAGACCAGATGCTATGATTAGTAAGGTTAGCTGGGTGAATTAGGTCAACCAGATTCGTCCGTGATATCTCAGCTAGTAGACCCTTGACCCCTTTAGGCAAGATATCCCTGGTACGAAGCCTGGCGCGGACACTTTTCACCCAGTTGGCAAATTTTATCTCATATAAATTATTTACCAATTAGAATAATTTTGCTAAAATTAATCTAGAGTGTGATTACCACCAATGGTTGAAAAATATCAAGATTCTTTTGTACAGCTCTGTATATTAACAATACAGTTGTGCATATACTACCACAATATGTAAAAATCAAGTTCAGTTAGTAAGAGCATAACAGACACGAAAATTCGTCTTTAGAAATTTTCGTCCTAACAATATCGTGAATTTCTGTCAGTGGAAATGCATTAAACTTCTGTTGTGCAGCCCTGTATATGATTTATCAAATTTAAACACACTAAGCAATATGGAAAATATTAGTTAAATTTTAAAATGCATAAAACAATTTATAACACACTTCCAGCAATTATTACTCATAGGCAGTAATGTGTAGCCGAATATTTTGTGTGTCTTTGTGAATGAACGAAAATGTTATGCATACCCTATTCTATAGTAAGCATCTTGTAGTGCATCTCAGTGATATATGTCAATTTCAATATTTTTAAAATAGTACAACATCATTAAAAAACACCGCAATCTATTTTCCCCCATAGACTGTAATGTAATGGAGTTATTGTGACAGTCCTGTAAATGAACTGTAAATGATACTCTCTACATTTTCAACACCGAATATGTCATTTAAAACCTCCATAAAATACGTCAAAAACATGTATCAATTGCAGGAAAATTCTAGTATATTTAAGCGGGTTAGAGCGCGGATGGACAGACAAACCGAATTCATAAATACTTTTCAACTATGTCGGGAAGTGTTTAAAAGGAACATTTTTCATACTTTAATATAAACCATTATAAAATGTTTTTTTTAATCACTGCATACATGAAGAACACCAGAAACATTGTCAAAATAACTAGCGTAATTAATGGATTTTTTTTGTGCGGTTAGTTTCAGAATTGTCAGAAACTATTGCTCTTTCATTTGTACTTTTCTCGAAAATTAGAATTTTTTGAAGATTTAACAATCTTATGCCGCCTTTATCTAAGGAACTTGCTTCTTTTTTCGGAAGGAAGCAGACCCTTAAGTTAAATATGTGCCAAGATCATGTCAAACTTAATGACTTGCTGTATACAAAAAAAAAAAATTATATTTGAGCAAAAATGAAAATTAAGAACCAAAACTGTCATTAAATAATATTCAATCTTTTTTTTAACGTTTTTGTAGCGTTCAGTCTTTAATAACGCTTAATAATATTTATTAATATTTAATAATGTTATTAATTTTTAACCTTTTTCTAAAAAAATAACGTCTAATCATTTTGGTAACGTTTAATAGCGACTTAATCGAAGAATCTGTCAAAAGATTTTTCTGTAAAAAAAAAATTCAGAAATTCGCAATTATTATTATATTCTAAAAGAAAACTATGTAGAAATTTTAGATAAGACCCAACGCTGTTTATATATTTATCTATCTATACTAATATTATAAAGAGGTAAAAATTGTTTATTTGTAGGAAGTAAGCTCTGGAACTACCGAACCGATTCCAAAAGTAATGGTATCAAAATGATGGTGTTAGTCCAACTTAGAACATAGGCTATATTTTATGTCCGTGCCACTGGCCAAAAGGGGGTGCAGGAACAAAAAACGTTCTAAAAATGCAATTTATGTGTTACTGAATGGCCTAAAAACATGAAATTTGGAATGGTAGTTACTTATAGGATACTAATGATCTCTAAGGACATTTCTTTGAAAAATTGAAATTAAAAAGGGATGAAAATGCGCGAAAAGCGTTCTAAAAAACCTTCTAAATGGCGATTTTTACGCAATTTAGGAAGGACCAAACTGATTTTAAAAATAATGGCATCAAATTGATGGTGACAATCCTTGCTCCAACATAGGCTACATTTTATGTCGATGCCACTACCCCTAAAGGAGGTGCAGGTGCAAAAAAACGTTGGAAATTGCGATTTTTGTGTTACTGAAGGGATTAGATACATAGAATTTGGCGTGGTAGTTACTTATTAGATATAAATGATCTCTAAGAACATTTCTTAAAAAAATTGAAATTCAAAAGGGGTGAAAATGAGCAAAAGGGCGTTCTAAAAAACGTTCTAAATGGCGATTTTTACGCAATCTCAAGAAGAACCAAACCGATTTCAAAAGTAATTGTGTTAAAATGATGGTGACAACCCTTGCTTCAACATGGGCTACATTTTATGTCGGTGCCATTAACACCAAAGGGGGTGCAGGAGTAAAAAAGCGTTCGAAAATACGACTTTTGTGTTACTGAAGAGACTAGAAACATGAAATTTGGAATGGTAGTTACTTATAAGATATACATGATCTCTAAGAACATTTCTTAAAAAATTCTAAATTTAAAAGGGGTGAAAATACGCGAAAAGAGTTCTAAATGGTGATTTCTACGCAATCACAGAAAGTACCCAACCGATTTCAAAAGTAATGGTTGGAAATTGATGATGACAGCCCTTGCTCCAATATAAGATCTACTTCATGTCGGCGTCGCTACCACCTTGCGATTGCATTTTAAAAAACTTTCTAAATTGTGATTTTTGTGATACTGAAGGGGCTAGCAATTTGAAATTTGGCATGGTAATTACTTATGAGATGTAAATGCTATCTGAGAAGAGTTCCTTAAAAATTTGAAATTTAAATGGGGTGGAAATAAACGAAAAGCTTTCTTAAAAAGTTCTAAATAGCGATTTCTACTCAATCTCAGGAAATATAAACCGATTTCAGAAGTAATGGTTTCAAATTTATGGTGACAGTCCCCACTCCAACATAGCCTATATTTTACGTTGTTGTCACTACCACCTGGGTGTTATAGGGTCAAAAAATGTTCTAAATTGCATTTTTTGTGTTAAAGAGGGTGTCTAACGTATTAAATTTGGATTGTTAATTACTTCAAAGATGCAAATGCTTTCTAAGAATTGTCGAAAGAAAATTCCAAATTTGAAAGAATGAAGTGAGCGAAAAGCGTTCTACAAGCGTTCTAAATTAAGATTTTTATGCAATCATATGAAATACGAAACCGATTTCAAACATAATGGTTGAAAATTGATGGTGATAGAACCTGCTGAAACATAAGCTATATTTTATGTCGGTGCCACAACCCCTAGAGGTTTGCAGGAGCAAAAAACTTTCTAAATTGCGATATCTGTGGTACTGAAGAGTCTAGAAACTTTAAATATAGCACATTAGTTACTTATAAAATATAAATGTCCTCTAAGAACAGTCGACAATAAATTCGAAATTAAAAAGGGGTGAAGCGAAGTGAAGGAGCGAAAAGCATTCTAAAAGAGTCCTAAATTACGATTTCTATGGAATCTCAGGAAATAATAAACCGATTACAGAAGTTATTGGTTGCGAATCAAGATTGGTAGCCCCTGAACCTATAGGGGAATATTTTATGCCGATGTCACTACCACCTGGTTGGCAGGAATAATAAGAAAGCCTTTAAAAACATCTAAATTCCGTTTTCTATAGAATATTAGGAAATACCAACCGATTTCAAGGCTAATCTTGGCAAATTAATGGTGACAGTCTCTGTTTCAATATTTTTTGAGACATTCTATTTCAAGTCTGTTTCGGCATTTTATGTTGGTGCCACTAACACCAGATAGTTGGTAGACTGTTACGCAAGAAGCTTGGAATTTGACATGATGGTTAATTTTAAGATGTAAATGTGTTAAGATGGTTTCGAAAAATTCAAAACTTCAAACGAATACTGAAATGAGCGTATGAAATAAGCATAAAAGTCTCAAAATACTCTCTAAATTTTCATTTATTTGGAATTAGTTTTAGTTCTTCTTATTAAATAAAATCTCATTTCTGTCTATTGCAGTTTTATAATGAAGTTTAGTCAAACTTTGGCTTAATTTGTAATTTTTGAATTATTCCAAAAAGTGTTCTTCTAATAAAAGATAGACATACACATATCCCTTGACATATTTCAACTATTACGCGAGCAAAGCCGCGGGGTTTGCTAGTGTATATATAAATAGTACAAAACATATTTCAACTTTAAGACGTAAAGCACACGCTTTTATTTTATGTAAAATGACGTCATTCGCATTCTCTTAAGAATTTCACATTTACTATCCACTCTTAAAATCTACAGTAAAGTATGCATAGCATGTCACTATCGCGAAATAATACACAAATGCAGCAAAAAGATGCCGTCATTAAAGAAACTAGAAAAAAAAACCGGCTATCTAATGATTCATAGCCCTTGATATGTTTGTAACATTAATATACAGTGTGTCCATGTATAACCTGACCAACCTTTATTTTCTCAACCGTTGGTCCTAGATGCATACTTTCAATTACAAAAATGGTTTAAATAAGGTAAAGAATTATTTTTAAAGCGACTTGGGTCAAGAAAAACATTTATTAAAAAATTAAGAAATTTAAATTTCCATACGGTCCCCCGGTCCTATAAGTGATACATACTAAAAATTCACTGTGACACTAACAAGTAAGACAAAAAAAGTCCCATTCATCTAACATTAAATTTGACCAAGTTATGAAACTTTGAAATGCATGACTTATACCACTTTTTTGCATATCAAAACAGATGATTTCGACCATGCTTTCAGGGGTCGTGTTATAAAGCACTTAAACTTATTTCAAGGTACCTGTGCTTTGAAAGAAATCGTACAAATATTACGATTAACTTTTATTAGTTAAGTTTCAGATTAGTTAAAAGAATTGTATTTTAACATATGTTTTATTTTGCAAGGATTTGAGGCTATGATTTCTTTTAACTAAAATTATGTTATTTTCATAAGGCTTTATTTAACTTGCAATGATCGTCTTTCCAGTTTAAAATTTGTATTCGAACTTTAACACTTACCGGCGCGGAGTAATTCTGTTTATAAACTGATGAAGTAATGGACTGACACCGCAATTTATAAACGAATTTATTAGAAAATATGAACTTGCTTATTTTCATGTACATTGTAATAGGAAAATTTTAGTTAAATATTCTTGTTGCCGTTTGTCAGTTTTGGAATTAAATTAGATGTCCTTTTTTAAGGACACCGCGCCGGAAAGGGTTAACTTACTTTCAAATGTCCGATCCAAGTTAAATTGTACATACTGACTTAAATCCGATGACAATGCAATATAGTCGTTGAGCTAGAAGCCAAAATTAGTGATTTTGGTTTCACCTCTGAGGACTTGATGATATATACCTTTTTGGATTCGCAATGGTCCAAGGAGCTCATTTTATGATGATACTATGAAATTTGTGGTAGCTTATAGATACCATATTGAAAAGATGAGCGCCATCTATTGCATATAGATATATATATATGATTTTTTTTTTTTTTTTTTTTTTTTTTTTTGCCAGTATCACATAATCAAAGAGATTTTAATGAAAAAAATGGAAAGAAAAATATTATTAAACATAAAACATTATACAAATTATATATTTATTAAGATTTTATTTTAATATGATGCTTATCTATACATTTAACTTTAAGTTTAGTAACATTTCCAATGGGATAAGCAGTTCAGAAGACATTTGCGATGAAAGAAAACCGAAATCTTGCTTTGCATTTTAATGCATATTATTTCCATGTGGTAAGACATAGAAATTCAAGAAAAAATTAAAACTGGTGAAACTATTGTACTTAGTCTGTTAAGAATTAACCCCTTCAGCACCACGGGTGAATATATGAAACTTCGGAAACGTGTTTCCATCGCTTGTATACTATAATCTAGATTAGAAAAAAATTACATAAAGTTATTTATTAATAACACACAAACGCATATGTTTTACTTCTTTTTATGAAGCTACGAGAAAACTTATACATATTTAAAAGGTATCTTATAATATGGACAGATCAATAAACCTTTCTTCACATAACTTATTTAATAAAACTGGTATGGCTTGGTTTGCATTTCAGAATATGATAGCACTGTTACTATTTAAAGTATTTAATTTATAAATATAAATTTATTCCTATCACAGCCTTATAGCCAGCCGGATTACTAAATTTTAGGAATATGCTCTTATACCAATATATCTATGCCCTTATAAAAGAAAATAAATAGATAATTATATCTTTCCCAGTATGATATACAAATTTTGAAAAAAACTTTAAGAAAACACCTTATTGCAAAAGTAAAATAATTGCTTGAGTAAAAAATTTTAAATTCTAAAATTGCATTTTTAAATTTATAATGCAAAGAACTATCATGAATTTAGAAATATTTTATTCCTTTTCATTGATTATATATTTCTACAATTGCTTTAAAGGTGATATTGTCCCATTGTTTAGTAACCGTACTAGTCACAATAATAAATCCTTTCGTATAGTATTTCAAACGGTTTCAAAATAGATAAATCATGCACGTGAAGTATTATTTAGTGCGCTTAAAGATTATGATTAAAGTTATGTCTACTTATTTTCTAATATAAACAAAATTATTTACAACCGTTTCTCTAATACATTGTTTAACAGAGTTCACTTCTTATACCATCTTTTATTTTAGACGATTTCTCGATTAGCAGTTTAGATAAGCGGAGGAAACATAACTAAAGATAATGGGATGAGAACGAACACTTTTAATAAGAATGCGATATCAGCATTTTTTTTTTTTCAATTCTAAGTATTTGACTAAGGAAAATATAAAGCTCGTATTTTTTTCTCTTATGAATTGCAGTACATGATTTTCGAAAGAGAACAGTTTTATACTTAAAAATCTGCTAAGGAAATTTAAAGCTAACGATATGTTAAAAGTGATCAGATGTTTTTCTTTATTATCCGCTCATCTCTTTTAGAAAAAACGACCACTTAGAATGGAAATATTTAATAGAAATATATAGGATAGAATAGAAATATAATTTAAAGAGAACATTCATGGATCGCTTAGTAAACATACTAGTCACAATAATTTGTACAGTACCCTTTGTACAGTATTATTTCAAACGGCTGAAAAATTGATAAATAACGCACTTTAAGTATTGTTTAATTTACTAAAGTTTATGCTTAAAGTTATGCCAACTTGTTTTCTTAGATAAACAAAATTATTCACAACTGTTACACTAATACACTGTTTAACAGATTTCACTTCCTACACCATCTTTTATTTTAGACAATTTCTCGAATAGCTGCTTAGATAAGCGAAGGAAACATAAGTAAAGATAATGGGATGAGAACGAACATTTTTAATAAAAATGCTATATCAGCAATTTTATTATTACTATTTTTATTTAAATCTAAGTACTTGACTGAAGAAAATATAAAGTAATTTTTTTTCTCTTATGAATATCAGGATATATTTTTCGAAAGAGAACAGTTTTATACATATAAATGTGCTAAGGAAATTTAAAGCTAACTATATGTTATATGTGATTAAATATTTTTCTTTATTATCCGCTTCTTTTGTTTAGCAAAAAATCAAATTTAGAATTAAAATTTTCAATAGAAAATGTATAATCTTAATTGGAACATCTGCATCAGTATCGATTCAAACAATATAGTCAATGACTTATAACTTACAAATTCTTTTCAAAAGAAACATTTATCTACAATATCCAGGCAAAAGAATGAAATCTAGAAATGATTATCGGATCTCAAAATTTAGTTTTGATTACGCATTTTGACAACATTTACCAGAAAAATGCTTGTTTTTTGTTGTTGTTGTTGTTGTTTTTTTGTTGTTGTTTTTTTTTTTTTTTTGTTTCTTTTTTTCTTTTTTTTTTTTTTTAAAGAGATCGAAGACCATTTTACATTTATGTATAAATGAGAAACAATTTTGATTAAATTTGATTGTTACACGATAACCGCCTTTTCATGATTATCGGATCACTGAAACTGGGATTTAATTGCTCATTTTGACATATTTTCAGAAGAATTATATTTACATGCAATATCTGGAAAAACAAAAACAAATCTAGAACTTTTTGCAGATTTTCGTTACGCTCATTACCGTAATCGGTAGAAACTATCACGAATATTTCGTTATTTGTACATATTTTTAGAATACTTAATGCAGGTGAACTCGGTTAATACGAACCCAGCTTAAACGATGACATGTTTAAAACGAGCAATTTGCACATTAAAATAGGCTTATCGTTTAAATTATATTAAGATTTCCCCGCTAATTACAAGCTACAAAAGTAGAGTTACGGCTAATACGAGTAAAACGTCGTTCATTTCAATTTGAATTTTGACCAAAAGTAGCGTAAATTTAATAAAGGAATCCCGTCACATGCTTGTAAGATCAACAGTGCGCAAAACTGTTCAATGAATTTCCGTTTCAGAATTCTATAATAAAACTTCATGGTTTAAAAAGTTGAAAAAATATCACTAAATAAACAATTTTTAAAGAGCATAACACATTTGAAAACACAATTTCATCAATTCCTTTAAAAAAATATAAAAGAATCTGAAGTTTTTTCGCAACCCATGTATATGAACTAAAGATCTATCATATAATACATAGTATGCTAAAATGTATTTCAATTTAAAAGCGCATAGAATAGTTGAAAATTCCCCTCCAGCAATTTCCAACAATAAACGGAAATGTACTTCAGATGTTTTGTGTAGTACACTGTAAAAAAACTAATGCCAGTTTTCCGGTAGGAATCGGAAAAATAGTTGCCCTTATCGTACCGAAATAATTTCCAACCCAGCTCGGAATAAAATCCGTAAAATCGGAATAAAATCCGCAAAATACCGTTTTACTGACTATTTCCTTATTTTTACGGATTTTATTCCGAGCTGGGTCGGAAATTATTCCGGTACGATAAGGGCAACTATTTTTCCGATTCCTACCGGAAAACTGGCAGTATTTCTTTTATAGTGTATGTAATGTGTATGTATGTAATGTGTAGAATTTATGCACACTAAGAAAAAAAAAGTTTCAAAAAGGCGTACCACAAAAGAAACACAATTCCAGCAATTAATATTCCTAGAGAGTACTACTGAACCCAACTTATTTTGTGTGTCTCTGTATGATGATTGCTTGCAAATCACATTTTATAGTAAATATCTTGCAGTGCACTCCTATATCTATATCAATTCCAATATGTTTGAAGTAGTGTAACGGGAATGAATACACCGCAAATGATTTTTCTCCGTCTACCGTAATGTAATGGAATTCTCTTAAGCGCCCCTGTACAAGAACGGTGAATGCTAATCCATACCATATCGTATAGTACTCATCTTGTAATGTACTTCAGAGACATATATAAATTTCAGTGAGTTTGATATTATGAAACATTATTAAAAATCCCCGGAAACAATTTTTCCTCATAGGCCGTAATGTAAGGGAATTCTTTTGAATGTCCCTGTAAAGGAACTGTAACTGCTACAAGCCGAACATGCCACAGTGAATATCAATAACATATAACAATTTCATGGCTATCCGACAATATTTATGCCAGTTAGAGTACGGACAGGCAGACAAACCGAAGTCATAAACACTTTTCAACTCTGAGAGTGTTAAAAATTAAAGAAGTCTGGAATTATTTGTCAGATCTCGAAATTGGGAAATCATGACAACATTTTCCAGAAAAATGCTTGGGTTTTTTTTTGTTTTTTTAAAGGGATTGAAGAGCGTTTTACATTTCTATATAAATAAGAAACATTCCTGATTAAATTCGATTGTTAACCGATAGCCACATTTCCATGGTTATCGGATCACTGGAACTAGGTTTTAATTGCTCATTCTGGCAGATTTTCAGAAGGATTGTATTTACTTGCAACATATAGAAAAACAAAAACAAATCTAGAAGTTTTTGCAGATTTTAGTTACACTCATTACCGTAATCGGTAGAGAGGTATCACGAATAATTCGTTATTTGTACATATTTTTTAGAATAGATAATACAGTCAAACGCGGTTAATACTCGCACAGCTAAAACGAGGGCACGTTTAAAATGAGCAATTTTCACATTAAAAAAGGCTCATCGCTTAAATTATATTAAGATTTCCCCGCTAATTAAGATCTACAAAAGTAGAATGATATGAAATATATACGGGAATATGAAAGAGGCTCTATTTCACATACATTGTAAATGGAGAATATTTTAACAAAATTATGGTGCCATTGTGGCGTTTGGGAATAAAAATTAAGTGGTTTCATAGACATACCATCGCCACTTAAAGGCTTAATATATATATATATATATTGGAATGCGCAAGAATAATACCAAAAAAATCATACTTATAAGAAAAATAGCAATTATGCGTTTAAATAAGGTTTTGAAATTCATTAAAAGCAATAGTTTTGTATTGACCTCTCGCCAGGAGTTAAATAAATAACGAAAGATCACTATTTACAACAAGCCTATTAGATTATGATCGTTTCATTGGTTTATTTATTTATTGTATTTGTAGTTCTTTTATATTTTATTGTTTTATTATTAATTGACGAATGTTTTAATTACCGTATGAAATCTAAATTAGAAACAAATGCTGAGCTATATATGTTAAGGGAGTCCCGGGCGAAAAATTCTCAGAAAAACATTTTTTTTTAATAACTTAAAAAATAAACTGAATTTTTTGCGTTAAATACCGCAAACCACATGCTTTTATCTTCATTAGATCCAGATATATAACACATTTGAGAAGCGATGCATCAGCTGCCCGCCTGACGAGAACTTTAGCTCCGTTTATCTCAGAATGATTTTTTTCACGATTTGTCAACATTAAAAGAATATACTAAAGTTTCTTGCAAGATATATGTATAAAATTTTTAGAGATATTTTATGCTATATTTCCAACAAACTGTCTTCAGGATTTTTAATTTTGAGTGATAATTGTGAAAATATGCTAATTAATACAAAACTCACTCGTAAAAAAAATTCATATTTTTACTTAAAATTGTTTTTATAAAATTCTTAACACACCTAGTCGTATGCACTAAGCGTTATTTTTAAATTTGAAAATAAGGTAAATATGAAATTATTTTCCGAATCTATATAACGATAACGTCATCATTTATCTAACGTTTATCGTAAATGCTACATCAATATTTTAGTTTCAAGAATAACAATGTATTTTTTGAGTATCTACTTGCTCCGCTATTCAAAAAAAAAAAAAAAAAAAAAAAAAAAAATATCCATTATGATTTACAGCGTTTGAAATAAGTTAAAAAAGCTTTGCATCGCGTGGCTAAACAAATTGAAAGTTCAAAAATACCTCTTTAAATTTATTATGGAAAGACATATCAGATATTCAGAGCAGAGTTATTCCTTTTCATTTTAAATATTTCTAATATAGTTTTAAAAAGAATACTTATTGATCGTTTAGTACACGAATATATTTCTCGTCAATAAATCCTTTCGCGCAGTATTGCTAACTTTTACGAAAGTGATAAACAATGTGCTTTAAGATTTTGTTTAAAATATAAATGATTATGCTCAAATTTCTCTTCGCTTATTTTCTTTAGATAAGAAAAATTGTTCAAAACTGCTGCACAATAAGCTGTTTAACAGTGTTTACTTCCTTTACGAGGTTTTATTTTTGAGAATTTTCCCATCAGCTGTGTAGTTAAGCAAAAGAAACACAAGTAAAGATAATGGAATAAGAACTAATATTTTTCTAAAAAATGAATATGAGTACATTTTAGTTAATCTCTAGTCTAGAAAAATATAAAGTTCGATATTTTGTTCTGAAATGTTGACTATGTTTTTTTAACAGAAAACCTTTTCATGAATTAAAAATGTACTAAAGAAACGACATATTATAAATAATAAAATATTTTACGATTTTTATTCCCTTATTTCTTCTGAAAAACATTAGGAGTAAGAAAAGCAAATGTTAATAAGATGTATTTAAATTCAAATAGAGCGTTTTCGTAGTGATCTGCCGAAACTTTTTAATGACTATTTTTCAAAATTCGGAATTATCTTTAATATTTAAAAGTCTTCATATGAAAAACTCTCTATAAAATCCTTCAGACTTAATCTACCCATAAAAATTCTTTAGATATTTAAATGCGATCACCAGAGCAAGAAAATTTATATGGCACAATTCAGTTCGTAAAAACCAAGCGTTTATAACTTAGCGATCATATTTACTTATGTGCTAAGTTATACAATATGCTTTCTAAGTCAATATACACATGAGTTAATCAATAGCTTCTTAATAAAAGGAAATCCACAAATAAAATTACAGGTGAATATGTCATATATTGATCTAATTTCACCTGTTTATTCAGAACTGAGTTATTATATTTCGTTTAAAATAGTTATAGAATTGTTTTAAAAAGAATACTTATCGATCGTTTAGTACAAGTGCATTTGTCGTTAATAAATCCTTTCGCGTAGTATTGCTAACTTTTACGAAAATGATAAAGAATATCTATCCTCTCTATATAAAATTTTAATGAAACGAATTTATGAAACGATTTTATAAAACGACTGATTAAGTTTCGCGGCTATTTCTCCTAAAATATGAAAGTTTTGGCTGGGTAATTAACACCAATTATCCGTATTAATCCACAGATGTCAAAACTGGTAATAATATTTTGAAATTTGAATTAGTTTTCGAAATATTAATTTTTTTCAAATTTTAATTACATTTGTCTAGTGACAATCTCTAATGGGAATAAAATTACTCCATTTTTTAAAGGGAAGAACAAGGAAAAAGCTATAGGGGTTATTAGATTTCTTCTTTTTCGTCAGTTTCAAATTGATAATTGAAATAATATATTTTATTTCCATTGATAGAGAAACAATACTGAGATTAAATTATGTTTTTCAGGGAAAAACTTCAGATTTCGATCATCCGGACTCAATTTAGTTCAGAAAACAAAAATCGCCTGTTAATTTCTAATTGCATAGACGATAAAAAGGGTTTTCTTTTCAATTTTAAAAAGAAAATGACATCAATAATCTTAAAAAAAGAAAATAAATTTTAAAATAAGAATTTAATCATCACATGTTAAAATTAGAAAACAAGGAAAGTTACAACAAAATCCTTACACATAAGTATTAAAAAAGTACGAAAACTGTAAAATAATAAAATTATCACAATCGAAACGCATTTAAGGGTGATAATTACGTCATTTGCAAAAGTCCCAAATATTAAATATCGTAAGATTAAAGTGTCCCAGTTGAAAGTGCATAAAATAATTAAATTGTTACATGTGATAAACTTTTAATATTGAATATTAGGTCATACTTAAAAAGCTCAAATAATCTTTCCAAATGCTTTTAAGTTAAATAATATATGCACCCGTGCATCATAAAAAAGAAAAAAATTAAAATAAATAAATTATTACACGAGACATGCATTTAGTAGTGAAAATTACGTCATATAGTAAAACGATATATTTAAAACGTTTTTTATTCCGGAGTCTTTTATCTGACGTCACACGACATAATAGTAGTGAGCCAAGCAAATTTGTTTATATATTACATCACTTGATACAGGATAAATACAGGCAAATGTAATGTATGTTCAAAATACATTAGATTTATTTTCTACGAATTACTATTCAATTAATACATATTAGATAATTCAGATATTCTTATTAATTAATACGGACGGTACTACTTGATTATCCCGTGGACCAATTTCTCCAAATTATACAAAGTTACAAAATTTTATTTCCAATAACGAAATAACAAATAAATTTGTAAACATTAATAAAAATACTAATAAAAAGTCGAATTAAAAATCAGTTCATGACTTAACAAACACTTGTATTGCGTTTAAAGTCAAGTGAATGTGACATTTACTATAATCCATTATTGGCATTTAATCTTACAATTTGGCGATAGATTGTTGATCGACGGAATAATCAAGTTAGTACCATACAAACAACATACATTGTAAAAATAACTGGAAAATATTCATGATGGCTTATTAAAAGATCAAAAAGAATTCATGAATAAGATATACCTTTTCTTGAGATATCTAAAACTCGATCAAGACATAAAATAAAAGCGTCAAATTTCATAACAGAATGTTTTTTCAATACGTGGATCTGAAAGCTAATCCAAACGGAGTTTTCCGAACGGAGTTCTTTAACCTCAGACCTAAAGGAACCATATTCTCCCTTGCGTCGTTATAAAACTCAGAAATATAGCTTCATTTTTAACCTAATCATTTTATACAAGCTAATTTTCCAATGTGTAATTGATCTTACTTGTCAACCCCGAAAACAGACGTCATTTATTAGGACAGCGATGATTGAGGCCATGGTAACTGAAAAATGCCCATTCAAACGGAAAAGCATAACAATGGAATAGCCGCTGTTATACTGATATCAATCAAACTTTCGTAACTTGTTTTTTTTTTTTTTTTTTTTTTTTTTTGCAGGGCAAGTGAGTATATTATCAAAGGCTGCGAAGATTGAACGGGGGATGGCGGGCGTAGCTCGCGGGGAACTGAGTGAGTGCTTTAATATTTTGTTTAAAATGTAAATGATTATGCTCAAAATTCTTCTTGCTTAATTTCTTTAGATAAGTAAAATTATTCAAAACTGCTGCTACAATAAGTGGTTTAATGGTGTTTCCCGCCTTTAAGAGGTTTTATTTTTGACAATTTCTCCATCAGCTGTGTAGTTAAGCAAAAGAAATACAAGTAAAGATAATGGGATAAGAACTAATATTTTTCTAAAGCATGCAGTAATAAAAATTTCGTTTAATCTGTAGTCTTGGAAAATATAAGTTTCGACATTTTGTTTTCTGAAACGTTGAATATGTTTTTTGAGATAAACCATTTTCATGAATTTAAAATGTTCCAAAGAAGTTGCAAGCTAACGACATTTTATAAATAATAAAATATTTTATGATTCTGATTCTTATTTCCTCATTTCTTCTGACAAATACTAAGAGTAAGTGTAAAATATGTTAGTAAGTTGAGTTTAAATTTAAATAGCGCTTTTCGGTAGTGATTTGTAGAAACCCTTTAATAATTCTTTTTAAAAATTCGGAATTAACTTCATTATTTAAAGGAATACATATGAAAAAAAACTATAAAATCTTGCAGACGTAACCTGCACATAAAAATTATTTAGATATTTAGATGCTATCATCTGAACAAGAAAATTTATATGACACAATTTAGTTAATATAAAACATGCATTTATAATTTAGCGATTCTATTTAGTTATCTGCTAATCCTTACACTATGCTTTCTAAATAAGGAAAGTTACAGCAAAATCCTTACACATAAGTATTAAAAAAGTACGAAAACTTTAAAATAATAAAATTATAACAATCGAAACGCATTTAAGGGTGATAATTACGTCATTTGTAAAAGTCCCAAACATTAAATATCGTAAGATTAAAGTGTCCCAGTTGAAAGTGCATAAAATAATTAAATTGTTACATGTGAAAAGCTTTTAATATTGAATATTAGGTCATATTTAAAAAGCTCAAATAATCTTTCCAAATGCTTTTAAGTTAAATAATATATGCACCCGTGCATCATAAAACAGAAAAAAAAATTAAATAAAAAAATTATTACACGAGACATGCATTTAGTAGTGAAAATGTTTTTGAAAAAAAAAATTATGGCCATCCACCCAACCTCCCCCTTTCTGACCAGAAAATCAGAGTTCTAACTTTCTAAGGCTGCTCTTTCATCTTCACCTAACACTTCATTTATAATGGCTGTTTCATAATAATAGAAGCCACAAGTCCATCAGAAGAAAATAACTCTGCTATGCGAGACTCTACTGCAGTACAAAAAACATTTCAATTTTAAAACTTAAAGCACACATTTTATTTTATGTAAAATGACGTCATTCGCATCCGCTTAGGAATTCCACTTTTTTCGATCTACTCTTAAACATCTACGGTAAAGCGTGCATAGCACATCACTATCGCGAAATAATGCAAAAATGCAACAAAAAAATGCCGTCATTCAAGCAAATCGACAAAAAAAGGCTATCTAATGATTCATAGATACTTAAAATTAAATATAATTTACAATAGCTCCATTGTTTTAACAGAAATCATTCGTTTGTATTTTTTTTTCAAAATACCACGTATTTTAATTACATTTTCTTTCGGTTGTTATGAGAAAATGGCAGCAAAAATATATAATTACTATTTATGAAATATTTTTTCTTTACTTTCTACAGAAATGGAGTATTTCCGTTGCTAATATTAAGCAAATAGCTCTAAAAACTACAAAAAAAATTAATATCTCAAAAATAAATGGAGATACAGTTTTCTAACAAATTGCATTAAAAAGTACTTTTTCCGAACAAGCGGAATTGCTAAAATAAAAAATTGCTATAGAGTATTTAATTGTATTGCTTTGTTTTACGGCTGGCTTCTGTAAGGTAACGTTATTTTTTGGAATACACAAAATAAGCTGGGAGAAAGAAATAGCATACCGTACCGGGGGCTAATAAATTATTTGCAGTATGATTGAGTGAGAAATAAAATTTATGAAAGATCATTATGGCATGAGTAAGCAAATTTAACGTTCAAAATTTGCATTTTTTAAAATTTTTAACACAAAGAGATGTCGTAACTTCGTAACGGGAATACGTTATTAATTTTTATTCTAAAGATTTCGAGAGTTGATGAAAATAGAATACTTCGGTTTGAAAGCGTATTTATCTCATTATTAAATTTATATGCACAGTATACCTGCGATTAGAAAAGTGATAAATAATATGCATACATTATTGTTTAAAGGAGGGGCCATGAAGCACTCAGGTTACCAAACTACCACTATAGTACAAATAATTCCTGCCAGCCCGGCTTGCAGGCGGACGTAGATATCGAAGTTATGTATACTAAATTTACCAACAAAAACTAAATCAAGATTAGAGATAAAACCACTTTAACAATATTATCTGGTAGCTTTTGACGAGTTTTTATTTCATTTTTATATAATAGCTGGTATTATCAGAATCATGTTAAGGCGGTATTCAAAAAAATACTTTTCCATGCTCAACAACTCGAAATTTTCTGGCACATTTTCAAATTTATTTTTAATAGAAAAAATATGAAACTTGCTGACGTGATTTTTGAAGAAATTTATAAGCGACCTGTGTTTTTATTTTTCGTTCAGTTAATTAGAACTTGACTCATAAACAATTATTTTCTCAGTAGGACAATATTTTTCGTTTCTAACACAATCGCTTCGGGAAATTCTGTTCAAAATACCCACTTTGACATCATTTTTCGAAATATATTCTGCCTCTATCAAAACATCGATCATTACGATACATTATATAGTTTCTGAATAAGAGAATCTACCAATAGGATGCGTCTGAGAGCAAAAATGAATTTAAAAATGAGTAAGAAAATAAGCAGTTTGGATTTGAATACACCCTTAAAAAGATTATTTTTTACTTCAACCGCTATGTATTTTTAATTTTTTTGTAAGAATTGGCCCTATTAAAAACTTGTCTATATAAATATTGTAGACAATATCAAGAAGATATATGATAAATTCATGGGGATTTTATATCTTGTGAATTGACGGAGGAATTTACTTCTTCTTCAACCCTCCCTTTTTGTTTTCGTTTTTAATTTTTTTTTTTTTTTTTTTTTTTTTTTGGTACGAATTGATCCTATCAAAAACTTGTGAATATAAAAGTTGCAGATAATATTAAGGAGACTTATAATAAAAGTAATTGGATTTGATATCTGGAGAATTGACGAAGTTAAGAATTTTTTTTCTCCCAGAAACGCTATTTTTTGTGCCCCTTGAGACCATTTTTAATTTTATCAAAAATCTGTGATACATAAATTTTTGGCCCTACTTTTAGAAGTAATAAAAACTTTAAACTGATTTGATATGTACAAAAATGAAGAAGTTATGGGATTTTTTCGGTTTTCACAAAACCACTCCATATTTCCATCCCCTTGATCCGATTTTGCCCATTAACGAACTTGACCGAGATTTTATGTCCTTTAATTTTCTGTATCAATTTGGAAGAGATTTGTGCAGAATTGTGGAAGTTATCGTTTCCAGAAGAAAGCGATATATAAAAAGGGTGATTCATAAATATCGAAACAATAGGCTATTTCCTTAAATAATACCCCTAGACCCATACTTCCAATTACAAAGTTTCATAAGAAAAAGGTGCAAAATTTAATGACACAAGTTGCAACTCCATAGGGGGTCTATTTGAAAAAATACGAAAATTAAATTTTTATACCGCCCCCGTAGTGTAAAAATTCCAATCAAGAAAACTTTCCTTATCTATTCCTGAATTAAGCACAAAAAATTGCACCTTCATGTCTGAAAAACTCGCAGAGTTATGGCCGTTTAAATAATTCATCAGGTTTTAAGGGATTAGACACAAATTGAAATGCGTGCAATCGAAGAAACAATGTTAATTTAAGAGTACTAGGAAAAATGTAAAAAATATATTTGTTGAGCGAGAATTTTGATTTTTTTTTTCTTTTTTTTTGTGATGGTTAACCGTATAATTTACAAACAAAATCACATCCTAATATTTCGCATAACATTTTAAAAAAATTTAAATGATTAGTATTTTTTTAAGCGGATTTAATTTAAAATCTTTATAACTCGAAACATTATTCATCGGATTTCAAATTTTTTTCATTTAATTAAAGAGGAAAGTATAATTTTAGTTTTGTTTCGGGAATTTTTTTAATTTTAATTTTAAAAATATTTGTTTAAAAAAATATGTAACTTATTTTTTAAAAAATCATATTTAATTTTTTTTTTTTTAATTTGCCGAAACAAAATTTATGTAAAATAATCAAAAAAGAGATGTTCCAAGTTTGCACCTTTTTAATTTAAGATTAAAAAAGCATCATGCAGAAAAACGCATTTAAAGATTTAAACATTGATTGGCTCCTAATAAAATATTTAAATGCATTTTAAAAAACTGCATGTGAAAAAGTCACTTCTTTCGGTAGCTTAAACTTCCGATTCAGTTTAACTTTTGCCGTTTCCACCACCTTTTTGTACTACTTAAATGTCCATAAATAAATGTTTAATGTAGAATTTGAAACAATGCTTTTTCAAACATGCCGATTAAGGGTTTTTCTTAATTTTACCCCTTACAAATTCAGGCTTTTTATCACCCCGGCAAGGCCGATAAAAACGTCTGTATACTGGGGGCGGGCCAGACCCGGAATTGGCGACTTTTTTCTGAAGACTCGGCCAGGCCGGGCCGATCGTATTTTTTCATACCGAAGAGGGTGTTGGTGTGATTTCTGACGGCCAATTATCTACATGAGGGATGTGAGCCCGAAACGGGCGGAAGATGCCTTCCATGGAGGTCTTTCTAAGGGAACCTAACCCGTATTTACGCACGGATATCCAAGGTTCGAAGAAAACCACTGAAAGCTCCGAACGATTGGGCCGAAGGACACGATTGGGTTCGAACCCAGCATGAGCGCAGAACATCTCGGCCACTGGTTATACCGAACCGGGACTGGCTTCCTTATTTCTAGGTCTCCCCTGGGCGAAATTTTCAGTCCCGGTCTCGAGACAACCCATATTAAAATCATTATCTCTGACTAACCTAAACCGTGCAAAAAAAACTAAAATTTGGCTCAGCCCAAAAACCTTTAGAACAAATGCATATATTTTTTAATGGCCATTATAATACAATAAAATTTTAAAATTCATATTTTTAAAGGATAGTAGATTTTAAGGCAAAAAATTTAAAAAACAGTAAAACTAGTGAAAAAAAATCTGCCTATGATGGAATACTTTCTTAAGCGGAAAAATCTATTGATCCATGGAAAATTAATATAATAATACCTGAGAAAAAATAGACTACATTTACAACTCCTAAGAAGGGAACTTGTCTATAACGCTTTTTTTTTTCTTTCCTATGTGATTGCATCTTAAAAGATTTTACTTTATAGCATTTTTCATTGTCTCTAACACATGGAATATGGATTAACGTTATTAAAGGAGAAGTGAATCATTTACATATAAATAGAGATTCATTAATAAAAGAAATAATCACAGCTTCTGGCACTTCTTTAAAAATAATAATTATAAACATGAAAAAAGAAAAGATATAATAAGTATTTTTGGTCAGAACTCCTCCATACGAAACAACTTTTAACCATACCAATGTAAAAAATTATGTAGAAATTCAGTCAGGTCGGGCCAGGTTACGATTTGAACTTTTTTTCAGGCAGGGCCGAACTTTTTTTCTATGGGTCAGTTCGGGACCGGACTTCGTGCCAGTTCGGGACCAGTGCAGACCTCTAGTGCAGACCACCAGCATACTTTGAAAACAAGTTTAACGTAAAATCTATACGCTTCCTATTTAAAGTCCAAATGAGAGGCACTGTCTTATATCGACTTTTAATAATGTACAATTTGTGGCTGATCCCTATCTTGCATTCAAAATGAGTCAAAAACTCGTCGCTCAGAGGCATGGATAAATGGTGTAAGTCACGAATTTTGGATTTTGATATCTCTGCAAATTTTAAAGATATCGAGATGAATTTTTTTGTGTTTAATTCAGGAATAGATAAGGAAAAATTTCCTAATTGGGAATTTTACTCTACGGGGCCCGTATAAAAATTTAATTTTTGCATTTTCTCATATAGACGACCCATGGAGTTGAAACTTATCTCATCAAATTTTGCACCTTTTTTTATGAAACTTTTCAATTGGAAGTATGTGCCTACGGGCAATATTTATGAAGATAGCCTATTGTGTCGATATTTATTAATCACCCTGTATATATATATATAGATAGATAGATAGATAGATAGATAGATAAAGTTTTTTACTGAGGGTGGTTTTGGGCTCTATGGGTCATGATCGGTGTAGATCTGCAAACATTTTTCAGAAATTCCAACATAGGAGAGAATGTAATAGGTAATATTTCTTACGAAATCTACCTAAAATATGCTCCTTGATTACTTTGTGTTTAAGGATGTTCACAACTGCTCTACTCAACAAGCCCAAAACATTTTGACAAATTTACAGATTCATTTTTAAACACGAAGATATAAAATTTGAAGGCCTGACTAGAGAAGCGATTTGGAATCGAACTGTTTTTTCCATTTTTAGATCAATCAATTACCTATTGAGTTAGAAGCGATTTTGATCACGTGACAAAGATGTTTTCTTCCTTTGCTGACCGGGTTTTCTGATTTCTTCGGGAACTTCGGTTCACACACAGTTCGGTTGACACAGTTTTCTGAAAGACCTATTGCGTATGCAAAAAACGGAAAAAACAGCTCGATGATATATTTTCTGAACAACAACACCGGCTACTTTCATGTATTTCCGACCAAAAATAAATTTAAACTTATGTCAGAAAGTTGCCCTTTTGGATTTGAGAACATCTTTAAATGATTACCTACCAGAATTTGAGATAGCGAACGAACTTGAGAGAAAAATGTTCAAGCACCTTAGATTAAAGTATTATGCTCAAAATTCTCTTCTCTAATTTGCTTTCGATAAACAAAATTATTCAAATCCGCTAATATAATAAACTATTTAATGGTGTTCACTTCCTGTATCGGTTTTTGCTTCATACAGTCTCTCAGTTACGAATATAAATAACCAAAGAAAGCATAAATAAACATACCGGGATGAGAATGAAT
The DNA here is from genome assembly GCA_963932465.1 of Maratus speciosus. Classification (NCBI taxonomy): domain Eukaryota; kingdom Metazoa; phylum Arthropoda; class Arachnida; order Araneae; family Salticidae; genus Maratus; species Maratus speciosus. The sequence continues at coordinate 413,598,201 of OZ010790.1, read as the reverse complement.
CTTTTTAATATTACAGCGATTACAGCGATAACAGTTACTTTTACCTTTATTCCTATACTCTAGGTATTTGACTAATAAAGGATAGGGTTCCTCAATTACTTCCTTCTAAACATAATTTTTGAAAAAAAAAAAGACTAAAAAATTAAAAATGTAGTAAAATAATTTTGAGATAACGATATATTGTGAATGATAAAACAGTCTACCATTTGTTATTTGATATTTTTTCTCTTTCTATGTGTATGTGCGCGCACACACATACACATATATACAGACACACGCATAAACAGTGTGATTCATAAATATCGAAACAATAAGCTATCTCCTTAAATATTGCCCGCCCCTAGCACATACTTCCAATTGCAAAGTTTTATAAAAAAAGGTGCAAAATTTGATGAGATAAGATGCAACTCCATGGCAGGTCTATTTGAGAAAACACAAAAATTAAATTTTTATACGGTCTTCGTAGTGTAAAATTAGCAATTAGGAATTTTTTCTTTATCCATTTCTGAATTAAACACAAAAAAATTCATTTCGATATCTCCAAAATTCGCAGAGATATTGAAAACCAAAATTCATGGCTTACACCATTTGCCCATACCTCTGAACGACGAGTTATTGTCTTATTTTTAATGCAAGATAGGGATCATCCACAAAGTGTACGTTTTTAAACGTCGATTTAAGACAGCGCCTCACCTTTGGACATAAAACAGCAGTGTACAGATTTTACTTTAAACCTGCTTTCAAAGTATGATGGTGGTCTGCACTAGAGGTCTTACTTTCAAAATATGCTGAAGATCTGCATTAGAGGTCTGCACGAGTCGAAATATTCGGGCCTGTGCCCGGCCAACCCATAGAAAAAAAAGTTCGGCCCGGCCTGAAAGAAAGTTAAAATCTCAGCCCCATTTTGGACCGGCCTGACTAAATTTCTGCAAAACATAATTTTTTACGTCGATATGGTTAAAAATTGTTATGGTTAAAAATTGAGGAGTTCCGATAAAAATACTTACTATAGCTTTTATTTTTCATGTTTATAATGTTCATTTGTAATGAAGCGCCGTAGGTTGTGATATATATATGTAGAAATTTAATGCACATTGATTTTGACGAATAAATGTACCTTAGCTGTGGTCGGTGTCTAGAAGTAATTAGTCCAGGCAGATTCTTGAGGGAATCTTAAACTTTAATGTTCTTGAATATATGGATGAGGTATTTACAGATGGTGTATTTACATTTAGATTAAACATGATAATTATAACTGGCCGGCGGCATTCCGCCTTACTCAAGTCCGTGACCGGTATTCGGTCGAACAGCGACGTTTCACACGTCTGTTCTCGAGAGCAATCAACAGTCATCTCCTCTTTCTCACAATAGTTTTTTTTAAGTTCAGCAGTTTTTTCGTAGGCTCAGAGGTTGGGTGGATCGTCCCGAGCCTCATTTAAAGAATGTGCTGGTCTTTGCAGTGCAGAGTTCAAACCCTGTCACCACAATTAGGCCTACTTGACAGGGCTGGGTCCTCCCAGTCACCCATCTCCTTTATATACCTGACTGGTACTGGACTACTTTTTCCAGAACGTATAATATACACACAAAAAATTCACAAACAATATTTAAAACAAAATAATAGTAAAATCAACCACTAAATACTGCTTTTTAAAAGTTTTCAGTCCTTGACCAATATTTTTAGAGTTAGAAAAATAATAAAATTTTTCTGCTTGTCACTTGGAAGCAGTTCTTTTCACAGTTTATTCATAATAGTTATAAAAAAAGGATATAACTAACACACAGTTTAAAGAAAAAAAAAATCACTTAAGGCTCAAATATTTCGTCTTAGACAGTAGAAGTCCAAGGCTTCATGTGATCTGCAGCCGTCGAGGTCGTATTTGGACCTTCATGGTTTCCAAATTTGCTTACGTTGTAGCGATCGTTTCTTTTTACTGCAGTAATCTCATAGGGACCAAGAAACTTAGGCTTTTGTTTGTACCTGTCCCAAACTGTGTTTTTTGAATGGCCACGAAATCACCGAGTTTATATGTGTTGGCCTTTTTTTGCCTTTTGTTATACGCTTTCACGTTTTCCTGTTGTATTTTTAGTATGTTTTGCTTAGCTATTTCTCTATTCGAATTTCTTTCCGATATGAACGAATTTAATTCCTCATTATCTAACAGCGTTTTCATTTGCAGATCAGTTTTCTGCCGCAGTTTCGTTCCTGTCAGTAGTTCAAAAGGTGTAAATTTTGTACTCCTCGATACGGTACTATTCATGATGCGTTGTACGGGCGCGACAAATTTGTACCATTTAGTGGGGTCTTCTACGCTATGTTTTGCTAAAATTGGGATAAGAATTCGGTGCATTCGCTCTATTTGCCCGTTTCCCCTAGGCATCCCTGTTGTTATGGGAATATGCTCTATGTTCTCTTCCTTACAATATTTCTCAAAATCAGCAGAGGTAAATGCTGGTCCTTTGTTGGTAATGATTCGCGATAGATTTCCGAAAATATCATGTTGTCGGGTTAAGTTATCGATGACTTCTTTAGCGACTGTAATTTTAACGGGGTATAGCCAAACAAATTTAGTAAATGCGTCCACAACAGTAAAAATATGATTGTAATTTTTATTCGTAGAAGGCATGGGACCAATGTGATCTATGTGATAGGTCTCGAGGGGCATATTTTGTTTGGAGATCGGGTTGAACAGACCTTCTCCTTTTCCTTGCTTTTTATTGCAAAGTATACACTCTATGCAGTTGGCAATGACACTTTCAATTTGCTTTCTTAATTGGGGTATAAAATAATTTTCTTTTAAAATAATTTCAGTTTTAGCCACTGCGTAATGACCTTTGTTATGAACATCGCGTATTATTTCCTTTTGCATATTGGTAGGAATCATCAGAAGTTCTCTATCATTTTCATATTTGTATACGATGTCGTTTCTTATAAAATATTCTGAACTTTCATTTTTTTCAATTAACTTTTTTATCGCTTGTATGTGTTCGTCTTCTTGTTGTGCATTCTTTATTTTTAATGTTAATTCATCTTGCGATCGGGTAACTATTAGAACTGTATTTCTACTCAATGCGTCTACATGTTTCATTTGGGACCCTGATCGGTGGGCAATTTCATAATCAAATTCTTGTAAGAATAGAGCCCATCTGGCTACTTTTGGCGTAATGTCTTTTTTGTCCATTGTCTTTTGAAACGCAGAACAATCTGTCACAATTTTAAATTTCGTGCCTAATAAGTAGTTTCGGAAATTTTTAACCGATTCTATAACCGCGAGTGTTTCCAATTCGTAACACGAATATTTTGCTTGAGTAGGTGTATTTTTTACGGCTCATATAATGAATAGGATGTAAGTTTTTGTTCTCATCTTCCTGTAGTAGGACACTACCAAAACCTATGGCGCTTGCATCGGTGTGCAATTCTAGTCTAGCGCCTCGTCGGAATGTATGCAATATGGGGGGTTAACTAGTTTTTCTTTAAGAGTCTCAAAAGCTTGTTTTTCGAGGATTCCAAATTTAAATGTATTTCCCGCTTTTAATAAATCACTTAAAGGTCTCGCTATAGTTGCATAATGTGGGATGTATTTTCTGAAATAAGAAGTTAAACCTAGAAAACTGAGTAATTGTTTAAGGGTGCGGGGTTCAGGAAAATTCTTTACTGCCAAAGTTTTGGCTTCCGAGGACCTTGTCGTTCCGTTTTCAATAATATAGCCTAAAAATTCAATTTTCCGTTTAAGGAATTGGCATTTTGCAAAATTAAATTCAAGTCCGTAATCCGATGCAACTTCTAGGACGCGTTTCAGTTTTAAAAGCGCTTCTTCTTCAGTCTTCGCAAGTACTATGACATCGTCTAAGTAAATTAATATTACTTTTTCTTTAATTAACTGTTTAAAAACAGCTTGAATCTCTGAAAATTCTGGGTGCTAATCGATAATCCGAATGGAAGCTTTAAATATTCGTACTGGGAGTTATGCGTGACAAATTCTGTATATTTCCTACTCTCCTCTGCTACGTCTATATGAAAAAACCCATTTTTTAAATCCAATGTAGTGAAAACCTTCGCTTCCTCAATGTTATCTAAAACATCCTCTATTCTTGGCAAGGGAAAATTATCTCTAATTATTTTTTATTGAGGGGTCTATAGTCTACACACAATCTCCAGGAATTATCTTTCTTTTTCGCTAACACAATAGGCGATGCATAATTATAATTACTCTCTGTTATAATTCCCATTTTCAACCATTCTTGCATTTGTTTATCCACAAATTCCTGTTCTGGATATGCTAACCTACGAGGTCGTTGCGCAATCGGAATATCATCAGTTAATGTTATATTTACATTTAACTCTGTGACCTTAACCTTGTTTGACTTATAATTAGTGATCAATTCCGTTAACTCTTTCTTAATAGTGTTGTTTGTAATATGGTTTAGCTCAACTTCCTGAAAATTAATAGAATTAGCTGTCTCAGCTAAATAAATATCTGTGGTTTTCACTGAGTCTAACTGTGGGACAGAACACTGTTCACTTTCCAACAAACAATTTTTATCAGAGCTTAATTGCATGTTTATTTTTTCACTAAAGTTGCAAGCTGTTTCATTTTGACTAGTTTGTTCCTTTCTCACCAATTCAGTTGTCGCAATCGTTTTCCCTATCGTGGGATTGTTTTGCTTTTCTGACCGCAACATCGCATTAAATCTGGGTGTGACATAGATGACGCGTGTGGTTTTTGTCATGATTGTTTCTTGAGGGAAAGCAGTGACGTAATTCACCCTAACTTCCTTCAATTTTCGTTTCACTGTAATTTGCAATCCTTTTTCTGAGATATTGAAATTTACCTATTTCAAAAAGTTATTTCCTAAAATTATAGAATGGCTCAAATTTTTTACGACGTATAAATCTGCATTCACTGTGTAACCATCTATTTCAATTTTTACGGTCATAAATCCTGTGGGTGTAATTTGGCTACCACCAATACCTGATAAAACCAAGTCATTTTCATGCAATTTAGGGCATCCCAGGGCTGTATAAGTATCGTTGCTACACATATTTACGTCACTTCCTGTATCAATTAAAGCATCCATATTTTTCCCTAAAATCCCCACGCTTTTTATTATTTTATCAACCGGATTTGAGTTACTGCTTACGGCAGCATTTGCATTTTTAGGAGAATTATTTGTACACTGGTCAGACCTGTGGCCAGGAATTTATAGTTTCAGCAGACTGGACTTTCCTTTTTTCGGGGGCAATCCCTAAAACGGTGGGAAAAGTCATTGCAATTGAAACAACGGATTTTTGTATTTAAATTCATTTGGGGGGGGGATGTGTGTAGTTTTTCAAATAGGGTACGCTACTAATGTCATTTCGATGGAACGCTCTATTATTTTCACTACCTTGACGTTTCCTAAATTCCATGTTTGGGGGCTTAATTTCAGTTTTCCGTAAGTTAATTCTGGCGGTTTCAAAATCCTCCAATTTATTGGTCAAATCTTCTACATTCGTAATTTTTGGCAGTTCGTCACAGAAGTGTTCCTTCATTTCTAAGGACAATTTTCGCCTAATCTGGTCAATGATTAAAATATTTTTTATCTCTTCGAACGTTGATATGTGTAATCCCAATAACCATTCATTCAGAAAATTTGCGATTTCAAATGAGAAATCTTTCCATGACGCTGAATTTTGTTTTCTATGTAAAAAGAATTTTTGCCTGAATTGCTCTGGTGTAAGTTTGAAATAAAAGTATTTTCTTTACACAGTCGTAATCACTGGATAGTTCTTCACTTTCACGATGTATTAAACTAACAAATCAAGCGGTAACAGCGCCAACAGATATGTAACCCATTCATTTTTTTCTATCCCAAGAAGCTTTGCTTGGCGTTCGAAAAGGGTTAAGTAAATGCTAATTTCTTCCTCATTATTATATCTATTTAGTAATTTTAGAACATCGGAACCCTTTCCGGCGATTGTAGATATTGAATTATGCAATTGGGAATTTCGTGTATTTTCCAATTGTAATTTTTTTAATTCAAATTCACGATTTTCGATTTCTTTTTGTTGCAACAATTTTTCTATCTTTTCCCTCTCGCTTATAATCCCCGCTAGCAATTTTTTTACTAAATCCTCATTATACCCTTCGGATTTTACAATTAATTCAGTCGGTTGACTTTTATTAGCACCATCTGGATGATTTAAACCTAACTCGATTACCGCAGTAACCAGATCGATTTTTTAGACCTTATTAAGTGTGTCATAATTACATCTAACCAATTAACACATAAAATAAAACATTTCAATATAAATAAATAATATATAAGCACCCGATAAATCAAATATATCTATATATATAATAATATTAACAGTTTTCTAAAACTCACTTACTTTGTACCAGATATTTCCACAAAAAAAAATAAATATATTTTTTTTTTATTTTACTACACACTAATAAAAAAAAATAATTCTTGAATACCAATTTTATAAGAACTTACTTCCATCAAAATTTTCTCAAAGGAATATATATTCCTTTCATTTCACATAAAGAATAACAAGATAAAAAAAATATATCGTTAAAACACTTTTTTTTTCTCTCGAACTAGAAAACATGTAACTTTATTAGGAAGCAAAAAAAAAAAAAAAAATCACAACTTCCTATCTTTACCAGCAAAATCTGATATATTACTTCACTCTTCCGTCTGCAAAAAAAAAAAAAAAAATCACTGCAGACACGTTGAATAAATCACTTTCCAAAAAAAAAAAAAAAAAAAACTCACTAAAAAAACTTCACTAAAGAAAAATATTCTTTTTTCTTCTGGCGTACACACCAAAAACTCACTGTACACCTTTTAATAACACAATTCAAGCAATTATGGGGAACAATAAAAAACGCACTTCCCCATTTTATCACAAGAAAAGAAGAAGCTAAAATCGGGTCAACGTATATTTCGTCTCGCAGAGACTCGAAAATATTGTCACACTTTTTTATCAGCACTCAGAATTCACGATGTATTCACAAACGATTCATCGCAGAACACGCTCACTTCGATCCTTTGATGAAATACCCAGTTGAAATTCCGATTTTCTTCCTTCCCTTCATTAATGGACCTTATCGACGCACAAGACAGAAAAAAAAACACTTGACTCTTTTTATCTTTCCTTCTGCATGAGAAAAATTTTCTTCTTTTTTTTCAATCTTTCCAGGTATTCACGGAACATCCGATGAAAGCAACTTTTTTCTTTTCTTTTGCAGAACATCAGAATTTCTTTAGGACATCAGAAAATTTTTCGTACAAGTTCAAATTACACTTTGCATGTAAATCCCGGCCGAGCCTCCAATCTGTAGAAATTTAATGCACATTGATTTTGACGAATAAATGTACCTTAGCTGTGGCCGGTGTCTAGAAGTAATTAGTCCAGGCAGATTCTTGAGGGAATCTTAAACTTTAATGTTCTTGAATATATGGATGAGGTATTTACAGATGGGGTATTTACATTTAGATTAAACATGATAATTATAAATGGCCGACGGCATTCCGCCTTACTCAAGTCCGTGACCCGGTATTTGATCGAACAGCGACGTTTCACACGTCTGTTCCCGAGAGCAATCAACAGTCATCTCCTCTTTCTCACAATAGTTTTTGTAAGTTCAGCAGTTTTTACGTAGACTCAGAGGTTGGGGTGGATCGTCCCAAGCCTCATTTAAAGAATGTGCTGGTCTTTGCAGTGCAGAGTTCAAACTCTGTCACCCCAATTTATGTATATATATATATATATATATATATATATATATATATTTAATGAATGTCTATTTGTATATAAATGTTTCACTTTTCATTAATATCGTTAATTCATATTCCATGTATTGAAGACTGTGAAAAACGCTATACAGTAAAATTTTTCTAAGACGGAATCACATAGGAAAGAAAAAAAATGCGTTATAGACTTCCCTATAGTATATTTCATTCTTAGCAGGTGTAAATGTACTCTATTTTTTTTTCAGGTATTATTATATTCATTTTATATGGATCAACACATTTTTTCGTTTCAGAAAAGATTCCGTCATAGGCAGGTTCTTTTTCACAGGTTTTACTGTCTTTTAATTTTTTTGCCTAGAAATCTACTATCCTTTAAAAAATGAATTTTTAAGATTAATTGTAAAATAATGGCAATTTAAAAATATATGCTTTTTTTTTTTTTTTTTTTTTTTTTTTTTGTAAAAATTTTTAGGCCAAGCCAAATTTTACAGATTTTTGCACGCTTCAAGTCAGCCAGAGGAATGGATTTTAATACTGGTTGGTTCGAGAGGGAAATTTTCTTCCCGTGTCGACCTAGGAAGAAGGAATCCAGTCCCGGTTCGGTGTGGAAAAGATACCTAGGGCCCGCCCCGATCGAGCCTTTAGAAAAATGCAAGATCCAAGCCTGGCTCGTCATCAGAGTTTTTTAACAACCTTGTCGGGATGATTTAAAATCTGAAGCTGTGAGTTCTAAAATTATGAAAAAAAAAAAAAACTCTTAATCGGCTTGTTAGAAAAAGCCTTGCTCGGACATTTAAATAGTACTGAAAGAAAGTGGGAAAGGCAAACATTAAACTGAATCAGAAGTTTAAGCTACAGGAAGCAGTTGTTTTACTCGTCTGCAATTTTTTAAAATATACTTAAACATTTTTTTAGGAGACAATCTATGTTTAAAGATTTAAATGCGTTTTTCTGACTGATGTTTTTTTCACCATTTCTCGTCTTTAAATTGTTATAAGTCAAGAATTGTTAAAGAAAAAAAGGTATGCAAACTTTGAACCTTTTTTTAAAATTAATTTGTTTCAGCAAATATGAAAAAAATATTTATTTTTGAAAATATGATTTTTTTAAAAGTAGGATGCATCATTTTTAAATTTTATATTTTAACAATTTTAATAATTAATGTTTAAATAAATCATGACACAATATTAAAATTATATTTTCTTCTTTAAGAGGTCTGCATAGGGCCGGGTTTGGGCCGAAGCCCATACTGATTTAATTAATTTAATTGATTTTTTCACAGGCTGTTTTCACTGATTCTGTTACGGGCCGTGAACTGTGAAAATACAAACCGGCCGTGCCGGGCTCGGGCAGAACTTAATTTTTACACCGAGCCGTGCCAAGATAGTTTTTGTTAGGGCCGGGCTAGGGCCGGACCTGTAAATTCTGGACCATGCAGACCTCTAATATTTAATTAAATGAAAAAAAAATTCAAATTCGACAAATAATGTTTCGAGTTATAACGATTTTAAATTGCCTCGCTTAAAAAATAATAATCATTTTAAACAAAATTTTAAACTTTATGAGAAATTTCTGGATGTGATTTTGTTTGCAAATTATATGGTTAACCATCACAAAAAAGGAAAAAAAAAAAAATCTAAATTCTAACTCAATAAATATATTTTTCACATGTTTCCTGGAACTCTTAAAGTAACATTGTTTCTTGGATTACACACATTTCAATTTGTGTCTAATCCCTTAAAAGCTGACGAATTATTTAAAAGGGCACAACTCTGTGAGTTTTACAGATATGAAGGTGGATTTTTTTGTGTTTAATTCAGGAATTTTCTCAAATTCATTTAATTCTTAAATGGAACCCCCCCCCCCATGGAATTGCGACTTATCTCATCAAATTTTGCACCTTTTTTATGAAACTTTGCAATTGAAAGTATGTGCCTAGGGGCAATATTTAAGGAGATAGCCTATTGTTTCGATATTTATGAATCGCACTGTATATAAATTAAAAGTAATAAAGTAACAGTAAAAAATATCAGTCTACAATTCTTTAACTAAACTGGGATATTTAATAGTGATTGATTAAAACAATGCGAGAAAAGCAATTTTTGATCAGTTATTTAAGATATAATTTTAAGCATAACATATTTTTGCATCAATAAATCTACTTACATGGTATCCCAAGCAATCACAAAAGTCATAAATACTATACGTGAAACAATTTTTAAGCTATGAAATATTTTCTTCGCCTATTTTCTTTAAGGTAACAAAATTATTTAAAACGACTACTATAATTATATGTTCAAAGGTGTTCAATTCTTACTCCCGCTTTTATTTTGAATAGTACTTCTTCAATTTTATATGTAGTTAAGGTAAGAATACGCAAGTTACGATAATGGGATAAGAACGAACAATTTTCTTAAGACTGTGATAACGACAGTTATTTTTCTCTTTAATCTGAGTTTGCAAGTGAGGGAAATATAAGGCTTGACATTTTGTCTCTTTTAATTTGCTAAATATCCTTTTTAAAAAGAAATAATACTTATAATTAAAATAATTACTGACACAATTTTGTACTAACGATATGTTACGATAGATTAAGTATGAAATATAATTTAAATATTTTTTGATAAATACGTCTGAAAAAAACAATGGAATTTGTAAAAATAATTATATATCAAAAAGACCAATATAAAAATCATTATAAGTAGGTGTTTTGATAGCGATTGAATGATAAATTATAGGAAAATATATGTATTAAAAAGAATATTTATCGATCTATAATCGATCATTTTTTAGGTATTATTACAAGATACCTATTTTTCACATTAATAAATCTATTTATTTAGTATTACAGACGATTACAAAAGTCATAAATAATATACATGAAGTATGGTTTAAAGATGAAATGTTATGTTCAATATTGTCTTCTCTTATTTCCTTTAGATAAACAAAATATTAAACACTGTTACTATAATAAACTGTTTAACGGTGTGCACCCACCTCCTATAAAAGCTTTTATTTTATATAATCTCTCCGATAAATGTATGAAAAAGCGAATAAGTTTAAGTAACGATAACGAGATGAGAAAAAAAAAGAAAATATAAGGTTAGACAATTTTTCTCTTCGGAAATTTCATATAGGAATTTTCGATAGAAAGAGGACTCGTAAATTAACAATGCAATAATAGAATCCTAATCCAAGATTCCGATAATGCATTGTTAATGATAAAGCATTTTATATAAAAATGTAGTTATCTACATATGAGATTGTAATGCCAGTATTTATAATTAACCGTTTATATACCAATTACAGACATTAATTCACATTTTAAATACAATTTTAAATCTCCGCAATATATACAGGCTATTTCTATAAAATATACTTGATGTAACATTTAAAATACATACTAGACGCCACATTTATAATGAATTTCTTAATACGTTTTTTGTAAATGTGGCGTCTAGGATATCTTTTAAATGTTACATCAAGTATATTTTATAAAAATACACCCGTATGTATTACGTAGATTTAAAATTGTATTTAAAATGTGAAATAATGTCTGAAATTGGTATATAAACGGTTAATTAAGCATTTTATAAATATATGTTTTTATCTCTTTCTTTTCGAAAATAAAATGAAATGAAAGGAAAAAAAGTAAGTATCAAAAGCTCAATCTAAAATGTTAACTTGAGTGTAAGTTTTGATAAATATTGATTGAAAAAATATAGGAAATCAAATGTTTTTAAAAAGAATATTTGTCGATCACTTATCTAAGATATTATTCTAAGTATAAAATATTTTTCGCGCTAATAAACTTGTCTGTGTTTTGTATTACAGTCCGTCACAAAAGTTATAAAAAATATGCGTCAAATTAATTGTGTGAAAAGTTATGGAATTATCTGGCCTTACTTTCTTTAAATAAACAAAATATTCAAAACTGCTACTATGTTCAAATGCTTAGCTGTGTTTGTTCACTCACGTCCTATAATATCTTTTATTTGATACAGTCTCTCCATTACGTGCTTAGATAAGCGAAAAAAATATAAGTAGAGATAGTGAGATGAGAACAAAATGAAAATATAAGGTTGGGTAATTTTTTCTCTTCTGAAATTCTAAATAGGATTTTTTATTAGAAAAAAGACTCATAAATTAAAATACACCAAAAAAATCAAAAGCTAACAAGACGCTGCAACCGATAAAGTATTATAGCAATATACTTTAAAATTTTCCCTTACCAAAATAAAATAAAATAAAAATAAAAGTAAGTATCAAAAATCTCAGTCTAAAAAGATAACTTGCGAAAGTTTTGATAATGATTGATTGAAAAAATATAATAATTCAAATGTTTTAAAAATAATATTTGTAGATCACTTATTTAAGGTATCGTTCTATACAGAACTTATTTTCCACATTAATAAATCTGTCTGTGTAGTATTACTCACATTATAAAAGTGATAAATAATGTATGTGAGGTTAATGGTACGAAAGATTATGCTCAAAATATGTTAAAAATTATCTGCCCTTACTTTCTTTATTTAAACAAAATATTTAAAACTACTAGTATGATGAAATGTTTAACTGTGTTCACTCAGCTCCAATAATAACTATTTTATGTATACAGTCTATCCATTACATGCATAGAAAAGAGATAGAGATGAGAACGAAAGGAAAATAAAAGGATAAGTAATTTTTATCTTCTGAAATTCTAAATAGGATTTTTCCAAGGGAAGATGACTCATAAATCAAAAATGTACGAAGAGAATCACACGCGAATAATGTGCTGATGAGAATACACATTTTATAAATATACTTTAAAAAAAAGTTATTTTCCAAAATAAAATAAAATAAAAGGAATTATCAAATGTATCAATCTAAATCAATCTAAAAATTTAACTAGAAAGGAAGTTTTGATAAAGAATGATAAAGAAAACAAACATAGTAAATCAAAAGGTTTTAAAAAGAATATTTCTGGATCAACTATTTAATGTATTATTCCAAGCGTAACATATTTCTGACATTAATAAATCGGTCTGTGTAGTATTGCAGGCGATTATAAAAGTGATAAAAAATATGCGTGATGTTAAAAGCAAGCAAATTATGCTCAAAATTATCTGCCCTTATTTTCTTTACATAAACAAAATATTCAAAACTGCTAAAATGATTGAATGTTGAATAGTGTTCACTTACTTCCTATAATAGCTTTTATTTCATATAGTATCTTCAATACATGTGTAAAAAAAAAAAAAAAGTATATGTAAAGATAACCAGATGAGAAAGAAAGAAAATAAAATGTTAGGCAATTTTTCCCTTCGGAAATTCTAAATAGGATTTTTCGATAGAAAGTAAACTCATAAATTAAAAATGTACTAAGAGAATCCCAAGCGAACAATTCGCTGATAATGATAAAACATTTTATAAATATATATATATATATATTAATAATGTATTCAAATCAAATACAACGCATGCCAAATCGCACATACAATAAAACAGTGATTTTACAAATACATTTAAGATATAAGTAAAATCTTTGATTATTATTTCTTTAAATGATTTTAATTATATTTTGAATGTGTTTGTAAAATCACTGTTTTATTGAATACATTATTTTAAGTATAACTTATGGTACAATTGTCCAATTTTTAATTAATAATTATATATTTATTAATTTTCATTTCCAAAGTAATGTAAAATAAAATAAAAGTAAGTATCAAAAATCTCAATCTAATAAGTGTAAGATTTGATAATGATTGATTGAAAAAACATAGCAAGTCAAATGTTTAAAAAATATATTTTTCGTTCACTTACTTAAGGTATTATTCTAAGCTTAACATTAAGATTCTCACATTAATAAATCTGACTGTGCAGTATTACAGACGATTATAAAAGCGATTAATAATATACGAGAAGTTATCAGTATGAAAGATTATGCTCAAAATTATCTGCCCTTACTTTCTTTAGATAAACAAAATATTCAAAATTGCTACTATGATAAAAATTTAACTGTATTCAATCACGTCCTGTAATAGCTTTTATTTTACACATATTCAGCACTACTTGTGTAGATAAGCGAAAAAAACACAAGTAAAGATAACGAGATGAGAAGGAAATGCAAATATAAGGTTACGTAATTTTTCAGTTCTGAAATTTTAAATAGGATTTTTCGATACCAAGGCATAAATAAAAAATGTGCTAAGAGAATACCAAGCGAACAATACAATGACAAATGAAAAAATCTTTTATAAGTATACTTTAAAAAAATTCCAAAATAAAAAATAATAAAAATCAGCATCAAAAAGCTATCTAAAATGGTAACTTGGGTAGAAGTTTTGATAATGATTGATTGGAAATATATAGGAAACCAAACATTTAAAATATATATTTGTTGATCACTTATTTAAGGTATTATTCTAGGCGTAAGATATTTTTAACATTCATAAATCTGTCTGTGTTTTATTACAGACGATTATAAAAGTGCTAAATAATATACGTGAAGTTAATTGTCTGAAAAATAATGCTCAAATGTATCTGCTCTTATTTTCTTTAGATAGGGAAGAGTAGCCATATTTGGACCGCTGCTTGAAATAGACCATTGCCATTCCGCAGTTAATTACAGAAAGAGACGCTATCTATCGCTGAAGTCCTACTAATCAGAATGACGTCATTTATGATTAGAAGAAGCACCCGCGTACCGTGTGCTGCTTTCAGACAATTTAAAAAAACCTAAAGTTAGCTGTTTTGATTTAGTTTTTTCCTACTAAACTTAAGTAAATACTTTAAAACTAAGGTAAGTTGTTATGTTTTCATATACATATCTAAATTCATTTGTTTATTGCGCATATTTTTCATGCGGATTTGTTTGATTTCGTTTTCGTTCTTAGTGTTGAGATTATCTGTTTTAAAAAATGACGCAGTTACCTAAATTGGGCCAATTTAAGTTGTTGAAATTGGACCAGATATACGTTCATAAATTTGAAGAGTAAGTAATGAATTTCGAGGGTGGTACATTTTTTTTTTTTTTTTTTTTTTTTTTTTTTTATAACGGGTTACTATCTTCATGGACGTTTTTGAATATTGTTTTGTATATCTGCATCAATTTCTTTATACAGTTTAGGCTTTTATAAACATAAAAATATTTTTAGTTAGGTATACTATGAATTTTACTTGTAATTTCTTTTATCATGTATGTATTCGCATTTATTTTCTTCGAATTTTCTATTCCGACGACATATTTGATTTACAGAGTTGAGTTCAAGCATTTTCCTCCTGGAGGATATTTGCAGTTCCGTGAGGGGGAGGGGGATGGGTGCCAACTTTTTACAGATCTGGGGTTGGAATTAGACATCTTTGCCTTTAAAACGCATAAAACCTCAAACCTTCGATGAAATTTAGTTAAATAAAGTACAGAGGAAGCAAAAAATCAGTTGAGTTAACATTTTCGCCATATAGAGTAAACATTGAAATGAAAAAAAAAAAAAAAAAAAAAAAAAAAAAAAAAAAAAAAAGCTCTCACAGCACAAAAGCAATTGGAACATCAAGTTTAAAAAAATAGGCGTAATGCAATTGGGAAAAAGTGATGAAATGAAAGAACTACAAACATACTGTAAAGAAAACTTTCTGGCTAATAATTCAAAATCTAAAAAGAAAAATCTAGACAGTGATAATTGGTTTTGCCTAAATTTTAAGAAGAATAAAATAGCAGAAATGATTCAGTGTTCAGATTGCCAAATACAGTTCCATGTTTTGTTAGCTGGAATAAAAAATGAATGAACGAAATTCATATGTAAGCTTTGCATCACTCCTTGCATGATATTCAAGTAACTGGCAATTAGTTCCATAATTTCTATTCTTAATTACTCATAACTTTGATTTATATTTTGAATAAGTTTTGATTTAAAACAATTACCCTTATTTTCAGATATTTGTTTTCATTATATTTCATTGCTGTTATTTTATTTGCTTGTTTCATTAATCGCAAACTTTGCTTTTAATATAATAAGTTATATTCCCTAGTCATTAAAACAACGTGATATTGTTTGGTCCAATTTTGGAGACAGGGTGTGCAACTTAGGTGACCAGTTGCTGAATTTGGACCACTTTTGACAAATTTTTCAAATTAAAATAAAATTTAGGATTTCCAAAATAAATTGATCTCAGGATGTATTTATTTAGTAGATGAATAGATTGACCCCGTGTAGTGACGTTTTGCAGATATTCCAAAAATTAAGCGAGTCATGCCTAAAAATAAGTGAAGTGGTCCAAATTCGGCTACTCTCCCCTAAACAAAATATTCAAATCTGCTACTATGATAAACAGTTTAACTTTGTTCATTCACGTCCTATAACAGCTAATATTTTACACAGTCTCAGCATTACTTGTGTATATAAGCGAAAAAAGCATAAGTAAAGATAACGAGATAAAGGGAAATGTAAGGTTACGTAATTTTTATCTTCTGAAATTTTAAAAAGATTTTTGGAAAGTAAGAAGACTCATAAATTAGAAATGTGCTAAGAGAATAACAAGCGAACAATACGCTGATAAATGATAAAATATTTTAATATATACTTTAAAGAAATTCTAAAATAAAATATAATAAAAGACAGTATCAAAAAGCTCAATATAAAATTTTAACTTGAGTAGAAGTTTTGATAATAATTGATTGAAAAAAATATAGGAAACTAAATGTTTAAAAAATATTTTTTTTCGATCACTTATTTAAGGTATTATTCTAGGTGTAATGTATTTTTAACATTCAAAAATCGGTCTGTGTAGTATTTCAGACGATTATAAAAGTGCTAAATAATATATTGAAGTTAATAGTATGAAGCATTATGCTCAAAATTATATGCGCTTACTTTCTTTAGATAAACAAAATAGCCAAAACTGCTACTATCATAAAAAGTATAACTTCGTTCACTCACGTCCTATAATAGCTAATATTTTACACAGTCTCAGCATTACTTGCGTAGATAAGCGAAAAAAAGCATAAGTAAAGTTAACGAGATGAAGGAAAATATAAGGTTATGTAATTTTTCTCTTCTGAAATTTTAAATAGGTTTTTTCGAAAGTAAGAAGACTCATAAATTAAAAATGTGCTAAGAGAATCACAAGCGAACAATACGCTGATAAATGATAAAATATTTTAAAATATACTTTAAAGAAATTCTAAAATAAAATATAATAAAAGTCAGTATCAAAAAGCTCAATCTAAAATGTAAACTTGGGTAAAAATTTGATAATGATTGATTGAAAAAAATATAGGACACCAAATGTTTAAAAAATATTTTTTTTCGATCATTTATTTAAGGTATTATTCCAGGCGTAATATATTTCTAACATTCATAAATCTGTCTGTGTAATATTGCAGACGATTATAAAAGTGCTAAATAATATACTTGAAGTTAATAGTATGAAATATTATGCTCAAAATTATCTGTCCTTATTTTCTTTAGATAAACAAAATATTCAAAGATGAGAAGAAATTTTAAGGTTAGGTAATTTTCCACTTCTGAAATTCTAAATAAACTTTTTTGATTGAAAGAAGACTCATAAATTAAAAATGTATGAGAAATTGCCCAGCGAACAACACGCTGATACAATACCTATAATTTCTTTAACTTTTACAGGGACGCCCAAAATAATTCCATTATATTATGATCTATAGGGAAAATTCATTAAAGAATGCGTTTTCATTCTTTTCTACAAAAATCTGTTGGGGAGGTAATAGGGCGATTCTCAAAAGGTGGGCACTGGACACACGTCATAACTTTAAGACTTTCAAACATAACTTTAATTATCATTGACTTTATTTATTTATTTATTTATTTACACTGAGTTTTTAATTCTATTCAGAGACAGAAAATGACATAATTTATTGTAAAAGCTTTGTATAAATATCTTAAAATTTTATTATTTTATGCTAAAGAGGCCAATTTCGGACATTCATAACGTTAACTGCTCCAATGTACCACCAAGAAAAAGAGTTTTAACTTTTTTCCAGGTGGTTCTAATGGTAAACAACGGATGCATAAAGGAAACGGATGATTTTTTGATAATTTCGTTAAGAGATGGCAGGCTGATTTATTGCTTTTTTGAAGATAGAAGGACATTTCTATAAAGAATTTTTCTGTATTTAGTTATGTCCGAAAGTAACGTACGTAACAAAGCATTTTATTTTATTATTATTATTACTGGATAACAAAAAGTTAATTATACATATATATATATATATACATTTACAATTATAGGACACATTTACTACATTCTTAGTCTTAAGAATTTTTTAAATACTAAGAGCATTCAAAATCTGTAACGTACATGCGAAAAAATGTCCAAAATTTGTAACGTACACAACTGCTAATTAAATGCTTTAATAATTAATTTTCCAGAATAGTTGCTGTCTTTTAATGTTTGTGTATAATTTTGTAGACATACTATTAAAAATATTCATATATTATATTTATAGACAAAATACTATACTATTAAAAAAAAATTGGCCTTAAATTTGAAAATTTTAAAAATTACATATAGTTAACGTTTAATGATCCCACCTTTTGAGAATCTCCCAATAAGAAAAAAATCATGCATCAGCATAGATTATGAAACACTTTACAAATGTAAGGCAGTTCGCACACTGAGACGACACATGGAACATGCTTCACAATTTCGGGAAAAAAAAACAGGTTTAAAACGGCTTTCTCCTTTGTTACGACCTGTTTTTTCTCCGATGTCGCTCTTCATTTACCTCCTGTCGTCTCAGTGTGTGACCTGCCTAACAGAATATTTTATTCATTTTTTCATACAATGAAATGACATATCTAAATAAGTAATTTCATTATCGGGGCTGCTACACACCTTGCAGGCAGTATTTTTTAGGAGAGGGGTGGCATAAATATTCATATAATTACATTTTAACGATAAAGTGTTTTATAAATATATATTTTTTTAAACTATTTTGCCAAAGTAATATAAAATTAAATTAAAGTAAGTATCAAAATTCTCTATTTAAAAATTAACTTGATTTAAAGATTTGATAAAATTTAAAAAAATGTATAGGAAGTCAAATGTTTTAAAAAGAGTATAAGTAGACCATTTATTTAATGTAATATTCTAAGTATAAGATTGTTTATATTAATATGATAAATCAGTCTGTGTAGTACTTCATACGATTATAAAAGTGATAAATAATATATGTGAAATATTGTTTATTGTATGAAAGATCATATTCAAAATTTCGTTCCCTTATTTTCTTTAGATAGACAAAGTTATTCAAAACTGCTGCTATAATGGACTGTTACGATGTTCACTTCCTATATAAACTTTTATTTCATACATTTCTCAATTGCATGTGCAGATAGGCGAAGAATATGAAAGTAAGGAGAATGAGAGGAGAATGAACACGTTTTTTAAGACTGGCAGTATCAGCATTTTTTTTTTTTTTCATCTTCAATCTAAGTACTTGACTAAGAAAAATATAAGGTTGACAATTTACTGATAATGATAAAACATTTTATAACTTTTTTTTTCATTTTTTTTTTTTTTTTTTTTTTTTACAAAATAAAATAAAACAGAAATAGAAACAATTATCAAAAAGCTCATTCCTAAAAAGTTTACTAGAGAGGAAGTTTTGATAATGATTGATCGTAAAAACTATAGGGAATCAAATACTTTAAACATATTGTTTGTCGATCACTTCTTTAAGATAGTCATCTAAGTAGAACATATTTTTCACATTGATAAATCTGTTTAGTATTACAGACGATTATAAAAGTGACATATAATACAAGTGAACATAATAGTATGAAATATATCACTCAAAATTATCTCCCCTTACTTTCTTTAGATAAACAAAATAATCAAATCCGATGAAATTTTTAAATGTATTCACTAATGTCCTACAATAGATTTTTTTATATACCTTCTCTTCAATACATGTTTAAAAAATCGAAAAAAATATAAGAAAAGATAGCCAGGTGAGAAAAAAAGAAAATATAAAGTTAAGCAATTTTCCTCTTTTGAAATTTTAAATAGTATTTTCCGATAGAAAGACGAATCATAAATTAAAAATGTACTAAGAGAATCCAAAACGAACAATTCGCTGATAATGATAAAATATTTCATAAATATATATTTTTTAATTTTCTTTTCCAAAATAATATAAAATAAAATAAAAGTAAGTATACAAAAGTTCAATCTAATAATTGAAAGGTTATGATTGAAAAAATATAGCAAATCAAATGTCTGTAAAAAGTATTTGTCAATCATTTATTTAAGCTATTTTACTAAGCAAAACACATTTTTCACTTTAATAAATCTGAATGTGTAGAATTGCGGACGATTATAAAAGTGATTAATAATATACGTCAAGTTGATAGTATGAAAGTTTATGCTCAAAATTATCTGCCCTTACAATCTTTAGATAAACAAAATATTCAGAATTGCTACTATAATAAGAAGCTTAACTGTGTTCACTCACGTCCTATAATAGCTTTTATTTTACACAGCCTTCGCATTACTTGCGTAGGTAAGCAAAAAATTCATAAGTAAAGATAAGGGGATGGAAACGAAAGGAAAATATAAGGTTACGTAATTTTTCTCTCCTGAAATTTTAAATAGGATTTTTCGATAGCAAGAAGACATATAAATTAAAAATGTGCTAATAGGATTGTGGTATAGAAATCTATACACACAGCTTGTTAGTGCTTTTAAATTCATAAAATATTTTCCTTACCTCGTAAAATTTCCTTTCATATATGCCTTATTATCCCATATGATATTAGAAGTCTGTCAATGTATCCTTTTTTATTTTTCCTTCACAGTATTTTTTATCATAATATTTCGTGTCATTTAGTTACGTATTTTTTTCTGACATATTTATTTATATATATTTTGATTTTCTTTCACAATCAATATTATGTTTTATTTCATTTGCGCACAGTGTAGTTCTCGTGCGTCATTATATACACTATGTTAATGAGAATTTTTTTCCCCTGTTTCGTCAACCGTATCCTTTTTAATGTGTTATTTTGTATATTTATGACGTGTGAAATGTTTTAATCCTAAACTCCTAACAAATTGGGCCCCACCAGTGGCCGAGAGGTTCTGCTCTCGAAGCTGGTAGACGGGAGGTGCTGGGTTCAATCCCAATCGCGCCCGTCGGCCTAATCGTTCGGAGTTTTCGTGGTTTTCTTCGAACCTTGGTTCTCCAAGCGTTAATACGGGTTAGGTTCCCTTAGAAAGACCTCCACGGAAGGCACTCCCCCCCCCTTAGGGCCTATATCCCACGTGCAGATAATTGGCCGACATAAATACAACCAACCTAACAAATTGTTTTGCTTTTTTTTTTTTTTTTTTTTTTTTTTTTTTTTTTTTTATGAGATCTTATGAAACTGAGTATGCTGTCAAATTAATATGCATTTAAGAATAATTATGTTTGATATGTGAAAGTTATGTGATTGAAAATTGCATTTCCTATCTTTTCTTTGAATCATTATTTTTATTCTTTCTTTTCAGAGGTTTATAAAATTTATGAGTTTTAAGAGTTTAATTTTAGAAAATATTAAATCGAATAATTATCTATGCAACCCACTGAATCCTGGATATAAATTTTAACGTTAAATAAGTCGATTCCGAGTATTGACGTATAATTTTATTCAAAATTTAAATCTCCTCCTATTTTATTAATTAATATTACCCTCTTTTGATCTTTCACAACGCGGATCGGGTAATATTTCTATTATTTGTACTACCACTTTATTGTCGCGTGACCAAGTTTGTTGGCGATGGATCGTCACAACAAGGATCCCAAGCGAACAATACGCTAAAATGATAAAATATTTTATAAAGATACTATAAAAATTTTCAGAAACAAAATATAATAAAATAAAATAAAAGTCAGCCTCAAAAAGCTCAATCTAAAATGTTAACTTGGGTAAGAGTTTTGATAATCATTGATGAAAAAATACATAGAAAAATAAATGCTTTATAAAAGAATATTTGTCGTTCAATTTTATAAGGTTCTATTCGTTTAATCGTTAAGGCCGTTCAATTTTATAAGGTAAGGTAATTCTAACATATTTTTTACATAAATAAATCTGTCTGTGTAGAATGGCAGGGGATTATAAAAGGGATATATATTATACGCGAAGTTAAATAATATGAAAGATTATGCTCAAAATTACCTCTCCTTACTGTCTTTAGGTAAACAAAATATTCAAAACTGCTACTACGATGAAATATTTAACTCCTTTCACACACTTCCTATAATAGCTTTCATTTTATACAATCTCTGAATTACATGTGTAAGCGATAAAAATATAAGTAAAGATAATGAAATGAGAACGAAAGGAAAAAATAAGGTTAGGTAAGTTTTCTCTTCTGAAATTCTAAATAGGATTTTTCAATAGAAAAACGACTCATAAATTAAAATGCACCAAGAAAATCAAAAGCTAACAAGATGCTGTTAATGATAAATATTATAGAAATATACTTTAAAATTTTCCCTTATCAAAATAAAATAAAGCAAAAATAAAAGTAAGTACCAAAAATCTCAGTCTAAAAAGATAATTTGTGAAAGTTTTGATAATGATTGATTGAAAAATATATAGGAAAACAAATTCTTTAAAAAGAATATTTGTTGATCACTTTTAAAATGTATTATTCTAAGTATAACACATTTTTCACATTAATAAATCTGTCCGTGTAGTATTGCAGACCATTATAAAAGTGATAAACAATATACGTAAAGTTAATAGTATGAAAACTTATACTCAATATCATCTGCTCTTATTTTCTTACACATTACATGAGTAGATATGCGAAAAAAGACGAGTAAAGAGAAGAAAATATAAGATTAAGTAATTTTTTGCTCCTGAAATTCTAAAAAATTTTCGATTGAAAGATGTGTCAAAAATTAAAAATGTACCAAGAGAATACCAAGCAGACAAGTGAATACATTCATTCCATAATAAGCTCTCCCAAATATGATTTAAAACGAATCGTAAATACTACAACTATGCTCTCCCAATAAAAATATCTTGAATTGTGATAACGTGAAATTTCGTGGAATACATGAAGATTATTCTTTAACTTTTTGGTGCCTCAACAACCGGGAAAAAAAGGTAAGAAATACCTTTATTATTCTGCATGACTATTGACTCTTGATTTATTGAAAATAACGTTTTCTCATGATAATTTATCTTGAAAATTTAAATAAATTTTAAACACTGATAAGCCTGATAAGCTTAAAAGTAAAAGAGCTACCGTTCGCGCGGCAGTTACAAAATTAATCTCAAAATGTGATACATTATTATCTGTTGATATTGATAAAACTGATTGCGATTCTTTAATGGAATCATTAGAGCTCGTAAATGAAAAGGAAGCTCAACTAAAGGAATTAGATTCCGAAATATATGAGCTAATTCAGGAAAAAACTGAATATGAAAAAGAACGAAAATCGGTAGAAGAATATTCTGAAAAAATATCAAGTTTGAAATTTAAAATTAAGATGAGGCTTAAAAAATGTAAAATCGAAACTGAACCAAAAGTTTTACCAGAATCAAGTAATGGTTCAAAAATCGGAAGTAAACCAGTTTCGGCAGTGAAGCTTCCTAAACTTAAGATAGAAAAATTTTCTGGTGATGCAAGCCAGTTCTTAGAATTTTTTAATTTATTTACTAGTGCGATAGATTCAAACGAATCGTTATCAAAAATTGAAAAATTCCAATATCTCAAATCCTTGTTGTCTGGTCCTGCATATCATATTGTATCTGGTTTTGAACTGACAGATCAAAATTATTCTACTTGTTTAAAATTGTTAGAAGAGAGGTATGGTAAGCGGGAAAATATCATAAACTGTTACATGAATAAAATTCTAAATCTTGAACCAGTGAAATCCACTAACAATGTTACTTCTTTAAGAAAGTTGTATGATAATATTGAAACGTGTATGAGAAATCTTGATGCATTAGGAGTAACATCAGGCTCTTACGACCATTTATTACTACCCATTTTATTAAGGTTATTACCAGAAAATTTGATACTAGATTTCCATCGAAAACGTGACCCCGATAAGGACTGTGAAGTCACCGATTTAATCAATTTTATTAAAACGGAACTAAGATGCCGGGAAGCTACTAATTTAGTAAATAATTCCCAAAGCAAGCCTTATGAAAATTCTAAAACCAAATATGAAAATTCTTCAAGTAAATATCAAAATTTTCCTCAAAAGAAAAATATACCTTCGGCTGCTGCTTTAAATACATCTACAAAACAGTTTTGCATATTTTGCAAGTCTTCTGATCATGTAGGACTAAATTGTTCAGAATTCACTGATGAACAAAAACGATATAAATTAAAGAAAGAAGGTCGCTGTTACAGATGCTGTTATAGGTCGCATTTATCTGCAAATTGTAGAACAAAAATTAATCCTTGTTCCAAATGTGGTAACAATACCCATAGTCAATTGTTTTGTTTTAAAGAAACAGCAAAAGAAAATCCTGAAAAAGAAATGAAAGGTGCAATTGTATCTATGATTTCGGAACAAAAATATAAACACAATAAATCTACATTATTGCAGACTTGTACAGTTTCTGTGTCTGCTGGTAAGGAATCAGGGTTGCAAAAAAGCCGGCTAAAATTAAAAAAAGCCAGGCCGGTGGCTTTTATTGGTTTTAATCGGCTTTTTTTGGCCAAAATTGGCTTTTTTTGGCCATAATTGGCTTTTATACAATAAAGCATTGTAATTATAAACTACACATTTTAAAGTGTTTTTAATTAGTTTTAATGACATTTAATTGATTTACAGTTTAATAAGTAACCCAATTTCTCAATAATGAGGACATAATACTGGAATAAAACTTAGATGATTTTGCTAGTGATTTGTATTCAGAATTGCAAATATGTCTGCTAAATTTTAAAAGGGCCATACCAACTGCCAATTTTTTTATTTTTACTGCTTTATAAAATTAAAGAGGACAATGGTTACTTAGTTATGTTTTATTACTTAATTTTAAGAGCTATTAACATACAAGTCTTATTTTATTTCTAGCAAACATTTAAAATTATACATAATCATATTAATAAACACCACCATTTCTCACTATTAAAAACATTATGAATAGATATGCATGAATATGCGTAGCAACAAGCTTTTCAAAATTTTATTTTGAGAATTTTTTTTTTTTTTTTTTTTTTTTTTTTGTTTTGTTTAAATGCTCGATTTTTCATACACTTATGTACCACTCTCCTCAAATAAAACATCTTTTCTAATTTCGCGTTTCATTTTGATATGCTATATTTTGTCATTAAGGCTGTTAAATCCAAAATGGCAACTTTCTGACCTAAGTTTTAATTTATTTTTGTTCAGAAATGCATGAAACTAGCAGAGGTTGTTGTTCAGAAACTATGTAATTGCACTGTTTTTTCTGTTTTTTTTTTTTTTTTTGCAAACGCAATAGATTTTTCAGAAAATAGTGTCAAAGTGAGCGTTTTGAACTGAATTTCCACACGAAAGAAGAAACCACTCAGAAAAGGGTGATAAAACATGTTTGTCACATGATCAAAATCTCTTTATAGCTCAATAGGTAATTGATGGATCAAAAAATGGAAAACACAGTTCGATTCCAAATTGCTTTCATGTTTCATGGTCAGGCTTTCGAATTTTACATCTTTCCGTTAAAAAAGGAATTTGTAAATGTGTCAAAATATTTTGCGCTTGTTGAGCAGAGCAGTTAAGAACAGTTTTAATTAAATATAATCTTTAAAATGTGTAGTATATGTGGAGCTATATAATATAGAATTTCAAAACACCAGTTTGGAGCCTAACATATATCCTTTTCAATGTTTATATATATATTTTTTTTTTTTCAGAGATAATGCTTTCACAGTTGTCTTCTAGAAGTTATAAAGACTTATTTATTTGATAAAATTTAATAGAAGTCTATTATTTTTTTTAGTAGAAAATATTTATAAATGTATTAAAAATTAATTGATCCAAATTTACTGTAAACCAACTTTAAAAAATAAAAACTGACTTCTTCCAATAAAAGCCGGCTTTTTTTAAGTGGTTAAAACCAAAAAAAGCCGGCCGGCTTTTTTTGGCCTGGCTAAAAGCCAGCAACCCTGTAAGGAATGCTTGTTGGCTCGCGTTTTATGCGATAGTGGTTCAGAAAAATGCTTCGTGAAGAGATCTCTAGTACAAAAATTAAAATTGAAGCCATTGCGAAGAGAAAATTTATTAGTTTATCCTTTTGGGCTGACTTCTGACTTTGAAATATATGATGTGATTCCTGTGCATATGAACATGTATCAAGAACTTTCTGGAAGTTGAGTATTTGTGGACAGAGATTTAAAAAAAAAAACAGGGTCTTATGAACTGAAGACAAATAATCCCATCATTAAAAGACCTATTAATTTTTTTGCCTAATTTAGAACTGAAAAAAAAAAACTTTGATATTATTAGAGACTCAAAAACTCTCATTGACATTTGACTTTCAAAAAAAATCTTGAACTCTTTTGTTTTTTGACTTAAAAAAAAAAAAAAAAAAAAAAAAACTTTTTAAGGTGTTGTTTAATAAAAGAGCACATAATGATAAAAAACTTGAAAATTCTATTTACACTTTTAAATATTTACAATATATATACAACGAAAACATTTGGATAATATTTGTTAAATAAATTCCACACTGGGAATTCAAGACGATCATATTAAAATTTCAGCAATTATGCTCTTCTAAAAAGAAGCCACGAAAATAGTATTTTTTAATATTCGAAAATAAATTTTCCTTTTTTTTAAAATTAAACTTTTCTTCTAATAGAAGACCACGAAAAAACCTATACGCAGCTTATTACCTGCTGCGTTCAAGATTCACATTCACAATAAAAACTAAACTAAAAAAGAAAGAGTAAAAAATGTTTTCAAATATCAATTCTCTCGAAGGTCACGTGATCCTTCGCGGCGCCTAAGCAGGCTGGCTGACTGCTCGAGAGAGGGTTGCAAAATATTCCACAGAGACGTCCAAACTAATTCCATTATATTATGAACTATAGGGAAAATTCATTAAAGAATGCATTTTAATGCTTTTCTACAATTCTGTTGAATAGTAAACAAAAAAAAAAAATCATGCATCAGGCATATATTATGAAACACTTTACAAAGCTTGATATTATGAAAAATTTGCCATTTTTCTATATAATGAAATGACATATCTAAATAAATAATTTCATTGTCGGAGCTACTACACTCCTTGCCGGCAGTATCTTTAAGGATATGGACGGCATAAACAATCATATGACTACATTTTAACGATAAAACGCTTTATAAATATTTTTTTAATCTGTTTTGCCAAAATAAAATAAAATTAAAGTAAGTATCAAAATTCTCAATTTAAAAAATAATTTTAGCGAAAGGTTTGATAAAATTGATTGAAAAAAAATATTGAAAATCAAATGTTTTAAAAACTATATTTATCGATCACTTATTTAAGGTATTAATTTAAGTATAACATTGTACACATTAATAAATCTGTCTGTGTAGTATTACTGACGATTATAGAAGTGATAAATAATATATGTGAAATATTGTTTATTGTATGCAAGATCATATTCAAAGATTTCTTCTTTCATTTTCTTTAGATAAAAAAATATGTATTCAAAACTGCTGCTATAATGAACTGTTTAACGGTGTACACTTCCTATATCAGCTTTTATTTCATACAGTTTCTCAATTGACCGTGTAGATAAGCTAAAACCATGCAAGTAAAGATAATAGATGAGAATGAACAATTTGTAAAACTGCGATATCAGCAGTTTTTTTCTCTTTAATCTAGGTACTTGACTAAGGAAAATATAAGGTTAGGCAATTTTTCGAATTGTTACGTGGGAGTTTTCGAAATAAAGATAACTCATAAATTAAAACTGAGCTAAGTGTATTTCAAATTAACTATATGTTGCGAATGATTAAATTTTTATAATTATTATTTTATAATATTTTTTCTGAAAACAGATTAGAAGTAAGTGTAACAATTGTCAATCAAAAGAGGAAAATTTCCATAGTAATTAAATAAAATAATAGTTAAAAAATGTATAAAATAATATTAAAAAAATATTTTTAAAAGTATATTTATCGATAGCTTATTTAAAAAATTATTTTAGGCATAACATATTTTTCACATTAATAAATCTGGTTATGTGTTCTATGCTTCTGGTTATGTGTTCTATGCTAATACGAGACAATTTCAAAAGTGACAAATAATATGGTACGTGCGGTAACGTTGTGAGCATGAAAAATTATGCTCAAATTTACCTTGGATAATTTTCTTTAGATAAACAAAATTATTAACGGTGTTCACTTCCTATATCAGCTTTTATTTCATACAGTTTCTCAATTGCATGTGTAGATAAGCGAAGACTATGCAAGTAAAGATAATGAGATGAGAATGAACACTTTTCGTAAGACTGCGATATCAGTAGTTTTTTTTTCCTCTTTAATCTAGGTACTTGACGAAAATATAAGGTTCAACAATTTTTCGAATTGTTATGTGAGATATTTCGAAAGAAAGAAAACTCATAAATTAAAAATGAACTAAAAATATTCCAAATTAACTATATGTTGTGAATGACTAAATTTCTATCATTATTAATTTATAATATTTTTTCTGAAACAAATTAAATGTAACTATCACATAGGTCAATCTAAAGAAATTAAACTTAGGTGAAACATTTTGATAGAAATTAATTAAAGTAATACTCGTATAGTTAAAGATACGTTTAAAAATGTATATTTATCGCTCACACATTTAAGGTAATATTTTAGGAATGACATATTTTTCACAATAGTAAATCTGGTTATGTGTTTTGTGTTTTATACCAGACAGTTTCAAATGTGATAAATAATATGGCACTTGCGGTAATGTTGTAAGCATGAAAAATTATGCGCAAATTTACTTAGGATTACTTTCATTAGATAAAGAAAACTATTAATGGTGTTCACTTCCTACACCAGCTTTTATTTCAAACAGTTTCTCAATCGCCCGTGTAGATAAGCTAAAAACATGCAAGTAAAGATAATAGATGAGAATTAACACTTTTCGTAAGACTGCGATATCAGCAGTTTTTTTCTCTTTTATCTAGGTACTTGACTAAGGAAAATATAAGGTTGGGCAATTTTTCGAATTGTTTCGTGAGAGTTTTCGAAATAAAGATAACTCATAAATTAAAACTGTGCTAAGAGTATTTCAAATTATCTATAGGTTGTGAATGATTAAATTTTTATAATAATTATTTTATAATATTTTTTCTGAAAACAGATTAAAAGTAAGTGTAACAATTGTCAATCAAAAGAGGAAATTTTCCATAGTAATTAAATAAAATAATATTTAAAAAAAATTTAATTCTTTTAAAAAGTATATTTATCGAAAGCTTATTTAAGAAAATATTTTCGGCATAACATAGTTTTCACATTAATAAATCTGGTTATGTTTTCTATGCTTTATACGAGACAGTTGCTAAAGTAACAAATAATCTGGTACGTGCGATAACGTTGTGAGTATGAAAAACTGTGCTCAAATTTACCTTGGATAATTTTCTTTAGATAAACAAAATTATTAACGGTGTTCACTTCCTATACCAGCTTTTATTTCATACAGTTTCTCAGTTGCACGTGTAGATAAGCGAATACTATGCAAGTAAAGATAATGAGATGAGAATGAACACTTTTCGTAAGACTGCAATATCAGCAGTTTTTTCCTCTTAAATCTAGGTACTTGACGAAAAGACGAAAATATAAGGTTCAACAATTTTTCGAATTGTTACGCGAGATATTTTGAAAGAAAGAAAACTCATAAATTAAAAATGTACTAAAAATATTCCAAATTAACGATACGTTGTGAATGACTAAATTTCTGTCATTATTAATTTATGTTTTTTCTGAAACAAATTAAATGTAAGTATCACATAGGTCAGTCTAAAAAATTTAAACTTAAGCGAAACATTTTGATAGAAATTAATTAAAATAGTACTCGTATAGTTAAAGAAATGTTTAAAAATGTATATTTATCGATCACTCATTTAAGGTAATATTTTAGGAATGACATTATTTTCACAATAGTAAATCTGGTTATGTGTTTTGTGTTTTATACCAGACAGTTTGAAATGGGATAAATAATATGGCATTTGCGGTAATGTTGTAAGCATGAAAAATTATGCGCAAATTTACCTTGGATAATTTTCTTTAGATAAACAAAATTATTAGCGGTGTTCACTTCCTATACCAGCTTTTATTTCATACAGTTTCTCAGTTGCACGTGTAGATAAGCGAATACTATGCAAGTAAAGATAATGAGATGAGAATGAACACTTTTCGTAAGACTGCAATATCAGCAGTTTTTTCCTCTTAAATCTAGGTACTTGACGAAAAGACGAAAATATAAGGTTCAACAATTTTTCGAATTGTTACGCGAGATATTTTGAAAGAAAGAAAACTCATAAATTAAAAATGTACTAAAAATATTCCAAATTAACGATACGTTGTGAATGACTAAATTTCTGTCATTATTAATTTATGTTTTTTCTGAAACAAATTAAATGTAAGTATCACATAGGTCAGTCTAAAAAATTTAAACTTAAGCGAAACATTTTGATAGAAATTAATTAAAATAGTACTCGTATAGTTAAAGAAATGTTTAAAAATGTATATTTATCGATCACTCATTTAAGGTAATATTTTAGGAATGACATTATTTTCACAATAGTAAATCTGGTTATGTGTTTTGTGTTTTATACCAGACAGTTTGAAATGGGATAAATAATATGGCATTTGCGGTAATGTTGTAAGCATGAAAAATTATGCGCAAATTTACCTAGGATTATTTTCTATAGATGAACAAAATTATTAACGGTGTTCCTTTTCTATACCAGCTTTTATTTCAAACAGCTTCCCAATTGCATGTGTAGATAAGCGAAAAATATTCAAGTAAAGATAATGCCATGAGAATGAACACTTTTCGTAAAACTGCGATATCAGCAGTTTTTTTTTTTTTTTTTTTTTTTTTTAAAATCTTCAATCTAAGTTACTTGACTAAGGAAAATATAAAGTTCGGCTATTTTTTGTATTGTTACGTGTTAATTTCAGAAAGAAAGAAATCTCGCAAATTAAAATTGTACTAACAGTATCTCAACTTAACTATATGTTGCAAATGATTAAATTTTTATCATTATTATTTTATATTTCTTTTTCTGAAAACAAATTACAAACAAGTTTGACAATGGTCAATCAAACAAGACTAAACTTAAGCGGAAAATTTTCATAGTAATTCATTAAAATAATGTATTTAAAGAAATTGTTTAAAAAGTATATTTATCGACCGCTTATGTAAAGTAATATTTTAGGCATAACATACTTTTCACAATAATAAATATGGTTATGTGTTGCATGTTTTATTCCAGACAGTTGCAAAAGCGATAAATAATATAGTATTTGTTGTAAATATGGAAAATTCTGCGAAAATTTACATTGGATTATTTTCTTCAGCTGAACAAAATTATTTTAGACTGCTTCTATAATGAAACGGTTTTTCACTTCGAATCATTAAATATTCCTCATTATTATTTTATTATTTTTTTTTTCGGAAAACAAATTAAATATAAGTATCACAATGGTCGATCTAACAAGACTAAACTTAAGTGGAAAATTCTCACAGTAATTCATTAAAATAATGTATTTAAAGAAATGTTTTTAAAAGCATATTTATCGACCGCTTATGCAAAGTAATATTTTAGGCATAACAAATTTTTCACAATAATAAATATGGTTATGTGTTTCATGTTTTATTCCAGGCAGTTTCAAAAGCGATAAATAATATAGTATTTGTTGTAAATATGCATAATTCTGAGAATATTTACGTTCGATTATTTTCTTCAGATGAACAAAATTATTTTAGAAAGCTTCTATAATGGATTGTTTATCGGTGTTCACTTCCTATATTAGCTTTTATTTAAGGTAACATCTCAATCCGCTGTGTAGATAGCGTAACAAACACAACACCATAGGATGAGAGCGAGTCGTTATTAGAAGCATGTGTTTTTAATTTATATTTTTAACCCATTAGTGCCCGAATCTTTTTTTCAACTCAATATTGTGCTTAATTATAGAAAATGGTGTAAAATGAACGTAAAAAAAAAAAAAAATAAATAAATAAATAAATATCTTTGAAAAAATATTTATTTAACTTATAAAAACCTAAAAGTCCCAATTTTGGGACACTAGCCACGAAAAGGTAGGGGTTTTCTCCGTTACTGTCAAATCATTAAATCTATGTTTTATGCCATTTATTTCGTTACAAAAAGTTATATATCATTCGGGTTGTTATTTGACTATAAAAATTTCTTTATTATTACTCTAAGGGGGGGGTGGGGCTTGGCTCAGGAACAAGACCCCCTTCCTCTTCACCCTTAGCCAGTAGTATAATATAAATTTAAAACATACCGTTATGTTTTGTACTAATTTACTTTTTGATATACTGAGGTTACTAATATATTTATTAATATATATATACTGCATAAGTAATTGTTGATTACTAATATGTAAATATTACTTTATTATATATTCAATAATAATCGTTTTTGTCGTATTTTCTACGTTACTGTCTATGCATTAAATCTAAGTTCTACGCCATTTATTTTGTTACAAAATGGCTATGTATCATTCGGGATATTATTAGGCTACAAACATTTCCATGTTATTACCATGGGAACTGGGTTCGGCTCAAGAACACTCGACACAAGAACCCCTCCCCATCCTCAGCCATTGGCATGGTAAAAATTTATAATAATCAAGAATTAATAATAGAGTATATATAACGTAAATACTCGCATAAAAACCAACCCCCTAACTTTCGAATGCAAATTCTGTAAAAAATCAAAAACTTGCGTATATGTCGACCCTCTAACATTTTGCTTCAATTTTGCATAAAATCAAACCAAATCATCACCAAACCAAACACTTACTAATGTGAAAAAGTAGTAAGTAAGCAAAAACAAATTATTGATTTTTTTAATAATAAATTATTATTATTTGTATATTATATATATTATTTTATTATTTATACACATAAAAAGCCAGACTTTTGTAGTATTCGATTTTTTTTTTTTTTTTTTTTTGGCTTTTGTAGTTGACGTGCATAAGTCCAGCCCTCAATTTACTTGCAGAAAATTGTCAGAAATTCTTCGACTTACACACGAGTATATATTATACCTGGTATAGTTATACACTTGACCTCCCCCACCCCCTCTGTACACGTCCCTGTTCTAAACAAATAAATTATTCTCATATATAATTTGAATTTAGATATATATTAAGAAGTTTAAATAATCCTAAAAGCAGTTCTATGACGATGTTATATATTAAACTAGATGATTATTTATAAATTCTCGATTATCCAGAAATTTCGATTATCCGATGTAGCTTCGGTCCCAAATACTTCGGATAATCGAGGTTCTACCGTATATATATCAGTAAACATATTAGTAACCTCAGGATGTCAAATACTAAAATAGTACAAAAGATAACGGTATGATATAAATTTTTAGTAAGCCTATAGCTAAGGTTGCGGGTGGGGGGGGGGGGGTGTCTTGTTCTTGATCCGAACCCAGCTACCGCCCTCCCCTACCCTTATAGTAATAACAAAGAATAGCCAAATAATAATCCGAATGATATGTAACAATTTTGAAAACAAAATAAATGGAATAAAACATAGATTTAATGCATAGACAGTAACGGAAGAAACCCCTACCCTTTCGTGCCTATCGTCCCAAAAGTAGGAAGGTGTATAAAGGTTCAAATTCGAACAAAAAAATAGAAATCCGAAAAAATGCAAAAATACGTATTCTAAAATAATGTTTCGTCTTATAAATAATGCCACTTATAAAATGATTGGTAAAAAAAGAAAGAAATATCTTACCTTTTCGTACGTGGCATTTTATTTCAAGAAAATCCAACTTCGTACTACAGCAAACATTTATTTCACCTTTTTATTTTTAAAAATGCGCTGCCATTTAAAATAAATATTGAAAACAAATACTAAGGATATATTTTACAAAGTTTTGAAAAGGTATCATAATTCCATTTGTAATGGGATTTTTTTCTAAGAAATTGTCCCAAAATTAGGACGCCAGGCACAAATGGGTTATCTCAAGTTTGCAAGCAAGGAAAATATAAAGTTAGGCATTTTTTTTTTCTCAATTTATAAATATGGTTTTTCTAAAGATTTAAGGGCCAAAATTTAAAATGTACTGAGAGTGTTCCCAGCTAACGGTATAAAAATGATGACGAAATATTTTATAATTATTATATAATAATTTTTTATATATAAATTTTATATATAAATAATTTTTTATATATAATTTTTCTATCTCAAATGGGTCAATCCAAAAGTTTTTACCACAACTTTAACCTTCTGATAATGATTGATTTAAAAAATGTTGTAATTGGAAAGGTTTAAAAGGATTAATTACCAATCACTAATTTATTACATATTTAAGAAAAAAGTAACACACTATATTTCTTTTTATTCTGAACCGCTGAAAGAAATTGGACTGATAAATAAAAGCGTGATAATGGATATCACAAAAATAATATTATGTAATACGGGATATAATAGTTCATGATCATTAGACTTTTGCACTATTGTTAGATTTCATATCATAAACCTGAAAAAGCAAAAGTTTAATACAACATGAATATTCTCAAAAAAGGCTGAGGGAGTTTCTTGTTAAATTGTTCCACGGGCCCGTGTCTGCACAAAATACTCCGTAGACTAGGTATATTTCCGCCGAAATAAGAGTAAGTATAAAAGTAAAAATATTCTTTTAAGAACACTATTTTATAAACATTCAATGATCATCTTGAAAATCATGCCTATTTTGTTTACTGCAATTCATGTTTTCCCATTTCCCACATATGTTTTCTTTAGAATAGATTAATTTGAAATAGACTCCGAAGTCGATTATGGAAAATTCACTGCGTATTTAACGCTTCGCAGTAATAAGCAATTGAATTTATTTTAAAATATACATTTTATGCTCTGTTATTTTCTTAAGATATGGCAACAGGAAAAAAAATGAAACATTATTTAAACTATATTTTTAGAATTTCTAAATTGATATTCCAACGTATAATCGTATACGCTTTTAATTGTTAAAAGGTAGATATTTTTAAACACCGCATCCTTTATTTTTTATTGAAAATTAATTTTCTACTTTTTAGCCATTGGAAATGCTTCATTGTTGCTATTTTCATAGCTATTTGTCATATTTTGGCGATGTTTATTATCCAATAAGTAAATCTCTTAATCTTTCTACTCGTATATTTGAACGAGTTACGTAAATATTTGGCGATATATCATCTGTGACTGGCAAACGGTAAAATGCCTTATAATTAATGTAATACGTTATAATTAATTTCTCAAAATATTAAAATACTATATTACCATCGAAAATACACCTCTGAAGATATTTTATATAATTCTTGCCTATCAGGTAGTGAGTTAAAAATCGATTTCAAAATTCCATGTTTACATACAACAAGAAAGAATAAATCATAGTCAAGCATAAATTATGAAACACTTTCCAACATATTCAGAATAATGTAACAAACCTACACAGTTTAATAAGTTGAAATATTATGTCTTATTGAACCATTTGGAAACGCATAATACATTTAAATACCTAATTTGGGCAATTCCCATTTACAATCGACAATATATCCGAATTCTTTGAGCAGCCCTGTATATGATATATAGATTTGTATCTAAAAACTGCATGCAAAAATTTAGTTCCGTTTGAAAATACACACCACAGTTTAAAAATTCCTCTCAGCAATTTCCTCTAATAAAAAGAATGGTACGCGAATTCTTTTGTGCTGCCATGTATACGAAGTATAGAATTTATACACAACGAGTAACATGCAAAAAAGTAGTTAAATGTAAAGACACATACCGAAATTGAAAACGCTCTTACAGAAAATATTGCTCAAAGACAGTACTGTAACCGATATCTTTTGTGTATCCTGTAAATGAACGATAAATGCTGTAATGCTTTATTCTGCTTTAATCATTTTGCAGTGAAATTCATCTGTTTATATCAATTTCAATACATTTTAAATAGTTCAATGCCATTAAAATACATTGCAAACGACTTTTCCCCATTGACCATAATGTAACGGAATTTTTGTGAGTAGTGCCCTTGATAATTAACTATTAATGTTATAAACTTTATATCCAATACCGAACGTACCCTGTTAAATATCATTAACACAAATGAGTTGCATAAAACTCCGAGTATATTTACACGAGTTAGATCGTGGACAGACGACCAGACAAACCGAATTCATAAACACTTTTCAACTACGTTGGAAAAATTTAAAAACCAGTTGGAGTTGAAGCCGACTCAATTATCCACATTTCAATTTTTCAATCCACGCTATTAAACAAAAGAGTATAAAAACAATTGTAATAAAGTTGATTTCAATGACAACGTATATTTGACATGTTGTCAAATAGGAAAAAAATGTTTGATTTTATCTGTCCCAAACAAACGCTTTTTTATTGTTTAAATATAGGATGCCAAAAAAAAAAGGTATGTAATAATATTAGTCAATGAATTAAAGTAATAGAAATTTTGATTGCATTTGTCCATACTTGTGAATTTGAACGGATCTGGATGATGTATACAACCTAACAATTATCAAATCTCATACAAATGAAGCAGAGACATTCACACCAATGAATGACCGAATCTGTATGCATTGAATGGCATCAAACATGAAACGAAAACGAAGTTTGAGTTTCGAGGACTCCAACGAGCACATTCTTTGCTTTAAAGAGTATTTACTATAGTCTTTACACTCAAGATGATGAAATTTTGGCAATGAGTGCAATTCTTGACCAATCGTTGGAATTTTAAAAGAATTTTCAATTCCTATAAATCCTTAACATTAACGAAATTTTACGAAAATAACATAAAAGAACGTTAATTAATGAATGCAGCAGAAAGCAGAGTTTAAGTTGAGAATTTACAGAACGCTTTTAGTTTTAAAGAAAATATTAATCGTTATACTAGGCGTGGTTTCTTTATTTTGTGTTTTTTATTGCTTCTAAAATTTTTGCTTTCGTAAAATACCTCTAGATGCAAATTTTAATTTCTTTCTTAATTTGGTTTATATCTTTGCATTTTAAACATTCAAAAATATTCCTATCATCAATGTTTCTACGATAGAAAAATGAGATAAAAAACTTTAATTAGCTTTTCAACAAGCTCATAAAAATGTTAATCAAATATTTATGTAGCTATTACATGCGCATATTTAAATACAACAGTATTCTTTTACCGGAAATTACTCTGTATTTTCTAATTTCTATTTTAAACACTAAGAAAAATGCTAATTCCTCTTCAATGCATTTGATAATAAAACTAGAGTGTGGAGGATTTAATTTATTAGTAAATATATTTTTTGAAGAATTAAAGAATTGTTGCATATTTTTAGAAATATTTTCGTTTACAGAGAGATTTGTTTATTACCTTGTGCCAAAAATAAATTTGTCTTTAATTTTCTCAAAAATATACAGATATAATACTTCTAAATATTTCATGCGATAAAAAAAAAATTATATTTAATTTTTTTTTATTAGAAATTCTGTAGTTAATTTAAATATATCTTTCTTTCGCTTACAAAATTTTTTTCATTATCCAAGGTTTATGTAAATTTGGAAGTTCTATAGCGGAAAAAAATTACGTTAAAATAAAAAAAATATGTATATAAATAAATGATCAATAGTAATTTAAGTATATTTCTGAGTATATTAATCTGTATAATCATTACAATTTCAGTAAATAAGAGACACGAGTAATTCTTATCCCATTCTAATTTCTGGTTACCTTTTTATACTTAATTTTGCCTATAATGTGTTTTTTATGCAATTTACATTTTAATATTTTTTAAATTAGTACATAAGTAAATTATTTTTTAAATAAATTTAAATTTAATGATAACTTAAACTACAGTAGATTCGTTAAGGATTAAATTATAATATAAAATGTCCCAAAAAGATTGAAACGCTTTAATTTTTTATTTGTCTAAAATACGTAGACAACGTTTTTAATAAATAAAACTTAAATAACGTAAAATGTATTATTTTTTCTATTTTAAAACCAAAACTCACCTAGTTAAGATACTTTGAATTTTATGACATTTTGGAGATTTACGACACAAAAAAACGGGTGATTTTTTACTGCCGGAAACATCCGAAATCTTCATAAAATTCAGTGCGTTACAAAATGGTGAATTTTGGTCGTAGAAGAATAGAACTGTTATTGATGTACTTGTCTGAATATGGAAAATTGTTTTCTAAATACACCTTAAATGACTGAAGGTCGTATAAAATTTTAAAAGTGTATCTCATAAATGTAATTCTAAACCTACCTTATTTTAAAAACTTTTGCAATTCACACTTCCTATGTATCTCTAACAGGTAAAACAAGCCGGAAATTGCTCGTCAAACGTGGCAAATGAGGTGCGTTCGTACTATAACTAGTTTTATAATTATTTTTTGTACCCCATATTGTACTGAATGTATATATTTTTTAACTTCATAAGTGCATAGTCTATAACATCATTAAAATGCACTTGCAATAATTTTTTTTTCCCATTCCCCGTAATGTAACGGAAAACTTTTGACTGTCCCTGTAATTAAACTATACATCCGATTTTCCTAAAATTTCAAATGGCTCGACAAAATTTTGAAACAATTATATATTTAAAATTTCAGACCATTCGAAAGGCTGTAACATCATTAAAATGCATTTGCAATAATTTTTCCCATTGGCCGTAATGTAAAGAAAAACTTTTGATTGTCCCTGTAATTAAACTATGCATCCGATTTTCATAACATTTGAAATGGCTCGACAAAATTTTGCAGAAATCGTACATTAAAAATATTAGACCATTCGGTTGGGTAGTTTTTGCTCTGTTATATGCGGACAGACAGACAGACAGACGAACGGACGGACGGACTGAACGACGACTATAGGTGCTACGTATTTATACAATTACGAACGCACCTAAAAATGAAAGCGCGCTTCAATCTTTTTGGGATACCTTTTTGTCAGTGCTTTTTAAATATCATCGATACTCGTGTTATCAATGCAGTATAATTTCTGGTCGTCGTAGTGGTGCTATAGTCATATTTTCCTCACAAGTGATAAACGGAGCAGATACTATAATTTATACACTGGGAAAAAAATATGTAGTTCTACAGATGTAAAGTTACATGCTTACTAAACTTTCATCTGTAACTGTACAAAAAAAGCTGTAAATCTACAAAACTAGTTTTTGTAAAGCTACAGAAATCCGTAGCTTTACAAATGAATCTGCTAAAATTTCAGTAATCTTACTGAAATTTTATCTGTAACCCTGGTTGCAGTTACATGAAAAGTTCTAGGCATCTCAGCTTCCTACAAAATTCTTAGTAACCTTACAGATATTTTGACTTTTGGTGCAAAAGGGGGTCTGTTACATGGATTTTTGTCGTTGCCGTTACATAAAAAGTTCTAGGAATCCCAGTTTCGTAGAAAAATTTTAGTAACTTCACAGATTTTTTTTTTACAATGTAGAAGACCTTAAATCGTGTCAACACAAACAATTTTGATATGCGATGTTTGAAATCATAGTGGTGTATGTAACATTATTTATTGATGTTAAAAAAGTGGCTTTTCTTGACGAATTGCGATGTATTTGAATATGCTACAGAAGGGTTTGGCCTGTTCGATCCAACTGGGTAGAACCCTTTTTTTTTTTTTTTTTTTTTTTTTTTCTTTTTTAATAACCCATTAGAAAAAAAATAAAAAATTTCCAGCATTTGCGGAATTGTTCAATGAATTTGTTAACACATTCTTCTTATAAATGCGTACTCATGTTATACTGATTTATTACATAAGCCCACTTTTAATAATCCATATAAGGGCGGTGCTTGCGAAAATGTTTAAGGAGTTATATCCCCCTTTGAAATGTAACTTAAATAGAGCATATTAAAAGTTTTCAATGGTACTGCTAGGCTGAAAATATTTCTTTCAATCCTATTTCATATTACCTAAATCTTAAATTTATCGTATAATACACTGGCCTCCAAAAGTAAGGCACAGGGACTGGATGCTTTCGATTGTACACGGTTTGTCGAATATCTACCAAAATTATTCGCGAATTTTTCTGCAACTTCTGGGATGTACAGAACATGTTTGATCTCATATTTTTCGGCGAAGATTTAGTTGGGAGGACAATTCTGGGGCTAATAATAAATTTAATAATAAAATAATATTTGAGACCACCCATGTAACAGAAAATACTGAAAATGGTTTGTCACTATGTCAAATAATTATTTGGGTCCTGTTCAACATTTGTGTGCATTTGTGTAAGCATAGCACTCATATTCGTGAAAAGGTTATTATTTCTGTGAAAAACTTTAAAGTTTTTTGTTTATATCATACAGAGTTTTCAACCAAATTTAACACAACTTTCCGAAAACCTGACAAAGAACAGTATAGCAACAGTATACTGCAATTAGAGCATGGATATACTGAATATTTGGTGAGATATGGGCATTTGTACGAAATAATTTTTAAGTGCGCATGCGAGGAGGATTCTAAAATTTTTATTTTATAATTTGGTAATCAGCTATTTAGGGCAACGTATATAAAAAGTCCTGTAAAATATAGAGAAAATGCACAAAGATACTGGCGATATAGTGAGTTGCTTTTTAAAAATAGTTTTATTATAAGGGATTTTCCACAACTTTTCAATCAGCTCATTATATCTTTTTGAGTTTTCGTAATATTTGACTGGACTTTATTTAGATGCTGCTCAGAATAGCTGACTACCAAATTATGTAATAAAAATTTTGAAATATCCCACGCATGCGCAGTTAAAAATTATTTCATACAAATGCCCATCTCCATGTTTCTTGCTGCCGCCCCCCATTGAGCCAAATCGCGACAAAGTGCTTCATTTGGCGAGTAAACGAACAATCAGACTCGTCAAATTGCGAGTGCTCAAATTCTGCTCTTTTTGTGTGTGTACCTGCCAAATAGTCAAGATTCTTATCCGCGTTGTCAAACGATTGATGTCGCTTTAAATATTCAATTGCAACGTGCCATTTACATTGCTATATTTATAGAGATACTGACTCAACACCGAGCAACAGCCAAAGACACAGAAAGGATTATGTGATAGGTATTTCTCTGTTGTCAGTTAATCTTTATCTATGCTCCAGTGTCGCTTCACGCTGGTAAAAACACAAACAAAAGTACTCGCATAAAGCGCCTTATAGAGAAACGTTTTGCTGTAATGCGGTGTTGAAATTAGCCATTTACCATACTACTTTTTAGTTGTATGCGAAGTATCATTGGTCGGTCAATTTTTTCTATCCGATAGAGCCGAAATCTCATAGCGATTTTTTGTTGTATATTTTCCCTATGGTAAATCAAAGAAAGCTGTTTTGAAGTTGTATTTAGACTGCTAAAAGAATGTCTGAAACATTTACTCACTTAGGACAAATTTAGAATGTACTTACTCTTAGTAGTCGCTGTTGCGGATTGCCGAATTTCTATTTTATGAGCAATTTAAAACTAGTCGGATGTACCAATCTCAAAACTTTCTTCTATCTCATACATGTTAATATATCAAAATTCGCTATCACACTGCCAGAATTAAATGGCAATCTATGCATCTCATGAGGATTCTAAAGATATGAAATTCCGTGCACTAGTTCTTGAGATATGACTATCGCTGAAATCGTGTAAATCCAGCAAAATGCTGCCTAGCAGCGCCACCTATTGGGTGATTTATACCAAATCCTAATCAGCAACAATTTATGTCAACGTCTGACTGAATCTGAAGTTTGGAAAAAATCCGTGTATTAGTTTTTGAGATACGAGCCACAGCAAAAATCGCGAAAATTCCTGCATAGCAGCGCCACCTATTGGGTGATTAACACCAAAACCTAATTAAAAGCAACTTGTGTCAACATACAACTAAATCTGAAGTTAGATGAAAATTCGTCCATTAGTTCTATAGATACAGCTATTGAGGCAATCGTTAAAAAAGCAGCACATAAGCGCCACCTGTTGGGCGATTTACACCAACACATAATCAGTAGCAAGTCGTATCAAGGACTAATTGAATCTGAAGTTTGGAGAAAATCCGTCCATTAGTTTTTGAGATAGAGCTACAGCGAAAATCGCGAAAATTCCTGCATAGCAGCGCCACCTATTGGGTGATTAACACCAAAACCTAATTAACAACAACTTGTGTCAACATACAACTAAATCTGAAGTTAGATGGAAATTCGTTCATTAGTTCTATAGATACAGCTATTGAGGCAATCGTGAAAAAGGCAGCACAGAAGCGCCACCTGTTGGGCGATTTACACCAACATATAATCAGTAGCAAGTCATATCAAGGACTAACTGAATGTGAAGTTTGATGAAAATCCGGGCGTTAGTTCTTAAGATAGAGCTATTGGGGAAATCGTGTAAATCCTGCAAAATTCATCATAACAGCGCCACCTGTTGGGCGATTTACACCAAAACGTAATCAGCATCAATTCATATCAAGGACTAACAAAATCTGAAATTTGATAAAAATCCGTACATTAGTTCTTGGGATAGAGCTAGTGCGAAAATCGTGAAAAATGCAGCATAGCAGCGCCACCTGTTGAGCGATGTACACCAAAAACTAATCAGCATCAATCTGTATTAGGGACTAACAGAATATGAATTTTTATTAAATTCCGTGCATTAGTTCTTGAGATAGAGCGCCCACAAAATTTGTGTCACATACACACAGACAGACAGACAGACTCACAGAGTCACAGACAGACATTTTGTAAAAACATGTTTTTTGGAATCTCTGACCCCTAAAACGTGTAAATCCGTCAAAAACCGGAATTCGAAAATTTTTATGAATCCAATACTTTCTTCTTGTAAAGATAGAAGAAAGTAAAAATAGGTTATTTTAGAATATATTGCTAAAAGGGATACAATAAGTGGTTAAAGATGGATTTTTCAGTGTTTCACGTCGTATCTATTTTGATATCATTTTTTTTTTTATTTGACTAGTGTGTTTTTTAATTTCTTATTCGCCAAACCGCTAATGTTGGTCAAAGCCAGCGAGAACCCTGCCCATATCTCATTTAACACAACTTTCCGAAAACCTCACAAAGAACAGTATAGCAACAGTATACTGCAATTAAAGCATGAATATACTGAATATTACATGAGATATGAGCATTTGTATGAAATAATTTTTAAGTGCGCATGCGTAGAAGATTCTAAAATTTTTATTTTATAATTTGGTAATCAGCTATTTAGGGCAACGTATATAAAAAGTCCTGTAAAATATAGAGAAAATGCACAAAGATACGGGCAATATAGTGAGTTACTTTCTAAAAATAGTTTTATTATAAGGAATTACCCACAACTTTTCAATCAGCTCATAATATCTTTCTGAGTTTTCGCAATATCTGACTGGACTTTTTTTAGATACTGCTCAGAATAGCTGACTACCAAATTACGCAATAAAAATTTTGAAATCCCCCTAAAATATTTAATATATTGATGTTTTATTAGCAGTATACTGTTGCTACTATTCTTTGTCAAGTTTTCAGAAAGTGGTGCTAAGTTTGGTTGAACACTCTGTATGCTATAAACAAAACATTTTCTAATTTTTCACTGACACAATAACATCTTCACGAATATGAGTGCTAAGCTTACACAAATTCACACAAACGTTGAACAGTACCCAAATAGTCATTTAACACCGTGACAAACCATTTTCAGTATTTTCTGTTACATAGGTGATCGCAAATATTATTTTATTATTAAATTTAATTTTTACCCCCTAATTGCCCTCCCAACTAAATATTCAATGCGAAATATGAAATCAAACATGTTCTTTACATCCCAGAAGTT
Source organism: Maratus speciosus (assembly GCA_963932465.1). Lineage (NCBI taxonomy): Eukaryota > Metazoa > Arthropoda > Arachnida > Araneae > Salticidae > Maratus > Maratus speciosus. The sequence continues at coordinate 413,554,449 of OZ010790.1, read as the reverse complement.
TAGAACAATTCGCCAATAATTTTGATAGCTATTCGATAAGCCGTGTACAATCGTAAGCATCATTGGTGAAATTGGAATCATTTGCATAACACACTGATACTTTGTATTCTCTGAAATTTTCAGATTAATCACGTCATTCCTTCATGGCGTTTCAATTTTCATAAACATGAGTTTAAACAAACAAAACGTGGATATAAATATGACTTTATTGCCAATTAATACAATAACTAAAAATAAATCAATAAAAGTATTTTTCTGCTAGACTAATTTTTTAACACAAACCAAAAATATTATATATTTGCAGAACAGCCCAATCATTTAAATCATGTTTATTACTTGTGATAATAAGAAACCTTCTAATCAGTCCTTACTTTTTATATAATAATAAGAAAAAAATTTTTTGTTGTTATTTCTTTAAATAATATATTGTTAGCATTGAGAAAAAAAGTAAACATAAAATAAATATAAAACTGCGGTAGAATTTGTTCAATCTTTATGAGTTTTAGTCTTTTAACTGTCGTGGTCTTTGTTTAACAGCTGATTTTCATAAAATGCGATGTTTTGTAATCAACGCACATCTCGATTTTTAAAACTTTTATGAGAAAATGTAGTAGTGGTAGAATATATATTAAAAAGCTTCACTAACTATGAATATAATAATCTGTAACCATAATATTTTTATGGCGTATCTGAGCAAGACGTTAAAGGCATTTGCAACAGCACATAATGTCAAAACAGGCGGGGTTTCGAATTCTTGGTCTTCCTTGCCCTTACCTGCTTCGTTCCTGGGTTGTGAATGAACGTGCTGCTGATTTAGCGAGTTTTATTTATTCAAATACCTACCACTATTTCCGGTTAGAAATATTCGCCTTGATTCACCTGTCATTAAATAAGGCGAATATTAATAGTCGGAAATAGTAATGAATATCTGATTTTGAAATGTTCAATTAAATTGCCAACACTGTAGAAGATTGAAAAAACTCTCATATTGCATTCCGAAAATTCGCTTTGTAAGCGATATATTTTTTTAATCGAGGAACAGAAATTTTATATTTCATCCACTTCAACGTTTGTCCCGATATAAGCACTGTAAAAAGCTCTTTTTCCCTATACCTTCTGCCGGTGAACTGGTTATTAAGCGGGATTGCGTGATAACCGTTTGCGTATTAAACGTCATATATTTCCATCTTTCTGATGGACGATTTTTAATCAACCGGAAAAATCCGTGAATTAAGAGGGTTCCCGTAGTAACAGTTAACGTCTTAACCGGGTTCGATTATACACAATTTTATGAATACTAATGATATTAAAACGGGACCACATACCGAACTTTTCAAAAGAAAAAAAGTGAAAATCGAGACATTTGCAGGGCTTGAAATTCAATTTTTCCTAGGACGGGAGTCTCCCTACCAACATTCATAAATGGAGAGGAGTTGAGCTATTCGAGAGGGAGAAAAAAATCTAAAACCCACTGTTATTTTACGTGCTATTTAAAGATTTACATTAATTATTTTGTCATGTCTGTATTAATACAGACATGACAAAATACCATTGAAGCAATTTAAATCAACAACTCAGAATAATTATGCAAAATATTTTTTTATTTAAAAAAGTAAGAAAGTTAAGCTTTTACATAGTCTATTTTTCAACTTTCAAACAAATATCATGGGTCCTTAACAATGGGGTTATTAAATGAATTTCTGAATTTAGATTTTATTCCATTTTGGGTCCTGAATCTTCTTTCACAAGGTAAACTTGTAACAGACAGCACAAGCACAACATTTATAACTTTGTAAGTTATCAGAAACGTATGGTTATGCTCTCTTAAAAAAAATCAGAAATCTTTGCAATATCTGACATGACTTCATTTTTAACTACTTGCATGAACTATGTATATTCAGTGATGAAATCATCAATACCCATTTCTGAACGAAATTGTTTTATTATTTCCTTAATGGAGTCAAAACCAGACTCCCTGGTATTTTCTTTGTTTAAAACTTGAATGCTTGTTCATTCAAAGTCAAAAGTTTGAAATGGGTACTGTGTATTCCTTTCTTCCACTACACGAGAAATGTAGGTTAACTATTGTCAAGTCCTAATTTCTGTTAGTTGCAAGGATCAACTTGTTTGGTGTTTCTATATATGTTTGATTGGAGCTCGGAATTTTTCTTTGATGTGCACCACAAGATCTTTGCAGTCTTTCTAATCTTATTTTTGTTTAGCACTGAATCTAGACTACCGGTGACACTTAACGTCCTTTTTTGGCGCACCCTTTTGGATATTTTTCTTTTTATGTCACAGGAAAAGAATATCGTGAAATATGCCAATTGGGCATACAAAAAAAAATCGTGAATTTCTTCGATTGGTCGAGGAAAGAATATCCTGAAATTCGTCGATTGGTCGCGGTATAAAATCGCGAAATTCATCGATGAGACACGGGATAAAACTGTGAATTTCGTCAGACTGTCGCAAAGAGTAACCATAAAATTCACAGATGTTTCTAAGTTAAAAAAAAAAATCTGAAATTCACAGCAAATTTTCTGAAAGGTTACAGCAGGGGATGGGAAGGGATTGGGAAATCCTCTCCAGGCGCTAATTGTTTTTTGTTGCAGGTCGAGTACAAATTTTTTCCCGGTTCGGCTTGGTTTCAGGCTATTTTTTTCTGCAGCCCTTTGACGAAATTCGCGTTTTATTCGCGATCTTTTGACGACGAAATTTGCGGAATTTTCTTCATGATCTTTTGATGAAATTCGTGTTTTTTCGCGTTCGTTTGACGAAATGCGTGTTTTTTCGCGATCCTTTGTCAAAATTTGCATTTTTTCGCGATCCTTTGACAAAATTCGCGTTTTTTTCGCGATTCAATGATGAAATTGGCGTTTTTTTCAGCGGCCCTTTAACTAAATTGACGGTTATTCCGCGATCCTTTGACGAAATTTGCATTTTTCCACGATCCTTTGACGAAATTAGCTTTTTTCGCAATCCTTTGCCGAAACTCGCATTTTTTCCACGTTCCGCTGCCGAAATTTACAATTTTTTTGCTATCCTTTAATGTAATTTGTGGATTTTTCTGCGATCCTTTGATGAATTTCAAGTTCTTTTTCGCGATCTGACGAAATTCCCGTTTTCCCACGATCCTTTGACAAAATTTGCGTTTTATTCGCAATCTTTTGCGACGAAATTGGCGATTTTTTTCTCGAACGATATACGAAATTGATTTCTTCGGCGATCATTTGTCGAAATTCGCGATATTTTTCTGTTGAACTGATGGCCGATTTTTCATAATTTTCGGAACCTAATGACTTAAATTTTCGAAAAATTCGGAACAGAATCACCCTCAAATTCGCCAATCGGTCTCGGACACTTGTCAACTGCTCTCGAGAAAAAAATAATGAAATTTGTTTATCGGTCGTGTGAAAAATTCGTGAATTTCAATGATCTTTCGCGGTAAAAAACCTCGCAAAATGTGTCAATCGGTCTCGCGAAAATATCGGTAAATTCGCAAGGCGTTCGCGGGAGTTGATCGCAATTTCAAAATGCAAAATTTTCAGGAAAATGGTGAGATTTTTTGGACGGGAGGCTCCCTCCCACGATATTTTTTTTGGCGCGGAATTTCAAAATTTTGGGCGCGAATCCCGCCATCCCGCCCTGAAATTCAAGCCCTGTTTTGTTTAAGTGTTTTCCGTAGACAATAGATACATACAAATATTTTCTTTCCTGACAGATTTTCTGACTCATTTCAAAACATAAAGACATGACACTTGCAGGCATAATTACTGGAGTGATCTCTCTTCGAATGGCATTTTACATTTTTCAATAAATGAATTAGATCCTTACATTTTTACCTATTCCGCCCTCTTGTGCCTTTACATTTGAAGATATTAAATGTTAATCAACTTTTACAGAATTTTCTACCTGTACCGAAATATAGAAATAACTGTTAGCGTACAGAGTTTCTAAATAAGATCGCTTGTGTATTTCCCGAGTTTTTGAACAAAAATGAATTAAAAATGTGTCAGAAAAGCAACCAATTTTACTTTATATACTTTATATATATATATATATATATATATATATATATATATATATTTATTTATTTTTATATATATATATATATATATATATATATTTATATATATATATATATATGAGTGTGTGTGTGTGTGTCTGTATATTGTCAACATATGTAGTATGTTCCTAAAATCATTTAAATAAAAATGTGCTCCAAGATGGTATGTAAAAAAAATTACTTTAAAATATTACTCATTACGACAATATCATAACAGCAAAGCCATGATTTTTATGAAAGTAGAAAATGCACTAAGAGATCTCCATCAGACAAATCTCAAACTGTTTTCATTAACTTAAACATATGATCATGGAATGTATCGGTATTTTTCCAATTTATCATTAAAAAATTAAACTTTTTATCATATTTTTCTCCATATTTATTTCAATTCCTCACTGTTTAATTAAAAAAATATTTTATAATAAATATTTCAAGCTAAAAGTTTTAAAATTATATATACAGCTCATTAACTTCATAAAGATTTTAACTCTATCTAAAATTATTTATATATTGTAGAAATATTTTGTCAATTAAACATTAAAGAAAAATCTATTAAGAAGGTTACACAGATAAAGTAAGTTGAATATATTGATTTACCTATATATATTCTAGAAAATGCAGAGGCATTCGATAGCCATAAGTTCAATTTTTGAGAGGAGAAATTCGGATATGACTGTTAACAAGTCTTAATGCGAGTTACAATTGCTGTAAAACGACATTTTAACCATTCTTGTATCGATCTTTGAAAATCACGTGACATGCGACCATCTAGAAACAGGTATAAAAAACGAAAATCTTAAGACATAAAAATAAATTGAGGTTATCTTTACTCCACTTAGGATACTTAACCAAAAGAGTATTCTTCATTAATCTATAATAATTTAGCTTCTCAATTATGTGCGTAAAACATTTTTTTTTCAAATAGCTGTCGCAACGTAGTATTTAACAAAAATTAGATCATATGCAATTTTTTTAGTGAAATAAATTAATATTTCTCTTCTATCCTTATCAGGACACTAACGTGAGACGTGAAACAATTGATCATGCGGCCGGAATCGGCACTAAGTACCTGGAAACTCGAATTGTGAAAATCAACTGCAATAAGCTCACTTTATTCTTGATGCGCTGAATGTTGTGAAATAAGAATAAAAAAGTGAACTTCGGTCATACAAATTTAGTCTTTCTTTTAAACAAACATCAACAAATGTTATGAACAAATCAGGATTTTCCACTCAAGAAATTTAACTTTTAACCTATTCACTGAATCTATCCCACTTTGAAAACATTTCGAATTTGTATAAATCCATCAAAAATCCAAGTGCTGGAAAATGTAGGTAACCATTCCGAGCGAACCGCGCCATCTATATATTTAAAGCACAAAGCTATTTTTCAAGTCTTCTGCCCGGAGCTTTCTACTGAACCAATTTTGCTAATTATTTAAAATAAAATCTGCTCATTTGCAGAGGTGCCCGAACTAGGTATTTTTAAAAATATTTCCGTTTTTATATTAGGTAGATTTCGTATGAAATACTACCTATTACATTCTCCCCTATGTTGGAATTTCTGAAATTTTTTTTGCAGATCTACACCGATCATGACCCCTAGAACCCCAAACTACCCTCAGTAAAAAACTTTATATCTATATCTATATCTATCTATCTATATATATATATAGCACATTATGTATTAAATGCATTTTTGAGAACCCGAATCTTGCACCATAAATAAACTAAGAATAACCATAAAACATCCAAGAAATTTAAAGAGATATAAACTGAACAAGAAAAAAACCGAGAAAAAACAACAAAGGCCGTGGCCTCTTCAGCGGTGGGCATTATAAAAAGCACAACAATGATTCAGACTAATTACAATTTACAAAAAACTATTATTCAATAGTGGCGGTGGGTTTCGGCCAGAGTGTCGCAAAGCATAAATCAAATGCATAAAAACAATTGAAAGCATATCGCGAACACTCCCCCACAGCGATATGCTTTCAATTGTTTTTATGCATTTGATTTATGCTTTGCGACACTCTGGCCGAAACCCACCGCCACTACTGAATAATAGTTTTTTGTAAATTGTAATTAGTCTAAATCATAGCTGTGCATTTTATAATGCCCACGGCTGAAGAGGCCACAGCCTTTTGTTGTTTTTTCTTGTTCATGTTATATCTGTTTAAATTTCTTGGATGTTTTATGGTTATTCTTAGTTTATTTATGGTGCAGGATTCTGGGTCTGACAAATGCATATAATACATAATGTGCTATATATAATCTGTGTGGTTATTTGCAGCTGTAGAGCTTATCGCATGGATTTTATCTTTATTTTTATTTTTATATTTTATTTTTAGTTTTACTTTTAACCTTTTTTTAGCTTTATATATATATATATATATCACTTATATCTGGACACGATAACTTCCACAATTCTGCACACATCTCTTTCAAACTGATACATAAAATCAAGGGGCATAAAATCTCGGTCAAGTTCGTTAATGGACAAAATCGGACCAAGGGGATGAAAATAGGAAGGGGTTTTGTGAAAAACGAAAAAATCCCATAACTTCATAAATTTTGTACATATCAAATCAGTTTAAAGTTTTTATTACTTCTAAAAATAGGGCAAAAAATTAAATTTTTGATAAAATTAAAAATGGGCTCAAGGAGCGCAAAAATAGAGTTTTTGGGAGAAAAAAATTCATAACTTCGTCAATTCTCAAGATATCAAATCCAATTATTTTATCTCCTTAATATTATCTATAACTTTTATATTCACAAGTTTTTGATAGGACCAACTCGTACCGCAAAAAAATAATAAATAAATAAATAAAAACGAAAAACAAAAAGGGGGGTTGAAGAAGAAAAATATCCATAACTACGTCAGTTTGCAAGATATAAAATCCCCATGAATTTATCATATATCTTTTTAATATCGTCTAAAATATTTATATAGACAAGTTTTTGATAGGACCAATTCTTACAGCAAAAACAAATTAAAAATACATAGCGGTTGAAGAAAAAAATTATCTTATTAAGGGTGTATTCAAATCCAAATTGCTTATTTTCTTACTCATTTTTAAATTCATTTTGCTCTCAAACGCATCCAATTGGCATATTATCTTATTCAGAAACTATATAATGTACCGTAATGATCGATTTTTGATAGAGGAAAATATATTTCAAAAAATGATGTCAAAGTGGGCATTTTGAACAGAATTTCCCGAAGCGATTGTGTTAGAAACGGAAAATATTGTCCTACTGAGAAAATAATTGTTTATAAATCAAGTTTTAATTAATTGAACGAAAAATAAAAACACAGGTCGCTTATAAATCTCTTAAAAAATCACGTCAGCAAGTGTAATATTTTTTCTTTTAAAAATGAATCTGAAAATGTGCCACAAAATTTCGAGTTGTTGATCATGGAAAAGTATTTTTTTGAATACTGCCTTAACATGATTCTGATGAAACCGGCTATTATATAAAAATGAAATAAAAACTCGTCAAAAAGGGACAGATAAAATTGTTAAAGTGGGTTTATCTCTAATCATGATTTAGTGTTTGTTGGTGAAATTAGTATACTTAACTTCGAAATCTACCTGTAGGCCGGGCCATCAGGGATTTTTTTAATTTTAAACTTTTTTGTGAAATTTTCCTCAATATTGTGGCAATCGGGCTACTTCATTGTTTCAGATAAAAGAGAAATAATGAAATATAGTTAGAAACGCGACTTTTTGAACGTGTTTTTTCATTTGCTAATTATGTTCGGTAAACAAATTTATGCACATGTACTTTATTTTTATAAGTTAATAAGAATTCATACTTACTGCGACATTACGAGAATATTGTCTATTACGTTTATTTTATATTTAGGCATTATAACTTTATCAGTTTTTTCTATTATTACAATTAAATAGAAAATATATTTGCATATGAATATACTGTCGTTAAGCATAAAAGTACGTATGTTAAGTAGTTTAAAAAGTTTGCGCCTTTGACGTTAAGTTTAACTTGAAATGTATTTTAACAGTAATAAAGCTAAAGAGAAAAACTGATATGATTGTGCCAACATTACGTAGTATTCGCTGATTTTTATTTTTTTTTACCTTTAACTGATGTGACGTAGTCTCTCAGACTCTGCGACTCCCAGCTACGAGGCATGTTTTTTAAGTAAGTACCGTTTTGGAATTAAAAAAAGACGTGCAAAGATATCGCAATAATTTTATTTTTACATGAAAGCCTGTACCTTCATCTACTTTTCTACATAATTTCCGTGATTATTCAGGCACTTGTCATAACGTGGCACCAGTTTTTGAATACCCTCCTCACAAAATTCTGCCGCCTGACTTTTTAACCACTGTATCACAAATGTTTTGACTTCGTTATCGTCTTGAAGACGCTGACCACCCAGGTGTTTCTTCAAGTGTAGGAACAAATGGTAGTCGCTGGGCGCCAGATCAGGGCTGTATGGAGGATGATCTAGAGTTTCCCATTTAAAAGATTTTATGAGATCTTTGGTCCGATTAGCCACATGTGGACGGGCATCGTCATGCAGCAAAACGATACTCTTACTCAACTTGCCACGTCTTTTGTTCTGGATTGCACGACGCAGATTGTTCAATGTCTCATAATAAGACGCTGCATTGATTGTTTCATTACGAGGCAGAAACTCCACTAGCAATACTCCTTTTTTGTCCCAAAAAACTGTGCACATGATTTTCTGGGCAGAAATTGTTTGCTTAAACTTCACTTTTTTGGGTGATGATGAATGTCGCTATTCCATGGATTGTTGTTTCGATTCTGGTGTGACGTAGGCCACCCATGTTTCGTCACCAGTAACAATTTGGTCTAAAAAATCTTCACCTTCATTGTGGTACCGCTCAAGGAAAGTCAATGCACTGCATAAACGTTGGGTTTTGTGCAAATCCGTCAATATTTTTGGAACCCAACGTGAACACAATTTCAGGTAATTCAAGTTCTCGGTCACAATGCGATACAAAACACTACGAGAATATTGAGGAAAGCAGTCGCACAATGATGAAATTGTAAAGCGTCTGTTTTCTCTCACCTTTTCGTCCACTTTCTGCACCAAATCTTCATTAACGACCGAAGGACGCCCACTCCGTTCTTCATCATGCACATTTGTGCGGCCATCTTTAAATGCTCTCACCCATTTCCTTAACATTCCATTACTCATAATGTTTTGTCCGTAAACTTCACAGATCTCACGATGAATATCGATCGGTTTTACGCCTTTAGCACTAAGAAATCGTATAGCAGCCCGTACTTCACAATCAGCGGGACTCACGATTGTCGGAGACATCTTAAACACTCAGTAAACAACGTATGCAATGAAGAATCAGACTGTAATGGCGTCAGTGCGTAGACAAGAGATGTAGGTAACCAGCGCGCATGCGCGGAACGCCGACCGTAGCGCTGCGGCGGCGGAATCGCAAAACGGTACTTACTTAAAAAACAGGCCAAACACTTCCACCCCTTAAAGTGTGAATATTACTTGCCTGTACCAGTACCTTCTTCTAACAGCTTGTCATGGTCAAACACAGAGCAAGAACCCTGTGAGTTGATTTTAAACGTATTATTCGTTCCATTCGGGTCTGTCAGACCGTATCATATCAGTTGTGTCATTATATGAAACTGTAGTACAATACTCGTCATTAGCTGTACTTTATTTTTTCCCGTCTCTTTAGTGTTTTTTTTTTTTTTTTTTTTTTTTTTTTTTTTGTGTGTTATGATGTCGTTGCAACCTCGAAGGCGTTCTACATTCCTCAGCTAGAAGAAAATAGAAGATATTACGAACAACTGGTCAGATCATGAATATTCCGATATTGAAGATACTAACGATGCAGATTTTATTGACGAAAGAGATCACGGTACGAAATCTGAACATTCCGATGGTGAAAATGTAAATATTTCTGCTGGGGTTCAACATAATTTTTACTACAGAAAGAACAGTTTAGAGAAAAACAACTTATAAGGAACGTTTAGAGAAAAACAACTAATACTGGCCAACAGCCAGTATACATCGTATGTACACGAAAAATATGTGATGAGTGCAGTAATGATGTATATTCTCTCTTGCATATTCGTATGGTAAATATTCCTTTTGCAAAATAAACACTGCATTTCAAATTTCATACTTTGTTGCAACGATAATTTGTAAAAAATTTTGTACACGATTAATTTTTTATATTTAATTACCAAAATTAACATGTAATTTAATTCACATGCTCTTAAAATAGGCAGATGAACATTTTTTTACGGGACTATATACTAGTTACATTAATGAAATCATATACAAATGAAATAGAATGTTGCACCCTGTTTCAAAAATAACGGTTTTTTCCAAGTTTCAAAAAACGCCCTCATTTTTAAGCATTATTTTGTTCAAGTGGTTAATAAATACAATAAAAAATAATCTGTGACACCATGGTTAGCAAAACACTTAATCTTTTACCATTCGAAAAAGCTTAAAAAATATGGTTATTACTTTCATGTCGTCTTAGAAGAATCATACAATCATAAAATTAGTCAATGTTTCCAATGTGAGTTACAGTTGCAATAAAACGTCGTTTAACCATCCTTGCATTCATTTCTGAAAATAACGTGACATACGACCATCTAAAGAGAGGTCTGGATAAAAATAAATCTTTAGATACAAATATAAGGTGAGATTTTCTTTTTTCCACATATAATGCTTGACAAAGAAAAAAAAAAAAAAACACTATTCGATCATTAATCTGCAACATTTTAGCTCAGCAATTACATGTAAATCTTATTTCTGGCAATTATGTTCGCAACATGGAAATTAAAAGAAAGTGAACGCGCACAAATTCTGTAGGTAAAATAAATTAATTTTTCTCTCCATTCGATGTCACGTGACTAATTTTTAGTAGCGGAGAAATAAAGGATATTTTTTGCGAGATAATATTTTTTAGTGAGAAAATAAGCGTGATCTATCTATGAAAGATCTACGACTGAAAGCAGGTTACTTATCTGATACAACACAGGGGAAAGAGAAGATTGCCTGGGCAAAATTATGTTTTTAGGAGTATATGTGTGTATATATAGTTTAACGTATATTTAAGAAATATTTTATAAATATCCTTATTACAACTTGTTTTAAGTAATTTCCGATAGTTTACAATCGTCTTCCATGTTGTAAATTGTTATATGCTATATTCCATTTGTTTTAATAGAAAAAAAATCCGTTTACAGTGCCGGAAAACAATGGAAATGTATATTGTTATTCTCTCCCTGGTTTCTTTTAATTATTTACCTTTCTCATTGCTCTAACACGTAAATAGTAGAAAGCCATTTTTCTATAAACAAAACCTACTGAGTTTTGTTACTTTGAATATTCTGAATGTTTAGTTCGTTTACACGCAGGTATGTCAAACTCGTTTAAAGCTGGGAACCAAATTAAGCCTTATATGCAAAGCCGTGGTCCATATTAAAATAAAAGGATTACATCATTTATATTTTTACGGGAAATTCGCACAGACGAAATACTAACACGTTTAAGAAATATTCATACAAAGTTCCAAAAATATTATTATTCATATTTGTTTAGCTTATTTTTGAATAGATAATACCTTTGAATCAAAATTTAACTTACAAGTTCACATAACGATTTTATTTTGACGGTGACAACACCAGACTGTTAAATTTAATTTTTACTGCATTTTTTTTTAATTCTAAACATCGTACATACTCAAATTTTTACAGCATGAAATAGATAATAAAAAGCACTTTCAAATGCAGTTTGTTTCAAAACTGTATCCATTTTTTTTTAAAACTGTATAGCAATAAATTCAATTTTGTTGTTTTTAAAATAATTTTTGAGATTTTTTTTTTTCAAAAACTATCTCTATCGCGTGCAGATGATTATGAAAGATAACTCCGTTTCAACTTAATATAAATAGTTCAGCATGTGTTTCCGGCTGATATTCCATAACGAAGCTAAAAGTTCATGAATAAAATAAAATAATGTAACTAAAGCAGTAACTTAAGAGACATGTAATCGAAATACGAGATTAAAAAACTGAAAATATCAGAATTAATAAAGACTGCTGCAAGTAACGTAATCTTTGTCGATTTCTTTGGCTATTAACTCATACGAAAGTATCCATTTTAATAAATTTCAAAATTTTATATAAATGGATAATTAATACTTTTAAAATAAAAATACTTTTGGTGTTGTTAGAAGACAATCTAAAAAATATATAGTAAAATAAAATGGTTTTCCTTTATATCCTGTAACCCGGGAGGTACGGGTTGTACCCCCTAGTGATATTAAATCTGCTTATCTGGTTGTATTTCCCAGCTACTCTTCCTAGAATATGGAATGTTGCCGGGGTATCAAATTAAAACCAGATATAAGTATGAACCAGCGTATGTGATACAAGCGTCTCAGAATTAGATAGATTTCGTTGGAAATACTTACCTATTGCAATCTCCCCTATGTTGAAATTCCTGAAACATTTTTGCAGATCTACGCCGATCATGACCCCTAAAATCCAAATCATCCCCAGTTCAAAACTTATACACATATATCACTTTTTTATAGACACGATAACTTCCGAAATTCTGCACAAATCTCTTCCAATCTGATACATAAAATCAAGGTGTAGAAAATCTCGGTCAAGTTCGTTAATGGACAAAATCGGACCAAGGGGAGGGGGGGGGGGAAATAGGGAGGTGTTTTGTGAAAACAGAAAGAATCTCATAACTTCTTAATTTTTATACATATTAAATCAGTCTAAGGTTATTATTACTTCTAGGAAAATGACAAAAAAATTCATGTATCATACATTTTTGTTAAAACTAAAAATGGGCTCAATGGACACAAAAATAGGGTTTTAGGGAGAAAAAAAAACATAACTTCATCAATTCTTAAGATATTAAATTCACTTAAACTTATTATAAATCTTCTTAATATTATCTGCAACTTTTATATTACAAGTGTTTGATAAGACAAACTGTTGCCGCAAAATAAATAAATAAATAAATAAAAACGGAAAAAATGGGGGGAGGGGTCTGAAGAAGAAAAAAATTCATAACGTCGTCAATTGATAAGACATCTAATCCGATTAAATTTATTATACATCTTCTCAATATTATCTACAACTTTCATATGGACAAGTGTTTCATAGGATCAACCCTTACAGCAAAAAAAAAAAAAAAAAAAAAAAAAAAAAAAAAAAAAAAATAATAATAATAATAATAAAATAAAAATAAAAATAAAAATAAACAAAAATAGGGTTTGACGAAAAAAATATCGTATTAAGGGTGTACTCAAATCCAAACGGGTTATTTTCTGACTCATTTTAAAATTCATTTTTGAACGAAAAATAAAAATGCAGAGCGCTTATAAATCTCTTCAAAAAATCACCTCTGCAAATTTCATGTTTTTATTTTAAAACATGAGTCTGAAACTGTGTTTGAAAGTTTCGAGTTGTTGAGCGTGGAAAAATATTATTTTGAATACCGCCTTATTATGATTCTGATGAAACCAGCTCTTACAGAAAAATCAAATTAAACATTCGCGAAAAGCGACCAGATAGAATTGTTAAGCTAGTTTATCTCTAATCTTGATTTAGTTTTTGTTGGTGAAATTTGTACTTAACTTCGAAATCTCCCTCCACCTGTAGGCCGAGCCGGCGGGGATTTTTTTTTTTTTTTAATTAGTTTCCGAGTTATTATTAATTTTTTTAGAAACATTTCTGTAAAGGTGTCAACTAAATAACTCTATTTTTGTGAATAAAAGAGACCAAAGGGGAAATGGTAAAGAATAGTAGATTATTTTATGTGACATCATTTTCTAATAAAATTTTAAACCTGGGATTATCTTTTATTTTAATAGATGGTTAAAACTGTGTCGTGACTAACTTATATTTCGCAAGAAAATTTGAAGAATTAAAAACATAACTGAATGTATTCAACCTTCATTAATCCCCTTTTTTCCCCTAAAAAAATAAAAGTCATCTGACGACCAAATGACATCTAGAAAATTATTCCATCTAAATCTTTTGAGTTTTGCATTCAACCAAGAAGCTTAAAAATCAATAAATTTACTTTTCCTACGTGTAACTGAACAAGTATTGCCCCTATTTAAAAGTAATGAATTTACAGAGAAAGCATGCGTTTTTAACTTATTATTTCATGAAAATGGTAATTAAAATTTGTCACAAAGACAGAAAAGAAGAAATGATTAAGTGAGCATAACTAAGTTTTTAAAGCATTTATTTTAGTACATAAATTTTCAAGATGACATCATTTTAATTAATATTATGACATTAGTTGTTTTACACCAAATTATAAACCAATAGCCAAATTCTGAAAGTACGAATTTTTTGACAAATTAAGTCGTGGAAAATCTGCTCTTTTATTTAAAAGAAAATCTTCATTATACACTAGTTTCCGAAAATTATCGAAAGACAACAAAAATAGGGATTACTCAAAATGTTACATGTAAATTTTAATAAAACTGATCCACAGTGTACAACACATAGTGAGGTATAAAAGAACATTAAAAGAAATTTCCAGACGATTGTAATGTCATAGAAATTTACACAATTATAAAATAAGCAAAATAAATGTGTCAGTTTGGTATAGGAAAAGTACCTTTAATATAGAGTATGATCACCCCTAGAAGCAATACAGCACATACAGCGATGAGTGATACTGTTAATTACGCGATAGATAAGTTCCCTAGGAAGTGCGAGCCATTGATATTGTAAAGTAGTTGTAAGCGTGGCAAAGATCCAAGAAGGAGGTTTGAGAGTAGCAACACATCTTCCTAAAGCATCTCAAACATGCTCTATTGGATTCAAATCTGGTGTTCGAACTGGCCATTCCATGCGCTAAATTGTTTGATGCTGAAGATCATCTTCCCCGATGCGAGCCCTATGCGGTCTAACGTTATCGCCCTGTAAAAGGAAATCGTTACCTATTGCGCCGGCATAAGGGCACACATGAGCATCAAGAATGTCATCTCTAGAGACGTGAACATTCACAGTTCCACGTGGAAAGACATGGATGTATGTATGTCCACCCAAAGAGATACAACCCCAAACACAGACACTTTCTCCTCCGTATGTATCACTTTCACGAATATTTAATGGATGATAGCTTGTTTCCTGTTCTCTCCAAATCATACAACGCCTACTATCGCTTTGGAGGCTAAACCGGGACTCATCCGTGAAGAAAACAAGCCTGCATTGATCAGCCTTCCAGTGGACATGTTGACGTGAACACCTTAAGGGGTCTCAGTAGTCTTAAAGCTTTAAAATTTTCGAAAATTTAATTTTTTTAAGATATTAAACTACTATCGTTTCTGAACATTTTGGTATAAATGTTTCCTTGAAATTCCTATTAGAACAGAAGTTATGGCTTTTAGAATTATACACGCTCAATAGCTGAAGCGTTTCAGAAACTTTGAAGTCAATTTTCTCCAAATGACGTTTTTGGGTATAACGCGCACGATATCTCAAAAACTTCTGAATTTTTTTTCATGAAATTTTCAAAACAGATGTTTCATGTCAGTCTGTATAAACTGAACCTAAAATTTTCTGCTTATTGTTCAGAAATATATTCTTTATAGGTGATTATACTGTTGAAAATTTCTAAATTTTGCATTAACTAAATACAACTTTGTATTAATAATAGAAAAATGCTTTAAATAAAAATTTATTTAGGTTCAGAGTAGTTATTATAATGTGAAGAATAAGTAGGACCCAAACTTTTCCTTCTACTTGAAAAATGTATTTTGTAATCGTGCGCATAATCTTTTATGCCGATTTTCCGATCGTCAAATGTCTGACATTTTGGAGCCCACTGTAAATTCTAATTCTGCATCTTGTAATTTTTCAAATACATGAAATGAAATAACATACTTATATTTTTCATCCCAATATAAAATTTTGTCTTAAAATCAATTACATTTTAAGATATTATATGTTGAAAATGGTCTGTTTTTTTTCGATTTTTCAAATTTTAAGAGTCCTGAGACCCTTTAAACGTTCCCTCCGGTGGCGTTAGATCAGCGTCACACTAACGGATGGTTGCCTCGCATAAAGACCCCCTTCATGAAATCTTCTACATACAGTAGAAGTTGATACCAACTTCCAGTGGCTGCAGAAAAGGAGGCTCTAAGATGATAGGGGGTTGCTGTTCCTTCGCACACATAACCGCAAATATCGGTCATCGATGCTTGTCGTATCTCTTGCCCGTGCTTTGCAGAAACTTCTGGAGGCCGAACCAGTGGTTTGAAATTGTTGCAAAAGCCTATGAACAACAGAAGGATTCACATTTAGCCACTTGGCCACCTCTGTCTGACTTTGGCCTGCCTGCAATCTTCCAATAGTTCTATATCGCAGTTCTGCGGACAAATGATACCTTGATACAAATGATACAAAGTTATCTTAAAACTTCTCGAAGTGATTCCATTCGGCTACAATGCAGAAATATACACGCGTAATGAATCCTTCTAATACTTTAAACTCTTTGCGTACGATCTTTCCAAGCATGACCCAACTCACCTGTATTCAGATGCAAAAAATTGGCATAAGTAATACAATTCAATGTTTCACAATTCAGTCAATTTTAGTGTTAGATGAATGGGACTTTTTTTTGTCTTATTTGTTAGAGTAATAGGAAGTTTTTACTAAATATCACTTACAGGACTGGGGGACCGTATAAAAAATTAAACTTCGTAACATTTTAAGAAGTTTTTGTTGATCAAAACAACATAAAAATATTTTTTAACCTCATTTAAAATATTTTTGTAATTAGAACTATATATCTATGACTAGCGGTTTAGAAATTAACTACTGGACAGGGGTGAGAGTAGACATCTTGTATAACCAGAAAATTTATTTAATAAAATTTGTCTTGCCTTTATGTGATAGTTATGTATTTTCACTTATTAAATGATTTTTATGATTCAAATTATATTTAATGAACTTGAAAAAAAATACGGAGTTGTGTATGGTGTATTATAAAAGTGCGCTACCGAGCATAGTTAAAATACGCCTAATTGCTCATTATACTTTATAATCAGTGTACTGATAAAAAATTACAAAGATTTCGAAACACCTCAAATATTTATCAGTACCAACATTGCATTAAATTCAATATCGAATAACTGCAATAATAAATTCTAAACAACAATTTCAATATGAATCTTCAGAGATGAAGAAATAGATTAAATTAATTTTCAAATTTCTTAAAATTTAATACCTTCTTTTGAATTAAATTTTAATATAGTTTTTATAACCTAAATAGTACACATTCTAGAAATTTTCCCTTCGATGACTTTCTAATATTGTCTGGCAATATTTAAAATAAAAGATTCTTTTTTTTTAATAATTGTTTTGGAAAAAGTAATAAATTCTATTTAAAAAGTAAAATTTTATCAAATATTATGAAATTTCCCTTGAAGTTTAAGTTAAATAAGAAGCTTTGTAATATCAGATAAAAAAAATCCAAGTACTTGGTTACTTGGTAGTCTTTTAATAATGTACTTTTATATTTTTTTTTGTTTTTCAGTGAAAATGTTTACTTCGTGTAAAAGTTCAAAATTAACAGTTAAAACATTTTGAGTAGACATCTATCAAATTTCTTTATAAGAATGTATATCTACACTGTATGACCAATGATGATCGTAACTTGCGATTTTAGACGTTTTGTTAAATATCTAGAAAAATGCATGAGGAATTAAACTGAAACTGCAGGTGTGTAAACAGTATAGTATAGGTCATATATTTCAGCGAAGATGTTTTCCCGAAACCCCATAGGGGATGGTCAACAAATTGAAAAATAACTGATAGATTTTGGATAATATTGTAAAAATTAATGTAGCAAAAGCATTCAAAATGTAGAACATGATTAAGAGGCTCATTGTAATAAACTGTGTTCATTTTTATAAGGATAGCATATACACTAGTTGAGAAATTAAGGTTTTTATAAAAACAGTCTCAAATTTCGCAGTTTTGAGCAGTTTCTCGCTTATAATTTTCAGAGTTCTTAAAATAAAAAAAAGATATTATTTTCAGGAACTATGTTAAACAATATTGTACATAATACCCTCCGATTAAAATTTAAAAATAATGAAAATTGAATGAAAATGAGCAGGTTTCCTAAAAAATGTTTCACTGCGCATGTGCGAATGCAATCAAAATATGATGTGCATAATGTATTAGGTAAGTGTATAGAGCAACTTTTGTGAAAATCTCAAAAACATGGCTTGAAAATTCTGAAAATTATGGTAAATAGAATAAGCTCGAAATCAGTTGCTCTCAAAAGGAAGCAAAAAGATAAGGGGATGTATCCAACTATGTGCAACATTTTGTACGCTATCTTGCCACTAATCAACAGAGACTTCTCTACCTATTAGTGTTGCCTAGTGTCCCAATTTTCAGTGTCTCTAAAACCTGTCATGCGTATCTACTGCGCGGGACGCCAAAAGTCACGATTTTTCATTATGCACAAATTCTTTAAAATTTTCTTTCGTGCCATATGCTATTCGTTAATCTGCATCGAGTGGAACTTAAAGCATTAACACCTGTACATACGTCACCTGTCTATAACGGAATTTTTTTTAGTTTTTTGTATAGGAATACTTTATAAATGTACCTGTCTATGCGGAAGACTGTCTGAAAAGGAAGTTTTTGCGGTTCGTGATAATTCTGTTTTATTGGGTGTTGCTCTACTTTACTTGTGAAACGAGATGTGTTTATAACTGAATACTGATTTAAAAGAAATAAAATTAATAGACCCAGTGATTTCGCTGTCAAAGGTTTTACTGTGTAATATTATTTTTTATTTAGTATAGACGGTTCAGAAGATACCGGAGAAAATATCGTTTTAAACAGGATTCGTCTTATCGAATATAATTGTATGGTATTTTTACCGTAGGGATAAGGAAAGTTTTATGTTTAAAAAAGGATTTCGTTATAGACAGGTTCTGTTTTAATACGGTTCAGTGTGTTTTTGTGTCCCGATTTAGAAGTCGTTGTCCCGCTTATTTTTACTCCCTGTCCCGCTTATTTTTTTCTCCCTGTCCCGCTTTTTGTGATACTGGACCTGGTAAAACTACTATACATATCCCTAAGATATTTACTAGATTGACGATGATTGATCCAAAGCTTATGAACGCATTCAAATTAATTTTTAAATAAATATTTGGCTCGTAAATATTTAAAGCACAAGCAAAATGAAACAAAAATGAGTTTCCCCAATCTTTGCACTTTTCCATACATTTGCAATAATAGCTTTTTATAAAGCCAGACTTAACAAAATCTCTATAATTTACAAGGTAAACATATTTTTTTAATTACAGCTTACTTTCAATCAAAACTTTTACAATTAGCTTAAAACATAATCTATAAAATTTCTACCAAACAGAATAATCCAGAATATCCTCATTTATTTTTAAGTTCGCATCATATCGTTGACTAAAAATAACCAGTAGAGTAAATTTCCGCGTATATCACCTTTCACAAATAATAATGAAATATCATATATTGAAAGTAGAAACTTCGGTTGATTCTCGAAATTCCTTGTTATATAGTATATAATTTTTTTCTAGCCAGCGTACTTATTCAAATTTCTTTAATTTTTTAGGAGATCATTTTTTAATGAGTGTGTTCGACCTACGCTAATTCAACGTAATAATGTAAATCATTATTTTTTTTATCGTAGTTTTATTATCTTCGGTAGACTTCATGAAAACATTTTGATTTTTGTGTATTTCCAATCGCTTGGTTCGAGTAACTTTATGCTAGAATAATTTGTTGCAGAGTTAGTAAGGGGCATTTACTTATTTTTTCACAACTGTACATAACTCTATTTTACTTATTTTTAAAATACTTTAAACTTTTCCATAAAAAATCAGTTCTTTTCCTCATAAAATCCATTTTTTAGTACTACGAATCATGTTTGCTTTTCTTTTCTTTCTTTTATAGATAAACTTACCAAACTGCTTCTATTTGGCATCTAAGCACCTTTTCTCAGAAACATATATCAAAAGATATAGTTTAAATATAGCACAGTAAACTTAAAGCAGAAAAGAAAATATATTTGTGAAACATGAATATATTTATGTACTCGGGAAACCTATTGCCTTTAAGCCAGAGTGCATCATTAATAAGATGTCTATGTAAAAATATGTCGATCAATTTTTATTCAACGTATACATTCCTCTCAGTATCTTTACTCTGCGTGGGATCATAAATGATTGATAATTCAAAAACAGGAAGGCGAAAATACGAGTTTCAGTACACCATAATCGTTATCTTTTATTCTTTCTTTACGCTGCCTTCGTATACATTTTCCGCAGTCATTATTCTAGCATGCAAAGATAATTCTGAAGATATCGATGTATGCGTGCAATATTGAGATTATCGATGATGAATATATTGCAAGGGAATTTGTTACCCTTGTTTAATAACAATGCAACAATAAGGAATCTTTTTCTTTTATCTTCATTATATAGGCTTATATATAACACTGGCCAACAAATTGAACTCTTGCTCTTATATAAAACCGAAATTAATTATTTATTATGCGGTTTTTGTGTTGATTCTGAATCTAGTTTTAGATTTATTTCAGCAGGTCTTGTGTTTGAGATATTTGCATATTTCATTTATGCAAATTTAATAAATTTTGTGCAATTATATGCAAGTTTTTTGCATAAAGCATTATCAGACTGTTTTTTTTGTTTTAGTTTATAATTACTGTCTAGTTTACGTTGCAAGAACGTTGAACGTTGTTTCTGAGATCATACTGACATGTGACGATGAAATATTGTGCCTAATTTTAATATTTTTCATGCTTTTCTAATAATGTTTCTTGACGTCATAATATGTCTACCACACGAGTACACTATAATTCTAAACCAGTTTTTTGCGTTGATTTCAAATCTGGTATCTGTTTTCTTCAATCACGTCTAGTTTTTTAACTAAGTGAAATTTTATTTTTTGGTCAAAAAAGCCAGAAATCGCTTTTATGGTACTTTGTAATGTACAGTCGTGGGGGAAAAAAAGTAAACATTCCCTACTAACTCCTTAACAAATTATCGTAGAAGAAAGTTACTGATACCGAACGATTGGAAATAAAGTCTACTTTTAAATGATGTATATAAAATGTACTTAGGGGTCCATCTACATATTAAAACGATCCAAGGCTTCATTTTTTTTTCAATAGCATTATCCAATTTTAACAAGATATTTCAAATCTTCGGTTCAAACTTTGCCTAGACACCAAATTTCAAGTCATTTGAATGATAAGTGTTTGAATTTTAAACATTCAAAATTTAGTGCTTCTAATGTTAAATTACATTTTCATATTTTTATTTATATCTCCTGAAAACTCCTAATGTGTTATTTTTTTGTGTAGCAATAATACTAATTTACCCAAACATAAATACGTTGAATTTGCAATTTTTATAATTTTATAATATGAATTATGAAATTAATATTAAGAAAAAGTATGAATTGCAACCTACAATTTTTTGTATCAATTTAGATTTATTAAGTCCTGCTTTATAGAAATCCAAAATTTTACATTTTTCTTCCGAGTAGTTTTCAAATTGTGCTTAAAAAATGGCAAAATGATGGTTTAAGGGGCCGTCTATGATAGATATTTTGAAATTTCTTAGGGTATCCTGTAATCTAAAAGTCTTCAATGACTACTTGAGTGACGCTTAAATTGCCTTGATCAAGAAGGGGACTCTCTCAGTCAACAATCGAGTACCGAACTTCAATTTGGATACAGCCCCTAAAATACGCTCGTTTTAAAATAATTATTTTCTCGGAAACTTATCGTACGAATTGCATAAAAAATTGTTTTTATGCTAATTGAAGGGCGCAGAGTTCATTTATGCTGTCAGAAATATGTTCTGCTATTGCAAAAAACCAAAGTTATGGTTCATTTTAATGTCTAGATGACCCCCTAAGCAAATTTTGTATCCATCATTTAAAAGTAGACATTATTACCAATCGTTCAGTACCAGTAACTTTCTTCTACGATAATTTGTTGAGGAGTTAATAGGGGGTGTTTACTTTTTTCTCACGACTGTACTTACACTAGTTAGGATAGATTCTAGTATACTATTTTCAATTTCTTTTTGATTATATAAATTTTGTTTATGTATTTGTTAAGAATCTGACGCTGTTTACCCTTTTGACAATGATATACACACCCCTAAAAAGCATCTTTATTAAACTTGTGTCTATACTATACCGTGCAAAAGTAGGAATTCACTTCACTCAAAAACTAGACGTGATTTAAGGAAACCGATTACAAATTTGATATCAGTATAAAAATCTATTCTAGAAAACGACGCCAATTATATGGCAACTGCTTTAAATTTGATAGTAATGTAAACATTACACCATTGAAAAATATTCAAACTAGGCTTAATAACCGACAGATAAGTTTTAAGAATATGTAAACCGTGACATTTATCTGAAGCAAATAGTCCAGTAGTCATTATCTAGAAAATTTAATTCTATCTGATATTTTTTGCATCTAAAATTTGCATAAAAAGATTAAGTTTGCATAAACTTAAATACGCAAATTTCTCATAAATTGGACAACCTACAGAAAACGGAAAGCATATTCGAAATCAGCTCAAAATATTGATATAGAATCAACTAATTTAACTTCTGTGAAATAAACATTGTTGTCCAGTGTAATCAGACACAATTAACAACCGTACAAGGGAACTGTAATATTATACGGATGATAGATAGAGATTTAATACCTGTAAAAGGATTTGGAAAAAAAATTAATACCAGAAATTTTTTACTTTTTTTTACTATAAAAACATAAGATTCTGCCTCTTCCATAAATCCACAAACTTTAAAATATATGTTTGCATTGTAATAGCGCGTGAATTGAATGAAAATTTTCGTAAAAATACGAATCACCTAATCAGCACTTTTGAACTTTTGTAACAATTTTCTAATATATTAATTTCTCTGATTTCTCGTATTATGAGGTAATGTTTCTTCAACTCGAAATCTAAATACACTTCGTTTATTAGCCCCGAATATACTATTTCTTTCGGTAACCAATTAATGTGTCGTCAATAAAAAATAACTTTCCGTTACATAAGCCAGCCGTAAAACGAAGCGAATGTATCATTGTACGGTTAAATGCTGATAATATCTACTGCAATTTTTTTAACTTCTAACTAACGTACATTTTAATTTTTTACACCATCATATAGGTAGGAAAAAGTACTTTAAAATGCAATTTGTTAAAAACTGCATCTCAATTTATTTTTTGAGGTATATATTTTTTTTTTTTTTTTGCAGTTTTTAAAGGCATTCCTGTGTTGATGGCAACTGAAGTACTCCATTTCTGTAGAAAGTAAAGGGGAAATAGTACATTAATATATCTTTGTGTAGTCATTTTCTCATAAAAACTGATTTTTTAAAATAAAAATATGTGCTATGACAAGAATATCGTCTGCTATAAAAGTGTATGTTAAAGTATATATGTGTGACTTTTTTCTCTGCATTTACTTAATTCCTATCAAAAAGCTTAAAGAATGTAATTTTATTAATCCGTGTGTAATAACATTTTCTGAATTTTGAAAAAAAAATATATGAATGATTTCTGATAAACCATGGAGCTGTTATAAATTTTATTTAAGTACCTATATTAATGTTACAAACAAATAAAGACATATGAAACATTACATACCCGAAATTTTTTTTCGAGTTTCTTGAATACGACATCGCTTTTTCCTGACTTTGTGCATTATTTTGCGACAGTGAAACCATATGCATAATTTTCTTTGGATGTTGTTTAAGCCTGGATCGTAAATGTGAAATCTTTCAGCAGATGTAAATGACGTTATTTTATATAAAATAAAAGCGTGTATTTTAAACCTTAAAACTAAAATGTGTATTGCACTATCTATTTTTATACAGGTTGGTTATAAAAACTTCCCGATATATGTACTCCTAGCGGCCTAACCGAACCAATCGAAAATAAATTTTGGATATACTTATTTGAATATATGCGCTTGAGACCCGTGAGGATTTAAAACAGAAGAGCTCTGACGGTTACGGTTACAGTAAAAATACACATTTTTTTCATGCCAAAATTCATCAGCACATTGAAACACCATAAATGGCGTTGGAAAAATACATGTATGATGAAAATTGCCAGAGAAAAATATTTACACAAAAAACCATTGTAAAGGACCAATGACAACACAAGAGAGAAGAAGAGAGCAAAAACATTTATTTGAATTAGCAGTTTTCAACATGCCTACCTTCGCAAACAATAACGCACTGCATACGTGAGACTTGACATCAATGTCGAACATAACATCGCAGAAGGGAAAATAGTACAACATCACGTTTTATGGTAGCTTTCAGTTCTGACAAATGTCTTGGATTTTATGTGTACATCTTTGATTTCAGATAAGCCTAGAACCAGAAATCTATTAAAGTGGGGTTGGGGAATCGTGGTAGCCACAAAACTGCAAAGTTACGGGAGATGATTCTATCATCAATGTGCTGTTGCAGCACTTGTCGAACAGATGTAACGACGTGTGGAGAAGCACCATCTTGCATCCATAAAATATCATTAACGACATTTCGCTGCTGCAATTCTGGAATTACGTAATTATGCAACATTGTTGTATACCGAGCACTTATGATGGACCACGTTTTCCTATCTGTGGAAATGACCTCCTCGAAAAAGTACGGACCGAGAACGAATGCATTTGCGATGACGTACCCACAGTCACATTAGCTTCGTGTAAAGGCGTTAGTGCTACATTGTGAGGATTTTCATTAGCCCAGTGAACGCAATTTTTGGAGTTTACGTTCCCAGTTAAAGCAATATGTGCGTCATCCGTCCATAACATCTGCTATGTCCAGCTGTTTTCTTCATCATATCTGATGAGAAAATAATTTGAAATGTCCAAACGCTGTTTCTCGTCTCCAGGTTGTAACATCTGGACACGCTGGAATCTATGGGAAAACATGCCCAGAATAGTGCGCAGAATCTTGAGGACTGTTATGTTCGGTATATCCAAACTGTGTAACATCGGTACATCCAAAACTTGCAGTATGTAATGGAGCTGAAGTAATCCTGTTATGCACTTCTGCAACAACTTCAACAGGAGCAGATGGTCGTCCGGAGAGTGATCGATCACATGTACATCTAGTTTCTTCAAAATTTTTCACCGAATTACGTACAGTTTTTACGGAACATGATCCTCGTTTTAACTTATGATATCGGCGATAAACTCACACTGTTTTAGCTGCATTTTTCCCGTTCAGTTAAAACAGCTTTATCAATTCACCTCGTTGTTTTATTGTAAGTATCATCTTGTTGGCACGTAGGAACAACTGACTGAAGAAATAATCCTCCCACACTGTTTATTAAAACTTTTCTACACGCAATGATTTACATATGGTGTTCTGTGATTGGTACATCTATTCCTGTGAATTAAGCAAAGTGCGTCAGTACATCTCGAAGCAGATGTTTAACTCTGTGCAATTTTATATCGCACACAGTGTGTTTAAAGGTGCAATTATGTATCGCATTATTTGAATTGTCATTGGTCCTTTACAATACTCATTTTTGCAAATGTTTTATGCAAATGTTTAACTTGCGTCTGGCTGACTTCACTATCGTAACAAAGGAGCTCGTTTTAGATATGCGAGGAACGAAGGGGTGGCTCAAAACCGCCTCAAGACTATAAGCCAAACACGAGGTTTCGTGACGTTACGATGCGGGGCTTACGCCAGCCGTGGAGAGCACAGTGTTATATAAAACATATCAATCCTTTCCTCTACATTCCAACTTATTATCACAGCATACGGAAAAAATTATATACTTATAGTTTAAAGACGCTCATTAAGTGCTTTTCATTCAATTTCAATCACTCAAACAGTAATAATAAATATAACACAATAACAATATTTATGAAATAATATCACTGTGTCAATGAAAATGTGCAATTTCATTTTCAAAAATAAATAAATACCAATAAGTGTGCCAATCAACACCCACATTTAAAAATTAAATTAAAGTGGATGAAAAGTGAATGTTAAATGAAAACAAATTCAAGTTGTGTTCTATTTTTATTTATTATATATATCATATCGGGCTTGAAATTATACAGTAAATATCCTATTAAATATTTAGTGATTTGAAACCTGCATATAATAAATGGTAAAATGAAAGTATACATGGAATTAAGTATTCTTATAGATAAATTTTCGTCCTGTAAACTTTACTTATCAGAAATGGTTATTTTTCGCATACAACCCATTAAATTAAAAGTCATAAAGCTGTCATAATACTAAAACAAAACAAGTTCATGAAACAGAAAATTATTATTTAGTTTTGTATTAGTTTTACATATTATGCAAGGTACAAGCAATAGATTTTTTAAAAAGTGTACTGAAATATAAAGAGAAAAAAAAAAGAAAGAAAACACTTTTATCAATTGGAATTAAAATATTCCTAACTTATATTCATTTTCCTCTAATGTTTAGGTAATAGCTGATACAAAAAAAACCTCGAGAAATCCATAAACCTTCCGCGAAAATATTTAATTTCCAAAAATAATGTTGTGTGAGTTCTTAAATGTTTGTTCACATCTTTTAAGCTTAAAATAATCAATTTTTATGAGATGAAAAGTATATCCTGACTAGATCGAAAAGTAAATTTATAATTATAGAACAACAATTTTATTTATTGTTTAAACATTAAAATGTATATGAAAACACATAGATTTTTTGCAAAGAAGGGGAGGAGGAGGGCAACTCCTGTTTTGCATAAGGTTGCTGACAACCCTTCCTCTAATCTTGTAAATAAATTGTTTACAGTTGTGGCAAAAACAGAGATATTCAAAAATATTATCCCCATAGCTCTATTTACACAGTACATAAAGTATGTATTATTTAACAAAAAATTATTAAAAGAATTTTTATTAAGATAAGAAAAGTTAAGATAAAAAAACAACAATAAATTGATAGATGTATATGGATCGGGCTTTGCTTAAAAGAAGTAAACAAGATTAAAATGCTACGTATCAAGAGCGACTTTTATGAAAATTTCTAGAATATTTAAATTTTTTAAGTATGAATATATATATAAATACATAAATTTGTTGTCCAACCAATTTTGCATACAAAATAACCAGAGTTACTATTCACACGGCAAGTGTTTTTTAATAAATGGGCGTTAATTAAAGGTCACTCTAATGAGAAAAAACAGAACAAATTAGAAAGTGAGGATGGGGTGACAAGATAGAAATTAAATGATATAAGTCTTCACACGATTTAGGGATGTTTGCCATTTTAAATTATTGCTCTATGTGAAAAGAAACAGAACTACAATAATATCGTTTCGTTTTGAGACACGGTATTATTGATGGCATCGCAATAGGATTTACTAGTTAATTTATTTCAAAGAAATTAAAAATAAAAGATTTTGAACACAATGAACAAAACTTGTCCTGATAGCATATAAATATAATTTGAAAATAAAACTTACCTTTAAAAGAATATGTTATTGGGGTGAATAAAACGCACGTGCACGTTTTTTTTCTATAGCAAGATACAAAATTCAAATGCTCCGCATTGGCAGTTAGCCAGCCCCAGGCTCTGACGTCACATGTGGGAGAATGAAGAGCGTGTCTGGCTTGTCGTCTTAAGGTGGCTTTGGGTGGCTACATGACATGTTTTTTAGTAGCCGATTTTTCTTTTCACTTGTGAACTGAGTAATGTTGTAAGATTTGTTTTAAAGTGTGTTTTTGAGTTGTGTTTGTGTACACATAGTGAAAATAAGAATGTAATAATTTGTTTCAGAATGCAGAATATTACGTTATATAGGAACTGATTAGGATTGAGTGCCACGATTTTTCACAGGCAGCTTTAGACATACGCGTATCGTTCCAACGCCATTTATGGTTTTTCAATACGCTGATGATCTTGCGCAGCAAAAAAAGTGTTGCCATTCAAAAATTGCAAACGTTTTCACTGTAACCGTCACTATGAGCGCTCTATTATTTTAAATCATCAGCGATCTCGAGCGCATACCTTCAAATAACTAAATCTGAAATTTCTTTTTTAGTGGTACTTATATCGAGGATGCTTTTTATGACCAGCTTGTATATATTTTTTTTCATCTGAGGCGGCACTAAAGTCTGAAAAAAGGAGAATTCCTGTTCTCTAATTTTCATTCACTTATACATACATTACATGAGTGGATTCTTGTATTAACATTTATTGGATGCGGTGGATTTTTTTTTTTTTTTTTTTTTTTTTTTTTATTGCTAAAAAGGGATTTTCAAGTAATCTAGCGAAAATTTATCGTATGATCCAATTCTACTATTAAGAAACTCTCTTTCACATGAATACTGATAGAAAAAAAAAGTATTTTTATAGGCGATTTTTGAAAATATGTCGCATTTGTTTTTGCTTTGGATAGAATCATAACATCTAAGTGAGGATATTTTGATTCTATTCTAAAGAATATATGCTGTTATAGATGGCTAGCTCTTATGCGGATTCCAATGTTAGATTTTAAATGAAGCATGAATTAAAAAAATATTAGATGGAAATGATTAAATAACTTTAAAAAATATATTTGGTGGTGGTATTCTAGTGTTAACATAAAGACTTTAATTCTCTCAAATATTGGAAACAATGTTTGTATTAACTGCCACAAGTATTAATTGTATCAATAACCATGTAATAAATTTTCTTAAAGAAATTTTCCTTAGTAACTGCATGGTATAGAGTATTTAATTTTTCTATCTAATAATTTTTTTCGGTTTAATTTTTTATATAAAACTATTTATTATAAAAACATACATAATTATACTACATATACTAATTATACTACACGTGACATATTTACAAATTCACTATCGAAAAAACCTTATTTTGTCATATATATGCTTCATATTTGTCATATTACACACTCCTGATGGAGTTTTTAAAGATGTGACTGAAATGTCTTTCTCGAAAAATAAAATGTAATAATGAATTTTATATCCAAATAACAAATGTCAGTTTTCGAAGTCGAAAAAAAAAAAACCCTGCATGCAGAATGTTTTACATTCGAAAATATGTCATTAAAAGTACAGCTTTGATATCAATTTAATTTTTTACTTTAATTTTTTGAACTATTATTTTTTTTTACAATTAGATAAACATATGATATATCTTTAATTTATACATATCACTTTCAATAACGTGGAAACTTCACACTGTAAATTTAATCTAAAATTTTTGCTAGTTTTTGAGTCTGTTTTTTAACATGTTTACTTATGACTTATGAAATGTCGGCTATTAAAGCGTCAGTTTTCAAACATTAATGAAGAAAATGTCAAAGATGGAAAATATGGAAAACTTTCTTCTGAATGATAAAGAGTTCAGCTTAATATGAAAACACAGCTTACGGTTACGAGATGTACATTGAACACTTACATGTTACATTTAATAATGCAAATGCATGCACTTTTTAAATAACAAAATTGCGTTTTAATAAAAAATTTATTTTTTTTCTTAGTTAAAAACTTCAGTATAAATTAATCTTAAGTTAGGTTAATTAAGGGTATTTAAAGTTAGCTGAAGGTCGTCAGGTCGGTTGAAACTGGATATCGCAGTTTCGACTTGATTTAAGGGAGCCTGAAATTGTTGGTATAGAAGATATTCATGTAGATAGATACATGTAAGAAAGTGTAGCACCTATAACGGTATTTATTCGCTGCTCCATATTGGCATTCGTGTGGTTCGAAGTTTGTTTTAACATTTTTCCTTTTAATGTTCGCTAGTTTTAAAAATTCTTAAGTAAGAACATGTTTAAAGTTACTGAAACATTTTTTGTGTAGTTGAAGGTTTATTTTATCATTTTGCCTGTTAATGTTTGCTAGTTTTCAAAATTCTTAAATAAGAACATGTTTAAAGTAACTGAAATTTTTTAAACTACTGAATTTAGCATATATATTAAAAATTTATTTCCAGTAGTAAAACTGTTGCTTATATTTTTTTAATCATTTTTATGGATTGTTTCCTATCCTTATTGAATTCAACTAAAACCCGATATTTTACATGTAATAAAACTGAGAATTGGATAGCAATGGGTGGCGAGACAGTAAAAAATGCTGGAGTAAATGCTGTAGACAGTAAACTACAGTCTAAAATAAGTGCAGTCTAAACTACACGGACAATTGTGATTGTAATTTTTTTCTAAAGTTTCCAAAAATGTGAACTTATTTTCTGCATTTTCTTAAACTCTAGTGAATATAGTTATCAGTTTATTTTTGAATAGTGAACAAGTAGGCTAATAAATGAAATATTATTAGCTATATTCATTAGTCAAAGATGTAAAAAAAAAATTGTTCATTTAAAAAAAATTCCAATCTTTTGAATTTCCTGTAAGATTAACATATTTATGCAGTTTTATAAGTATAATGTGAATATTTTTTTTCTAAAGTTTCCAAGAAGGAGAATTCAGCAGTTCCTTAAAATTTAATGAATACAGCTATTATTTGATTTTTAAATAGTAAACAAGTAGATTATTAAATGAAATGTTGTTATATTCCTTAGTCAAAGTTGCAAAAAAATAGTTTGTTCCTTTTTAAAAGACATTCTAAACTTTTGTATTTCATTTAAGATTGATTTATTTATGCGGTTTTACATCACCGGTGGAGTAAGACCGATTGGTTTTACTTTTCTAAAAAAGCAATTAAGGATAAAAATAGATAATGTAATCATATAGTTAAAATGATATTACGGTACAAGGGAGGTACATGCAGAGTATGGAAGAGGAAGGCTAGGAGCATTTGCAACCCTAAGATAATTTCATTTTTCTGAATGCATAGCAATCACATATTAAACTCATTTTTAACCAGAAATTTATCAAAAGCCAAAACAATATGTCAAATTTTAATAAAAGTGAAACGTTAGCAATACAAAAATACTTAAGCAGAGAAATAATATAATATCACTATTATTTGCTAAAGTCTTGCTCCTGGAACGTTTAAAAACAGAGACTCTGTTATCATTAACGTGTACGTTGTCTAATTTTAAAAATATGTGAAAGAATAATATTGCTTCAAAAGCATGTCATATATGCTCACTAAAATTAAAATACATTTTTGCTCCCGATCACCCAGAGAAAGTTTTGAAATGGTGCCCATCAGAGTATATGACAAAGTTAAATTATATTCTGTTTCAACAAGTTACTAATAATAAGGTATAAGATTATATCCTACTGCCCTCTACATTTATTTTGATTTTGTATATCAGACTTCCATGATAAATGATTACGTAAAATTAGAAATTCCAGTTTATTTCATAAATTGAAGTATATAATGTAAACGACTTTTTGATAAAAATATATATATTATGTACATGAAACTACTAATTATTTTTTATATTTTAAAAATTATATTTAATTTTATTTTTATTAATGTTGTAATTTTCACAATAAGGCATAAATTGTGGAAAATAGTTTATTATTCACAAACTACACAATATGAACTTTAAATCTTTTTCTGTTTGGTTAAAAGGAGAGAGATAATTTTTCTACAGATGTTACAAGATTGAAAATATACATTTTATTTAAATTTTCTAGTATTTTCGGTCTGCAAAACCCGCGACCATCGTCAAAGTACATTTTCATTAATTGCCGTTCTATTCATTTCAAATGCGTCACTTCGTTTGAAATAGGAGAGTTTAATATTTATAGACTCTCCCATTTCTAACGAAGTGACGTATTTGGAAGGAATTGTACGGCAATTAATGAAAACATTCCCGGACGATGGCTGCGGGTTTTGCAAAACGAGAGTACTGGAGAATTTAAATAAAATGCATATATTTTAAATGAGAATCCGGATGTGGAAGGAAGGTTGATGTGACATATGTAGAGGACACTAATGTCACGTCATACTTCCTTCCACATCCGGCTTCTCATTTAAAATCTAAATTAAAACTGGAAATAAAAAATGAATGGCAGCAAAGATGGAACAATGAAGATACAGACCGCCACACACATAATTTATTCCCAAGTGCTCCCATTCAATTTCCCGTAAATAATCGTTACCTTTTTCTTTTCTTCACAAGTCACGCCCCTTTCCAGAAATATCTTTACGACATATGTAAACGTGATTCCCCTCTTTGTGTATGTGGTCTTCCCTCCATTTCACTGCACTACGTACTGGATTAAACTTTGACAACATATTACCACGTTAAAAAACATAGAAGTATGGTGATTCCGGATTGGATTAATTATATTAGTGAAAGTCCTGTTCTCATGAACAGAGTCCCACCAGTGGCTGAGAGGTTCTGCTCTCGAAACTGGTAGACGGGAGGTGCTGTGTTCGAACCTAATCGAGCCCGTTGTCCTACTCGTTCGGAGTTTTCACGTTTTTCTTCGAGCCATGGATTTCCATGCGTAAATACGGGTTAGGTTCCCTTAGAAAGGCCCCCTCGCAGTGCACTTCGCCCTCGGGCCTATATCCCTAGAGTAGATAATCGGCCGTCAAAAATCAACCAACCAACCAACCATCTCATGAACAGGATATCAACACTAATGAGATTTATAGAGAAAAATGAAGTCCTTTTTTCAAATAATTATCCGTACCTCTCGGATACTTCTTCAGACGATGATTTATGATTATTTTTTCTTATCTTCTTTGTGTTCATTGTAAATAGTTTTCATATATATTCATTAATTATTATTATTACTATTATTATTATTATCTTTATTATTATTGGTATTATAGTTGTTACAAGTAGTTTTTTTGTTACTAATATTTTGTATTTATTATAAATCGGCATGTTTTGAACCAGGCAGCTATATTGAGTATCTACGGTTTTTTCACTCCATCAGGCTTACCGCTTGGGAATACGGTTGGTATTTCCCTTCTCTTCTCCGTGTAACATCTGTAGTATTATTATATATCTTCTTTTAAGTAAACAGAAAACGTTTAAAGTTAATATTGTGTAGTTTGTGAGTGAATCGAGGTGGAATATTGCATTTCGTCTTATGATTTTATTTAGTTTATTCTTTTGCGTAGAATTCAAAACCGTAATTAAAAATTCATAAAATATATTAATTTGTACTAAGTTTTATTACATTATTAATAATACTTAAAGACATTTTGAAGGGACTTCCATCTGAATACTTTAATCCATATATTGATTTCATACCACGTTTAAGAGGTTGGATTGATTTCCCATAGGACCAGAAAGTCCGCGCACTGGCCTCCAGTTGAAAGGCGTCCCGAAATTAGCTGAACTAAGTAAAATTTAAAGTATAATGTGTTTAAAGCTGTATTTTCCACTTATGGATTATCCACACGTTCAGCCTAAGAATTAGTAACACTGGTCGGCAGCAAAATCTTCCCTATAAAAATAAAGGTTAACTGTTACAGATTTCAGCACACTAAATCAAATTATTTAATTGTAATTACTGTATCACGTACCATTTTTTTAGTTGGGGTGGCTTGTATTTAAAATTAAGGTAATTTATGCCTTATTAAAATAAAAGTTGAAATTGGATAAATAAAAATATCTATGTCAATATGCAAATACCATATAAAAAAATGTATGTTAAGCATTTTCAAAGATGCAGTGGCAAAAGGAATTAAAATAAGATGATGGATACTGTTATACACGAAAGAGGTGAATACATCAAAATAACAATGAATGAAACAAATATCAACAAAATATATCTTCATTATATATTTTTTTGATTTGTTACCTAAGACAGTGAAAATATCTTTTTCATGATTTTTTATTCCTATCTAACAGTTTGAATTAATATAAATTCATTATTTGTTATTATTAGAATACCGTTCCCATAAACAATAGTGTACCAGACCAGCTGCTGTGATCGTTAAGCATTAGTTGGCTGAATTATTCCTCCAGATTCATCCGGGATGGCTCAGTTGGTGGAATATTGGCGGCTTCAGCCAAGACACTCCTGGTTCGAATCCTGAGCCGGAATTTTTTTCACCCACTTGGAAATTTACAACTGTTATAATAGTAGGTACATATTGGTACAATGTGGACGCCATACTTAGATTTTTTTAAATCTAACTATAATGAATCTGAAACGAATGAATCTAACTAAATGAATCTGAAAGGTATTTAGAAACGTATCATAGAAATTTTATGTTTTCGGAAAGTAGAAATATCGAAGTTAGAGAAAACTTTATCTTTGATGAAGAAAATTACTTTTGATTATCTTGGTAAGACGGGGGTCCCATCTCCCGGTTCTGGGCTCTCACAAGCCCTTGCGTCCCGCTTGGAAACGACCCGTAGGCCGAACACCGCGACGCATCCCGAAAGTCGCCACCAGGAACGACCCACCAAGGCCGCCCTCACAAAAGCTCCGGTCAGACCGACACATTGCCCCTCGCACGTCAAGTTGGTTATTCCCAAAAGAGAGATGAATTGGTCGAATATTCCCAAAAATTGGCTTTCCAATATTCTAACAAGACCCCTTCTTATAGGCAAATTAAATAGAATTTATAAATTTCAAATGGAACTAACAAACCTCACCTCATAGACCTGCATGGTGCTGCAACTTACCCACAACCTAGTGGCTACTCCTCCACAATTAACTGGATTTTTTGTGTGATCCAGCACACTCCACGCTCACCCATTCTGCTCACCCGCGCCTTGTCGGGAGGAGCTTGTATTGTACATATTATTATTTTTTTTTTGTTTTGTTTTGTTAACGAATCCCCGCGTGTCGGGGAGCACTCCGGGTGGGGCAAATAGAGTCTACATCGGACCCTTGAGGTCTGGTGATTCTGTCCCACTTAGGCAATAAATAAATAAATAAATAAATAAATACGACAATCCTCATCACCCAGCCAGAAGAGCCAAATGGTCCCTTCTCTTGGTTCCCGACCCGGTATGCCCCCACAGCCCATAGGAACCGAACACCTATAAAGGAGTCGGGCCCACGAACCTACACCGAGGTTCCCGATCCGGAGTTTCTTTACTTACGGAGGCTCTTAAAAACAAATACCATTTTCCGGTAAAGACATTTTTGCGAGCCATTGGTTATCTTGGTAATCTGAATGAAGTATTTTTCTTACTGCTATTCAAAGTTCTTCTAATTTGTCTTTAATGTACGATGCCAATAATGTATGATTTTTGAGAATTAATTTCTCGAATCACAATTTTCTTAAACTAATTAAGATATGATATGTAACAACTCTATATATTACAAGGAGATTAAATATAGGGAGTGGCTTTCAGTCGTCAATGCAGTTTTATTCTTAGGGACCCACTCCATATATTTAACTTTCGCACCAATACTGAGAAAAGAGAGAGGCCAAAAATCGAGCCCCTATTTAGCGCCTATTGCTTGCAGTCCCATCTATGTCTGCTATATTAAACTAAAATTTAGAATCGCAATAAAAAAAAAAAAAAAAAAAAAAAAAAAAAAAAAAAAACCTCCTGACATCTTACAATCTTTCTGCACGATTTAAAAAAAAGCTGTCACCATTTGCAGGTTCTTGAATTTTAAAATCAGTCAATCCATTTTAGGGCACCCGACAAACATATGTAAATGTTTAAATGTACATAAATCAAAAACATTGAAAGAAAAATTAAACATTATTATTCTCATTGTTTTAACATAAATATAAAATGAGTTTTGTTTTTTCTAGAAAAGTTATGTAAACTCGCACCGACATATTTGTGAATATGTGTATTTAAGAATTACATTATTATTCTTTGAAATTAATAACTAATATTTATTTTTTGCTCGCATATGTTACAAAAATAGATTGCTTTTGTTTTACACTGTAAATAATAATTAACCAAATATCGTAGACAAGTAAAACACTCTAATAAGAATTTTTCTAATGAACGCGCGAAATACTAAAATATATTTTTTGCTTTCATTTTAAATGGTTTTGAATATAACATCGTATCTTAATATTTAAATCAATGCACATTTGAGAAATTTAAATATTAATTCTGATTCTGGAATGCGGATGAGTGTGTGAAAATTTTACAATTGATTGGGTAGAATCATTCGTTTGTATTTTTGGAATATGAAGTATAATTTATAGCAGGGATAATTAAAGATTGATTATTTTTTACCTCTTTTAATTATAGAAAGAAAAATAAATCATCCATAGAAATGTTATTTTTTAAATTTTGACGCGGACGAATACGCGAGAATCTTATAATTCATTGGATAGAATCATTTGTTTAATCTCTAAATATGCAAATTTCCTAAATTTTATTATACCGTCTTGGAATATGAACTATAATTTTAAAATCGTTTTTAGCTTTTAATAACGATAATTAGTGTTCTTTTTCTCTCTTTTCATCATAGTCAGAAAAAGAAATCATCCTATAAGTAATGCCATTTTTTTTAATGTTCATTGCAATTGATATATTATTTGCAAGTTTATAAACAAAGTGTTTTAAAATATAAAGGTAAGTTGTGTCAATATGTTTCAGTAAAAGTAATATATTAGTTTTAAATCGTTTTATATTTTATCTTTCTTTTATATCGTTTTTAGCTTTTGATAACGATAATTAAAGTGTGTTTCCTTTTCTCTCTTTTCATCATAGTTAGAAAATAAATCCTCTTCAGTAACGACTTTTTTTTTTTTTTTAAATGTTCATTGCGATTGATGTATTATCCATCATTTTATAAACAATGTCTTTAGTAATGCCATTTTTCGAAATGTTAATTGCAATTGATGTATTATTTGCAAAATTATAAACAATGTCTATTTAAATATAAAGATCAGTAAGATCGTATCATAAAGATCGTATCAGTATGTTTTTAGTAAAAGTAAGACATTTGTTTTAAATCGTTTTATGTTTGATTTTTATTTTATGTCGTAATTAGGCTTTAGTAACGCTAACTAATTAAAGCATGTCATTTCTCTCTTTTCATCAAAGTCAGAAAAAGAAATCATCTTTGGTAATGTTTTTTTTTTTAATTTTCATTGCAATTGATGTCACCATTTGAGTTTTATTTTTTATGTAATTTAGCTTATACTACATCTCAAGATAAACAATTTTTCGTTAAAAACCAGGATCGTAATTCACTTATATAGTCAAATATACGAAGTATACTTTCTCAAGTCCTCGCCTTCATTTTTAACGGCGTATTCAAATTTACTTCAATTTATTATTAAAATTTATTAAAGCAAATATAACACTAAAGAAATTATTTAATCGCAATTCCCAACGAACAGCTTTAGTTTCTGTGAAGTGTACTGTCATATATGAATTGTTTAAGATGTGTTATAATTTAGACTTTGACACCGTATGTATTGCCAGCTACAGCCTGGAATACAACATGCATTGCTCAGTGTGTTTAGATGCGTGTGATGACAGTTTCTTCTACTCTCAGGATATGTCATCATGTTTCACAATAAGTCGGTTGAAATTATCGTTACCGAATATTATTTCATGTTAATGCTACAAATGCAAATCAGGCTTCGGATTAAAGTAAATAACCATGTAATTTTGATTTAATAAGTAAATTATGAGTTTTTATGCAATAATTATTTATCTTACCACCACCCTTAACTTTATTTTATTTTAGCATCGTTCTTAAACGTTTATAATAAATGCTTTCCAGACAGCATAAATTACAATATAAATGCATTTTGAACCTGATTTTCTAAAAGTGGCACGTAGTTTTGGATTATGAAACAGCATATTTCTCAAATAAAAATTTTGTTTTAAAAGCGTGCCACCTTCTTTTAAAAAGTAATTGATACGTCTGCGAAGTTCAAAAAATTTCAAACAAATTGGTGCTTGTATTAGGTTACAAATATATATTCTGTAAACGAAAAAGCCAAGCATTCAATTATAAACAAAGGAATGAAATAATTATAAAGGTTTTCTCATAAATATAGGTACAAACTTTGAGAGGGAATAAAGTATACTATAACAAATAATTTTCGTATAAGAAACTAGTGTCACTATGTCATCTATAAGGCTTTTTCAGTGCAAAATTGAGGGTATGGCGCTGGAATTCAACCCCTATTATCGTTCTTAATCTTTAAAATAGGGAAGATAATTTCACATAATTTGCAGGAAAATACTTTACTTTGTGTAAAGTACGACTATATCACAGGAATTGACAGAACTTGTCTTTATATGTATATAAAGTTTGTCAAACGTGGTTCATCAAATTTCTAAATGTAGTTCACTGATAGAATCGTTGTGTTTTTCAAAGTCCTTTTCGTAATATAATCGTGTTTCACGCAATAGTGCAAATCTATTTAATCATTGTAATAAAATATCATTTTTTTGTTGCATTTATGAATGAAAATCAAATTTTGGCTTAGAGTCAGATGCTCTGTATTTTTTACTATTAATTGCGACCTTAGTTTCCTATATAATTGTTTGTTGCATAGTCTATTTACCCTCAAAGTTTATACTTATGTTTTTGGGACAAATTGTAATTAAAAAACATCCTTTTCGCGAGAACAAAAAAAAAGTTATTTTACTTATTTGTTGTTTATTTTAATTAAAATTTTATCTCATTTTTTCATAAAGTTTTCCCAGGGACGAATTAAGAAGTATCGTCAAATATTGTTTTTGCATATTAATACCTTTCCATGCACATTTGATTTTGGGATTTATCGAAAATATCATTTTAAAATCAAAAGCATTGAAATAGGATTTCGTCGTATATATATAAGCTTTCTCTTAAATTAAATAATATTTTTACAGATAGATCAACATGAATCTTATTAGTGAAAACGTCACAGAAATAAAATTCCCGAGTAAATTTTATTAGTTACGATTTTGTTTCAGAGTCATAAATTAACCAAAATATTTGTTGTCATTCTTATATTGAGTTACTTCTTCTTTCAAAATGAAAAACAAAATAGAAAAAAAAGATTTTCAGTAGTAAAATTATGAAAATATTATTATTTCCACCTGCATTATGATGATTAGTTACAGATATTATTTATAATTAATAGTTCTGAGTGAACGAAAACATTCCTTAAATCCAATCATCACTTGCGAAATTTATTTTTTTAAAACATCAATTTCAAAACTTACTATTTTTTTTTTACTGTAAAACCTCTGAATAACAGACACCTCAGGAACTCGTAATTTGTCCACTATTCCGAGATATTTGCCATTCAGGGGTAAAATAGTACAAATATATCGCTCTTGTGGATCGAAAAAGGATCGCTGTTCTATACATATAATTTTTTTACATCTCCTAGTTGATTAGCTGTGATGTCTCGAAAACCTTCATTACACACCTTCAATTTAAAAAAAAAAATTGTCTACTAATTTTCAAATTTAAATTTTAAAAAATGTATTAGAAGATTTTGTATTTATTTTTTACCTGGTATATTCAATAAAGAGCTCTGAAGTAATGAAAATAGTCCTTAATGGGCTATGTATATATAACGTAATCATCATTTTGTTAATTTTGGACACACTCCCCCTCTTCGATATCATCTGTTATCATTCGTCGATGTCCCCCTTCTCGATGTCTAAAAAAATGTCAATGTCTAAAAAAAAAAAACTTTTTTTCTTTCTTTTTATACGATGTGACACGTGATATGCACATATGATTATATATTTATTAGTCGCATATTTTACGGATTCAAGAACGCAATAAAATATCAGTACATGAAATAAATTTATATCAAATAACATCTAAAAGAGTTAGTTACTATTTAAAGGTATTTAGTAATAGCTTATTGTTACATAATGCATTCAAAAGAAACATTCTCTTCTTGTACTTGCCCCCGGTTCGGGGAAGTTAAAAGCAGAAATTATCAATAAAACAGTGGACAACGTCCTTTGTCTTTCTTTACTTGTAAACGCATGTATCACTTCCTACATAATATTCCCCTGATTTCCGCAACAGCGAATTACATGCACATAGAGCAGAAGAAAAGGAAAACAAAACGTTGAGATATTATAAATTTTGGAATGAAATGATTTTATAATTATGTAACGGGTTTAATAATAGCTTTATATTTTCAGAAAAACATATAAAAATAGTAATAATAAAAAGGTAACAGACTATTTGGATATAAAGAAAAAGTTACTGAATTAAGAAAGTTAGGTTGGATCAAAAATGATAACGATATCAAAAGCAAACGCCCCTTCCCCCAACGATATCTTACGATATCAAGTGTCAGACACTCCTCCCCCTAAAGTGATAACGTTATATATGCACAGACCCTTACATCCAAAACCTTGTATTTTTCCAAATTGTTGACATAAAATTTAAATAATTTAATTTCTTAATTTTTTTACCTGTAAAAGTTAATCAGAAACTCTTGAATAACAAAAACATCCTTTGTCACGAATCACCAGAAAAATTTCAGCTGTTATATTAAATGGCAAACTCTAAACCAACAAAAACATTCGCTATAGCCGTTGATTCGGGATTTTACTTTTAAATGCGTAAATTTAAATTTTAAAAAAATGCATTTTCCTTGCATTTGTTTACGTGTTATATTCCTCACATCAACAGGAAACATTCAGAAAATCTCCAGAAATACTTTTTTCGCAATTTTAAATTTAAATTTCAAAAAAAGTATTTGTTTCGCCTATTTTTACGTGTTATATTTAATGGAAAGCTTTAAACTAATGGACTCATTATATATCCGATCACACATGTTTTTGTTTTCAAATTTCAGTTTCAAAATTCATTATACTTTGTATATTTATTCCTTATTTAATAACAAATTCGGTATAAAAAAAAAACATTCGTTAAAAGTGATCATACGAAAAAAATATTTTTTTTTTCAATTTTTCAGATATAAATTTTAAATATTGAGTGCGTAAACGAGTATGCACATAAAGATACTTGAAGAGCATACGATATTTACATGCAGTAATTTAATATAAATAATGAAATTATAAAATTAATTGAAAAGATTACAATGATCCCATTGACAATTAATACCACTTATGCCTTTTGCAGAACAATTTACTGACATTTTCTAAAGTCTCGAGAAGTTATCTCTTTGCGGTCATAATAACATGAAGGATTGAAACAGTGGAATAATTCTTTGGGCTACTTTTATATTTGAAGTGTTTAATTATATTATTTTTTCTAATTTTCCCATTTGTTTTTCTCTTTTGGTTTCATTGGTTAACCCAGTGCTATCAAGTTGGGGAATTAGTTTATTCAAAATATCTACCACTAATTCAGAATATTAATCTTATCTTTATTTAATGAAAGACATCCCTTGATTCAATGAAGCGAATATTACTATACTATTTTCTAATTGCTAAAATCTGCAATATTAAAACTGTAAAAACAGTAAAAATAGTTTTATTTTACAGTTTACATGTTTCGACTCTAATCGTGTCATTTTTAAAACAAAGAAAAAATAAAAAAACAAAGAAAAAAGATTGTTACAAATACTTTGTATTTATTTTGAAAATGACACGTTTAGAGTCTAAACATGTAAACATTCAAATAAAACTATTTTTACTGTTTTAAAGTTTTAATATTGCGCCTTTTAGCAATTAGAAATAGTATATTATTACAAGGTGTTAACACTATCTGGTAACAGTAAGTTAACCTGATAATGCAATAGAAAGTTCAACTATGTATTTCTAACACTTTTTCATTTGTATTAAATATTATCTCGCTAAAAGCAAAAAATAAATAAATAAATTAATTAATAATAAAAAAAAATAAAAATAAAAGAGAGAAAATAATTAAAATAAATGAAAATTCTGTTTCGTTAATACTATACGAAACAAAATTTGATATTTCCTTAGAAACGAAAAAGTTGCAGTTCAGTTAACTTTGTATGAAACAAAATATTTATTTTGTTCACATAGATAAAAGGTAATTCTCTAAAGATAATTTCTTCATTCTCTAAAGATAAACATGTTATAAGTTGGTCCTATTATACTATATTTTTCTTGAAAAATTAATATGTTTCTACTTTACTTTCGTAGAATATTTTCCAAAACGCAATAATATTTATATAAATATAAATTATTATTAAAGATAAATATATGTTTTCGTAAAAATTTTAAAATGCATGCATTTTTAATGCAAAGGGATATTAGACTATTTTTATTTGCGTCGCAAATTGGAAAATACAAAATTTATCGTTTTTGTAACACCGAATGTATTTTTAAGTAAACCAATTCTATAATTTAAACATTCCTCGATAAAAAAATTAATCTCTTGTTAAAATTTGAATAAATGTATGTTCTTTAAATAACCCACGTAAAATAATAGTTATTCAAGTACAAATTTTACATTCTAAATTATTTTAATAAATGAATATTTTTAAAAAATAATGAATAATTTCTTTAACTTAAAGTTAAATATTTTTAATTTGAAATAAATAAAATTTAAGAACTAAATATCGTTTCAGAACTTTTTATTTAGCAATCAGTAAAAATAATTTTACCTAATTATTTTTAAATAAATTAATGAATATTACAATGAACCTTTCTTCTTAATAATATCAATGGGGACATAAATATGTCATATTGCAATTCAACTAACAACATAATTAGTTACACATATAACCACGTGTTTTTGTGAAGGAAAAAGAAATAAATATAGAGATAAATATGTGACCACTTCTCAATATATTCCTGAGGATAATGAAAATTGAAATTTCGAATTTACATACCCTCGGTGAAAAGAAGAAACAGTACTACTATGACTGCGTATGACATAATGTAAAAATATCCATTCACTTTCTTGACTACTGGCCGATTTCAGCAGCAACTATGTACTGAATTTAAACCGAACTATTTACAGCGCGAGCTTTCATTTTTCTATGGCAGCACCATCTTGTGATAGAAACTTGAAACTTCGGCATTTCGAATCAATATTGTTTCCTAGTTATTAAGTGATTCACTTGTTGCTTATCTCTAGCATTAATGAAGAGATATTTATTTCTCAGCATTTCCTAAAATAATAAAGATACACCGGAGATCCGGAAATTTGAACTTTGTAAGAATGAAAGTTAAGAATGGAATCACGTAAAGTGTCAGTTTAAAATATTTTTAATACCTACGAAATATTATAAAATATTAATCGCCAATACTTTATAAAACTTTAATTAGAGTAACGTTCGAGATTCGAAAAATTTAATTTTGTGAAAGTGAAAGTTAATAAAACAATCAAAAACATCAGTTTAATTCATTTTTAATACTAATTATCCATGAAATACAGCTTGTAGCTATTAAATGATTGACATATTGATTATCTCTAGCATTAATGAAGAGATGTTTATTTTATCAGCCTTTAATAAAATAATAATCTTACATCGAAAATTTGAATTCCAAAAGAATGAAAGCTAAGAAAATATTCAATAATAGCGTCACTTTAATATATTTTTAACATTATTTATCTGTGAAATATTATAAAATATTAATCGTCGATACTTTATAACATAATTACAGTGACGTTCGAGCTTTGAAAAACTGAATTTTGCAAAAGAGAAAGATAATAAAAGAATCAAAAGTATCAATTTAATTCATTTTTTTAATAATTATTCATGAAAGACATCTTGTAACTATTAAGTGATTGGCATGCTATTGGTAGCTATTATTTGATTCATTTGATGATTATTACTAGCCTTCATGAAGCAATATTAATCGTTAATACATTGTAAAATACTAATTAGTGTTCAGTTCGAGCTTCGAAAAATTTAATTTTATAAAAGTGAAAAGCGAAAGTTAATAAAAGATTCAAAAGTATCAGTTTAATTTATTTTTTAAATTAATTATCCGTGAAATACGGCTTGTAGCCAGTAATTGACAATGTTGCACGTAGCTATCCTTTGATTCGTTTGATGATTATTTCTAACATTAATGAAGAAATATTAATCGTCAATACTTTATAAAATAATTAGAGTTACGTTTGAGCTACGAAAAATTGAATTTTGTAAAAGTGAAAGTTAATAAAATAATCAAAAGTATCAGTCTAATTCATTTTTAAAACCAATTGTCCATGAAATATAGCTTGTAGCTATTAAGTGATTGACCTGTTGCTCGTAGCTATTCACTGATAAATGTGATGATTATTTCTAGCATTAATGGAGAAATATTAATCGTCAATACTTTATAAAATACTAATTAGAGTTACGTTCGAGCTTCAAAAAATTGAATTTTTTAAAGTGTATATTAATAAAATAATCAAAACTATCAGATTAATTCATTTTTTACACTAATTATCCATGAAATACAGCTTATAGTTGTGTTGCTCGTTAGATATTCTTTGACTCATATGATGAATATTTCTAGCATTAATGAAGAAATATTAAAAGTCAATACTTTATAAAATACTTATTAGAGTTAGGTTCGAGCTTCGAAGAATTGAATTTTGTTAAAGCGGAAGTTAATAAAATAATCAAAAGTAACAGATGAATTCATTTTTAACACTAATTACCCATGAAATACACATTGGAGTAATTCATTGATTGATATGTTGTTTATCTCTAGCATTATTGCAGAAATATTTATCCGCCATAATTTTATGAAATAATAAAGTTACGTTGTACCTCCGAAATTTTGAATTTAAATTTTAACAAAAGCATCAAATCAAGCACATGCTTCAAACATTTAATAAAAGCATCAAGCACAATGTCAGTTAAAAATATTTTAGTATTTTTTATCCATGAAATATAGTTTGTAGCTATTAAATGATTCATTTCTTGCTGATCTCTAGCATTAAAGAAGAATTATTTATTCCTCAGCATTTCTTAAAATAATAAAGTTACACCGGAGCTCCGAAAATTTGAATTTTGTAAGAATGAAATTTAAGAAAGGAATCGCGTAAA
This sequence comes from Maratus speciosus, assembly GCA_963932465.1. Taxonomy (NCBI): domain Eukaryota; kingdom Metazoa; phylum Arthropoda; class Arachnida; order Araneae; family Salticidae; genus Maratus; species Maratus speciosus. Next base: position 413,509,568 of record OZ010790.1, on the reverse strand, counting down.
GTGTCCTTTTAAAATATTTTTAATACTATTTATTTATGAAACATTATAAAATATTAATCGTCAATACTTTATAAAACTTTAATTAGAGTTACATTCGAGATTCGATTAAAACTAATTATCGATGAAATACAGCGTGTAGCTAAAGTTAGTGACATGTTGCTCGTAGCTATTTTTGATTCATGTGATGATTATATCTAGCATTAATGAAGAAATATTAATTGTCAATACTTTATAAAATACTAATTAGAGTTACGTTCTAGTTTTGAAAAACTAAATTTTGTAGAAGTGAATGTTAATAAAATAATCAAAACTATCACTTTAGCTCTTTTTTTAATACTAATTACCCATGAAATACAGCTTATAGCTATTAAATAGCTATTAAGTGATTGACTTGTTGCTCGTAGCTATTCTTTGATTCATGTGAAGATTATTTGTAGCTTTAACGAAGAGTTGATAAAAGATTAAAAAGTATCAGTTTAATTCATTTTTATTACTAATTATCTGTGAAATACAGCTTGTAGCTATTATGTAATTGGCAAGATCCTCGTAGTTATTCTTTGATTCATTTGATAATTATTTTTAGCATTCATGAATAAATATTAATCATCAATACTTTATAAAATAATTAGAGTTTCGTTCGATATTTGGAAAATTGTGAAAGTTATTAAAATAATCAAAAGTATCAGTTTAGTTCATTTTTTATAATACTCGTAATTATGCATGGCTTACAGCTTGTTGCTATTAAATCATTGAAATGTTCCTTATCTATAACATTAATGAAGAAATAATTATTCGCCATAAATTTGCAAAATAATAAAGTTAAGTCCTAGCTCCGAAAATTTGAATAATTTAAACAAAAGCATCTAGTCAAGCACAGGCTCCGAAAATTTAAAAAAAGCATGAAGTAAAATGTCAGTTAAATTTTTTTAGTACTGTTTATCCACGAAAAATAGCTCGTAGCTACTAAGTGATTCCCATTCTGCTTACCTATAGCATTAAAGAAGAAATACTTATCCGATATTTTTTTTTTTCAAAATAATAAATTTATGACTTAGTTGCAAAAGTTTAAATATTGTAAAAGTTAAATAAAAGCGTGAAGTGCGTGTTTAATACATTTTATTGTTTATTTACCATGAAAATAAGTGATTCACTTGTTATTTTTTCTCTCCAGCATGAAGGAAAAAACACTTATTTGCGTATAATTTATAAAATAATATATTTATGTCTGAGTACCAAAATTTGAAATTTGTAAAAGAGAAAGCTAAATAAAATATCCAAATAAAGTGTTAGTTTAAATTTTTTTATTGCTATTCATCAAAAAAATAAAGCTCGAAGCTGTGAAACGCTTTAATTTGTAATTTAAAATAAAGTTATATCTGAGATCTAAATTTTGAAGGTTGAAGCAGTGGGAAAAAATTCCAAATAAAATATGAGTTTAATATATTTTATTTTTATTTATAAAGCAATACAGCTCATAGCTATTAAGGGGTTGACGCAAATAAGTGGTTATGTCTAACATTAATCCAGAAATCTTCATTTATCAATATTTTACAAAAGAATAAATTGATGTCTGAGTTCGAAAAAATATGAATTTCGTAAGAGATAAAGTTAGGTAAAAACATCAAGTAAAGTTTAAATAATTAAAAGTTTAATTCATTTTTAATACTAATTATTCATGAAATACTGCTTGTAGCTATTAGGTCATTGACATTTTCTCTCTCTTATCTCTAGCATTAATAGAAAAATATTTATTCGCCATAATATTATAAACTAATAAAGTTGTGTTATAGATCCGAAAATTTAAATTTAAATTGCTATTTATAAAAGCATCAAGTCAAGCACACGCTCAGAAAATTTAACAATAGCATCAAGAAAAATGTCACTTACTTTTTTTTAGCACTATATTTATCTATGAAATACAGCTCGCAGCTATTAAGTGATTCAGTCTCTGCTTATCTCTAGCATTAAGGAAGAAATATTTACCCGTCAATTTTTTTTTTTTTTCGAAACATTAAATTTATGCCTCAGTTGCAAAACTTTAATTATTGTAAAAATAAAAGTTAAGTAAAAACGTGGAAGTGCGAGTTTAATACATTTTATTGTTTAATTATCATGGAAATAATTGATTCACTTACTTTTAGGTGCGTTCGTAATTATACAAATACGTAGCACCTATAATCCTCGTCTGGTCCGCCCGTCTGTCAGCATATAACTGCGCAAAAAATACCCAACCGAATGGTTTGAAATGTAGTACATATAATCGTTGCAGAATTTTTTCGCGTCATTTCAAATTTTACGAAATATAATCGAAACCTAAAAATATATTAAGGAAAATTTTCTTCATTCTATTAAATCCTATTAAACGTAAATAGTTCAATGATATACGAAGATAGGTAATGATTCTAAGTTGCCACGGTGATTACGTGATACTTAAGAGGAAGTCATACTATTTTCGTATTATTGAATTTAATATACGCTATATGGACAAAGGTGACCGGTCACTTGCGGTTTTGTTAAATATCTAGAAAAATACATGAGGAATTAACCTGAAACTGCAGGTGTGTAAACAGTATAGTACCGGTCATATAATTCCGCGAAGATTTTTTTTCCCGAAACCCCATAGGGGACCGTCAACAAATTAAAAAAAACAAATACCTTTTGCATAACCCTGTCAAAACTAATGTAGCAAAAGCGTTCAAACTCGAAATTATTAATATGTTGTTTATTGTAATATCCTGTGTTCATTTTTATGAGGATAGCATTCTATATATATTCTATATATTTTTAAGTTTCTATATTTTAAGTTCTATCTTCATAAAAATGAACACAGTATATCACTATAAACCACTGATTAATAATCTCGAGTTTGAACGCTTTTGCTACATAAGTTTTTACAGGGTTATCCAAAAGATATTCGTTATTTTTTAATTTGTTGACGGTCCGCTATGACGTTTCGGGAAAACCCCTTCGCATGAATATATGACCTGTACTATACTGTTTACACACCTGCAGTTTCAGATTAATTCCTCGTGTATTTTTCTAGATATTTAACAAAACGTTTAAAATCGCAAGTGACCGGTCACCTTTGGCCATATAGAGTATATAATCATATTAAATTTTGTATTCATGCATTTTTGCATGAGTGCAACAGCTATTGCAACAAGATTTGAATATTTATAAAACTAATTATAGTACAAACGCACCCCATTTGTTACGTTTGACGTACAATTCCCGACTTGTTTCTCTCTAGCATAAACAAAAAATATTTATTTGTCTTTACTTTATAAAAGAATATATTTATGTCTGAGTTCTAAAATTTGGAATTGTAAAAGGAAAAGCTAAATAAAATCTTCAAACAAAGTATTAATTTTATGTTTTTTTTAATTGCTACTCATGAAAGCAATACAGCTCGTGCTGTGAAGTGCTTTATTTGTAATTTAAAATAAAGTTATGCCTAAGCTCCAAAGTTTTGAAAATTGTGAAAGTGGAAGTTAAAAAATTTCAAATAAAGTATCACTTTAATGTATTCTATTTTTATTTATCAATGAAATACAGTTCGTAGCTATTAAGTGATTTGCTTTTTGCTTATGTCTAGCAATAATACAGAAATTCTTGTTTGTCAATATTTTACAAAATAATTTATGCCTGAGCTCCGAAAATATAAATTTTGTAAGAGAGAAAGTTTACTAGAAACATCAAGTAAAGAGTATGTTTGTAATTTTTTATTCCAATTTAACAATGAAATACATATCAAAGCTGTTAAATTGTTCACACTGCAAATAGAAGCGTCTTAAATTTAGACACATATGTGACTGAAAAAGAATTAAGTCTTAATCTGAAAATTAAGACATTATAGATGTCTTAATTTAAGATACATATGTGTCTTACTATGACCATGGTGTAAACGAGCTGAGAATAATGTCTAAAATATCAAACGTCAAACGTCTTATTTTAAGACACATCATTGCTTTAAACGTGTCTTAATTTAAGACGTTTTGATTCTTCCGACGCAATAACCACCAGGGGCCACTCCCGCGCATGCGTTTTAGATGTCTTCGTTCGAACTGGTATACGTTGTAATTCAAACAAAGTTTGTTTTTATGTACGCGTGTATTTTAATTCGTTTTTTGCGAAATGTGAAGTACTGTGATTTTAATTCGTATTAACTTGTATTATTTATTTATTGAATACATACATCTGACGTGTGTGCTTGACATTGAATGTCTCTTAGAAGCTGTCGTCGATATAAGGGCGGGTAGACACAGAACAGAAGTAGAAGACGGTTGAAGATTACACCTGGAATTCTACAAAGCGTGTGCAATGGGCTTAGTGTTAACTCGTATTAATTTATATCAATAATATTGTGTTATTCATCTTCGTGCTGTCGAAGTTGGCAAAAAAAAAGAAACTTTTGTCTTGCGGGTCATGTTTTCAGGATGAAACATCTCATTCATTAAATATGGCTAGTCGGATGTATTATGGGATTACCTTTTAAACTGATGCAAGTCTTCCTCCTTCACTGCGGTTGCGGTAGTTTTTAAACTTTCAAATCGAGGAATTTTTTTTACCTCTTGCAAACAGCGATTGAAGTAAGTGTTATAATTTCTTTATAGTACTAAAATTAGTGTCTTTTATGATTTTATTTATTGTACTAAACAAAATCTTTCATGAAATTTAATTAGTTTTGAATCTTTTTGCAAAACAAAACACTAATTCTAGAAGTATATATTTTTAAACTTATGACGTTGTCTTTTATTACAAATTATGTATTATTTATTCTCATCTTTTTTCTCAAATTTAAAGTAATAACATCACTAAAAAACAGACAAAAAGTTCCTTCTCTTGTTTTATTTTGTTTTCAATATGGCAGTTCTTAGTTTCAATGGCTAATGCTTATCTCATACTAAACGATCACAAGGAAATAGAAAAAAAGAAAACTTTGAAAGATCTCCTAAAGCTTTCTTACTTCCTAGCTAGGGATTACAATCCCGGGATCCCGCTTTAATTTTAATCCCGAAAATCCCGGGATTTTTCGGGATTGCCTTTTTTTTTTTTTCAATTGAACAATATTTAGCTGAAATTAAAAAATATATTTATAGACTTTCGCTTTTGGAAAAAAAATAAATTGATTTTTATGAAATTTATATATAATTGAAAAAGAATATTTCTCAAGTATTTCTTAGATATATTTCTAAAGCTATTAAATCTTTTAATGTGGAAAACGTTTGACTTGGAAACATAGAAGTAAGCCAGTCAGGAAAAGGAAATCATTTGTTTATTTCGTTTTTGCTTCCTGTGTAGAAAATATATTTCACTTCGAAGGTCATTTTCCAATTAGACTTTACTGATAAGCATCGCAAGTGTGTATCATAGTGATATCACAAGCTAACTTCTTTTTTTTTTTTTTTTTTTTTTTTTGCTTTAAAGATGTCTTGTTTAGTAGCTCATAGGAATGATAACAATAAGCCCATGTGGCAATATAAATTTTTAAAAAATCTAATTTTTAAATGATAAGGATTTTCATTTTTACGGGGAGGGGGGAGGGGGGGATTTTGTATGAAATTTTCGTAAAGCTGATTCCTTAAATCCTGCACTGATTATAATGAAAGTTTTGAACTTTTAGAGTAGGACAAAATTAAAAACACAAAATATAAATAAACAAAATACCGAAGTAATTTTTTCTCAATATTAACCCTTTCCACTCAAGGGCTCCGGAGAGGAGCCATTTAAAATTTGTCTTCAAACTCGAGGTCTCCGCTTCGGAGACAATGCAATTAATTTTGTGATACCCTGTAATCTTGGCTTTTCTAGACAGGTATCACAAAATTATTTGCATTGTCTCCGTAGCGGAGCCCTCGAGTTTGAAGACAAATTTTAAATGACTCCGCTCCGGAGCCCTCGAGTGCAAAGGGATAAAGTAGAATATTTATTTATTTATTCATAGCTAAATAGTTGTTGTGATTATCATCTGATATATATGTAAAATTGCCTATGTGGCAATATAAATGTTTAAAAAAATCTATTTTTAAATTATATGAAATAGAGTAGGACAAGATTATAAGAAATATATATATTTATCCCTGTACTTTAAAAGCCCTCAATAGCCCTTGTCGTTGAATTTGTCCGATAATCGGAGATGTCTCCTTTTGTGGGGTAAAAATATACAAATATGTATGCTATGCGGATTAAAAAAAGTATTCGCTAAATAGGTGTTTCAGCTATTCGGTAATGTCCATTAACCTCCACAACGGATACTCCCGAACACCGGACATCTCAATTTAAATAATAATATGCAGGGTTGCATTTTTTGCAAAAGAACTTCTTGATTAAAGAATGGGCATACTGGGCCGTGCCCCGCCCCCCTACGATTTTAGTGCCCACAAATGTGATGTGCAATATTTGTAAAGCTTATATTTTAAATCTGTTTCGAAATTGTACTGATTATAATCAATATTTTGAACTTTTAAAGTAAAATAAGATTAATAATGAAACAAATTTTAAAAATCTAATATTTAGATAAATATTTTTTGTTTTAATCTTGTTCTACTCCTGAAGTTCAAAATATTGATTATAATCAGTAAAATGTCGTAAAAGATTTAAATTATCAGCTTAACAAAAATTGCGTACCAAAATTGGGAGCACCAAAAAAATCAGGTTGTAGGGGGGGGGGGGGGGCAGGACCCCAGCCAAATATTTTTCTAGGATTCAACGTGGTCAAACATGGCTACGTATGATGCTTACAAAAAAATGGATGCTATTAAGACGTTTGAAGTGTCTGAAATTCAGACACAAAAAGTGTCTGAAAAAATTCAGACATTTTAAAATGTCTGAAAATTGAACACTCCGTTTCAGACACTTAAGTATCTGAATTTCAGACATTTTAATTTACAGTGCACTAGTTGTTTAAATCCAAGTTCTTTAAATGAAGAAATATTTATTCATCAGAATTGCATAACATAGTAATGTCAAGCCGAGAAAAATTTAGATTTTGGAAAAGTAAGATTTAAACTAAAACATCACTTTATATTTTATAAGAAATATATATTGTGTGTTCAGATTTTTTTTCTGCTATTTATCAAGGAAATGTCGATCATAAATATTTATTGATCTTTTTTGTTTTTTACGAACATACTGATAAAGAAATATCTATTCATCAATATTCTATAAAATAATAAAGTTAGAATTTAATACAGAAAATTTGAAATCAAAGAAGGTGAAATCAAATAAAGACGTCATACACATTTTAAATACTTACATTTTATTGCTGTTTATCAAGATAATATAGCTTATTTAGAAAATATTATACGTATTTTTAATTCCATCAGCATTCCATAAAAAAATTGAAATGCTGAAAATATCTTATAATGTAAATAATAATATAAACAAATTCTATTCAAATATCTGAAAACTGTAATAAACAAAACCTTAAAAATTCAAAACAGAGATTTTCGAATATTACTGATATTTTTTTCAAATAAAATAAAAGAAGCTATACAATTTTTTTTTAAATTAATGTAAATTTTTGGTGCTTTTGGTAACATTTTGGCTATAACCATCTGGTTTTCTTTTTCAAGGGAAAATATATGTTACCATTATGCAACATGGTGGGTTGCTAATTAGTCCGGCGGTGCCGGCGTGAATCTTGGTAAACATTTGTCTATAGATGTCTTCGGATTCAGATACCTATGCAACGTCAAAATTCACACTTAGTATGATATCTATTTCCTCTAAAATTTTATTATTTGTGTTTTAAATTATAAATTAAGAAATCGGTTAACATGAATAATTATTTCCATTAATGACTGAAAATATATCAGAAATTTTATATAACAATAATATTAAATTTAGACATGTTTCTTTATTAAAACTGACGGATTTACTTAAAGTAAATGAGTAACTTTAGAACATTTTGTAAAATATTTACAAGAATAATTTGCTTAATTAACAAAAATTACTGTTATGAAAATCTCGCAAATCTTATAAAATCAATGTATACAGAAATATCGTGATACTATCTGTAAATGAAAATGTTTCTCTTGTAGTAAATATTTTATATAAAATTTTGTAATAAGAGAAAAGCTACACCTGTGTAAATGTTTGAGAAAATAACCATTTAAAAAAATTGCTATTTTCTACTGTTTAAATGCGATTTCAAAATGTGATCCAGCAAAGTATTCTATGTGAAAAGTAAAATGTACTTTTATTAACAGGCGGAATAAGTGAATTATTGTTAAATCTATAAATTTAAAAGACCAGGCTGTTTTTTTAGTCATCAGCTCTGAGCTTTCTACTGAAACAATTTTGATAATTATTCTTTTAAACGAAAGTACGTTATTTGTAGATGTGCCCGCACTTGCTATTTTTTTTTAAATAATCTCATTTTTATATTTTAATTCTAATTTTAAATGTCCTTTATGAAATTTCTTCTCATTGGTGGCAATCGGGTTACTTCCATTGTTGAAGCGAGAAGGGAAAAATGGTTTATCTGAGGAATTACCATATCATTACGGATGCTATTTCCGTATTGCAATTAAAAATAACTTTTTTAAAACTTTTGAATAGAAAATGGCGTCAAGATTTTAAAAAGTGCATTTTTTCTCATAAATCTGTTACATTTTTTCTCTTATTACTCTGCTGATACTGAAATTGTGATGCTAATATCAGAGGGCTTCAGTGAGTGAAAATAACGTCATAGTAAAAATGGAATGAGTATTTTCTTTGATTAAATTAAATATTTTTCTGCGAATACGTCTAAAAGTAAATTTATGGATATTCGCTGGCACGCGGATTAGAACCCCAAGTTAAGAATGCTAATGTTTACACGCAAAATTATAACTGGCAAACGTGACATCAGGTTTGGGAATACATTTATTAATAATCTATGGCACGTTAAAATATTTTTAATATAGTGAATATGAATATGAAAAGTATGCATGTAAATTTTGAGATGGTGAAGACGACGTTATATTTAGATTTCGTTGAAAACAAAAATTATAATTGCATCATAGTGACGCAATTTTCGTTAATTTTTCGTTAAGTAATACCTAAGATCAAAGCCTCAATTAATAACTTCATAATTTCTTATCTTAATTGCATGTTACTGATTATGTATAGGAATAAAGTTTCATTTTCTATAATTTTAAAAGTTGAAATTAAACTTTAGTTAAAAATAACATATGTTTTAAGAGTTAGGCCAACCAATATAAGATTGATTATTATAAATATTTTTGTGACCTTTTTTATAAATTCAATAAATATATTCTTTTGAACATTTTTAGTCTTTGAATTCGACGGGTTCCGACTCCTTCTATTTAATGGTACTTAAAAGTAGCTTCAGGGCATAAAGGGTTAACCTCTTATTCTTGAAACTACACGTGGGTGTTTTGAAACTTTGTGTACAATTTTCGATCGGAAGTACAGAACGCAATACATGGTTTTTGTACAAAACACTATATTGGCAATTCATTTATTAAGCCAAAATGACAGGTTGTTTTACTCGCATCCTGATCCGGTTATATATTCATAACCCTTATAATAAGGCAATTTTAACAACATTTGCATCAAACTTACATTCATTTGTGAAAGATGTAGCAAAAGGTAGTAGAACTAGCCGAACAGCGGTAAATTAAACTCACCATATATCACACTATAGTTCGCAATACATATAGTGTCACTGATCAAATTATTATATTTAGCTGTACCGCCGGCCTTGCCCGGACCGGTGATAATAACCTTAAATGAATCTCAAATTTATATGATTTTATATCTTTAACTCCATTTAATCTTAATTTATATTTTTAACAACAAAATCGCGAAAAAAATATTGAATTGAATGTATATGCTATTTGGTATTTAAACCACGACGAAACACTCAGATTGTTCCTGATTTCGTCGAAATTTTCACGCATTTCATTTTGTAAAAAATATTTCTACCCGACCGAAAGGCTCAAATTTTATTTACATTGTTAAAAATATGCAGAATTTGCTGCATACTTATTCCACCGCTTTTATAGAATGTCTCTATTCTGACCAATGAGTATGCTCTATAATATAGTCAAGTAACAGTTTCCTATAAAAGCGATGGAGTGACTATGCAGCAAATGCCGCAGATTTTTAACAGTGTAGATTTTTAATCTGGCCTATTGAGATGCTCTAGAAGAATCGTGTTAAAATATGGGCGTTTAGTAACATTTAGCGTAAAAAAAATATCGTCTCCCTGCAGCGCGAAATAACCTGCGTTCGCCAGTGTATTTGAAATGATTAAAATTTATATATTTTTAAACAGATTACACCCTCGATTAGAAGAAGGTTTTCGCTTTAAGAGAATATTTTTACTTTGTTGGTACTTCTAAAATTGCTCCCTGGAGGTGCGTGGCCATAAGGGGAAAAACGTTTTTCGAAAAAATTGGCCATTTTAGACATTTTTGCTTCAAAGTGTTAACTGCGATATATATATTTTTTAATTAATTGCTGCAATTGCAACGTCAGAGGACGATATTTTGGAATATGGCTTCCAATTTTAACTGTACTGAGCGGATTGGCCGGTTTAGCTTAAAACAAAACTATTAAAAAACACAAATAAAATCGAAAAGTCGGTTCTCCTCTACCTTAAGATGCTTAATTTAGATTGTAGGCATGCGCGAGCTCTTTCGTTCTTTCTTAAGGTCAGAGATGAGTTTTTAAAGTGAGTTATTTGTGATATTTATTTACTAGCTCAGCTAATTATTAGAAATTTAAAATTCTGAGTCCCAGGTGCACCAGGAGAGGACTTGATATAACCTCACACAAATTTTCAGCCTTGTACTTACGGTAGATTTTGTTAGCCATCCCAGACAGACACACACACACAGAGAGAGAGCGAAAATTTCTTTTATTAGCACACTAGCAGGCCCGCCCAGCGTTGCCCGGGGTTTGTAAATAATAACCGTAAATAAAACTTAAGTTTATATGAATTTATATCTTTGGAAATTCTTTTAAATGAACCTAATTTCGGAGGCGCCATTGACTTCCGCAGCGCCTAATATGATCCCATAAAACTTCTTTCCGAACGAACCTGTAATCTAAATCCCCACAACCTATGGCAGCATTTACCGGAAGTGCCCGCATGTGACGGAGATAATCTAAAACCAAGTTGAGTGAGCCAAACCTCGTAGGAATCAAGCCCACAGAATCAAAAAAAAAAAAAGGAATGCACCATTAATGTTAGAAAATGTTGGTAACTAATGTCTAAGATAAAATTTCATAATACAGAAAGTAGATGAATGGTAATCTAAGTTGAAGGCAGCAAATCCCGTTGAAATTGGGCCTTAAACCCGAGGAAATAACGCGCCACCAAGCGGTGGAAGATGCCTCCTCACCTTGTGAATTTCATGAATTACTGTTAACATGAGACCGATATTTAATAAACGGATGAAATCCCTTATCTAAAGTTACCTTTAAAGTAACGCGATTTTTAATTTACGACTGTAGTGATTAGACGTAAGTTGATGCTGAAAAAAGGGATTAATGTTCGAAAAAGGTGGTAACTGAGGCATAAAGAAAGACCGGGCCCTGGGTGCCAGGTTCTTATCTGGAATGTAATTGGGTATAAGAAAAATTTTTTGAGGTTTTAAAGTAGCTAAAGCAATTTAAAGAAAATTGCAATAGAATAAGATAGTTTTTAAAGAAGCTGCAACAAAGGCCCCAAGAAGACGATTAATATTCAAAATTGGTCGTTCAAGCACAAGCTGGTGAACTTAAGAAGTTGTTAGAAGAATAAAGTTCCTGAATCGCACCATTTTTAAGGGAGCTATAACAGGGGGCCCAAAACGGCCCAACTGATAGTTAAGAGCAGTGCCCTAACATGAAAACATGTTTAAATGTTTTAGTAGTTAGCGTTTTAGATCTTCAATTAGTCAAAATTAATAATAGGGTATGAAATAATCATTAGAATAATATTTTAAAGAAATGCGCAAAAAATGGGGTAAATGCTTAAAAAGGGGCCCTAGAGCCCCAATGAAAACATGGGGAAGTCGGTCTAGGAGGAAGAGTCCAAGACTCAATTTTAAAATTTTGCAATGAGAAGGTGAGAAAAATAGGGTGTAAAAAAATGCATAGCACACAAAAAGTTCAAGGGGCCCCGAATCATGCCCTACAGGACCCTAAATGTGCCTCAAGATTTTAACTGGAATATAGAAACTGGAGAAAAACTAAATGGAAAAATGGTTCCAAAAATGAAGATCGGATTAAGAAGAGCAATTTTTTAATAATTTATGATACAAAAGCTTCAAGGGGCCTTGTACCGGGCCCCAAGGGTGAATCTGCTTGAGTGGCATGTAGTTTGGTATAAATACACTTTTTAGTAGTTTCTAACGTAATCTGAGGACGATAGAAATATGGTAAAAAAATTTAAAAAGAAAATATGGTAAAGTAATTTGGATCATTTTTAAAGAAGGGCCCCACCAACCAAGGGCCCCAAGAAGACGATTTATATTCAAAATTGGTGGTAGTTGAAGTCTGAAATATTTTTTTATCGTTCATGTAATAGCTGGAGAAACTTAGATGTTGTTAGAAAAATAAAGCTAGTGAATCCGACTATTTTTAAAAAATCATTAGAATATAATTTAAAACAAATGTGCAAAAAATTGGGGCAATGCTTAAAAAGGGGCCCTAGGGCCAAAATAAAAATATGTGAGTGTTAGTCTAAGGGGAAGAGTTCAGATTCAACTTTAAAATTATGGACTGCGAAGGTGAGAAAAATAGTGTATGAAAAACGCATAGCGCACAAAAAATTTAATGGGCCCTGAACCGGGCCCTACGGGACCCTAGACGGGCCCATGGTCTTAACTGGAATGTAGAAACGGTAGAATAACTAAATGGAGAATGTATCCAAAAATGAAGATCGGATAAAAAGGACGCAATTTAATAAAATTGTAATGCACTAAAACTTCAAGGGGCCATGTACCGGCCCCTTGCAAGGGTGCCAGGGTCTTAACTGAAATGTAGAAATGGGGTAGAAACTGAAAGGAGAATTCACCCCAAAAACGAAGAAGATCGGATAGAACAGAAGCATGTTATTAACAATTTAGTGCACTAAAACTTCCAGGGGACCTGTACTGGGCCCCTTGCAAGAGTGCCAGGGTATTAACTGAAATGTAGAAATGGGGTAGAAACTTAAAGGAGAATTCAACCCGAACACGAAAAAGATCGGATAGTAAAGAGGCATGTTATTAAAATTTAGTGCACTAAAACTTCAAGGAGCCCTGTACCGGCCCCCTTTCAAGAGTGCCAGGGTCTTAACATAAATGTAGAAATGGGGTAGAAACTGAAAGGAGAAATCACCCCGAAAACGAAGAAGATCGGATAGAAGAGAGGCATGTTATTAAGAATTTATTGCACTAAAACTTCAAGGGACCCTATACTGGGCCCCTTGACAGGGTTCCACGGCCTTAACTGAAAATGTAGAAATGGGGCAAAAACTAAGAGGAGAATTCACCCCAAAAACGACGAAGATCGGATAGAAAAGAGGCATGTTATTAACAATTTAGTGCACTAAAACTTCAAGGGGCCCTGTACTGGGCACCATGACAAGGTTCCAAGGTCTTAACTGGAAATGTAGAAATGGGGCAGAATTTGAAAGGAGAATTCAACCCATAAACGACGAAGATCGGATAGAAAAGAGGCATGTTGTTAACAATTTAGTGCACTAAAACTTCAAGGGGCCCTGTACCGGACCCCTTGCAAGGGTGCCAGGGTCTTAACATAAATGTAGAAATGGGGTAGAAACTGAAAGGAGAAATCACCCCGAAAACGAAGAAGATCGGATAGAAGAGAGGCATGTTATTAACAATTTATTGCACTAAAACTTCAAGGGACCCTATACTGGGCCCCTTGACAGGGTTCCACGGCCTTAACTGAAAATGTAGAAATGGGGCAAAAACTGAGAGGAGAATTCACCCCAAAAACGACGAAGATCGGATAGAAAAGAGGCATGTTATTAACAATTTAGTGCACTAAAACTTCAAGGGGCCCTGTACTGGGCCCCATGACAGGGTTCCAAGGTCTTAACTGGAAATGTAGAAATGGGGCAGAATTTGAAAGGAGAATTCAACCCATAAACGACGAAGATCGGATAGAAAAGAGACATGTTATTAACAATTTAGTGCACTAAAACTTCAAGGGGCCCTGTACCGGACCCCTTGCAAGGGTGCCATTGTCGTAACTGAAATGTAGAAATGGGGTAGAAACTGAAAGGAGAATTCAACCCAAAAACGAAGAAGATCGGATAAAAAAGAGGTATGTTATTAACAATTTAGTGCACTAAAACTTCAAGGACTGGGCCCCTTGACAGGGTGCCAGGGTCTTAACTGAAATGTAGAAGTGGGACAGAAACAAAAATGAGAATACACCCCCAAAACGAAGAAGATCGGATCGAAAAGAGGCATGTTATTAACAATTTCGTGTATAGAAACTTAAAGGGGCCCAGGGGTCACGGCCCTTAAAAAATTAAAAATCTGAGCCCCAGGTGCTTCAGGACCTGTCTTGGACTAATCACTCCTGAATTTTCAGACTTCTACGTGCGGTAGATGTCTCTAGCTATCGCCGACAGACACACACACACACTGAGCGATTTGTTCTTTTATTAGTATAGATGTATTTTTATATATTCTTCCGACATTTTTCGCAATATGGTCGCATTTTACACGAATCAATATGAGTGTATTGGAAATTTCGTTAAAACACTTTACTATTGTTAATTTTTTTTTTTTTTTTAAATTGGGGTGCAGTTTGGAGTGAGACGGCTGCAATTTTTAAATCAGTTCCCTATACTAAAATTCTTTTAGAGTTTCTGAACGATCACTTATTTTCATTCCAATGTAAGCATGACCTCCAAAAAAAAAAAAAAAATGGCACTGTTAAAATATACCAACAAAATTAATTTTAAAACGCCTAAAACTGAATTGGGTCGAGATAAAGTAGTTTAAATAATAATAATAATAATAAATATGCGTGTTCGAAATAATCCATAATCGACATGAAAATTCAGATTTTTAATAATTTAGGAAGAAGTGCATTTTTAAACTTTATGCACTCAATAAATTTTGTACCAGTGTTATTACTATTGCAAAATACTTATGAAATAATCAATATTTTCTAGATTATTCTTTTTTTGTTTCCGTAGCGATTTTTTGAAGTTTAGAATAGAGAAAGTTTAGTAGATATAAAAAGTGGTCCAAGGTGAAGCTGCAAAGAGTCAACCGCTTGACAATTTACGATTATTATATATATGTGTGTGTGTGTGTGGCACTATTATGCTTCTCAAACAATAAGAAATCATATGTAAAACTAACATTTCTGTATCTTTTTCCAGAAAGAAATGGGAAAGCAATGAGGCAATTTCAATAATTTTTCAATAGATTTGATACTAGCTAAGTGAAAAATTGATCGATTTGCACGAAATAGAAATGAAAAAATTAATTGTTAAGAGATTTCGCAAAAATGAAATCTATTTATTTTAATTAACGTAACCGGAGCATTTTTTTTTACTTCCATTTCTTGACGAATGATCAATTTATAGCATAGCTTTTACTAAATCTATAAAACAATTTATTGAAATCTCTTCCGCACTTCAATGCTAGTGGTGTCACATGCCATTCTTTAATTTGCAGCGTCTCATAACTAATGTACTCTTCATATTTATGTATTTCCGAATGATCTATTTAGCTATTAGCTACGCTATTTTGTAAAACTATTGAGTTTGCTTCCGTAAAGATATAGAAAAAGACGCATTGATATCATCACATGCAACTTTGCAATTGTCGTTACCTCCTTAACTATTTTGATTTCATGTTAAATGTGCCAGATGTTGGTCGACAGAAATTCAGGTTGAGTTTAATAGAAAGAGAATGTTTCACAATCTCATTCAAAAACAACCGAAATCACGAAATTAAAAGAAATAATAATTTATCTTTTATCTTTTATGAATTAAAATGTATGCATATAATAAATATTTCACAGGTCTCGATAAGGAATAAACGGAATAACCTTTAAGTGGTAAAATATCTTATTTCAAATTTTCAGAATTTATTCATTCTGGAACATTTTTTGACATCTGAGATAAATTGTCTATTTCATTTAAAGGGATTTGTTTCACAATAAAAGATTAAAGAATCTGTTGACATGAAAATTGTTTTAAAAGACAATAGATAGGTAAAGCTAACAGCCATATGAAGTAGCAACTATTAATTTTTTTGTTTTGTTTTTAGAGTAAAAATTATTATAGTGGACTCGCGTTACTATCTCCGCTTAAGACGGATCTCTAGTTAATGATGACATTTTTATCGCCCCAGCATTCTGTATTTGAAATTAATGTTAAATTCATCGCATTGTGCGTATTACTCATTGGATAGTGCGTACATTTTTTTACGCATTTGACCGGGCAAGATAAAAAAGAATTTTGTAAATTATTTTTCCAAGAGCAAACATATATTGAATATTAATTGTTGGCGATAGTGAGAGAAAAAAAAACATTCTTCCACGACATCGAGGCACATTCAAATAATAATGGGTTTTTTTTTTCAGATATTAACAATCAAATTGTGATGTAACTTCGACACAATCCTTTTCTTAGATTAACCTAGTTGATTGTAATAGAACTAGTGCTAACATTATTTTTAATTTTAACACTTATAAATTTTTCTTTTATTTTTTATAAGTAGTTTGCATAACTATAGCTATACTTTCTTAATTCTAAGGCAATCCATCTATTTTGTTATCTATGGAGAATTAATATTTTTCCTTAATCTTAACTTTTATATATTTTTTGGTACTTTTCGGTTAGTCGGGCACTAGTGATATATGTACATATAAATATACATATATATATATATATATATATATATATATATATATATATATATATATATATATATATGTATGTATATACTGGGTGTCCTAAAAATGACTGAAGGATTTTAAAATTCAATAACTTGCAAACGGTGACAGATATTTAAAAAATTCTTTCAGGAGGATTATGTATGATATCAGGAGCTTTCTTACGGTGATTCTTGATTTTTATACGAATTACAAACAATAGATGGCGCTGCGAGAAATAGGTGCTAATTCCAGACCCGATTTTTGGTACTTCGGGATCCATTCAACACATTTTAATCTGCTTTTTTCGCATGGGAGAAGAGAGAGAGCGAAAAATCGAGCCTGGATTTAGCGCCTATTGCTTGCAGTGCCATCTATCTCTGCTATTTGTAACTGAAACTAGGAATCGAAGCATAAAAACTCCTGACATCTTACATAACCCTCCTGCAAAAATTGTTTAGATATCTGTCACAGTTTGCAAGTTATTAAATTTTAAAATCCATCAGGGATTTTTGGGACACACGGTATATAAGTATATATATATATATATATACATGTATATATGGGGCATTCTCACAATATTTTGACTTTCATGTCCCTGAATAATAATTTTTATTTTAATACACTTTTTTTTTTTCATATACTTGGGAACATCCTATTGCATGATTGCACAGCAATAGTAAAGAGATAAATAAGTTTTGGACGATGTTGAGGGTCCAAACACTTAGAAAACTCCTATACCGTCCCGTGTCCCTGATGCTGATTTTTAATTTTGGAGCTGTCTGAATAAAACTTTTCAATAAAAATAATCAGATGTAAATATTTTCAGAAACTGGAACTATTGTTTTATATTCACGCTGTTCAGAAAAAATGTTTAAGTGTCTCGTAAAATGGAATATTATGCATTACAAAAATTCATTTGTTCAACTATCGCAAAGAAAAGTGACAAATTAGTGTAAATAAAGTAAAATTATGCAAGTACGAAAATCTCTTTACACATAGAAATATAATAATAATTCCTATAAGCTTTCTATAAGCAGTTAAAAATTAGCCTGCATACATTTTTAGGGTTGTTATTATTTTTTAAACTCTGTCCGTAGGTTTTAGATTTTTTACCATCCCTTTTCTAAAATTATATAGAAAATCACTTCAGATGCAGCCACAGAATTTTTTTCAAGTTTTTTCTCATCCAGAAGTATGCTAGTGAAATAATGTCTAAAATTCTTTGTCAGGAAATTTACTGTAGAATTTAAATCAACATTTAAATATCAATTTCAAGCATCGTGGCTTTATTGGTAGTCTCACCGTCCCCAATGTTTATTCCTGCACTTTTCGAGATAAATTATTTTTTTTTAATTTAATCCAATGTAAATAACTGTTTCTAAAAATCAATGAACATTTTGGCTACCACTTAGTCTTAACATGATCTGCCTAAAATAGGTGGTAATTTTCCTTGCGCTTCCATCCTTACTGTCCCTTTTTTTTCCATTTCGTCCCTTTTTTCCTATACCATCCCCTGTTCGAAGTCTGCACTAACGGAGTATACTGCATATAGTGTAATGTAATGTGACTTTTCTAGTGATTTTACTTACAGAATTAATGCATTAATGTTTTAAATAAATATTATCAATAGTTATTATTAGCATGCATAACGTACTTTCAGGAAACACGGTATTTATTCAGCATATATACTCGTACATCAAAGAAACATTCAAAATTGACATTATTGAATTACATATATTAGCTCAAATACATATGTTGAACGTTTACTCTATTAGTATCTTATTTACTTAATAAATATAATATATGCTTCCCGTTTTATAAATTCCAAAAATAAATGGAAAATATGCACTGCGTGCGTAAGTATAACTATATAAACAAATTTTAAGATTATATTTTAAAATTTTATTTCATTTTTTCAAAAGCTTTTGGTATCAGATACTAAGTTGTAAATTTTATCGGCAGTTGATTAAGCGATTCCTTCCTCGTGCTAGACATGACATTCTTCATATACAAAGCTGGAAATGTATAAAGAACGTAAAAGTGGGAAAAATTCATAAAATAATAAAACATAAATTACAGGATAAGTCAAAATGATTGTCTTGATTATAAATGACAATAAATTTGTTGCAATCAATAATATATATATTTTTAAACACAATACAGAAGAAAGCTCTAAGTTTTGTTTGCGTATTTCATAAGTGTTCTTTGTCACCCCTTTTTCTTATTGGAAGAAACTATATGTCAATGTTTCTTACGCTATTTGAATGGAAAGTTGTGCGGTTTTCTTTTAGGCAACTATTACAGAAGTTATTCGTATATAGGGGAGAGTAGCCATATTTGGACCGCTGCTTTAATTGGACCGTTGACATTATGCCGTTAATTACAGGAAGAGACTCCATCTACCGCTGAAATCCTACTCATCAGAATGACGTCACTCATGATTAGAAGAAGCAGCCGCCTACCACGTGCTGTTTTCAGACAATTTAAAAAAACCTAAAGTTAGCTGTTTTGATCTAAATTTTTCCTGATAAACGTAAGTGAATATTTTAAAAATAAGGTAAGTTGTTATATTTTCATATACATATATGAATTCACTTGTTTATTGCGCATATTTTTCACGCGGATTTGTTTAATTTCGTTTTGTTCTTAGTCTTGAAATTATCCGTTTTAAAAAATGGCGCAGTTGCCGTAATTGGGCCAATTTAAGTTGCTTAAATTGGACCAGATATGCGATCATAAATTTGAAAACTAAGTAATGAATTTCGAGGACGGTACGCTTTGTACACTATTTTTTTATATTTTATAATGGATTATTATCTCCATGCAAGTTTTATGTTGTATGTCTGGATTTATTTTTATACGGTTTAGGCCTATATAAACATAAAAATATTTTTACATGTCTATGCAATAAATTTTGTTTGCAATGTCTTTTATCTTGTATGTAATTGCATTTATTTTCTTTGAATTCTTTATTTCTACGGCATATTTCAGTTACAGAGTTGAATTCAAACATTTTCCTCCTGCAGGATATTTGTGATGGAAGACTTTTTTACAGTTCTCGAGGGTGGAATTATACTTTTTTACCATTAAAACGCATAAAATCACAAACTTTGATGAAAATGTTGAAAAAGACATATACAAATTGTCTGGAAGAAAAACACCCATGGCAGCAAAAGCTGTTGAAGATATAGGAAACAAAAAGCACGCAGTAAGTTGTGAAGAAATTGACCTGCAAGAAGGCTGCAGCTACAAATCCCCCCCAAAAGCAAAAAAATCATTAGAAATGTTATTTTCCTTGCTAAATTCAGTTAAATCGGAGTACAGAGGGAGCCAAAAAACAGTTGTGTTAACATTTTCGCCATATAAAGTAAACCTTGAACTTAAAAAAAAAAAAAAAAAACGACAAAAAGGAAGCTATCACAGCACAAAAGCAATTGGAACATCAAGTTTTAAAAAATAGGCGTAATGCAATTAGCAAGAAAATGATGGAAGAGAAGAACTACAAACATAATGTAAAGAAAATTTCTGTTGCAAAAAAAAAAAAAAAAAAAAAAAAATGTCTGATAATTCAGAATCTAAAACGAAAAATCTAGACAGTGATGATTGGTTTTGTCTAATTTGTAAGAAAAATAAAATAGCAGAAATGATTCAGTGTTCAGATTGCCATATCCTCCTCGGTCCTGGAGTATCACATGTGATACTTCATAAAAAACTCATATAAAAACTAAACTATTAGATTTTTTTACATTTTTACTTTACTTCTGTATAGCTGAATAATTTTGGCTTTGGATCAAAACCAATAATTGGCAGCACTGATGCTTATTTCCTCATAAAGTAAGTGTTATTGTCATCTGAGTTCGCAAAATTCATTCCGAACGGTTTGTCCAAGAAAGTATGAAATTTTCATAATTAATTAACTTAAACGCTTTACAATAAAAAATTTTGAGAATTTGTAGGTCATTCAATTAATTAAAGGCCTTCAATTTGTTACTGCGTAATTTAGGTTATCAATAATTAAATAGATATTTTAAGAGAGTTAGTAATTTTAGATCCGTATTTGTGAACCTAAATTACCAGCCCACTAAAGTATCAATTTCTGAAAAAGTGTTCTTTCTGTCATTTATGGTGTCTTTGTGTTTATACAAAATAAAAAAAAGTGTATTCGCAGTGTTATTTTAACTTCGGGTCTGAAGAGGATATACGATTCCATGTTGTGTGCGCTGGAAAACAAAAACAATAAACAAAATTAATGTATAAGCTTTGTCTTACTCCTTACTTGATATTCAAGTAACTGACAATTAGTTCCATAATTTCTGTTCTTAATTACTGATAACTTTGAATTACTGATAACTTTGATTTATATTTTGAATATTTTTTGATTTAAAACAATTACTCTTATTTTCAGATATTTGATTTCATTATATTTCATTGCTGTTATTTTGTTTGATTGTCTCATTAATCGCAAACTTTCCTTTTAATAAAATTAGTTATATTTTTTAGTCATTAAAACAACCTGATATTATTTGGTCAAATTTAGGAGACTGGGTTCCAACTTAGGCAACCAGTTGCTGATTTTGGACCACTTTTGACAAATTTTTCAAATTAAAATAAATTTTAAGATTTTGGAAATGAAATTGATCTAAATATTTATTTAGTTAGTAGATGAATAGATTGACCCTGTGTAATGGTCTTTTGCAGATATTCCAAAACTTAAGTGAGTTACACCTGAAAATAAGTGAAGTGGTCCAAATTAGGCTACTCTCCCCTATTACAGATTGCCTCATGCCGCAACTTCATACAGATACCGGTTATCTCACAATGGCTAGCTTTATTTTTTTTCCTTTGAGCTTTGACAACTACTAATTATGTTTGCCAATTACATGGCTTTTTACTAAAATTAGTAAATTTTACTTTTAGCATAAATTTAGTAGACTATTTTATTTATGTTAAAAGCTGAATCCAATTAATTCAGCGTAGAAGTTACTTCTGCACTATTCAAATGTTTACATTGCTTAATGTGGATTTCGGTTAATGCGGACAAAAAAATGTTGGAAGCTCTCGTGGAAGTCCGCATTAAGGGAGATTACTATATTTAGTATAATATAATGTGACCTTTCTAATGCTTTTACATACAGCATTAATGCATTAACGTTTTAAATAAATATTTTTAATAGTTGCTATTGGTAGTCATGATTTGTTTTCAAAATGGTTTCAAGCAGTCATGATTTGGTTAGAAAGACTGTATTTATTTAGCAAATATACATCAAAGAAACATTCAAAGTTATCATCTTATATCCTAATGTTATTGAACGGCTGATTATAAGCACAAATACATACGTTGATTATTCATTACTATTACTTACTTAATAAGTGCAATAATTGATTGAGCGATTCATTAGCTCATTTTGACGTGACATTCTTTATATATGAAGTTGAAAATTTCTAGGGAACTTAAACTGTATAATAGAAGATAAAACAATTCAGTGAAATACAAAAAAATGTTCACATGACAAATCAAAGTTATTTCCGTGAATATAAATGACAGTAACTTTGTTGAAATAATAATTTAAACAAAAACTTTCAACACGATACAGAAGAAAGCTCTTAGTTTTGTTTGCGTACTTCATAACTGTTGTATGTGACCCCTTTTGATTTTTATTAGAAACCATAATTCAATGTTTTCTATGCTATTTTGTAAGGAAAGTTGTGCGGTTTATTTTTCTTCACTTAAGCAATTCTTACACGCATTAGTTATACGTAGGCACTGCAGAAATGCTTCATGCCGCAAATTAATAAAGAAGCAGGTCATGTCCGGTATGAAATGCATTACTGTTTGAAATAGGGGACCGTTGGCATCCTGCCCAAAAAGAGACACCATCTACCGCTGAAATCTTACTCATCAGAATGACGTCATTTATGATTAGAAGAAGCACCCGCTTGCCACGTGCTGTTTCACACCATTTTAAAAAATCTAAAATTAGCTATTTTGATCTAATTTTTCCTACTAAACGTAAGTGAAAACTTTAAAACTTAGGTTAGTTGTTATTTTTTCATATACATATATAAACTCATACGTTTGTTGCGCTTTTTTTCAAGCGAATTTGTTTGATTTCGTTTTTGTTTTTAATCTTGAGATTATCTGTTTTAAAAAATGGCGCAGTTGCCTTAATTGGGCCAATTTAAGTTGTTTAAATTGGACCAGATATATGATGATAAATTTCAAAAGTCAGTAATAAATTTCGAGGGCTGTACGCTTTGTACACTATTTTATTTTTTATTTTTTAATATTTTATAATGAATTACTATCTTCATGCAAGTTTTTGGATATAAATATATATATATATGTGTGTGTGTGTGCATATTTGTATACATGGATCAATTTCTTTATACAGTTTAGGCCTATATAAACATAAAAATATTTCTACATGTTTATGCAATAAATTTTGTTTGCAATTTCTTTTATCATATTTGTATTTGTATTTATTTTCTTCGAATTCTTTATTCCTACGGCATATTTGATTTACAGAGTTGAATTCAAACATTTTTCCTCCCGGAGGATATTTGCTGTTCGTGAAGGAGAAACAGACTTTTTACAGTTCTGGAGGGTGTAATTATACTTTTTTGCCATCAAAACACATAAAATCGCAAACCTTGCGGGTACAGTGGTTATCTCAAGGTTCCAGGGGGATCCCCTGAATTCATCACTGTTTGAATATATAATGGTTTGCGTTTGAATAATCGTAGAGTATTTTCTTTCATTATAGCATAATTTTAAACAATTTTTTAATATAATTTAAAAAATGTTGAAAACGACACAGAATAGCTGTCTGGAAGAAAAACACCCGTGACAGCAAAAGCTGTTAAAGATATAGGAAACGAAAGGGAGAGAGTAAGTTCTGAAGAAATTAGCCTGCAAGAAGGCTGAAGAAACAAATCCCCCAAAAGCCAAAGAATCATTAAAAATGTTATCTTCCTTGCTAAATTCAGTTAAATTAAAGTACAGAGGGAGCCAAAAAACAGCTGTGTTAACATCTTCGAATATAAAGTAAGCCTTGAAATGAGAAAACAAAACAAAAAAAAACTTTAAGAAGGAAGCTCTCACAGTACAACAGCAATTGAAATATCAAGTTTTAAAAAATAGGACTTATGCAATTGAAAATAAAATGATGGAAGGGAAGATCTACAAACATAATGTAAAGAAAACTTCTGTTGCAAAAAAAAAATGTCTAATGATTCAGAATCTAAAAACAAAAATCAAGACAGTGATGACTAGTTTTGCCTGATTTGTAAGAAAATAAAATACCAGAAATGATTCAGTGTTCAGATTTCCAATTATGGTTTCGTGTTATGTGCGCTGGCGCTGGAATAAAAAAAATGAATAAATGAAATTCATTTGTAAGCTTTGCATCACTTCTTACATGATATTTAAGTAACTGGCAGTTAGTTCCATAATTCCTATTCTTAATTAATGATAACTTTGTTTTATACTTTGAATACATTTTGATTTAAAGCAATTACTATTATTTTCAGATATTGGATTTCATTATATTTCATTGCTGTTATTTTGTTTAATTGATTCATTAATCGCAAAATTTACTTAAAAAAAATAGTTATATTCCCTAGTCATTAAAACAACCTGGAACTGTTTGGTCCAATTTACGAGACTGGGGTCCAACTTTGGCGACCAGTTGCTGAATTTGGGCCACTTTTGCCAAATGTTTCAAATTAAAATCAAACTTAAGATTTTCAAAAAGAAATTGATCTAAAAATTTATTTAGTTAGTAGATGAATAGATGTACCCCGTATAGTGATGTTCTACAGATATTCCAAAAATTAAGGGGGTTACACCTGAAAATAAGTGAAGTGGTCCAAATTCGGCTACTCTCCTTTATGTCCGCGTGACCAAGAAGAGTTCCAAAGATCAGTTATAAAATAGGAGTGCGGAAATATTTTTTACAAAATGATGTTCATAAAGAAAAGTTTTTCTGACAATGTAGATGTAGGTGCTCCATATATTTCAACCATAATTGAAAGATCATGTGGTTTCACTTATCGAAATGCTGTAAAGTTGTATCACTTTTCATCTCATTATTACCTTTCACACTATGCAAGTCTTGTCATTTCAAAATCGCCTTAAAATATTTTTATTTCCTTTAAAGTTATGACCGAGAGTTGTGCTTGGAATGGAGACAGATACTGTTTGTTTTTGGGAGGCGAAACCCTCTGCGCATTTGCTCAAGCGCCAGATCTGCTTCGATTTTATCAAAATAGAGGTGAGCGGCGTTTGTTTAGCTGCGATTTTTAAGAATTTGTGCTTGTGTGGAAATAATATAGATTTATGTCAAAACATTTTTGTAGTTAATATTTATAAAAAACGACACCGCTTAAAAATTTTAACAATTATACAACATTTATGCTTTTCAAGATTCAAAAGAAAAGTATCCTATATTTATTTTTATGTACTTTTATTTATTTATTTTGCAAATTACATTATAAAAGCTTATTTGTTAAAATATACCTTTAAATGTTAAAATATATCTTTAGATGCACAGTTCATCTTATAACGCTGCAATTGAATTCATCTATAGCTGTTTTTTCAAAAACATCCCTTTAACTCTTTTCTTAGGTGAACAAAAAACAGGATTATGCTCATCTAT
Source organism: Maratus speciosus (assembly GCA_963932465.1). Classification (NCBI taxonomy): domain Eukaryota; kingdom Metazoa; phylum Arthropoda; class Arachnida; order Araneae; family Salticidae; genus Maratus; species Maratus speciosus. The sequence goes on along the minus strand of OZ010790.1, from coordinate 413,484,057 downwards.
TGCTTCACGTCGAATCTTTTTAATAGTATTACTAGAAACACCTGCAATATGGCTGGATTGTTTTGTAGAATGAGCTATCGGAGCAATCAATTCTTCTTTTCTGCTTCTTGATCACAAAATAGAATGACATTATACAAAATATTCTTACTACCACACCTGAAAGATTTATTGCCACTCAAACTAGACATTTGAACACTATATATAGAAGTTTTAATTTGAATTAAAACGAGATATTAGTAAAATTTTAAACTTTGATCGGAAGTAAAAAATAACAAACAAGTAAAAGCCAATTTTGTGACAACGCAGACGAGAACACCGAAGTAGAATTTCGGAAAAGGCCCATCTCAACGTAACACCCCTTTGGATAGTAGAATTGTCCCAGAGTGCTAGGCGCGGTTTTTGAAAACGAACAGTACCGTGTATTTTTGAGTGAAAAGATGAATTAGATCATGCTTTCCTATACAAAACTGTTTGTTTTGTTGTACATTACAACCTCTTAATATTTGTAATAAATGCTTCTTCCATATTCGATATAAGGGAATGTTCAACAAATTTAGCGATAGGTACGCCGACGAAACCACAAAAGTTGGAAAAGTGTCATATTTTTAGGACCTTCATTTTAACTATTAATTTTAAAAATCCGTTGAAAAAGTAAAAAGTCTCGCATTGAAACATCAACATTAACTCCACAGTATTAAATGATAAAGTTAATGTTCGACTTCTTATTTGAAAAAGAATCGTGTCAGATGTTATCCTTTATCATTTCTATCAATGAAGATGTATTTCAAAATATTCTAAATCTGTATTTATAGTTTTAAAATTTGAGAATGTTTAATGAGTTATTTATCTTTCTTTATTAATGTAGTTTATTTGTAAATTTACATTACATTTGAGAAATCTGAATTTAAAAGTGCTGAAATTATTCCTTTCTTTTTTTTTTAATTTTGTGAGTTTAAATAAGAGGATTATTTTTTAATAGTTAATTATTTTATATTTACATGAATTTAATTATTAATGGAAAATGTTAATGTAGTACCTCGTTTAACTGAAAATTCTTTCGCACATATGTATACACTACACATCTTTACTTATTCATCCGGGACGTACATTTATAAGTTCGTTTCTGCATTAAACCTTTTTCTTTTCATGATTAACTAGCAGCTACGGTTATTTTAAACAAAAATATGCATCATGAAAGCCATTTTTTAAGTAAATATTTGAAGCACACACACAAAAATGTGTGAACCTGTTTTAATTCTTTTTTTCTAAGATGTGTGTTAACTGCAACTTTACAAAATTATTTTCAGTGTATAAATAATTAATTGTAAAAATTTACTTTCGAAATTCTTTCTAACACTTTAATTTTTTTTACTTCTAAAATATTTAGAATGCTGTTAAATATTCTTATCCTAAAAGTAATTTCAAGAAACAGCTACGTGGGTATTAATTCGCGAAAAGACATTATTATTTATGATATGCTTTAAGCATTAGTATTTAAAAGACTGTTTGATTGCAGAAAATGTTTCCGTAAAGAAATTTCTGAACATGAAGTACAGACGAAATTGTGCACTGAATAAATATTATATATTTTGTAAATTTTTCTAAATTTTTGTGTTTTTAGTTGCTAAAATGTAAGGCTTAAATTTTTCTGTATGTTTAATTATAATTAAGACGTTCTCGTAAATTGTTCTGAGTAACAAAATTTAAATTGTCAAAAAATAAAAATAAAGGAAAACAGTTGAAAGAAGTGTGATAATCTTAAGAAGTGAAATATTAATTTAATATGACGAAAATAAACCTTTTTTAATTGACACCAAAAACATGTTTCTATAACTAAAATGTTGCAGAAAACTATTTTACTGATCACAAATTTTATTGCCTTGTAAATGTTAAGAGGGAATTTCCTTTTAACGACCGACAAAATTTTTTTTTTCATTTTTACATTTATTTCTATTCCCTATAATCTGTAGATTATCCCTGTAAAACGATTTCGCCAAATTCGAAGTTATTTCGTAGTTATTCAGTGCATTAGCGCAACGCATCAATAGGCTTACACTGTGTCGCTGTATTATAAACTTATTTTACGCAAAATGACTTTTTTCAAACGGGGTGGGATTATCAACACACAAATGCTATTAAACCGATCTTGTTATTTTTTAAAAAAACATTAAAGCCAGTATAATTTATTGAATCTTTGGCCACTTTCAGCCACTTTTATATAAAAATAAAATACTTCTAGAACCACTCCAAAGTGTGAAAAGAGGGCTCAGAAATAGACTTATTTCAAATGACAGGCACTTCTCTGATTTTCAATTTTCGACCATAAAGTGCTTCAAGCTCCAGAAAATTTTATCTACTTTCATAATCCTTAAAAGAAAATTGATTACAAACGTCCCTGACGATATATCGGATCCCGCCCGATTGGAAGCGCATGGCGTACACGATACAATATCTATATATGCATTTCGAGCTACATCATCAATTTTTTTATTCAAATTTTTTGTAATGTTCTTCAAATGATAATAAATATCACGCAAAATATCCAGAGCTGAAATCTTTATTTCTGTTCCAGAAAGAAAAGTTCAAAAACACCATTTTTTTTTACCTTCTAGAGGCAAATACCCCTTATACGGTCTCAGATCTCTTAAAATTTGAAAAAATGAATAAAAAAAGCAATTTAACAAATTACAACGACCATTTGGAAAATGATTTTTTCAAAGACTATAATTTAAGACATAAAAAATCGCACGGAATTGATCATACATTACGTACGCCATGAATTAAATTACGCCATGAATAGTGTTATTACACGTAAAAATTACAAGCGACAAAAGCCTGCGACTCGTCAGATTTCCTGAAACTTACACATTATCCACCTGAAACTTACGCATTATCCAAGCATTTCATTGGCTGTTCAGGAAAAAGCTTTTCCATCGACCAATTTTAAATGAAATTTCATTCTTAAACTTATAAACACCCCACAATATTACTTTTTACACCGTCGTATAGAGAAAAAAAAATGTACTTTTAAATGCAATTTGTTTGAAATCTGTATCTCAATTTGTTTCTGAGTTATTAATTTTTTTTTGTAGTTTTTATTACTTTTTTGTCATAGTGGTAACAGAAGTATCCATCTCTGTTGAAAGTAAAGGGAAAATGCATACTGTATAGACCAATCAGAAAACGAATAAAATGCGGATTCAACCAATAAAACGCCTCAGATGTGTTTTTGATTTCCTACCCTGACAGAGAACAATAACCATTTTTCCAAATGGTTAAAAAAAGACCATTTTCATCGTTTAATATTTTAAAACACAATTTTTATTGGGATGAAAGATATAAGCGTGTTCTTTGATTTCATGTACTGAAAAAAATGCGAGATGCAAAATTAGCCTTTATAGGGGCTTCAAACTGTGAGACATTTGACGAGCAGAAAATTAGTATAAGGGTAAATATCACAAAATGTGAGATTTTGAAAACAAAAATTTGGAAAATTTAAATCATTTCAATGCTTCTGATTTTTTTAAAATGTTGATTGAACAGCTGAATAAAGGAATTTATATATAAAATTGTTAATGTTGGAAGAGCTTATGTTAATTTTTATGTAATTATTATTATATGTCATTTTCTTGGCAGATGTATGCCAGGATAATGACAATTTCATTCTAAAACATTTTTTACATTCTTGTTCTTTTGTATTTTTAGATCTAACATTTTTATTTTGTTTAAAGAAACGTGTTTCCTCTATAGTACCTCAAATTCAGTTTAATGTTCAGTTTTTTTTTGTAATTTATAGAAGCCAGGAAAATGGCATAATAAAGGTCTACTCAATTTTTACAAAGCCTTTAAACACATTCTTTTCAAAAATATGTAAAAGATCTTGTTGGTAGCAATGATTTTACTATTTCTGACTTGAACTATGTCAAGAACAAGAAGAACTACTCAGCAGCGCCATCTTTATACCTCATAATGTACTAAAATGAGCAGGCCAGGACAATGGCATTCATTTTCAGTGACAATCATATTTTAATTATGGAAAATTATTTGTAAAATACATAACTTGTTACCTTCCATATATATGTGTTATATAAGGTATAATTATTAATTAGAAATTAAAAAAAAAACTAGAAAAATATATTTGTGCATGATAGAAGAAAGCCTTTTACTTTGCACACATCACAGTGTGACATGCCAGGAAAATGACAATCTGATATTTTAAGTCTTTTAATTGTTTATTTTTGTGTCATTATGGATATAATATCTCTTGAAAATACTTCTGAGAATATTTTTTATTAGAATTTAAAAAAGAAGATTGCATTATATAACATTAAATAGAAATTTTATTGTGCGGACTGCAATTTTCGTATTTTGTGATATTGACCCATAACACTTTACGCGCAGGATTACAAAAAAAAAATTGTATCTAGAATAAAAATTTTGGTGCTACTTATATTTCAGATTGTAATAATTATCCTGAACCTAAATAAGCTTGTATTTAAAACATTTTTATATTTTGAATACAAAGTTGTATTTAGCTAATGTAAAATTTTGAAAATTTCAACAGTATAATCACCTAAAAATATTTTTTTTAAACAATAAAAAGGAAATTTTAGGTTCAGTTTATACAGGTTAACGTTTCTGAAAATTCCATCAAAAAATATTCAGAAGATTTTGAGATATCCTGCGCGTTGTGCCCGAAAATGTCATTTGGAGAAAACTGACTTCAAAATTTCAGAATTTGAGCTTCAGTTATTGACCTTGTATAATTCTAAAAACCATAACTTCTGTATTAATGGAAATTTCTAGGAAACAATTACATCAAAATGTCCAGAAAAGGTAGGGAATTAACACCTAAAAAAATTAAAATTTCGAAAAATTTGAAGCTTTAATAGTCCTGAGACACCTTAATAAAAAAATTGTAAATATTAATAAAAAATATATAATGTTTATGTTACTGTTTTATAATTATTATTATGTTACTCTTTTATAGGGTTGCTTGCATTGTTTTATGGAGGTTTTTGTGAGATTTAGAGCACACTCAAAAGAGCAAGATTTTATAAAACAGTTTATTTCTTATCAAAGATTTCTTACTTGAGGTACCTTCAAGGAATAAAACACATTCTTTTTTGTGAAGTTTATTCAGAAATGTAAATTGATATTGTAGAATTTTTAACGATTCAACAAATTTTCTATTTGGAAACATTTAGTAATTTAACCCTTTAAGGAGTCTCAGGACTCTTAAAGTTTCAAAGTTTTCGAAATTTTAATTATTTTATATTTTAAACTCCTATCATTTCTGAATATTTTGATATAATTGTTTCCTCAAAATCACATAAGAACAGAAGTTGTGGCTTTTAGAATAGTGCCCGCCCAATAGTGGAAGCAGATTTTCGAAAATTTGAAGCTCTTTTACTGAAAATGACACGCGCAGGATATCTAATATGTTTTTATGAAATTTTCGAAACAGATGTTTTAAGTTAGTCTGTATAAATTGAACCTAAAATTATCTATTTACTGTTCAAAAATGTGATTAGGGTAACTCCGGCAGAGTCGCCGCATACGGGATAGATGCCGCACTCCTTGTATTTCTTGTAATTTTCGATAGATTGTCGTCAAACGCACAATATATGTGCGCAATGAGATTATTTTAACCAGTGTATAGCGTGAATCCCATTTCGATGTTTACTTGTAGAAGTACAATCCTTAATTTGACATAAGTGCATGATTTCATTGTCCGAACTTTTAAACACGTTATGTTTAAATACTTTTTATACGCTAATTACTAAATGCATGCATGATTTTGAAGTAAAAACTAAGTGTAGCGTATGTATAGAGTACTGTGTGTATGGCTACGCCATTCCTCTTAACGATGGTAGGCAACTGTGATGGCCGACGCCTGCACCATGCAAAATGGGATACATGCTGCACTGCTATTCCGGTATACATGCCGCATTTTATTTTGTACGGGATGACTGAGTGTTATTAACTTTTTCTTTTCTTTTTGCAAAGACTAACCATGTTAGGCATGTTATCAAGTTTACTAAAACCAAAGGCGAAAAAGGGGAAAATAAAAAGTAAGAAGGGCAAGAAAGATGCAAGTCAGTATGATAATAATGAAAAAGAGGATTACGCATAACGCAGACGTTCTTTGCAAACTACTCCAGAAAAGAGGAGGTGTAATTGGCTTTGATGCATCATGTGTTTAGATGTAGTTACATAAAGACTGTACTTTTTCGACAATTCTTCTGTAGATTGTAGTCGAAAAAACAGGTCTCTTAACCCATTAGGGGCCATACGTGCATATAAACACCTTCATAAAGAGCTTACAAAATTTGTTTCTGACACCACTAAAAAAGAAAAGTAATATTCGCTTTGTTTAATTAGATCATTTTCATGATTATTTGAGTGAAGGTAACTTCTTTTAAAAAAAGTGGTACGAACCGAATAAAATTTGTGTAAAAGCCACCGGTCCCGAAAGGGTTAATAAATAAATTATGTAAACATAATTTTACTTTTTTTCTTTTCCCTTTCTAATACATTGATGTTACGTTGTTGCTGAAATAACAATTAAAATTTAATATAAAAAAAAATCGATAATTTTAATAGTGAAAGTAGGGAACAATTATTAATTTGAATCTACTGATACGTTTCATTGTGCTCATTTAGTTTCATTTTGTTATTACATTGGTAATTTTAGTCCAGATATGATTTTTCTAAATATTTTTATTTATAATTTCATTCTGTTCTTATTACAAGCGCGGCATAACTACCGCACAAGTGCGGCGTCTCAGGCTGAATGTACGGGTGACGCGCCGTAGTGTAATCTTTTAGAAAAAAATTGTTAAAAAATATTAATAATTTGTTTTGATTTTTTTTTTTTTTTGTCGCACTACACGCGTTGTATATTTAACGTTAAATAGCACAGCATGATTTTTTTTTTTTTTTATGTCCACCATGAGACTTTATGAACAAGTTCAAAAAAATGTGTGGCATAAATCCCGGAATTACCCTATACTGTTGAAATGTGATTAGAGTAACTCCAGGAGAGTCGCTGCATCCGGGATAGATGCCGCGCGGCTTGTATTTCTTGTAATTATGGATAGATGATCGTCAAACGGGCAGTATAGGTGCTAAATGACATTATTTTAATCGGTGAATAGCGTGAATCCCATTTCGATGTTTACTTGTAGATGTACAATCCTTATTTTGACGTGAGCGCATGCTTTCACTGTCCAAATTTTTAAACACGTTATGCTTAAATATTTTTCATACGCTAATTACTAAATAAATACATAATTTTGAAGTCAAAACTAAGTGTAGCGTTTGTATAGAGTACTGTGTGTATGGTTACGCCATTTTCCTTAGCGATGGCTGGCAACTATGATGTGCGACGCCTGTACCATGCAAAATGGGATGCATGCCGCACTGCAATTCCGGTATACATGCCGCAGTTTCTTATGATTAAGTGTTGTTAATTTTTCCTTTTATTTTTGTACTGACCATCCAAGTTAGACATGTTATCAAGTTTGCTAAAACCAAAGGAGAAAAACGGAAAAGTAAAAAGTAAGAAGGGCAAGAAACATGGAAGTCAAGATGATAATAATGAAAAAATGGATTACGCGTATAACGCAGACGTTCTTTGCAAGGAATGTTTAGAAAACTACTAAAAAAAATAGGAAGTTTAATTGGCTACATTGCATCGTGTATCGAATGTAGTTGCATATAGACTGTACTTTTTCGACACTTTTTGTTTAGATCGTGGTCGAAAAAACAGGTCTATTAACCCATTCCGAACTATGGGTGCATATAAGCACCTTCAAAAAGAGCATAAAGAATTTGTTTCGGGCAGCAGTAAAAAAGAAAAGTCATATTTGTGTTCTTTAATTAGAGCACCTTCATGATTATTTAAGTAAAGGTAAGTTCTTTTATAAAAGTGGTGCCAACCGAATAAAATTTGTGTAAAAGCCGCCGGTCCCGAAAGGGCTAACACATAAATTATGTAAACATAATCTTACTTTTATTCTTTTCCCTCTCTAATACATTGACGTTACGTTGTTAATGAAATATCAATTAAAATTTAATGTAAAAAAATAAGTCGGTAATTTTAATAGTGAAAATATAGGCAAACAATTATTAATTTGCATCCACTAATACGTTGCATCGTACTAATTTAGTTTCATTTTGATATTACACCATCCAGATATGAATATTTTTTTAAATATTTTTATTTATAACTTCATTCTGTTCTTATTACAAATGTGGCATAACTACCGTACAAGTGCGGCGTCTCAGCCTGAATGTACAGGTGACGCGCCGCAGTGTAATGTTTTAGAAAAAAATTGTTAAAAAATATTAATAATTTGTTTTGAATTTTTTTGTGGCACTACACGCGTTGTATATTTAACATTAAATAGCACAGCATGATTTTTTTTTTTTATGTCCACCATGGGATTTTATACACAAATTCAAAAAAGTATGCTGCATAAATCTCGAAATTACTCTATACTGTCAAAATTTTGTATTAGCTAAATACAACTTTGTATTGAAATTATAAAAGTGCTTTAAGGTTTCATTCGAAAAAATATTTTTTCCACCCTGAACAGCTCGAAATTTTCTGAGGCATTTTCAGGCTCATTTTTAAAAGTAAAAACCTAAAACTTGCTGAGGTGAATTTTGAAGAGATGAAGGGGCTGTGTGATTCCATTTTTCGCTCAATTAATTAGAATTTGAATTTTAAACAATTATTTTCTCAGTATGACCATTTTTTTCATTCCCAGATCTCCCGCTTCGGAAAATTCGGTTCAAAACGCCAACTTTGACGGCATTTTTTACAATATTTTCTGCATTTATTAATATATCGAGAAGCACGGCACATTATGTAGTTTCAAAATAAGAGAATTTCCCAGTTTAATGCGTTTGAGAGCAAAAACTAATTTTAAAATGAATCAGAAAATAAGCAGTTTGAATTGGAATACACCCTTAAATACAACTTTAGTTAGGTGCTGGTTAATTATTAGAATCTGAAGTATAATTAGGCACCAAAATCTTCATTCTTGCAAAATGTATTTTTAATCTTGCGCGTAAGCTGTCATACCCATTTTCTGCTTTACAAATGTCTGACAGTTTAAAGCCTCCTATAAATATTAAATCTGCAATTTGTAATTTTTAAATATATTAAACGGAAGAATATATTTATATTTTTCATTTTACTAAAAATTTTGTTTTAAAATCACATACATTTTAAGATATTAAATGTTAAAAAGGTCTGTCTTTTTTTTTTTCAGTTTTTCAAATTTTAAGTATCCTGAGACCCCTTAATGCATGATTTTTTTTTGTTCGGGAAAACTTGTATTGGAGTATATATTTTTGTTAGTTATCCGGTAGAAAAATAGTGAAAAATGTTATTTATGTTTCTGTCGGACATAATGTCATCTCTTGAGTCACATAACAAAAATTTCTCAAAATATAATTTTAAAATAAAAACTTACTTTATACTTACTTAAATACTTACTTGACTTACTATACTTTAATACTTACTTTAAAGTGTTTACACTGCACAAGAACAACTTTTCAGCGATATAATAATTTATATAATACTTTTAATAGTTTGCAGAATGAATAATTGATACCTTATAAAGATAGAGAAAAATCTCCAGTCGAGCACATTGTAAAACAAGTATCAACTTTCCCATGATAACAAAACAGAAAATAAACTTCACTAACTTAAATGCATGTTATCACACCTAAGCAACACATAATAGTTCACCAAAATACCAACAAAAAGCACCAAATGGCAAAAAAAAAAAAAAAAAAAAAAAAAAGATCATGCATTTTCTATGTTAAAGGCTGCATTTAAGGCTTTTTATAATAATAAAAGAATTTTTTAATATTTTATGATTAAATAATTTTAGTTGATGCTAAAACTGTGATATGTAATAATCTATGTTAATTTAATATCTTGTTTGATAAAAAGTAAATGTTCTTATGAATGTGATTGAAAGTATTATTTTCAGATCCGATTGAGAATTATTCAGTACAAGGGTGTATCAATACGTTTTTGTCCTCACATAGAAATAATTGAGTAAAATTTATGAAATTACTGCATTTTATTAGTCATTTTCTATATAGTCACCGTGCACTGTAACACATTTTTGCAAACGGTATTTCAAAAAGAGGGGAGGGTGTATTTCAGGACACCTGATATGGCATTTTTTCTAATTTTCCAGACCCCCACGTTTAGCATATCGTTGGAAAGTCCTGTGACCACTTATTCATGTTATGCAACATCCTAGCCCCCCCCCAAATTTGCCCCCCAGGAGCATGAGTGGTGTCCGCAAAATTTAGAAAAGTGATCCCCGGAGGGCACATTGGAGTGAGAGGCTCAGGATATGCATAACATGAATAAGTGGTCGCAGGTCTTTCCAACAATATGTCACATGTGGGGGTCGGTAAAAGTTAGAAAAATGCCTCCCTTTGGGTTTATTATCGTACCTCCTAGAATACATCCTATCCCCTCTTTTTAAAACACCGTTTTCAGAAATGTATTATTCTGCACGGTGACTATATAGAAAAGGACTAATACAATGTATCATTTTCATAAATTTTACTCAATTATTTCTATGTGAGGGCAAAAACTTTTGTTACCCCCCCTCGTATAACTTTGAAAACGAAATGGTAGAAATGCCTTTGATTATAAACGGGTTGACTGCATTATCTCTAGTTCCATATCTGAAGTTTGTCCATGCAACTTTCATATGGAAATGAAAAAAAAATGTTATTCTTATAAATATTTATGACTGTATCATCTGTAGGTCAAATAATAAAGTACTTCCATACAGCTTTGATATAAATAAGTAATTAATATCCAAGAACAATGTTGAAGACATATTGAGGATATATAAAGGGATATTGAGGATATACTGTTCTTTGAGATAAAAATGTATCATCACAGTTCCGAAACGGGTCTATAATTTTAATACAAAAATAATATAAGGTGTCTTGACTCCATAGACATTAATAATATATTAAACTTTGTTCTCGTCACTTCTCAGACCAACATTAGTTGAGACAAAGATTTCACAATTCGAAATTTGGTGAATTGATTTGAGACTTAAGGTTAATAAAACTGTCATCTTGAATTACCTTTATTAAATTATCCATACTATTTCCAAACATTGCATACAGATGTCTTCTTTTTACACGTTTTTTGTACATATAAAAAATTATTATACAAGTTCACATTCCTCGGCACAGATATTCCGTGTGATACAGGTGGTTATCAAAATAATGGAAACACCCTAGGTTTATTAGTAATCATTTTCTAATATGGCGTACGATCGCCTTTGGCATGTAATTCATCTTGCATTCGCCTGGTAATCGATTCATACAAGTGCTGAACAGAGTTTAGAGGAATATTGTACCATTATTTGTGGGGATATTGTGAAAGTTTCGGGAGAGATGCCGGATGAGGATATCGATTCCGAATTGAACGCTCTAAAACAGATCATAACGGTGCTATTAAATTGAGGTCGGGGACTGTGTGGGTCAAGGTTGATGTTGCACATCATTCTCGTTTTCATCAAACCATAACTGGGCATGTCCCGCTGCATGAATAGCAGTATTATCATCCTGGAAAATTCCATCTCCTGCAGGAAACAAAATTTGCATCATGGGATGGACCTGGTCAGCCAAAACTTCTCTATACTTCTCCCCAGTGATCCTTCCTTTCAGGGTTACGATTGGACCAGCAGAAAACCATGGCATGGCAGAACATACCATGACAGATCCACCTCCATGCTTCGCAGTTGGAAGGAGACAATCATGATCATATCGTTGTGCAGGTGTCCTCCAAACCTGCACGCGTCCTGTTGTGGGGAAAGTGTAAAATATGATTCGTCTGACTATATAACTAACTTCCACTTATCAATCAAGTTGTTTGGTTGTAGCATCACAGTAGACGACGTTTGGCATTCACAACTGTTACAAGTGGCTTGGGAATCGCTGCTTTGCCGTAAATGTTCTGCTTATGAAGCTGCCTCTTAACTGTAATTACTGAGACTGGAAAATCCAGATGCTGATTGAGCTCTGAGGTCACTGGCTGCAGTCAGTCTGGCTGCAGTTGTTTTCTTTTTAGATATTAGAATTCGCTTCAATACCCGTCAGTCTGTTTCACTGGGCTTCACTTTCCGTCAACTATTTTGCTTTACCGAGCTTGACTTGCCGCACTGTGTGTAAGCTGTCATGACTTTAGACACCGTACCTCCAGACACGCCTAAAAGCTATGATGTTTCGGTCACAGTTGTTCCAGCTAGTCTGGCTCCTTCAATTTGGCCTCTTTGAAAGTCAGTGAGTCCTGATATTTTGCACGTTTGACAAAAATCCAAGACGTATACAACTTCACGAAAACTACCACATACTATCATGTTATATACTGTTTATATTTAAAAAACAGTTAGCTGGAATTTTATTTTAATGCTTACCAAGCGCATTCTTAAATGTCACTTCTATTCACACGTGTTTCCATCCACCTGTATGTAGCATAGGGTAGAGTTACGCCATGAAAAGCAGAAGGAATTACAGCCCGGAACTCTATTATGTAGCCTCCCGGCGACTTGCCAGGCACGATAAGGTTGACGAACGAGTGCCCTTCTTTGCCACATGGATTCCATCTGACACCAAAATACTTACTTTTAAATGTCCCGATAGCAGCTCATTTTTACAGTGGATAAATGAATATTTATAACCTGCAGCCATCTATTCACAAAATGTAGAAATATATTTGACAATTCTAGAAAAACTTGAATTAATGTGGTAGAAAATTTAAAAAGCGTTGCTTAGTTTTTCCCACGCAAGTAACGAGGTGAATATGTATACATCTATTTCATACTGGTTTGCGTTGATGAAAGTTTTTCAGCTTTAAATATTTTTCATTCCATCTCTAATTCGCAGTAATGGTTAATTTGTTTGCTGAAATATGCTAGAAAACTTCTATCTATTTTTAAATAAAATCGTTTAAGGCAGAAAACAATATGCAAATTTGTTTTTAACTATTTTCTTTTAAGATGTATAATAAATATAAATTTACGAGATCATTTTAAGTAAATAAATAATTAAATGCAAAAGTTTACAATCAAAATTTTATTTAACAGTTACTAGTTTTTTACTTCTAAAATATATATATATTTTTTTTACTGTTAATCTTAATAAAATATATAAATGTGTTTTAAACTCTTTTCTTTCAAGAACTATGGTAAACGTAAGTTTACAAATTGTTTTTTAATTGATTAAATAATTAAATGTAAAATTTTTCATTCGAATTTTTATTTTACATATAGAAGTTTTTTTTCCTTCTAAAATATTTATAATACTGTTAAGTAATCTTATTTTAAAACTAATATAATTAGATACATATATACATAGGAATTAATTCTGAAAAGACGAGAATTATTTATGAGATACTTAAAGAATTAGAATTTATAACGCAGTGACTGGTTCGTTGCTGAAAATGTTCTCGTACAGATATTCCCGAATTTGGATAAAAAAAGTGGAAATTGCGCACTGACAAAAAATTAGGTATTTTGTACATTTTTTGAATAGTTTTCTGCTTCTTAATAGTCAAAATAAGGCAGACTTATCATTTATGGGTTTTCATTAGAATCAAAATAATCATAAGCATATTTTCTTCTATAAGTGGCTATCAGTAATTAAATTTTTAACATTGATTATACAAAGTAAACGGTCAAGTGCGAATATTATTCGCGCACAGACGGTTCCATACAATAAATGCGTATAATAATTAGTAAATGAATTATTATAAAAAAGTCGTCGCTAAAAGAAAAATAAGACTTTCTAAAAAACTATCAAACGTAGCTGTATACACTAGAAAAGTACAAATGGATATACCATGTAAGTTCAAAGAGATATGAAGCATAAATATCAAATTATGCTATTCAGTATAACTCTTTTTTTAAATATTATCGTAAACTGTTTAAGATGAATTTAATTCAGTACTGACAATAAAATTAGGGCATATTTAAACTTAATTTGACGTTTCATAAATTTAAATTCAGCGTGGAAATAATCTTTTCGTTTTACAGTGTACCTAAAACAAAACACTTGTTCAAATTTTAAACTTGGCATTCTGCTAAGCGCGCTTCGAAAGGAGGTCGCAAAGTTGCAATACCGCCACCATATCAATTATTGATATTCTGTATAACTATTTTTTTATTCTTATCCAAATCTGTTTATTATGAACTTAATTCAGTGCTGACAATAAAAGTATGGCATATTTAAACTTCATTTGGCATTTCATAAACCTAAATTTAGCTTGGAAATAATCTTTTCTTTTTACAGAGTACCTAAAACAAAGCCCTTGTTCAAAGTTTAAATTTGGCATTGTGCTAGGCACGCTTCAAAAGGAGGTCGCAAAGTTACATCGCCAGCTTGGTCCGTACCGCATTTTTTCAGATAGGTTTTCAATTAAATTTTAAAGACACTAATAGAGTATTCAGAGAGCCACCCAAATCAAACTAGTCGGAAATTCCATAGTACTTATGTGATTAAAGTTGCCTAAATTAGTCTGTTTTTAACAATTTGACTTTTATTGCTTTTATACTACTACTGGGCATTGCATAAATATATCATTAAAAGTTATTATCTAGGCTTTAAAAGCTCGTGGTGCATAGAGTACGCCGCCAATGAGAATGTCCAAACCGTCCGTGTCTTCAAGTGTTAAAATCTCGGCTAATTAACGTCGAAAATCATTATCAATAATCCTTTTATATTTCTGCTACGACAAGTACCCCCAGTGCTCATCAACACCTTTGCTGATTGTCCGCAAATTGAAATTTGTGTGCATCGGAAAAATGCAATTTTCTCAAAAACTAATCGCTATAGATTTCCTGTAAGATTTAAATTAATGTCTACTACCTCTAGTTTTATTACAGTCCTAGTTTCCGTAGATTCGAAAATAGAGGTGGGGGAACATATCTTTGCTCTACATTTTTGACGCTATCTATGAAAACTTAATATCTAAAATGAAAAGAAATGAATATTTTTGTTTAGCGTTACGAACGCTTTCGCGCGATACCCCACACCATATACGAAGAAAATATTCTTTTTTCCAAGTAACTTTATTATCCTCTCTACATTTTTCCTAAACATATTTGTGAATTTTTTAACAATCTGTAAATACGTGGGTTAATAGTCATTATTACTTCCCCGAATTTGAACTTTCCACGTTCCATAGTTTACGAGTAAATTGGCTGTGAAGACAGAAAGACAGATACAGGAGTGATCATATAATGGTCCCTTTTTTTACTTTTTAAATACGGAATCCTAAAAAAGTTGAATAAAAATAAAAGAGCAGCATAAATATAATATGCTTAAGCATAATGATGCGTGAGGTTACCCATAACCTATTATTAATTTGGTGTGACAAAAATATATGCATATATATATTTTTTTTAGTTTATTTCAAAACTAGTTGGACGTGCCAATCATAAAACTTTCTTACATCTCGTACATCTTAATATTTCAAAAAGTAGTTACAAATGTTAATACTTCAATACTATTAGTTCACTACTATATCTACTTTAATTTTCATCTTAAATTTCTGCTTCAGTCAATTAATCGGAGTAAAAACGAATTAATATTGATCCTGATATTTATTAAAATCGATAGTTTTTTGTTTTCTGTTGTGCATCAGCTTTCTGAGAATTTTTCTGGCTTAGCAGGATGAGAAATTCCCGTCGCTTCACAAGCCACGAATGTACAGAAGAACTACGAAAAATCGAGAAAATTATTCAAAAATCGCAATTACAGCGCCCCCTTTCAATGGAATATTTCGAAATTCAAGGAGGACCTGCTGGCCATAACCAAAAACACACACAAAAAATTTGGATAAATCCTATGCATAACTATATACATACACTTTTCGATGATACAATGGCGACACATGGACAGATGGACAGACAGGCATGTGTTTTGAGATCAGTGACACCTAAAACGTTTAAATCCGTCGAAAACCGGAAGTCGAATAACATTTTGATTACAATACTTTCTTCTATTGAAGATAGAAGACAGAAAGTATTTATGATAATTTGTTACGAAAATTCCTTTTATGGAATGTATCATCACTCACAAATTTGTAAGTATTTTTGGAGAATTAGTAAATGCCAACGGAAACGTTAATAGAAATGTTCACGTTACCATACACTTAGCAAAAAGCATACATGTATATTTGAATACGAGAAATTAAATTTAGAAGGTTTTTATATATTTCGTTAAATGATGATATTATTATCCAGGATGTTTGTTAATACATATGTAATGCTTTTAGCATTTCTAGAGTGGGAAAAATTGATTCTCCGTCTTATATATCACTGTCGGTGAAGACCGGTTGGACCCCAGAAAATTCATGGATTTTTCCAGATTTTTTTAAAGAAATACGAAGTACTTATAACGATAAAAGTACACTAATTTATTATCCATATATCAAAAGTAATTTTTTTATGTTATATTAAAAAATGGCAACTTGCCAGCTTCTGGAGGTGAATACTTCCATCAAGTGGTTGGTATGATATCGCATCGTAGACTTGACCTATAACAATGAAACACAAATAAAAACAGGCTTTTTTTATCCAAAAGCCAAAAAGCGTTGTCTTTAAACATATATGCATTTATAAGGAAGGAAATGCATAAATTCAAAATAAAATTGAATTTGTAACCGAAATTTTCTTTAATTAAAATTACACGGAAAAGCGAGACATGAACATTTCGAAACAATTTTTTGTATTTCACTAGGCAAAATATGTGACGATTAATTATAGAAAACGATTCAAATTTTGCGGAGATAGAGGAGCCAACGATTTTTAAAATGCTGTTCAAAAGAAGAAGCGTCTAAACTTTTCTTTACTCTTTCATTACTGTGGCGCTCTCTAATTCTGTAGCTCCAAAAGTACTTTCTATTTTCGTTTCGATTTCTAAATAATAAAATATAATTTTCGTATACTTAAATAGTAATTGAAGGGGAAAATATTTTCAAAATTTTGAACCGGTCAAAGAGATGTTTTTCCTAAAACGTTATGAACAATATATTAAACATGATCCAAATCTAGAATCATAAAAAGTTTGAAGTTCATTTACTTATTAAGCTAAGTTTTAGCTTAACAAACAAATTAATATATTTATTCTTTTATTAGTTACAATTATCATAATCATTGTTGTTTTTATTGTTATTATCATTATTGTTTATATTATTTACGTTCGCTTGCATTATGAAAATTTGAAAAAATATATCCATTGAATTCCCACACAATAGTTTAGTAAATAAATGAAAAGTAGGGCGGACCTGGGCATGTTGGTCCATTTTTCTTCAATATATATATATTTAATTTTATTATAATTTTTTTTAGTTTGTACATTCAGTGCATTTCAAAAATAAGCACGTATGAGACAAAATGAAACATATTAATAATTACTTTCTATATGAAACTCAGAAGGACATCAAGTCTATGGGCCAAACTGCCCCCCATCGAATGTGGTAGGTTGGAGCTCTAAATTTGTTTGATTTTTGTATTACTAATCGCCACCCCCCCCCCCAAAAAAAAAACAAGTAAGAAAAATCATGCGTTAAGCATAGATTATGAAACACTTTCCAACACTTCCTGAATTCTTTAACAAAACTTCGTTATTTAGGTAAATAAGGTATATAAGAGAACTAAGTGAACATTTTAGAAAACACATAAAAAATTTGAAAAACTGATTTCAGCAGTTACCGTCCTTAGCAAATACGTATTCCAATTCTTTTGAACAGCCCTGTATTTGATCTATAGGTTGATATATATAAAATATAATGGAGAAATTTAATTTAGCAATAAAACACATAACAGGTTGAAATTTCTCTTTCAGCAATTTATACTAATAGATGGAAACATACTTGTATACTTTTGTAAAACCTGTAGTTAACCTAGTACCTTTATTACACGCCACTATTTATCTAAAGTTTAATTCAAAGTAAAACACTCTTAAAACTACCGGAATCACATTTCGAGAAATTATCGTTTATAGACCATGTATCCAATTCTTTGCGTGACTCTGTATGTCATTGTATATATGTTTTACAAACATTTCTTAGTAAACTAAATGCAGTTCAGTGTAAAAATTCCTAACTCATTTAAAAATCACCTTTAAGCAATTTGCAATCATACCCAGTAACCATTACGAATTCTTTTGAGTAGCCCTGTATATCAATTACAGTATTTATACACACCATTTACAATGCACAAATATAGTGAAACATAAAAGCACATAACATAATTAAAAATGCATTTCCAGCAATCATCGCTACTTTACAGTACTTCGGGTACAATATAGTATCTGAAATCTTTTGGGTGTCCTGTAAATGCTCTGCATTTCGTATTATCCATGAAATAAGTTATAGTAAACCTTAGCGACGTATATCAATTTCATTATACATGTAATAGTTTAAGATAATTAAAATACGCCGGAAAAAATTCCCTCCACCCTTACATCATTATGTTACAGAATTCTTTTGTGTGGCCCTGTAAATCAATAACTATTTTTTGGGTCGCATATTGCACAGAAAATGCATATTTTAGTGCATTTGATAAATACCTATCAATTTTATTATATTTGAAAGCATGTAACATCATTAAAAATCATTTTAAACGTTTTTTCCCCATAGGCCGTAATGTAACGGAAAACTTTTGACTGTCCCTCTAAATGAACTAAACATGCTACAAACTTCATTTGCAATAGGGTTCGTGCTATTGTAGAGGTCACTAACATCCAAAAATTTCAGAACGATCCGAGTATATTTACGGGAGTTAGAGCACGTACAGACGGACAGACAAACCGAAGTCATAAACACTTTTCAACTTTATTGGAAAGTCTTAAAAAAAGTAAACTGTTAAATCTATTTTTAATTTGGTTTATAAAACATACAAGCGAAAAGAAAACATATTTTTTGGACTTTAGCCCAATGTTTCAAATCAATTGACGTTGGAACTGTGAATGTTGCTACAGATGATAGGACATTAAATATAGAAATGTTTGTGGTCTTCTGAAATACTTGGGTTGCACAAATTTCTGGAGTTTTAAATTGGACTTAAGTTTTCGATTGGGCTAAAGATTTTGTTTGGACTCATTTTTTTGATTGACGTTTTCTTTTCCTTTTCTGTATCAGAATCTGATCAGTCAGGGACTAAAGAAGTCATTAGAAGAGGTGGTCTAACATGCTCCAAATTAAATGTGATAACTTTCCGCATATCGCCATATTTGTTTTTGATCGCCGTATCAAAATATTCTGTAAATATATTTTTTAAAAGAGTATACAGAAAATAAGATCTGAAAAACGGTCTTCCAGACTGGTATTCACCAAAGTGAAACTTTAATTTAGAACGAAATCAGAAATGATTATTTATATGTAAAAAAAAAAAAAAAAAAAAAAAAAAAAAACTTACCTTAGTGAAAATTCGAAATGGCTTTCGTTTGATTGCTTCTTCACTGCTGACGCTGTTGTGGGTGAAAGAAGACATATTAAGACACGCCCCGCTTAGCAAGTAACGCCATAGATCGGAGAGTTTGAAAAATATCGCGGAAAGGCCAACGTGTCCCTATGGACAACATGCCCCCTATCCTAAACCTAACCAATTATTCTTTTAATTTCAGAAAGATTCAAAATTCAAAATTTAGTCACAAATGATTTTAAACGGAATTTTTTAAGATCATGTGAAGTTTTAAAAATGTTCAGGCATTCAGATAAGTTCTCATGAAATAAATCTTAAACTTTCAAAAACATTGTTTTTTATTTCATGAATTAAAAAAAATTCTCCACAGTTTAATTTCCGCATAGCCTGTAGATGAAAGCCTGTAGATGGATTAAACGAAAGAAATTTCATATAATAAAGGTTTTATAGTGTACCTAGTGCCTATGAAACTAGTAGTCGTGTTTGGAGAATGTAATAATATCAATATAATAATATCTTATGTTTGTATCAAATATTATATCTTTTGATAAGCTTTGAAAAATTTAAAGTTTTCATCGAAATTTCAGTTTTATTAATATTTATTATACAGATTTATTTTTATCTGTTAACCTTTTGAAGAGCGATGATATACTATTTATACTATGTGATATTAATCCACAACTGACAGACTTGTACCAGAATATTTGAACAAAATTTTTATTTTGTAATACACTTGAAAAATTACATATTTATTTTCAAATCAATTTGTTCATAAACTCTAGGAGTAGTCAATCCTTTCAGTATTTTAGCAGTAGATTTACTTTACACCTGAATGAGTTAACAAACGCTAATTTCTTAATAATTCACTGATTTTCCTTTTATTATTAATTTTCTACAGTATTCTAAAATCAAACTTTTATCATTTATCCTGAACTTCATTACATTTACTGTAAAAATGAGTTGGAAAGCTTCATTTCGTTCATCGCTAATATTTCTGCAAAGAATTTGTTTTAAAATTTACACATTAAGATAAATGTTTGAATTTTAAAAGGAAACTCCTCCTTAAAAATGTCTGTTGATTATCGCATGTAAAGTAGGGACCAAAATCTTGAAAACTTGTGATGAAAAATGTATTTGTGTGTTTTGATAGCTCAAAATTAACTTATTTTGTTGTAATTCCCTTATGGTATATGTCAACGAAAAAAATTCAATTAGGAATGTAATGCAATGAAGTTCTCTCAACTATTTATTAAAAGTTATAGTCAAATAATAAGAAAAATAATTCAATGCTTGGTTAAGTTTATCTGCAATTACTTTCTTTTATTTGACTGCGGTGAAAGATCAGTCAGGTTTCATCGTGTTTGGAAATGAGTCAATGGTTCTAAATAGTGTGCTACAAGAGCCAAACTACAGTAGTCAGTAATTTTTTGTAGTATTTCCTACTATAACGCGCTACAGTTTGAAAACTGTAGTGTAGCAAGTAGTGTTACATTGTAGCACACAACAAGTGCTATACAAAAAATCCATCGTTTGGAGGTAGCACTGAAGAAACTTTCATCGCTGTTTGAGAATTAAAAATATATACCAAACTTCACATCACGTTATCGTAAATTTGCCTTCTTTATGTAAAATGTCTATTATGCAATAATTTGCCAGTGTCAATGACTATATATTGTAAGAATAGCAAATAAAATTTGCGCAGTTTATGACTATGCAATAATATGTTATGCACAACATATAACCCCTCGTTATATTGCTTGTTGAAATTTATAGTTTTGTTTTTACGCATCCCTTAAATATAAATAAGCTGCCGTTTAACTTTATTTTTATTCAACGTTATATAAATTATTATTGTATTGCATTTCTCTCTTAATTTCGTTTAGAAAATTATAATATATGTATAAATTTAAATTTGGGAGACTAACACGAGACATTTTTGTTTACGTTATCTTTCATATATATATATATATAATGCCCTCCGTTATATAGCTTTTATTTTATTGTATACCGGAAGACATGATAGGATGAGGCGCACTGTATTAATCAGGGTTTTTATGTTCGAGAGTATGTTAAATATTTTGACAAAATCTAAAAATAGCAAAGTAGTGACTATCTGCGAAAAGTAGTTTGTAGCCTTCTATCAAAACAAGTACATTATAACCTCAAAAATTCCGACATCGTCAAGATCCAGATTAAGCCAGAAATTTGAAAATTTCAGAGTTTTGAAAGGATATCAAAAGTACTTCTCATATTCATAATGATGAGTTTATTCATTATTTAATTCATAGCCAAGTGTTATTTAAGTGAAAAAAAGAAAATAGTAAATATTTTTAAAAGCTTACTTTATTTGATATTTTTATGTTACATTTTTTTTCTAATAAACAGTGAAGTCATTTCTTCTCGTTCAATTTTTGAAACGTCAATGGCAATTGTATTTGCTTCAATTCATTTGGTAGTTCTTTAACAACATTTTCTTTGATTTTATACAAGTTAAGAATATCTATTTAGGAAATAGAGTCTTGTTTCTCTAAAGCATATCTCAATTTGCCAGTCAAATCTATGCAATTTATGACATTTTTTTCTTCTGCCCACTCATTGTCCTAGTTTGTTTGATCTGCTACAAACGTTATCGGCGGTTCTATTTATCACGGCGTCAGCAATCTCGTTTTCCGCTAATCCATTGCTTTCTATCTCGTATTTTTAATTCGTAAATAATTTCTATTTTTCTTTCTTCAAAAAGTTGGAAGTATATAAAGAAAGGTTCAGAGGGGGGCGGGATGACTTTAATGCCGGATTTTTTTAGGTCACATTGCAGTTGTAGTGAACTACAATATCGATAAAGTGTATGTAACTGTAATTTTGTACGACCACTGCAATGAATCTGCGGTAAGATTGCATCTTTTTATGCTATGTATTTGAAAGATAGAAAAGGCTTTTATCAGTTTTTTATGCATATGTTATTAAGTTTACAAATCGTATTTATTATTTCAATTAATGAGCTTTTAAAACTTATAAGATTAAATAAACGTCACAAATAGTTCACGTGTCAAGTGAGGAAGTATGTACGTATGACAGATATCTGAAGAAAATTGTATCAAAATTGAACCGTGATATTTAAAAAAAATTAAGGACTATTGAAGGAGACTAAAATGCTACATACTCACTCTTGTACAGGCAAGAAAAAAGTGCATGAGACTTCAAACGATGCTCAAAGAAAAAGGTACGTGTGTAAATGAGTGAAAAAATCACCTCAGTGTATACAAAATTAAATGAAACATTCCCGTTTGAAGTGAAGCGCAAGGAGAAAAGATTGCTCGTCCCAGATTGCAGGAGTTTGATCTCTATGCTAGAATTCCCTTAAAAAAGATATTTTTTTCTCAAACATAGAATGAAAAAAATAAACCCGGTTAAAATTTAAGTTACCTGAACAGAAGAACAGTGGAAATGTGTTATTTGGCGGAATGGGCAAAACTACCTCTGTTTGCTAGTAATGTTATAAAGTACAAATGGCGGCAAATCGGAGAAAATATCATTCTGATTGCATTGCACCTACCGTTAAACAAAAAATTATTCTCATGCTTAGGTACGTATTCCTTCAAACAGTGCGTACAGATTTTGTGCGATTAATATAAATATGAATGCCCAAAAATACAAATGACATATCACAATATATACTATATTGTGAATTGTAAATATTTATAAATTTATCGATATTTATACAATCTGGGACGAACAATCTTTGCTCCTTGCACTACACTGCAAACAAGAATGTTCCATTTAAATTTGTGTACACTGAGGGGATTTTTTCAGTCATTTACACACGTAACTTTTCTTCGAGCATCGTTTGAAGTCTCATTCACTTTTTTTTTTGCCTGTACAAGAATGACTATGTAGCATTTTAGCCTCATTAAATAGACCTTAATTTTTTTTAAATAACACGGTTAAGTTTTGATAACATTTTCTAAATAAATAAATAGGGGTTTTTATATTTTATGTTTACTTGTTTATAGTCGAAGAATTTTTTTTTTCATTTTTCATATACATTGTATTGACAACTCAGTGAAGGAGTTGAAACATGTCAATAGAAGTTTTTAATTTACCTTTAATGTGTTTTTAGTAACATCTTTTATGGAAATAAATATTTTAATATATGTTTTTGAATTTTCCGTTTGGAATATATACTGTCATATGGTTATTAGTGGACGTAATTAAGGCTTATTACTCGTACTTACTTACATTTGTACAAATGACATATTTGAGTGAGCCCAAACTATATCTTTCCTTTTCTCCAAGATAATGAATTATTCTGTTATAAAACGATGCAGTAACATGTCATGTTACTGTTACCTACCAAGAATGGTTCCAAAATAATATCCTCTATATGATTATTCTTTTTAAAAAGAAATTAGATCTACGTCATGTTACTACCACGAACACGTATCTAATAGTATTACATATCAAAAATGGTTCCAAGATAATTATCACCAACTTCTAGAATAATCTATGAGTAAATGAGGACTTAAATTGGCAGAAGATCTATGCATATGTCTAAGCAAAAGTGTCAGTCGGAAGAAAACCATACATAAAACCCAATAATATAAGTAATTGCATCTGGGAATCATATTATAATAGCTGCACAACAAATAATTTTTTATTCACTCCATGGGATGGCATTGTAAGTATATAATTAACTCTAAAAGACACCTTATTAAATATTAACAGATTTATTAAGACATTTTGTATTGACAATTTCTTTTGTATAGGTTCTTCTAAACAATTGTCAATCGGAAAATTGCTGTATTTTTTGAAAATTACTGTATTACATTTTTGGTTAAATTATATTACCTTTGATTTTCTTATTACTCAAAAATAAAGCTAATAGACTGTACTGTAACCGATTTTTTTGTGTGCCCCTGTAAACAAATGATCCGTGCTATGTACTCCATATTCTGTAGTAATCATTTTGTAGTACACCTCAGGGATATATATAACAATTCTATTACGTTTGAAATAATCCATCATTATTACAATATAGTGCAAACGATTTTTCTCCATAGGTCATAATGTAACGAAATTCTTTGTGGCCTTGTATGCGTAACTGTAGATGCTATGCACTTCATTTTCAATACTGAACATGCCACAATAATGCTCAATAGCATGTAGCAGGTATATAGCAGTTACAAGTATATTTACGCGTGATAGAGTACGGAAAGACTGAGAAACGAACCAAATGCATAATCATTTATCAAATATGTTGGAAAGGGTTAAAAAAATTTTTTAATTGTAAAAGACGATAACAAAATTTTTGTTCTTGTAATGCAAAATTAATCTTGCAAAACTAGTTTTACGGAGGTTTTTAAGTCCAGTTTGTATATTTTATAATCGTCATTTTTTTTATGTATTGCTTATTACGTTGTATCGCGATTATACGGGAGCCATAACAACAACAACAAAAAAAATCTGTGAAAAAATTAAAAAAAATGAGGAAAATTTAAGATCTATAAAATGGATTATATTTTTTATGATAACATGTTTGTTTCCAGATATAGTTTCTAGAAAAATTATTTTCTTTATTTAATTTTTAAAAAGGCATGTAAATCCGGTAATCCTTAACAAAAACCATTGAAAAACAGACGAGATAACAGAGTTTAACGTTTTAGATAATTATTCATTAAACGTCATTTACATTAGTTAGTTTTAGAATTGCCATAATTTTCAAATTTTTCTATCTGACTATTTGTACGACATTTTTAAATATACAAGCAGTATAAAAAATTACAATGTTAAAAAAAAAAAAAAAAAAAAAAAATCTTTCTGATCCCCTTAGTGAAATTTTGTTTTCCTCATGTTATGTCCACATAATGCATTTCTCATATAATTTTAATATTTTATTCTCTCAATACTTTACTAATACGAAAATCCTACGGAAACTTTTCTACTATTCTAACATTGAAGGCAAGTTCCGTAACAAAGCAAATTTAAAAGCTGTTATCTTAAATTTGACACATAAAATTCCATTTCATTATATAAGCATAAATAATCCAATCTCATAAGACCACTTAAATAAAAAGCATTTTTCTGTTTTTCTAAAAAAGCTTAATTTGTACGCATTTTTTTTTCTTTTCTTACTGTGTCACGTTTTTCTTAAAATACTTCTGTATAGTTTACTTTTCCTAAAGAATCTGAGACATTAAGAGTGTTTTTGTTTATGCATATCGTAAAAACCAAGTGTTTTAGTACATTATAAAACATGTGTACAGAACAAGGTTGTCAGTTTGGCCTCCATTTTTAATCTGAAGTTCCAAATTCACACCGTAACTTGGTAAAGAAGAACTTTTACTTTAAGTAATCACGAAATGTTTGTCACTAAATTAATCAGAAAATACTGTTCATATTTTCTGGTATGAACATGATTTTTACGCGTAAAAATTAAGGACAAACCGGCAACCCTGGTACAGAATACTACGCATTCTAATAAAGAGCAATGATAAAATAAATCGAATGCCTAATTTTGCATATGTGTACTATGTCCCCTGGGGAAAATGACATCATGTTTAAAAATAATGAATGTGCGTCATTAATAAAATTGATTTTTTTTTTCGAAAATTTCTACTTTTTAATGATACTTCAAACAAAATTAAACATAAAAATTTCTATGTAAGATTTCTAATATCAAGTCCTCCTCAGATTAGTATAATGCAGTATTCTTTCTTTCTAACCGATGACTAGGCCCCTACCTGCCGGGTCGCCCAAGCGGAACTGGTTAGATACCTGGTATCGGGTCAGTGACAACCTAATCTCTACGTAGCGGCGATAAATCTGACGAGAGCCTAGATCTCCATCCTATCGGCTGTGCCTGCTGCTTAGATGTGAACTTAGTTAATCGGGTTACTTAACATTTTGTTCTTGTTGTTTCGTACCTGTGCCTTGCTACTCAAGTTGGCCTCGTAATTTAGAACCTTGATGAGGCGACGAGACCTTCACCTGGCAAGGCACCTCCAGAGGTATAATTCACAGGTAATTTGGAGGACTTTGCACCCACGACGTATTTTACATGCACCAGGAGCCATTAGTGTACATGGCAGACATCGGCTGACTCCAAACCGATGACCAGGTACCTAGCTGCCAGATTTCCCTAGCTGAACGAGTATACCTGCCTGGCATCGGGCCGTTGTCCGCTTGATCGCCGCATGGCAGTTATCCAGTAGACCAATGGCCCGGCCGACCTAATTGTAAAGACTGTAATTTGCTTGTTTCTCTGTTGCACCGCTTGCTTAACTAATTAATTTTGTTGATTGGGCTCCTGCACATTACACACACATATCCAGCTTGGGGAGTAGGGAAATCTGGATTTTTAGATGTCTAATCGGTGGTGTGTATTTGTCGTAAAAAGTGGTTCATGAACCAATTTACAGGAAGGGATAAAGAAAACAATGGGCGCCGCTGAAAGACAAGTATCACCATAGGAAATTTTGGGCCGAAATGCAAAGCAAGCTCACGATATCGGAGGGATGAGACTCCGCCTTTCTACCGCACACAACCAGGTAAAGATTGGCTCCGTAGGCTGTCCCATAGGAGTGGGTCCGGTACCTCGTGTAGGCCGCAGCCTATATGCACGTAATAAAAAGGCAGCAGTAAAAAAAAAAAAAAAAAAAAAAAACCTGAAAGGGAAGGGGTTTAGTTGGACATATTTATTACACTTATAAAGTTAGGATTGGTTTTAATACTTTGAAATAAATTATAATTATCCTATGCAACAGGAAAGAGCTATCTATAAGTGTAAAGGATGCGATATTACCTAAATTACTAGTAATTTGGCTAATAGCACTGTCAGACATTAACTTAATTTGATGAGTACTTTGCCTACTTACTATGAGGTGAATCTAAAGCATAGCAGGGAACATCGGGTGTTGCTTATTTGATCTAGTGCATTAGAAATAGTATACTATCGAAATGCACACTCCGAAATGATGAGTCTCTTTAATAGAAAAACAATTTTTGAAGCGAGAATTTTTATAAAGCAATAATAAAATAGAAAATTGTATCGCAGAACCAAGTAATTAGCACGGGTAAAAATCAACATTAAACGCAAGAAGAAAACTTTGTTTCCTGACGCAAAATTAGCATTACGTCTTTTTCACCAGGCTCTGTTTTCACCAATATTTTTTTTACTCGTTTTTATCCCTTGTTTTTTTTTTACACTTGCGCAAGATTTTACCGAACCTGTCATACATCCTAAATTTTTCAAGATATTATTGTACTATATAAAAAGGTAGTTTGGGTATAGATGGGTAATTTGAGTATAATTGCGCTTTAACTTTATAAATCCTTACATTATTTATTTTAAAACTATATTAGAAAATACACTTCAACGTTAAAAAATATACTCAAAATTAACCAGTTAAAGACTTCATTTGTAATAGATTCTTTAGAGATAAACATGAGTCTGTTAAATGGTTTAATCTGAAATCCTTTGTTCTAGACTATGGAGATTCCAAAGGCACAAACGAAAATGAAATGACTTTAATAAAAAGACTTCAAAATGTTTTTATCACATGTGAAAGCATTTGAGTATAGCGGATAATTTGAACATAGATTTGAGTCTTATTTTAAAAAACGTAACTTTATATTTTTTAGAAGTATTTTACTTATACAATATTTGTTCTTGTTTAGGTGTGAAAAGGTTTTAGATAACGACGGTTACTCTCTGTAAAAACAACGAAAAAATTTTTAACTGGTAAAGCATTACAAGTATGTGCGCGGAAGCATTACTTTCATACGTACAGTCGTGGGAAAAAAAGTAAACACCCCTTGCTAACTCCGCAAAAAATTATCGTAGAAGAAATTTATTGGTACCACACGATTGGTAATAAAGTCTACTTTTAAATTATGTATATAAAATTTGCTTAGGGGGCTATCTACATATTCAAACGAACCATAACGTTATTTTTTCAGTAGAAGTACACAATTCTGACAGCTACACCCTTCAATTATCCAAAAAATAATTTTTATGCAATTCGTACAATAAGTTTCTGAGAAATTAATTAATCTAAAACGAGCGTATTTTAGGGGCTGTATCCAAATTGAAATTCAATACTCGATTGTTGACCGAGAGAGCTCCCTTCTTGATAAAGGCATCTAGTAAGCGCCACTCGAGCAGTCATTGAAGGCTGCTAGATTACAGGATAGCATAAAAAATTTCAAAATATCAATTCACTTCTATCAAGGATTAAACCATCATTTTGCCGTTTTTTAAGCATAATATAAAAACTACTTGGAAGGAAAATGCGAAAGTTTGGATTTCCATAAAACAGTACTTAATAAGTCTTAATCCATCAAAAAAATTGTAGGTTGCAATTCATATTTTTTTTTCGAATGTTAATTTCGTAATTCATAATTCATATCATAAAATTATAAAAAAATGCAAATTCAACGTATTTATGTTTGGGTATTTTAGTATTATTCATACGCAAAAAATTAGCACATTAGGAGTATTAGTTCAGGAGATATTAATAAAAACATGAAAATGTCATTTTATCATTAGAAACACTAAATTTTGAATGTTTATAATTCAAAAACTTATCATTATGACTTAAAATTTGGTGTCGATGCATTGTTTGAACCGAAGATTTGAAATATCTTGTTAAAATTGGGTATTGCCATTGAAAAAAAATTAAGTTTTGGTTCGTTTTAATATGTAGATGGCCACTTAAGAAAATTTTATATACATCATTTAAAATTAGATTTTATTTCCTATCGTCCGGTACCAGTAACTTCCTTCTAGAATAAGTTGTTGAGAAGTTAGTAGGGGGTGTTTACTTTTTTTTTCCATGACTGTACATTGTAATAACACCCTTTGATCTACATCTTTTTAATTCTGGTACGTTTACAACACATTTGTTTAAAGTTATTTTAAAAACAGGTTTAATATTAAACAGCAATGTATAGTCTATAATTGCATTTTTAATGGGGTAATTTAGGTATATGACTGATTACAGAACCAAATCTGAAAAGTAATCAAATCCTCCTTTTCCCGACATGCGTCGCATATATGCAAGTAAATGATCAATGAGATGTGATGGGATTGATTTCAAAATGACTGCAGAAAATGTGGTGAAGAAGGCTCTTTCGTTGTATGCTGATTATTCTAGATCTTAATAAATTTTCAGAGTTAAACCTCTAAATTATCTTCTTTACTTTTAACATAACCAAATTTGACAATAGGGGGGTATATTAAGTATAGGTATAACATAAAACACATATTTGTTTTCTTAATGCACATTATACCAACGGGTTAATTTGAGTGTAGCTATTTTTTTTTTTTCTTTTTCTTTCTTTTTTTTTTTTTTTTTTTTTTTTTTGCTGTATAAGGGAGGCAAGAACGAAAAAGTCCTTCCGGCCAGTGCCGGGAGGAAGAGGTAGCTTTCATATTCCTTATTTTTAAAATGCTAGCTTATATTATTCAAACACACGAAGATCAATTTAGTGGAAACCGATTATAGAAGATTTAATACTAATTTTTATCAATACTAAATCATTATGAATGAGAATTTCGCGAAATTAGTTAGCTTTATCCAAGTTGATTTTATTTAACCACATCACGGTCGCTTAATACTTGGAAAAACCATCAAAAAGTACCTATTTATTTTATTACAGAAATTGAATAATTATAAGTTTTCTAAATAAAATGTCCAATTAGTTTTTATTAAGGCGAAAAAAAAAGATGTTATAGAACAAATTCATATTTGTCGAAAAGCCATCATGCGAGAATTCTGTATCTTAATATTTGTTTTACACCGTACAAATTAATGCGAATAAAACCTTTATTTTTCACATCTTAGATCTTTATTTATCATCATCAAACACATTTTTACAAATTATATTTTAAATAATACATATACATTAAATTTTGATTATTAATAATTTTTTGAGTGTTACATATTTCGAAACATGCAATACAAAGCCCAACATTACAGTCAGCGCAAAAGCCGAACCCAGACAGCAATATACAAAGACTTCACACCGAAATGCCAGTTAAATTTTTCTAGTTTCAGAAGTTTTTTCCAGCAATAAATCTCCAGCCCGGAAATATGACGGGAGCCAGAAATAACGAAATCCCGTGATATTGACGGGAGCGAGAATTAAGGGGTTAAAGTAAATTATATTTGGTTTCCAAATTCGGCGATATCTTGAAGTGCCTGCTCTTTTAAGACAACGTGGTGGATGAGGCTAACCAGTGAATTTGGTCGAGACCTTAGCAATTCCTGTGCACATGATCACTCACATCGGAATCGATTGATATATATGAGTGCTGTCGCAGGCAAAAAATCAGATTTTTCAAAATGTCACCCACATAAAGAAATTCAAACTGCTATATCTGAGCCATTTTTTAAGATAAAGTCAAAACAAAAAATGCTTCGTAATCCTTATATCAAAGTCAAATACTTAAGAAAGAAAGCTTTTGCAATTTCTAATTTTTTTGCACCTCACTTTAAATATATAATTTTTTCAATTTAATGGCCGCCATTTTGAAACAAGATGGCGGTAAGAAGCTGGCCAGTAAACTTGGTCGAGACATTGCTATGTACTATCCACATTAGGGTGGTCACAAGCAAGATGGGGAAATTTTTTTTTAACGTTTTCTTCGGGGGGACCCTCCTAAAAGTTGCCAATTAGCTAGAAAATGAGATTGGCAAAGTTTCAGCTCAAATAAATAATATTAACCCGTGCCTCATCGAGGTTGAATTCTTGAAAATTTGCAATTTTTGGCAAAAAATTGTCGTTTTGTTTTTCCTTACGTGAAAAATATTTGTCTTAGAAACCTGATTCTTGTTTTATTTCATAGAAACGGTTGTTGCCTTGAACTTTTACTCTCATGAAAACTTATATTTAATGAACATTTGGTATTTTTCAGGACATCTAGTGAACCATACCCTCAAACTCTGTATTTTTGAAACATAGGTAAAAAATGACAAATTAAAAATTTTATTACTTTTGATAATTTTTTTGTATCATTTTTATTAATAGGCAAAAATAAGTGAACAACTTTTGTAACTTTAAAAATATTTCACGAATTATAATTGATTATTAGTTATCTAGTTCTGTGTCTAGTAAGAAAGAGCTTCTCGATTTGTGTTGCAGTTGAACCTCTGAATTTCTCTTTTTATTGCAAGGCTGTTTTTGTTATCTGTTATGGTTATCTATTTTTAGAATTGACGAAACATTCCGTAAAACCCATCCCCCCTCTTGATATGATGGCAGAAATGTAAGATTTTTTATTTTGGCCACATGTCTCATCAAATCATCGACAGTAAGCAGCTAAGTAATTGTCAAGTTTTAAGTATTTTATTTTATAATATTCGCAAAATGAACTGAACGCCAGAGAAGCTGATAGACTTAGAATACATCCAGTAGCTAACCACAGACATCGACTCTGCAAAACATCAACTGTTTCCTAAACAAAAAACTGAGCTCATCAAAAACAGATTTTAAAATTCCCGTTTAGAGAGAACTGTTGTTCACTGGGGTGGAAAACTGCTTCACCATTTTTTGAATAAAGAAAATGTAGAGTGGATAAAAGTTTTAATTAGTTGCGGGGATGAAGAACAGTTACTACGAGTTCCTCAACTTGAAAATAGTATAGGAATAATTCAGGCGAAAGCTGTATTTTCAGCAGTTGAAGAGTGGGAGGAAGTTGGTAAAATCCAGGCAATATTTTTTTGATACAACTTCAGTAAACACAGGTCGCCTCAGAGTTAACCTGTATTTTTCTATAGCAATTGTTAAAGGAAAAGTCTTCTGTATTTACCATGCCGCCAGCATAATTTAGAAAGCTGTTCTTGATTGCAAAATGGGCATAATCACTGCCCCTCAGCCAGATATTTAAAAAAAAAAATTCTGATTGGGTGGTCTAAATTAAACTAGAGTAAGTATACAAATGTTACTGAAGATGAAATACTAGGTATAAATAGTTAATTCAGAAGAAATTTCAAATTTTCGTACAGGAACTCTTAAAAATTAACAGCTCAGGGATGATTATAAAGAGTTTATCCAACTTTGTTTAATTTTTATAGAACTCCTTCCTGCAAAAGACTTTTTTTCAAAGCACCTGGTACTTTTAATCATGTCAGATGGATGGAGACACAGGCCATTCATTCTCTTAAAATATATTGTTTCAGGGATCATCTTTCAATCACAAATTTAAAAAAAGAATGTATCAGAGATCTTTTCTTATTTTAAATCAATATTTATGCAAAAGCGTGCTTCAATACTTCCACTGCCACTTTAGCCACCAATTCAAGACCTGCAAATAATAAAATCACTTGTTCACTACAGAAAATTTGATAAATAGGTTACAGACAAAGCCCTTGCTAAAATGACAAACCGCCTTTGGTATCTTAACCCGGATCAAGTTGCATTTTCATTTTTAGATAATACTTTGGTAAAAAAAGTCAACATAAGCCACCTTATCTAAACCAGTACCACTTCAATCCTTTCCGGCGCAGTGTCTCACGCCGGGACCACCTAATTTTAATCCCAAACTTACAAACGGCACGAAGAATATTTTAATAAAATTTTGCTTTTACAATGAAAGGTTAAAGTAATGTGATTTTAATTTCTAAAAATGTCGTTTTTTAAATTCCGGGGTAGACAATCATTTCATCCTTTTACGAACAGAATTTTTCTGTGCCGGAAAGGGTTAACGTGACAGTTGTAAGGGAAAATAATTTATTTTCTTTATTATGCCTCCTTTCTTGTAACACAACTTTAATAATAAAATGCAAATGAGCATTATTTGCTCTCATTTCTATACTTCCTTTGCTATCCCTTTTTTAAAAAAATTCTTTCAGTTTAAAATTCGATTTTTTTCCTTTTCTTTGGAATTTTTTTTAATCAAACACTTTATTGGACTTCACAAAACGAAAAAAATAAAAACAAAAGGTGGAAAGCAGATGAAATGGAATGTTACAAATTTTTTTTTCGCTTTTTCATAAAAAGTCAATTTTTAGGATTCAGGTGAAGTCTGGTCCTGAAAAATGCGCATATTTTTAAATCTATACATTTTTAGAAAAAAATGGTGTGTGGTTCTTCAAAGCAAAACTTTTTTTTTATAAAATGAGACCTGCATTATGTTTCTAGGTTCAATTGTATTCATTTCATGAAGGAAAAACAGCATTTTTTGCGAAAAATCACGTTTTTTTCTAACTTAAACCTCAATGAGGCACGGGTTAATATTATCCAAATGAGCTGAAACTTAACCAATCTCATTTTCTAGTCAATTGGCAACTTTTTGGGGGGTCCCCCCGAAAAAATTCGAAAATTGATTTCTTGTGACCACCCTAATCCACATGCCTTCTTAGATCCAAATAGGTTAAAAAATACGTGGGTTATCGCGTGACAAATATCAGATCGTTTCAAATTGTCAGCCATGCTAGAAATTCAAAGTGCTATAACTCACCCATTTTTTATGATATAGACGAAACAAAAACTGTCCCAGAATCTTCAATCAGTATCAAGGTCCAACACATAAAAAAAACCTTTTTCATTTTCCAATTTTTTGATACCTCATTTTAAATTTTAAATTTTAAATTTTAAATTTTTTTTAAATGTTCCCTTTTGTAACAAGATGGTGAATGAAGCTTGCCTACGAACTCGGTCGAGGCATTGGTATGTACTATGTACACACCAAGTTACATCCAAATCGGTTCATAAATACACCTGTTATCACATGACAAAAATCAGGTCGTTTCAAAATGTCAACCACAATAGAAATTCAAAATGCTATAACTCAGCCATTTTTTTTAGATATAGACGAAACAAAAACTGTTCCGGAATCTTTGTATTAAGGTCAAACACATAAGAAAAAATTTTTTTTCATTTTCCAAATTTTTGATACCTCATTTTAAATTTTAAAATTTTTATATTTTTTTAAATAGCCGCCATTTTGAAACAAGATGGCGGATGAAGCTGGCCAACGAACTTGTTCTAGACATTGGTATGTACTTTGTATATACCAAGATACATCCATATCGGTTCATGAATACGCCTGTTATCGCGTGACAAAAATCAGGACGTTTCAAAATCTCAGCCACGGTAGAAATTCAAAGTGCTATAACTCAGCCATTTTTAAAGATATAGACGAAACAAAAACTGCTCCGGAATCTTTGTATCAAGGTCAAACATATAAGAAAAAAATATTTTTCAATTTTAAATTTGTTGGTACCACATTTAAAATTTAAAATTTTTTTAAAAATTTTAAACGGTCGCCATTTTGAAACAAGATGGCGGATGAAGCTAGCCAACGAACTCGGTCGAGACATTTGTATGTACTATGTACACACCGAGTTTCATCCAAATCGGTTCATAAATACGAGAGTTACAGTGTGACAAAGATCATATATATATATATATATATATATATATGGATATATATATATATATATATATATATATATATATATATATATCCAAAAACCAAACCAAAATTCGAAACTACGGAACTGATCCAACAATAAATAAACTAAACCAAATGACAACTACAAAATAACTAAAAACAACTAACTTTAAAAACAACATACTTTAAAAACAACATACTTTAAAAACGGCAAACATTAAAAACATTCAAACTAAAACCAGAAGAAATTGAAACCATGGAGACAGGCCGGCATGCACTTGCGACATGCAACTGCGGGGATAAAACCAGTTTTTATGTGCACAACGCTCCCCAAACAACCTGTCAAGACCAAAAAGAAAAAGTCCTTCCGGCCAGTGCCGGGAGGAAGAGGTAGCTTTCATAATCCTTATTTAAAAAAAGCCAAATTATATCATTCAAACACACGAAGCTCAATTTAGTGGAAACCGAATATAGGAGATTCAATACTAATTTTTATCAATATAATGAATGAGAATTTCGCGAAATTAGTCAGCTTTATCCAAGCTGCTTTTCTTCAAAGTAACATATATTTGGCTGCCAAATTCGGCAATTTCTTAAAGTGCCTGTCATTTTAAGACAACATGGTGGATGAGGCTAAGCAGTGAACTTGGTCGAGACCTTAGTAATTGCTGTGCACATGCTCACTCCCATCGGAATCGGTTAATATATAGGAGTGCTGTCGCATGCAAAAAATCAGATTTTTCAAAATGTCACCCACAATAGAAATTGAAACTGCTATATCTGAGCCATTTTTTAAGGTAAAGACAAACAAAAAATGCTCCTGAATCCTTATATCAAGGTCAAATACTTAAGAAAGAAACCTTTTTCAATTTCTAATTTTTTTGCACCTCACTTTAAATATATATATTTTTTTTAATTTAATGGTCGCCATTTTGAAACAAGATGGCTGATGAATCTGGCCAGCGAACTTGGTCGAGGTGTTGATGTATACTATCCACATGCCTTCTTACATCGAAATAGGCGAATACGTGTGTTATCGCGTGACAAATACAAGATCGTTTCAAAATGTTAGCCATGCTAGAAATTCAAAGTGCTATAAATCAACCATTTTTAAGATATAAACAAAAGAACAAATTTTCAGAAACAAAAACTGCTCCGGAATCTTTGTATCAAGGCCAAACACATAAAAAAATCTTTTTCATTTTCAATTGTTTAATACCTCATTTTGAATTTTAAATTTAATTTTTTTTAAATGGCAACCCTTTTGAAACAAGATGGCGAATGAAGCTGGCCAACGAACTCGGTCAAGACATTGGTATGTACTATGTATAGACCAAGTTACATCCAAATAGGTTCATAATTACGCCTGTTATCGCGTGACAAAAATCAGGTCGTTTTAAAATGTCAGCCACAAGAGAAATTCAAAATGCTATTACTCAGCCATTTTTTTTAGATATAGACGAAAGAAAAACTGTTCCGGAATCTTTGTATTAAGGTCAAACACATACAAAAAAAATCTTTTTCACTTTCCAATTTTTTGGTATCTCATTTAATTTTTTTTATTTTTTTATTTTTTAAATGGCCGCCATTTTGAAACAAGATGGCGGATGAAGCCGGCCAACGAACTCGGTCGAGATATTTGTATGTACTATGTACACACCAAGGTACATCCAAGTCGGTTCATAAATACGCCTGTTATTACGTGAGAAAAATCAGGACGTTTCAAAATGTCAGCCACGCTAGAAATTCAAAATGCTATAACTCAGCCATTTCTTAAGATATAGACGAAACAAAAACTGCTCCCGAATCTTTTTATCAAGGTCAAACACATAAGAAGAAAATATTTTTTCAATTTTTAATTTTTTGGTACCACATTTCAAATTTAAATTTTTCTTAAAAATTTAAATGGCCACCATTTTTAAACAAGATGGCGGATGAAGCTGACCAACGAACCCGGTCGAGACATTGGTATGTACTATGTATAAACGAAGTTACATCCAAATCGGTTTATAAATACGCCTTTTATCGCGTGACAAAATTCAGGACGTTTCAAAATGTCAGCCACGCTAGAAATTCAAAATGCTATAACTCAGCCATTTTTTAAGATATAGACGAAACAAAAACTGCTCCGGAATCTTTGTATAAAGGTCAAATACATAAGAAAATAATATTTTTCCATTTTTAATTTTTTGGTACCACATTTCAAGTTTTAAAATTTTTTAAAAATTTTAAATGGCCGCCATTTTGAAACAAAACGGCGGATGAAGCTGGCCAACAAACTCGGTCGAGACATTAGTATGTACTATGTACACACCGAATTACATCGAAATCGGTTCATAATTACGGGAGTTACAGTGTGACATAGGTCAGATATATATATATATATATATATATATATATATATATATATATATATATATATATATATATCAATTTTGAACGGAGGGTGGTTTCGGGGTCTGGGGGTCATGATCGATGAAAATATACCAAAATTTTTTGAAATCGCTTTCCTCCGAACGGCTGCAATAGGTAGCTTTTTTGTAAAGAAAGCTACCTAAAAAACTAACAAATCGAATGAGCTGCCTAGACCCATCGAAAACCAACAACTGAACATGAAATCCCAAACAATCGTGCACGCAAACCCTGAACAGTCAAAGCCACGGTTACTCCTCTCTTCGCATCCACATTACCTCTAAATCTCTGCGATAAGTCTTACACTTTACGAAATTTCGCAGCAGACTCTTCAAAAATCTCTCAGGATAGCCATGGTGCAATGCCAGAATATACCAATTGTAAAGTTCTTCAATTTTTTCCCCAGTATGTTGTTTTTAAAGTTAGTTGTTTTTAGTTATTTTGTAGTTGTCATTTGGTTTAGTTTATTTATTGTTGGATCAGTTCCGTAGTTTCGAATTTTGGTTTGGTTTTTGGATATTTTTGATCTGTGAAGTAAGATGGCGAGTCTACTGCTTTTGCGGGTCATGTTAAGTATATATTTTGGCGACAGTTATGAGTTGGTTGGATATATATATATATATATATATATATATATATACTTATAAAGCTACCTATTACAGCCGTTCGGAGGAAAGCGATTTCAAAATATTTTGGTATATTTTCATCGATTTCATATATATATATATATATATATATATATATATATATATCAACTTTTGAACGGAGGCTGGTTTCGGGGTCTGGGTTTCATGATCGATGAAAATATACCAAAATTTTCTGAAATCGCTTTCCTCCGAACGGCTGTAATAGGTAGCTTTTTGTAATGAAAGCTACCTAAAACTTCAGTAGTTTCATTCGTGAAGTTTCATTGAAATTGCTTTAATGAACAAATGTAAATAAGTGCAAGTAATAAGCCAAAATTACGTCCTCTACTAACCATATCACAATATTAAAATATTTATTTGCTTAAAAGACGTTATAAAAACATATTAAAGTAAATTAAAAATCTATATTTGGGGCATTCTCACAATCTTTTAACTTTCATGTCCCTGAATAATAATTTTTTATTTAATACACGTTTTTGTGTGTGGTTTTTTTTTTTTTAATTTCATATACTTGGGAACATCCCATTGTATGATTGCACAACACTATTAACGAGATTAATAAGTTTTGGACGATGTTGGGGGTCCAAACACATGGAAAACTCATCTACCGTCCCGTGTCCCTCATGCTGATTTTGAAGTTTGGAGCTGTCTGGATAAAATTGTTTCAATAAAAATAATTCGATGTAATTTTTTTCTGAAACTGGAACTATTGTTTTATATAAACATGTAGCTAAAAATTAACCTGCACACATTTTTAGGGTTGATATTATTTTTTTAACTCTGTCCCTGGGTTTTAGATTTTTTACCATCCCTCTTCTAAAATTATACAGAAAATCACTTCAGATGCAGCGACAGAATTTTTTTCAAGTTTTTGCTCATGCAGGAGTATGCTAGAGAAAGAATATCTAAAATTATTTGACAGGAAATTAACTGCAGAATATAAATCAGCATTTAAATATCCATTTCAAGCACCGTGGCTTTATCGGTAGTCCCAAGGTTTATTCCTGCATTTTTCGAGGTAAATTTTTAAAAAAATTAATTTAATCCAATGTTAACAACTGCTTCGAAAAATCAATGAACATTGTGGCTATCACTTAGTCTTAACATGATTTCCCTAAAAATAGGTAGTAATTTTCCTTACCGTTCCATCCTTACCGTCTCTTTTTTACCATTTCGTCCCTTTTTTTAGCTCACAGGCTATCAAAACCTGAGAGCTAATGTGCCCGCCCGTTCTGTATGTATGTACGTATGTATGTATGTATGTATGTATGTATGTACGTAACGTGATAACTCTTGATAGAAATATCCGATTTCCTTCAAAAAAATTTTCTAGGTTCATTGTGATAAGGCTCTTCCCTGATTCGTTTTGGGAGTTCATTGGTTAGGGATAAAGGGGGGAAAACGGGGTTAGTCCAACCCCTTAATTCAGGTAAATGGGTTTTTCATGCAGAATCATTCGATTTGCTCCGAATTTGGCATACCGGTTTATTATGTTAAGGAACTTCCCTGATTAGTTTTGGAGTTTCATTGGTTAAGGATAAAGGGGGGAAAGAGAGGCTAGCCCGCCCCTCTTAATTCAGATAAATGCGTTTTTCATGCAGAATGATTCGATTTGCTCCGAAGTTGGTATACCGGTTTATTATGTTAAGGAACTTCCCTGATTAGTTTTGGGAGTTCATTGGTTAAGTATAAAGGGGGAAAAACGGGGTTAGTCCACCCCCCTTAATTCAGATAAATGGGTTTTTCATGCAGAATGATTCGATTTGCTCCGAATTTGGTATACCGGTTTATTATGTTAAGGAACTTCGCTGATTAGTTTTGGGGGTTCACTGGTTAAGGATAAAGGGGGAAAAGGGAGGTTAGCCCGCCCCTCTTAATTTAGATAAATGCGTTTTTCATGCAGTATGATTCGATTTGCTCCGAAGTTGGTATACCGGTTTATTATGTTAAGGAACTTCCCTGATTAGTTTTGGGGGTTCATTAATTAAGTATAAAGGGGGAAGGGTGCTAGTCCACCCCCTTAATTTATATAAACGGGTTTTTCATTCAGAATTATTCGCTTTGCTCCAAATTTGGTATACCGGTTTATTATGTCAAGGAGCTTCCCTGATTCGTTTTGGGGATTCATTGGTTAAGGATAATGGGGGGCTAATCCACCCCCTTAATTTAGATAAATGGTTTTTTTGCAGGATTATTCGATTTGCTCCAAATTTGGTATACCGGTTTATTATGATAAGGAGCTTCCCTGATTAGATTTGGAGGTCCACTGGTTAAGTATAAAGGGGGAAACGGGGGCTAATCCCCCTTCACTTATTTTTTTGAGGGGCATATTCTTTAAAATAAGAGTATAATATACAATTAGTGTGAGTAGCCTATGAGCTCAATGCCATCAATTTAGCTGGGCACTTTTCTTTTTTATTACCTTACCATCCCTTCTTTAACACCCCTTTAAGAAGATGTTATACAAAAATTTTTTATTAAAAGTACTATATTTGTATTATTTCTTATTTAAATGTTCTGTGGGTGCTATGCAAATTCATTATAAGTAAAAATTTAGAAGAAAATAAGTTATATGGGTAAAATGGTAAGGAAAATTAAACTCGCAAGTTTAACCTAAACCTCAGTTAAATAAAACAATTTTCGCTGCTGACCATTTTTTCTTTATTTTGAATCATTAAAGCGTTCGTCTATCAGATTAAAATGTTATTTTAGCAAGTTTAATTTCGCCAGATTTTTTTTCCCAAAAGTCAAAAGATTTTGAGAATGCCCCATTTACATGTTTCAACTCTTTTACTGAGTCGTCATCAGCATGTATAACAGAAAATTAAAAATACAATGCATATGAAAAATGGAAAAAATCATCGAATATAAACAAGTAATCATATAACGTGCCCTACATTTTCGCGATTGCGCGTGTTCCCTCTAGTTCGCGACGCCGTATGTTGTCCAACCACTCAACCCATAAATTCGGGATACGGAAAGATAATGTATTGTTACAAACTCCTGGACCTCTTAAATAAATTTCAATGGACTCTCTTATAAATAATCGTAAATAAAAATTAGACCAGTAGATTATTCTACTCTTGTTAAAAAGTATGTTAATGATCTCTGTTTGATTCAGCCGGGATAAAGCAGTATTACCTCTATTATATTATATGTCCGCTATATGTTCTTAACATCTGATATTGAATTTTCGTTGGGTTATACCTATATAATGCTTTTTGATTCCCCCCTCCCTAATAAATGGAATCATATAAACTCCTGAGAGGTTATCCCTTTTAATAGAATCAATTTTAGTGGTTAAAAGCATCTTTAATTTCGGAGGAGGCTTCGCGATCAAACATAAACCAAAATTTTCTAAACGATTTTGTATATGTTCAAAGGAACACGGGAAATACTAAGGTTATGATTTGGATCATAAATATATAATATATGATATAAATATGAAAGTGTTGTAGCAAATTATTTCCCGGGTTTCTTTGAACATATAAAAAAGCATTTAAGAAATTTTGGTTTTTGTTTGATCTCGAAGCCTCCTCCGAAATTAAAGATGCTTTTAAACACTAAAATTGATCCTATTAATAGGGATGACCTCTCAGGAGTTTATATAATTCCATTTATTAGGGAAGGGGAATCAAAACACATTATATAGGTATAACCCAACGAAAATTCTATATCAGATGTAAAGAACATATAGCGGACATAAAATATAATAGAGGTAATACTGTTTTACCCCGGCTGAATCAAACAGAGAACATTAACATACATTTTAACGAGAGTAGAATAATCTACAGGTCTACTTTTTATTTACTATTATTTATAAGAGAGTCCATTGAAATTTATTTAAGAGGTCCAGGAGTTTGTAACGATACATTATCTTTTCGTATCCCGAATTTATGGGTTGAATGGTTGGACAACTTACGGCGTCGCGACATAGAGGGAACACGTGCAATCGCGAAAATGTAGGGCACGTTACATGATTACTTGTTTATATTCGATGTTTTTTTTTTTTTTCATTTTTCATGTGCATTGTATTTGTAATTTTATGTTACAGATTCTGATGACGACTCATTAAAAGAGTTGAAACATGTAAATATAGATTTTTAATTTATTTTAATATGTTTTTATAACGTCTTTTAAGCAAATAAATATTTTAATATTGTGATATGCTTTAATGAAATCGAAATAACAAGAAATCCAGCTATTTTTAGCACTTGTAAGATTTTAAAGTTTCGAACATGTTATTTTTATACTAAGGGGGAGGGGGGTGGGTGCCACTCCCTATGCAAGGGATCCACTTTCTCGGCCGGAAATATAGCAAAGTATTAATAGGTAAATGACTAGAATTGAAAAAAATTTAATGTGCTAAATTAAACGGTTTTTCAACATATTAAATGCAAATTTAAGAAGTAAGCATTTGCAGCTAAATATGAGGAAGAAAAAGATAAACCTTCAGCATATTAACATTATTTAATATCTTAGATCTGTCTGAAATCTGTATAATTATAGGAGTTTAAATTATACATGTATTTTATTAACCGAGTATATTCATACTGGATAGTCAGCGGATTAAAGTTTGAAAGCTTTGATGTTGTCATATGTATGGGAGATAATTGGAGCTGTATGCAAGAGAACTGTTGTTTTCTGCAGTATAAAATGGAGGCAGGAATATGATAATATGGATAAAGCTATGATCATTGGTGAGAGAAGAATAAAAAAGCAATTTACATTTTTAATTGCAAATAAATCAATTTATTTTTCAGGGTATATTGTTAAGTCCTTTCATGAGTGATGTTCGAATGTCATATACTATATCATGACACAATACCATCATTGCTTACATACAAAACTTCAGTGCATTTGTTTTTGAAGTATATATCTTAAAATTAAATGGAGCAACCACATGCATGTTACCAAGTGAGGTTTTGAAATTGAAGTTTTCTTATTAATCATCTCACAAATATAACGATAGCAATGATGAAAACGTATGAGTAAAATCTTGTTTATGATGGTAATGATAACGCACTGTATTGTATTGCATTGAGAAAAAATAAAAGGTATCACAAAGTTCTTAATAAGGTTTTTTTAGAAATAAACTTGACACAAAAGATAATTGAACACGTACCACCTTCTTAAAAAAGAGAATTAGAAATACTTTCTCCCACAGTAACTGCTGTAAATTGCGATACAGGTATACTAAAAAAGGGTTGAATAGCAACTTTTATAACGGGAAATAAAAGTACATTAAAGCATGTTAAGACGGAATTGATAAGAGTGAGTTTCGCCGGACGGGTCTTGAAAGCTAATGAAAATCGAGATGTGCTGCGTAAATCGGCACACCTAGCAATTATTAAAAACTACTACATACATACATTTTTTAACCGAGATTCCAAACTTGCGGCCCATCGTTACCCAATCATACATCAAAACATAGCATTCAGTACGTTGCTTTAATGTTATTTCAAGTCCCTAAACCACAGTAAAAAAATGGGGCTTAGCTGTGAAATAAAAAAAAAATGATTAAAATTTTTAAAAATGTTTTAGAGAAATCTGAACAATGTCGCAACCATGTCTCTCTAAATTTACAAGCAAGTAACCATCACGTATCCGGGATGCCACACAATTGAAAGGGCAACCATCTACTTAGTGAAAGGACGAAAAATGACTCAGAATTACATTTCACTTAATAGCATATATTACAAATGTCCCGGTATAAGATATATAATATCGCGCGGGAAATTTATCACATCCATTTACAAAATTTATTTCTTCTTTTTTTTAATGGGAAATTAAAAAAAGTTGTGCATGTGAATAGTGTGTGTAAATTGTGCACATTTATAAACAAACCTATTCAATTATGTTGCTTAATGAATGTATAAAAACTAAATTTCTAAATGTCAATATCTCTAAAAGAATATCAAATCCCACAAGAAAACTATCAAAGTAATTTACTTGCAACAGATATTGAGAATAAAATGCAATTGTTTGTATGAATAGGGGAGGTAGGGGAGGTTTGATACATAGGGAGGGTTGATACATTGACAATTTTTCTCAACAAATGGTATTAACAGCCATTTAACATATGTGAAGTCTTCTTTTATTTGCTGAAGCCATTATTAGCTGGACTAATCAGTGAAGAACTAACAACTTTTCTTTTCTTTTAATTTTGAAGGTTTTTGGAATGTCAATGTAAATTTTTTCATTGACTGATTTTCTTTCATAACTCTCATTATTGTGAAGATAATATCTTGTATTTTTTTTTATTTATAAAGCACATTGTTAGAGTGAGTTTTACCAGAAAGAAGATTGACATTTTGCATTTGCATTTATACAAAGTGATTGAAAATCCAATAAGGAATGATAGGGAGAAATGATACATTAGTGCTGGGGAGAAATGATACACTTGTATATTTGAAATTTAATAGTTTTTTTAAGTGTGCAAACTAATATAGGACTGTAATATTCGTTATTGTTTTACAACAAGAGCTACTGAAATTGGTAAGGAAGAACAAAGAGATTATTCATAGACATTAAGTAGGTTACATAGAAAAGCAGTGCAATGATAGATGGTTAGTTCACTTTGCTCGTCATGTAGAAGGGAAAAAGTTTAAATGGCCTGAAAGAAAAATGTTTCTATAATTTACGAAGGGCAAATTGAAAAGAAGTTAAATCTACCCGATTTTACTTATAAAAATGATAGAGTTATTAGTTTTTCTTTTAACCATTTCAGGGGTGGTGGTATGTTTATGAGACCACTTAATTTTAATTCCCAAACGCCAAATTGACACCAGCATTTTGGTAAAATATTTTCCATTTAGTATGAAAGTGAAATATATCTCTTTTCTTATTTCTAATTACATTTGTTGGTAAATTGCGGTACGATTCATTTATTCAACACTTTAGCA
The DNA here is from genome assembly GCA_963932465.1 of Maratus speciosus. Classification (NCBI taxonomy): domain Eukaryota; kingdom Metazoa; phylum Arthropoda; class Arachnida; order Araneae; family Salticidae; genus Maratus; species Maratus speciosus. The sequence continues at coordinate 413,439,209 of OZ010790.1, read as the reverse complement.
TTGAAAATGCTTTGCCCCTGAAAGGGTAAAAGGAATCTTAAATGTGCTAAATTTATGTTAAATTGTTTGCAAATCAGCAATGTTCGCTTCATTTTTCCTTGCAGCTAGACTTCTGGGAATTTTTTTCATTATTTATTTTCTAAAAAGTGTGTTAATATGATTGTTTAAATCATAGCAATAGTTTAAATATTTTTGTAAAAGACTTTTCTGAAACAAAAATATGTCAATGTCATTTCGTTTCAAATTTTACTTAAATATTTCAAGATTTATCATAAAAAAATGTATGACGCATAAACTGAATTGTCTGCATTTTCTTTTTCAATTTACATAACAATGTATCAAACCTCCCTTGCTAGTGTATCAATCCTCCCCAGTAATGGGGAGATTTGATACAGTACTAACCATTCAAAATAATTGGCATATATTTTTTGAATGACTATTTTTTAAATTCACAATATTTCTAATAAATGAATAAAAGGTCACTTTATAAGAAAACACGAAAAATTTGTTTATAAATAGCTTTCTAAGGGTTGTAAAAAATTTGTAAAAAAAAAAGTGTATCATACCTACCCTACCTTCCCTACATATATTTTTAATATGCAAATAGAATTTATGATTTCACTTACCTCTCTCTGGAATTCTGCTTGTGTGCAAGTAATTCTTTCAATTTTTTTTTCTTCAAAAACTTTAATTTCAACTTCACTGAACGTCAACAAAATGTTCGAACCTTCACTATGCTGTTAATGTATAACATAAAAAAATTTACTTAAAAGTGCTAACGCAAATTTCTTTCTAACAATCAATATTATCTGAAATCAAATTATCTTATTCATTGCCTGAAACGTGAACAAAAAAATACATTGATGTCGTATTGTTTATATTTATTAAGCAAAAAATTTTGTTCAAAGTAATTGAAATTCATTAAATATTTTATAATGTTTCAGCGAAACTTATTTAGTTATTATTTATTATTCTATTTTAAATTTGGATTATTTATATAGTTTTTCAGTGTCAAAATTTTAATTATATGTTTAAATTTTTTTTTGTTACTTTTGTAATCCCATATGAATAAAAAATGTCTGGAAATATAAAAGGTGTATTTTTCATAAATGAAATATGATTACACATTTCAATTTTTTCAAGCATCTTTTAAACATTGCGGCTTTCTTTTTTTAAATTTATCTTTGTAATTTCTGAGATCGCAATACAATTTGAGTGCCTTGTCGAAATAGACGTAGTCATATTTTTTATATGTATATCTAGACCAGTGATTCTTAATCTCTTAGTTACCACGCACCCATTTTCTTATTCCCTATGTGTTTCCCTGTGTGTGTGACTATAATCATTGATATTCTTATTGAATGCAGGTAACATTAACAAATAAAAATTCAATAATAATCATTACTGTACAGTATAAATGTATTCTCAATTTTTATCTGCATTCTACTCGGAAAGTTTCACTCATCAGTTGATGGGAAATGGAAAAAGTTTACATTTAAAGCAAGACATTCGCTGTACCCCTGAAGAAGAGCTGCAGATCTCTTCAAGTCATCGATCACAGCTTAGAAACCACTTCAATAGAATATATACATTCTCAGGGTCTAATCCCGGGTAATTTTTTAATGTTTCATTAGATAATCAGAAAAATCCCAGAAAAAAAATTCTTTTAATTTAGTGAGCAGCAATTTGGATTGAAATTCTGTAGGTGTTTGATGCCATTACATTCAGGGAGAGTGAAACTTGGGACACAAACCTCAATGAATTTAATTTCTATGTGATTAGGAATCGCTTAATAAAACCTGATTTTTACCCGACTACGGCAAAGCCAAAGGAGGGTTATGATTTTGACAGGCTATGTATGTATGTATGTATGTATGTATGTATGTATGTATGTATGTATGTTCATCTGTTCCCTCGTAACTTCTAAACCACTAATCAGAATTCGACAAATGACATATCATTAGAAGCGTCTTAATTGTCCGCTGGTTATAGGCTATATAGATTTTCACCAAATTCAATGTGGCGCCTTCTAGCGGACAAAATATACAGAGTAAAAAAATAAAGTTAAGCTAGATATGCCGTGTTTGGTATCATTTTAAAGCGCTTCACTTCAAAACCATAGAGGGTTTGTTTATAAGTGCCTTGGATCATAATAAGTTGCTTAAAAATCCACATGACAGTCAATCGTTAGCAGAATTAGATAGATTAAGAAATCTTCCTAGGTCATCTTAATACATGAAACCTTCAATCTACATTACACATTTACACATTACACTAACGACCTCATCCACTAATCGGTCCATTACCCATTTGCTGCCATCGACGGATATGTGCGTCACTACTACCAAATACTGGAAGCGTCATACGTCAAAAAATAAAGTTAAGATAAATATGCCGTGTTTGGTATCATTCAAAAGCGCTTTACTTGTACATTTTGAATATATCTATATATTACTAGCATTTGCTTGTGACTTTACCTGTATTCATGGGGTACTTTTATACTTTTTCAGCGTAGTTTTTTGTCGTAGTTGGGTTTTAGTTTTTTTACTTTATCTTGTTATTATTCTAAAGGCAATATAATAAACGAATCATGAATTGTCAGTCAATGAACAGTAATTTCGACCAATTCCTTTTATTTATTTTTTTAGACTTTCATAAGATCTTTTCACAGTTGGCTTGTTTACAATTTAATTTTACTGTTTGAAAACAAATTGGCGCCCGGAAACAATGGTTGTTAAAAACGTTAGGAAAGACTATAGAAGATTAACTACGTTTTCAGAAAGATACGATCATGTTCCAAAAAGAAAGAATGGTGGTGTTTATTCAAATTATTATCGATCTAAGCATCCTTTATCTTAATCAAAGACATAAATAAATGCAAGGTATAATTTCTGACTCAAACGTATTATCTATTGTAAACTTCATTTCATGCGATTTCAATTAATGGTCAGATATTTTTGCATATGGAATTTACTTCAATCCGTTTTTAACACATTGTCAAATTTAAATGGAGAGAATGTGAATAGAAAGTTGCAGTGTTTTACTGGCGTGCAAATATAAAGTGAGAACGTGGGTCATTTTGAATGGCTACATTTATAATCTTTTTATCCATAGATAAATAAAAGAAAACATTTGAATTTAGAAAAGCATATTAAACGGAATAAAAATGTATGCAATTTCTTCGATTTAAAAAAATGTCCTAATAAAATCGATTTTTCATGCCTTATCAGAAGAAATGGAACTCTGAAATGTAAAAGAATTTCGCAAAAGAAAAATTATATTGAATCATTTCTAAATATTTATCTAAATGTTCAGAATAACTATTAAAATCGTTTACTTGTGCATTTAGGAAATATTATTTCATTATAAGAATTTATTGTCATGGAAAATTCTATTAAAGTATCTTATTTAGTTCAAGAAGTGAGAAATAAAGCTCTGAAAAACAATTTCTCCCCTTTCCTTATTTATTTTGTCCAACTATCTCATAGACATTTTAGTAAGGTATAAAACTATGAAATCATAAAAATTAAATTACGTTTTTTTTGTTTTCTTTTTTTTTCTTTTTCTTTTATAAATGTCAGTTTAGTTCAACTGAATTTGGAGTACCATCTCATGGGGAATGTATTACATCGCCTCCGTTTTAAGAATTTTGTGTTATATTGGTCACAGAGGGAATCGAATGTCTATGGAACAAAAGAAAAAAGGTTCATCTGTACATTAGATCTTTAAATGCATAACTTCTCATTTTCTTTTACGTTATGCTAAATGAGAAAAAAATGAATTATAAAATTCTATTTTATTTTTGTACGTATTGAAGATTATCGGGGAATACACTAAAAGTCTTTTTAAATTTAGAAAAATAACTATCAGTGGAACAACAACTGAAAGCAATAAAACCGCATTTTCAGCTTTTTGTCCTAAAGCAGAATTTAAAACTGACAAATGAGACAAAATCTTGGAGACATAAATTATATCCAAAGATGTTAAAAATCCCTTCCGGCTCGGCCTACAGGCGGAGGTAAATTTCGAAGTTAAGCACTAATTTCAACAACAAAAACTCAATCAAAATTAGAGATTAACCCAGTTTAATAATTTTATCTGGCCGCTTTTGACGAAAGTTTAATTTCATTTTTCTATAAGAGCTGGTTTTATCAGAATCATATTAAGGCGGCGGTATTCAAAAAAATATTTTTCCACGCGTCACAACTCGAAATTTTCTGACACATTTTCAGACTAATTTTTAAAAGTAAAAACATGAAACTTTCTAACGTGTTTTTTCTGAAGAGATTTATAAGCGACCTGTGTTTTTATTTTTCGTTCAATTAATTACAACTTGATTTACAAATAATTATTTTCTCAGTATGACCATTTTTTTTTCGTTTCCAGCACTATCGCTTCGGTAAATTCGGTTCAAAATGCCCAATTTGACCGCATTTTTAAAATTACATTCTCCCTTTATCAAAAAATCGCACAATACACCACATTATGTAGTTTCTAAATAAGAGAACCTGCAAATTGGATGCGTTTAAGAGGAAAAAATAATTTAAAAATGAGTCAGAAAATTAGCCGTTTGATTTGAGTAAGACCCCTTAATACGATAATATTTTCGTCAACCCCTATTTTATTTATTTATTTATTTATTTATTTTGCTGTAAGAGTTGGTCTTATAAAAACTTGTCAATGTAAAAGTTGTAGATAATAATAAGAATATTTATAATAAGTTTAAGTGAATTTCATGTCTCACGAATTGACGAAGTTATCAATTTTTTTCTCTGTAAAACCATATTTTTGCGTGAGATTCAATCCATTTTTATTTTATCAAAAATATGAGATACATAAATTTTTGGCCCCTTTCCTAGAAATAATGATTACTTTAAACTGATTTCATATGTATTATAATTAAGAAGTTACGGTGTTTTTTCTGTTTTCACAAAACCCTTCCCTATTTCTACACCCTCGGTCCGATTTTGTCCATTAACGAACTTGACCGAGATTTTCTACCCCTTGATTTAATGTATGAGTTTGGAAGAATTTGTACAGAATTATGGAAGTTATCGTGTCCGTAAAGAAGTGATATATATATATATATATATATATATATATATATGGATATATAGATAGATAGATAGATATAGGTATAGATATAGATATAGATATAGATAGATCGATAGATAGATAAACTTTTGAACTGGGGGTTGTTTTGGGTTCTATGAGCCATGATCGTCTTAGATCTGCAAAATTTTTTCAGAAATTCCAACATGGGGGAGATTTCAATAGGTACACTGTAAAAAATATTTCCCTTACCTTTACACCAAAAAGGGTGGCAACTAAGTTGCCACCCCATGTGGTGTAATGAAATTCCATTTGTAAACTGGTGCAATGGGCCACCAGCTATCAAATGGTGTAAACAAACACCACTTTTAGTGGCAACTTAGTTGCCACCCTTTTTGGTGTAAAGTCACGCTACTGCTTATCTGGTGTAAATCACACTATTGCTTATTTGGTTTGCACTTTAATAGTAAAATAAAAAACTATTTAAAGATTACATTTTAAATCTAATGCAACCATAATTTACAATAAAGAGTTTCACGCAAAGTGGCTGCTAAACATTATTTTAACTGCGATAATTTATTATCTCAATTAAACATTTATTTTAAACATTTGGTTTTGGTAAACAACGAAATTTCCTCACAAATCATTCGTTCGTTACATCTGGACTTACGTCACGTGTACTTGATTCTTTTTTTTAAATTTCAGCGTAGGTCTGACTGGTTTTCGAATAAACAGTCTAAGCAAATTAAAATAAACATACCATAAATATAACGAAACATTGCAAATTGTACAAAAATCAGATACAGAGAGCTAAAAACCATACCAACCTCTCAAGCGCTAGGAAAATTTTTTATCACTTTTAAAATGCAAATTAAAAATACTTAACGGCATAATTAATTAATAAACACTACCCCGCTAGAAAGCTTGAAGTTTAAGCTTTAAAAAGATACTAATAGTTAAGCAAAATGATAAGGTTTAAATAGTTAAAAAAGTTGCAAAACAAAGTAAACAAAACGCGTAACTCTATGGGAAAGTGGTCAGAGACAAAAATTTTTATACCAAATTTCATGAATTTTTTAAACATATCTAAACTTAACCCAGGAATACACGGTGGATAGTGGAGCAAACCCGTACTTTATAAAACATAAAACAAGTATTAGTTTTTCAAAATAATTTATAAAAAATTGAAAATAAGCTATGTTAAAATATGTCAACAACAGTAAAAATCCCGCATGTATTTGTATGGGCGAGTTCTAACTGGAAAATCAAAAAATGTCAACTGTTGAAACGCTCACAACACACAAAAAGTGTTCAAAACTTTTAAAACTAGATAGAATCTTGAAGCTTAAGCTTTAAATGAGCTGAATATTACATTAGTTTTTCAGAAAAAGTTAGTCTGTGTAGTTAAAAAAACTTAAGAATATCGTTGTTTACGTAATGTATTTCCTATGGGAAAACGAAAGTCGTAATCCTAAAAACGATACTTTTTAAAATGGCTCGCAAATAGTTAAAACTTCTCGAAAACTTAAAATTCTTGGTTAAAACAAAATCTATGATCTTTCATTTAGTTGAATCGAACATTATTTTAAAGTTAACAAGCGGAATTCATTATATACTGAGCGTCTCAAAAGTGACAAAAATGCCAAAATTTGAAAATGGCACCAATACAAAGTAGGCTGACTTCATATACTTATAAAATTATAAATATAGCAGCTAGAGATACATAGGGGGTATAAAAATGTTAGAAAATGATTGGGAATTTTTCAAAAATATGAAGTTAAATATAAGTTTTAAGTTCTTACCCAATTCCGAAGAAATTAGCAAAAGAAGACTTTCAAAATGGCGGGCTCAATCATGTGTCGTTTAAAAACTTTATACCCGAACTGGTGTTTGTTTTCCACAATTTCTTTAAAAGATTAAAATTAAACCGTTTTGAATGTATCATGACACTTTATTCGGTGTTTACACCAAACTTAGAGTATATTTAATCCTCATTTGGCATTTCATAAACTCAAATTAAGCGTAACTATAGTCCCTTTTTTTACAGTGTAGTATTTCCTAAAAAATCTACCTAAAAAGTAAACTCTGACAATACAAAAGTAAGATTCAGCTGAATATACTGACATATGCTTATGTCATAAAAAAACGCAATTTCCTCTTTTTCTAACATGATCTTATCTTTGTGAAACTAAAGTTATTCTTCAGCAATCTTTTCTAGCACTGTAAACAAAAAATTGCTTACGGACGCCATTGTTTTTATAGATAATAATATTCCATTTTAAACAAACAAACTATGAAAAGAGCTTAAGGAATTCATTATAAAAATAAAACGAATTGATCGAAATTATTATTCATTGATTGACTGCTCATGATTGGTTTAGTGTTTTGTCTTCAGAACAATAAAACGCATCTTTTTTTAAGCAATATGGATTAACATCGATATTAAATTCATCGAGTTGAGTCTCCGGAGTTTCACTCTCTGCACGCTATGGCATCATAATCCTAGGACTTTCAATCAAAATTTATGCTCCCTGAAATAACGGAAAGGTTTTCCTTAGGCTTATACGTAGCGCTGCGAGGCTGTTGTAGTCATCGACAGCAATTTTGGAACCACTTCAATAGAATACGAGGGTGTATCAATAAGTTTTTGCCCTCACATAGAAATAATTGACTGAGATTTAGGAAATTGCTACATTTTATGAGTCCTTTTCTATATAGTCAGTGTGCACAGTAACACATGTGTGCAACCGGTATTTCAAAGAGAAGCGGGAGTATGTATTCCAGGCGGCACGATAGTAGACCCAAAGGGGCCATTTTTCTAATTTTTACCGACCCCCACACGTGACATATTGTTGGAAAGGCTTGTATTAACTTATTTTAGCTATGCACCTCCTGAGCCCGTACCCCCCAAATCCAAAATTTGCCCTCCGGAGGCACTTTTCTACATTTTCCGGACATCATTCATGCCCCCCTCCCAATTTGGGGGAAGGAGCTCGGGAGTGCCTAACATGAATGAATGGTCACAGGCCTTTCCAACAATATGTCACATGTGGGAAAACGGCAAAAGTTAGAAAAATGTCCCCCTATGAGTCTACTATCGCACCTCCTGAAATACATCCTCCCCCCTCTCTACTCCTGAAATACTGTTTATAGAAATGTGTTACTATGCACGGTGACTATATAGAAAAGGACTAATACAATGTAGCAATTTAATAAATTTCACTCAATTATTTCCATATGAGGGCAAAAACTTATTGATACACTCGTATATGCAGAACATTCTCATAGCCACGTGCCGAAATATTTTTAAATGTTTCATCATATAATTAAAAAAATGCTAGAAAACCTTTTCGTTATTTCAGGAAGCAAAAATTTTGATTGAAATTCCTAGGATGTATGATGCCATAGCATGCATGGAGAGTGAAGATCGGGATACTCAACTCGACTAATTTAATATCTATGTTGTTCTATATCGCTCAAAAAAAGATGCGTTTTGTTGTTCTGAAGCCAATATACTAAACCAATCATGAACAACCAATCAATGAATAGTAGTTTCGATCATTTTTTTTTTCTTTTTTATGAATTTCGTAAGCTCTTTTCATAGTTTGTTTGTTTACAATGAAATATTATTATCTGAAAAAACAATGGCGCCCGTAAGCAATTTTTCGTTTAAAGTGCTAGGAAAGATTGCGGAAGAATAACTTTATCTTCACAAAGATAAGATCATGTTAGAAACAGAGGAAATGGGGTTTTTATTTACATTATTACCAATTTGAGCATATTTATCTGAATAAAAGGCATACGAATGCATGGTATGCAAAGTCTAACTCAGGCGTATTATCTTTTGCAGACTTCATTTCTTCAGATTACAATTAATTGTACCATGTTTTTGAAGTTTTCATTTATTTGAGACTATTTTTGAGACATAGTTAAATGTTAATGGAGAGAATCTCAATAGAAAGTTGTGGTGTTTTACTGAAACGGAAATATAAAGTGAAAACATGAGTCATTTTCAATTCCTATAAACTCTTTGACTAAATTTATAATCTTTTTAGCCATTGAGTTATGAAAGAGAATATTTATATTTAGACAAGATAAAGTAAAAAAACTAAAACCCAACTACGACAAAAAACTACGCTGAAAAAGTATAAAAGTACCCCATGAATACAGGTAAAGTCACAAGCAAATGCTAGTAATATATAGATATATTCAAAATGTACAAGTAAAGCGCTTTTGAATGATACCAAACACGGCATATTTATCTTAACTTTATTTTTTGACGTATGACGCTTCCAGTATTTGGTAGTAGTGACGCACATATCCGTCGATGGCAGCAAATGGGTAATGGACCGATTAGTGGATGAGGTCGTTAGTGTAATGTGTAAATGTGTAATGTAGATTGAAGGTTTCATGTATTAAGATGACCTAGGAAGATTTCTTAATCTATCTAATTCTGCTAACGATTGACTGTCATGTGGATTTTTAAGCAACTTATTATGATCCAAGGCACTTATAAACAAACCCTCTATGGTTTTGAAGTGAAGCGCTTTAAAATGATACCAAACACGGCATATCTAGCTTAACTTTATTTTTTTACTCTGTATATTTTGTCCGCTAGAAGGCGCCACATTGAATTTGGTGAAAATCTATATAGCCTATAACCAGCGGACAATTAAGACGCTTCTAATGATATGTCATTTGTCGAATTCTGATTAGTGGTTTAGAAGTTACGAGGGAACAGATGAACATACATACATACATACATACATACATACATACATACATACATACATAGCCTGTCAAAATCATAACCCTCCTTTGGCTTTGCCGTAGTCGGGTAAAAAGTATAATAAACGGAACGAAAAATAATGCACAATTCGTCAGTTTTCGAAAATGTGTCGATCAAAAGAGATGTTACTCAGAGATATAAAAAGATTTTTGGAAAAGAAAAATTGTGTTGAATCATTTCTAAAGTTTTATCGAAATATTGAAAATATTTAAGTGTTGAAATCGCTTACTTGTGTATTTAGTTGGTTGCATTTATGTCGGCCAATTATCAGCACGTGGGATATAGGCCCTAAGGGAGGGGGGGGGTGCCTTCCGTGGAGGTCTTTCTAAGGGAACCTAACCCGTATTAACGCTTGGAGAACCAAGGTTCGAAGATAACCACGAAAACTCCGAACGATTAGGCCGACGGGCGCGATTGGGATCGAACCCAGCACCTCCCGTCTACCAGCTTCGAGAGCAGAACCTCTCGGCCACTGGTGGGGCCTTGTGTATTTAGAAAATAATATTTCATTATTTGAATCTTTGTAAGAATTTATGCTCATGAAAAATTCTTTTCACACATTTTATTTAGTTCAAAAAGTAAGCAATAAAACTCCGAAAAACAAATTCCCTTTTTTTCCTTATTTATTTTGTCTGGCTGTCTCATGGAAACTTTACTAAAGTGCAAAACTGAAATACCAACTTCCAAAGATCAAATTACGGAATTTTGTCTTTTTCTATACTTGTCAGTTTAGTTCAACTGAATTTGAAAAACCATCTCATGGGGAATGTATTACATCGCATTCGTTTTAAGAACTTTGTGTCATATTGGTCACAGAAGGAAACGAAAATCTCTATAGAACAAGAAGTGGAAAAAAGGTCATCACTTTAAATATATATATTCTCATTATCTTTTAAATTTCACAGAATGAAAAAATATGAAATTCTATTTTACTTTTTCATGCAGTGAGGAGTATCCCGAAATACACTAAATGCCTTTTTACATTTAGTAAAATATTTATCAGTAAACGAACAACTGAAAGAAAAAAAAAAAAAAAAAAAAAAAAAAAAAAACGGTCTTTTTACTATGTTGTGCACAAAAACAATTTAAAACTGACAAATGAAAAATCTCGGGAAACGTAATTAGTCTCATAAGGGTCAATATCTGAAAACCGGACAATTTCATTCCAATTTTTTTTTTAAATAATGTACCAACTACCACATACAACTATATACTATGATACATGTTTTGTCATTTAAATGCTGTAGGGTTTTGAGATCAAGGATGTATATTTTATGCGTAGGATAAACTTTTATGGAATAAAGTGTCTATTAACATCATAATCAGAGTCTAATAATTGGGACTGAGATGATGGGGACTAAGGTGATGTTTTTTTCTTAATAGCTGCAAAACCATTTGGTTGAATCATTTTGCACACATGTAAATTATTAAATATGCCATGTGAAATTTATATGTTACATAAATAAAGTTGCAATAAGCTTTTTTTTATATAAATAAAAAGTTAAATATGGGGACATGCTATAAAAAAAATACTCATCCCTATTCAGAACAAAAACTAAATATTTCTGAATATTAAACAAAGAGAAGAACAACTTACCTTCATCCATGGTGGCTTGTTGAAGTTTAGTTGCCGTTGCGATGGAAATAATTCTGCCAGCGCCACCTAGTATGTGTTGATCTAAATGTGTGTTTAGAGGGACTGAGATGATGATCAACCTCAGGGACAAATATATTTACTACAATATTTTACTATACAATTTATACTGATAAAGGAGAATTATATTTTCTCATACTGTATATATATATATATATAGGTATAAATATATAATAGCAAAAGTTAATAATATTTATAGAAATGTTTACAGCATACATTTAATATTGGATATTTGTACCTGGGGACAGGGACTGAAATGAGGATTTACTTTGTTCAAAACTTAAAATTAATTATTGATACATCATTATCCTTTTCAGACACGAAGATGAAATAACACTGCGAAAACGCATTCATTGATTTTGCACAAACAAAAAGACAACATAGGTAACAGAAGGAGTCCTTTTTCTAAAATTGATAATTTATAGGGCTGGTAATTTTGGTTCACAAATGCGGATCTAAAATTACTAACACCCTTAAAATATCAATTTAATTATCAATAAACTAAATTATGCAGTAACAAACTAAAGGCCTTTAACCAATTGAATGATTTACAAATCCTCAAATTTTTTTTATTCTAAAGCGTTTAAGTTAATTATGAAAATGTCTGAATTTCTTGGACACACCGTCTAGAATGCATTCTGCTAACTCATATGAAAATAACAATTATTTTATGACGAAATAAGCGTAAGTCATGTACTTATTGGTTTTGATTCAAAACCAAAAACATCCAGCTATATAGAAGTAAATTAGAAACGTAAAAAAATCAAATAGTTCAGTTTATATCCTCCTCCGTTTGGAAGTATCATATGTGATACTTCAGGACTGAGGAGGTTACAGGTCCATTTATCATTGGTAATTGTTATAACAAATGCTACAGTATATTCCACGTTTCAGTTAGTGGTTTTAGATTAATAAATGAAATATTATTGGCAGTGGACGCATAAGTTGTTGACCCATAAGATGCTAAAAAAAACTAAACTCTGACAATACAAAAGTAAGATTCAACTGCATATACTTCATGTATGCTCATACGTTACTTTGACCTAATCGTATCAATTTGGAAGTTCTGAGAGTACCTTACAATAACTTCCATTTATATTCCTCTAAACAGTGCGTCTGTCATGACTTACAAAGAAAATTCTTTGTTTCCTCGAAATTTCAATAATTTGTTAAAAAGTAGAGTTCAGTAAAATCTGCTAAGAGAAAAGCACGAGAGATTGTCAAAAATTCTATTCTTAGATAGATTTTTCCCCATCAGCAGAAACATTATTACACTCCTCAGCAAAAGTTTAGACACTGGTGATTTTTAACCTTTAAATAAAAAATGCGAACACTTGGGTTATACAAATGACTGTACTTATTTTTAAATATATTTTAAACGTTTTAGGACAGAAATAACGGTTTTAATGTAGGATATTATTTCATTTAACTGAAAAAAGTGAAATTTGCATATTGCAAAAGTTTAGACACTTTTGTGATTTTTTGGATATTGTTCACCGAAAACCGCCTATTTCAAACTTATGACGTCACATGCATGAAGTATTTAAGTGCACCTCGCTATAGCATCGGTTAGTAAAGATGCGCGAGCAAGAAATTTTCAGTCAGATGAAATAATTAAAGCACGGAAGCTGAAATCGAAAGGGAAGACTGTTGCGGAAATTTCAGCTACTTTCAATCGGCTAAAGAAGTCTGTCTATTAAGTACTGTCTAAGGGTGACTCTTTCAAAGCAAAACATAGATCTGGAAGGACTCGTGTGGCCAGAAAACGAGATTGTAGAAGGATCCATAAACTGGCATCTAGACAAATGATGACTGCTAATCGCATTAAAATTGAGTTAGAGCTTTCTGTGCCAACGGATAATTTCGTAGATGCATTAAAGAAAGATGTACATTAGTTTACATGAAAATGATAAAACCACCAGCCTTGAAATCTCACAACAAATTGAACCCTTTACTGTCGCGGAGTAATTCTCTTTATAAACGGATGAAATAATGGACTGATACCAGAATTTATAAACGAAGATATTATAAAATATGAAATTGCTTATTTTCACGTATATTATAAAAGGAAAATTTTAATTAAATATTCTAGCCATTTTCGGAATTAAAATTATGTGTCCTTTGCCCTCGAAAGGGTTGATGACTTGGGCCTCACTTTGTTTTAATTCTCAAGTATCTCTGGAGTTTCTCAGTGGTCGCCAAGCTGCGTAAGACTACATACATACATTGGAAAACAATTTACAGCCATTTGGTGAATTTTTATCTCTTCCAAAGTATGTATTTGAGCAAGAAAATGCGTCTATTCATGTTGCATACAAATCAAAAAATTGGTTTAACTCTCAAAATATTACTGTTTTCGACTGGCCCGCGTGTAGCCCTGATCTGAACCCAATCGAAAACTTTTGTGGCATCATATCTCATACGGTTTATGCAATTTTTTACCAATACTCCTCTGTAAATGAACTTCGATCAGATGTTGAACGTGTTTGGCACGAAATAGACCCCCAAGTGATGCAGGATTTAGTTTCTTCGATGGAAAGTCACATTTTTGCATTAATAGCAGACATTGGGGGTGCAGTTCGATTTTAATTTATGGATATTTTTCTGTTAACAGACAGATTGTCTATACTTTTGCAACAATGTTAAATTCGTTTTTTTGTCATTATATATTATGTAAAGGGTATAAATTAAAATTTATTGTTTGTGTATGAAGGATAAGTCCCCAGTAATATATGACAGTTGAATTACAACAATTCGTTACATACTTCTCAGCACAGAAGCGTATTAGATCATTGTCTAAACTTTTGCTGAGCTTTGTATTCTACTGTATATTCTACTGTATTATTTTCACCACAGACCATAAAATTTTCATGCGGGTTTTCATTATACACAGGTGGTTTTTTCGCAGGTGTTTTACTATATAATGTTTTTATTTAATGGTTGTTAAAATATTCCATAAAAGTTTTCTTTATATATTCATATTACAAAACAAAACCATGTCAGTACGTAAAGTTGACGTCATATCGACGGTTTAAAGAGGGTTTCTATTATACATAGGTTTTGTTGTCCCAAGTATTACTCTATTATGTTTTTTAAATTTTTCTTAAAACATTCGAGCATTTTAAAGGTCCATAAAAGGTTTTCTTTTATCTATCCATATTATAAAGCAAAACCATGTCCGTGATTAATGCTGATGTCATATCGACGGTGGCAACGACCAGTGCGAACAATTTATTTTTATCGCATTTTTTTTTTACAACTTTTAAACATCGCACAGTATTAATTTCTTATATCTTAGCCTAGAGAACAAAATGTACTTACAAATGCAATTTCTTTGAAAACTATATCTCAATTTACCAATTTTGTTAATGGAATATTTAAAAAATTTTGAAATATGTAATTTTTAAAGTATGTCTCAAGAATGAAAGTGCAGTCCGATTGCGGATTAACCCCTTGGTACTTCAAACACTGTAATAAATTCAGAATTTGTTTGTTTCCGTATAAAATTCTGTAACTAAGTTGGTAAACGAAATTAAAAGTTCCCAAATAAGTAACTAAAACACGAATTTAACAGGCATGTAAACGCCTTGAATACTGAAAAAAATCAAAATCAAAATTTTGCTATAAACTGTGTAGCTTCAGTGGTTAGCCTCTGCCATGCGTCTAATAGGAAAGTAGCAAAAATGCTTTTTGTGGTAGTTGGTGGGCAATCTAAGAAAATGTACTAAATCTGAACCATCTATTAGACAATTTAAATTTTACAGTTTATATTTCAAAATACTTCAAAAAATTGTATGCTTACCTAAAATATTTTTATGAAAAAATTTAAGGTATCATTACCAATGGTGGACACTGCACTAGTAATTGACCCTTTTAATTTTGAACTAAACAAATACTTTTAGAATGTAATGCAGAGATCCGTACCTTTTGTGGGGTTCCTGATACAACAGTTTAATGTACGCTGTTTAAAGAGTCCGTTCAATGTTGAACCATTATGTTGTTCAAAGTCAGCAAAAGTACCAAAAGTTTGTTCAATCTCTATTTCGAAAACTCTGTTTTTGGTGAATCCTGGAGTATGGTTCAACCTTTTACCATCCTATGATAAAACATTGCAGTCAATAACATATCGTCCGTCATTGAATCTGTCGTGTACGTGTAGGATAACAGCGATCACTAGTTATTTTTATTCTGTCGCATTTAATCTTAACGATATATAAGAGTTTATTTATATTTCTTAACTATAATTTGTTAATAAAATATGCTTCCTTGTTAATCGTTAACTATATTTTATGTTTGTGTAATGTTGACAAAATATAATTTTACAATGAATCTGTAGATATTAGCCCTAGTTGAGGGACATGTGGTTAGATTTATTTATTTTCATTTGTTATATCTAGCGTAACAGATATTAGTTTTAGTATTTATGATCTACATTAGGCAGTGATATTGTGAATTAAACTTTGCTAAGTAGCTGAGCATGAAGTTATTGTCAAGTTACGATATGAATTAGTCAATAATTTCAATACTGTTTGCATTTTAACGTGCAGTTGAAATGAGTATGTTTTTTGATCACACGTATGTTAGCTAGTTAGTATTGAAATAAGAGAAAAGTGTTATCTCCAGCGTAAGCTAAAATAATACATAACAAAACATACTAATGGAAAGGATTTAAAACTTTTATCAAAGTCAATACAATAAATCTTAGCGTTCAAGTAACACGTAAGCATTCAAGGGGGTTTCATAATTTTCATATATTCGCTGACAATGGCATGTGGGGATCCAAGCGGTGCTTACGTCAGCACAGAAAGTTTTAAAGAGTCACTGAAAAAATTGTGTAGCTTTTGAAAATTGTTACGTCAGAGGAGGTGGGGGCAGATATATGCTTACATATACGTATGAATACATCAAGGAACGTATTCTCCACCTCAAACATGACCCGACTGCAAGTGAATTCTTTCCAATCACCACAATACAACACAAAGTTCAAAGCTGGCAGATACACACCTCTGATGTGACATCTCGCTTCCAAATAAACACCAAACTTAATTCTTTCTCCCCATCACTTCTGATTACTCTTTTTACGGATGGGTCCGGAACAGCCATCGGTGCACAGTGGAGTATTTGACCCAAAAACCTGGCCAAAAATGCAAAAATTAAAATTTTGTCAACAATTCTAAAAATCATATTTTTTAATAGCTAACTAATTGGTGCATCGATCTATGTCTATTTTAGGAACCTGAGTTACATCCGGTGGATCCTGGACTCAGCTGAAGAGGAAGTTTCTTTCTGAGAAGACGTGGTTTTTTGTTGTTTTTTGGCATTGTTGTTATGTTTAAATATAATTTTTTTGTGGCTCAATGAATTTTTGAATTGAAACTAAACAGGTCTTACGTGTTTAACAAAGGTCAGAGCTTAGAGTTAAACTATGTGTTAATTTAAACAGTTTCATTTTTAATGTAATAAAAAAATTAAATGTGTAAAAGGGTTATTTTTAAAGCGTTTTTTGCTCTAATTTATACATATCGAAAGCTTTTTAAATATGTGCCGCGCTTTACTCCACCATGTTTGAATTTTAACCGTATTAGTTATAGTCTATAGTGTCAATTTCTGCAAAAAAATCTTCCGCATATTGTTGCCATTTTTTTATTTTTTTTTCGGGATGCCTATTTAAATGCTTTGTTTTGCGGCCACCGAATTGACGAGATAAGAACTATATATTTACCGTCGTATTGCAGGATTTTAGCTCACAGGATATTACCGAAGAGCATTTGCACCTACATATTCTGTCTGTATGTATGTACGTACGTTCATATGTACGTATGTGGGTACGTACATGCGCAAGCAACTCGATATCTTTTGGTAGAAATATCCGATCGCCTTCAAATTGTATATACTTATTTATTGAAAAAGGATTCCCTAATTAGTTCTTGGGGGGCTCATGTGTGTAACATAAGGAGAGAAAGGAGGGAATTAACCCTTTCGAGGGCAGTGTCCTTAAAAAGGGACATCTAATTTTAATTCCAAAACTTACAAACGGCACTAAGATAATTTAATTAAAATTTTTCTTTTATAATGTACGTGAAAATAAGCAACTTCATATTTTCTAATAATTCCGTTTATCAACTAAAAAGAGCAAGCCATACAGTAGCGAGACCCTACAACTTCTTCTTCCAGCAAGGTCTGATGGCAGTCCCGATAAAAGCCAAGAAGAGAGTGATGAACAAGAGGAAGAAGAGTTCTGAAGAATCATCTTGAAACTGGTAATATATTAAATACATTCAAAAACTAGCAATCTATACTGTATAGACTCCACTTTACTGAACCTACTATTAAATATAACACTATTGAACATAAACTAAATGCAATAATTATTTTTAAATGTAATTTAAATGTAATAAGCATTATTAAACGTAAATAATAAGTTTTATGTATAGTGAAATTAAATACATTTAATTAAACATTAATAGTGAATAAGACAAACCTAACAACACTTGCTGTCCTCTTAAAAAGAGTAAATAGTTAAGGTTAGAAGTTGCTCAACTTCCGAACTCCCTTAGGTAATGTTAAGTCAATGGACATGTAATTTATGAGTATTTTTAAAATATCTACTTTGTAAATTAATATTTTACCTTCTTTTTTCTTTGTGCTCTTCTTAAATGGTGACTCTTTTTTTTTTCTTAATTGTCAAAATATTTATAAAATGTATATTCATTATTATGTGAAGTGTTAAAATATTACTTACACTTAGTCAGCTTTTAAGATATAAAATATTAAACTAAGCTATGGATTTGTATGTATACTTCATAGTATGCTAAAATTTAGTTCAGTGAAACGCATAGCACAGTAAAAAATGTACATTCAGCCATTTCCGTGAATAAACGGAAATGTACTTGAGAACTTTTGTGCAGCCCTGTATATGATCTATAGAATGTATCCACACCAAGTAATATTTTAAAAAAATTGTTGTATTTTAAAACGCCTATCGCAACTACAAACGCACTTCCAGCAATTATTGGTCATAGACTTCAATAGTTAAATTTATTCTTCAGACATATTCTTTTGTGTGTCACTGTAAGTGAATGATATATTCTATGCACACCATATTCTACAATGAGTGCCTTAGTACACCTTAGTGATGTATATAAATTTTAGCCCGTATAAAAGTGTGATATCATTAAAATACAGAGCAAACGATTTTTCCCCATAGACCATAATGTAAGGGAATTATTTTGGGTGTATCTGTAAACGAACCGTAAAGGCTATAGACTTTATTTACAATACCAAACATGCCATGGTGATACCCAATAACATCTAAGAATTTCAAGCCAATCAGACTATATTTACATCGAAAAATAGTTTTGACCAGGATTTCGGGTCAAATACTCCACTGTGCGGCGTAGGTTCTGCATTCTGCGCAATGGAAAGGGACATCGTTACCCATCAGTGGGCTTGCAGACTAGATGATCACAACTCTGTTTATCAAGCAGAACCCTATGCAATTTTAAAACCCCTAGATTGGATTCAAATAAATACCACACACACCTTCGTGCAAATCTATAGTGACAGTCTATCTGGTCTGCAAGCTATCTATGCTCATAGAACCAAACATCGGCTAATCTTCGACGTAAAAGTTAAGTTAAAGTCCCTCCAAAATAGAGTAGGTCTTGGCCACGTCTCAGCGCACACGGGTGTTCAGGATAATGAAACAGCAGACGCACTCGCAAAAGAAGCAACTGCTAAATCACATATAGACATCCATCTCCCACTTCCACCAACATACATAAAACGTTCACTTAAAGCTAAAATAATTAAGAAATGGCAATTAATCTGGGACACTACCGACAAAGGTCAACAGACATATAATCTAATACCGAAAGTATAAATAACCCACTATCACCTCTCCCCCACACACAACAGCGTTTCTCAAGGGGCATGGTCCCTTTCGAACTTACCTCCACAAATTTAAATGTTCAAACACAATTCCTTTGCGAGTGTGGCGCAGTGGCGTCTCCCTCCCATTATTATTTCAACTTCCCGCTAACATCACAGTGGCATATTAAAAAGCCTGCCATACCTCACAAGGAATGGCTTCGCAATATCCTTAATAGACATGCCAACAGTAAACTACTTAAAATAAATCTTCTTCTCAGAGATCTCTCAAACCTTATCTAGTAGCCGTCAGCTGCAATTCCCAATGCTGAACTTCTTCTCAATCTCTGCCGCCTGTCGCGTTGAGGGTTATTCCCTGGCAGAGCCGATCTGGTCTAAGACCATAACTTATAATTGCTATTTTTTCTTGAGCAAACTTATTTTCAAACCCGCCCCTTGTCGCGTTTAACTGCGGTTACAGCTCCGGCTGAAAATTGTAACTTTTTCATTGTTTTTTTTTTTTTTTTTTTTATAAACCTTTATCCTATAATCCCTGACCCGCACGATTTTGCGGGTGATACTAAAGTAAAAGAGAATGACTATTTCCTGTTTTTGTGAGATTTAAAACCAAATCTGTACATTTATATGAGTTAATTGGCTTCAGATGTTTTGATAAGACACAACTAGGAGGCACCAACTACAATACAGGGTTGTATTTTCTGCTTTTAAAAAGACTATATCATCTGACAGCAATAGACAAAAAGTATGTACTGTCGTAATATCTTTTAAATGTGATTTTTAGTGCTTCCTTGGATTTAATTTTTCTTTTCATAGACTTAATTCATGATTTTAATTGATTTTGTCTTTGATAAATTTAATTAGGCTTTACAAAAGTTGAAAAACAAATGACCCACACAATTGTGCGGGTTCGGCATTAACCATTTCCTAAATAGATATAATCCCTAATACATAAAATTTTTATTGTTAAGTGATTTTTCTTAAATTTATGTTTTTAGCAATTTATTTTTAATTAATTACATTTTTAAAGCGGATTAATTTTAAATTAATAGGTTTGTACTATTTATGGTCTCTATTTAAAATTAATAGTATTAGATATATAATATGTACATGTAACGAACTGTATGTTTCTGCTTCAAGTTATAGATGCCATATATAATTTATAAGTTTTATATGAGTTATATGCATACCAGGAGATAGATTTTTAAGTATGATAAATTCATTCCATTTTGTCGAAACAGCAATTGTGCGGGTCCAGCATTAACCATTTCCAAAATAGATATAATCCGTAATACATAAAATTTTTATTGCTAAGTGATTTTTCTTAAACTTATGTTTTTAGCAATTTATTTTTAATTAATATGGGAGACCGGGGCCAGTAGACGCAGTTTTTAGTTTTTGATTTTTATAAATTTTTTATTAAAGTTTTTTAACAAACTTTAACTGCACTTACAGTTGCCACAAATAAAAAATCGAGTGTCTCCGTTTGGGCAAGCCACGTGTGCCCAAAATCTTGCATTGCAACCACTTTCCTCGTTGTTTGCTGATTTTCAAGCTACCAGTGCACACCAAACACCGAGCCAACTTGCCCCGTGTTCAATGCGCCTACTTGCCCCATAATAAATTTCTTCACAAAAGGGACACGTAAGCCTCTAAGCATAAATAATCCAAGTAAATAACATATGGGGTAGGTACAGTTAATCATACACTAAGAAAAACTGTACAAGTTAAATCGCAATTATTAAGATAAGTATTAGAAATTAGAAAAAGAATGAAGCAACAAAAAATTACTCATGAGTGCAAAAAACAGAAAAATCGTAATAAATGTCCACTGTACGTAGGTAACGATGCAAAACTACATTGAGGATTGTAAAAAGCAATAAGAAAGGTACTCTGTGACTGGTTGCGCAATCTATCCACAAACAGGCGATTTATGAGGACTGCGCCTACTTACTCCTGTAGCCAACTAGCCCCGGTCTCCATTACATTTTTAAAGCGGATTAATATTAAAGTAATAGGTTTGTACTATTAATGGTCTCTATTTAAAATTTAAATTAATAGGTTTGTACTATTAATGGTCTCTATTTAAAATTAATAGTATTAGATATATAATATGCACATGTAACAAACTGTATGTTTCTGCTCCGAGTTATAGATGTCATATATAATTTATAAGTTTTATATGAGTTATATGCATACCACGAGACAGATTTTTAAGTTTGATAAATTCATTCCATTTTGTCGACACAGCAAGTAAACCACCAGGAATAAATAATAAATTATGTAAAGTTCAGCAAATGTTCGATAGATTCCATAGTGTCTGTTTGAATTTACCAGGAGATCGGGTAAAATTTTCCATAAATGAGCAGACGATTACTTTTTTCATGATGTGCCTCAGTAAAGCAGTATATAAAAAGCAAACCACACTCTGTTGTAACAGTATCATCTGGGATACTTTTAAATTTTGTAGTATACCAGTGGGAAAGTACAGACCTGGTCTACAAGGATCTAGGCTTAAGACCTGCTGTAGTCCTTACTCTGGTTCAGACCTAATTTTATGTACTTCGCTCGGAAAATACCGCTGCTGGAAAAACTAAAAAAAAAAAAGAAAATTGAAGGATCAGGGGCAATCCAAACAAGAGTGAATGGCATACCATTTGTCAACGGTTCTTAAGAGGGGTGCGAGCATTGAGCACGTCTCAGAAAATGAAATTGTAGAGGTCTGTCCAAAAACAAAAATTATTTCAAACATTTTCATTGTGGCAGATGAAAATTATCTCAATAAACAACCACTTTTTTTTGCTTAAACTTTTATTTTTATATATTTGCACACATAATCACAAACTACAAAATTGTGTAGATTTAGCCCAAAAACGGCTGCATTAAGACCGAATCCGAAAAATTGTGTGGGTCCTCTCTTGGCATAACCTGACATCGTGTATTTTTTTTTTATATTTTTCTTCAGTCAAATATGATCCTATCGATAAGGGGAAACCACCCAAACTTTCAATTCGTACCAAAAAATCTCCCGGTCTTAAAGGGTTAAAAAAGGTGACCGGGAGGGATACTATGCTCTACAGACTAGGTCCTGGTCCGAGTAGTACTTCTTGGGCTATCAAATCAAATGCTTATATATACTTGATTTACTTACTGCATTAAAAATGGCAGAGATGTAATTCTCTGCTGAAATTTGAGTACTGAATTTCTAGTATCTTGTTAAATAATAATTTCGGTTTACGAAATAAATTTTTTAGATCAAACAGAATAGCGAATATATATTCTTAATTCATAGTCTTGAAAAATTTTCAAGAACCATAGTAATGAAAATGCACAAACATAAATCACTAAACAGTATAATATTACAATTTGAAAAGTATTTTTTAAATGGTGTCCAAATACACTACTACTTGAGAGTTATGGACAGCAGTCAAGTGTGAAACACTACACTTTAAATATAAGCAATGTTGATGTATTTAGGTGTAAGAAGCTTTTAAGCATTTATTTTGAAATTGAAACCAAATATATTTTAATAAAAGGAGATGGGTTGATAAGGGCTATTTTTCCACCATTCATACATGCGAAAAAAAAAAGTTGCTGATTCCGACAATTGTTCAGTGTTTTTTATATATTTAAATATATGTATTTTTGTTTAATAAGATTTACATGATAATTAAATTGTAAGTCATAGAAATTATAGCTCGAAAATAGAGTGTTTTGGATTTTTCCTACATTTTTATCGTTTTTTGTATCTTTGAATTGTTTTTTTAAGAAGTGTTCCATGAACCAAATTAATTTTCACTTGCAATGATACTACTTTTTATAAGCTTTTATAGCAGCATTACTTTATTTTGGATCAGTGTGCGCTTCAACCAATTACAGAAAAAAATATTTTGTGCGAGAGTATCAGATACACTGCTATTGGAGCGCGTTCAGATTTGTTTTGCCGCGCAGAAAATGTATTTACGTTGTTCAGATGTCAATGTTGTTTTCTAAATATGTTGTTGTAAATATTTATTGAATAATTTAATAATAAATAATGCTTAGAAGTCTGCGTGGTGTGCGGGATTGGTATTCAGTGAGTTGGTTCTTCAAGCTTTGCTCCCTTTAAGTGAGTATACATCAATGTATGAAAAATATATGGAAAGTCTTTTAAAAAATATGAGAAATGAGGTTCAGTAGAGAGACCTCTATTTTGGCACACCGGGACACCTTTCCGAGTTCGATTATTATACTCTTATGGGTATATCCATGTCTATTTTAACTATATATTTGAACGAAAAAAGTCCAAAATGCGTTCCTCGAAAAAGAGGTCATCTTGTACTTGCTTGGCAGCATTATTTGTAAAGCTTAGAACTGGTATCTCGAATTGTGTTCTGTCCCCATTATTCAATATAAGAATTATAATAATATTTTCAATGCAGCATGCAAGCCAGGCTTTGATTGAGTACTGTGTTCCACTACATCTTGAAATGGAACAAGTCAGTAGAACACATGTTATTGGAAAATATACGAGGCCTTTAACAAGAAGATTATTTATTCCGAATGACGACAATGGCACTGTGATACATGATGCTGATGGCCCGCACATTTATATCCAGAAGAGTGCAAACTATTCCTTACAGAGACAATCTTTTTCGTTTCACAGAGGAAGACCTTAGGTTAAGCCTATGATGTTCGTCACTACTTCAGGTTACATTTTGGGTGTCTTCGGGACTTCCTTCACGTATTCAAAGAACAATGACGCTAACATACTTACACATATATTAAAAAAATATTAACACAATATCAGATAGTGGTTCATGCCAAATGATGTTATGGTTATTCATAGATGCTTCCGGGATTGTTTGAAACATCTGCAAGAAAAGGATCTCGAACATGAAATGCCTAGATTCCTAAATAAGCAACAACAGTTTTCAATACAGGATGCTAAGGAGAGACGTTTTGTGACTAAAGTTTGATTGTTCGTCCCAAAAGTGCTAAAAACTATAATATTTGGATAAAAACAGAGTAAAGCAACAACGCACAATGGTACTGTCAATGTAGGAGCAAGTGTCGTTGGGCACTGTACGCATGTTGCTTCCGTATTATGGTTTTTGGCTTACTGGTGCCATAACTCAACCGAAGTTAAAAAAGAAACAAGTCTTGAATATGCTCATATACTACAAGACGCCGCCGCTGGGATGGTCCAGTAATGATTCGGCTGAAGGAATCAAAGAGAAAAACTAATCTAAAATACATTGCCAAAAGTGTCTAAAACTGTATGATTATTTTCGGTTATTGATTATTTCCGATATTTCATATATTGAAATAATAGTCTTAATAAGCTCCATTCATCTTAATTTTGCATTTATTGTTGTATTTACTAATGATTATATGGATTAAAACTAATGACGATAGTGTTTATGTTCATTCATGTACATGATACTTACATAATTTTATATTTTATTTTTCCCATCAATTATTGAACTTTCATTCAAGATATTATTTTTTCTTATTTGTGATGAGTATACTAATGAAAAAAATGTATGTCACATCAAGGGGCAGATGGGCGAAAAATGGCCCTTATCAACTCACCTCTTTTGAAGTTATAAAATTTTATGGTGTTCAAAAATAGTTAAATTGCCGGCATACAAAATCAATTAAGCAGTTTTTTTTTCAAATTGGATTTCTGTTTGCAGACATATTAAATTCTTTATACATTGATATGAATTTATCATTAAGTTAAAATATATATATATAATTTATTTGGTTTCAGTTTGTCTCCATAGAAATGTTTGAGCATTGTCACAAATAGAGTTTATAGTTCAACCTATTTCCAAAGTATGGTTCAACCAAATTCAATTTATATATCAATACATTCCCAAACGACGGTTCAACTTATTACCAAATAATGGTTCAACCTATAACCAAACTGTGGTTCAAACAAAGCACTAAAGGATGGAGAAAGGTTTACCATCCTATGGTGGTAGCTACACTTCTAACATCTTTTGGTGAAACGTTGAACCGGAATTTTTAACAGCGTACTGACTTATAACAAAACACAATTCAAGCCATTAGTTTCGAAGAAAAGTGGCTTCAATTCAAACAACAGCGTGGGTGTCAGCACCTCCTACGAGCTACTGGCGGAGCGCTATCGTGCAGCAGAGGATTTGCCGGCAAGCACGTGGGCAATGGCGGAAGCAGATAATATGTCTATTTGTTCAGGCAATAAACTTCCCGAGGCTAGATTTAGGGCTAAACCATCACTTATTAATTATTAAGATGCTACTTGGAGCAGAATAATATAAATTCTCAGGACTCTTAAAGCTTCAAAATTTTCGAAATTTTAATTTTTTTTAGATGTTAAACTCCTATCTTTTCTGAACATTTTAAATAATTGTTTCCTCGAAATTCTCGATAGAGCAGAAATTATGTCTTTTAGAATTATACCCGCTCAATAGCTGAAGCGTCGTTTCCGAAACTTCAGAGTCCTTTTTTTTCCAAATGACGTTTTTTGGGCATAACGCGCAGTATATCTCAAAAGCTTCTGAATATTTTTTCTTAAAATTTTCAAAACATACGTTTCATGTTAATCTCTAGAAACTGAACCTAAAATTTCCTTTTTATTGTTCAAAATAGTATTCTTTTAGGTGATTATGTTGTTGAAATTTTCAAATTTTTGTATTACCTAAATACAACTTTGTATTAAAAATATAAAAATTCTTTAAATACAAATTTATTTAGGTTCAGGATAATTATTTCAATCTGAAGAGTAGCGCACCAAAATTTACATTATTGTTGAAATATTTATTTTCTAATCGTCGCGTAAGCTGTTATACCGATTTTCCGCTCTTCAAATATCCGAAAGTTTGGAGCCCCTTGTAAATGCTAATTCTGCATCTTGCAATTTTTTAAATGCATAACATCAAAGAACGTAATTATATCTTTCATCTCAATAAAATTTGTTTCTTAAAGTCATATACATTTTAAGATATTAAGTGTTGAAAATGATCTCTTTTTTTTTTTCCTTTTTTTCCAATTTTAAGAATCCCGAGACCCCTTAAAAACAATGTTAAAAACTCCAAAATATGCAAATTCAGAGCAGACTAGTTTCGGTAGCCTTTAGCGTGCCGTTCAAAGAATAACGGAATCTTGCTCATTTATATAGGCGAGAAGCGGATTCAAAGGAGAAATTCATTAACCTATAAGAGAACAGGAAGTTACGGGTACCAGCCAATAGTAGAATAGTAAAGGTAATACAACCAAAAGTGTGATAAATGCTGGTGTAATTAGCAGAATGAAGATTTTATGTAATATTTCCAACAATCTGATAAAGAGTGAACAGCGAATTCACTATTAACAATGCTGCCATAATTTTTATAAATGTGAAATGCTTCAAGAAAGTTAATTTCGGGTATAGAATTCGGTTTAGAGATTATTTTAGCTGAATTGAAATCAAAAGAGTTGTTCATCTCCCAGCAATGTTTAGCTACTGAAGATAAATTGGTTTCCTATTTTTTAATATATTGTTGGTGTTCTTTAATACAATTTTAAACTCCGTTTGGTCTGTCCAATATAGGAAAGACCGCACTGGTAATTAATATTATAAATACCCCATGAGTTTGATAACTGAATAGAATCTTTGAGTTTGGTGGGTGCAAGTTTATTAGTAGGGTTAAAAATTATTCTGAAGTCATGCTGTCTAACAATTTTTGCAATTGGAAAGCTGGATTTAGGAAAGAAAGTATTACTGGAAAGAGAACAGGACTGATTAAAGTTAACGGAACGAGGATGGTGTAGTTTAAATAAAGCAAAATCAACAATAGACGGATTGTAACTTCATTCAACTGCAATTGCTTTAGGATATTGAATTTCACTGTTAAGTGCGTGAGAATCAGGACAAACATGTATGGCTCGATTTATGAAAGTAAAAAAGACAGCCATTTTCTGGCAGGGAGGGTGACATAAGCGAGCATGTGGGTAATAGACAAACTGCGAAACTTTTGCGATAGGCGGATGTAGAGAAACCATCTATAGTACGAGTGACAAGGGTATGCAAAAACGGGAGAGAACCGTTATTTTCTTATTCATAAGTGAATTGTATATTGCTATCAATTGAGTTCATAATGTTAACAATATTATCAATATCGTGAAGAAAGTTGTCAATTTATACATGAGTTAATATTTTTCATTGTATCATTAACTCACGGTTATGGTTAATTTTCATAATGAGATAAGCATTAGAAATGCTATTTAAATAGTTGTTTTTAGTATTTTTCAAAAGTATTTTTGAAACTTAAAAAATATGTATATCCTTTTTTTTTTTTTTTTTTTTTTTTTTGTAGCTAAACAAAAGGTACTTAACAAAATGTGTCTTCAATATAAGTTTGCAAAATTATTTTAAGTATATAAATTAAATGTAAAAATTTACATCTTAAATTATTTTTAACAGTTACAGTTTCTTCGTTTCTAAAATATTTATTATGCTGTTAAACATTCTTCTTTCAAAACTAATTTCAGGAAACAGCTACGTGGGAATTAATTCCCGGAAAGACATTATTATTTATGATATGCTTAAGGAATTAGAATTTAAAACAGAGAGGCCGGTTTCTTTGCAGAAAACATCTCCGTAAAGAAATTTCTGAACACGGAGAAAAGAGGAAATTGCGCCCTGAATAAATATTATATATTTTGAATATTTTTTGAACAGTTTTTTTTCTTCTAGGTTGTCAAAATGAAACTAGCTTAAATTCTTCTGTATGTTGCATTCCAGTTAAGTTACTCAGCACTTTTTTATTAATTTTTTCTATAAGTGGCTGTCAGAAACAAAATTTGCAACATTAATCATGTAAGAAAAATAAAATAAAATAGTTGAATAAAGTTTTTGTGGTTACGAAGAATAGGCATAAGATAAGACGTTTCCTTTTTTCTTAAAAACAACATACGTATTTTTTTTTATTTGAAAAAAGAACTTTTTTTATTATAAGTAGCTATAAAATATCTTTTAAAGAAATAAATGCTTGCTGATTGTGACTTCGTTAACGGAACATTTAAAAAGGAATTAATGAATTAATTAAATAAAAAATCACTCACGATAATTAAACACATATACCATTAACCAACTCTTTATCATATTTATAGTAGAAAATATTTATGATAATCCTAATTTTCATTTATGTTAGTATATATAAGATTATTCAATTTTTTTTTGTAGTTTGCAATTTCACACGCTTTCTCTAAGATTAAGTAAATTTACTGCTTTTTTAATCTATTTTATCACTTTATCGATTTTATTTATATTTATTGCATTTATGGATATTTATCTCATTTTTGTTTTCGTGTTAAATAATATTTTATAATTAAATTGATTATTTTAGTAAATATTTCAGAGGATTTTTTTATTAACAGGTGATTTTTGATATGGCTTTGGTGCGATCAGAAAAATAGAAAAATCAATACACAAAAGCAAGTTTCTGTTCTAAATCCCCCTCACATTTTGAACCAAAAAGAAGGTATATTGTATTTCTAAACGACATCAAAATGAGAGGAAGCATAAAATCTAGAAAATAAATGTAACAAAAACAAAGAATATGTTTAACTCCCATATATTTATTGATTTTTTTTTATTGCAATGCCACATTTTTCGCAATTGTAAAACTACCAAGAATTTTAAAATGTTTATCACTCGCAAAAAGACCTAAAACATAAATATTTATTTGCTAGATATTAAAGTTGACCATTGCATTCCATCGCAATAAAAATCTGTTTTTTATGAAAAAAGCTCCACAAGTATGTACAATAATTGTCATATCGATTGTTGTGTCGTAATTTAGGTTTATGGAAGCTTCAAAAATTGGCAGGAGAGAATAATCATACCCCAGTCTAGCACAAAGATTATACACTATATGGACGAAGGTGACCGGCCACTTACGATTTCAGACGTTTTGTTAAATATCTAGAAAAGTACATGAGGAATTAACCTGAAACTCTAGGTATGTAAACAGTGTAGTATAGGTCATATATTTCCGAGAAGATGTTTTCCCGAAACCCCATAGGAAACCGTCAACGAATTGAAAATAAACGGTTATCTTTTGGATAAACCTGTCAAAACTAATGTAGCAAAAGCGTTCAAACTGTAGATTATGATTAAGTGGCTTATTGTAATAATTTGTGTTCATATTTATCAGGATAGCATGTATACTCGAAGCGAAATTCAGGTTTTCATAAAAACAGCCTCAAATTTTGCCAAGTTTTTTGCTCATAATTTGCAGAGTTATTAATATTTAAAAAAAAGTTCTTTTCAAAAAATATGACAAACAATATTGTACACAATACCCCGCAGTCTGAATTAAAATATAGTAAAAAATGTACGAAAAATGAGCAGGTTTACTAAATAATGTTTCACTGCGCATGCCCGAACGCTATCAAAATATAATGTGAATAATGTGTTAGCTTAATAGAGCAACTTTTGTAAAAGTCTCAAAAACATAGCTTGAAAATTCTGAAAATTATCGTTGATAGAATAAGCTTGAAATCCGTTGTTCCCAAAATAAAGCAAAAAGATGAGGGGCTGTATCCATATATCCATTCATTACTGCCACTATAGCATACACAATATTGCAGGCACTACTGTATTTGGATACAAGCCCTCATCTTTTTGCTTCCTTTTGGGAATAACGGATTTTGAGCTTATACTATCAACGATAATTTTCAGAATTTTCAAACTATGTTTTTGAGACTTTCACAAAAGTTGCTCTATACATTTAGCTAACACATTATGCACATTATATTTTGATTAAATTCGGGCATGCGCAGTGAATCATTATTTAGTAAACGGGCTCATTTTTCATACAATTTTTATTATTTTTTAGTTCTGATTGCAAGGTGCTGTGTATAATGGTGTTTGTCATATTTTCTGATAATAACTTTTTTTTATATTAAGAACTCTACAAATTGTAAGTAAAAAAAATGGCAAAATTAGGAACTCTTTTTATAAAACTTTAATTTCTGTACGTGTATACATGCTATCATCATAAAAATTAACAGAGTTTATTACAATAAGGCACTTAATCATAATCTACAGTTTGAACGCTTTTGCTACATTAGTTTTTACAGGGTTATGCAAAAGATATTCGTTCTGTTTCAATTTGTTGACAATCCTCTATGGGGTTTTGGAGAAAAATCCTCATTGAAAGGTATGACCTGTACTATTCTGTTTACATACCTGGAGTTTCAGGATAATTCCTCACGTAGTTTTCTAGATATTTAACAAAATGTCTAAAATCGCAAGTGGCCGGTCACCTTTGTCCATATAGTGTACCTCAGACATACAGTAGCTCTCAAAAGTATTTTGACAACCCTATATTCTCTCTTATTTTATTTAATATAAAAATGTAAAAGAAAATATATTCCCTATAATTGTGAACACTATGACTGCACTTATTCAAATGTATCAAGTTTCAACTTGTTTGTTTACATTCGGCGCCACAGAAGAAATATGACTCCTCCTTAGCTCAAAAGTATTTTGATAATTAGTTTGCATTTAATTGTTGAAGGTGTCAGTGGCGCTATAACTTCGATTTGTGTTTATATTGACTTATTGTGATTAATTTTAAGGATCAGGAATGCCGAAATGTAAAAAATATTGAAGTGATTCTAGAAAAGCCACTGTAAATGCACTTAACCCCTTAATTCTCGCTCCCGTCATATTCTCGGGCTGTATCTTTTACTCAAATTGTTTGATTCCCACCAGTTTTATATAATAGTGAAATTGGGTATATTTTGGTATCGTATTTACTGTCATTAAATAAGGTGAATATTTCTTTTTCATAAAAGTGGTGCCAATAAGCAATTTGAATTATTCAACCGTAATTTAATTCGAGCGTTAAGGGGTTAAGAAAGGTAGACTGCAAGCAGAATTAGCTCGTTCTTTTAACGTGTCTCGGCAACTTGTTATTACATGGAATAAAGTTTTTAATAAACAGAAATACATCGAAAATAAGCCTCAAAGTGGCCATCCGAAAAAAACAACTTGCAATGTTGACTGTGTTATAAAAATGATATCTACAAGTGATTGTCGTAAGTCCGCTGTAATAATAAAAAAATGAATTGAAAGAAAATTACGGCATAGACATACACGTTTCATCTGTCAAACGACGCCTAAACCTCTATGGTCTACATGGCAGAAGACCAGCAAAAACACGTTTCTAATCTACTAAGAATAGGAAGGCTGGAGTTGCATTAGTAAAAAGGCATAACACTTTCAGGGGCAAAGCAATGCTATTGCAAAAGTGCTGAAATTAATGACTGACATCAGAATTTTGGTTTAAAAAAATTCGGTTTATTATGTGTGTGAAATATAGCTTTTTATTATTTAAAAATAAATTTTTTCTCAAATTCCGGTGTCAGTCATTAACTTCAACACTTTCGCAATGGAATTGCTTTGCCCCTGAAAAGGTTATGCCGTTTTACAAATGCAACTCTAGCCTTCCTATTTTAGTAGATAACAAACGTGTTTTTGCTGGTCTTCTACCTTGTAAACAATAGAGGTTTAGGCGTCGTTTGACTGATGAAACGTGCATGTCTATGCCATAATTTATTTTCAATTCATTTTTTATTATTACAGCGGACTTACGACAATCACTTGTAGATATCAATTTTATAATATAGTCAATATTTCAAGTTTTTTTTTTCGGATGGCCACTTTGAGGCTTATTTTCGATGTATTCGGTTTATTAAAAACTTTATTCCATGCAATAACAAGTTGCCGAGACACGTTAAAAGAACGAGCTATTTCTGCGTGCAGTCCACCTTTCTTAGGGCATTTACAGCGGCTTTTCAAGAATCACCACTTCAATATTTTTTTTTACTTTTCGGCATTCCTGATCCTTAAAAATAATCACAATAAGTCAATAAAAACACTAATCGAAGCTATAGCGCCACTGACACCTTTAACAATTAAAGGCAAACTAACTGTCAAAATACTTTTGAGCTAAGGCGAAGTCATATTTCTTCGGTGGCGTCGAACGTAAACATACAAGTTGAAACTTATATATTTTCTTTTACATTTTTATATTAACTAAAATAAGAGAGAATATAAAGTTGTCAAAATACTTTTGAGCGCTACTGTATTTTCAAATATATTTTATATTTAAAAATTCAAAGAAATTGTTAGTTACCCGTTCAAGTATCCGGGATGACGGATAAATATCGATCCGAATAACCAATTAATACCATGTCTTTTTATGTTCATGTGGCTCCACGTTCACTCAAGAACTCATGAAAATCACACGTCATCAAGTCTACTCAAGAACTCAATAACTTTTGAATCAATTTGAAATGAGACGTTTTTAATTATCCTACATACAACCCGGATTTTGCCATGAGTGATTTTTATCTAATCACTCAAATGAAGAAGTGGCTTGCGCCACAGCATTTCAATGACGATGACGAACTTCAAAATGCGGAGAAAGGCTGTGTAATTCGCCGGCCCAATTTTATGAAGAAAGAATTTGCAAATTAGTGAAACAATAGCAAATGTTAAACTTACATGGCGACTATGTTAAAAAATAGTGAAAAGCTGTAGTTTTAAGATTATATAATAAAATATTTTTTTCTATACAGATTTCTTTATATGTAGCGAAACGGGGCTTATTTTCAGAACCGACCTCATATATATGAAATTTTAGTAAAATCAGGATTCAGGAAAACTGTACGTAAATAAAAGCTAAACTTATGTACTTGCGGACGATAAATTCTGTGGATATTAAGCCACTTTGTGTAATTCCAGTGAAATACTTTTTTTTTTTAAATGAAAATCAGCACTTGATTTTAACAAGTTGGAAATTGATCGTCAAACGTGGCAAATGCGGTGCGTTCGTACTATAACTAGTTTTATAATTATTTTTTGCACCCCATATTGTACTGAATGTGTATTTGCTTGCAATTCATAAGTGCATAGTCTGTAACATCATTAAAATGCCCTTGCAATAATTTTTTCCCATTCCCTTAATGTAACGGAAAACTTTTGACTGTCCCTGTAATTAAGCTATACATCCGATTTTCATAAAATTTGAAATGGCTCGACAAAATTTTGCAGCAATTATATATTTAAAATCTCAGCCCATTAGGAAGGCTATAACATCATTCAAATGCACTTGCAATAATTTTTTCCCATTGGCCGTAATGTAAAGAAAAAATTTGACTGTCCCTGTAATTAAACTATACATCCGATTTTCATAAACTTTGAAATGGCTCGACAAAATATCGCAATAATTATATGTTTAAAATTTCAGACCATTCGGAAAGCTGTAACATCATTAAAATGCACTTGCAATAATTTTTCTCATTGGCCGTAATGTAAAGAAAAACTTTTGAATGTCCCTGTAATTAAACTATACATCCGATTTTCATATAATTTGAAATGCCTCGACAAAATTTTGCAACAATCATATATTTAAAATTTCAGACCATTCGATTGGGTAGTTTTTGCTCTGTGATATGCGGACGGACAGACGGACAGACGGACTGAACGACGACTATAGGTGCTACGTATTTATATAATTACAAACGCACCTAAAAAAGACGAAACTTTTACCAGGGTTAGATTTTCGCATGGGCTTGAAAAAAAAATCAAAACTTCTTTCATTTCACTAGACATGTACAAATATGCGTTTCTATTTGTTTCAACCATGAAAGCGTTTAAAAATTTAGTCTTTATTTCAGTATTTTAATAAAACGTTTTTTGAAAGGAAAGATAAAGAAGTGAATTTATATCGAAGCTATCGAATAATAACCGTAAAAGTGAATTGAAATGTTAAATTTATTTTTAAAAATTGAAATTCATTATAACCAAACATCTTTCAAATTCTAAAATGTTTGAAATGAGTAATTAGATGCAAAAAGCGATTTTCGAATATCCAAACTCCGATAAGCAATATAATAATTATGACGAAATTGTCATACTTATAAAACTAAAAAAAAAAACGATAGGGCGATTATAATCTTTTTTGGTCTTATTAGTCCACAAAACTTTAAGGTACTGGGTGTCCAAAAAGTCCAAGACACATTTTAAAATTCAATATAAAATCAAGTAATTGTCGTACAGGAGTGTTTGGACTAAAATGCTTCTCGAGCTAAAAAGCTTTCTTCAAACGAATAAAAAATAGTTCCAAACTTCGATGATAGATGGCTCCACTTGTCCGTATGTTTTGTTTCAAATATGCATTTCTTCTTATTTTCAGAGTTCTTCTTAGTTTCGATTTGGTTTCGAAATACCAACCTATGCAAGCTCTTTCGCCAGGAGTCGTCATTTTTGTGTTACAGCGTGAAAACTAATCTAAAAATCAGAAAAATGCGTTTTTGAAACCAAACATAACGGACAAGGGGCGAAATCTATGATCGATGTTTCGAACAAATTATTTTCATTTGGTTGAAAAACACTTTTCATCGTGAGAAGCATTTTAGTCCAAACTGCATTCCTGTACGATAATTACTTCATTTTATATTGTATTTTGAAATGTGTCAGAGACTTTTGAGACTCGCTGTACATCGAGATATTAATTTAAGTGAGAGTAATCTACAAAGCTGAATTCTAGTAGAAAATGTATAGTATATTAGATATATATTTCACAAAACTATGTGTGTAACAGAAATTGTACAATTGAAATGAAAATTTACTGCAACAGCCATGTTTGCATAGATTGCCCCACATTAATAATGTCGTTCTCGCATAATTGACCATTTATTCCTGAAACAAAAAGGATAGGTCACTCAGTAAACATATGATAAAAGGAAACAATACACGCCATTCGTAAAATTCTGTCGGAAATTATTGCTGAGTTCTAAAAGTGAGATGGTGCATACGAGGAAGGCTGCACGTTGAGCATTATATTTAGAACAATATCAGGGCTGCCTCTGACGACTGTTTTTTAATTCTATTTCGCACCACCTTTTTTAAACAAAAATCTTTTACATACACTTTGACAATATCTGCAAGCGAAATATACTACAAAATTTACTTTCGTAAAATAGTGGCGCGAATAGAATATAAAAATAGCCGCTAATGGCAGACCTGCAATATGCCGAATGAATACATTTCGTTACAGGAAAATTTCTTCATTTAAACTTTAAGTTGCACATACCATCTATCAGAAGAATTTTAATTTTTAGCACTCTCCAAAAGAGTTGAAAATTGATTATGAATTCGGTTTGTCTACCTGTTAGACTGTCTTTGAGGCCGTCAGTCCGTGCTCCAAGTCTCGTCTCGTAAATATACTAGGAATCGCACATAATTTTTATATGTTATTGAGATTTACTACAGAATGCTCTGTATTGAAAATAAAGTGTGTAGCCTCTATAGTTCGTTTACAGGGATACACAAAAGAATTCCATTATATTATGGCCTATAGGGAAAAATCGTTTTCGGTGCATTTTAATAATGTTACAGTACTTCAAATATAATTAAATTGATATGCATCACTGTGGTGGACTACAACACGCTTTGTCAGATAGCGTAAGTAGTATGATCATTTTAATAATGTTAAAAGACTTCAAATAAAATTAATATGCATCACTGTGGTGAACTACAACATGTTTTGTCAGCTAGCATAAGTAGTATTTACAGTCGTTTACAAGAGCGTGCAGAAGAATTCCATTATATTATGGCCTATAGGGAAAAATCGTTTCCGATGCAGTTTAATAATGTTATTGCACTTCAAATATAATTAAACTGGTATGCATCACTGTGGTGGACTACAACACGCTTTGTCAGATAGCATAAGTAGCATTTATAGTCGTTTACAAGACCATGCGAAAGAATTCCATTATATTATGGCCTATAGGGAAAAATCGTTTCCGGTGCATTTTAATAATATTTCAGTACTTCAAATATAATTAAACATATATTCATCACTGTAATGGACTACAACACGTTTGTCAGATAGAATAAGTAGCATGTATAGTCGTTTAGAAGAGCGTGCGAAAGAATTTCATTATATTATTAACTATGGGAAAAATAGATTCCGGTGCATTTTGATAATGCTAAGAAACTTGCAACAAAAAAAAAACTGTAATAGGAGCAGTTTCAATGAGGTGCACTAAGACATGCTTTATATACTTAGATTATGGACTACATAGCATTTATTGTGCATTCACAGTCTCACAAAGGAATGCAAGTATACAGAACAGGAGAGAATATGATCGTTTTTATTGTATAATTGAAAAATTAAAATTTCTTTAATGTGAGGAATATGAATAATATTCTGTTAGCGTTTGTATGAGTTTTATAATCTATGCCTAATGCATGATTTTTCGTTCTTATTTTAAATTGTATTTAATTATTTATCATCTAAATTAGACAAATTATTTGCACTATATTTTATCTAACTTTTTTTATACATATACTATCACATCCTATGGTGTGCATTGGTCGCTAGAACAGTAATTATTTGATAATTTTTATGGACGAGACTTAGTGTGCATTGGTCGATAGAACAGTAATTATTTGATAATTTTCATGGACGATACTTATTAGTGTGCATTGGTCTCTAGAACAGTAATTATTTGATACATTTCATGGACGAGACTTATTAAAACTATTTTTCTAGCAATAAAACATAAAA
The DNA here is from genome assembly GCA_963932465.1 of Maratus speciosus. Taxonomy (NCBI): domain Eukaryota; kingdom Metazoa; phylum Arthropoda; class Arachnida; order Araneae; family Salticidae; genus Maratus; species Maratus speciosus. Next base: position 413,402,227 of record OZ010790.1, on the reverse strand, counting down.
GAATGTCAGTAATCACCTTTTACAAGTCATAGTAGATACAAAACTTGGGTAACATCAAAGTGTCAATATTTAAAAGGACACGAAAGAATTTTGAAAGTTATTAAAAGCATCTGTTTATGCAGACAATATTGATTACACTGTAAAAAAAGTTGTAAATTTTCCTGCACTTTATGCTGTAATTTTTCAAGCATTGATGCTGTGAAAGCGAATTCAAGCACCCATGCCGTGAAAGTTAATTCAAGCAACAAGTGAAGTAAAAATTAAATTCTATCTGGCAGGTTCGCTGCACAACCAACAGAAACGCAACTTTCCCCAAACTTGAGAAATTTTACAGCACTCTTAAAGATATCAGCTTGCAACTTTTACAGAAGCTGTGCTGTCAGCCGGGAGGACAGTACCTTTAATTGTAAAATACAGTGATTTTTTCTGGGCTTTATATTTTAATTTTTGAAGCACGATGCTGATGCTCTGAAAGTGAATTCAAGCAACAAGTTAAGTAAAAATAGAATTATTTCTGCCACGTTGCACCACGCAGCCAATAGGAACGCAGCTTTTCCCCAGACTTGAGAAATTTTACAGCAGTCTTAAAGACAGCAGCTTATAAATTTTACAGCAACTGTGTTGGTAGCCGGTGTTCCAGCACATTTTTTTGAAAAATACAGATTTTGTTTTTACAGTGTAGATACCAACAACTTCATTACAGTGCAGGAGGAAGCGTCACAAGTTAACAACCAATTTTAGCACAGATGATGAATTATATATATGATAGATCAGGCGATTGAATTAAAGTGGAACTGCCAGTCAGTTGGCGCACCGACAAACGATGTTGCCATAGCAAATTCGCATTGCTTGCTACCAATTCTCAATGAAGGGAAATTCGATTACTGATGTTAACTCGCGTCAGAGTTAGCAGAAGCAATCGGTTGCTATTCATTTCACATTGCAGCGGGTTGTATGAGGTTGCTATGGCAATACACCCAGCTCGTGCGACAACTGACTGGTAGTTTCAGTAATTATACCAACTAATTTTTCAAAGATATCAAAATCATTCCCGCCATTGATTACCAAATTTGTGACACTGTCTATCTGAATTTTAGATATTAATGAAACCAATAGATTAGTCTGAATCAGCTAATGCATTTTTTCAGTATTACGGAACAAAAAATTTTGAACTCTGGGCGATTAGGTGAATTTTCCATTACAGATTTAATGAACCTATTAATCTAATTTCCTGCATCATATTAATATATATTTTTAAAATATAGTTTATTAATAAAAATACTCAAACTTTATTGGCACTCTGGTCTTTTCGTCATATTGCAAGCACTTTTTAATGAGGAGATTTTAAAAGCAGTTACCTTACATTTCTTAAGTAAAATTCCTTTTTTCTCTTTACAAAGAGAAATAATCTAATCTCTAAAGACCTCTTACACAAAAAGCATTTTTCTGTTTTTGCGGAACGGCTTCATTTATACGGAATTTATTTTTCTTTGTTATGATGTGCAACGTTTCTCTTAAAATCTTTCACTTTTGTATTCTTTACTTAAAAAGGAAGAGAGGTTAACATTATTTCAGTTTATGTATATCATAAAATCCGAAGCGTGTTAAACTAAATCATAAAACAATTGTTTCCATTTTCAGAATTTTTTTTTACATTCTCGGTGATAAAAAATGACTTCTAGTTTTGATTAAAAAGGTTTTTTTTTTAATTAAACCATGAATCAATTCCCGATAAAATTTCTAATTATTACATTTATACATTTTTTAGGAGATAAAACACAAACAATATGCATTCGCTAATGCTAAATCTCTTTAAAAAAACAACAATAATTATTACATTAGTTGAGATTATTGATGTGAAAACTTAATATAAAGAGTGTCTAAGTTAAGGAACAACAGACCACAGACAGGAATTTTCATACATTGGAAAAACAAAATTTGGAAGTAACAAATAAAATTAGAATTTAGCAAACTTTATGTACACTGTTATTCCTCGAACGCTGCGGCAACAATTTATTTGTAAATTCTTTGAAAACAAATAAGAAAAATTAGATCTTGTAAGTGAAACAAATTTTAAGATTTTATATTTTGATGTTTAATGGTTGTTACAATATTTATTTTCGAAATGTCACAATAAAAGTTAATAAATTTAGAATTAGAAAGATGTGTCCACAACTACAGGTACTAATGTTTACGGAAATGTTGGTACTATAAGCAAGCAAAATTTAAATTTCGTGCTTACAATCGTAATGAAAAAAATCATAGCCGTACTTAAAACCTTATATAATCGCAATAAAAGAATGTGAAGCATTTTTGATGGCTGCCAACTTGCCCGCTCTTTCAGCACTACATTTTTTGATTCTTTTCAAAAAATCTTAGCCTTTTTCAATCTCATCCAAAAGTGTTTAAATACAACGAATATTTTGAAAAAAAAGGTGTGCCAAAAAATCGTAATATTTGGCAGCTAAACTTTCGGCATGCTTTAATGACATGTGAGCTATCAGTTTTTTTTCTTTTCAGTGTAATTTTAAGGAAAAAAATTGTAAATAATTATAATCTGTAAATCCATCCCTCTCTATATTCATCTGTCTAACTCATAAGTTACATGCTTGTAACATGATCGCATTTCCATATTTGCGCGCATTTAAAACTTAAACATACAATTTGTAAAAAAAAAGTTATCCGTATCTCTTTTATCGGCAAATAAGATCTGAGAAAAATCGAAAAGAGCCTTTCGATTAGAAATTCTGTCTTCTTTAAATATATGTTAAATGAATAAGCTTAGGGGTCGTCTTCATACATAAATTTCATCAAGCATTGAAACTTTTAATACGAACACTTAATATTTACATCATATTTGTATTTGCCGAAAGTTTTACCAAAGGAGACCAAAAACTTTTAACTGCTAATGTTAAATATTTTTTAACACTTTCCAACATAGTTGAAAATTGTTCATGATTTTGGTTTGTCTGTCTCTCCGTGCTTTAAGTCGCGTAAATATAATCAGATTGCCATAAAATTGATATGTGTTATTGGAGTTTAATAGCGTATGTTCGGTATTAAAAATGAGACATGTAGAATTTACTGTTTGTTTACAGGGACTCTCAAAATTTTCTAGTTACATTATGGTCAATGGGTAAAATCATTTACGGTATATTTTAATGACAGTAAACTATTTTAAACATATTGTGATCTACATATATCATTTAGGTACACTACAAGTCGTTCATTGTAGAATATGATGAGCATAGAATTTATCGTTCATTTACAGAGGAAAAAAAATAATTTCATTGCGGTACTGCCTATCAACTATAATTTCTGGAAGCGCGTTTTCAGTTGCGGTACGCGAATTTAAATGTAATTCATGTGTTGCGTATTACTTCGTTTGTATACTTTCGGTAGATCATATACAGAGCTGCATAAAAGAATTAGAATACATTTTCACTCATTGACGGAAATTTCTGAAAGGGAATTTTGAACTGCATTATTCGTTACTTAACTGCAATAAATTTTTGCGTACTATGTCGTATATATGAAAATCTATGGATCATGTACAGAGCTGCATAAAATAATTCTAATATTTTTTATAGAGATATATTATATGGATTGTAATCACTGAAGTTGGATTTTCAAATGTGTTATGCATTTTTCAAATTCAACATTGACTTGTACATCATCCATCACCTTATTAAACAGTGAAGTTTTGTTTCAAGTTTTACCAGTATGTTGGAAAGCGTTTCATAATCGATGCTTAATGCATAAATTTTTGGTCTTGTTTAATGCTTGTAAAAGAAATCGCAAAGCGAGTAGGTTTTTGAGTATAGCTCAAAAACTACTTTTGAAGCATGATTTTTTATTTTGTTCAGAAAAACTATATTTGAGTCTATTTTTGCTAACTATTCATTAGAGGAATAGAGATTTTTTTTTTATGTTTCTGTTGGACATAATGTCATAATGTCACTCCTGCGTTACATAACAAAAATTGTTCAAAAAATGATAATTTTAAATTAAATTATATACTTACTTTAAAGTGTTTACACTGCACAATAACAAATATTCAAGGATACTAGTGTAAATGCCCGTCCTAGGACGGTGGGTAAAAATTGTGTTTTTCACTTAAAATTTGAAAAACTGATAAAAAATAATTGACAATATGGAAGCGTTTAGATGAACAAAGTTCGGCTAGTTTATCTTCTAATAAACACACAATTAGCATTTACAATATTTCTGGGTAAACCAGGTTTTCCGGGTAATATACTATAACAAAATTAAGATTTTTTAATAAAACAAAAATTTTACAAATATGCAATAAAACTGTGTAATTAAAACAGTCTGCTGCAACTATTGAAATAATACTATTTTTTTTAATAACACTTTGAAATTGTATTTTTATCGTTTACCCCCCCTTCCTCCCCCCCCCACCTTTCAATTTTTTTTAAATATGTATATTGATTAATAAATAGGTATGTCGGGTTAAACCCCATCCGAAAGAACGAAGGGGAAGCATTGTTAAAGTGTTCTTCACGCCTATTGGTGTTTTTCTTCGGTTTACCCGCGGCTGACGTCACGCAGTAGGGGTGGGACAGCTTCAAGTGATGTCATTAATCTCGTCTTTCTTCATAGTTCCATGGTTTAAATTTTTTTCAATGAATCACAAAAGGAATGACTCTCTACCACAGCTTCTTATTTACGTTTTAGGCACGAATTGCGCTACGTTTGTTTTCTGAAATGTCTGCGTAAATCTTGAAGTTTTGAATCTTTTATAGAAAATTATTTTGAACAGAAGGGACTTCAGGTAGAAAATATTTATATTTAGGCAGATAGGTTTTCTCATATACACCTCAAATCAAAATTAAGCCTAACGTGGCTCCATCTTATCGGAGACTGGTAAGATTGATGGGTTCGCCCCGGATGCGTTACACTGCCTTTTATTATATAGAGATAATAAATTTTATAATGCTTTTAATAGTTTCATAATTATTAAGTGCTACCTTACAAAGATAGAGAAAAAACACCAGTCTAGCACATTAAAAGCAGTATCAACAAAATATGTTAAAACCTCCCCTTGATAGCAAATCAGAACGACTTCACGACTTAAATGCACGTTATCACGCGTAAGTAACGCGTAATAGTTCACAAAAAGACTAATAGAAAGCGTCAAACGGCAAAAAAATCATTTAACTCTCAACTTACACTATGCATTTAACGGTTAATTGATTTATGGCGTGTCTGGGTTATATATCTGTTATTCGAGAATTCCACATGAGCAAGTTTCACGACATTAATGAAATATCCCTTAAATCTAAAAATTAACTCATAAAACCGGAAATAAAGATATCAACGAGGTTTTATTTCAGGCATCCAAAAATAGAAAACGAGAACTATGAAACAGTTCGTTGGATGTTGTCGCTAACACATTTCTTTTTTTCGATATAAATATAATTCATCTGATTTTTTCCGGCCTCATTCTCTTTTTTTATGCACAAAAGGTTACATTAAATGGTGCCCCCAAGTTTAGAGTAGGTTATGGAGAACTTCGAACATCCAAACCTGAACCTACATTCGAAATGTGGCACAACTTGATTAAACCCAGTGAAAGGATAGTGTCAAAAACGTTGTTGTGACTTTATGAAGGAGAACTAACGTGGAGACATTTTTAAGTGCCTGAATTATGTGAATAATGTGTTTCAAATGTGTTAAAATCGTTAGAAAATGTGTTGTAATCAGCTTTACTAATATAATCATCAACTATATAGTAATTAATTAATATTTCTATTCATTCACTCCAATGAATTTAGGGCTATGGAGATACCTGGTAATCCAAAGTGCATGCATTTGATCTGCATCTAATTATATTTGTCATGTGTTTTTAGTCTGTATTGTAACTTTTTTTTAATAACTTAGCAGTGCAGGATTTGGAAGCCTATGCCGATGGTGCGTTATCCCGCGCTGCAGAAACTGTAGAAACTGATGTGACTTTATGACCAATTGAAAACATAAAACGCGTCATGGTGCTCGAAATTACAAATCATCTGAAATATGATTGTCAGATTTATCATAAATATTCCAATAAGCTGTGAAATGAGAAAGGGAATGACATAAAAGTTTCCTTATTTAATTTCCTTAAGTGTCATTTACAAACACCTTGCTGATTTGAAAAGAAATATTTAGAAAAGTTCTGAATGAAAATATTTTATTCGAGTAAAACTTTTACATTTACATTGTGTTAATTTTAGAAAGAGTTTTTATTTGTATGAAGATAAATGTGTTTAATTAACTATATAAAGTACTGTATGATTTCAAAAGACTCTCCTTTCCATCAATATGACGCCATCTTGAATGCAATAAGTAGTGTTGGCTGGTGTCCCGCATAAATAAGGGATCCAAATACTCTGGACACCACTAATTTCTTACGGTTTATTTTCGCCATATTTTATCGCAGATAATTCTGTCATTAGATAAGGCGTAAAACATTATTTTAAAATATTGTTTTCCAGAGACTTTTGAGCCCCAAATAACACGGGACACATGGCAACACTAGCAATAAGTAACATTACGAAAATGTAGTTTTGCGGAATTTATTTTCGCTCAAAATATCTCTCTTCACGTGAAGCTATAAAAAATCTTAATTTTAAACATAGAGAAACTGAAGAATTATTTTTATTAGATATACAGGATATAAACTAAATGACTGAAACATTTTGAACGGAAATAATAAAAAACGGTTTGAGGGAAAAAAAATGCGCTTTTACTGCATTGTTATTAGAAAATAAATAATTTTTCAAAAATACATTCTGTTCAAATAGTTAGAAATTTCAGCAAAAGGTAGCGCTGGCCGCAACTTACTGTAGGAAGACAGACAGGACGTCTAGTTTTCAGTGAATCGTTGTTGAGTGAGTTCATACGAAAGTTTGCTGTGCAAATATGGTGTATTCTGTGGAACAACGAATACCTTTAGTGTTAGAATTTCACCGCCTGAATCATAGTTTTATGAAAACCAGGCGAAGTTTCTAACGGTAATTCACAGTGACTGAAGGCGCAATTAAAGGTTTGTTTGCAAAATTTGAACGGACCCGCAGTGTGAACCGGGATCGTGCAGGAAACGCAGGGCCACCGCATGCATCAATCACTGACGATTTGATTTGATTTGATTCGAAATCCACCGTAGTGGAGATTGCTTTGAGGCCTATAGCAACAATGGCTGTCGCCTAGAATGATCCTTATTTATACACAGAAACTGTAACACAAACCAGACAGAACAATTTTATTTATCTACATTACATATTACTTTGAAAATACAATCACAATTACATACATGTCTTACCCAGGGACTCGAACCCGGACCCTTAGCGTGACAGCAGCCTCCGCTTACTGACCACGCCACCGGCGACATCACTGACAATAGTATCCAGACAGTCCAATAAGCGATCCAAACGTGACATCGGTCGTCTGTCAGGAAAATTTCAAAAGAATGTGGACTACAAAAATCCTCGATGCATAAAATCATAAAAAAGTGTTTAAATCTGTTTTTCACAAGATTCCGCCTCGTCAGCCTCTTAGTGTTTGTACCGCCAATCAAAGAGAGAATGTCGAGAACGATTTCCTTCAAAAGGTTGATTGTCGCGAGATTGATGTGGAATCCATTTAGTTTTCTGGCGCCCATTTTTAGCTCAACAGTTTTGTTAATAAACAAAATTGGCGATTTTTGGGGAAAGAAAATTCACTATGATTGGTGATTATACAGAAATCATATTTCTGTACAATCTGGGCCGCCATATGCTCGAAAGGAATCCTTGGGCTTTTTTCCTATGCCATTCAATAACTACGGTACGATATCTTGACGTTTTGCATGAATTTGTGGCCATACACTATTCACATGATTCTTCATGGTTTATTCAAGATGGTGCCAGACCACATAGAACAGTTGAAATATATGATTTCCTGCAGAAACAGTTTGCTGATCGTGTCATTGCTCTACACTTCATGAGCCATACAGGAATGGGACACCTGAAAGAGTAAGTGTACTAGCAAAACCCACAAACTCTTGCAGACATTGGACATTACGTCTGTAATGCATGTCAGTTCATTTCGACTGAGACATTGTCACGCGCATATGCAAATTTGGTTTTGAGACTACGCCATATTATTACTGCTAAGTACGGCTATATTTAAAGAATTGTTATTTAGTTTTTCAGCCGCCAGTACTACCTATCAAAATTTGGAACTATTTGAACACAATATATATATTTTTTTAAATATTGCTTTTCTAATAAGAATCCAGCAATTTTTTTCTAAAGAATTTTTTTATTATTATTTACGTTCAAAATGGGTCAGTCATTTAGTGGAAACACTGTATAAATAGTATGCAAATAATACTTTGTTAGACATACCTAGTGCATTTTGATATATATCTGAAATGTACATGAAGAAAATGTGATAAAATAATTAATTTCCTAAATTAACAAAAAAGTAATGTTTATATTTTGAATTTTTAAATTATTTTTATGATTTTTAATAAAATGTTTGTAAATAAACTATATATATATATATATATAACTTATTCAGTATTATAAAGAAACAAAATTTTTAGTTGCCAAATATCGTGGAAGTGGGACAAGTCCCACTAGAAAATATAGAAGTATTTTACTCTCAAAAGATATTGAGAACAAAGTGGATTTTTTTTTTTTATCTGCAAATGTAATTTTCGTTTTCACTTCCATTTCTTTGCAATTCAGTTTGCGTCCAAATACTTCTAACTTTAGTGTTTTTTTTTCCCTTCTAAAAACACTTTTATTTTCAACTTCATTCAAAGTCAAACATGCAATATGTTGTAACTGCATAATGTGAAGCATTTTATTTAAATGTGCTAATCAAAATTTCTTTTGACAATCGTAATAGATTGCCAAAAACATTAGCGAATGAATACTTTGGCAATAGAATTTTTCTTGTTTACAACAACTAAAAAACCTGCTCTGCATAATTGCATTGCATTAAATATTTTGAAACATAGCAGTAAAACCTATTTAGGTGTTATTTGTTTTCGTATTTTAAATTGAAATATGCAATCTCTCATACAAAACGAAAAATGAAATTGATTAAAATTCTGTTTCGAATTCTGTTCTGTTCATGAATATTCCATCTAGTATTTCAAAAACTTTTCCAGTTTTATCCAAATAATATTTATTAAGTACGAACAATGGAAATATTAAGTTTAAAAAATTAATTTGTGTTTGGAACTATTTTCAAACAAAAATAAGTAAATTTGAGGTATGAATAGTATAATTCTGTTTTGATATTACATTTTAAATATAACTAACATAGCTATTATTCTGAATCATTACTTTAATTATGCCTTTTTTGCCTATTTTCGATTAATTTGTTTGGTTTCTTGCCTATTGGAACGATTACTTATTCCAACTGAGTCTAGCACTAAAGTGTAATCTATTCTCATATTGTTAGGTACAAACTAACACATTGCACATGCGCGGCATTCATATGTAATGACATTATATTTGATGTTTTACAGAGAACAGTTGTAATTATAATAATAACATTAGACAACGCAAGATGTTGTGATTTTAAGCACAATTGCTTTTTAAGTTCTCTTGTAAAGCGCTTTTTGTTTATTTATTTATTTACTTATTTTTATAGAAAATTTATTGGAAACAACGCATAGTAGAAATTTAATTGTTGTTGTCGAATTGGGAGGAAATTTTGATAAAATAATGTATTACCAACTGCAAAAAATACAGAATAAAGGAATGCAGAGTCAGAATTTTATAGGAAAAGATTCCAAAATAAACATATTAATATAATACAAACTATTCTACAATAAATCATTTTACGAACCATATCTAAATAATTTGAAGTAATTCTTCATTGTGCTGCCAACATGAATCATGAGGAGAAAATGTCGATGGTAATTAGATATGTAGTTCATAGCGTATAATCAAATTTTCCAGTAAGTATATCTACCCTACATCTATAAAAATCCTAATGAAATGAATTTGTGAAACGATTTCATGAAACGACTGATAAGGTTTCACGGCTATTAATCCTAAAATATGGAAGTTTTGGTGGGCAAATTAACACCAATTATCCGTATTAATTTACAGATGTCAAAACTGTTAATAGAATTTAAAAATTTGAATTAGTATTTGAAGTACTATATTTTTCGAATTTTAATTACATTTCTGAAGTGACAATTTGTAATGGCAACAAAATTACTCCTTTTTTTTTTTTTTTTTTTTTTTTTTTTTTTTTTTTTTTTTTCTTTTGGAAAAAAGGGGACAGCAGGGAAAAACTATAGGGATTATTATATTTCTTCTTTTTCGACAATTTCAAATTGATAATTGAAATTATCTTTTATTTCAATCAATAGTGAAACAATATTGTGATTAAATTATATTTTTCAGGAAAATTCGAAAAAATAAAAATCAGATTTGTTTTTTGTCGTGAAAAGTGAAATTATTAAAATCAGAAAGAAATTTTTAAATAACAATTAAAAGATCACTTGTCAAAAGCAGAAAATAAGGAAAATTATGTCAAAATATTTACACGTAAATATTAAAAATGTGCGAAAACTTTAAAATAATAAAATTATTACACGCAAAACGCATTTAAAGGTGATTATTAAGTCATATTTAAAATTGCCAAATATTAAATATCGTCATAATTAAGGTGAATGGACTGTATTTTTCCATTCGGTTAGAGGCTATGAAAATTGCCATTTTAATAATTATGACGTCACACGAATACTTCTTATTGTACTTACTGCTTACAGACGAATATAGAAAATTTCGTTTACACTTAAAAGAATATCAGTAATTTAGCATTTATTTCCATCTAATAATCCATAAAGAAATGTACCCTTTTCTTCCTTTCGGTTCGAGGCTATAAAAATCGCCATTTTACCGATTGTGACGTCACAGGAATACTGTCCATTAGTACTTGTGTAAAACTTTTAATGTTGAATATTTGATTATATTTGAAAAGCTCAAGTAATCATATTCTCAAACACTTTTAAATTAACTAATATGTATGTACCCGTGAATCTTAAAAGAGCAAAAAGGTTTAAAGGAAATAAATTATTACACGAGAAATGCATTTAATAGTGAAAAATACGTCATATATTAAAATGATACATTTAATTTTTTTTTTCATTTCGGAGAATTTGAATGTGACGTCACAAAACATAAAAGTAGGGCGACTAGCAAATTTGATAATACATTACTTCATTTAGTGCAGCGTAAATACAGGTAAATGTATGCGCAAAAATATTTCGTCTTATTTTGTACGAATTACTTTTCAATAAATACATTTTAGAAGATCCGGATATTATGTTAAATAATATAAACAGTATACATTGTGAAATATACACGATGGCGTATTAAAATAAAAAAAAAGAATTCATGAATAGCCTATATCTGTTCCTGAAAATATCTAAAAGTCCATCAAGACATGAAATATAAGCTTAAAAATTTCAAAATTCAATGCTTTTCAATACCGTCGTTCTGAAGGCTGTTCCAAAGCAGACGGAGTTTTTTAACTTCGAAAATAAAAGTAGGCTACTGCCCATAGCGTCGCTATAAAAATCAGAAAGATAACAACCTTTTTATCCTAATCATTTTATGCAAGCTGATTTACAATGTGTGATTGATCTTACTTATCAATTCTGAAAACCGCAATCATTTGTTACAACAGCGATGGATGAGGCCATTGTAATCGAAAAATACTCCATTCAAAAGGAAAAGAATGGCAAACCGATTACAGAAGATTGCAACTGTTATAATGATAATATCATTTAATCTTCTGTAACCTAGTTAAGGATTTTAATTAATATCTGGGCTATTCATTAAAAAATTAAAAAGCCGGTGTCTCAAGCGCATTCGGACCTGTTTTCGTCTATACTTACATTAATTTCCAAACATGTGCGTGCGATTGATTTCCCTAGCCATTGCAAAAAAACAAACAAAAAGACAGAAATAGAATATTTAATTATTAATATAAACAATTAGTGTAAAAAATTAATTACAAAATTGTTTCATTTTTGGCAAACTGTGGCCAGTATTAAAATAGATTTCACAATCATTTTTTAGGTGCATTCGTAATTATGTAATTATGTAGTACATAGTCTGATCTGACCGTCTGTTTGCCCGCCTGTATATAACAGCGTAAAAACTACCCAACCGAATGGTTTGAAATTTAATATATATAATCGATGCAAAATTTCGTCGAATCATTTCAAGGTTTATGAATATCGAATCAAAATTTAAAAAATGTATTAATTAAAGTTTTCTTCATTCTATTAAATCCTATCATACGATATTAGCTCAAAGATATACCATAATAGGTAATGATTCTAGGTTGCCATGGTGATTACGTCATATTTAAGTTGGAGTGATGTTATTTCCTTATTACTGAAATTAATATACATAATTGTAATAAATTTTGTATTCATTCATTTTTGCAAAAGTGTGCAACAGCTATTACACCAAGACGCGACTATTTCTGAAACTAGTTATAGTACAAACGTATCTCATTTTCCATGTTTGACGTACAATTTCCGACTAGTTTTTTTTTAACAATGAGTGTCCTTTCTTGCTATCAAACAAAGTCCAATTTTAAAAAATTGAAAAGATTTAATGCTCATTCAAAAAAGAGTACTTTTATTTTTCTCATCGAAATATAAAAAAATATATTACAGCGTTCATAACATTTAATTACATATTGAAAATAACACGTCACAGGTTTCAATTTAAAATGAATGTTGGTGAGAAAATTTTATTCACTCCGCATTTCATATTTAGTTACAGTGAAATACGTTACAAAACAGCGAAAACAATTTACCTTTTTTAGCCCCTGATATGTTACTTCTTTCCGACATACAATTAACGTGTCTTACTTAAAAAATAACGTTACTATACATAAACCAACCGTAAAACAAAGAAGATGTATCATTGTACGGTTAAATACTGATAATCTGTACTGCAATTTTTTAAAGTCCTAAGCATCACCTATTTTAAATTTTTACATTGTCGTATAGGTGGGGAAGGGGAGTGCTTTTAGATGCAATTTGTTTGAAAAATGCATCTCAACTTATTTTTGAGACACTAATTTTTTTGTAGTTTTTAACGCCATTTCTGTAATGGTGGCAACTGAAGCACTCCATTCTTGTAGAAAGTAAAAGAAAAATCAAGAAGTAAAGAAATAGATGGAGATGCAGTATGTCGTAAAAACGGTTTGCAATATGAAGGCGGTTACCGTTCAAATTTAAATGCGCTCAAACATCCTAACAGTAAAAGCAAAAGCAGGAAAAATACAGGTTTGAATTCACAGACGCGTTAAAGCACGTCGGGCCGAATGTAACGGTATTTAGTGTTATATTTTCGGCGTCACACCCAGCCACCGTACCCCATCTCTATTCTTTCTCTTTACTTTATGAGGGAAATAGTTCGAAAATAGTAGATTACTATAACTTTTTGTTGCAATTTTCTTATAACTGCTAAAAATTAATTGTAATTAAAATACATACTATTTTGAAGAAATATAAATGAATAATTTCTGATAAAACATGGAGGTATTATAAACTAGATTTAATTTTAAGTATCAATATTAATGTTGCAAGCAAATAAAGGCATACGAATCATTAGACTGCCAATTTTTTCTATCTTTTTTTTTGCCCCCTGTACGGTATGTATTTCTTTCTCCTAGCTTATTTTGTGTATTCCAAAAAGTAACGTTACCTTACAGAAGCCAGCAGTAAAGCAAATCAGTACAATTAAATACTCTATAGCATTTTTTTTACTTCTAAGCATCGCACATTTTCAATTTTTATACGTCGTATTGAATAAAAAATTCATTTTAAATGCAATTTGTTTGAAAACTGCATCTCCATTTATTTTTTAAATATTAATTTTTTTGTAGTTTTTAGAGCCATTTTCTTAATATTGGCAACGGAAGTACTCCATTTCTGTAGAAAGTAAAGGAAAAATATTTCTAAAATGGTAATTATGTATTTTTGTTGCCATTTTCTCGTAACAACCGAAAGAAAATGTAATTAAAATACGTGCTATTTTGAAAAAAAAATATAAACGAATGATTTCCGTTAAAACAATGGAGCTATTATAAACTATATTTAATTTTAATTATCTATGAATCACTAGATAGCCGCTTTTTTTGTCGATTTTCTCGAATGACGGCATCTTTTTGCTGCAATTGTGCATTATTTCGCGATAGTGATGTGCTATGCATGCTTTACTGTGGATGTTTAAGAGTAGATCATAAATGCGGAAAATCTTAAGCGGATGCGAATGACGACATTTTACATAAAATAAAACGTGTGCTTTAAGTTTTCAAATTAAAATATGTTTTGTACTGCAGTAGAGTACCGCTTAACCGAGTTATATTCTTCTTATGGACTGGTGGCTTCTATTATTATGAAACAGCCATTATAAATGAAGTGTTAGGTGAAGATGAAAGAGCAGCCGTAAAAAGTAAAAAAAAATAAATATGGCCATTTTTTTCCCTATTCTGACCAGAAAATCAGAGTTATAACTTTTTACGGCTGCTCTTTCATCTTCGCCTAACGTTTCATTTATAATGGCTGTTTCATAATAATAGAAGTCACCAGTCCATCAAAAGAAAATGAAGTAATAGAAATGCCGGGGGCGACACTAAATTCTGAAAAAGCTGAATTCCTGCTCTCTAGTTGTTATAATTTTGTTTTGTTAGGCAAATATTTCGAATATTTCATGATTTTACAAAAATATTCATTTAAATTTTTAATATATATTTTTTGTCGAGTTTACGACATCGATTTTTGCTGGGTTTGTGTATTATTCCCCGATAGTGACGTCATTACCCAGCAAAGAAAGAAACAGTGGGCCATCAGCTGGAAAAAAGATGGCAGCCAGCAGTGCTATCAGCGGTAAAGTTCAAGGGTGCCATTAATTAAACCTGTCGAAAAGTGTCCAAGCCGAATGCAGCTGGTCCATCAGTGATGGCCAACAGCAGGCCAGCATTGGTTGGCATCACATTACATCAATCCGGCACTTTTCCTGCAGTGCTAGCACCTATCCCACTGCTATTCCTGTGCTGGCTCAGCACTTTCCCTTACAAAAATTTCTTATAGAATTCTATAAAAAAATCAAAGTACTATATAATTATGGGTCTTTTTTCTATAAGCTAGTTTCACCAAGAGCTATAGAAACATCTGTAGAAGTGTCTATAATAGAAATGTCTATAGAAATATTTGAACTGCATGTGGTCACCCTCCCAAGTAATGACCGCGCTCGATTCTGCTTGGTTTTCGTGATCGAACATGAACAAGTGCTTTCAGCGTACGCTACGATTGCTCGTAGCTTTCAAGCTCTCATTACACTATTTCAAGTTTGTTTCATTGGTGATTTACGTTCCCAATCATTAAACTGGTATAGAAATTATTCTATTGTATAGAAATCCTATGTATTTTATAAGCTTTTTTTTTTATTATTGATTCTGAACTGCGTAAATTATGAAAACCGAAATCCTTTGTAACCTAGTAAAACAAGATTTAAGGAGAAAAAAAAAGTGCGTTGAAATAAAGAATTTATTTATTTATTCATTTACTTATTTATATTGTTGGTGTCAGTGGTGCTATATTTTTTACAGTTTCAAAAAAAAAATAGCTTCACAGCTTAAATTGTGTTAAAATATTCATTTCAGATTTGTGCTCAAATACTCAATTTATTAGGTATTCGTAGCGCCACCTAGCGTAAGGGTTCCCAGCAATAATACTGCAAAAGTTCGTGCACTTCCAAGTAGTGGTGGGCCAGCGCATGAGATAAAATGGATGCCCACCATAATTTTATCTGAAGATTTCCAACAGCAAAGTTGACTAAAGCTGTCCAGCAGTGGTCATGCAGTGGTAGACCATCAGCCAGCACCTATCTTGCTGCTGGCCAGCAATTTCCTCTTTTCTGGGTATGCATACTTTTCTATAGATATTGTTTAAAACTGAATAGTAAATGTAGAATTCTTCAGCGGATGCGAATGGCGTCATTTTATGCAAAATAAAAGCGTGTATTTTAAGATTTAAAATTGAAATATGTTTGTAATATCTGTCTATCCATCTGTATCTATATATATCCATCGGGGGGCTACACTAAATTCTGCAAAATCAGAATTCCTGTTTTCAAGTTTTTTTTCTTAGTTTCCTGAATGAATGCTTAATTTTGGGTTTAAAATTTCAGTACATTTCCCTTCCCTTCCCACTTTTTAGTGTGAAAACTTAACAAATTTAGTTTTTTCTAGCCCCATCAGGGACCGTACGATTGCGATCTTAAAATGCAGAATAAACTAAACGCTTATTACTTAGGCTTGAAGATTTGTGTTTTACCCCCGGAGAGGCGTGGAAGTGATCGTTACACTGGAGAACTCTCGAAACTACTTAAAGCTCGCTTATTAGAGTTCTATGAAGATTTTAATTAATATCTGAACTAATCATCAAATAATAAAAAATATGATTCTTAAGACCATTCGCACCTGTTTCCGTTTGTGTTTATCCAAATTCGTAGATAGATTTTCCGAACCATCGTCAACAAACAAACAAGACACAAATACAATATTTAACCCTTAAATGCCTGATTTTTCAAAAATCATCGTAATAATGTTTTTCGGCTTTCATTTTTCAAATAAATCATGGGGAAAAAATACTTAAAAAATCATATATTGTTTTAAGTATAGTTTACGGCTAAAAAAATGTTTGTTACTAATCGGCAATGCTGGTGTTTAATTGAAAAAATAATTTCCCTTGATAAAGTTCTACAATATTAAACACACAAGAATTTTAGGAACTTTAATAAGAAATAAATTTTACTTGCTCACTCCAGGTCAAAATAGGGTATTTCGCAAGCTTCCAAACAAAACAAAAAGAACAAGTAGAAACATTTGAAAAAATAAATTTATCTTTATTATTAAACAGCATAAGTGTTGCCATCTAAATGTTGAAAATGGATTTAATAATATTTTCAGATTGCATTTTATCGGCAACATTAGGCATAATAGCTTCAACATTATTCTAATAGTATTTTAGAGCCTAAATTGGGTATGTTGCCGAAAAGCAACACCAGGCATTTAAGGGTTAATTATTAATATAGATAATTAGTGCCATAAATTAAGTTAAAATTTCTTTCATTTTTGAAAAATGAGGCCGATATAAAAAAGGATTTCACAATGATTGTTTTATGTTTAAACAATAAGTGTGTTTATTTGCAATCAAACAACGTTCAATTAAAATTTTTCTTTTAGATTTTTTAATGCACATTCGCAAAATATTACTCCCATTTCTTACCGCTAAATCATCGACGAAATATAAAAAAAATATCTTACAGCATTCACATCATATAATTACGTATTGAAAATAACATTTCATAAGTTTCACTTTTAAAACTAATATTGATCAGGAAATTCTCGTAACTCCTTATTTTGTATTTAGTTATAATGATAGAATATTTCTCAAAACTGCGAAAACCAATTTATCTTTTTTTTTTTAACTTTTTTTTTAACTTTTTTTTACGGTGGTAGTTTGTTTTTTTTATTCTTGCTCCATCGGGGACCATGCAATTGCGTTTTCAAAATGCAGAATAAACAGAATGTTTAATACTTATGAGATACTTTAAAGGGTTGTGTTTCCGAGAGGCGTGAAAGCGCTCATTTCGCTGGCGAACTGCCAAAAATTAAAGCTCGTTTATTAGCGTTCTATGATAATATTAATTAATATATGGGCTATCTAAAAACTAAACCTGCGGCTGTACGATACATGAAGGATCAGGGCCTACAGTGCCCAACTCTGTTTACATGACCCTGGGGCCCATGGTGCTATGCAGCATGTGCCCGGCCAGGTGGTCAGCCCAACGCGAGGTCCTTGGTGTTTAGTTCCCAAGCAAGCTTAGTACTCATTTTATAGACCCCGAAGGGATGAAAGGTTGAGTGAACCTTGCCCAGCCGCGAAACTCGCGACCTGTAGCGTGGCAGACAGGTGTCCTTACCACTATGCTGCTGGTCTTATGTCTGGGCTATCAAATAATTAAAAATCTGATTCTTAAGTGCATTCAGACGTATTTTTGTTATTCATTATCCAAATTTGTTGACCTATACGTGCGAGAGATTTTTCTGGCCATTGTCGACAGGAGAAAACACACTTACAATATTTAAATATTAATGTAGATAATCAGTAAATAAATTGACGCCTTGAAACTAAAAGCACAAAAATAATTTTAAAATATTTACTAAAAGACGTATACTACATATAAACACTTTTAAAACATTAAATAAAAGTTTAAAAGTTTAAAAACCAACAAGTCTCAGCCACCCTGTGGCCTTCATTAGGGTCATATTTCAGTGTAGGAGAGAAAAAACTTATAAGTCTGTAAAAGTAAAAAAAATAAACATATTTTGTTGAGCACACCTCCAAAACAGCATTGCTCGAAAACATCTTTATAACTGCATCCTAACCATCTAACCATAGAAGAGAAAAAAACTTGAAAAAAAAACTAGATTATAAATGTCATTAATGACGTCAAACTTCTCCAACTTTGAGTTAAATTTCGCCTTAGATGATCCAACCATAACTTATAAATGCCGTAAGAAACACCTTCATTACAGGCCTCAATTCAATTTCCATGAATTCCCTAATTAAACTTTTATGCAGATGGGTGCACGGGTAAATGATTTTTGCAGTGTCATAATCTATAGCTTTAATCTGACTTCTAGAACAGAATTTTGCAAGGAATGTGGTTTGTCTACTACATTTTATGTCCGCTTTATGTTCCTTCAATCTTGTATTAAACTTCCTTTTCGTCATACCTATGTAATAAACTTTCTCCCCGCTATTTAAAATAATTGGGATCTCATAAACTCCGAATAAACTTAGAGTGGGGGTAGGGTCTATTTTACTTGAAAGTAAATTAATAACATTAGGTTTAGGAACCGTTACAAGATGAATATTAAATGGTCTGAAGTACTTTTTAAATCTTTCGTAAATACCATTGACATAACCAAATTTTCTGTAGATTAACTATGGATTTAGATTCGTCTTTAATCTTGAGAGGGGGGGTTCATATACTTTGCAACAATCTTATCAATAACTTATGCCTGAAAACCATGTTGAGCTGCGATTATTTTAATAAAACTAAGTTCTGTTTGGAAGGATGCACCGGAGCATATCAGAAAAGCGCGTTTTATGAAGGAAGAGAAAGCAGAAATCTTGATGATCAGAATGAAATGGAATAACTGTATTTGAGTTGATTGGCTTTCTGTAAACGTTGAATGAAAGGCTTCGATCCACTCTCAAGACATCCACATCGCGGAAAGGCAGCCTACCCCCAATTTCCGCTTCCATAGTAAATTTTATATGTAAATCTAGTTTATTAACTTCTTCAAGAAATTTATTCAAAGCATGCATCCCATGTGCCCAACATATGAATATATCATCTGCATATCTTAACCAAAAGGCCCGTCAAATTAAAAAATATCATCTTCTAAAGGTCTTAAAATAAGCTCTGCCAGGAATCCAGATATTGGATAGACCATAGGGGCCCCCTTGTCTGCTTATAAAATATCATCTTCTAAAGGTCTTAAAATAAGCTCTGCCAGGAATCCAGATATTGGATAGACCATAGGTGCCCCCTTGTCTGCTTATAAAATACATTGTTGAAGACAAAAACATTTTTATTCACCAAGAGGGTAAGTCATGATTTTAGTGAATTTTTAATATGATCACTAGCCGCCCCTGGCGACCAGTTTGGTCTCCCTTAAACATATGCTAAGCATTGTATCACGCTACTTTTATACATAATTTAATTTACTTGCTCAATCCTTCGCCAAATCCGAAGATTCTGAAACAAAAATCCTGAAATGGGCATTTTTATGTTAGCCGGGCGTAGGCGATGAATCGGCAAACATTTTCCCCGTCGTATTTTCCGTATTTCATAAATTTCATTTAAAATATAGCACTTTCACTCATTTTATTTGCATAACTTTAAAACTGAAATATTTAAAATTTACGATTCTCAATTATTGCTTAAAAAAAAAGTAATAAATAAAACCATAAACCATGACATTTAATTTCAACATCAAAGCTTTGTTTTAATTTACCAAGTGAAAAATTGT
This sequence comes from Maratus speciosus, assembly GCA_963932465.1. Taxonomy (NCBI): domain Eukaryota; kingdom Metazoa; phylum Arthropoda; class Arachnida; order Araneae; family Salticidae; genus Maratus; species Maratus speciosus. The sequence continues at coordinate 413,382,076 of OZ010790.1, read as the reverse complement.
TTACGACAGTCACATGAAATGGACTATTATAATACTGATCCCATGATATATATGTACAATATTTGGCGATTTATCACCTGCTCCCGACTAGTATTAAATTACGAAATTGGCCGCTTGGCATACAGAAAGTGAAGCGGTCAATCTGGAACTGTTGATGACCAGTCACATTTATTATGTAGATTATAATCCTCAATTTCGTTAATTATCTTAGAAATTCTACTTAAAACAATCTCAGTATTGATGGGTGGAAAAAAGGATACCGCGTCTAGACTAGCAATAATTGTTGATTATCTTAGGCGGAATTTAACTCAATGTTGAAGAAGTTTGACGTTATTAACGACATTTATAATCTAGTTTTTTCAAGTTTTTTTCTCTTACATGGTTGGATGGTTGGGATGCAGTTATAAAGATGTTTTGGAGCAATGCTGTTTTGGAGCAATGCTGTTTTGGAGGTGTCCTCAACAAAATATGTTTATTTTTTTTTTTTTTTTACTTTTACGGACTTATAAGTTTTTTCTCTCCTACACTGAAATATGACCCTGATGAAGGCCACAGTGTGGCTGAAACTTGTTGGTTTTTAAACTTTTAAACTTTTATTTAATGTTTTAAAAGTGTTTATATGTAGTATACGTCTTTTAGTAAATACTTTTTTTTTATTTTTGTGCTTTTAGATAATCAGTGTCATAAATTAAGTAAAAATGTCTTTCATTTTTGCAAAGTTTGGCCAATATTGAAAAGGAATTTACAATCATTGCTTTACCTTTAAACAATAAGTGCGTTTCCTTGCTTTCAAACGAAGTATAATTGGAAAAACTTTGAAAAACATTTAATGCACATTCGCAAAAGAGACTTTCATATCGAAATACAAAAAATATCTATAGCATTTATATCATTTTATAATGTATTGAAAATAACACTTCATAAGTTTAACTTTTAATACGAATATTGCTCAAGAAATTCTCTTAATTCCTTATTTTGTATTTAGTTATGGGGAAAGAATACGTTTTAAAACTTCGGAAAATATTTTACCCTTTTTTCACCTTCTTTATTTTGTCTGACTACCTCATAAAAATTTTACTAAGGTGGAAAACTTCGAAATCCTAACTTCCAAAGATCAAATTACAGAAATTTATTCTTTTCTATAGCTGTCAGTTGAGTTCAATTGAATTTGGAGCACCATCTCACGGGAAATGTATTACATTGCCTTCGTTTTAAGAATTTTGTGTCGTACCGTCTCGGATACGAATAAGAGTCTCTGTGGAACCAAGCTAAAGAATGTTTATTTACACTTTAAAAAATTTAACATAGTACTTCATATTTTCTTTAAATTACAATGCATACGAGAAATATAACGAAGTAAAAGAAATTAATACCTTTATATTCCAGTATAACTGAAAAGTGTTTATGACTTTGGTTTGTTTGTCCGTCTTGCCGTGCTCTAACAAGCGTAAATATATTTCGATTACCATGAGTTTGGTATATGTTATTGACGTTTACTATAGGACATTCCCTATTAAAACTGGAAGTTGAAGTTCGCGTTCACCGTTTACTTAAAATGTGATAAATAATAATAATACAGATGTTACAAGTTTAAAAATATACATTTTATTTGAATTTCCGAGAGCTTTCTGTCTGCAATCCTGCAGCCATCGTCAGGGAATATTTTCATTAGCTACTGTTCCATTCATTTAAAATACGTCACTTCGTTTGAATTTGGTGACTCCATAATTCTTGGGGTAACTGGAAGTAGAAGTAATATTGCTTTCGGGTGAAACTTTTGTAAAAGAAAATATTTAACTACCGTTTCATTCATTTTTAAAACGTCACTTTGTTTTAAATGCGTAGCTGGAAAATAGTACAAGTTCTACTTTCAGCTTTTCAAGGGATTATAGACTCTTCCACTTCAAAAGAAGTGGCGTATTTAAAATGAATGGAACGGCAATTTATGAAAATACTACCTGACGATGGATGCGGAATTCCAGATCGAAAGTGCACGGAAATTTAAATAAAATATTTTTTTTTTTTTTTAAACATGTAACATCTGTATAATCATAATTTGTCACCTTTTAAGTAAATAGTGAACTTTTTAAAGTTTATATTATGTAGTTCATGATTGGATCAAGGTGAAATACTGCCTTTTGTCTTAACCCTTTAGTGCGCAGATTTGCTTACATGCAAACAACAGTGTTCTGAATTTAATAGATTTTTTTATTCGTATATACATAATTCACACCAGAAAATTAAAATAACAATATTTGCTTTAATTAATAACAGACATTCCGTATTTAAATAGAGCGAAAGTAACCATTAAAACTTTCTGGTGTAAAGTAAGATTCTCTGAACTACGTAATTTCTGGAACGTATTCTATCATGGGAATTAAAGGATTAAAGGTTAAGTTTTATTAAAGTAAATAATTATATAAAATGAGGTATTTGGAGACATACTTATTAAAATATTTACTAATTTGCAATATTTTAGCGTAAAACAGCCACACGACAGCAGTTTTTACTGATATTGCAGATGTGCAACAGAAGAAAAGATTGACGTATTATATGAAAAATGTATCTCGGATTTTTTTCATTATTTTTCCCGTTTAATAAACCTTTCAGAGAATCATATATAATGTTTTCGAAACAAAATAAAAAATCGCGCATTTAAGGGTTAAGATTTTATTTGAGAAAAATTGTTTACACTGCATAAAGTTACAAAGTTAAGTTAATATAAGTTACATTAAGTTACAAAAAGCATTAGTATGCTTTGTAGTGTTAACCCATTAAGGACGAGCATATTTTACATGAATTTTATTCAGTTCCTATTACTTTTTGTGAAACACTTACTTTTACTTTATGAATCACTGAAATGTATTTATTAAATAAGGCAAATAAAGTAAATAAGGCAATACATTTCTATTTTACTGGTATAAAAAATTAAAAATCACAAATATAATGCTGCGAAAACGCAACGTCAGTCTTTAATAGGTTAAAAAGGAATCGAAAAGTTTCCCTTGTCCAAAAAACCTTATGGCAGAGACATGGGTTGCACAAAGTTTATACCTATCGTTGCCAGTTAGGCAGATTTATTTATTTTGTTTTTTCGGATTGCTTGATTGCTATCACTGTTTGTCAAAGAGTAATAATAACCTTATTTCATCTGACAATAAAGAATTTTGCTAATTTGAAAAATTTTGGTAGCAATAAAATAATCTTCATAAAATAAACCTGAACAACTAGCAATACGGTTTCCGTCTTCAAAACCAATTAATATTTGCCTATTTTTTTTTTTTTTTTTTTTTTTTTTTTTTTTTTTTTTAGATGTTGAATTTAGTAATTGGCTTTTATTAAACAGCACTATGATTTATTTTTCATATTGGAACTTGTATTGAACACAAGTTTATTTTTAAATTTTCCTCGTTATATTTTCTGTTTTTTATTATTTTTTCAAAAAACTCATTCTTTGAAAATAAATACCAATTTATAATAAATAATGTCTGAGTGTTATGTTACTATCATTGTGGTTAATAAAAAAAATTATATTTGGATTCTTGTAATTATTCAGTTTTACTTTTAAAACACGCTCGACAACCCCCGTTCAGACTTCGCAACCTATAAAAACATTTTAATGTGCCTTATTTTAAAATGGTTACCCGGGTACAGAAGATTGGATAATATTATCACCAATGTCGACGATCTTCTGTAATCGGGTTGCCATGCTTTTCCGTTTGAATGGGGTTTTTCGGTTACCATGGCCTGTTGGATAGCTGTCGGTTTTTTTTATTGATAAGTAAGATCAATTACACATTTAAAAATTAGTTTGTATAAAATGGTTAAGTTAAAAATGTCCCTGTCTCTCGGATTTTTATAAGTACGCTATGGATAGTGTTCTTCCTTTGGGTTCGAGGTTACAAAAATTTGTTCGCTTGGGAATAATATTCTGAATATGGGCATTGACAAGCACTGTTTTTTTTGTTTTGTTTTTTTTTTTTAGTTTTCGCTTACATTTTATACTTATATTGAGATTTATGTAGTTTCAGGAACAGGTATAAATTATGACTGAATTTTTTCCTGTATTTTAATGTGCATATTCTCATGTGTTTTTTTTTTTTTTTTTTTTTTTTTTTTTTTTTTTTTTTTTTTAAGTAATAAGCATATACAAACTTTCTAATAAATATTTATCGAATAGTAATTCGTACAAAATAAATCTAAATTATTTTACGAATTCATTTACATGTATTTATAATGCTTTAAGTAATAAAATATATAAGCAAACTTGCCAATCACGCTAATTTTACGCCATGTGATTCCCACTAAACATCACATGGATTTTGTTCATATGAAAATCGTTTAAAATATATCGTTTTTATATGTGGCGTATTTTTACATTAAAGGCGTTTCGCATCTTTTACTTTAATTATTCTGAAGTTTTCTTTCTTTTTTAATATTAACATTTAAATATGTCTTTTATGACGTAATTTTCCTCATTTCATACTTTTAAGGTGGTATTATTTAATTTATTTTAAAGTTTTCTTTCTTTTTTTAGTAGTCACTTCTAAATACATTTTATAATTGAAAGAAAATATTGATATTCGCGCTGTTTAACAATTTCTAAAAATTTAAACAAATGTCCTTTTCTAAACTTGAAATAAATCTATATTAATATAACGATTATTCGAGAAAAAATTAACAATTTAGTCAAATTTGAAAAATATTTGTACGCTGCCCATCGCAAGCTTGGCAAACATGTCCCTGTAAAAAGGGTCATACTACTCTGCATAGTTTTTATTCCTATAAAACTTTTTTAACAGAACTATTTTGACCAAATTCAACACTAAATAGCTGTTAAAGTAATTCTGCTATTCAAAAACTATCTGCTTCATATTTTTTTTCGAACGTTTCTTTATAAAATTACAAATTTTTACATTTTATGTGAAATAGATTTCTTAATATTTGCCTTGAAAGACAAAAAAATGCATTTATGGCGGTGACAGCGTTAATTACTTTTTTATTTTCTTTTATCTTTACAAGAAGAAAGTATTGGATTCATGAAAATTTTCGACTTCCGGTTTTCTACAGATTTACACGTTTTAGGGGCCAGACATTCCGAAAAACATGTTTTTACAAAATGTCTGTCTGTGAATCTGTGGTGCTGTCTGTCTGTCTGTATGTGACACAAATTTTGTGGGCGCTCTGTTTCAAGAACTAATGCATGGAATTTAATAAAAATTTATATTCTAGTAGTCTCTAATATAAATTGGTGCTGATTAGTTTTTGGTGTATTGCCCAATAAGTGGCGCTGCTATACTGCATTTTTCGCGATTTCTGCAATAACTCTATCTCATGAACAAATGCACGGATTTTCATCAAACTTCAGATTCAGTTATTCCAGGATATGAATTGGTGTTAATAAGGTTTTGGTGTAAATCGCCCAACAGATGGCGCTGCTCTGTTGCATTTTGCAGGATTTACACGATTTTCGCAATAGCTCTATCTCAAGAAATAATGCACGGATTTTCATCAAACTTCCGATTGAGTTAGTCCTTGATATGAATTGACGTTTTGTACAGTTTGGTGTAAATCGCTCAGCAGGTGGCGCTACTATGCTGCATTTTTCAGAATTTCCACTATAGCTCTGTCTCAATAACTAATGCACGAATTTTCATCAAACTTCAGATTCAGGTATACCTTCATATAAATTAGTGCTGTTTATGTTTTGGTGTAAATCGCACAATAAGTGGCGCTGCTATGCTACATTTTTCAGAATTTCCGCTATAGCTCAATTTCAAGAACTAATGCACGAATTTTCATCCAACTTCAAATTCAGATAAACTTTGATACGAATTGGTGCTAAATTGATGTCATTTCTTGTACTATTTAAATGATTTAATTAACGTGATTTATATAGAAGAAAGTTTTGTGATGGCCACAACATACTAGTTTAGAATAGGGATACATACTATATTCGAAAGCATTAAGACAAAACTTCGTGAAAATTAAAGAAAGAAATTTACATAACTTTCTTCATCTAAAAGGGGAATTGATATAGGGTCTATGTGATTTTGACACTATATGGCACAGATTTTCTGAATATTTGATAGCAAAACTTTAATATGATACCTTGGCATGTTTTTATTTATTTTATAGCTGTATTTAGATTCTGGTTGATTCAATTTAACATTCCAGCGAGTGTGCTGTAATTATTTGCATGGATAGACTAGAACTATACATATTTATGACACAGTTGTTATCTTAATAGGCATTCAAAGTATCCGATAATAATATTAAGAGATAAGTTATAAAAGCAGTTTTACATATCAGTAATAAAAAATGAATTTTAAGTGTTTAAAAAAATATTAAAGTACTTTTATTTGAATTATTTCATTCACGTTCTGCAACATTAATAACTAGTCAGATGTGCGAATCCCAAAACTTTTTGCTTTCTTATGTATTTTGATATTTCAAAAAGTTTTTACACATGTTAAGGGGGTAGGATACCTTTAAACCATCAAAAATTTCGAATTTTTTTTTAATACATATTTTGATTCCGTAATCATTTCTGAACAATAGGCAAAAAATCGCATCAAAAAATTCCCATTAGTTTACTAATTTTGGCTGTTTTATTATGACTACATATTAAGTTTACTAGGATAATTAAACTTTGCATCTCGGTTATTCAAAACGATGAATTTTGATACTGCGCGCAGTGTTACTAAAAAACTATGCATGGCAATCAAAAGAAATTTTTACCACATATTCGTTTCTGTATTATCTACAACTTAAAACCAGAAAAATGTAAAATTTTATTTTTTTTTTCTGTTTTTGTACTTTGAAAATATATTTCAAAAAGTGAAAATTTTTAATTTTTTGTTAATTTTTTAATTTAGTCAATATTATTTACAAATATTATGGTTTTAGTATAAAGGTAACTCTATTATGTATTTCTTTTCACCAAAATTTTCTCTTTATATGCATATTTTCAGATTTTATCATGCGTGCAAGATTTTTCTCTCTTATTATCAAATATTTTTAAACTTATCATTTCAATATTTATTTATGAATTCACAAGTATATATATATTTTTAAATATAAATTTAAATATGAGCTTTATATTGAAATGAAGTTTGATTTTTACTTTCTTCTATCTTTACAAGAAGAAAGTATTGGATTCGTGAAAAATTTCGACTTTCGGTTGTCGACGGATTTATACGTTTTAGAATGCCCAGAACACGATTTGATGGTTTTTAGAAAATGTCTGTCTGTGAGTCTGTCTGTCACTCTGTCACTCCGTCACTCTGTCACTCTGTCACTCTGTCACTCTGTCTGTGAGTCTGTATGTGACAAAAATTTTGTGGGCGCTCTATCTCAAGAACTAATGCACGGAATTTCACAAAACTTCATATTTAGTTAGACCTCGATATAAACGGGACCTGATTAGTTTTTGGTGAAAATCGCCCAACAGGTGGCGCTGCTATGCGGCATTTTTCACGATTTCTGCAATAGCTATATCTCAAGAACTACTGCACGGATTTTTATAAAACTTCAGATTCAGTTAGTCCAAGATATAGTTTGGTGCTGATTATTTTTTTGTGAAAATCGCCCAACAGGTGGCGCTGGTATGCTGCATTATTCATAATTATCGCAATAGCTCTAACTCAAGAAAAAATGCACGAATTTTCATCAATCTTCAGATTCAGTTAGTCCCTGATATAAATTAGTGCTGTTTAATTTTTGGTGTAAATCGCCCAACAGGTGGCGCTGCTGTGCTGCTTTTTTCACGAATTCCACAAGAGCTGTATCTCAAGAACTATTGCACGGATTTTCATCAAACTTCAGATTTAGTTAGTCCTTGACATGAATTGATGTATAAATTAGTGCTGTTTAATTTTTGGTGTAAATCGCTCAACAAGTGGCGCTGCTATGCTGTGTTTTTTGCGATTTCCGCAATAGCTTTATCTCAAGAACTAATGCTTGGATTTACAAAAAATTTCAGATTCAGGTATACCTTGATATCGTTTAGTGCTGTTTACTTTTGGTGTAAATCGTTCAACAGGTGGCGCTGCTATACTACGTTTTTCAGAATTTCCGCTATAGCTCTATCTCAAGAAATAATACACGAATTTTCATCCAACTTCAAATACAGATATACTTTGATATGAATTGGTGCTAAATCGTTGTTATTTCTTGTACTATTTAAATGATTTAATTGCTGTGATTTATATAGAAGAAAGTTTTGTGATGGCCACAACATACTAGTTATTTTTGTCTTATTACGCAAGTTTTGAAGCTTGGAACATAGTGATATTTTTTTTTACTTTTTCGACGTGTTCAAATCCTTTAGTATTATAACTTCAGTACTACACCAACTTTGATTTTCCTTTTAAGTTTCGGCTTCATTTTACTAATTTGAGTGAAAGTGAGGATATATCGATCATAATATTTAATAAAATCTATATTTTTCGTTATTATCTTATACTTCAGCTGTTTGTGAATTGCCGGCTTAGCAGTATGCGAAGTTCTCGTCGCGGCTCGAGCCATCGATGTACAACAGAACTACGAAAAAAAAAACGAGAAAATTACAAAAAAGATCGCTATTACAGCGAAAATAAAAATTAAAGAAGGACCATAGCCAAAAACATATACATGAAATTTGGTTCAATTCTATGCCTAACTTCATACATTTTTCGATGGTACAAAGCGGGAGTACCAACATACGTCGGACAGACAGACATTTTGTACAAACATGTTTTTCGTGTTATCTGACCCCTAAAGCATGTAAATCCGTCAAAAACCGAAAGTAAAAAAAAAATTCGAATACTTTCTTCTTTAGAAAAAAGAAAGTAATAAATATAAGTTAGTTCATTGTTAAGCAAAAAACTATTTATTTTTGGAAATTTATAAAAAATTAGTATTTTTTCTACTTTAGGTTAGTTTTTCTTACTAATTACAATATTTATATATACATTTAAAGAAATACATATCTTGAATTTTGTGATATATATACATGATATATCTAACAGTGTAATCTCTCATACTTCAGACATTTTTTTTTTTTTTTACTCTTAATTTATATCATTTTAAAGTGTCTAAACTTGGTAAAGAATCAAACAACAACTTTCTGTTACCCAAAAATATATTGTATAAATGAACTCAAAAAGCTGGGATTCTTTCTTTAGCTAACAAAAGTAGATCACTTACCACTGAAGCTCCTGTTTTATTCATGAGGGCTATCTGATATAATCTTGAAGATTCTATGATTAGCTTTTCATCCGCAAAACCTTTTTGAAAGCAAATATTTTATTTTTTCTTTATCCTGATGTCATCTATCTATACTCAAAAATCGATTTAATGGGAATATATTATCCATTTATGAATGGGAATTTCGAAACGGTTTTAAAACCTCTTTTACATAATAATATGGGGAACTTTTGAATGTAAATGTGCGTTTATTTCTAATCCGGTTTTAGCTTGTGTAATAAATTATTACGTTAGAAATTCATAACGTATTTTTAATACAATTTAAATCTCATAATATTAGAAATGTATTTAAAAATTACTAAAGACAAACGTTTAGTTCTAGCCAGAAGAGAATATTTTATTATTACGGCGAAGCACTTTTTAGAAATTTTAGATATTCATTTATGAAATAGTTTTTCTTCGCATTTTCCTTTAAAATATGTTAAAAAGTTTTATAAAATATTTTATAAAATCCTATTTCTGCCAAAATTTCAAAATTATACCAACGTATGCATTTCTACATATTCGTTCGGAATATCTATTAGGGATCGCAGTGCATAAAATCTTGTCTTTATACTCCTCTCTATTACACATAAGTGGAGAAAAAAAAATCAATTTTTCATTGCTGTCCGTGTTTATTCGCTTGTCAAATGTTGTTGATTTATAAATGAAGAGTCATTTTGTAAAACGATGATAGCCCACACTTCGTGATATTTAAGGCTATTGAGCCTTTATTTAGTTTGACATGTGTTCTGTCGCTTTTGATAACTTTGGATTAGAGCAAAAATGACACCAGTTCTTTGAGTCTTATCCACAGTTGAAGATAAGAAAATTCTATGTTCACAAATGTACGGTAAAGATTGTTGAATATCAGTTTGTTAATATCCCACATAACTAGTGTTACTAACTAATCAAGCAGGGAAAGTGGCTCAAAAAGGCCTAAGTGCTAATATAGCTCCTTTTTAGCCCTTTCAATTTTTTTTTTTTTTTTTTTTTTTTTTTTTTTTTTTTTTTTTAGTCTCTATTTTTCAATTCCTACTATTAGCTCAGACTCTCCCTATATTTATTTATATATTTATCTTGTTCAAATTTTCAGTCGTTAATAAAATACTCATTATTCATCCTATCAAGTTGAAATAAATTTTTTTAAACTTGTACTGGATGACAATTGATGTTAATACAGTTTTTTCAAATATTAATTAATTAATTAATTTTTAATTAATTAATTTTATATCATAATATTCAAATATTTATTTGCTTAAAAGACGTTATAAAAACACATTAAAAGTAAATTAAAAACTCTTTATTTACATGTTTCAACTCATTTTCTGAGTCGTTGTTAGAATGTATAGTAGAAAATTACAAATGCATAATGAAAAATGGAAAAAATCATCGAAAATAAACAAGTAATCATGTAACGCGCCCTATATTTTCGCGATTGCTCGTGCTCCCTTTATGTCGCGATGCCGTAATTTATCCAACCATTCAACATATAAATGAGTTGAAACATGTAAATAAAGAGTTTTTAATTTACTTTTAATGTGTTTTTATAACGTATTTTAAGCAAATAAATATTTTAATATTATGATATGATTAGAAATGGGCGTAATTTTGACTTACCACTCGCACTTATTTGCATTTGTAATTAATTTTAGTTTTGCATGGGAAACAAAATGGCGGCCATTGGTTAAGGAAGATCAATGAAAGTATTTTCAATAAGGGGTTACCATAGGGGGGACCCAGTTCTGTCGCCAAATACCGCCAAGTTTGTCGCCAACTTGGCTAAATATCGCCAAATTTGGCGGCCAAAATGAGCCGCCAAAAGGGACGCCAACTTGGCGATATCTCTAATATTTCGCTAAATTTCCATAGAGTTCCATTGTAAACCTACTTGCTTATAGAAAATCAACAAATTGAGATATTTTAATGCAACAAAAACTAATATTAGCTTAAGGGATTATATTAAATTTTTCTTTGATGGCCTAAGTAGGAATTGACTTTAAAAACAAAATTTTTATATTACTTGTTTCCCTTTAAGCCGGTTTATAGTTCTGTTTAGAAACTGTGGTAAAAAAGAAGTAATAAACTGAGATAGATTTGGGGCTAATGTCTGACACATCTTCTTTTAGAGTTGGACGAGACAGAAAAAAAGAAAAAAAGGGGGGGGGGATAGATTTAACCCCGAAAATGTTAAGTTCGCAATATTATACCTGACCCTTAATATGTTTCAATATAACAGCATGTCACGACGAATATGTATAAATTTTTGTATTTATCTTCGTTTGTAATTTAAGAAATACATGTCTGTTTAACCTAGGTTACTATATAGGTAATGCACTCCTTGGTATAAATGAATTACCACATGCTACATCTTTACAGCTTGAGATTTAGTGTCAAGTAAGACTTGGCTTATATTGCAATCAAAATCACAGAAAAAGACTATAAACTATAATTATACATAGAGTTTCAAAGTGTTTAATGTTAAGCTTTTAACTTGATCTAAATGAACTTAAAATATGCTGTTTAAAAAGAGTAATAGCATATCCATTCTTAGAAAGTCAAACATTATACTATTTTTATTTTAAACTATTCTTACTTCAGCACCATGACTGAAGATGAAGAACTGTGGTGGGGAATGTTCAATGAGCACGAGTCGCAGAAAACTCAAATAACATTTTTGTAAATACCGAGGGCGCTGTATTACACTTATGTTCCTTCTTTTAACAGAACTTCTTTAGACTGTGCGTTAGAATTTGAGAATTTTTTTATTATATTCGTACATTTTATTTTATCATGGAGATTATTTAATACGGTATCCAATAACTGCTTTTTTTCATGGTTGTAAAACAAATTATGTAAGGGACAAAAAAAAAAAAAAAAAAAAAAAAAAAATAACAGATATGAAAATAAGCCCCAGAGCAAACATTTATTCGCCCAGCCTCCCATAACATCAAAATCCTTATTTTATACATGAATCTGAATCATATGTAGAGTAACAATTGTTTTGAGGGCTTACTCACAAGTGGAAGTAGAATAACATAAAAAAACCAGGGAATAAAATAAAGTAATCGTCAAGCATAGAATATGAAACGCTTTCCAACACATTCAGAATACTATAATAAAACTTCATAGTTTAATAAGGTGAAAGATGATGTCTAAATAAAAAAATTGTAAAACGAATAACACGTTTTTTTCTGCAGTTACCATCAATAGTCCTGAAAATATCCGAATTCTTTTGTACAGCCCTATATATGATCTATAGTTTTGCGATACATTACATAGTATGCTAAAATTTAGTTCAGTTAGAAAACGCATAACACTGTTGAAAATTCCGCTTCAGCAATTTCCTTCAATAAACGGAAATGTACTCTATATGTTTTGAGCAGCCCTGTATATGATCTATCGAATTTATACACTGAAATTTATATGCAAAAAAAAACGTTAAATTAAAAAAAAAAAAAAAACGTACCACAACGGTAAAGGCATTTAAAGCAATTATTGTTCATATACAATACTGTAATCGAATTATTCTGTGTGCCTTTGTATACGAACGATGAATGAAATGCACATCGTATACTACAGTAAACATCTTGCGGTGCATTTCAGAGATATACATATCAATTTCACTATGTTTGAAATAGTGTAACATCACTAAAATACACCGCAAACGATTTTCCTTCATAGACCGTAGTGTAAAATAATTCTTATAAGTGTCCCTGTAAATTAAGGATGAATGCTATTCCCACAATATTCAATAATAAGCATCGTGTAGTGCACTTTAGAAATGGGTATCAATTTCGATGCGTTTGGATTTGTGTAACACCGCAAATGTTTTTCCCCCCCCATCGACCGTAAATTAACGGAATTCTTTTGAGTGTTCCTGTAAATAAACTATAAATGTTAAACACTTCATTTTCAATCCAAACATTCCATAGTAAATCTCAATAACTTATATAAATACCATGGCAATCCGAGTGTGTTTACGCTGGTTAGAGTGCGAACCGACAGACAGACAAACCGAATTCATAAACACTTCAACTACATTGAAAATTGTTAAAAATTACTTTGCCCCTCACCTTGCCTTCCGCCATCTACAACAATAAAGATGGTTATTTCTAATGTAAACATGAAGGATCTGAAACTGCAGGTTGAATGTTTTAAATACTAAAAAAATGCCTGCCGGCTTGGCCTACAGGTGCAGATAGATTGCGAAGTTAAGTATACTAATTTCAACAACAAAAGTTAAAATCATGATTAAAGATAAGCCCACCTTAACAATTTTATCTGATCGCTTTTGACGAGTTTTTAATTTCATTTTTACATAAGAGCTGTTTGATCAGAATCATGTTAAGGCGGTATTCAAAAAATACATTTCCATGCTCAACAACTCGAAATTTTCTGACATATTTCCAGGTTCATTTTTAAAAGTTAAAACATGAAACTTGCTGACGTGAGTTTTGAAGAGATTTATAAGCGATCTCTTTTTTTTTTAATTTTTCGTTAAATTAATTAGAACTTGATTTACATACAATTATTTTCTCTGTAAGAGAATATTTTTCATTTCATACACAATCGCTTTGGGAAATTCGGTTCAAAATGCCCACTTTGACATTAATTTTTGAAATATATTCTGCCTTTATCAAAAAATTGACCATTACTGAACATTATATAGTTTCTGCATAAAAAAAAAAACCAACCAATTGGATGCATTTGAGAGCAAATATGAATTTTTAAATGTGTCAGAAAATAATCAGTTTGGATTTGACTACGATAAATACGATGATTTTTTTCTTCAACCGCTATGGATTTTTAATTTATTTTTGCTGTAAGAATTTTGTTATCAAAAACTTGTCAATATAAAAGTTGTAGATAATATTAAGAAGATTTATAATAAATTCATGCGGATATTATATCTTGTTTGGAGAAGTTGTGGACTTCCTCAATCCCTTGGACTCGAAGTTCTTCCTCACCCCCCCCCCCCCCCCCCCGCCCTTTTTGTTTTCGTTTTTAATCTTTTTTGCGGTACGAATTGGTCCTATCAAAAACTTGTCAATATGAAAGTTCTAGATAATAATAAGATGATTTATAATAAATTTAATTGGATTGGATAGTTTGAGAATTGACGAAGTTATGAATTTTTTTCTCCCCCCAAAATCCTATTTTTTTCGGCCCTTCAGCCCATTTTTAATTTTATCAAAAATCTGTCATACATAAATTTTTGGCCCCTTTTTTTTAGAAGTAATAATAACTTTGAATTAATTCGATATTTATTTTAAGTAAGAAGTTATGGTTTTTTTCGGTTTTCACAAAACCTCTCCCTATTTCACTGTAAAAAAAATCTGTAAAGTTACTAAAGTTTTTCTAGGAAACTGGGATTCCTAGAACTTTTTATGTAACGGCAACAACAAAAATTCATGTAGCAGACACACTTTTGCGCCGAAAATCAAAAAATTCGTAAGGTTACTAAGAATTTTTTAGGAAACTGAGATGCCTAAAACTTTTCATGTAACTGCAACCTGGGTTACAGATAAAATTTTAGTAAGATTACTGTAATTTTAGAGATTACTACTTTCTGCAGCTTTACAAAAACTAGTTTTATAGATTTGCAGCTTTTTTGTGCAGTTACAGATGAAAGTTTAGTAGGCATGTAGCTTTACATCTGTAGAACTACAGATTTTTTTTTTTTTTTTTTTTTTTTTTTTTACAGTGTTCCACCCCATTGGTTTTTATTTTGTTTTTATTTTACAACCGCCGCGGCGAGCGTCCCATATTCGTCCGCAGCCCTTTATTCTTCCACTTATTCCGACTCTTTTGAGGAAGCAAGATTCCCAGGTGCCCAGCCACGTCCCGAATGAAAGACTCTCTAGCGAAAGCCAGATTGAAAAAAAAAAAAAAAAAGCATCAAAAATCTGCACGGGCCCGGGCTTGGCCCGAGGCCCGTACCCGGCCCGGCGGAATGAAGGCTAATTTTCAAACGGCCCGGGCCGGCAGAATTAGGAAATTTTTTTCAACGGGCCGGCAAAAAAATTAATCGGGCCTATCGGCCCGATATAAGAATTTAAGCGAAGCAGATAAAATACGAGCCATTTTCAATGAATATGATTTTCTCGAAAAGTATAAATGTGCGTCACGAGCCGATGCGAGTTTAACAACATCAAAACAGAAATTTAACATGTCCATCGTAGAGATCGGCATCGTACAGTTACAAGATGTCTGATTCCGAGTTTAATTTTTTTTCAGCAGACTCATGCCGGGACGGAACTGGTCTTAATCGATCTCAGGATGTGTAGAGCAGTCATTGTGTTTTGTAGTATTAATAGTGATAATGAACTTCTCTTAACAGTATCTTTGGAAATATACCTTAAGGTGGTTCTCGTATTCACTGCTCAACAATGCGAAGCTTTCAGACACATTTTCTGACAAAATTTTTAACTATAAAGGAATAAAATTGACAGGCCTGCCTATTGAAGGCATTTGGAAACGAATAGCATTTTCCATATTTGATAAATTTCTTACAGAGATAACAGAGATTCCTGTCACGTGACTGTACGTTTTTCTCCTTTCCTGTGCTGTTGCTTCCGGAAATTCGATTCAAAACGCTAACTTTGACAGTATTTTCAGAAAGATATATTGCTTTTATCTATTAAAAAAACGACATTTGCATAGCTTCTGAATAAGAATACCTGCCAATCTTACGCGTTTCCGAAAAGAAAAGAATTCATAAATGTGTCGAAATGTAGCTCCTTTGGATTTGAGAAAAGCCTTAAAAATGAGAGAAATATTTTCACAAATCTACTTTTTATTATACAGCTTCAAAAGTTATTATGTTTTTAATCCTTTATTCCGAACTACATTAATCTTTTAATGAATCCTTATTTCCATTTTGAAATGTCTGTAGACACGATGACTAAAACACTGTAAGTAATCGTTAATGTTTACTATTGTGTGTTTTCTGTTTTGCGAACATCATAGTAATGTAAAATATACTGTAAAATGTTCCCATAAATATGTATGTAGTATTCATTAAAAGAATCTTAATTGTATGTTGAGAAAAAAACGGATTTTTTTTCCTTTTTTTTTCTTTTTTTTCTTTTTTTTTTTTTTTGTAGAAATTGTGTCGGGCCAGGCCTGTTTTCACTGATTTTTGTACGGGCCGGGCCGGGCCGAGAACTGTAAAAATGCAAACGAGCCGGGCCGGGCTCGGGCCGAACTTCCAATTTTACACCGGGCCGGGCCGGGCCAAGATAGCTTTCGTTCGGGCCGGGTCCGGGCCTGGAAATTCCGGCCCGTGCAGACCTCTACCCATTGGTCTGATTTTGCCCATTAACGAACTTGACCGAGATTTTATGCCCCTTGATTTTATGTATCAGTTTGGAAGAGATTTCTGCAGAATTAGAGAAGTTATTGTATCCATAAAAAAATGATATATGTATATATATATAGATAGTTAGGTAGAGAGATAGAGACGTAAATATATATATATAGAGAGAGAGTTTTTTACTGAGTGTGGTTTTGGGTCCTAGAGGTCATGATCGGTGCAGATCTGCAAACATTTTTCAAAAAGTCTAACATAGGGGAGATCGCAATAGGTAGTATTTCATACGAAATCTACCTAAAACAGTAGACTCCCTGAAATCCGCGTTGCTTCGGACCGGAGATTGTGCAGATTTTAGAATTTTACGGATTTTTGATCACTGTTATGTTTTCCCCCTTTTTTTTTACAGTAATATGGATGTAATAACCCACTCAAAATTATAATGAATGCTTACAATAAAATAAAATATTAAAATAATTAAGTAAAATGATAAAGTAATAAAGCAAATAATTAAAATTAAGAATTTTTAAGAAGTGTTAAAATATTAAATATAAAGCTCTCAGATAAATAATGCTGCATGCATAACTAGTGATAAAGAAACATTTTTCTTAAATAAATGACCAAACGAGGGAAAAAAATCAACAAAACTTAAAATTCTGATTCCGCTATTTTTTGTCGAAATACGGAAAACCATATAACACTTTTTAACATTTTATGTTCCGAATTATTAATAAAAAAAATTACTCCACCTCAGTAATTATCTTTGTTAATCTCTGACGATATCCGAAACAACTTATATAACTAGAAAATAGGAATTATATGTTTTCAGAATTTAGTGTCGTCCCCAATGGAAAAAAGTATATGTATATAAATATAGATAAGAGAAAACACATTTCAGTTTTAAGACTTAAAACAGACACTTTCATTTTACATAAAATGATGTCATTCGCACCCGCTGAAAAATTCCCTATTTACGATCCAGTTTTAAACAACGTCTACAGAAAAGTATGCATATGATGTCACTATCGCAGAATAGTACACAATCTCAACAAAAAGCAATGTCGTCATTGAAGAAACTCGACCAAAAAAAAATCGGCTACCTAATGATTCATATCCCTTCATTTGTTTGTAACATTAATATAGATACTTAAACTTAAATATAATTTATAATAGCTCCATGTTTTATCAGCAATCCATTTTTTATATTTTTTTCAAAACAACGCGTATTTTAATTACATTTTTTTCAGTTATTATAGCAAAATGGCAACAAAAATATATAATAGTCTAATATTTTCCAACTATTTTTCTTTTACTTTTTACTGAAATGAAGTACTTCAGTTGCCAAGATTTAAAAAAAAATTCGTTAAAAACTACAAAGAAATTAATACCTCAAAAATAAACTGAGATGCAGTTTTCAAACAAACTGCATTTAAAAGTATTTTTTCCCTATACTACGGTGTAAAAATTGAGAATGTGCGATGCTTAGAAGCTTAAAAAATTGCTGTAGAGATCATCCAGTGCAATGATACATCTGCTTTGTTTACGGCTGGCTCATATAAGGGAACGTTATTTTTTGAGTCGACACTTTAATTGCTGGCCGAAAGAAATGGCATATAGGAGGCTAATAATAATTCGATTTTTAGATTTTTTATTTTTATTTTATTTTATTTATTTATTTTTTTTTAAGTAAAACTTATTTAATAAATTCTTAGTTAAAGCTCTTTTTGAAAAATATTTAAAAGGCTATAATGTGAAACAAAACATATTGTTATGGAAATCTCACAATTCTTATAAGAACAGTGTAAATAAATGTATTGTGATCCTATCTGTAGCTGAGAAGTGTTTTGTAGTTACAAATTTTTCGTATAACTTTTTTTTTAATAGGAGAAAGCTACACCTATGTAAATGGTTGGAAAAAAAATCCCATTAAAAATTATTTACCTTCGACTGTTTCTCTCTGCTTTTTAGCTCACAGGCTATCAAAGCCTGGGAGCTAATATGCCGTAATGTGCCCGCAAGTTCTGTATGTACATATGTATGTACATAACGCGACAACTCTTGATAGAAATATCCGATTTGCTTCATTTTTTTTTCTAAGTTCATTCTGATAAGGCGCTTCCCTGATTAGTTTTCGGGGTTCATTGGTTAAGTATAAAGAGGGTGTATGGGGGTCTAAATCCCCCTTAACTTAGATAAATGGATTTTTCATGCAGAATTATCAGATTTGCTTCAAAATTGGTATACCGGTTAATTCTGATAAGAAGCTTCCCTGATTAGATTTGGAGGTTCATTGTTTAAGTACAAAGGGGGGAACGAAAGGCTAATATCCTCCTTAATTTAGATAAATGGGTTTTTCTTCTATGCTATTTGCTTCAAATTTGGTATTCCGGTTTATTCTGATACGGCGGTGGCGCTTCCATGGTGAGATTTGGTGGCTCGTTGGTTAAGTATAAAGATGTGAAACAAAGGAGGTGGGGGGAATCCCCCAACTTAAATTATTTTTCGAGGGACATTATTCTTTGAAATAAGAATATAATATACAATTAGCCTGTGAGCTCAATGCTATCAGTTTAACTGAGCACTTTTCTTTTTATTAAATGTGATCCGGCAAAAAATTTTGTATGAAAAGTACAATCTACTTTTATTAGTAGACGAATTAAATAAATTTTATATTGAATTTTCTTTAATAGTTATTAAAAGTACCATAATAAGTAATTATTATAGTTATCATTATTATCATAGTCGGGGCATAAACGGTTAAACAGTTTTACTTTAAAGCAACGCATTCGGTTTAAAAATATATAAATGCTGTAGGGCCCACGATATGAGGTTCCATTCGAAAGATCTTCGTTTAAAAGTGTATTTTTTTGCAAAATCGGTTTAAAAATATAAAGTTACATAAATTTGAGATTTATTTGAGATTATTATTAGGTGCCTGGTCAACGCCGGACGGGTCAGCTGTTATGTAATAAATTAAGATATTTCCTAACATTCTTTAAACTAAATATATAACAATTTAACGCCTTGTAATAATATAGTATTTCTAATTGCTAAAAAGGTGTAAGATTAAAACTTTAAAAACAGTAAAATAGTTTTATTTGACTGTTGACATGTTTCAACTCATCCAGAATCATTTTCAAAACAAATAAATAATGATATGCTGAAATTCCACGGTGTATGATGCAGTGAAATGAAACGCCATCATCCAGTTTTTCATGTAACGCGTGTTACTCATTTTTTAAATTTTACTTGGATGTTTATTTCTATTTTCTAAACCCTTGTGTGCCTCGAGGCACAGTTTTGTTTTGTTTTCCATGCTTACCAAAACTGGAGGGGTGGTATTCGTTGACCATACGTATACCATACCGAAAGCTACCCAAGTGTTTAGAAAATAGAAATAAACACACAAGTAAAATAAGAAAAAGTAACGTGCGTTACATGAAAAACTGAATGATGACGTTTCAGTTCATTGCATCATAGACCGTGCAATTTCAGAATATCATTATTTATTTGTTTATTTGTTTTGAAAATGACTCTGGATGAGTTCGAACATGTCAACAGTCAAATGAAACTATTTTACTTTTTTTAAAGTTTTAATCTGACACCTTTCTAGCAATTAGAAATAATAGGTACTTTTCGGTTAGCCGGGTGCCAATGTTATATATATAAACATATAAGTATATTTGTATGTATATATGAAATATATATATATATATATATAACACTGGCACCCAGCTAACCGAAAAGTATCAATATTCTTTTAACTAAGTATTGCTGAAACTCTTTGATTAATAAGTTTATTACGGACTGTCAATCTATTTGTGTCTTGTTTGGTTTACTTTCTTATGTTGATTATCAGCAATTTTTTTCCCGTCTCCCGAAAATATTCTCCTCGTACCATAGGTTCGCCGCCACTGGGTTAGGAGCTCTGACTACAGTTTCGGTATGCACCGAATGATCAGCAATTTTTTGTTTTACTGAAACTCTCCGTAAACGAAAACGAAATGGAACTTTCATTCAATCTCTAACTACTATAGTATATAAATGAACTCCCTCCGAACCTTTGCATAGTTTTAAAGCCTTATGCTGCTATATAATTTTCATGATTGTAAGTAAACTTGCACATGATTTTCTTCAATTAATTAAAACACTTTTCTGTCGTTTTTTTAACCATTTGGAAAAATGGTTATTGTTCTCGTCAGGATGGGAAATCAAAAGCATATCTGAAGGCTTTCATTGGTTTAAACTGCAATTTATTCGTTTTCTGATTGGTCTATACAGTAATCTGTATTTTCCTTTAATTTCAACAACGATAGATACTTTCTGTTGCCGCTATGACAAAAAAGTAATAAAAACTACAAAAAAAATTAATAACTCAAAAACAAATTGAGATAGAGCTTTCAAACAAATTGCATTTAAAGGTACATTTTTGTCTCTATCCGACGGTGTAAAAATTAATATTGTCGGATGTTTAGAAGTTTAAGAATGAAATTTCATTTAAAATTGGCCGTCAGATTTCTTGGAAATATGACGATGGGAAAGCCTTTTCCCGAACAGCCAATGAAATGCTTGGATATTTACGTAAGTTTCAGGTGGATAATACTTAATCTCACGTGTCGCAGGCGATATTTTTGGCTTGCAGATTTTACGTGTAATAACACTATTAATGTTTAATTCATGGCGTACGTAATGTATGATCAACTCCGTGCGATTTTTTATGTCTTAAATTTTAGTCTTCAAAAAAATCGTTTTCCAAATGGTCGTTGTAAATTGATAAATTGCTTTTTTTTTACCATTTGGTAAAATGATTATTGTCCTCGGTCAGGGTAGGAAATCAAAAACATATCTGAAGCGTTTTGTTAGTTGAATCCCGCATTTTATTCGTTTTCTGATTGGTCTATACAGTAATCTGTATTATCCATTTACTTTCAACAGCGATGGATACTTTTGTTGCCACTATGACAAAAAAGTAATAAAAACTACAAAAAATATTAATAACTCAGAAACAAATTGAGATACAGCTTTCAAACAAATTGCAATTAAAAATGCATTTTTTTTTCTCTATACGACGATATAAAAAGAAATATTGTGGGATGATTAGAAGTTTAAAAATGAAATTTCATTTAAAATTGGTCCAGGAATATTAATGTTTAATCCATGGCGTACGTAATGTATGACCAGCTCCGTAGAAGTTTAAAAATTTACATTACCGAAAATTGTAAAACTGAAATTTCTTTTAAATTTTTTTCATGATGGGTCCAGGAATGTTAATGTTTAATCCATGGCGTACATAATGTATGATCAACTCCGGGTATTTTTTATGTCTTAAATTTTAGTCTTTGAAAAAATCATTTTCCAAATGGTCGTTGTATTTTGTTAAATTGCTTTTTTTTTTTTTTTTTTTTTTTTTTTTAACCATTTGGAAAAATGGTTATTGTTCTCGTCAGGATGGGAAATGAAAAGCATATCTGAAGGATTTCATTGGTGTAATCCGCAATTTATTCGTTTTCTGGTTGGTCTATACAGTAATCTGTATTTCCCTTTAATTTCAACAACGATGGATACTTTCTCTTGCCACTATGACAAAAAAGTAATAAAACCTACAAAAAAAAAAAAAAAAATTAATAACTCAGAAACAAATTGAGATACAGCTTTCAAACAAATGGCATTTAAAAGTACATTTTTTTCTCTATCCGACGGTGTAAAAAGTAATATTGTCGGATGTTTAGAAGTTTAAGAATGAAATTTCATTTTAAAATGGCCGTCAGGTTTCTTGGAAATCTGACGATGGGAAAGCCTTTTCCCGAACAGCCAATGAAATGCTTGGATATTTACGTAAGTTTCAGGTGGATAATACTTAATCTGACGTGTCGCAGGCGATATTTTTGGCTTGCAATTTTTACGTGTAATAACACTATTAATGTTTAATTCATGGCATACGTAATGTATGATCAACGCCGTGCGATTTTTTATGTCTTAAATTTTAGTCTTCAAAAAAATCGTTTTCCAAATGGTCGTTGTAAATTGATAAATTGCTTTTTTTTTACCATTATGTAAAATGATTATTGTCCTCGGTCAGGGTAGGAAATCAAAAACATATCTGAAGCGTTTTGTTAGTTGAATCCCGCATTTTATTCGTTTTCTGATTGGTCTATACAGTAATCTGTATTATCCATTTACTTTCAACAGCGATGGATACTTCTGTTACCGTTATGACAAAAAAGTAATAAAAACTACAAAAAATATTAATAACTCAGAAACAAATTGAGATACAGCTTTCAAACAAATTGCAATTAAAAATGCATTTTTTTTTCTCTATACGACGATATAAAAAGAAATATTGTGGGATGATTAGAAGTTTAAAAATGAAATTTCATTTAAAATTGGTCCAGGAATATTAATGTTTAATCCATGGCGTACGTAATGTATGACCAGCTCCGTAGAAGTTTAAAAATTTACATTACCGAAAATTGTAAAACTGAAATTTCTTTTAAATTTTTTTCATGATGGGTCCAGGAATGTTAATGTTTAATCCATGGCGTACATAATGTATGATCAACTCCGGGTGATTTTTTATGTCTTAAATTTTAGTCTTTGAAAAAATCATTTTCCATATGGTCGTTGTATTTTGTTAAATTGCTTTTTTTTTTTTTTTTTTTTTTTTTTTTTTTTTTTTTTTTTTTTTTTTAACCATTTGGAAAAATGGTTATTGTTCTCGTCAGGATGGGAAATGAAAAGCATATCTGAAGGATTTCATTGGTGTAATCCGCAATTTA
Source organism: Maratus speciosus (assembly GCA_963932465.1). NCBI lineage: Eukaryota > Metazoa > Arthropoda > Arachnida > Araneae > Salticidae > Maratus > Maratus speciosus. Next base: position 413,358,757 of record OZ010790.1, on the reverse strand, counting down.
TTCGTTTTCTGGTTGGTCTATACAGTAATCTGTATTTCCCTTTAATTTCAACAACGATGGATCCCTTCTCTTGCCACTATGACAAAAAATTAATAAAAACCACAAAAAAAAATTAATAACTCAGAAACAAATTGAGATACCGCTTTCAAACAAATGGCATTTAAAAGTACATTTTTTTCTCTATCCGACGGTGTAAAAAGTAATATTGTCGGATGTTTAGAAATTTAAGAATGAAATTTCATTTAAAAATGGCCGTCAGGTTTCTTGGAAATCTGACGATGGGAAAGCCTTTTCCCGAACAGCCAATGAAATGCTTGGATATTTACGTAAGTTTCAGGTGGATAATACTTAATCTGACGTGTCGCAGGCGATATTTTTGGCTTGCAATTTTTACGTGTAATAACACTATTAATATTTAATTCATGGCGTACGTAATGTATGATGAACTCCGTGCGATTTTTTATGTCTTAAATTTTAGTCTTCAAAAAAATCGTTTTCCAAATGGTCGTTGTAATTTGCTAAATTGCTTTTTCTATCTGCAAACTAGAACGATCGTTCGATTCGAGTTTTTTTTTTTTTTTCTTTAATCTTGAAATTAAATTTACTATCCGTATTACGCTCTAATCCCATTTTGTCTAACAGAAATTTTATTTACATACAGCGACATATATAGCATATTGCGCAAATTTAGATCATTCTCCTTAAAAGTATTACTGAATGAGCTCTATCCGAACCTACATCGAAGAGATTAAACCAATGAACCTGTCGTAGAGGTCTACACGTGCCTGGGCCGGCCAAATGAAGGCAAACTGTCAAAGGGGACGAGCTGTGAGGGGTCTACAAAAAATAAACGAACCGGGTCGGACTGACAAAAAAATTAAACTGACCCACCGAGCCGATAAAATAAGAATTAGAGATCGGCCGAAAATTCGGTTTCGCTTTTCTTTTCGGCTCAAAATCTGAGTTTCGCGGAAAATTCATTTTCAGCGAAAATGCTACCGAAAATTCGACTGGACCGAAACTATCTTTATTCCAAAAATCTCATTTTTAACATTATTCGTTGATTTGAGCTGTATCAGCTCAAATTAGACATACTTTTTTTATTGGCATGAACTTCATAGTTTATAATTATCAGACATGACTGACTCAAGACGTGAATGTAAATTATAAAGCAAGCAATGCATATATGTCTAAACTTTGAAGACACTTTTCACGTGCTCATTAAAAGCTGCAGACTTAACAGTAATTTAGACTTAACGAAGATTTTTTTGTTTGGAACCACAGAAGTGTTTCTAATATTATTTGAGAAAGTTCTAGTATAACATAGGACCTTTTACAAAAATCATTATGAAAGATAAATCGAGATATGTATAGGGTCAGGAGGTGTAATTATGACCGCCCCCATATTGGAGAAAACTTAATGGTAAAACTTTGTTTCAAGGTTTGATAGTAATCCTCATAATGTATATTTCATCTTAGATATTCTTTATCACTAGTCTGAAACCTTTTTGAGATCCGAATAGCAATTTGAAACTAAGTCTATCAAAATTTTTTATAAACGAATTTGTCACTTTGGAGTTCAAAGTGGTCTCAGTCTCAATTACCCCAAACAAATGTGTATAGGCGAGTATAAAGAGGAAATATAGTGGTCATAATTTCCCCACTAGCGGTATTAATTCCCCAAATTTTCTGATTGTGAATTTTTGATGGAGTAATTATAACCACTCTTTTAAATTAAAAAAAAACAGCTATGACAATTAAAACTTTTATAATGTGTTCTTAAAGAATCAAAGTTACTTCATATGTACTAAAAACACCACCTTTCCAAATAGAAAAATGTAAAACAAAAAAATAACTATGTTGAAAATATACAAAATGGTCATAATTACCCCTCCTGAGCCTACCTAAAACATTTTTTAATTAAATGAAATTCGTATAATTAGAAAATCATTTTGTGTCGTAGATGAATTTATTACATTTTATTTTATAAGAAGATAAGAAGTTTTGGTCTGAGGCACAAAGACCCAACTTCGGCCACAGGTATAATTACACGTATAATTAATTTAAAATTCTGTATATTTACGTATGTATTAATTAGTACTTTAAAAAAGTTTGGGACATTTTCGTTTTCGTTCGAAAATAAGATTACCGAAATTCAATTTCGGTGAATCCTTAATAAGAACCATTTTCAGTGGATATGATTTCCACAAGAATAAGTATAAACGTGCTGCACGAGCCGATGCTTGTTGGACAGCATCAATACAGTAATATAACATGTCCAGCGTAGAGACAATTATATCGTGCCTGAGCTCGGGCTTGATTTTTCCAGCAGATTTGGGCCGCACCGGGTCAGGCTTACATTTTTCTTCTACATAGTCAAGCCGGTTAGGAACTGGACTTAATTGTTCCAGGTCATGCTGAGCAGGCAATGTGTTTTCTAAAAACAGTAACAGCGATAGTGAATTTCTGTTAACGGAAACATTGGAAATATACCTTATTAAATTAGAGAAATATTTTCAAAATTTTACTTTTTAATTTAGAGCTTCAAAAGTTATGATATTTTAATCACTCTTTTTTTCTACCTTAATTTTTTTAATGAATCTTTATTTTAATGTTGAAAAATTGAACTGTCTAAGTAATTATCAGTGATACTATTGTGTATTTTCTGCCTTGTGAACACATAGTATTCATACATATACGGTAAAGCTTTCGTATAAATATGAATGAAGAATTCTTTAAAAGAATTCTAATTGTATGTTAAGAAACATAAACGGTCAAGTGCGAGTATTACTCGCGCACAGATGGTTCCGTACAAAAAATATATGAATTAGTAACTGTATTATTAAAAAAAATGGTTACTAAAAAAAATAAGACTTTGTAAAAAACTGTAGAACGTAAGGTTTGGTGTAGCTGTATATACTCTAAAAATGTATGAATGGGTATACCGTAAAAGTTCAAAGAGATATTAAGCATAAATCACATCAAATATTGCTATTCTGTATAAATCTTATTTAAATCTTATCTTAATCTGTTTATGATGGGTTTAATTCGGCACAGACAATAAAAGTAATGCATATTTATACTTCATTTGGTATTTCATAAAACTAAATTCAGCGTCGCACTAAACTTTTCTTTTTACTTTGTAGATTAAACAAAACCCTTGTTCAAAGTTTAAGCTTGGCATTTTGCTAAGCGCGCTTCGAAAGGAGGGCGCAAAGTAGCAATGCCGCCTTGGCCCGTGCTGAGATTTTCCAGATATGTTTTTAATTAACTTTTAAAGGCACGGGAGGCGATTGGGATCTCTACTCAATGCAAACTAGTCGCGAATCCCATAGTATTTATGTGATTAATTCTAATTAAATTAGTCTGTTTTTAACAATTTCACGTTTATTGCTTTTATACTGCTACAGGTCATTGCATTAACAAATGTATCATTAAAAGTTGTTATCTAGGCTTTAAAAGCCGATGGTACATACACTACACCGCCCCTGGGGCGATATGTTTGTCTAAATCGCTCGTGACTTTAAGTGTTAGTAAGCAATGTAGTAGGCTTCTGCTACGATTGGTACCTCCAGCGCCCCTCAACACATTTGCTTAATGCCCGCAAATCGAAATTTGTGTATAACGGAAAATTGCGGTTTTCTCAAAAACTATGTGACCTAGAGTAATCGCTATAATATTCCTGCAAGGTTTAAATTAACTTCTACTACCTCTAAATTTTTCATAATTTTAGTTTGAGTAGTTTCGGAAATAGATGGAGGGGATCATAATTTTGCAATACATTTTTGATGATCTCTGAAATTATAATAGCTAAAATTCAAAAAATGTATTATTGAGTTCAGCGTGACGTAAGCTTTCGCTAGATACACCACACGATATACAAAGAAAAGATTTTTTTCTTCAAGTAACTTATTTAGCTTTTCTACATTTTCCCTAAAAATATTTGTAAATGTTTAAAAATCTGTAAATATGTGGGTCAATAGTCTTTATTACTTTCCCCAATTTAAACTTTCCCCGTTCCATAGTTTACGAGTAAAAAGGCTGACAGACAGACTGACACAGGAGGGATCTTATAATGGTTCCGTTTTTAACACTTTCCAACAAAGTTTGAAAGTGTTTATGCATCCGGTTTGTCTGTCTGTCTGTCCGTCAGTCCGTCTATCCGTCTGTCCACGCTCTAACTCCCGTAAATATACTCTGATTTTCATGCAAATGATAAAGGTTATTTAGGGTCACCAAAGCTTGTTTTGTATTGTATATGATGTATGTAGGTTTAATAGTTCATTTACAGGGCCACTCAAAAGAATTCCATTACATTATGGTATATGGGGAATAGTCGTTTGCAGAGTATTTAATGAGATTGTGCTATTTCAAATATGTTGAAACATATATAAATCACTGAATTTCACTACGATTACGTCAGAACAGGGCATTCATAGCATTTTTTATTCATTTACAATTTTATTCATTTACATTACACACAGAAAAGAAATCGGTTGCAGTACTATCTTTGAGTAATAATTGCTGGAGTGCGAGTTTTAAAATTCGGTATGCGCTTTTCAATTTAACTAATTTTTTACATGTTACTCGTTATATATAAATTCTATAAACTCATATACAGGGCTGCACTCAACTATTCACGTATTGTTCTCCTCATTAGAGGAAGTTGCTGAAGGGGAATTTTCAACTGATGTACATGCATTTCTTAAGTGAACTAAATATTGGCATGCACGTAGTTAATAGATACAAATCTATGTAATTAATTAAAAAATAGATAAAATTAGAATAAGAAAAAATTAGATAGGAACAGCTGAAATTGGGTTTTCTAAGTGTTATGCGTTTCCATATGGTTGAAATAGACATAACGTTTTAACTTATTAAACGGTGCAGTTTTGTTACATTATTCTGAATATGTTCGAAAGTGTTTCATAATCTATGCTTGACGCATAATTTTTTCTTTCTTGTTACTTTTTAAGTACGGAACCCTAAAAATGAATTTTTTTTGTTGAAATTGAATCAGGCCTAGCGAGCCGGCCCTGATTTAACAGATTTTTGCACGGACCGGGCCAGTTTTATTCATGTTTGCATGTGTTCCTGGCGGAACTTTTATATTTTCCACCTATCCGAGTTGGGCGAAAATAGCTTTTTGTTTGGACCATGACGGGTCTGTGCCTGGAAATTTCGGCCCGTGCAGACAAACCTCTAGCCTGTAACCAACTAACACACATTCCCGGAACATAGCAGATGAAAGTTTATGAGGTGGCAAGCAAGTCCCTCACCTAGTAACAAAAAAAGAGAAAAAATGGGGACTCCCTCCGAATATTCTACATAGTTTTAAAATCTTATGCTATACCATGTCCGCACTGAAAATAGTTGAGTTTTTTTTAAATGGATGTACCCGGAATGAAGATTTCGACTTGAGCAAGTTTCTGAAACTCACTTAACTTTTGATACTCTCTTAACTATGAGTTGAGAGGAAATCTACACTCTGAACTCTTTTTCTTATTTGAAACTGTTATTAAAATTAGAATTGAGTTCTACAAATAATTATTCAGCTTTTTCGAATGATCTTTTGAGTCGTTTATTTAATTAATACGCCGCAAAGAATAAAAACAATAATAAACTATGTATAGTTAGAAGTTGTAGTTAAAAATTTAACATAAGTTAAATCTCTTAAAACTTTTTGCAATGTGAACAGGTGAAGCATAATTACGGGTTTCCCGTTTCAAAAAAATTAAGTGACTAAAAGTTAAATGACTCAACTACCTCAGTGCGAATATAGTATTACTATCTAATTTTTATGATTCTAAATATATATATTTTTAACTTAACAAAACTAACGCATCATTTTCTATAGTTGTTTAAAACGTTTTTCTTAAGATTCTTTATTTTTTTTTTATTTTTTTTTTTTTTTCGTCTATAAAATTTGTAAATCAATATAGTTCATCGAATTATAAAATAAGTTTTACGAAATCTAAAAATATTATCAGCGAAATAACAATAATTCTTATAAAATAAGATAGCTGCATAAAATAGAAAACTTTGTTTATATCAACATAAAACAAAATAGAATTTACACGCCGTTACCAATAATTTAAATTGGTATAACCCAAAAGGCGGCATTGTGGGCATTTTATTTATTATTTGTTCTTTAACAGCGATATCAACAAAGTTTTTTACATTATTTATCTGTTACCAGTTCTCAGGTTTCTTTTTTTCTTTTTTTTTTCTTCTTATTCTTTTTTTAACTACTTCGTAACTAGATAAATTTGAAATATGTTATAATTTATGCATAATAGAAATATATTAAAACATATTTTACGCCGCGGAGTGTTAATTCTTACAAATTATTTAGAATAACAAAATAATAATAATGGTAAACTGTAAAACAAATATAATTAAAATATATATTTTTAAAAAATTTGGGAACTTAATCGATTTTTTTTTTCAAGGGCTACAATGAATGTTAGTTGAAATAAAAATGTTTAGCACTATGTTTAACACTAGAAAGACGGCGAGCGGTCATTTTGGCCGCTACCAAATGAATATATTTCGGTTCGAACCAGAAATTTCTTTATAAAATTAGTTTAAAAGATACAAAAGAAAAAAAAAACTTGTTAAATAAATAAGTTAATAATTTAAAATAAAAATTCCGGTGTCAAATATTTTTATAAAATTTGTATAAAATTCCCCTTTTTCCTAGTGTTATGAAAAATGTAACATTCTGAATTATAAAACGGAGTGTAAACATTTTACATTATTAGACAAAATACATAAATATTGAGAACAAATTCTATTCTTACTAAAATTTACATTCGAATGTTTCATAAAGAATAGAATTTGGAACATATGAAAGGAAAAAATATATATATCTGAATGAACTATATATTCAATGAAAATTTGTTATTTTCTATTTTCTTGTATAGTTTTCCATTTTCATTTATTTCTGACACATATATTAAAACACGTATATAACGCTGAAAATGCTGCATTTGCCAGGCTTATTTAGTTAAATAAGATATCTACTTTGCATTAACTTGTATTTAAATTAATTCGTATTTATTTATGAGAAAAATTTTATTTTATGTTATTGTGTCATTAGATTGCAAATAAATGAAACATATAAACAATAAAATAATAAAAATAAATAGATAACGATAACAAATATATCAAAATAAATTACATTAATGAGTGATATTTTTTTCTACAAATGAATCAGAATAGATTCCTATACTAAATGTAATGTTTCTACATGATTCTTTTTAATGCGAAACTAAGTATTGAACTGAAAAAAAAATTTAAATATTTATAATTACGATCAGATTCGTCGAGCCAATAGCGTCCAAAAAAAAAAATCATATTTTAAACATGAATAAAAACCATACAAAAAGAAAACGAAAAAAGCTTTAAAACTAGTTTGTACTTTTATTCATAGATGGCAGCACCAAATAAAAAATTTCTTTTTCCTTAAAAATGATTTCAAGATAACGCCGTTATAAAGTCCCAAAAAATTCGCGGCTACGTTCAAAATATTTAAACCGCCCCAAAAGTTACTAAATGCATTTAAATTTTAATAACCTCTGAGTTAGTTACTTTCTTTCTTTTGATTTTAAGCTGAAAACTATGACAGGTTATCATGCAACGATGCATTCTTGATCAAAAAGTACTACATTAGATGTTAATTAGATTTCAAATTTCCTATATTCAAAATCTTCAATAAAAAATTGCATTAGTAAAATTGCATTTTATGAAATTAATGCTCAATATAATGTGATGTAAATTCCGAACGTTTGTCGTATGCCTTTAGAATTGTGTTGTCTAAATCTTTCGGAAATTGGGCTTTCCCTGACACAGAATGTACTGCCGATACAGAACATTCATGAACCAATCTTACTGGAAAACTGTAACAGATTTTCTACATTTAATATATTTTTCAGCTGTTTCCTAAATACCCCAAAAAGCAATTTTTCTTAAATGAAAAATACGAAATGTTGAAATAAAGTTTTGGAATTTATAAAAATTTATTAATCATTCCAAGGGTTAATAGTCAAAGAAGTGGCCAAAGATTTTATTATTTTCGGCAGCCATTTTTTTGTTTCTGATTATTTCAGTGATAAAAATATTATGTCATTGAAAAAGCGAGTTGTTTGATATATCTGTTAACCCCTTGAGGGGCAAACAATTACGTTTGTAAAATGCTGAATTCCCACCGGAATCATTGAAAAATTCTATTTCAAAATAAGTAAAAGCAATTATACGGCTTTTTTCCACCAAAGTTAGAAAAGTAAAATTTAATAAAATTTTTCTGGTGTAAAACATCCTTAATCGTAGGTGGTATATAATATATACCGGTGCCCCTAAAGGAGTTAAAACTGTGCTTTATTATATTTATTTATTTCTGTATTTATTTATTGTTGAAGTTTTAATATCTTTATAAAATTTTGCTCAACAATTTTTATTGTTTTAAGTGCGAACGTATTAATCTTCCGCATTCGGATTACACGCAGAAACGATAGACAAAAAAAGAAAATCATACTTTGAAATTATTTTTAAAACCCTTAAAAAACAGTAAATTGAGATACAGTTTTTGGACGAAATCGCAGTAGAAAGTACCTCTCTCCCTATTCTACAGCGCAAAAATATAAATAGTGCTGCGGTTAGAAGTTAACACATCTATATTATGTTAAAATTATAATACACAAACATGTCCATAAGTAACGCTTGAGAATCCGAATTGAGAATATATGGAAGAATCTAAATCAGGGTTGAATTCAGACACTTTTCTCCTGAATGGATATCTGCAGCTTGTGGTAGCGGGGAGGTATCATAAAGTTTTGAGGGGGAAATTGAACTTTTGGACCATTGGAAATACAAAATCTAAATCCGGGGGGGGGGGGGATGGAGGGCATCTCATTGCTCCAGGTCGGGGGGCTTCCCCCCGGGCCACCCCTTGAGATCAACACTAATCTAATTAAGATTTAAAAATTAAATATTAGTGTTGAAAAATGTAAAGTCTGATAAAATTTCAAACTATAAACGAAAACATAATAATTTTCACTGTATAAGAATTGCAGAAATTAAAAAAGAACAATAACAGGTGAAACAAATTTATTCTCCAAATTTTGGAATTACATTACTATCGATCGTATATATATATATGTATATTCTTTCTCTCTCTCTCTCTCTCTCTCTCTGTACGTGCCCCACCAGTGGCCGAGAGGTTCTGCTCTTGAAGCTGGTAGACGGGAAGTGCTGGGTTCGATCCCAATCGCGCCCGTCGGCCTAATTGTTCGGAGTTTTCGTGGTTTTCTTCGAACCTTGGATTTCCAAGCGTTAATACGGGTTAGGTTCCCTTAGAAAGACCCCCACGAAGGGCACTCCCCCCTGGGCCTATATCCCTCGAGCAGATAATTGGCCGTCAAAAAATCAACCAACCAACCAACTCTCTGTACGTATTGTACATTTACTTACGAAACAGAATTTTAATATCTCGAAATCTAAAGAAATTCTCTCTATTTTTGTGGGATCGTGCCTTTAAATTTCAAAATAATCGTTGAAAAAAAGACATAAAAATGAACTTTCCTTATAAGGATAGCTCATTTTATTTGGAATATTGATTATCGTTTGTTTAAAATATTACGCATTAATTACATTTTAACAAAATATTTAATTTATTTTTTTTTCTCGACATAAAAGCAACAGAATCGTTAAAGAAATTGAAGCAAATTTAACAACTAAAAAAAAAAAAAAAAAAAAAAAAAAAAAAAAAAAAAAACTGTCAGAGACTAATATAGTAATTCTTGTTAATAGAAAAATATAGAATATATTTTTTTAATTAAAAAACTACACAGAATTGCATGTAATGAAGTATGTTTATTTATTGCATGATTTTTTCTCATATAAAAGTAAATCTTTAGAATGTTTTATAGTTTTTGTAAATATTTTTACTCATCTAGTAAGGGCTGGAAATAGAAATTAAATTGTAGTTAAAATAAAATTAATATATTGCTGTGATCAGTTCTAAATATTGTCTGTAGATGGCAGCATTAAGCAATTTTTTGGAGTCTCACTAAAACCTCATTTTCCTGAATCCAAAATTCGTTTCTTGTATTCTCACACCTTACAAAAGATTTTTCGTGTATAATAATAATAATATACATACATACATATATATATATATATATTTTTTTTTTTTTTTTTTTTGGGGGGGGGGGGGGGTGGTAGTCATTTATATAATTTCTGCAACGTCCAATTTATTCTTCATCTAACCTGTGTATTAAAATCTGAATATACAGTGATACCTCCCCGTGCGACCACCTCCCTGAACTACCATTTCTTCGTGGAATGAAATTTATTCCCATAGGCTCAATACTAATTTTACCGCTATTCAGAGACCATCTCAGAAGAACTCCCTTCATGAGCGGCCAATTTCTTTGAAGAAAATTCCGTTTTTCCCTGGTCGCTTGAAGAAGGTTTTATTAGAAAAATAATTCCGGAAAGCGCATTCATTATTCATCAAACTTCTAAACTAAATTTAGATTTTTTTTTTTTTTAACCCAGGTGGTAAAGGTAATCTTTTTGCTTTTTTAGGCAATGAATTTAACTCTGATGTCAAATTAAGAATGACGGTCAATAAAATCCCTTGCCTATCCTGTCAGGAAACTCTAATAAAAATAGATAAATTAATGAAATCGTCATTATTTGTTCACGTCCAAAAAAAAAAAAAAAATTGCATTTATTTACTGAACTTCGAAAGGACTGGGAAATAAAAGTTTTGAAAAATAAAACCGTAAAATCAATGAAAACGTCAATGTATTCATTTTTTTAACTCTGCAGTAATTAACTTATGTAATTAACTTTTGTTTTGATGCTTAAATTTTTATATTTTCTCCAAATGTGAAAAATAAATTTTAGTAACATTAATTGTTACCTTTTTTCAACAATTAAAATCTAGATTTAAAAAGGACCACCTCTCTGGGCGACCACTTTCTTTTTAAACGGAACGTGGTCGCTTTAGGTAGGTTTTACTGTATGTAAATATTTATTTCACATTTACTCCTATGAACATACGATACTGGGAGCTGAAACGAACATTAATTATTCGCACAGATAGATGTTATAATCTCGAAATATAAATTAATTTTCGAGTTCTTTTTATTTTTCAATTCTTAATAAAAATTAAAATAAATAAATTCAAAGGATTTCAATCTGTTTATTGAATTTTTGAGAAAAACAATTGAGGGAAAGTGGTTTATTATATCTTTATCGATGTCATTTTTTTCCAAGGAACAAATATTTTTAATTTTAACAGTTGTGTACTAAAAGTTCCAAAAACAAAATGTGGGCTTATGATAATTTTAAAATAAAGCATGCATTTTAATTAATAAAACTATAATTTTTCTACATGTGCGTCAAAATTAAAAATTGGTATTTTTATTCAAGCAACTTCAAAATGTGAAAATAAATGTTTAAAGAATGAAATGCTTTTGACGGGGCTAACAAAAAAGACAGGCTACCGCGGTGGGCCCGATTCTTTTTTTATTTTACAGACCGCTGGAGTCACGTGATGCTCTTTTCGCACAACTTCATTGGTGCATTCGAGCATCACGTGACTCCAGCGGTCTGTAAAAAAAGAACAATCGGACCCACCGCGGTAGCCTGTCTTTTTCGTTAGCCTCGTGCTTTTGACAAATGACGTCATTTTTGAAAACGTTCTTATTATTGCTGTCCACCGTCTTAAATGAAACTGCGACTTTGTAGTATAATTGCGTGAAAAGCAAGAAATTTTTAAAGCGCAATTTTCGCAATTTTTATTCAACGTAATGATTGTTTGCATGCTTAAAAAAAAATTAATAAATTAAAATTATAAATGTTTTTTAAATGTAGAATAAAATTTTATTTCCATTTTCAAAATCTAAAGAGCCATGTAATGGAAACGCAAAACATTTGTTGCTCAGGCTTGTAATTAGTTGTAAGGCTCTGGTGATAAAAAGTGTTACCTAGGAAACTAATACTGACTTTTTTCCTTCTCCTTCGTCGGAACATTTAGAAAAAAAAATAGATGGTATTACTTCATTAATAAGTAATAAAAAATATATTTAATATTTTTTAAAACAAAAATCTCAACTCCCGAAACTCTGCTCCATTCAGGGGTATAAAACATAAGATTGGATGGAGAAGGTATCAAAGCTATTTGTTTTTAAAAAACAAACTTACCACTTTCGGAAAAATAGGCACATAAAAAAAATAATCCCACGAAAAATTAAAATATCGCTCTACAAATTCCGAATAAACGTTGTGGAAAAGAATGTAAAATTGACTATATATTCAGTTAAAAGGTCGAGTTTCAATTGCTTTTAACAGTGGATCAAAATCATCGACCAACATGAAAGATTGGTGATAGACGAAGCGTTGCAAATAGCATAAAATAACAAACATTTCAAAATTTGAGCTTATAGTGCCTTTGAACCTGTCTTCAAAACGAATTTGATGATCTCTACATGTGATAGATTGTCTTAGCCATCGTCAATAACCAAACAAACAAATATGCACACATACAGTGAGCACAGAACTTTTTATTTTTATTTTTATAACACAGATGACTTTTCTTACATACATATATATATATATAAACCTCGTTTTGTCGAGCTTTATTTGTTTTACATTTGAAAATTGAGGTACTATAACGATCGGCGTTCCATTCAAATCTTTATCCCTGAGGAGGTGGGAAAATGGGGGTGGAGGTAGTCCTTCATATCCGGCGAAACATAGATATTCCAGAGGAGGTCCTATGACAGCCATTAATTCAGGCTTTCAGAAGGCAATCCGACTAATTCCATTTTAAGCGGTGTTTTTTTAAACAAAGGAACATTGAAATTTTTTTATATATTTATACAATGACACAGTTACCCTTATTTAAAAGAAAATTAAAGAGTTCAATCAAAATATCCCGAGAAAAAAATATTAGATAGATCCAATATTTTTATAGTCACAATAACTTTAACTGTTTATACTGAACATTTTCATTTGATGGAGTTAATCCATTTGAGCACTGGACGGCTCAATTAGCAGAAAATCTGACATCTCTAATTTATAATTCTTACAATATATATTGCCATAATGTGTATATACGTATACACTATAAAGCCCAATATATTATTGAAAAATTAAATGTACAGATGGTACAATTGTGTAACAATAAAGGCTTTCACGTATGTTATACGATTCATTTATAATTTTCATTCAAAAACTGATTATTCTATTTTTTTTCCAAGCTTATGCAAATTTATATATTTCATTTATAAGCGTAATTTTTAATACGCTTGTACATTTATTAAATGTTGTACTAACTTGTACATTTAATAAATGTACAAGTTAAAGTATTCGATCAGTGAAAAAGTTAGAGGAAGAATTTTTTTTCCTAACTATCCTTTTAAACACATTGCTTTTTAGTATTTCCTCGTATTCACAAGCATTTATACTTTTTTACTTATAATTGAGTTATTAATATACATAAATAGGGATACCAATATGCATTAGCGAGAAAATTATTTAACAAACAACACAATAAGAACTTTAGAACGTTTTCTGTTTACTTAAGAGGAGACAGATGTTGCTGTAGATGTTACAAGCTTAAAATATACATTTTATTTAAATTTCTTATAGTAGATTGGTCTGGAAAATCCGCAGCCATCAACGAGGAATATTTTCACTAATTGCCATTCTATTCATTTTAAATGCGTCGCTTCGTTTGAAATGGCAGAGACTATCATTCTTAGGGTAGCTGGAAGTAGAAGTTAGAGATCTGCACGGGCCGGTCCGAGGCCCGAAGCCCGGGCTCGGGCCTATTTTCATTCACGGCACTCGGGCCGGGCCTTACTTTTTTCTGAAGTCTCGGGCCGGGCCGGGCTCGGGCCTTACTTTTTCCCTGATGGTTCGGGCCGGGCCTAACTTATTTTTTCTGCACACACCCGGGTACTGGTTTCATTCCTAATCTTCATGCCCCAAAATTTTCATTCCTAGTTTTCACCCACCACGTATGAAAATCACTGTCTCGGCGTGGCCTTGTACGTTCAAAAGTCAGTAAAATTAGGCTTGGCACAAATTTTTTGTCAAAAAAATGCATACATTTTTCTACAATTAAACATTCAAATTCATTCTTTTTAAAGAGTAGTACACTCTAAATTAAAATGTCTGAAATTCAGACACTTAAGTGTCTGAAATGGAGTGTTCAATTTTCAGACATTTTAAAATGTCTAAATTTTTTCAGACACTTTTTGCGTCTGAATTTCAGACACTTCAAACGTCTGAATCGCATCCATTTTTTTGTAAGCATCATACGTAGCCATGTTTGACCACGTTGAATCCTGGAAAAATATTTGGCTGTGGTCCTGCCGCCCCCCCCCCTCCCCTCCAATACAGCCTGATTTTTTTGGTGCTCTCAGTTTTGGTATACAATTTTCGTTACGTTGATAATTTAAATCTTTTACGACATTGTACTGATTATAATCAATATCTTGAACTTCAGGAGTAGAACAAGATTAAAAAACAAAAAATATTTATCTAAATATTAGATTTTTTTAAATTTATTTTGTTTTTAACCTTATTTTACTTTAAAAGTTCAAAATATTGATTATAATCAGTACAATTTCGAAACAGATTTAAAATATAAGCTTTACAAATATTGCACATCAAATTTGGGGGCACTACAGTCGTAGGGGGACGGGGCACTTCCCAGTTTGCCCTTCCTTTAATCAAGAAGTACTTTTGCAAAAAACGCAACCCTGCATTATAGTTGTCTAAATTGAGATGTCCGGTATTCGGGAGTATCCGTTGTGGAGGTTAATGGACATTCTCGAATAGCGAACACCTCTATTTAACGAATACTTTTTTAATCAGCAGACATACATATTTGTATATTTTTACCTCAAAAAAGTAGACATCTCCAATTATCGGACAAATTCCGCGGTCCCGAAGTGTTCGCTATTAAGGGCTTTTAAGGTACATAGATAAATATATATATATATTTTATAATCTTGTCCTACTCTAAAAGTTCAAAATATTTATTATACTCGGTTGAATGTGGAAAAAGATTTAAAATATCAGATGTACGAAAATTGCAAAAATCCCCCCCCCCCCCAAAAAAAAAATGAAAATATAAAAAAATATATTGCCACATTTTACATATACATCACTTGATAATCACAACAGCCATTTAACTATGAATAATGAAAATAAATAAATAAATATTCTACTTTAATAACATTGGGAAAAAAATGACTTTGGTATTTTGTTAAATATATTTGCGTTTTTAAACTTGTCCTACTCTAAAAGTTCAAAACTTTCATTATAATCAGTGCAAGATTTAAGATATCAGCTTTACAAAAATTCATGCAAAATCCCCCCCCCCCCCCCCAAAAAAAAAATGAAAATACTTATTTAAAAATTATGTTTTTAAAAAATTTATATTTCCACATGGGCAAGTTTTTATGTAGATCAGAGGGTACTCACAAAAGCTATTCAACTATCAATAAAAACAAATAAGTACATATTCTATATTAAAAACATGAGGAAAAAATAACTTATGATTTCCAAACTTCTTTCGTCTTAAATATATACAGTAACATCTGTCATTTTTGTATTTTTCGTATAAGTGCATATAAATAAAGTTACCACAATTTTAAATACGAAATCTAGTTAGAGGTTTTTACTTTTTCCCATTATAAATTTCAAATTACTTTTTTATTAAAAATAATAAAAAAATCAGTATTAGAGTTGATTGCAAATGAAATACATATGTATATTTTTACAGGCAGCTTCATATAATAGACCAGTCTCATTTACTTTATTTATCTTTTTTTAATCTGCGGTTTTATGCCAGGAAGTAAGAAAGCATTAGGTCATCTTTCAAAGTTTTTTTTTTTCTTTACTTCCTTGTGGCCGTCATTTACTGCGAGATAAAAATTATCCATTGAAACTAAGAACTGACATTGAATATATAATTCGTAATAAAAAGGAACGTCATAAGTTTAAAAATATATACTTCTAGAATTAGTGGGGTTTTTTGCGAACAGATTCAAAACTAATTAAATTTCATGCAGGATTTTGTTTAGTACAATAAATAAAATCATAAAATACACTAATTTTACTACTATAAAGAAACTTACTTGAGTTGCTGCAAGAGGTAAGAAATATTCCTCGATTTGAAATTTTAAAAACTACCACAACCACAGTGAGGGAGAAAGACTTTCATCAGTTTAAAAGGTAATCCCATAATACATCCGACTAGCCATATTTAAAGAATGAGATGTTTCATCCTAAAAACAGGACCCGCCAGACAAAAGTTTCTTTTTTTTTTGCCAGCTTCGACAGGACGAAGATGAATAACACAATATTATTGATATAAATTGATACGAGTTAACACTAAGCCCATTGCACACGCTTTGTAGAATTTCCGGGTGTAATCTTTAACCGTCGTCTACTTCTGTTCTGCGTCTATCCCGCCCTTGTATCGACGACAGCTTCTAAGAGACATTTGATGTCGAGCACACACGTCAGATGTATGTATTCAATAAATAAATACTCCAAGTTAATACGAATTAAAATCACAGTACTTCACATTTCGCAAAAAACGAATTAAAATACACGCGTACATAAAAACAAACTTTGTTTGAATTACAACGTATACCACTTCGAACGAAGTCATCTAAAACGCATGCGCAACTGGGAGTGCTAGTGCCCCCTGGTGGTTATTGCGTCGGAAGAATCAAAACGTCTTAAATTAAGACACGTTTAAAGCAATGAAGTGTCTTAAAATAAGACGTTTGCGGATATTTTAGACATTATTCTCAGTTCGTTTACACCATGGTCCTAGTAAGACGCTTATGTATCTTAAATTAAGACATCTATAGTGTCTTAATTTTCAGATTAAGACACTTAAGTGTCTAAAATTCTTTTTCAGTCACATATGTGTCTAAATTTAAGACGCTTCTATTTGCAGTGTAGATTTCTACGCTTATTAAAATATAGTTAAATTAAAATATAGTAAAACATGTGAAAAAGAACCTGTCTATGAAGGAATCTTGTTTTAAACTGAAAAATGTGTTGATCCATGCAAAATTAATATACTACTACTTAAGAAAATAATATATAATACATTTACTCTTGCTAAGAAGGGAACTTGTCTATAACGCATTTTTTTTTCTTTTCTATGCAATTCAGTCTTAGATTTTACTGTATAGCATTTTTCAGATATTTAACACTTCAATACATGGAATATGGATTAACAATATTAATGATAACTGAAACATTTACATAAAAGAAATAGAGATTCATTAAAAAAATAAATATCGCGCCCTGCGGTACTTCTATAAAAATGAAGATTATAAACATAAAAAGAAAAGTTAAGATAAATATTTTTGGCTGGAACTCTTCGTACGAGACAAACTTTTAACCAAATCGACGTAAAAATTAATGTTTTGTAGAAATTCACTCGGGCCGAACTTTTAACTTTTAAACCGGGCCGGACCGGGCCAATAAATTTTTTTCTACTGGCCCGGCTCGGGCCGATCTTTTAACTTTTTTACCGGGCCGGGCCAATATTTCTTTTGTACGGGCCGGGCCGGCCGAATTTTTTTTTCTCTGAGTCGGGCCGGTCCCGGGCCTGGAAATGTCGGCCCGTGCAGACCTCTAGTAGAAGTAGTAGCGCTCTATAGATTAAAGTTTTGTAGAGGAAAAAATATTTAACTGCCGTTTCGTTCATTTTAATAGTCACTTTGTTCAACTACGGCACTTTCGTTTTTAAATGCATAGCTGGACAGTAGTAGAAGTTGCAGTACTTTGCATTAAACTTCTGTAGAGGAAAATATTTAATTGGCGTTCAGTATAAACTTCTACCATTTGAGTATTATTATCTGGCACCTTTTAAGGGATCTCAGGATTGTTAAAAAAATGAAAAAATGAAAAGAAAAACCATTTTCGACATTTAATATCTTAAAATATATACAATTTAAAAATGCAATTTTTATTGAAATGAAAGATATAAGTATGTTCTTTCATTTCATGTATTTAAAAAATTACAAGATGCAGGATTAGTATTTATAGGGGGCGGCTCCAAGTCAGACACTTGTCGATCAGAAAATTGGTATAACATCTTACGCGCAGGATTACAAAATAAATTTTGCAGCTAGAATAGAATTTTCTGTACCTAACTATACTTCAGATTTTAATAATTATCTTGAACCTAAATAAATTTGTATTTAAAGCATTTTTATATATTTAATAGAATGTTTTATTTAGCTAATGTAAACATTTTTTTAATTTCAACAGTAATATCACCTCAAAAATATTTTTTTCAACAATAAAAGTAAAATTTTAGGCTCAGTTTATACAGACTAACATGAAACGTAAATTTTGAAAATTTCGTGGAAAACAAAATCAGAAGTTTTTGAGATATCCTGCACGTTATGCTCAAAACGTCATTTGGAGAAAAATGACTTCAAAGTTTCGGAAACATCGCTTCATCTATTGCGCAGGTACAATCCTAAAAGCCATAACTTCTGTTCTAATAGGAATTTCAAGGAAAAATTTATATAAAAATTTTCAGAAAAGATAGGGGTTTAACATGTGAAAAAATTTAAATTTCGATAATTTTGAATCTTTAAGAGTCCTGAGACCCCATTGTGCAGTTTGTGATTTAATCAAGGTGAAATATTGCATTTCGTGTTTTGATTTTATTTATCAAAACTTACTAATTTTAAGACGCACTTAAATGGAGCCATTGACGGCGAGAAAAAGATCAATTTAAGTATGGTAAGTACCAAGATAACAGATAAATAAAGCTTTTAATAAAATACAATTAATAAATATAACAAAAAAAAAAAAAAAAAAAAAAAAAACAAGATTTATTTCTGTGTTTGTTAAATACCGTATATTACAACGAATAACACGCAACTGAAAAAAAAACATATTGAATCTCAGAAAGTTTATTTAATAAAATGTTACTTATCATATTTATGGCTGTTATTTCACTTTAATTTGTTAAACAAAATATCTGGGTTTAAATATGTTTGATTGACACTAGATTAATTTTAACACAATTATTCAAATTGGTAAACAAATCATATTAGATGTAAATTTCCAACTGGGCGAAAAATGTCCGGACCAGGATTCGAACCCGGGATCTCCTGGCTGAAGCCGCCAGTGCTCTGCCATCTGAGCTATCCCGGACGATTCTGGTCGAACTTTTTCACCCAGCTAACCTTGAAGATTACAGCATCTGGTCTGAAACCTGGTTCAGCTCAACAGAATAAATCTCAGGTAATGGAACTCCAGAAATCGCTGGATACGAAATTACACTAGATTAATTTTAACACAATTATTCAAATTGGTAAACAAATCACATTAGATGTAAATTTCCAACTGGGCGAAAAATGTCCGGACCAGGATTCGAACCCGGGATCTCCTGGCTGAAGCCGCCAGTGCTCTGCCATCTGAGCTATCCCGGACGATTCTGGTCGAACTTTTTCACCCAGCTAACCTTGAAGATTACAGCATCTGGTCTGAAACCTGGTTCAGCTCAACAGAATAAATCTCAGGTAATGGAACTCCAGAAATCGCTGGATACGAAATTACACGTCTGAAACCTGGTTCAGCTCAACAGAATAAATCTCAGGTAATGGAACTCCAGAAATCGCTGGATACGAAATTACACTGTGTAATTTCCTGAGATTTATTCTGTTGAGCTGAACCAGGTTTCAGACCAGATGCTGTAATCTTCAAGGTTAGCTAGTGTAATTTCGTATCCAGCGATTTCTGGAGTTCCATTACCTGAGATTTATTCTGTTGAGCTGAACCAGGTTTCAGACCAGATGCTGTAATCTTCAAGGTTAGCTGGGTGAACAAGTTCGACCAGAATCGTCCGGGATAGCTCAGATGGCAGAGCACTGGCGGCTTCAGCCAGGAGATCCCGGGTTCGAATCCTGGTCCGGACATTTTTCGCCCAGTTGGAAATTTACATCTAATATGATTTGTTTACCAATTTGAATAATTGTGTTAAAATTAATCTAGTGTAATTTCGTATCCAGCGATTTCTGGAGTTCCATTACCTGAGATTTATTCTGTTGAGCTGAACCAGGTTTCAGACCAGATGCTGTAATCTTCAAGGTTAGCTGGGTGAAAAAGTTCGA
This sequence comes from Maratus speciosus, assembly GCA_963932465.1. Classification (NCBI taxonomy): domain Eukaryota; kingdom Metazoa; phylum Arthropoda; class Arachnida; order Araneae; family Salticidae; genus Maratus; species Maratus speciosus. The sequence goes on along the minus strand of OZ010790.1, from coordinate 413,338,571 downwards.
CCAGAATCGTCCGGGATAGCTCAGATGGCAGAGCACTGGCGGCTTCAGCCAGGAGATCCCGGGTTCGAATCCTGGTCCGGACATTTTTCGCCCAGTTGGAAATTTACATCTAATATGTTTGATTGAGCTAGAGTATATATGTCATTTTTAACATATTTCTTTTCAACAAAGTTAAAAAGTGTGTAGTAATTCTGTTTTTTATATATATATATATATATCTTGTTGCCTATCTGCCTGTGATCTAACTCGCATAAATACACTCGGATTATCGTGTAATTGATATATGTTATTATTACTATAGCGTGTTTAATATTGAAATTGGAGTATGTAACATTTATAATTCGTTTACAGGAACATCCAAAATAATTCAGTTACATTTTGGTACATGGAGTATTTACCTTTCATTTACAGGAATACACAAAACAATTTGGTTAAAGTACTGTTTGTCAGGAATAATTTTTGGAAATGTGGTTTCAATTGTTTTATGCGTTTTAAAATGTAACTATTTTTTTTTCCATATTACTTGGTGTGCATAAATTCTACAGATCATATGCAGGGATGCACAAAATAAATTATATATGCATATTCGCAGAAATTACCGAATGGAAATTTTTCAAATTTAGTATGTGTTTCCCAGTTGAAATAAATTTTTGCATACTGTGTAGTATATTTACAAATCTATAGATCATATCTTTATTAAAGTTTGCTTATTTATAAAATAATTTAGTATCGAAATATGCTGCATACAAGTAGACTAAATTAAACTCTTGTTTATATAAGCAAATAGTAAATCAAATATAAAATTAGCCTAATTCAAATTTACTCTTTTTGCGATGTTTCAATGTATATTACTCTATGATAGACCTTGCACAAATTACGGATAAGGCATGAATACACATATACTTTAAGTACTAAACATATTTTCGAAATTAGGCAGAGTTTTTTTGTTACTTTTCTGTTAGCCGGGCGACAAGTAGCATTAAAAATTATTCGCCTTTAATTGAAAATTGAATAATATATATGTATAATATATATATAACTTGCAGAATCATCAGTAGATGTCAGCACTATAAAATTATTCTAATTTCTTTTTATTAAAATCTTGTGATGCCAGCTTATACAATTATTGTCATTCCTAACTCTTAGTTTAATAACTGTATTTCTTCAGTCATGTTTTGTAATGGATTTCATCTGGGATTCTTTAATTAGCATATAAAATAATTTATTACGTTTAGATTAATTACGATAATACTTTATAATTATTATATTTATATTATGAATAATATTTTCCCCTTGGTGTGATGATTTTGAACTGTCAGAATTCGCTTTTAACTGTAACCCATTAATATGACACGTGTGGTGCTTGCCGTTACTTGCTGTGATTGTGGGGATGCATGATTTTGATTCAAATATTATATTTAAAAAATTATCTGTTTCTATTGATGAAAAAGGTTTTAACTCACTTGTTTCATTTTTACTTCTATTGTACATGGCATTGTTCTGTCCGGGTTTTACATAGTGATTAATTATATGTTTCTTTCATTTCTTTTGGTAGCGGTTAATCGGACAATAGTGGAAATATGCATTTAAGCGGAAACTTATTATTTCTATCTCAGAAATTAACTGTTTTTTACTAATGATTTCGTAATAGTGCCCTTGAAAACGAGTTGCGAATCGTTAGTTCCAATTTCATTCATAATTGTTCTCCCATTTTAAGTTCATTTTGTAGTTCTTATTTTTGAATTAATGAATTTTCAATTTTCATATATCACATCATACATTTCAATCATACATTTCCTGCAAAGGATTTGTTTATGCTGACAATGATTCATTATTTCTGGTCTTTTTTCATTGATTAAATTGTTTTAGTTACAAATAGCTTTACAAAATATTTAAAATATTTATGATTTCCTACATATATATCTTAATTTATTTGTTCTTTTTATGCACTCGCCTTCCTGTTGATATTTTCCTTTCGCAAATTTTGAATGTCTTAATTTTTTAATACTTCATATATTAGTGATTGGGATCTATGTTTTAAAAAATTCGTTAATGATTAATTAAATTAATAATAGTTGATCCAGATTTAATATGTATAATGTGTGTGTCAAGTATTGATACTCAATTTATTAATTTTTATTAAAAAAAAAGATAATATTATATACATGCATTATATATATATATAATGCATATATAATATATATTATACCATAAACACAACATATATAATTTACATATATACACAATAAATGTATATACAATACTTGGAAAATTATCATTCGTGCCCGGCTAACAGTAAATTACCTTTTTTTTTTTTTTTTTTTTTTTTTTTTTCAGAGTTATAAAGTTTTTCAGAGTATGCGTCATTAAAATTTCAATTTTATTAAGTTAAAAAGTTGTGCGTCATTAAAAATTTCAATTTTATCGGTGGTTGTAAAATACTAATACTACTAGTACAACAACTACTACTACTACTACTACTACTATTACTACTACTACTACTAATACCAATACTAATACTAATAATAATAATAATAATAATAATAATACAGCGTTAAACTATTCGTAGGTGAGTTTGACTGTTTCTCAAATTACCAAGTATTTATTTATTTTTGTTTGTTTGTTTACTGAAAAACATTAACTTTTTACAAATAAAAATTTTGTAAAAAAGAAAAAAATTATGAACAAGAAAATTAACATTAATAGTATTAGTAAAACATTAACATCTGGCAGTGCTGAAAGGCTTTTTTTTTAAAGATCTATCAACAAATCTTAGTTGAATGTTTTATTTGTTTACCTCTAATTTATGAAGCTTTAACAATTAAAACAATTGATACCCGAGATTAAACTACTATAGAAATATAAAATTAAGGTTTAATATTTTTAAACTGCCTCATGTTTTATTCAATTTTGAACAATTTACTTTCAAATGAATTAAGGAAAAACATATCCATTACCTAGAAACTTTATTAAAATTTCATTATTTTTGAAATTATTTAGCAAAGTTTACTGATTTACAGTCATACATAAGGGCCATTCCATGTTCCGTGCGGGACAGTTTTTCTAAATATTACCTACTGCTTTTTTAATTACGCTATTTTATCCTGAAATTAAAACAATTATGTTAATATAAAATCTAAGTTTTTTTGTTATTTTTAATATATAGTTTATATTTTAACAACTTATCAGTTAAGAGATATAGGCATTTATCTAAGTGTTACACGCAGGACATTTTTTCCGTTTTTCATGAAATGTATCTAAAAAGGGGCAGATTACTTAGGTCTAGGGTTTAAAATGTGGGAATTTTACCTATTAACAACGGGCAAATTACTTTATGTCTTGGGTAAAAATGTCGAGATTTTTATACCTATTAAAGGGCCATTCCAAATCATGTATGAAACAGCTTTTCGGCATATTGCTGATGTTTTAATAAAGCTATTGGGTCGTCAAATTAAAACACTTATACTAATATAAAAATCTACACTGTAAAAAAATAATGCCAGTTTTCCGGTAGGAATCGGAAAAGTAGTTGCCCTTATCGTATCGGAATAATTTCCAATGCAGCTCGGAATAAAATCCGTAAAATACCGTTTTACTGACTATTTCCTTATTGTAAAAATAGCAAATAAAGCCTTTGTGCAACAATATTAAAAAGCAGAAAAAACAACATTTAAAATGCACAAATTTTCATGTATTATTTGTGCATTTTAAACGTTGTTTTTTCTGCTTTTTAATATTTCCTTATTTTTACGGATTTTATTCCAAGCTGGGTCGGAAATTATTCCGGTACGATAAGGACAACTATTTTTCCGATTCCTACCGGAAAACTGGCAGTAATTTTTTTTTTACAGTGTAGGGTTTTTTTGTTATTTCAAATCGTTTACATTTTAAAAACTTATAAGCTAATAGATATAGTGTAAGCGGCACACGCAGAACATTTTGTCGGTTTTTCATGGAATGCCCGATAAATGAAGACGTAAAAGATGAATTTAAATATAGTAAAACCAAGAGAATACATGAATGTAATTCAAACCCACACCGTAAAAAAAATACGACCAGTTTTCCAGCAGGAATCGGAAAAATAGTTGCCCTTATCGTACCAGAAAAAATTTCCGACCCAGATCGAAATAAAATCCGTAAAATCGGAATAAAATCTATAAAATACCGTTTTATTGACTATTTCCCTTTTTTACGGATTTCATTCTGCGCTGGGTCGGAAAATTTTCCGGTACGATAAGGGCAACTATTTTTCCGATTCCTACAGGAAAATTGGTCGGATTTTTTTTTTTTGCAGTGCACTAGGATTATAATGTCTGCTCAATGCATATTTTTCTTCGAAAGAGTGTAGAAACTACCGACAATTCAAGGACTACATATTCCACTAATATTCAGTGTAACTAACTATATTTTCTAAACTAAGCATAGAGTAATTTGCATTGTGCATTTTCTATTTCTAGTTTTATATTTTCTAAATTTCCTTAAGGTATCCTATCATACATTTTATTTTACGGATTATAAACAAAAATCGTAATAAAACTATTAAAGTATTCTCAAAAGAATTTGTCTGGTTATAAAATTTCAAAGTATATAATGATAATTTGATTACCGCAAAACGCATTTTTGTTAATTAGTAACAAATATACTCAAGTAAAATAATTAAATGAACGAATACGAAAAAAAAAATCATATTCTCAGCAGCTCAGACAGCTTTATTTATTTTTGAATTAATGAATAGATTCGTAAAACAATGTAGGCAAACATTTTTAATTTAATTATTTATTTAACTTTAAAACTCTAAAATTAAAATAATTAAATTAAACATAAAACAGATTATGCCAACTATGCTAATATAGCAGTACATAATTGAAGATTAATATTAAAAAAATAATGTTTATATTTCATCATTGTATTTTTTTATTTTTTTATTAAGGGTTTGAATTAACTTATAAGTTAATATGGTAACACATATGAGAACGTCCATTCGTTACTCTTGTGATAATTAGAGCAAATTTTCCTATATAATTCCAATTGTTTTATTACAAAATATAAGTAAGATAAAAATTGATATAACCAGCTAAATACCACTGTGTTCCACACAATCATATACCTAATATATAACAAAAAAATTACTTATGTATATATTAAATGACACTTGAGACGCTCTGGTCACAAGAGTAACAAAATTTGGATTGATTATATAGACAAGGGAAATGATTTTTGTTACAAACTAGATATATATTAAATGAGTGGAGCACAATAGTATTTTACTGGTTATATCACTTTTTATCTTAATTATATTTTAAAGTAAAATAATTGCAAGTATTTGTAAAAAAACGCACAAATGTTCACAAGAGTAACAGTGGACGTTCCCATATTCAATAGCTATCAACTTTTATACAATTTGGTTATTTGTAAAATAACCGAATAAGCATTGCTGATATTCAAATATACACAAATGAAGCCGTAAAAGACGAATTTAAATATAATAAATTCAAGATAACACATTAATTAATTCATACACGCTCGTATTATCATGTTTGCCAAATACATATTTTTCATGAAAGACACGGTAAAAATTATTGATATTTCAAAGCAAGATATGTGTAATTTATCGTAGTTTTTAAACTAAGCAGAGAAAAATTTGCATTTCGTATTTTCTCAAAGTTCATTGTTTTATATTTTTTAAATTTCCTTAGTGTGTGCCACCATAAACTTGATTTTATGGGTTATATACATAAAAAAATCCTATTAAAACTATTAAAATATTCTGAAAGAAATTTGTATGTTTATAGAATGACCAAGTATTTAATGATCATCAGATTACCGCAAAGCGTGAGCTTTTTTATTAGTAGCAAATAAAATAGCAAAATAATTAATTGAACGAATAAGGAAAAAAATGAATCCTAATCTGAGCTACCTAAAAAGTTTTATTTTTAGATAAATGAAAAGATTTGTAATATAGTGTCGACAAACCTTTTTAGCTCAGTCATTTATTTAATCCTTAAAATTATTAAATTAAAATAATTAAATTAATGTAAAAGAGATTATATCCCATTAAGCTGATATAGTAATTTATAATTAAATATTAATATTTTAAAATTAACGATTACTATTTTAACTTTGCCGGTTTTTTTTTTTTTTCAGAAAAAGCATTGAATAATTCTCTTATAAATAAATTAACGTAACGCATATCCAATAGCTAGTAAGTTTGTTCAAATTTTAATATTTGTAAAATAATTAAACAAGGCTTATTAATTTTCAGAAGCATATAAATGATCCGTAAATGGTGAATTTAAATATAGTAAACCGATGATAAAACATGAATATAATTCAAAATAACTCGTATTACTATATATGCTGAATGCATATTCTTCTTGACAGACCTTGTACAAATTACCGGTACTTCAAGTATACACATATATAATTAACTATATATTCTAAACTAAGCGGAGAATAATTTTCATTCGGTATTTTCTGTTCAAAGTTCGTCGTTTTATATTTTCTTAATTTCCGTATCTTACGCCGTCATAAACTCTCAAAAGACTTTGTATATTTATAAAATTATCAAGAACTTAATAATAGCTTTATCATCACAAAAGGTATTTTTTTCCTAGTAATGAATATAAGGAAGTAAAAGAATGAAATGAAGAAATAAGGGGGGGGGGGGGGATCATATTCTGAGCTACTCAGATAGCATTTTTTTTTTTTTTTTTTTTTTTTTTTTTCAGAGCAATGGAAAGTTTGTTATATCATTTGGACAAACATTTTTCAATCAGCAATTGATTTAATCACTAAAACTATGACATTGAATAAATTACATGAATAGTAAACGAGATTATGCTCCATTAAGCTAATATAGTAATACATAATTAAACATTAATATTTTAAAATTAACGATTATTATTAACCATTTGGAATAATGGTTATTGTTCTCGTCAGGGTAGGAAATCAAACGCATATCTGAAGGTTTTTATTGGTTTAATCCGCATTTTATTCGTTTTCTGATTGGTCTATACAGTAATCTGTATTTCCCTTTACTTTAAACAGAGATGGATACCGCCACTATGACAAAAAAGTAATAAAAACTACAAAAAAATTAATAACTCAGAAACAAATTGAGATACAGCTTTCAAACAAATTGCCTTTAAAAGTACATTCTCTTCTCTATCCGACGGTATAAAAAGTAATATTGTCGGATGTTTAGAAGTTTAAGAATGAAATTTCATTTAAAATTGGTAGACAGATTTCCTAGAAATCTGACGATGGAAAAGCCTTTTGACGGACAGTCAATGAAATGCTTGGATAATACGTAATGGTGGAGAATAACCAATGAAAATGAAAGAAAATGAATAAAAATTTCTGCCAAAGAGTTAATTTTAATTTGTAAGATTTTCACGTGCAAAAGAAAAATGGAATAAGCCAATTAAAAAAAAAAAAAAAAAAAAAAGATAAATAGGACAGGAATGAATACGTATAAATATTTCACACCAAATACGAGTCGCAGGCGATTTTTGTCGCTTGAAATTTTTACGTGTAATAACACTATTAATGTTTAATTCATGGCGTACGTAATGTATGATCAACTCCGTGTGATTTTTTATGTCTTAAATTTTAGTCTTTGAAAAAATCATTTTCCAAATGGTCGTTGTAATTTGTTAAATTGCTTTTTATTTCTATTTGTTTTAGCTTTCTCTTTTCTTTTCAAAAAAAGCTTTGAATAACTCTCTTATAAATAAATTAAAGTAACACATATCCAATAGCTACTAAGTTTGTTCAAATTTTAATATTTGTAAAATAATTAAACAAGGCTTATTTATTTTAAGATACATATAAATGAATTCGTAAATGGTGAATTTAAGTATAGTAAACCGAAGATAAAACATGGATGTAATTCAAAATCACTCGTATTACTATAGATGCTGAATGCATATTCTTCTTGACAGACATTGCACAAATTACCGATACTTCAAGTATACACGTATATAATTAACTATATATTCTAAACTAAGCGGAGAATAACCTTCTTTCGGTATTTCCTATTCAAAGTTCGTCGTTTTATATTTTCTTAATTTCCGCATCTTACGCCGTCATAAACATAATTTTATATATTATTAAATTAAAATCCCAATAAAACTGTTAAGATATTCTCAAAAGACTTTGTATATTTATAAAATTATCAAGTATTTAATAATAGTTTTATTATCACAAAAGGTATTTTTTCCTTAGTAATAAATATAAGGAAGTAAAAGAATGAAATGAAGAAATAAGGAGAAAAAATCATATTCTGAGCTACTCAGAATAGCATTTTTTTTCTTTTTTTTTTTTTTTTGTTTGTTTTCTTTTTTTTTTTTTTTTTTTCAGAGCAATGGAAAGTTCTGTAATATCATTTGGACAAACATTTTTCAATCAGTAATTGATTTAATCACTAAAACTATGAAATTGAATAAATTACATGAATAGTAAACGAGATTATTCTCCATTAATCTAATATAGTAACACACAGTTAAAGATTAATATTTTAAAATTAACAATAATTATTTTAACTTTGTCTTTTTTTTTTCAAAAAAGCTTTGAATGCCTCTCTTATAAATAAATTAAAGTAACACATATCCAATAGCTACTAAGTTTGTTCAAATTTTAATATTTGTAAAATAATTAAACAAGGCTTATTGATTTTCAGATACATATAAATGAAGCCGTAAATGTGAATTTAAGTATAGTAAACCGAAGATAAAACATGAATGTAATTCAAAATAACTCGTATTACTATATATGCTGAATGCATATTCTTCTTGACAGACTTTGTACAAATTACCGATACTTCAAGTATACACGTATATAATTAACTACATGTTCTAAACTAAGCGGATAATAACCTTCATTCGGTATTTTCTATTCAAAGTTCGTCGTTTTATATTTTCTTAATTTCCGTATCTTACGCCGCCATAAACTTAATTTTATATTGAATATTAATGATGTGAATTATCACACTGCTAACAAAGCGTAAACCAACTTAGTGAAAAATGTCCAAGCCGGGAATCGAACCCGGGTCCCTGGAATAGATCTCCAGTGCTCTACCACTAAACCACAAGGACGATGTCCAGCTTGGCATTTCTCACTTATATAAGTCGGTAAGACTGCTACCGCAGCACAAGATGGAGAAGTCTTCATGAGCACACATTCTAGCGGCGTAACATGAGACGCAAATGCTGCGGTAGCAGTCTTACCGACTTATATAAGTGAGAAATGCCAAGCTGGACATCGTCCTTGTGGTTTAGTGGTAGAGCACTGGAGATCTATTCCAGGGACCCGGGTTCGATTCCCGGCTTGGACATTTTTCACTAAGTTGGTTTACGCTTTGTTAGCAGTGCGATAATTCACATCATTAATATTCAATAATTTCAAGCATAATTTCACTGCTGAAATGTAGTTGAAAAATTAATTAAAATTAATTTTATATGTTATTAAAATAAAATCCCAATAAAACTGTTAAGATATTCTCAAAAGACTTTGTATATTTATAAAATTATCAAGTATTTAATAATAGTTTTATCATCACAAAAGGTTTTTTTCCCCTAGTAATAATTATAAGGAAGTAAAAGAATGAAATGAGGAAATAAAGGGGGAAAATTCTATTCTAAGCTACTCAGATAACATTTTTTTTTTTTTTTTTTTTTTTTTTTCAGAGCAGTGGAAAGTTTTATAATATCATTTGGACAAACATTTTTCAATCAGTAATTGATTGAATCACTAAACTATGAAATTAAATAAATTAAATGAATAGTAAACGAGATTATACTCCATTAAGCTAATATAGTAATACATAATTAAAGGTCAATGTTTTAACAATAAGGTTAATATTTTATATTTGTGTGTTTTTTTCAGCTAAAGCTTTTAATAATTCTTTTATAAGTGAATTAACGTAAGACAAATCCATAGTAACTAGTAAGCTTGTTCATATTTGAATATTTATAAAATAACTAAACAATATCAAAAGGAAAATCAATTATTTTGTTAATTTCGTTAACGTATGTAATCATAAATTTGATTTTATGTTTTATAACAAAAATTCTAATGAAACTTAAGATATTCTCAAAAGAATTGGTATTTTTATAAAATTACAAAGTACATAATGATCATTTGATTACCACAAAATGTTATTTTTTTGCTAGTAATTAAAATTTCAAGTAAAAAAAAAAAAAAAAAAAAAAAAAACTTAAATAACCTATTAAGAAAATGCATTTGGTATATTTATAGTCAATTGCTCAAAGAATTTTATAATTTTTTAGTTTTTTAGATCAATGAAATGATTTGTAATGTAATGTCGCCAAAACACTTTAGCTTAGTAAAGAATTTAATCTCTAAGGTTTTAAAACTAAAATAATAATAATAATAATAATAATAATAAATAAAAAATAAAAGAGATTATGACCACCATTACTTTATGAAAATTCTGGTACTGAAACTCCTAATATCTTCGGGATCCCCTGAGGCGTACGAACTCTGTAAATCTTTGAATAAGTAAATTAAGCTAACACATATCCATTAGCTAGTAACTTTAATAAAATTTGATTAATTGTAAAATTATTTTGCAAGATTTACTGATTTCCAGATACATATAAATGAAGCCGTAAAAGATGAAATTAAATATAATAAATCCAAGATAAAACATGAAAGTATTTCAAACCCACTCGTATTATGATGTCTACTCAATGCATATTATTTTTTAAAGACCTTCTACAAATTACCGGCGCTTCAAGGATACTAATGTGTAATTAACAATATATTCTAAACTAAGTAGAGAATAATTTGTATTCCGTATTCCCTATTCAAAGTTCACCTTTTATATTTTACTAATTACCTTACCGTATGCCAGTACAAAAATAATTTTATGGATTAAAAAGAAAAATCCTTAATAAAATTATTAATATATATCCCCAAAAGAATTTGTTTATAAAATTACCAAGTATTTAATGATCGTTTGATTACCACAAAAAGGGATTATTTTTTACTAGTAATAAATCAAGTATGAGTATTAAACGAACAAATAGAAAAATAAAATCATAACCTCTGTTGCTCAAAGAACTTAGTTTATTTATTTATTATTAGGTTCTGAAAATATTTGGAATATAATGTCAGACACTTTTAGTTCAGTAATTTATTTAATCTCTAAAACTATGAAATTATAATAATTAAATTAATAATAAACGAGATTGTACCCTATTAAGTTACTATAGTTATACATAATTAAAGAATGATTTATTAATATTAAGTTTAATATTTTATCTTTTCCCTTTTTTTAACCAAAACAGGGTATGTATGCCTCGGAAAAGATTAACACAATTTACGTAAAGTAATATCTGTCTTATTTAATGAAAAAAAATCTGTGTATAGATATGGCAATCATTAATTTACGAAAATTCAGATATTCAAACCCCAAACCCCCCTGAATCCCCTGAGGCACAGGAACCCTGTAAAGCTTTGAATAATTCCCTTATAAGTAAATTAAGCTAACACATATCCATTAGCTAGTAACTTTGTTAAATTTTGATTAATTGTAAAATTATTTAGCAAGGCTTACTGATTTCCAGATACACATAAATGAAGCCGTAAAAGATGAATTTAAATATAGTAAATCCAAGATAAAACATGAATGTAATTCAAATCCACTCGTATTATGATGTCTACCCATTGCATATTTCTCTATGAAAGACCTTGTACAAATTACCGATAAGGCATGGACAGACATATTCCTCAAGTACAATTCATTTTCCGCCCTCAAGTATCCTCAACATAAAGGGATTCTTCAACCCTCTCACGTATTACTAGAGACGATGGTTATCTAATAAATTCTAAACGCACAAGTCCTTTTATTCATTGTCCTCGCTGAGCTCCTCGCTCATTGTATGATACTGGACTAGGGTCGATTTGAAATGAACCCTAGTAATTGTAGCAACGATGAATTTTGAAGATAGATTATTTGAGAAAGAGTAGGGCGCATTTGCAAATGCTTAAAGAATTATGACGTTATTCTATTCATAGTTTATCTCCTAATTCATTTTGTATTTTTAGTTCACGGAGACATTTACATAGATAAAATAGAATAGTTTATATAATCATGTATATGCACGAATATGTCTAAACGGTGTCTCTTACTGCTGTGTATTTAAATTATAGAAGTAAAACATATTTAGAAAACAAATTAAACGATTTTTTTTAGTTTATTTTTATAAAATAATAATTATTTATTGCATGGATGAAAAATGTATTAATCTCGAAACTGCAATGATTTTTTTTATTCGCGGAATCTTTTATACCAACCAGGAAAAAAAAATTGTAATGTATCTTTCGTTAAACAAATTATCTTTTCTAAGTGTTAGAACCAGGAATGATATAGGAAAAAAGTCGATTTAAAATAGATCTTAGTAATTGTAGCAATCCTGAATTTTTAAAGATATATCATTTGAAAAAGAGTAGCATGCATTAAAAAATATTTAAGGCATTATGACGGTTTTAAATTCATGGTTTGTATCGTAATTAATTTTATATTTTTAGAATGGCTAAATATTTCAAAGGACGAACTTTATTTATTAAAACATGTTTCGAAAATTTTCTGCAGGATTTTTATCGTAAATTTAGTTTATTTTGATAAAATGATAATTGCATGTAATAATATGAAAAACATATGACAAACATAAATGAGAAACATATTAATGTCGATATTACAATGATTTCTTATTTTTTTTAATTTTTATTTATTTATGTATTTTTTTTTTTTTTTTTTTTTTTTTTTTTTTTTTTTTTTTTTTTGTGGAATCTTTGATACCAGAAAAAAGTGAGATATAAATTTATATATAAAAAGATTAATTTTGTTCTTTTGATTATTTTCTTTCTTTTTCCTTCAACGAATTATTTTTTCTATTACAACCAGGAATGATACTGGAGTAGAAGTTAGAAATTAGAGTTAAAAGTAGAGTTAAAATAGACCTCAGTAACTGTAGAAACAATAACTTTTTCAAGATATATCATTTGAGTTAGAATAACACGCATTTACAAATATTTAAGGAATTATGACACTATTAAATTCATGGTTTTTCTCGTAATCCATTTTATATTTTTAGTTCATCGAAATATTTAATAAGGACGAAACAAAACTATTAAAAATATTTTTTTCCCGTATGCCTAAAAATTTTTTGTTATTACTTCTTATTATTGGTGTGTTGTCATAGTGAAATATGTTTTATAAATTGTTTCCACGCTTAATTATTAAAAAAATATTTTAATAAAAATATTTATATATATTGCAAACACTGTAAAAGTATTAATGTCGAAACTGCAATAATTTCTCAATTTTCCTCAATTTTGTTTTTATTTGCGAAACCTTTGATACCAGAAAGGGGGAAAAAATGTAAGATATGAATAACATATGTAAATTTCCATTTTACTTTTTTGATTTTTTTTCTCTTTTGATATTTTTCCTTTTTTAAAACAAATTATCGCTTGCTAAGTGTTAGAATGAGTAATGATATTTGAAAAAAAAATCGAGTTAAAATTATGTTTAGTAATTGTAGACAGGATAACTCATTTAAGGTATGTTATTTGAGAAAGACAAGCACAAATTTAGAAATATTTAAGTTATTATGGGGAATTATACTCATGGTTGATCTCCTAATTCACTTTATATTTTTATTTCATCGAGAAATTTCCAACGATAAAATCGAACAGTTTAAATAAATATGTATTTATTCGAATATACCTTAAAGATGTCTGTTATTGCTGTGTACTTTAATTATTATAATAAAAAATGTATTTAAAATTTTCAACACGATTTTTTTCTTCATAAATGTTATTTCATTTTAATAAAATAATTATTATATATTGTATAAATATAAAAAAAGTATTAATGATAAAGCAGCAACGATGTTATATTTTTGTTTTAATTTATGGAACCTTTCATACCAGCCTGGGGGGGATAGGGGAGGGGTAAGATATGGATATATAAAAAGTTACAGTTTGCAGCTTTGATTTTTTCTGTTTTCTTTTTTTTCTCTTTTATCAAATTATCTATTTCTAAATATTAAAACCAGGAATGATACATGAAAAAAGCTGAGTAAAAATGAACCCCTGTAACTATAGGAACAATGAATTTTTAAAGTTCTATCATTAAAAAAAAGAATATCATGTTATTAAGACATCATCACAAATACTTGAGTTTTGGGAATTATGATGTTATTAAATTCATGGTTTGTCTTGTAATTAATTTTACATTTTTATTTCGTCGAGGTATTTCAAAGGACAAAAGAGAAACGCGTTAAAAATATATATCTTCCAATCTGCCTAAAATATAACTGTTGTTGCTGTGTACTTTGATTATCAGAATGAAAAATCTTTTCATTATTTTCTGCAGATTTTTTTAAATTATAAAAGTATTTTATTTTAATAAAATTATTATTTTATATTCCATACCTTGAAAAAATATTAATGTCGAAACTGCAATAATTTTCAATTTTCTTCAATTTTGTTGCTATGTGAAGAATTTTTGATACCAGTCAGGAAAAAAATACGAATACTATAAATATATGGCAAATTAACACTTAGTAATAATATACTAATTTCAATTGCTAAAAAGTGTAAATTAAAACTTTAAAACCAGTAAAAATACGTTCATATCGACTGTTTACATGTTTCCACTCTGCCATTTTCAAAACAAATAAATAAAAATATTCTAAAATTATTTATATTCTAAAATTATTATTATTATACAGTAATTAAATTTATTATTTGTTATTTTATTTGTGAAATAACTACTCAGACAAGAAATTGAGACAGGTACGTTGCAAATATTATCTAAATAGATAAACAGATGACAGCAAAAAATCTTTAGTGTGAAAGAAATAAACTTACTAAAATTATGGCTTTATATGGCACTTATTTGGCACTAAGCCGCCTTCATTTCAAGATTTGAGTTCTTCATCATGTCCCTCCTGCCCACTAAAATATAAGAAAATATTGGTTACAGGGAAATCTCCCAAAAATGCATCTAAAGGGGATGGAAATATTTCTGGATAAATTATGTGGAGAGTTGTTGAAATTCTTAAGGAAGACATAAATTATAAGAGCTTTCAGCACTGTGATTATTTTTATGCTATTTCCAGTGAAATGGCTTATTTTTGTGTGACTTGTTAAACAACTTATGAAACAAAAAACATGCTTAATATTTTCGTTACTGTAAACTTGCTGCAGCGCGTTCTTCTCCTATAGCTTCGAAACTGCCCTTTCGATATCGATTTTAGTTAACAAAATAATATATTCTTGTGTACAAATATGTATTTCGTTTTTCGAAATTTCGACCAGGTCTAAATGTAAATAAAGGTGTCTCATTAATGTGTAAATTTTATTTTTGGCTTTTTTGTCTCGCTGTGTTCGACATTGATGTAACTTTAAAAAGAGATCGCGCTGGATCTGACCCACTCAAAAATGATTTGACCAAAACATTACATGCAGAAATAGGCTTCTACTCAACTGTACTTTTTTAGTTTAATGTATAAATTCCTGTATTGTGTAAATAATGTAATTTATAAATTCCTGTAGCAGAAAAGTATCAAGCTCTTTATATAAAATGCTTCTTTCCCTTTACAGGCCTGTAAAAAAAAACCTCTTATAGCTCGCTTAGTTTGTGTAGTAAAACACCGATAGTGTTTGAAGTTTTTTCTCATACACAGGGCAACCTTTATCCATTGAAACATATAGGAAAAGGAAACCGCATAAAGAAATGAATTTTGATTTTTAATTTGTATATTCCCAGCTAGAAAAAGTTTGCTCTTTTTTTGCAAAAGATGATTGATTGTACATAATTTGTGAAAAAAAGTGCTCATTTTTTTAATATTTCAAATGTATACACTTTTTGTGCAAATTACCTTCATTTTTAGGGTTCCGTATTTAAAAGTAAAAACGGAACCATTATAAGATCACTCCAGTGTCTGTCTGTCCGTCTGTCACAGCCCTTTTACTCGTAAGCTATGGAACGTGGAAAGTTCAAATTGGGGGAAGCAATAAAGACTATTGACCCAAATATTTACAGATTAATAAATAGTCAGAAATATAGTTAGAAAAAAAGTAGAGGGGCTAATTAAGTTACTTGAGAAAAAAATCTTTTCTTTGTATATCGTGTAGGGTATTGTGTGAAAGCTTTCGTAACGCTGAACTCAAAAATATATTTCATTTAATCTTAGGTATGATATTTTCAGAGTTATGATCGAAAATGTACTGCAAAAATATGTCCCCCCCCCCCCCAACCCCAATCTGATTCCAAATGTACTGAAAATAAAATTTTTCAAAAAAATATCGTCGGTAATTAGCTGAGATATTAACTCTTAAAGACACGGACGGTTTGGACATACATAATGACAGGGACGGCGTACTCTATGCTCCATCGGCTTTTAAAACCTAGATAACAAATTAACAAATTTTAAGGGTATATTTGTTTAATGGGATGCCCAGTAGCAGTGTAAAAGCAATAAACGTCAAATTGTAAAAAAAAAAAAAAGAAAAGACTGATTAGAATTAATCACATAAATACCATGGGATTCGCGACTAGTTTGCCTTGAGTGGCTCTCAATATACCTACAGTGTCCTTAAAGGTTATATAAAAACCTATTTGTAAAAAACGCGGCACGGACCAAAGCGACGGTGCAACTTTGCGACGTCCTTTCGAAGCGCGCTTAGTACAATGCTACTTTTAAATTTTGAACAAGGGTTTTGTCTTGGGTACACTGTAAAAAGAAAAGATTATTACTATGCTGAATTCAGGTTTATGAAATGTCAAATAAAGTTTAAATATGCACTACTTTTACTGTCAGCCCCGAATTAAGTTCATTTTAAACAGATTAGGATAAGATTAAAAAAAGAGTTATACAGAATAGCTATTTGATATTATTTAGGTTCCATATCTGTAACTTTTATGGTATATCCATTTATACTTTTCTAGTATATACAGCCATACCCAACCCTACGTTGTATAGTTTTTACAAAGTCTTAGTATACGTTTAGCAACGGTTTTTTTAATAATACACTTACTAATTCATATATTATTGTACGGAACCCTCTGAGCGCGAGTAATATTCGCACTTGACCATTTATTTATGCATACAAATAAGTGCATATTCTACGTTTTTAAAAACTGTGCGCATTTTTTACATAAAATAAGTGAATCTTCGATGTTTGCAAAATACGCGCACATATTTTTGCATAAAAAATGCATTTTCTATGTTTACAAAAATTTGCATTTTTGTGAAAAAAATCTCAAGAGCTCTGAATAACGCACACTTCAGGATCACGGAATTTGTCCGCTATTCTGATGTGTTCACTGTTCAGAGATAAAAAAAATAATATATTCATTTTTAGAATAGAAAAATAGCTGTGTCCGCACAATAGAGGTGTCTGCTATTGAGGAGTATCCGTTATAGAGGCTTTACTGCATATCGTAATTTTTCAAGATGTGAAAAATAACTTCCATGGTTTTTTTTAATAATGAACTTCTATGGCTAGGGGTGGTTTAACTTATGTGAGGGGATTAACTTTTATGGGATCCTTCCAGGGAGGGGGGGGGGGGGGTACACTCTTCAGCTTAAAAGGAAAATTTTTTTAAGCTGAAGTTTAAATATTTCAAATTACTCGAAAAGAAAAAAAAATGCAGTATGTCTTTAAAAAAGAGAGAAAAAGAAAATTTAGTTAATTAAAATTCAAAATCAGCACTTAGGGGAAAGATTTCATGGCCACCTGAATTCAACACTGGCTTGAACCACCCTTTAAATATTAGTTTTTAACACATGAACATCAAAAGAAGCAGAATTAAAAAATAATTCCGATAGCGTATTTAGAAGAGTACACCCTCCCCCCCCCCCACACACACACACACATACAGAGAGAGACCAAACTGAAAATTTTTAACTGACCTTCCTCTTAGTGTTAAATTGTTCTAACTTACATGGAAATGATAAATTTAATATGTATTTCAAACTAGGATAAAAAAAAAAAAAATTTGTTTATTAAATTTCAAAAGCTGTTTTGGGGAGCCGGGTCACCCCGACCTTAATTAAACGCTGCCCCTTGAGCACGTTTTAGATAATTTTTTAACACATAAAAAAAAAAACTTATAATTAATTTCTATGTTGGATTTAAAGGAACCCCCTGTCCCCAAAATGGAAAATTCATAAATGTAGTTTCTCTTAGTATGTAATTAATTTAAGTATTCAAAAAGAATAAATCTACTGTATTTTTTGAAATCAGAGAAAAAAAGGAATTTCTTAAATCTCAAAATCCCGGGTTGGGGAGGGGGAGGTGTTGATGTCCTCTTCGGGTTACTGCAACCGAAATTCAACACATCCTTCGTTCACCCGTTTTAGGTAAAATTTTAACAAAAAAAAAATCCAATAAACTGGAACGGAAAACTAATTCCATGAAAGATTTTTGGGAAAAAGTCCCCCCCCCCCGCCCTTTCTGTCGCCAACGTAAAATTCCTAGCTGTACTTTCTCTTAGTGTTTAATTATTTTAAGTTATTCTAAAAGAATACATTTACTCTGTTTTTCAAAATCGACCAAACAGAAAATGTCGTCAGTTAAATTTCAAAATTCAAGGTTAGCTTTTTCATTTAAGAAATAATAATGAAATTGAAAATATGTATAATTGGTCCCCCCCCCCCCCTCCTTTAAACACTGAAGTTTTAAAATCCTAACTTCCAGCTGAAATTGATAAATTCTTTCCAAAATGCACTTAAAAATTGTTTATTTCTGTACAAAAAAAAAAAATTCAGACCAAATTCAAATCATTGATTAAGTAAACAAGATTTCTGTTATGAATTATATTATTCAAGCTATATTCAAATTATTCATTAACTATAGAAAAACCCTAATAATAAATTAACCATATTAATTGAAATTAGAGGATGTATAACAGCACCGATAAATTTTACCATCTATCTTAGAAAGATAACAAAACACAGCAAAATATATAGGGTGACTGCAAAAGTTCTACCCGTTTTTTTGCAAAAATAGAAAGGCGGAGAACACAAAAAGTTAAGCACCTCTCAATTCACGTAAATGGTATCATTAAAGTGTGATATCTTGCCATCTGTCTGGCAATAAGTGAATCCCATGCAGATAAAACTCATCTGTTTTAGAATAAAAAAAACACATGTAACACCGTTTTTAGTCTTCACATCATTGAAAGTTCGGCGAGCGAAAGGGGTTATGTAACGATAAAAAAGGTGATAGTCCGAATTTGTAAGGCCGGCGCTATACGCCGGATGGGGTAAAACTTCCCAACCAATATCCAGTAATTTTTGCCGAGTCCTTAAAGAAGCATAAGGCCTGGCTTTATCGTGATGAAAGAAAACCCCTCTGCGACTGATAAAATGTTCTGCTGGCCGCTTAGACGTGAGTTGTGCACTCAGTCTGGGGAAATGTTGACAATAGAGGTATCCATTGATCGTTGGGTTCGGTGTGAGGGCCTTCCAGTGGGTTATTTTCTTGATATCCTACCATACACTGAGCAAAACCTTTTCGGGATGGAGTCCTCCTGTTGAGATCGAAGTAGTACCCTCTGCAACATCGCACATGGTCCTTCGACGCTTCATGTTATGTTACAGTACCCACTTCTCATTACTCGTTACAATTCGGTTAAAAAATGGTTCCCCTACTGTTATGGGAAAGCAAAGAAACACAGGTGATGATTGTCTTTTCTTGTTGCCTTGTTGTACGCTGGTGTGGTACCCACTCATCGAACTCTGTGATGATGCCAAGCACATGCGTTTCTCTTTCGACTGTTGTTATGCGTACAAAGAACGTTTCCACTAATTCTTTGATTGTTGGATGTGGGGAATTTGTTATGGTTGTGTCCAAATCATCATCAGAAACAAAGATTAGCGTCCAGAATGGGCATGACTTTTACAGCTTCTGTTTTCGTCCCGGAATTGCCTACGTCAACGGCGGAAGGTGCTGTCATCCACGGTATCCTGCCCGTACACTTGACAAAAGCTGCGGTAAGCTGCAGCTGCTGTACCGCCTTTATCATACTCGTACAGTAAACAATGCCTGATGTGGTCTTTCGCGCAAGCCATGTTGTTTCCTGTTCCGCATGAATTCTTCTGGCAAACGTTGTGCCTATATATACTCTACTGCTCCACCCGTCATTGGTCACTTTCCTGCCCTCGAAATGTCTGCTGTGACTCCCGTACTCCACTTGACATTTGCATATGCTCAAAATCGATAGAACTTTTGCACTCACCCAATACTTCATCACCCATTACCCGCATTTAAAATCATTTCTAAATGCCACCCCAGTGGCAAGGTAAGCAGGAAGCTCGATTGTCAAACCCCAGGTAGTGAGTTCTGTCCTCCTCAGAGGAAAAGAAACCCGACATAATCCTCCCCTATTAATAAATACAGATGCTTCCTAAATTCTCCAAAAATGGTACCACCAGTGCCTTTTTCGCACTCTTTATGCATAATCCAGTGTGCACTTTTTATTCACAATTCATTTTGCCCTTTTTATGTACAATTCAGTTTGCACTTTTTATGCATAATGAGAAGTGCCAAATACGTTCAGAGTTCATGCACTTTTATTGTACACATTTGTTGGAGACTTTTTCTAACTCCGTAGAGCCTTAAAAAATTGTCATATCCAAAAGCAATGCTTGATTTGTATCCTTTTGTAACTTTAGCATAATTTTATCATCAGTGGATTAAGAGACAATTGTCATTCATCTATTTTTAACCACACGGAACACCAGTGACAAGTTTTAGAAATGATAAAATGAAATATATATTTTATTTAAAAGCAGAATCTTTATAACAGCCTATATTTTTTCAACACGTGAAATTCTTAAGACCCAAACAAACAAACAAAAAAATCTTCAAGAATGTTTTATATCGGAAATATGAACTCTTCATCATATCCATAATAAATGGCTAAAGGAGCAAAAGGCAAAGAAATATGGCGTTTAAAATTCATCTTTTATCCTGATTATGCTAAAGGGCGGACATTTTACTGCAAAACATATTTCATATGAACAACATGCAATGTCTATATTATGAGCGAAAAGCAAACTTAAACATTTAATTTTTTTAATCAAAATGATATAGTAAAAAGAAGTTTTGAAATTTAAATTTTATTGCAAATGTTTGTAGATAACTCTCCGCAGATTTAGTCTACAAATTGTAGACTGGTACTGTATAAATATACATTATGTATATTTAAGCAAAATATATATTATGTATATAGGGGAGGTAGGGGAGGTTTGATACTTAGGGAGAGTTGATACATTGACAATTTTTCTCAAAAAAGGGCATTAACAGCCATTGTAACAAATATAAAGTCTTATTTTATTAGCAGAGGTCATCATTAGCTGGACTTAGCAGTGAAGAACTGACAACGTTTTTTTTTCTTTTAATTTTGAAGATTTTTGGAATGTCAATGTAAATTTTTTTAAATATTGATTTTCTTTCATAATTCTTATTATTGTGAAGATAATATCTTGTAATTATTTTTATTTGTAACGCACATTGTTAGGGTGAGTTTTACTAGAAAGCAGATTGGCATTTTGCAACTGCATTTATACAAAGTGATTGAAAATCCAATAAGGCATGATAGGGAGAAATGATACATTAGTGCTGCACTGTTAAAAATTTTGCAGCATTCTGGCAGGTCATTCGACCGTTTTTTGAAAAAACGGTTTCATAACCATAATTTAACTATATTCTGACCATAAAATGGCCAATAATATGGTCAGAATAGTGTTAAAATTACGGTTGTGTAACCGTTTTCGGAAAAAACGGTCAAATGACCTGCCAGAATGCTGCAAATTTTTAACAGTGTGGGGAGAAATGATACACTTGTATATTTGAAATTTAATAGTTTTTTTTAAGTTGTAAATTAACATAGGACTGTAATATTCATTATTGTTTTACAGCAAGAGTTACTGAAATTGGTAAGGAAGAACAAAGAGACTATTCATAGACATTATGTAGGTTACATAGAAAAGCAGTGTGATGATAGATGGTTAGTTCGTTTTGCTCCTCATGTAGAAGGAAAAAAGTTAAAATGGCGTGAAAAGGAAGATGTTTCTATAATTGACGAAGGGCAAATAAAAAAAAAAAAAAAAAAAAAAAAAAAAAACCATTAAACTCACCCGATTTTACTTACCAAAACCATAGAGTTATTAGTTTTTCTTTTAACCATTTCCGGGATGGTGGTATTTTTATGAAACCACTTAATTTTAATTCCCAAAAACCACATTGGCACCAGCATTTTATAAAATATCTTCCATTTAATATGAAAGTGAAATATAGCCTTTTTTCTTATTTCCAATTGAATTTGTTAGTAAATTCCGGTGCCATTCATTTTTTCAACACTTTAGTATTGAAAATGCTTTGACCTGAAAGGGTTAAACAAATCTTAAATGTGCTAAATTTATGTTAATCAGCAATGTTCAATTCATTTTTTCTTGCAGCAAGATCTCTAGGGTTTTTTTTTTTTCATTATTTATTTTCTAAAAAGTGTGTTAATAGGATTGTTTAAATAATATCAATTGTTTAAATATTTTTGTAAAAAACTTTTCGTAAACAAAAATATGTCAATGTCATTTCTTTTTAAATTTTACTTACATATTTCAAGATTTACCATAAAAAATTGTATGACACATAAATTGAATTGTCTGCATTTTTTTTTTTTCAATTTACATAGCAATGTATCAAATCTCCCTTGCTAGTGTATCAATTCTCCCCGGCAATGGGGAGATTTGATACAGTAGTAACCATTCACAATAATTGGAATATATTTTTTGAATGATTATTTTTTAAATTCACAATATTTTTAATAAATGAATAAAAGGTCACTTTATAAGAAAACACAAAAAATTTGTTTAAAAATAGGTTTCTAAGGGTTGTAAAAAATTAGTAAAAAAAAAGTGTATCATACCTCCCCTACTGAACATTTATTAAATTATATAAGATATTTACAGAAAGTATGCAGATATGACGTCATATTTAAAACCATAAATTGCTATGTTTTTTTACAGATACGGATTACTGATTATGAATATAAGTTAAAAACAGATAAGGGTTATTCGTCAAAAATCACCTCATGATTAACAGGGGAAAAAATGAACAAGAATTATATTATTAAAAAAAAAAGATTTCGCTGGGAAAAAAGTTAAGTCATATTTAAAGTAAAACAGTTATATTTCATTTTTTTAATAATACAAATAACTTGAATATAAAAAAGTATGGAAATGTTTTTATTTTTACAAATAGCATTATGATAAGCAATTAATGTTTATTTTAATCATATTTTGATAATTCATTACAGTTTTTAGAATTGTTTGAAACAATAGATTTTATTTTTACAATTAGTATTTGTTATCTTCCATATGAATTTCGTCCTTTTCTTTTCTCTTGCCACATTTTTAGATAAAATTAAAATTTCCATAAGCTTTTTTAAAATTCTAACTCTTAATGAACTGTTTTCCCATGAAAAATTGACTTCGTGATTGTATTGTAATTTATAAAATATGAATTTTCAATTTCGTTCAATTTTTCTTAATTCAAACACTTTTAGACTAAAAAAAGATTGTTTTAAAATACTGTCATAAAAGCTATATTTTTAAGCGTTTAAAATATTGCATATTTGTACATGATTCATTAAGGGAAAAATCTTTCTTAAATGCCAACAAATATTAGTCCGTAGGAAAAACTATCGTGAAAATGTCGTCGTATTTTAAAATCTTTGCCAGTTTTCATTCAGAAAAAAAGAATATTTTATTGTGCAAAGGGGCGTAATTTTCACAAACTTAATTGCCCCAAAATGCATACATTCAACTTCCTTTTACCATACAATCTTCCAGAATCTTGATTTCACTAAAATTTAAGTAATACAATAAAGTCAACGTAAAAGTTATTAGTATTTAATATTCATTACAGATTAGGTTTTGATTCAAACAAGAGACGATTTCACTAATTGAACAAGAAATTCTCCCATATTAGATGATCATACAAATAATTTTAAAAATATAAAAGTGCATGTTTGAGGGTAAAATACTGGTACACTTGAAAAACTAAAATAACAAAAGAAGGAAAAATTCAGATGGAAAAACATCTACCTCTGTCGAAGACATTTTTCATATTTTTCCGCGGCTTGCGAGTGCTGGTTAAAAGGCATCTAAAGCAAGTAACAATATTTGAAAAAACAGTTCTGTAATCTTAGCGGAGTGGTCATGGTAAGGTTGCCAGTTTATTAAATTAAAAAAAAAAAATGTTTTGTTTGACAAAAGTTAGTTTTGGATTTATCGCGCTATCGTTCTTATCTATACTAAACTATGTTAAATTTGTCAGTAACGTTTTCGGTAACGAATTTGTATTGAAAAAGGTTATTAATTAATCGATTTAATTATTAATTTCCAACTGAATTTTTTATATATCATTCTATAAACATTAACTTATTTTGCAATCATATATCCCATTATGATTGAAAAAATTAGTGGAACTATAAGAACAAAAATAAATTAAAACACCCGCAATTCAATAATGATCATGAAAACTTTAGTAATGTACACCCTACAAAAATAAATGTTTGTATTTAACCATAAAGGGAGATAAAAAAATTAAACAAAATATTAAAACATAAAATACAGATGTACTAAATTAGAAATTTTATAATGTAGATACTTATTGTCTATAATAATGTGAAGTTCAGATGATCTAATGCTACCCAAGAGTTCGAGAATGCGCAGTTAATATTACACCACTTTCCCAAGATTTTTATAATTCTGATGGGAAGCAAGTCAATTTCACATTTGATGCACATGTGTATAACTTTTTTTCGGTAAAAGGTATGAAATTTTGAAGTAAAGTGAAAAATAAAATAAAATGTTGAAACTATCAAAAGTATGAAGTGGTAGAAAAACGGTAGAAATCGTCCTACTGGACAAATTTGAACGTACACAGTACGATAAGCCCAAAAACACTAAAAACGTACAACTTACGGGAAAACGTACATTCTGGCAACCTAGGTCATGGCGATCTGCTGGAAACTCGCAATTCTGACTTCATATCCGGTTGCGGTAAATTTTTGGTTGTGTACTATAGACTTTAATAGTCAATTTCTCCCCTCTGCTGTAAATGTGTCTGAAAAATGAGGACTGAAAGTTTGTCGTTGAATCAAATAACATTGCTTATCATAGTTATTGTACCATGTCTTAAAGCATCTCTTAAGAGAATTCCGAACTCAAAAGAAAACTGTTTATAAAAATAAAATGTCGAAAAATAAATAGAACATTTTAATTTCGTATTAACCCTTTATGTACTGAATTATGAATTCATGAAAATTTTATCTTCTAAAGCATTTTTTGTGAATTTTTGAAACTACATTAGAATATTTACATAAACATTTAATAAATTTTAGAAGGATTTTAGAAGGATTTAGAAGGATTAATTAAAATTGAATTTACAGGGATTCTGTGCAATATTTATAACCCCAATCATTCTTTTATTTTAAATAAAATTAGGAAACGTACAAATATAATCTTATAATGAAAAAATTCCCCCCTCAACTTTAACAAAGCTGAAAGATGCAAAGGCAAAAGAAATCATCCTTATTTTATTTTTATTTATTTAGTTTTTTTTATGTGTGTGTGTGTGTAAGCAATAATGCTTTTGGAAAAAGACAAAGTAGTGCATCTATAACTCATTCTAAACTGTAGTACTACTAATCAATGCATTAAATCAATTTTATAACAAGTTCTTTTAATGGTACTTATAAGTACCATCAGTAGATAAAGAGTTAAATTATTCTCCTCATTGGGAATAAGGAGTGATGTCTATGTACACAAAGGCAATACCTAACCCGAATACTGAAGGTTGTTTGGAAGTTTATCAGGACTACAGAACAGTTCATAAATTTTTTTTAAAACGATTTTCGTTAAGTAAAGGCGGTTTATGAAAGTTTGGGTTTTGGTGCGATTAATAGACGACAGCTCGTGGCGGCTTCGAAATTGTGCATTGCGCTAGACGATAGTCGAAGAAAGGGGGGAAAACAGTCTAAATACACCACGGCAATATTTAAACCGATTACTGAAGACACAGCATTAGAATTTTTGCATTTAATTTCTCAGGCCTTGTATTCAGTACGAAAAATTTGAGCACGTTATTTGCTTTCTCTTACTGATGTCTATGTTAGTGATCAATGAAGACTTTGAAGACTGAAAAAGTGTTCATTTCATTGTCATATTAGAGTGGTTTACATTCGAAGCTTCGCTTGCCTTCGCTTGATCCGATTCAATTAAAATATTAAGATATCCATACACTATACTGTTATTAATAAAAAATTATAACCACAAGAGAAGATTTCTATGCATTATCTTGTATATTCATTTATAACTTTCAGAATTAAATATTTTTATCCAGAAATACATATTTCGGGGTATCTTGTTACATGTTTCTCATCTTTTATTAAAAAAAAAATTGATCGTCTGTATAATTCAACGAATGTTTAAGTATAAAACTGTCTCCACTTCAGAAATTCAGCTCTTTGTCATGTGACAAATAAAACGATATAACTGGGATGGTATCAAAATTCTAAGGAATGCATCTGGTGATGAAGAAGATATTTCTTGATAAATTATGTGGAAAGTGATCTAAATTATTCTTTTTTTTTTCATAAGAAATACTTAAAGGTCGAAGGTTAAGAGCCACATTAAGATATTACAAGCACAAATTTTCTTCAATCACAAAAAGTGGCTAAACTATTAATCTTGATACATTGATTATGGAATTCCATCGTCCTAAATCGTGTTTTGTTTGAAAGAACTTTTTTTTTTTACATTAATAGAGTTTACTGGATGTTTTATTTACAACTAGTTGACCCTCCCGGGGTTGCTCGGGCCTATGATAATATTCTTAAGGGGACAAGGGAGTTTAAAATCATTTTTAATGTTATTATTTTTTAAAATTTCACCTTAAATACTATTCAAGGGAAATACTATATGTATTACGGCACATATTTTTCACCCAAGAATTTAAAAAAGAAAATGGAGAAAAGAAAATTTTTCCCGAATATTTTAAGTGTTATGAAGAACTTTTCAAAATGCCCCCCCCCCCCCCCCCCGCGCATTCCATATCAATTAAAAATCCCAATATTTTTCATGAAAGGTTGGTTTATATATAGAAATAAAACTGTGCAGTGCATAGTTTTTAAAAACTAAATATAATTGGAAAAGTTAAAGGTCGTTAATTGGAGAAATATGATGCAAAAATGCTGAAATTTTCATAAAATGTTGATTTTTTTTTTAAACCTTTATATTCAAATCTAGAAAATTCCATGCACAGTTTTATTTGTATATCTAAACCAAACTTACATAAAAAATATTGGGGATTTTAATTGATATGGAATGCGTATGGGCAATTTTGAAAAGTTCTTCATAACGCTTAAAATATTCGGGGAAATTCCTTATTTTTATCTCCAATTTTTATTTTACACGACTGCCAAGAAAGATTATGTATTTGACGCGTATGTGGGTATGTGGATTTCTTTATACCCTCGAAACATCCCAAAGGCTGAATGGATTTTAATAAATGAGGTCTCTATCGATTCGCCCTAACCGTCCGATGGTTATAGGCTAGGTTTTGCTTTTATAAATTTAAAATGGCGGTAGAGACGAAATTTGTTTTACGCACCCTATTGAGTAGCATACAATTGGATAGGTCTTTCAAAATGAAGACGATGTTTCATTGACTATTTTACAGTCAGAAGATCCGATTAAATACTACACAACCTGGAAGTTGTGTAGGTAGGATCTCTAGCTTTACTGCAACTCTAACATTCATAGACATCTATAGGCCTCATCAAAACACTGTTTACAGATAGGAACTAACAATTAAACGCAACTTAAAAGTCATCAATACAATTAAATTAAAAAAAAATAAAGGTAAGTAACATAAAAGAAATAGTTTCACATTGATGAGAAATAATGAATTCGTTCGCAGTCGGGTTTTTTGATTTTTTTTAATTTAATTTTTACTTGTTTAATTTCTTGTGTGATAAATATATGTGATAATGCATATAGTGTGCCCTTGAATAGTATTTAAAGTGAAATTTAAAAAATATGAAAAAATTAGTTTGAAGGTCCCTTGTCCTCTTAAATAAATATTAAATTTGTATGATTTTCTATCTTTAACTCGATATTGTCGGAAATACGTGTCCGCTGACTATGTGAAAAATCGGTTTAAAAAAATGACATTTAGCGACAAAAAGGCTCAAAGTAACTGCAATAAGAAACGGGGAGTGGGCACTATGTTTCCGACGACTGCGTAATTTTTGTACTAAAATATTGATACAGTCGAGCCCCGATGTAACGAATTTCTCGATTTAGCGAATTTTTTATAGTCTCGACGAAAATGGAACAAAAACACTTCGATTTAACGAATTTATAATCCCGATTTAGCGAATAATTTTCGTTGTCAAAAAAAGGAAAAATTGAAGAAATTTTCTAATATTTATTATAAATTTTCAAAGTCCCTAATTGTTAATTTTCTAAATATGTATCTGGCTATGCAGAAATACCTACATCCGAAAATACACGTTGCACCGAGGTTATTAATAGCAGTTAGTAGTGGATCAGATGAAGAATATGAAATAGAAATGAAGAATGTAATGTTCAAAAAAGCAGTTAGAAGTTTGGATGCTTTGAAACGGTAGCAGATGGCTCATGATGTTGGTGGCCCTGTTTTCACAGCAAAAAAATCGATAAAGAAGTTTGAAATACAAAATCAAAACAAAGTAAAGAAACATCTATAAAACATGTCTTATAATTTATAGATAAAATTTGAATAAATGAGATTTTTTCTGAATTACAATATTTTTCGATTTATAGTAGTACTTAAAAAAAAAAAAAAGTAGGAATCAATTTTTATACAGAGTACTTTCTTAAAGCAACAAATGTTCAATATCATTACTAAGGTAAGTGACCATTGGTTTTCTTATTTATTGCCACTTTTTAACTTGTTCTGTTGTATAAAAGTATTCCTTTTATTATCCCGATTTAGCGAATAAACTCGATTTAACGAATAAAGTCATTGGTCCTGAACGATTCATTAAATCGGGGTTCGACTGTATTTAACCTTAAAAATCACTGTATTACCCGTAACTATATATTTTATTTTTTTCACATAGAAATCCTGAGTTTGTGTAAAATTAAGTATTTTTTAAATCAAAATATGCATAATGCTAATCCTGCGGCAAAATAAAAAAACGAAAAGTGATTTCAAGGAAAGGTTTGATTTTCGTATTTTTTGAAATGGTTCGGATTCTTGCAAAGACAATTGAAAGTATATGATGTTTTGCATTTTATTTTTCGGTGTCAATGTGTCATTCCGAAATATGCCAGAAAAAGAGAGGAAATGACGAGGATAGTCTGGCATTATATATATATATATATTTTGGAAAATAGTCTATTCTTTGAATTTTTTAGGAGTTAAAAACATAATATTTTCGTAACTTGTGTGAAACAATCCATAAAAATGTGATATTTAGTAATGAAATAACTCATAAAAAGACTTTTTTTTTCATATGGTCTATTTCAGTAGTTAAAAATAAGGATCAACGTTGTCTGAACTATTTGAGAAATTTAACTGTATCCAAAACTTATTAAAATTTCGTGAAAAAAATATCCATATTTAGTAGTGAAAACTTGAGCCGAATTCGAGCGAAAACGGGCCCCTATGTTTTTTTAGCGTTTTCGTTGAAAATTTCAGACATTTTATTTTCTAAAAAATACTGTTACCCGTCCGAACATTTCGAAATGTTAGTAGGTGATGTAAATCTGGTATGCAAAATTGCTCTGAAAATATTAGGTCGAAATACGAACTTTTAGGCATTTTTACCTTAGAAAAAAAAATCGTCTCCGTAAGGCGAAAATTAACCCGCAGTCGCGAATTTTTTTTCGTATTATTAAAAATCGATTGCACCGTCAAAGTCAAGAAAGTCTGACCTTTACATAAGTACCTTTTAAATCGGTGCCTCAGAAATTGTACCCTACATATATGCCGTATAGCTGAAAAAAAAAAAAAAATAAATAAAATCAGCGAAACTGAACAACTTTGAAATTTTTTTTCAAATGGTGTGTTTTCAATTTGATTATGACATTTAAGACTTAATAGTACGATTTTTCAGAATATGTCTTCCGTTTTTAACTTTACTAAGAGATTTCACCGATAAAAGTTAATAAATTATGACAAAATACCCCCCCCCACCCTCATACAAAAATCTTTTTTGCGGATCTGCATTTCCTCCCGAAGCGTAAATAATGGTTCTGGGCATGTGCGAGCGCTTTTTCCCTCTGGAGAGAACAGGATGAGTTTTTAATGACATTTTTTTGTAATTTTTTAAATAATAACCAGGCTAATTATTAGAAATTTCAAATTCTGAGTCTCAGGTGCAAGGCCTTAGACTAACCTTACACAAATTTTCTGCCTTGCACGTGCCATAGATTTTGATAGCCATCGCAGATACACACACACAGAGAGAGAGAAACTTCCTTTTATTAGTATAGATGGATTATCAATATTTATATACAGGATGATTCAAAATAGTTTTTACAAAATAAGAGGGGCCATAGTACCCATCCAGACGAACACTAATTACCATGAAACATAGGGTGGCAAACCACCCATTTAATAAAAATACAGGGCGTTCTAGAATAATCCAACTTTGGTTGACGGTCATAATTTTCAGAAAATTGAAGTGTATTATGATGAAACTATTAATAGACATGCTCACCTTTGTTGTAAATATGATAATACCAAAAAAAAAAAAAAAAGGTGGTAGAAATTTCCATTATACGCGCCAGCAGAATGCATTTCACTCTCCACATTTTGGGCTGTGATTATCAGTTCATACGGAATTATCGATTGCGTGAGCACCCTGTTGTTCCAGAACTTTTTGTGATGTCATCATATTTCATACAAAACACGGTACATATATTTCTAATTTTCTGCAATATTTTTATTTTTTGCAAAATTAGTACAGACAAACCGACTTCAGTTAGGGTGAAACAACCTGTATTTGTGATTCAATAAGTAGTTTGCGACCCCATGTTCTATGGTAATTATTGCTCGTCTGGATGGGTACTGTCACTCCTCTTATTTTGTAAAAACAATTTAGAATCACACCCCCCCCCCTGTTTTTAGAAATTAAATTACAAAGAATAAACTGTTTTGCATTGTCTTAAGTTATTTGATGTTGAAAATAATTACTGAGAAACCAATCTTTAAAGCGTTGTGTAGCAAATTTATGTATTGCTAAGTAAGAATTATTCTAAGTGATTCATTGAAGAATTACGCTGTCAAAAAAATTGTAAATTTACGCGTATTTTACCGTAAATTGCTCTCATAAATGTACGGAAAATGCCACTATTTCCAAATAAACGGTCAAATTCCGTAAATTTCATGTTTTACGGACACAACCCGTTTATCTAAAGGCAAAGACCGTTTTTTTTTATGTGTCGTTCCCTGGAATCTCTGCTGCAGTAAAATTAATGCAGCAATTTTTTACAATGTACAGCGAAACCTATGTTTATTTAGCAGTTAATTAAATTGTTTAATGAATTTTTAAATCTTTTTTTTTTTTTTTTTTTTTTTTTTTTTTTTTTTTTTTTTAATGCTGCGCCGATTTATTTGCATTTAGTGACTTTTTAAAGACAAATACTTCCATTGATATTCAAATTGCAAATGATTAAAGAACATTTCATAATCAAATACTTTTACCTAAAAAATACATTTCATAGTATCCTCATACATGTTAAACAACTTTTCGTTAAAAAATACAATTGCTATCTATTTTAATGAGTTTCCTCCGATATAAAACTGTCTCCATTTCAGAAATTCACTTTTTTATCATATAACAAATAAAACGACATAACTTTCAGGACAAAGAAATTCCAAAAAATGCATCCGAAGATGAAGAAGATATTTCTGGGTAAATTATGTGGAAGATCATCTAAATTATTCTTTTCGCTATAAGAAATACTTAAAGTTCGAAGGTTAAGAACCACGAGAAGATGTTATGGGCGATATTTTTTTCAATCACACAAAAAGTGGGTAAGATATAAATTCTACTTTTGTGGTTTGATGTATAGTTGTGTAGAATTCCGTGGTCCCAAATCATATTTTTGTTTGGGAATTCTTTTTTAACACTAATATCTTCTTTTGGATATTTTATTTAAGGTGGAATAATAAATCGTATGTATATAATGTTTAAATAGCTAACTATTTACAATATTATGTGCATTTATTATTGTGTTATGAAATTTCATTAACATTATTAAAAAAATAAATTTTAATGCTGAATGTTAATAGTAAATGTCTGCATAAAAAATAATAGAGATTATTTAGTGTGATTCATTGAATAACTGCAGACATTCCTGGCTTTATTTTTTGAGTCATTCAATATTTAATCCATTTGTAAAAAAAAAAAAAAGTACTTGGCTGAATTACACATCATATAGTCAAACATTTTTTTTTTCCTTTGTACTTGACTTTTATAATAAGGGTCATTCACTAAGATAATTTCACCATAACAAAAAAAAAAAAACAAAAAAAAAAACTTCAAGCATTCTTCAAAAATTATGACAACTATTATAGGCATTTTAAATATAAAAATAATATCATCAGAGAACATCATGCCGTTTTTGTTAAAGAAATAAATTAATGTCCATGGAGTTGATAATACTTACTTCAAATTGTAAACTTTAATTGTAAACCTTACCATTTAAAATTAAAAAATTATTGCACGGAAAATAAATGCCTTATGCTTTTTCAGTTAAAAATCATAAAAAAATCTACAAATGTGAACCACCTCATAGAATTAAGGGTCATTTTTAATTAGCTGCTTCTATTCCTTTCTGCTTCTCTTTTTTCTGTAGACACCTTTTTTCAATTAGTTTCTTACTTTTCATAATTTCCTTGTGATTAAAATGAAATGACTACAAGTACGAAAATCATGCACAATTACTTCTAAATTGCAATAAATAATTAGTGCTTTTATTTATAACCAGGAGTTATTCTATCTATTCCTTATTCCCTATTTCCGTATGACATGGAGTTGAAATATCAACTTTATACCAGAATAATCCCCATAATTTTAGTCTAATAAGCACATGGTTTGGTTTAAATAGTACTTATGAGTACATGTAACAAATATACTAAAATAAATAATTTATTTTCAATATATTCTTTAAATTGTAGGTGTGGTCATGAATTTGGTGTTATAAAAACATAACCGTACCTTTTTAATTAGTAAAAGGTGATTTGTGGCAATACAACAGCAGCTATCCTTGAAACAATAGTAATGTGACACCCTTCTTCGTCAACTAAACAGAAAACAAAAGCTACAGTGCAGCCTGTAGTTTTTTTGTTAATTAAAACATAAACATGTAGTTGATACAACACCGTGGTTACTAATGTTCAGACATCGGTTTGACTTTAAAAAAACTGGCACAAAATACATTTCGCTCTTCATAAGAATATCATTGTCTCTCCTATGCAAAGTAATAAGAAAAAAATATTTAAATTAAGGCTAAGTGCTAAGAACAATGTTTTTTATTTATGAATCAGGGTATAGTTAAAGTCCATGGAGTTTATATTTACCTGTTTCAAAATTGAATAAAAAATAATGAGTATTAAAAATCGTGATTTTATGCATGGGATGATACCTTTAATAATACTTCTGCTATTGCATGCAAAAATATTACTAAATGTTACAAAAATTTACATATTTGTATGCAACGAGCTCTGGTTACAACAATTTGACCCAAAAGAAATTTTCATACACACTGCTTCAGCAGTAAGTAGACTGATGAAGTTTTTCAGAAATGTATAGACTCATTGTCATATTTAGTATTCTAATGATTTCTTGGGTTATCTAAATGATGGCTTTTTTCCAAATATTTATCTATAAGGTTGAACTGAATCATCCCTTTCAAACGTGTAACAGGATAAGCAGTGTTGTCACCTTACTCACATGGTAACCTAAGAAACAACGTATGATAGGTCTTCAAAATGGTACGTTTTTTTCAATACTACTTTTTTTCAAACAAAATATCTTCACTTAGAATTTTCTTCAAATAATTTAGAAACCTACCCCGAAATTTTTTTCCATTGCATACGCTGCAGAAAGTTACCCTGAAAACGTTTCTTAAAATAATGGTATTTAAAAAACGTATCGCTTGGGAGTTTTATTGTTTTATTAACGTACGTATATGTACGTAACGTTAGAACGTACGTAACGTAACGTAAACTACGTACGGACATGATTAATGGTATATTTTGCTGACTTGTCTTTACACAGTCACTAGATAAATGTTAAAAAAAAGCATATGCAAGTCAAAAACGTAATGTTTCATAGGACACAAACTAATAAAACATGAAAATTGAAATCAAAATATGATTAAAAATTAGTTTAAAATAAGCTTTAGTATTTTTTTGAATATGTATTTTAAAATGTTTTACAACTATTTTTAAAGATTGAAATAATTATAATTACATGGTTATATCTACCGACAATCCCAAAAGGCAGGTGCACTGGTCCAGCGTCTCTCACTGAGGCAGATCTCCACCCAAGTTAAACCGATAGAAAGTTCCAATCCCAATTTTATAACCTCCAGATTGACAACATGCCCTGATTAGCATAAAACTACAGCGGCAATCGCGAACCGCAGATTTCAAGAGACCACTTGAGGAAATTAGAGAAAAAAACGAAGGATAGAGGACGTTTTCACGCATACGGGTTACCATCGGACAAAATGCTCTCACTTAAAGAAGTGAAATCCCTTTATAAGAGAGTAGCTAGTCCTCTACATGCTTTTATGATAGGTTTTGAAATGATGAAACGAAACCTATACTTCTCTATATAGAATATAAACTTAAATTCCATTTCCCATATCAGTACGGAGTAAAAAAAAATCTTCAGCGTTATCATTTCTTTAGAGTAAACAATATAAACATTTGATGTTCTCCAGGGAAAATATTTCTCGCAAATATATGCTTGTACTTCACCAGAATCGGGAGAAAAGCTAAATTTTAAATACCACGTTTCCATACCGTTCGATTCTTTGTCATTCATTATCAAGATGATCAGGAGTTCATGTTTTGACAATAAATGTTTAAGGAAATGATTTTGCTCGAGTCGTAGTAACTGTTGATGCTAAAAACAAATATAGTATAACCATTGAAGTCTTGTATCCCATATTAAGTTTAGAAGGGGAATATCGATAGTTAAAAAAGTTGTGTTTAGGTATAATACCTTTATAATGCGGCTAATGTACCGCATTATAAAGTAGTCATGAACAGAGCCAGCTAACGAGATACTGCAGAGTTATAATTCCTATCTCGAAATCTGTACGAAATACGTCAAAAAAGTCATTTACAAAGTTGTAGAGCGTCTTCGATAAATAGATGTTTTACGGGTAAAAATAACTACCCAATTGTATCACCAGTTTTAATATCTCACAAACTGCTCACAGAAGTGTAGTATTATAAGGCTAATGAACATTTACAAATAAAACTAGCCTAAGCAAGTAAGGCACAATATATTTTAATTAAAAAAATCAAATTATGAATGCTGAATATGTCCGACATCGGAAAACATGCTGCCTACGAAGTGAAAAAAGACCTTAATTAAGTGGATTTTGATATTCTAATAAACTATACGTTCTTTGGATATGTTAGTTTTATTAGAAAATGCGTGCCTGCTCTTTAAAACAACATTTCCGCATGCATTTATGACTATAAGAGTTTACAATGTAGTTCTTCTAATAAAATTATTTTTATATACAAGACATAATTTCATAATAAAATCGATGGCGCTCTAGAATCTGGGGTATTTGATGGGTTTTTTTTTTTTTTTTTTTTGGCATTTTATAAAAAATTGAGATTGGATTACAGTCTCCGCAGTTTGTAGCTAGGTGGTGTTGTAAGCAGTCTCTTTTTTTATCGCTTAACTTACTTTACTATACCTAGAGAGTTTCTTCCGTATCTGTCCTTGCTTTGAATTAAAAGGGATGGGCATATTTTAGTGGGCACCTGTACATAAGATGTTACAAATGATTCTCAATGCAAATAAGAAATTTATTACATCTGTAACATTTTTAATTTTATAATATAAATGGGAGAAATGTTTCGTATGTATAAGAATGAATTTATTTTACTAATATTTCTGTGCATTACTAATATATATATACATATGACGACGTGAGTTTCAAAACTCGCCTTATCCAGAATTTAAAAAATCGAGTTTTTTCTATCAATCTATTCTGTTGATGAACCTGCATTGAAAAAAACACTATAATCTGAAAAAAAAATAGTTTTATCGTATATATTTGGCATTGTAAAATCTTGTAATCAATGAAAACCGATGGACGCAGTCAGCGGTTTTTCGCGATTTCCCAAAATTTCATTATCTGGAATTTTGAAACTCGCGTCCTCATATATATTAAATTATATATATATTCTTTTTCTAAGAGAAGAACAATTATTTCTTGTTTTATTGCGAAAATAACACAAGGTATTTTTTTAAATGATTTCGTTACATATATTTATGCTTACATGAAATATTCTGCCAACTTAGTCAATATTAATACAGGGAAATTATTCCAGAGAGAAACATTCGCCTTGCATACAATATTTCAAATGAAAATGAAATTTTCAAAGTGATTGCTTAAGAGACGCAAAGGCCAACATAGTAAAAAACATTCCATACCGGGACTCGAACCCGGGCCATCAGTATAGTGCACTGATATTCTACCGACTAAACCTCATGTAACGATACCCAGCCTGGAAAATTTCTCACTATTATATGTTGGTAATGCTACAAATGCAGCACAAGATGGAATATTTATCGTGAGCCACCGACCTGGGGCGAACACGAGACTTAATAAAATCCAGCATCGATAGAAACTATATTAATACATGGAAATTATTCCAGAGAGAAACATTCGCCTTGCATACAATATATCAAATGAAAATCAAATTTTCAAAGTAATTGCTTAAGAGGCGCAAAGGCCAACATAGTGAAAAAGATTCCATGTCGGGGCTCGAACCCGGGCCATCAGTATAGTGCACTGATATTCTACCGACTAAACCGCATGGAACGATACCCAGCCTGGAAAATTTCTCACTATTATATGTTGGCAAGGCTACAAACGCAGCACAAGACGGATATGCAATATACTAAAACTATTCCACAAAAAATATCTAATTTTAAAAAAAAAGCTAATCATTCAGAATTGGTTTCACTTTATTATAGAACATTTCAGTTAATTCTATAACAAAGCATCAAAATTCATCAAAATCTGTCCAGTAGAACTTTTAAAAAAGGCTAATCTTTTATAATCGGACTCACCTGACTATTGAACTTTCTTCTATAATTTTATAACAAAGCGACGTAAAACTATATGCAATATTTTAAAAACATCCGTGTAAAATTATCAAACAAACAATACAAGCTCCAATGGAATCCATTCAGAATTTCTAAAAAGACTAATCTTTCATAATCGGGTTCCACATGATTATGGAATTTCCACCTTTACATCCATAACTAATCAGCGTATAACAATGTTACGCACCAAAACCTTAACTGAAAACGAATAATGTAAGTTGAATTAAAAAAATTTCAGAAGAACCCAAGTTCAGGAATGAGATTCCCACACGAAAACAAGCAAATACTGAATTATTTACAATGTTTTTGAGCAATTAAGTTAGTCTTTTGTAACTGGGTTGCAGACATATTTTTAAAAATTCAAGGTTGAAAATTACTTTAAAAAAATATAAAAAATCTGTAAATTGACATAAACTTTTCAAACAAATTACGGAAGTATTTTTTGTTTTCTGTTAGACGTTGAAATAATGGGATGCATGATGTTTAGAGACTAAATTGCAGTAAAAGAGTAATTTATGGTACGGTTAGGTTGTTGCCACCAACAATATGATGCTAGGCGTTACTCATAGAAATGTCTTTTCGTCATAATATTGCATTAATAGCAAACGGATATATCTTTCTTAATTGGGTTGCAGGTATATTTAAAAATATCTCCGTGATTGAAAATTAATTTAAAATGGATAAAAAATCTGTAAATTAAGATAAGCTTTTCAAACAATTGTTACTGAAAGTACTTTTTGTACTCTATTAGACGTTGGAATTACCAAATGCGCGATGTTTAAAGATCAAATTGCAGTAAAAGTTAAATTTATTGTTGTGTTAGGTTGCTGCCACCAACAATATAACGCCAGAGTTACTCATAGCAATGTCTTTTCTTTATAATATTGCATTAAGAGAAAACAGGTATATCTTTCGTAATTGGGCTGCATGTAGGGATGAGATTTCCGCGTTTTTGCACACCGGTATATTCTTAGAGAAAAAGTTGTTCTGTTAAATCGCAACAGTGTCCCGATTAAATGAAATATGATTTTCTGTAACAAAATACTGGTGTGCAAAAACGTGGAAATTTCATCCCTGGCTGCATGGAAATTAAAAAAGATCCATGACTGAAAATTACTTTAAAATCCATTCACATGAAAAAATTGAGATACAATTTTCAAATAAATTTCATTTGATTGAACATTTTTCTATTCGACAATGTGAAAAACGAAATTGTATGATATTCATATGTTAAGAAAAATTTCAGTAAAGGCAAAATTTATGGGTTAGGTCGTTGCCATCATCCGTATAATGTTACAATTGGCATTGTGTTTGTAGTTTGTTTGTTTATTCTGAAGATGACTCAATGAAAGAGTCGAAACATGTAAATTTTTAATATTTTTAATGTTTTTTTTTATTGAAATGGCGTTTTTTAAGCAAATAATTGTACTTTAATATATGTTATGACATTTATTTGGAATATATATTATTATGGTATAGTTAATAGTAGACGCAATTAGGACTATTTTACTTATATTTCTTATTGGTCTTTTTAACGATTCGTGGACGGGAATGCACCAATCTCAGTTATTGTCATTGCCGTATTATTTATTTTAATGTATTTTATCCGAGAGGAACCTTATTATTGACACGAGTGAAGCCGGGTAGATCTGCTAGTATATATATATATTTATCATTAGTAAAATTTAATTATTTACTGTTTATCGTAGATAATTCGGATTAAAAATAATTGTTATTGAACAGAAGAATATCTTAAAGATTAAAAGATAAATTTTATTAGAAAAATAAGCACAGAAAATTACGCATAATTTTCTTTTGAGCTATTATTGTTGTTTTCATATTGTTTCCAGATTTTAAGATATATTTATATATAAAAAAAACTGATGATATACTTCTCTGCATAAAATAGAAATTTGTAATATATATTATTTCCAGCTTTAACACTTCCATTCACTATCATATTTCGATGAAAAAAAGTGCTTAATTATTTTATATTTTCCTACAAATATTATAGATATTGAATGTTCTTTATATGAAATATTTCTTTCAGTATTATGTCCGCCTATAAGCACAGCATAATCAGGAGAGCATGATCAGTCTTTATTCTTTGAAAAGAAACCTTTCTTGAGGAGATATTTTTAATCCCAGTCATAAGAATCGTAATCGTTTTAAAGCTAGGAGAGCTGGGGATGAATGGGACGCGGAATGGATGGGACATTCTCAAAATTTCAGGCAATAAACATTTTTTCTAGTTGCTTTCAAGTCTCATATATGGCACTACCATAGTGTGCTTTAAAACAGAAAGCAAAACCACAGGGTTGTTTTTATTTTTCTTCAAAGGTGCATTTCCTAAAACTCTCTTTAAAAGTAATTTTTTTTTTTTTTTTTTTTTTTTTTTTTTTTTTTTTTTTTTTTACATTTGGAGTTATCAAATGTCTTATACGATATAAACAATTATGATAAGTTGTAGTTATTTATTTGAAGGTTTAATATTGAATATTTATATTTACCATTGTGACAAAATAATTTCTGAGGCAAAATGCCCGACAATTGAATATGTGCATCATGGGGATGATTGGGACATTTCAAATGGGGTTGAATGGGACTGTCTCATTCATCCCTATAGACGTTAGAAAATTTATTTATTAACTAAATAATATTATATAGGTTGATAAATTAATGATTTAAGTTAATTATTAGTATGAAACAGTACTTATTTTATATAGGTTATTTATTATTAAAATATTGAATCTTAATTATTGTATTGTAATAAAGGTTAAATAATTTGTCAAAAATTGCTAGTGAAATTTTATCAGAATAGATAAAAATTGTTACAAATGGTATATGTTTATTCATCAAATGCGAGAAATTATATTGAATTTTGAACTTTTGATTAAATAAATCACCACTCGCACTCTCCGTAACATAATTTTTGTTGTGCAAGATTTCTAAGATCACTCTACATTTAATTAATATTAATGAATAAGTTGTTAATGCAAATTATTTGCTATGCCTTATTCCAAAGAAATTTTTTACTTTCATTTCATTATCTAAAAGTCTCGTAAGTTGAAAAAAGGAACAGATAGACAGCCGAAGTTTCCATTACAAGTTAAAACTGCAGTAAAAGAAGTGATTACTAACGCTGGGGTATAACAGCGCCAAATTATAAGATCATATATTTATAATTATAAATTTTAATTAGGTAACATTGAATACAGTGAGGAAAATATTTGAGTCCCATCCATCCCTATTATTGTCCCATTCATTCCTGCTATGGGGATGATTGGGGCAGGAGGAACTTTTTTCAATTTTATAATATTTTACTGTATAATAATAATCTAGAATAAATATTGTGCATTGATGTTGTCAAATAATGTAGGAAATGTGATATATAATATTGACATTAACTTAAAAAAAGTATTTAAAATAAATACTTTTGTCAAAATGTACCATTCATCCCCCATCTCCACTATATAAGCTATTACATAAGATTCTGAATAGAAATAAAAGATATTACATTTTTATAATTTTTAAAGCTTGCAATACAAATCGGTTGATTTATTTTAATGTTCAATTAACATTTAGAAAAATAATATTATTTAAATATCTTTTAAAGAAATACGTATTTTTTTTTTTTATTTATTTATTTTTTTTTTAGCAAAACAAATAAATTTCTTTTATTGCGAAGGAATTTCATTTGTAGAGATAATTTTGTTAAAAATAATTGCTGAG
The DNA here is from genome assembly GCA_963932465.1 of Maratus speciosus. Classification (NCBI taxonomy): domain Eukaryota; kingdom Metazoa; phylum Arthropoda; class Arachnida; order Araneae; family Salticidae; genus Maratus; species Maratus speciosus. Next base: position 413,297,359 of record OZ010790.1, on the reverse strand, counting down.
ATTAATGTCTTCCTCCCACTGTACCACGTCTGATGTGCTTACCGTTGTTGGCTTTCCTTACCCTTTAGCATCTGTTAAGTCTATGCGACCGTCTTCGAACTGCTGGGGCCATTTCACAATGGCTGGACATGATATTCTATGTGGTCCATGCATTACCAATGTTTCACGATAAATCTTCGTACTCGTGAAACGTTTCGCTTAGAAAAAACGTAGTGTTCGACTACCTTTAATGTTAGAGTAAGTTTTCAGGTGACGCGGCATTTTCTTCTCATACTACATAGCAACGATTGCCACTATCCGAATGAAATTCCTTCCTTTGGAAATCACAGAACTCGATTATCGTCTGAGCAAGCTTCGCACTTGTTATGCAATGCTGCCATCTCTCTCTGTATGTGTGTGTGTGTGTGTGGGGGGGGGGGGTGTAACTTATAAGGTCTTTTATAAGGTCCATTGCATTTATGAGTCTTTGGACTCAAAATTGCCAATTTTATATTAAAATTGTTGTACGTTTGATTCCTATCTAGAAAACCCAAGTGAACGCTATCCTTCCTAACCCCGTGCAGAATAACGAAGGAATGTAAACATGTCATATATAATCATTTTTGTACGCTGGTGTGTGTATACTTTCATATGGAAATATATACGTATTATTATTAGCACAAACTTTTGCGCTATTTTCTTAAAGATTGCTTGCTTAAGCATTTTTGTACTCTGGTGTGTGTATATTTTCATATGGAAATATATACTTATTATTAGCGCAAACTTTTGCAATATTTTCTTAAAGATTGTTTGCTCTTATATAAAAGCCCAGCGGATAATATTCCACATATTTTTGTTATTTTATTTATCAAAGTAATTTAAAAGGGCTCCACACACAAAAAAATTGTCTGAGAGTTTTTGAATAAAGTTTATTTTCTTTTCGCATAATTTAGAAAAACAATTTTATTTATTTATTTCCATGTTCTCATGCATAGCTAAATTTGGGAGCCTCTGGCTAAGCCTGTATTTTATTCTGCCGAAGGCATTGGGCCCATCGAATCGATTGTCTTCACAAGTGAGTTTCGGCTAATAGATAATATACTATACAACTTTAATACTTCATTGTGCTATATAATTTTGATGAAAAAGTATCTTCAACCTTTCCAATCTTTTTCTTTCATCCCTGCTCATAATATAAATTTTAGATATTCTTAATATGAAATATTTCTTGCAATAAAATGCGCAATCAAATGCATAACCCTTTAGCATAATCAGAAGAGAAGCTAAATTTTGGATGAATATATGCTTTATTTATTATCAAGATGGTAAATATTTCATATTTCGAAAATAAAACATTTTTAAGGAAATGAATCGTGTCCAAGGAGTAAGAAGTTCATGCTCTGGAAAATATATAAGATGTTATAGAACATTTTGGGTATAAATAAAATACGTTTTTGTCTCATTTTAAGATTACGAGTGATATGTGATATGAAGACCGGAAATTTACTAAGGTCCAGTTAAACGAAATATTAACACTACTGTGGCGACAGTAGTTGCAAAACCACATATCAAACAGCTGGCATCTACATCTTTTTGTTTTCGGAAACTACTCAAGCAATTCTAATATTTTATTTAAATAATTTTGGGAGTAGCTAAACTTTAAACTTTAAAAATTGACTAACATACAAATAACTATAACTGTTCAACTTTATTCTGAACTTAGTTAACATCACTGAAAATTATATATTATAATTAATACGAATTTTATAAAATTTACCTGCAAAAAACTGCAACAATTGAGAATAAGACTTTATTTCACCGTGTCTCTCCAACAACATGTATTCAACCAGAACTGAGTACATTGCCTCATGGAGTACTAGAAAGTCGTATTCCAGAGTAACACTTTTCTGCAACGCCGTATGCGCCAGATATTCAAGTATTCCATATTATCCAACCTTCCTGTATATATATATATATATATATATATATAATATTTCAAATATCAAAATACATACGATTATCAGCAACAAATTTAACCTAAAAAATTAACTTTAAAACTCCCATTTTCTATATCATGTCAACGAAATAAAATTTCGAAGTGCTCTATCCTTGTTTTTCTTCTCTACTCAAAATATAGACATTACATGTTCTTTATAAGAAGCATTTCTTGCAATAACATGTCCGCCCTTCAGCATAATCAGGCGAGAAGCTGAATTTTAAGCTCCACACTTCTTTTGCTGTCTGCTCCTTCCATCATTTATTTTCGTGATGATAAAGAGTTCATATTTCGAAGATAAAACGTTCTTAAGAAAATGATTTTTGTCCGGGTCGAAAGAATTGCAGGCGCGAAAGAAATATGTTATGGAAGATTCTATATATAAATAATAATAAAAAAGAATATTATAGTTTTATTATTTTCAAGAATTATTACTGATATATAATAAGTATAAGAAAAATGTTTTTTATGTACAGTTTCATATTTAGAATTTACTTCATTCTTAAAGAGATATACATAGATTTTATTTTAACAATAACAAAAAAATGCAAAAAAAAAAAAAAAAAAAATGCATTTATGTGCTCCAAAGTGACTAATATTAATATAAGTGGTTTTTTGTTTTATTATTCTGATTATCAAATAATTTTTGATAATTATAGATATACAGATTACTTTGCATTTACTTGCGTCACTTCTATGATTGTAAGGTTACATACATACATCTCACATAATTACAAACATGTTATTTGCTTACACACATCTTATGACAAATGTACATATTTACATACTTACTTAAATAAGACAATCTTCATAGCTTGCAATAGAGATAAAAATCATTTTTCAACAAAAAAAATGCATTGTTGAATGTTACACATTCTTCATAATTGCTATTAACAAAAAAATAATCATGGTGCTTTTATCCTAATTACAAGATGATGTTTTTTCGGTTATTTAAAACAATACGCAACTTTTTTGCTTGAAAATACACAACAAATACTTCGGTGTAAAATGCGCAATAAATTTTAGAATGCGTTTTTGTTAATTTAGGTAAATTCGCTGTAAAATGCACACTTGCTTCTTTGTGAATAAACCTTAATGAGATACACACAAAAAATAATAAACTAAAAATCATAGAAACTATTATTACTATTACTTTTCATATCATCTGATACTGGAAACTATTCTTCGTAAATAAATAGCATGCCCATTAAAAAAGAAATCTCAGTTCCTATGATCGTATTTTCCTTTCATAATTTTAAATCATTTATTTTTAAAACCATCGTAAAACGCGAAACCGTAAAAATTCGATTAATTTACTTATTCAGAAAAGTGAGCACTATAGAGTGGAACATAATATATTTACCAGTTATTGCGAAAATAATGTAATTTATTTGCCTTACAATCATTTTACTAAAAATTCTTAGTTCTGATCAAATATTCTACACTATTAAAAAGCTGTAGCTTTTGCTGCATAATCACTTCACCGCTTTTATAGAAAACGATTTACTTGACGATATTATGGTACATTCTCATTGGTGAGAATAGATATATATTCTGTAAAAGAGGTGGAGTGACTATGCAGCAAATGTTGAAGATTTTTAACAATGTAACAGCAGTCGCAATACATTGGGAATGTTCATAAATCATAGAAAGAGTCTTTTAATGTTAAGTAAAATATTAGTAAAAAAAAATTGGTTGCATTTTTTTCGGAATATAAACGCATCAATCTTCTTTGGAACCCATCTATATTTTGTCATGATTCAGTACATATGTATACTAAAACAAATCTGCATATATTAAAAATATATTTCTTATTAATTGTTTATGTTTCATTCATTCTTTATAGTCCACAAAACTGAATTATCTCATATTTATTTTCTTTAATTTGGTCACTTATACACATTAATAGTTATTATCAATTGAAGAGTATCTTATTATATATTGAACTTCCTGCTTGTAATTTATCAATTTAGATAAACTTATTTCTTGAAATCTACTAAATGCACTAATACAAACATTGCATGAAGCAAAACTACTGTGAAAGTTTAATAGAACTAAATATTAACTAATGAAATAATAGCAATAGCAATATTATAATATTAACAAGGATGAAATGAAATCAATTCTTTGAACAAAAATAAAACTTTTCATATATTGTTTTGTTTACATAATAGTAATTTAACTAGAAATTTATAGAAAATGCATTATATACTGTCTTACAATTTATTTAAATAAGGCAGTATTAAACATTCAGTACCAAAATAGTAAATACATAAATTTATAATAAAGGAAAGCAAAAAACTGCTTTTCCGTTCTTTACAAAGTACTTTTCGAAAAGGTAGCTTAAGCCGTTTAGTTAGGTTATTAAAGTACTGTTTTCCTTTAACGTCCACGTGACTAATGTTTACCGAAGCTAAAAAATGATGAGTCATATTCAAATAATTTTTATCAATGTTTCCTATCAATTCTTTATCTAACAATATTGAACGATACACTTCAACATTTTTATCAGATTTACTATGATCTTCAACTTCATGTACACGAATCTCTTCTTTTTCGTATAGAATAATATAAGGGGACTTTCAAGTGGATTTTGATAATGATCTGAGTAAAACTTGTAAGATTGTATTAGTGCTGAGTCATGAAAGATTGATTAAAACGTCTTTTGCATATACTTTTTTTTTCTTTTTTATAAAGAAACATGCAATATAAAAAAAAAAAAATTGAATCACTTTTTACGACATCGTGATTTGAGATATTTCTTCGATGCTTTTGTTAAGGATTAGAAAAATATTTATACGATAGCACTGAACTCAACATAAAATTGAGTTAAAGGAAAAGCATGAAGTTTTTATTTTTTAGCTTTACGTAACTATAACAATTTTAGTTATAAATTTAAATAATTTTAAGTAGGTATAAAAAATGGGACAAGATATCGGAATCGATTTGGAAGCTCCGGATTATTGTAGGGAATGGGTGGTTTCTATTTTTTAGATTTACGTAACTACAACAATTTTAGTAATAAATTTAAATAATTTTAAGTATGTATAAAAAAAATGGGACAATGTATCGGAATTGACATATCGGTTAATGTATGAAAAGATTTAGTTTTGTGGTTGTTTTATTGTTTAATTGATTGAAAGCTACATATAGTTGTAGGGAATGAGTGGTGCTTGCATTCTTATAAATTTAAGAGACGTTTCATTCAACTTATGATACGCGTGATATATTCCCTGATTAAGATTCAAATTATGATGCCTCAATTATACGTCTGATTTTAAATCTTACGTTCGATTATTGGGTGGGCGTTCTTATAATTGATATTAACATTGCATTTCGGTAACTACATAAGGTGGTTCCATAGATTAAATAATAAGATAGACATTGTCGTAATAGACGGTGGTAATGCGAAAAGGATCTCAGTGCCTCTAGTACAATTGATGGGAAATATCTCATACATAGAACATTCCTGATGCTATGCACATGATTTGACTTCTTTTAAATGTTGTATGTTTACGTTTTCAACGTAATCAGAACATATTTTGAGGCACCCTATATCTCCACCAATTAAAATTTTGACTTTTTAACTCATTGTAACTAATTTAAACTTGAATTTAAACTTGATATTAATTTTGCGTACAACTAAAAAGAAAAATATTTCTCTACGTTGATAAATTTCTGTTTAACATCAAAGGGAAGTTTACGGTTAAACGGTATTTTTTTTTTTTTTAATTTGCTCTGGGTTATCAATTTCTCATTGTGAGAACTTTGCCACTAGTTACGCTACATTATTATAGCAATCATATGTTTATTGTTGACACAGATTAAAAAATAAGCACGCATGATTATTATTTAAAAAGGCCTTTACAGCTACTATATATTGAGCTACGATTTTCAAACCAATTTCTTTTGAAAGTACATTTATACCGAATTCAATGCTGAAAAATTGAAATTAATCGAAGTTATTTAGAAGTTATATATGGGTGGTAATAGCGAAAGAGATAGCACGAATCGTTGCCACTATTGATATGACGTCAAAATACTGTATTCCATTTTGTGATACATTTCTATTACTAAGAGGACAGCACATTTTGGATGGCAGCAGAAAATTCCGTACTGAAGTGAAACAAGACATTTGTCGTTAATATACAGTCGAACCTCTATTTAACGAACCTCTATTTTGCGAATTTCTCTATTTTGCGAAATTTTCCGTGGAATCAAGAACATTTTGCGAACTTCTTCGTAAAATAACCTCCAAATAGCGAAGTGCATTCTCTATTTAACGAACTTTTTCTTGTGATCAAAATTTTTTTTTCTCCCCATTTCTCAGAATATTTCTGGACAGTTCAAACTTATTCTTTCTTTAAACACATTTTATGATGTTCAATGGTCTTGAACTGGTTTTAACAGGCGTCTTCTTTGTCAGCAGTGATAGTTTGGTAAGTACGGAGGATGAAGACGATAATCCCTTAGAGTAACTTAAAAAATGTGGATACAGTGAGGAAAAAAGAAATTAACCATGATGTGCTGATTGATGATTGTATTTCCCTTAATTCTGAAATTGAGGCTACGGAAACACTATCCGATATTTTCGACAGTGTGAAAAATAAAAACAATACAGAATTGCGATGAAGACGAATATGATGATGATGGAAAAAATCATTATGCAGGAATTAACAAAACTTCGTATGATGAAATGCTAAAATCATTTGCAACAACCGACGCGGTTTATAGTCAGAAGAAAATACGCATGAATGGGGTTTTGGTGCATTACACAGATGCGAGACGTATTATGAGAGAAAAGAATTTTTTAAATAAAACACTCAGGCAAAATTAACAGAGTTTTTCAGAAATTAAATTTAAGGACGCATATGTTAATGTATGGTTAAAATTATTTGTTATAATAATAATAAATGCGATAATGTCATTAAAATTCGTTAATTTTAATGTAAAACTATTTACTTTAAACAGAAAATACAGGGTATTCCCGGACAATGTTTTGTTTTTCTTGCCGATTTCAAAGATTTAAACACATAGAAAAAATGAATTGATGATGGCTATTGGTGGGTAAAATAAATAAAACAAATCGATATAATGTATTTAAAAAAATGCGATTAATTACTTTTAGTAAAAATATTTAGTGTTTATGAATTTAAAATCTGTTTTATGTAGTTTAAAGTAGTTTAAAAGGTGAGTCTCTATTTAACGAATTTTCCACATAACGAACTTTTTTCCGGGATTTAGCGACTTCGTTAAATAGAGGTTCGACTGTATAACGAGGAACGTAAACATTTGAATATACTTGTGAATACATTCTCTTCTGTTTTCTCCCCGCTTTTTATATATTTTGAGTAAAACGTTTTGTTACTTTTGCTTTTATTATTTCAAAGTTTAGTTTAATACGCTAGAAAAGGAAACTGATTTCATATAATTAATGAAAGCTTTGTCATCCACTTTGCACAAATGAAAATTTCTCTTTTCTTTCTCCAAGCTAAGACTTGAATTGGAAAATCCAAAATACTTGTTTACTATAAAAAAATCTAGGATTATTTGTCATTAACATTTTTTCCTATATTTATTTGGCTACATGCATTTTTCATATAATTGATGTTGCAAGTGAGATACTTTTGTATTAAATCGATTACTTTCGAATTTCGATTGCATTCAGAACGTTCATTCCTCCTTAGCTATTTTTGATTTATAAAGTTATAATAGTACCGTAGCATTCCAGGCTGTCGCTCTAACCACTGAAATACTCCGCCTGATACCTGGGTATGCAATTTTTCACTAATAAACCATGTTGGGGAAGTCCCCAGCCATCTATACGACAGCCTCTTATGACCAGACAACAATGCATAGATTTTACTATTACATCGATCTACGATATGTAATAAAACGCACACACAATATATAATAAAACACACATAAGTGACGTCTGTATTCAACTGTTAAAGCTATATATAAATATTAAACAGACATACATACAATAAATACAATAAACACAACCGGAGTGAAAAATTAGCTAGAATCAGGTGTCGAATCCGGGACCACAGCATTCCATACTGTAGTTCTAACCACTGAGCTACTCCGAACGTTACCCGGGTCTGCAATTTTTTACTAATAAACCATGTTGCGGAATTCACCAACCATCTATACGACAGCCTTGGATGACCGGACAACGGTGAATAGATTTTAGTATTACATCGATCTACGATATAATAAAACACACATACTACAATATATAATAAAACACACATAAATATTGCCTGTATTCAACTGTTAACGGTATATATAAATATTAAATAGACATAGACACAATAGGTACAATAAACCCAACTAGAGTGAAAATTTATCCAGAGAATTGAACCCGGGACCACAACACTCCAGGCTGTGGCCAGAACGACCAAAACAGCCGGTTTTACATTTTATTACTCATAATTCTTGTTCTGGATTGTTAATATTATTTCTGTATTCCGTTTTGGTGGTTTATTGTGTTAAAGTTAACGTTTATTCCGGAAAAGGCGCCCTCTGATGGACATTTTGGAACTAAATTTTTTTTTTCGAAATTCCGTGAGCACATCTCGTGTATAGTCTATACACCAAATTTCGTTGCATTCCATTCACCCGTTTGCGCTGTAGGATGCCGTTTATAGGGGAAGTTTAATTATAACCACCTGTATTTCAAAATATGTTACAAAATACATATTTTCTATTAAAAGTTAAAAATTTGTTTTATATTTGAGCATTTATAAATTAATTACTTTATCACATAGAGCTTACATTTTAGTTCAGAATATAGTGTATAATAGGCGAAGCATTCTGAAAAAACTCTACTGAAATATGTAAACATCTTTTGTAATCAATTTATCGAACATGGAGATAACGGAAAAAATTGATTTTCAAGTACTCGCATTTAAAGATGTCTTTTATAATCTTTCAGATACATGCAAAAAGTAATCTAGAAATGTCAGTTGAGGTTTATTAAAGTTTTTATGTAAAAATCTTAAGAAAAGGATGCATAGAAACATCATTTACATTCCTCCTGTCGTTCCTAAGCCCACTTGCGGTATTTGAATACTGAGTTCTTATTTATTAAATTTTCAGTAACCCCTCTTCTAATTATCATAAGAATAAAAGGAAAACAGATTTGAAATCGTAAATGGTTGCTCTTTCAAATATATATATATATATATATATATTACACTATGGAACGTGGTGATTATTTGTTAATTGTTTAAAGGCAACGCTCGAATGAAACGCATCTCATTTGTTGTTGAACAACATTTAATGCATCTCCATACCTATAAGAATGGTTAAAGTAGGGAGACCCTGTTCTGTCACCAAATGCCGCCGAGTTTGTCGCTAACTTGGCGATATATCTCCAAATTTGGCGACCAAAATTAATCACCAAAAGTGACGCCAACTTGGCGATATCTCAAATATTTCGACAAATTCCCATACACTTCTTTTGTAAACCAATAGGGTTTACTTGCTTACATAAAATCAGCAAATTGGGGTATTTTAATGCAAGAAAAAACTAGTATTAGCTTAAGGAATTATATTAATTATATTTAAGGGAGTCCAAGTAAATTAAATTATGATTAAAAGTAACATGGTACAATGCTTAGCATGCGCTCCCAAACATAAATTTTAAGGGAGACCAAACTGGTTGCCAAGGGCGACTAGTAAAATAATAAAATAAATTTCGAAAATTTTCACAAAAACGGCCATTTTAATTTAGGCAGATACCTTAATGTTATGTGCCTCTTTCAGTAAAATGACTTATCGTTAATTAATTTTTTCCTATTTATGTATGCTTATAGTAGTTTTCTATTGATTTTTATTTTGTACGATCTGATTTACGTTTTCTTTATCAGTCTCCGAAAAACGGTAAATCTGAGCTTTTCTCTGTCTATGTTTTCTTTTAAAGCAAGAAACATTAGTCGAACAGGAAGTTTCTTTACACATATAAATTACCTCTCGTTTCTGCTTCATATCCTTCCATCGGATGATAGAACTGCTGTCAGAATCAACAAATTCCTTGTTGTAAAAATGTTCCATTTCAAATATTCAGTTCTTTATCATGTAGCATTGAAGTGTTTGTAGAGAGAGGGGAAGTTCTTGTAAAAAAAGCAGTTGTAAATTATACACATTTCCACTCGGGTTATTTTGAAGTGTATGGCGCTGTTCATTTCAAGTGATTCTGTAAAATTTAAACTAAAAATATAACATTTATTTAGGGGAAAACTTTTGTACAGAATGAAATAAAAATTTTAGAAGTTTTTCACACACTCTTGAGCTTTTTTAGAAACAAATTACACATATATATATGTATCATATGATAAAAAATATCTCATTGCTTTTATTCATGGAGATAACATTATAGTGCGTGAATTAAATCTATTGTTTTATATTATAGAAATCAATTTTCGAACTTTTTATTTTTAATGTGTTATTCAGGAACGTGTTTAAACTGTTACTTAGGAAAAATTAGAATTGCGAAACATAAGTTTAAATTAAACGTAATTGAGCAAGTAAATAATAGGAATTGTGCCTATAGTTTCAAACTGTGATTTGACCAGTTTGAACCTATAGGAATAACAGAATGCAATGGATTAAAAATAATTGTGATTATTGAAATGAAGTTTTAAATACTAAGTAGAGTTTGTGTTGTATTTAAAGATTTGCGGTCAAACAGATTCGTTATGAGTACGTTTGTACTGTATAATATAGATAAAGGTTTAGGGGATGTTACAAAATAAACTAAAAATATTTTTAATCTATTCTTGCTTAAAATTTAATGTGCATATTTTGAACCTATAGACATAACAGGGGGCGATAGGTAAAATAAAAAACTGTTATTAAAGAAATGAAGTTTAAAATACTAACCAGAGATTGCTCTTTATTTATAAATTTGTGCTCAAAAAGACTCGATATCAGTACGTTTGTGCTTTATAATATAGATAACACATCACGTGATTCTAGAAAATGAACTTAAAAAAGTTTAAGCAACGCTTGCTTAAAATTTAACTTTGAATATAAAATGCTGTTACCATGTAAATGAAAAATTACACATATGTAGACAATTAAAATATTAAAATTCCGAGAAAAAGATTTTTATAGACAGCCATATGAATTATATTCACCATGCAAAAGAATAATGTTTAAAAGCCTTATGAATTCAATAACTGTTATTAAATCTCAATGATGTCCGAGTATTTTTACAAAAATTAAAACAATTCTTAGATAGACACACATATACAGTTAACGAGACAAATGGAAGTTTAATATATACTCAATTCAGTGATTCTGAGAAGCGCTATAAAATGCGAGACAGTGTAACCCATATTATAATGGGACAGTTGAGATAAAATATGATAGACTACGATTGTCTAATCTCATTAGCAAAATCCATCTCCCGTTTGTGAAGTGGAATTTTAAAAAGTATTTATTTGCGCGTAAAAATGAGTCCAGAATTTTGATTTTTAGTCTATATTTTGAAAATTGTTAAAAAATGTTTTTTATTCATAATGAAGGGAACGAATATTTTTTCCAACTGGATTAAATCATATTCGAGGATGGAGTAGCACAGTTGACGTTTATTCCAACAGAGCGAAAAATGTCCAGACCAGGAATCGAACCTGGATACTTGGCGTGCCGTACCTGTTAGGCAATGCGGACGATAACTGGCTGACATAATTCACTCTTATTTGTTGGAGTGAATTATGCCAGCCAGTTATCGTCCGGATAGCCTAACAGGTAAGGCATTGGCACGGCACGCCAAGTATCCAGGTTCGATTCCTGGTCTGGACATTTTTCGCTCTGTTGGAATAAACGTCAACTGTGCTACTCCATCCTCGAATATGTTTTTTATTCTTATCATAATAATGCATTTCATAAAAGAGGAACAAAGTTGACACTGAAGAACTATTTGAAAACCTAACTTGTTATTACAGTTTTGGTACATTACGAGGGGTATTTTTTTAAACCTCTGACGGGAATTAAAATAAAGATAAGTGTGAATAACAAAATGGTTTTATAACAAGAAGTAAATACAATCAGTTACTTTTCTACATAGTCGCTATGGGGATTATGACATTTGTTATTCCGGTGGACGAGTTCTCCAATACCCTCTTCATAGAATGTTGCCACCAGCGTGTTGAGATAGGAATGCATGGCGACTTGAAGATTTTCGCTCTTGGAAAAGCGCTCTCCCCCAGACCTGTTTCTCTATGAAGTTAAACGTCACTCAAAGCTAGGTATAAACTGTGCATAAGGTAATCGAACACTTCCCATCGAAATCGCGAAAGATGCAATTGGGCCATCAGTTCCGCCTACCAAAGAGTAGCTGTCACCTCTTTCGTGAGCTGAAGACAGGTCTGACAGGGCAGTGCTTCCATTATCCCACCGAAAATCTCCAAGACGCCGTGGAGACCTACCTCAAAATCTTGGCGACAACCTTCTGTGATCAGGGTATGTGAAAACCCGTTCCCCGTCGGACATTTGACTTAATCACATGTGACTATGTCGAAAAGTAATTTTGATTGTACGTGACACATGGTTATATATATAAAGCCATTTTGTTGTTCATACTTGCCTTTATTTTATGCTCGTCGGACGTCGAAAAAAAAATACTCCTCGCACTTCTAATTGAAAAAATTTTCAACATAATGAATCAAAATGGTATCATAAATAAAGTTATGATACACATACTTATTTTCAATGCTATTTGTAAGTCAAAATCTTACTTATAATATTTATGATATTTAATCTATTTATTTAAAAAATATTCAACGCAGGACAGCGAATTTATAAATATTTAATTACCATTGCAGGGATCCATATAGAAAAAAAAAATTCTCCAAAATAAAATTAGAACTATATAATTAAACAAAATTTGCTACAAGTTTCTCTTCAAAAATAAATATTATTCGTTGTAATTAATTGTTTAAATATGTTCTAATTTTTTTAAATTTGTTTCAATACCTGCTGTGTGAAAATATTTTTTTAAATATTTTCCCACTCTTTGCGAATGAACCTTTATTTGATTTATTAAACAAACACTGTAATATTACGTAAAAGAAACCTCACGTTAAAAATGCAACAAAAGTATTAATTTATGTGAGAAAATTTAGAAGGTTACGATAATTTATTTTAAGAATTGGACATGGGTGATAAGATCAAAAATTGTTGTAGAAATACATATACTTTAATTTTAAAAATTAATTTTGTTTGTGAAAGAAGTCTTCAATGTTTTCTTTAATTAAAAGAAAATTATTTTGTATCACCTAAGTATAATATTCCAATGTTTGCATTTCATGAATTTTATGTCAAAGAAATTTTTTTCTCAAAATGTGTTTTTAGAAAATAAAGTTTTACAACTCCGAGCTCTTTGTTACTTCTATTTCCATAATTAAATTTTGGAAGTAAAGAATTAAAGTTATGTTTCTTAATAGATAATATACCAGACTAAGCGGTTCGTGTTTATACGTTTATTCTAAATTTGATTTTGATTGAAAGATACTCATACAATACGACATTCACAAGATTTTTTTTAAATCTTCGTTGAAGTGGCCATATAAGGTAACTCAAAATACCACGTACAAACTTAGCAAGGAGGTAGCAACCATCAATATGAACCAAATTTATATAAGACAGCATGTCCGGGAAATGTATTTTCCAAGATGTTGAAATGACATAAAAACACAGCCATATTAATCAATTAGTTCTTGAAAGATTAACTGAATGCGTAGTTAAGTGCTGACTGACTGCTGAATGTGTAGTTAAGTTAACTGAACACGGCGTGGTGTTCAGTTCAATGGCTGGTTTACAGAGCCTCCTATCCATTCCCGGCTATGATTTTACACGTGACTAGGGTTCTTATGGATTGTACTCATTATATAGATGCTATACACAAGAACATTGTCTTCAAAATTCATCAAAATGCAAAGAAAAATTAAGTCTTTGACTTTTTATTATTTTCGACATTTCTACTACTGTGCTATCTTGCACAGCGATTCAATTTTGCAAACCAAGTTTCACAAGCTGCGGAGTGTTGTCTATGGACGTCGTTTTTGAACAGTTTTTAAAATAAATCATTACTTGAAGGATGACTTGAGGATTCTGTTATTCAATTTCATGTCACTATGTATCATACAATATTCGACAAAAGCATCTGAATTGTGGAAGTTTAATTTAGACAAGACTGTATGTACACGGTGAGGACAGTCAAATTTTCAATTTCGCAACGAATAACTTAAGATCTACTGGTCTGGACTAGTTAATATTTGTCTTACATGACGCATGAAGCAATGAAATGTTGTCTGAAACAATATTTCAGAAAACTATCAATATATGACACTGTACTTGTCAGATATTTTATATATCAGATAGAATTTTGCTTATAATAATCAAAAATTAGTGAATAATTGCTGTTGTTGAGGTATTCTGTTGAAAAAATAGTAACATGTCCTCGAAAATTGCAGGTTTGACGAAAACGCATAGCTCAAATGAGTTCTCATTACTTTGAGTGTCAGTGCCTTTCACGTCTTTGTCACTGAGGCATGGTGCTTTACTTGCATAACTTTTATCAGAGTGGTGACTGTGAGTTAAATATTGCCAAGAAGTTATGGATATTAAAGCACATAAGATTTTGTATAAGGTCTGCTTGAATCCTGGTCGACATGACACTTTTGGAAAGGCATCTTCATTAGTCAGTGCGAGAAACCTAATAGTGGACAGGAAGCAGTTAGTTACATATGTCTAGAATGCAGTGGGCGATATATTTAAAAAATATATGGTAATGTAACGGTGTGGGAAGCCGTAGTACATGTTTGAACCTATATTTCCAGCTGCTATTTGGAGTTGTTCTTAAAGCGGTACTCACAGCACCATCAGATGGTCTATTCTCAAAGTAATTGATCCTTTAAACTTAAAAGTATACTATGTGCAAATTACTTAACAGATGGCAAAATATTTGAAAAAGTGTTAAATTACTTCAATACTTCTTAATACTTTCAACTATATGCATAGCCTTCATCAGAGAATACAAAAATAAATACTGTTATTAGCGTCTTATTTTCAAATTTCACGTAGTTGATGTCGAAAGGAGTGAAAGTGAAAGTCATTTTTTTAGATCCGGAAAACAGTGGTAAAACAAAAATATGGATATAGAGGGAAGTGAAATATTACGTGTTTTATGATTGTTTAAGCAAACTGAGCCAAATTCTGGGTATGTTGTAGGATAAAATGTCATTACAAGCAGTATTTCCTTTAGTAATAATTTCTACGGATTAACGGTTAATTAAATCATGATAATTCTTTAAGGGGTATATAAAAGTATTTCTTGTATTTTCTGACGAAGGCGATTTATATAGTTGAAAGTACTAAGAAGTATTAAAGTAATTTAAAATCTTTTAAATATTTTGTCATCTTTTATGTAATTTGCAAATAGTGTAATTTTAAGCTTAACTTTTTAAAGATGAATTCGGCATTCTATTTATCTTTTTGCTAATTGATCCTTTGTCAAACAAAATTCCCTTACGTGACGTATATGTATATGTACATCAAATGTCAGGTCATTCTGACCAGTAAGTTACAGGTTCTTGGAGTAGAAACTTTCATTATAATCACCCTGACTATTTCGTATATTTCTTCTGATTGACTTGTATATGTATGTATGTTTGTGTATTCTATATAGTAAAATCTGATAAATAGTTATGGAGAAACTTCTTATAATTTCCTGAGGATTCTACAAAATTCTACTTGAGAAACACTGAAGTGCAAAAAGAATTCTATTAGTTAATTAATACTTTTAGGAACCTGGATAATTATTTGAATGCTAATTTTTACTTTGAAATTTAAAATTGTTCAATATCAGAGAGTTTCCTTCATTTTTCGTATTACAAGTGTAAAAAAAAAAAAAAAAAAAAAACTTAAAAAGTTTTAATTGAAAATTAAAACTTTTAATAGCAACCAGATAAAGAAATTTTCTTTGTTCACGTTTTACCAAAAGAAAAAAAAATGAGTTGCATGGCGAGGCTTGTTTCATAATAAGATTTAAAAAGAAGTTTAGTCACTTGTTTGAGTACAAAATTGTATGACAAAAATTTCGGAAGCGTCAGTAAATTGCGATGTCAAGCTTCATGCATTAAAGAAATGTTCGATTAATTATTTTCATAATCAGTTTTTAAGTAAGAATTTTTTTTAACCTAAATTTGATTTTTATCTTTTACGTTAAAAATAGGTGCTAAATAAATTAACAAATGTACAGCAAACGATAATTATACACTCGCGATGTTAAACGAAAAATTGTTTTAGAAAGTAATTATTACTAGAAAGGTGGTTGCTAAATAGTTACTTTTATATTGAAACATTTTAAATCGATTCTAAATTCTTTAGGTCTAAATTATCAAATATTTTGGCTTATAAGAAAAGTTTTAGAAAAGGAATTGTTTAGAAAAAATAAGTAACTATTTTTTCATCTATTTGAAATTAAAGTTATATTTATGTGAAACTTTTGACTTTCTGACCATATCTTCATTAATTGTTGTACACACTACATCCGAAATATCAGGTAGGAAAATGAATATATAGACATTTCTGTGCGCTTGTTTATCCACAAACTAGGTAATTTAAAAACATATAAATCATTTTAAATATTTAAAATGCTAAAATGGAACTCCGAAATATTATAAACTTTTGATGATTTATAAAGTATTTAAAGGGACGTAGGACCCTTAAAATTTAAAAAAGTAAAAAGAAAAATGATCTTTTTTGTCATTTTATATCATTAAAAGTATACATTACAAAAACACAATTTTTAAAGGAAGTAATAAGAACATGTTTCTTCGTTAATTTCATTTTTTCAGATCATAATGAGAAAAATTAGCCTTTAAAACATGTTTTTGAACTTGTGGAGCGGAAAATTGAAATCACTGTTTGCGTGAATGATTGCGAAATAATTGCTGTGTTTTGTTTAAATTGAACGCATTAAATGATAGCATTTAAAAGTCCAGGTATCATTTCAATTTTTACATTTAGAACAAATCAGATATTAAAAATCCATAAAAAAATTTTTTGTAGTAAATTATATACGGATTTATAGAAAAGGCAATATATAAAAGTAAAAAAAAAAAATATATATATATATATACATATATAGACATAAATTTGCTTGAACTTTCATCAACAGAAATGTTAGTTTAAAAGTTTTATAAAAAAATAGAGGGTAACTTTAGGATAGATGGTCATAGTTTTTAAAGATACAAATAAAAATTCTTAGAATGCAAATACAAGAAATATTTATGCATATTTAAAATTCCTATAATTCTTATACATATACTCATAATATTTTATACAAAAAATAATTTAATATTGAAAACAAAAAGTGTTGAAGAAAATTGAAATTAAAATGGCAGATGGCCATATCTCCTTAAAGTCGTGGAGAGATGGCTATCCAATACAAGAAAGAAAAAGTGAAGCTAAATAGCAAAAAATAACAAATTCCATGCAGTTAATCATGAAAAACCCATAGAAATTTGTAAATATGCAGTAGGGTGTTTCATTTTGTAAGGCAAAAAATAAAATGTAATTTTTTTTCAGACTTTGTTTACGCCCCGAGTCTAAGTGATATAAAACATATATATGCCAAATTTCATTAAGATCGGATAATATTTAGGGGTTGCAAACTTTGATCAGTTTTGTAAAAGTAGGCAAAAAATGCAATTTTTTAATGTTAATTGCTTTTATTGAGAAAACTAGAAATCACAAACTTCAAATAATACTAAAACTAGACACTAATATTAATAGATAGTGTTAGGTAGAAGAAAAATAAAGGGAAAGAAGGATTTTAAATTTAAATTATTAAAAATAGGAGTTTATAAATATTATGTAATTTTTAATATGAATTGGAGAGGAGAAAGTTTACTATTAAATATGGCCAAAAGATCGTAAGTGGTTAGGATAAACATTGCATGTGAGAGATGTAAATAAATATAACTTGGTAACTTCATGGTAAAATATAAATAATAAACTCTAGTTCACCTGAACTAAGAAAATACTTCTTGCTTGAAAATTGTATATGTTGAACATATTTAAATTGTGCCAAGTGTTAAATATTTACTTTAGAACCTTTATAATTAATAATTCTTTAATATATAATTGTAATAAATTAATTTGGCACTTTATGATAATATTAAGAAACACGTAAATCAAAACACAGAAAAATACACAAATATATTTAAAGTAAATTCTTTATTAAAGTATTATTTTAATTAAATGGGGGGAATGGGGAGAGAAAACGAGATGCATCTGTTCTTTACAATTATAATATCAAAATGTTTCATTATTATATTCGAATATATTTAAATTTTTACTCTATAGAATATCGAAAGTATATAGAATTTTACTTCAACAACATTAAGGATAGATTAATGCTGATCATTTCAATATCGTCACTCGTTATGATCTTCTAATGAAAATATTCAAATTAATAGATTACTGCTGTGAGAGTTCCACCACATAGTTCGCTTTTTAGTTCATAGAAACAATAATATTTTACATTTCTTGTTGAAATACACAGTAAGACTACTGCAAGATTTAAACATCAAAAAGGAAAAACGATCTCGGTAATCTTGTTGGACCACGGCCAGATAAACTGTAACAATTCATACCTGTTTATAGCATCATTCAAATATTATACAATGGTAGATCCAAACATATTTTCACAATTGCATATTCACAATATAAAGGACGGATGGCGTAGAACAGCACATATTTGAATTTTTTATGAAGACCGTTGATCCACGTCTTGAACTTTTCCCTTCTTCGTCATATCATTTTGACAATACTTTTTCATAGCGTCGGTGACAACAGATCAACATAAGACGATATTTTGAAAAGTAAATGATCCAATGCCCTTACAAAATTTTCTTAAATGAAAGATTTAACTTTAAGGTTATTTTTAAGTAAGATATTAAAATGGCACTATCAAGCGAAGGACCCGTTTAGCCCGACGCCGATATGCCAGGAAAAAGAAAAAAGGCGGAGCCGCCGAGAGCGGAATACGTCCACTCGCGGTAGAATCCAGGCAGGAAGAGAGCGATGCTATTGCAAAAGAACGCTATCAAAAACCCGCCGTTAGGAACGGACGTCGTTGATTGACTGATTTAAAATAGACGATGCCACACAGAGTAATAGAAGTGTTTGAATAAAATGACTTTAAATGATGAATTTTAGATTTGAAAATTATTATAAAAATATTATATTACGGTAGAAAGTATTAATTTTAAGATTTATTATTTTATTATTGATAATTTTTGACGATCTTTTATGGCGAGTAAATTAAATTGTTTTTAAGTGAAATTTAACTGAAAAACGAACTTAACGAAAATTAAGGAATATTTAAAGGTAGAATTTAAATTTTAAAAGTAAAGAAGTTTTTGATTTAATTTAAATATTTTAAAATAGTTTTTTAAATTAATTTTAATTGGAAAAGATGTTATTACATAACATTTACCTTACCCCTAAGGAAAAAAAAAGCATTAAAAAAAAGTTATTGCCTGTGGCATCGAGCAATTGGAACTTTCCAAAACTTAAAAACAAAGCCAAAATCAAAAGGAATTATTTGCCCCAGTTTCTTGGACAATTGACACATATCAACATAAAAATGTATAAAAATATATATAAAAATAAATACGCAAGCGCCAAAACATCAAACTTGTTGACCAAAAAAAATAAGTATACAAATTTTTCGAAAATCTTTGGCATACTCAAATACTGACATAACAAATACAAATAAACATCAATTCGTAATGCAAACACATAGAACCAAAGATGAAAACATAAAGAACGAAAACAACAAATTTTTACATGAAATAGATGTTCAGGTAAGTAAAACAATTTCACCATGAAGAAACCCAAGACATTCTCCAAGACTTCAATATATTGCACCAAAGTAAGGATAAGGTAAGTGACCTATGTAAATATGGCTCTCACAACTGAATAAATAATTTTAAAAGGTCAAAATAAAATAGCATATTTACGTTACTATTTATCTGGAATTTTTCAAATATATAGCAAATCTGTATATATACAGAAAAAAATTCTAACAATTGAATATATTCAGTAATTTTGGCTTAGAAATCTGAGTTTTTTTTAAAAAAATTATATATGTCCAATATTACTTGAAATTTTTTAAAAGAATAATAATTAAATTTCATAGTATTATTTAATTTGGGTAATAATTTTTATTATTATTTCATAAATATTTTCTTTAAAAAAAATATTGGTACTGAAATGTTAAATGCTGAGGAAATAAAGTAAAATAGCAGCCAAAATAGATTGCAATATACAATCTCTTCATTGTGTACACAGGTCAAAAACGTAAGGCAGTTGTCCCATAGTATGACCTTCGACAACAATGGACTGACTGATCTAAGTCTCCAAGCGTTATACCAAAAAAAAAAAAATATTTACAAACTCAAATAAACTATTCCGCTCAATTTGACAAGTATACTGCCCATGATGTCCAAAATAGACATAACTGCACCATGAGGGACTTATTGGAAGGTTAAATTACCCAAGCTAAGCCAAGTTTAATCTCTGTGTGTGCTCATCATAACTGAATTGGACCAGGTCAGCCTGAGGGAAAAAACAAACATTCTACACAACACATAAGCAAAGTCCTAACAATCGCTTAGATCAGTCTAATATATATTTTTATATATACATTTCATTTTATTATATTTTTCAATTTTTTCATTTCATTTCATTTTTTATTTTTCATTTTTATATTTTATTTTATATTTTTATTCATCATTTCATTATTTTCATTTCTATTATTTTTTCATATTTTTCATTTCCTTATTTTTCATTTTTATATATTTCTATCTCAATTTTATAAGCTATAGGGTACCCTTTAAATTTAACTAACTTTATCATTAAAATAAATTCCTCAGCAAAATAACAACACTCTATTCTCTCAAAGTTCAAAAAATTGCTATTGTAAGTGAATAATAAATAAATAAATTTGAACTTTAGCTATAGCATCAAATAAATATTATAAAATGAATGGATTTTATCCGAAGTTTCCTAAACCGCAGAAAAAGACTGGAAGGCGGAGGAATGCCATATTCCTTTGTGTCACGACCCTTAACTAAATGCCAGCGAGAATTACGAGATTCTACTGCTCTGGATTGTAACGCATACGAAACAATCATGGCAAGAAAAAAATCGATAAAATAGGAATTAAATAATTTAATCTATTTCGTCCAGAAATTGCGACTGGACTCTCTAAACTGTCTGAGACCCAGAAATCTGGTGGCGCTCAAAAGTGCAAGTACAGGGTTAGCTTGACTTCATAACAGTAAAAAGAGCCTCGAATTTCTAAATGAAGAGTAGTCTGTTGCCACAAAACACTGGATTTTTCGGTTTAATATGCACAGGCTAATCCACAAAACCGTTGTGTACAACCAGAACTACCAAAAAAATTATTAGCTAAAAACCGGTGGGTAAAACTGAATACGCTATAGCTTGAAAAAAAAATAAATGAATTTTAAGGGGTAATATTAAAATGACATGAGAGAATTGCAGATATTGTAAGTCAATGTTGTTTGATAAATATTAATAAAATCTGGAAAATAGTATAATTTTCATATATTTATATCTATATCTTTTATAAAATATTTAATTTTTAAACAAATGTAAGGTTGTATGGCAAGAGATGTATAAGTATATTCAGAAATTTAAATGATATAAGTTAAAAAGTCATAAATGTCAAATGACCATAATTTATCAAATTAATGTAAAATGAAAATTAATACTTGAGTATATATATATAGAAAACTATGGCAATGTGATATTAATATACAAAATAAAAATATATTAAAAAATTAAGTTGATGTAGTTTGTGGCTATGGTAAATTTTAAAGGACAAAATTGTGATATATCAAGAATGGTGAATCGTAAGAACAAATAGATCCCAACGTGCTATTACGCACTAGCACACTGCCTGTTTTGGCCCGCAAAACATAGACTACTCATTTATAAATTCAATCCTAATTGATCACAATTTATCAATAAAATGTAAAATGAAAGTAAAATGCAATTTTAACTTTTTATAGATATTAAGTAATTTTTTAAACAATGTAACAAATTCATAACATGTACTAAAATTTTGCAATAAAACAAAAATAACTAAATTTTCTGGTATGTAAGTAATTTTCCTGATATGGAAAAGCATCTAGAAAATAAATATAAGTTATTGCATTAGGATAGAAAAATCCGATTTAAGTAACCTCTATATAATTGAAAAATTTATTCTCAGAATAAAATTGAATATTATTTGTATAAAAAATGTTTATTTAAAAATTTATTTTATCCTAATGGAGAGCCATAATACTCCTAAACCTATGTAAATGAAAATCAAACCTGAAAATTTTATATAAAAATTCTTATATTGCACAACCTTGGGAGTAAAAAAAAATGACACCAAATGAACTGTGATTCATTCAAATCAATGTTAATGTGAAAATGTCTGGATCAGGGACATAATAACAAAATGGAGGTAAAGATTGATCAAGTCTCTACAACCATACACTGATCAGAGTGATCACAGGAAAAAAAACTTTACTTTATGGAATATTGACCTTGTAATCAAATAATATCATTGTAAATCATTATTTCAAATGATTCCTTATTATCCTTAAATTCCTTATTATATTTAAAAATATGTAATAACAGAAAAAAAAATTATTTGTAAAATAAACCTTTTATAGTCTGATATTTATTTTAAAAAAATGTAACTTCAGACATGTTTTAACTCAATATGTATGCAATAATTTCAAAATAAAAAAATATATATTAAACAATAACAAATGTATATATAGCAACAATTAAGTATTTTTCCTAAAGAAGTCCCGGAGAATGCATGAAAAATTTATATATTTAAATCATATTGTCGAAATTTTCTATTGAATTTTAATAAATAAACAATACTGAGAGAAATAACCCAGAAAGAGTCCCATTAAAAAAATAGAAGTTCGAAAGTTTGGCAAAGGCACCATAAATGTTAGGTAGAAGAAAAAATAAAGGGAAAGAAGGATTTTAAATTTAAATTATTAAAAATAGGAGTTTATAAATATTATGTAATTTTTAATATGAATTGGAGAGGAGAAAGTTTACTATTAAATATGGCCAAAAGATCGTAAGTGGTTAGGATAAACATTGCATGTGAGAGATGTAAATAAATATAACTTGGTAACTTCATGGTAAAATATAAATAATAAACTCTAGACTCACCTGAACTAAGAAAATACTTCTTGCTTGAAAATTGTATATGTTGAACATATTTAAATTGTGCCAAGTGTTAAATATTTACTTTAGAACCTTTATAATTAATAATTCTTTAATATATAATTGTAATAAATTAATTTGGCACTTTATGATAATATTAAGAAACACGTAAATCAAAACACAGAAAAATACACAAATATATTTAAAGTAAATTCTTTATTAAAGTATTATTTTAATTAAATGGGGGGAATGGGGAGAGAAAACGAGATGCATCTGTTCTTTACAATTATAATATCAAAATGTTTCATTATTATATTCGAATATATTTAAATTTTTACTCTATAGAATATCGAAAGTATATAGAATTTTACTTCAACAACATTAAGGATAGATTAATGCTGATCATTTCAATATCGTCACTCGTTATGATCTTCTAATGAAAATATTCAAATTAATAGATTACTGCTGTGAGAGTTCCACCACATAGTTCGCTTTTTAGTTCATAGAAACAATAATATTTTACATTTCTTGTTGAAATACACAGTAAGACTACTGCAAGATTTAAACATCAAAAAGGAAAAACGATCTCGGTAATCTTGTTGGACCACGCCCAGATAAACTGTAACAATTCATACCTGTTTATAGCATCATTCAAATATTATACAATGGTAGATCCAAACATATTTTCACAATTGCATATTCACAATATAAAGGACGGATGGCGTAGAACAGCACATATTTGAATTTCTTATGAAGACCGTTGATCCACGTCTTGAACTTTTCCCTTCTTCGTCATATCATTTTGACAATACTTTTTCATAGCGTCGGTGACAACAGATCAACATAAGACGATATTGTGAAAAGTAAATGATCCAATGCCCTTACAAAATTTTCTTAAATGAAAGATTTAACTTTAAGGTTATTTTTAAGTAAGATATTAAAATGGCACTATCAAGCGAAGGACCCGTTTAGCCCGACGCCGATATGCCAGGAAAAAGAAAAAAGGCGGAGCCGCCGAGAGCGGAATACGTCCACTCGCGGAAGAATCCAGGCAGGAAGAGAGCGATGCTATTGCAAAAGAGCGCTATCAAAAACCCGCCGTTAGGAACGGACGTCGTTGATTGGCTGATTTAAAATAGACGATGCCACACAGAGTAATAGAAGTGTTTGAATAAAATGACTTTAAATGATGAATTTTAGATTTGAAATTTATTATAAAAATATTCTATTACGGTAGAAAGTATTAATTTTAAGATTTATTATTTTATTATTGATAATTTTTGACGATCTTTTATGGCGAGTAAATTAAATTGTTTTTAAGTGAAATTTAACTGAAAAACGAACTTAACGAAAATTAATGAATATTTAAAGGTAGAATTTAAATTTTAAAAGTAAAGAAGTTTTTGATTTAATTTAAATATTTTAAAATAGATTTTTAAATTAATTTTAATTGGAAAAGATGTTATTACATAACAGATAGCATAATACGCAAAACATGTGTTATATTAATCAACTTTGAACGATGCAATCTCCTCTTTGTTCGCTTGGTGACGACTTGTCTGTGATGCTCGACTACCCTCAACAAGAATTGTTTTTGTTGTTTGTCCCTGACCAATTCGTTTAATCAGATCAATTCCTAATTCTGCTGTATCATTGGCCACAATAAGATCGTTCAAATAGCTTCTTATAGAATCACTGAAGTATTCTGTCACATCGTGGATCCCAAACTATTCAAAGGACGTCTTTTTTATTAGTAACGAAATGATTCAGGTCTTTTCCTTCAAAAACTAGGTTTTTACCTCGAATAGTTTCATTTCCTTTTTCTTTACAGGTTTGGTTTCTAAATTTAGAGTCATATTTCCCTTATAAGCCACAGTAATACGCACGTCCAAAAAAGTCAATCCTACGTTTGTTTCTAAAGGATACCAAAGGTATCTGTATGAACTTAGGAAATGCGAGAGAATTTTTTTTTTACATCTGCATGTGGGTAAGTGTTCAGAAGCTGTAGCATATCCAAATCCTTCTTTGGAGCTGATCGACTTATAATTGCCTCAAGCCAAAAGTGAACATATATGATGCTGACACAATGAGCTAGTCGTCTTTTGACCAATCTTTTAGGTAGTGGAGTAAGAATTGTAATAACTCTTTGTAATCTTCTCTTAGATGACTGCTGTCTTTTAGGACATTTTGGAGGTAGTTAACCCGCTTGTACCCTTAGTTCTTTTTTTTTAGATGAAAACCTTCCCAACTCCACTAACTGACAAACTCATATCATCTTCTCTTTGTGACCTAAGAAATTCTTTATCTTCGTGTGATATGCTAGTCATGCCCATCACATTTTGCCAGGAAATGTCAAATAACTTGACGAGGTCACCTTTCCAAATTGATTGTTTTATGTTTGCTTTATCCGTGTTTCTCGTTTTTTCTTTACTCAGGTTTGATTACTCTTTGTACATCTTCTGTAAAGCAGCACTGATATTCTCCTCCGTCTTTACAGGAATATTTGCTTGCTTCTACACTTCCTGTAGTTTAGGACTGGTAGATTTAGCAGAAACCGAAAGTCTTTCTTTCATTTCTTTGTGATGGTAAATAAAACTAAGAGTACTTGTTCCTTTGCAGGGAATTGAGATAATAAAACCTAATCTCTAGGCATCTTTCCTAGCCCCCAAATTTCTCTTAAGGTTCCCATTTTAAAGTTCAATTACCTTCAAAAGATGATAGAGATACATGTGACGCCCATTAGTACAAAGTACTTCAATATTAGAAATTTCACTAATTTGAGATAAAAGTGATCAAAGTGTGCAACCTCTAAATATTATCCTATCTTCTTGAAATTTTGCATATATATCTTTTATATCACTCAGACTCAAAGCGCAAGCAAAGTCATATGAAAATCACATCTTTGGAAAAATGAAACACCCTAATATACAGTTATAGGAAAGAGAATGACTGAATAAATCTTGATTAAACAAAATTTGAAGTATAATTTCAATACTTCACTTTTTGTAATATCTTACCACATATTTGGCAAATATCTTAATAATCTGTACACATTTGATGCAACCACTTCTGGTATTTTATGCATTGTATCCAGACATCCTTTTTGGATGTGATATTATATTTTTTTGCACAACCAACACAGTGATCCTAATCCCATTCTATTTACTCGGAATCTGTAGATTCTGATAATTTAAATGTATTTCGTTTTCTTCACGTGTTTTTTTCTAGTTAATTTTAGATTTATTACGTTAATTTAGTTTATTTATCAACTTTATCAGCTTCTCTTATGAAAGTTTCTGACGTTTTTCAGTATTTTCTGAAACAAATAATTCGTTAAGACTTATTATATTATTATTATTATTAAAATATTTATATTAGTTAAAATTTAAATAATTATATCAAATAATATATTTATAAACATAAAAGTTATATATTTATTTTAATTTTAATTACACTGTTAAAAATTTTGCAGCATTCTGTCAGGTCATTCGACCGTTTTTTGAAAAAACGGTTTCATAACCATAATTTAACTATATTCTGACCATAAAATGGCCAATAATATGGTCAAAATAGTGTTAAAATTACGGTTGTGTAACCGTTTTCGAAAAAAAAAAAAAAAAAACGGTCAAATGACCTGCCAGAATGCTGCAAATTTTTAACAGCGTATATTTAGTTAAAATCATCACTCCGTATAATTTTGAAATATTGATTAAAGGAGGCCATCTCTTCTGAAATTGAAGGATTGTCGGTCACCCAATTGAAAGCATCAATAGCCGCTGTACGTCTTTGTTTTACACTGTTAAAAATTTGCAGTAAACTGTCCAATCATTTGACCGTTTTTTGAAAAAACGGTTTCATAACCGCAATTTAACTATATTCTGATTATAAATTGGCCAATAATATGGTCAGAATAGTGTTAAATTACGGTTGTGTAACCGTCTTCGATAAAAACGGTCAAATGACTGAACAGAATGCTGCAAATTTTTAACAGTGTAGGCTTAGAAGTAAAGATTAGATTATATACGTGCCTTAAAAGTTCATTTAGTAAAAAATATATATGACGTACGTACTGCAAAACATTCAGATACCTAAGTCAAAAAAATATTCATCCATCATTAAATAAACATTAAAATTACACTTACTTTTTATAATCGAAAAATACAACTCCACGTCGCAATGAATAAACTCGTCGAACTATTTCATACGAACAAAGTTTATGTTGCAATCTATCTGTGATCAAGTTTTGGAAATATTTAGACTGGCCATCTCTCCTCTATGCCCATCTATCCTAGAGTTACCCTATACTTTTATGAAAAAGCCAAACATTTAAATTTAATATTTTAAGAAATTATAATAAATTATCAAAGCTGCTTCTGCCAAGTTTTTATAATATTCTACATTATGTACATATATTTTCCTTGTGAATTGTAAAATTGTTTTAAATGCAACTTTTGACAATGATTTACATTCAGTGTTATACATTTCCCGTTTTTAAAGCTTGTTAAAAGATACTGGTGCAAAGTCAAAAATGGATCTTACATTTATTACATATACAGGGTGATTCATAAAGATCGAAACAATAGACTATTTCCTTAAATATTGACCCTAAACCCATACTTAAAATTGCAAAGTTTCATAAAAAAAGGTGCAAAATTTAATGACATAAGTTACAACTCCATGGAGGATCTATTTGAAAAAATACGAAAATTAAATTTTTATACGGCCCCCGAAATGTAAAAATTCCAATCAGGAAAACTTTCTTTATCCATTCCTGAAATAAACACAAAAAATTGCATCTTCACATCCGAAAAACTCGCAGAGTTATGGCCGTTTAAATAATGCATCAGATTTTAAGGGATTAGACACAAATTGAAAGGCGTGCAATCCAAGAAACAATGTTACTTTAAGAGTTCTAGGAAACATGTAAAAAATATATTTTTTGAGTTAGAATTTTGATTTTTTTTCTTTTTTTGTGATGGTTAACTATATAATTTGCAAACAAAATCACATCCTAATATTTCTCATAAAGTTTTTAAAAAATTAAATGATTAGTATTTTTTTAAGCGGATTTAATAAAAAATCTTTATAACTCGAAGCATTATTCATCGGATTTCAAAATTTTTCCATTTAATTAAAGAGGAAAATATAATTTTAGTTTCGTTTCAGGATTTTTTTTAAATATTAATTTTAAAAATATTAAAAATACTTATTTAAAAAATTATGTAACTTATTTTTTTTTAATCAGATTTTCGAAAGTAATGTTTTTTTCAAATTTGCCGAAACAAAATTAATGTAAAATAACCAAAAAAGACATGTTCCAAGTTTGCACCTTTTTTATTTACGATTTTTGACTTATATTAATTTAAAGACAAGAAATGGTAAAAAGACAAGAAAAAAAACATCATGCACAAAAACGCATTTAAAGTTTTAAACATTGATTGGCTCCAAATAAAATGTTTAAAAGCATTTTTAAAATTTGCACGCGAAAAAGTAACTTCTTTTTGTAGCTTAAACTTCCGATTCTGTTTAACTTTTGCCGTTTCCACCTCCTTTTTGTGCTATATAAATGTCCATAAATAAATGTTAAATGTGTAATTTGAAAAAAATGCTTTTTCTAACATGCCGATTAAGAGTTGTTCATAATTTTAGCCCTCACAAATTCAGGCGTTTTATCTTCGCCGCAGCTAGGCCGTTAAAAAAGTCTGTATTCTGGGGGCGGACCGGCCCGGACAGGCCAGACCCTGGATTAGCGACTTTTTTCTGAAGACTCGGCCAGGCTGGGCATAACGTATTTTTTCATAACGAACCGGGTGTTGGTGTGATTTATGGCGGCCAATTATCTATACGAGGGATATGGGCCTGAAGGTGGAGAGTGCCTTCCATGGAGGTCTTTCTGGGGGAACCTAACCCGTATTTACCCAAGGATATCCAAGGTTCGAAGAAAACCACTGAAAACTCCGAACGATTGGGCAGATGTGCGCGATTGGGTTCGAACACAGCACCTTCTGTTTGCCAGCCTTGAGAGCAGAACCTCTCGGCCACTGGTTATACCGAACCGGGACTGGCTTCCTTATTCCTAGATCTCCCTTGGTCGAAATGTTCAGTCCCGGTCTCGAGACAACTCGCATTAAAATCATTATCACTGACTGAACTAATCCGTGAAAAAATAATTAAAATTTGGCTCAGCCCAAAAACTTTTACAAAAAATGCATATATTTTTAAATGGCCATTATTTTACAAAAGAGCTTTAAAATTCATATTTTTAAAGGATAGTAGATTTTAAGGCAAAAAAATTAAAATACAGTTAAACTAGTGAAAAAAATCTGCCTATGACGGAATCCTTTCTTAAACGTAAAAATCTGTTGATTCATGGAAAATGAATGGAATAATACCTGAAAAAAAATAGACTACATTTACAACTCTTAAGAAGTGAACTTGTCTATAACGCTTCTTTTTTCTTTCCTGTGTAATTCAATCTTAAAAGATTTTACTTTATAGCATTTTTCATTGTCTCCAACACATGGAATATGAATTAAGGATATTAAAGGAGAAGTGAATCATTTACTTATAAATAGAGATTCATTAATAAAACAAATAACCACAGCTTTTGGCGCTTCTTTAAAAATAATAATTATAAACATGAAAAAAGAAAAGATATAAGTATTCTTGTTCAGAACTCCTCCATACAAAACAACTTTTAACCATATCGATCTAAAAAACAAAACTATGCAGAAATTCAGTCAGGCCGGACAAGGGTACCATTTGAACTTTTTTCCAGGCAGGGCCGAACTTTTTTTCCTATGGGTCGGTTCGGGGTCGGATCTAGGTATTTCGAACCGTGCAGACCTCTAGTGCAGACCCCCAGCATACTTTGAAAACGAGTTTAACGTAAAATCTATATGCTGCCTATTTTATGTCCAAAAGGGAAGCACTGTCTTATATCGACATTTAATAATGTGCAATTTGTGGATGATCCCTATCTTGCATTCAAAATGAGTCAAAAAATAGTCGCTCAGAGGCATGGGTAAATGGTGTAAGTCACGAATTTTGGATTTTGATATCTCTGCGAATTTTGAAGATATCGAGATGAATTCTTTTGTGTTTAATTCAGGAATGGATAAGGAAAATTTTCCTAACTGGGAATTTTACTCTACGGGGGCCGTATAAATATTTAATTTCTGTATTTTCTCATATAGACCCCCCATGGAGTTAAAACTTACCTCATCAAATTTTGCACCTTTTTTATGGAACTTTGCAATTGGAAGTATGTACCTAGGGGCGATATTTAAGGAGATAGCCTATTGTTTCGTTATTTATGAATCACCCTGTAGATATATATATATAATATTATTCTTTTTGTATTTTTAGCATTTTATAACGGTTTACTTTAGATGAAACAAAACTCATATAACACTTTTAATATTAGAAATTAAACTCTAATCATTTATATTACTGATATTATAATAAAAGCTTCAGTCATTTACTAGTAAAATAAACGGTCAATGGCGAGTATTATTCGCGCAGAGATGGTTGCGTGGAATAAATATATGAATTTGTAATTGTATTATTAAAAAAACCGTTGTTAAAAGAATACTAAGACTTTGTAAAAAGCTATACAACGAAGGGTTGGTTATAACTGTATGTACTAGATAAGTGTAAATGGATATACCATGAAAGTTCAAATAGATGTGGAACCTAAATACAGCTATTCTGTATAACTAATTTTTTTAATATTATCCTAATCTGTTTATGATGAACTTGATTCGGTACTGACAAAAAAAAAAAACAGTGCGTATTTAAATTTCATTTGGCATTTTATACAACTAAATTCAGCGTAGTAATAACCTTTCTTTCTACAGTGTAGCTAAAACAAAACCTTGTTTCAAAGTTTAAATTTGGAATTGTGTGCTAAGCGTGCTTCGAAAGGAGGTCGTAAATTTGCAACGTCGCCTTGGTCCCTGCCGCGTTTTTCCAGATAGGTTTTTAATTAAATTTTTAAAGTCACTCGAGGAGCATTGAGAAATCCACTCAATGCAAACTACTCTCGAATCCCACAGTATTTATGTGATTCATTTTAATTAAGTGGTCTCAGGACTCTTAAAGCTTCAAAACTTTAGCATTTTATTTTTTTTTAGATGTTAAACTCCTATCTTTTCGCAATATTTTGATATAATTGTTTCCTTGAAATTCCCATTACAACAGAAGTTATGGCTTTTATAATTATACCCGCTCAATATCTGAAGCAGCGTTTCCGAAAATTTGAATTCATTTTTCTCCAAATGAGTTTTTGGGCATAACACGCTGGGTACCTAAACACTTCTGAATATTTTTTCATGAAAATTTCAAAACATATATTTCATGTTGGTCTGTATAAACTGAACTTAAAATTTCCTTTTTATTGTTTAAAAAAATATTTTTTAGGTGATTATACTGTTGAAATTTTCGAAATTTTGTATTAGGTCAATACAACTTTGCATTAAAACTATAAAAATGAATCAGCTTAATTAAGTTCAGCTCAATTATTATAATCTGAATTATAAGTAGGTAACAAAATTTTCATTCTAGTTGTAATGTTTATTTTGTAATCCTGAGCGTAAGCTTCCATGCCAATTTTCTGCTCGACAAATGTCTAACAGTTTCGAGCCCCCTATAAATACTAATTTTGCATCTAGCAATTTTTTAAATATATGAATAAAAACTGTGTTTTAAAATCATATACATTTTAAGACATTAAATGTTGAAAATGATCTTTTTTTTATTTTTTCCAATTTAAAGAGTCCTGAAGACCCCTTAAATTATTCTGTTTTTAACAATTTGACGTTTGTTGCTTTTATACTGCTATTAGATATTGCATTACACATATCATTAAAAATTGTTAACTAGGCACAGAGTACGCTACCCCTGTCATTATGTATGTCGAAACTGTCTGTATCTTTAAGGTTAATATCTCGGCTAAGTAATTACTGACAATTTTTTTAAAATCATTATCGACAATGCTACTGTGCTTATATACTATGCTTATATACTTCCGCTACGATATAGGTCCCCGAAGCGCTGCTCAACACTTTTTCCAAATGCCCGTAAATCGGAAATTGTGTGTAACAGAAAAATGCGATTTTCTCAAATCTCCTGTGACCTATAGGGTAATCGCTATAATTTTCCTTCAAGCTTTAAATTAACGTCTACTACCTCTAATTTTTTTTCATAATTTTAGTTTCAGTAGATTCAGAATTAGATGGAGGGGGGGAACATATTTTTGCCGTACATTTTCGACAATATCTTTGAAAATATAATACCTAAAATTAAAAGGAATGTATTTTTTTGAGT
Source organism: Maratus speciosus (assembly GCA_963932465.1). Lineage (NCBI taxonomy): Eukaryota > Metazoa > Arthropoda > Arachnida > Araneae > Salticidae > Maratus > Maratus speciosus. The sequence continues at coordinate 413,264,763 of OZ010790.1, read as the reverse complement.
TCAGCGTTACGAAAGCTTTTACACGATATTCAAAGAAAAGAGTTTTCTTTTCAAGTAGCTTAATTAGTCCCTCTACAATTTTTACTAAATATATTTATGAATGTTTAATAATCTGAAAATATGTTGATCAATAGATTTTATTATTTCCCCCAATTTCAATTTTCCATGTTCTATAGTTTTCGAGTAAAATGGCTGTGACAGATAGACAGACACAGGAGTAATATTATAATGGTTCCGTTTTTACTTTTTAAGTACGGAACCCTAAAAATATTAAAAACTTTATAAACGTTGCGAAATAAATTCATAAAATGTTTTACTTTGATTTGAATCTTTATTTCAGCTATATTTTAGAAAATGAGAATAATCTAATAATGATAAGATCTGAAATATAGTTAGTAACTTTTGAAATATGAGGTTGCGTTATAGCGTAATTTAAATTTAAATGGACAGATTAATTCATACTACGCAATAATCCAATTTAATAACACGAATCACCTTAGTTTAAATTAAGTCGTACATTTTCGTTTACATTCTACGTGATTAAACCATAAATATTAAAGATATCAACGTGCTACTAAGCGTAACAATAATTATCTAAAAAAAAAAATCAATAATTCTTTTTTTTTTTTTACATTTCATTTTTGTAATTTCGAATTCATTATGTTGTGTTCGCTATAGTTATTTCCTTAGACAAGGTGCGTAAGCTTCTCGAAATTTCCAAACAGTCTATCATGACTTTATTTTATCTGAAAATTTCTATTTAATTTTTAAATCGTGTAATTTACAGCGCCTTAACCGTATATTTTGTAAAATTTTTCTGTAATTAAATTAAGTGAAATAGTCTGTTAAAAAATTAAAGATGTATCTGTTCGCACCCTGATTATAGTTAAAAAAAAATAGATTTTTAATAAACAATTTTAAGGGACTTGGGACTCTTAAAAGTTTTTACAAAATTCAATTTTTGAACAAATATGTACATTGATAAATAACTACTTTTAAACACTTTAAAATAAAATGAATGGCTATCATAATATTAAATATGGAATATATTCAAAGGTAAAATTTTAAAATATTTTTAGTTCAGAATGTGAATGAATGCTAACGGTGTTTAAAAACCTTTTCAATATTTTTCATGAAATTTTCAGGATATATATTGTAAGAAAAGCTCTGCAGAGTAAACCTAAATTTTCAACTTTTTTTGTTGAAAAAATATTTTCTTCTTGGTGTTATTGGCGACATTTTAAAAATTATATATTAATTAGTGTTTTTCTACAGATAATGGTAAAAGAGAAAATGCTTATCATTATCGACATCGACAGATTTAGATTAGTAAATATGCAATTAATCGGGTGATCGATATCTTAAAATGTTCAGTAATTTCTCTGCACGAAATTTTTAAAGTATGTTGCAAGAAAGCATATTTCACCGTATTATAATTCTCTTAAATACTTGACTTTTAATAACTATATTAGAAATACATTAAGAAACAAAAATGCTTAATCTTTATCTATATTAGTGGAAAAAAATACGCATTTAATCGGGAATGTTGTAATAAAATCATTCAACACATAAAAAGCCATTACAAATGCCACAATTTATAAGAAATAGTTTTTTTTTTTTTTTTTTTTTTTTGCATGATGATAAATGCGTTTAAAACTGTTTGATAAAAGCATAAAGGAATGTCATATATATATATTTTAATGCTTACTTTTCGAAATATAGCATTATATACTATGTATAGCATTACTTAAAATTTTGCAATTGTCTACACAAGAAGCTAAAGAACAATGCACAGAAAATTTTATTTATTCTGATTTTAGGGTGACTATTCGACAGGCAATTAAAACAAAATATATATACCGGGTGTCCTAAAAAGGACTGACTGATTTTAAAATTCAATAACTTGCAAACGGTGACAGATATTAAAAAAAAAATCTTGCAGGAGGGTTATGTATGTTGTCAGGAGTATTTTTAATGTAATTCTCAAATTTAGTTCGAATTACAAACAATAGATGGCGCTGTGAGCAATATGAGCTAAATCCAGTCCCGATTTTCAGTACTTCGAGACCTTTTTCGTGATACATTTTATTCTTCTTTCTTGTCATGGGAGATGAGAAAAGCCAAAAAATCCAGCTTGAATTTAGCGCCTATTGCTTGCAGCGCCATCTATTATTTGTAATTCGAACTAAATTCGAGAATCACGGTAAAAAAATTCCTGACATTATGCATAACCCTCCTGCAAGAATTTTTTTAAATATCTGTCACCATTTGCGAGTAGTTGAATTTTAAATCAGTCAGTCCTTTTTAGGACACCCGGTATTTAGTTATTGTATGTTTTATGTCACACCTGCAGACGATTCTTATATTTCCAGTTAACTAAATTTTTCAGTATAATCTCGACAGAGAATTTAAAAGTTAGAATGGAAAAATATTTTAAAACGTGATTTTTAAACTTTGCAGATAAATACATACAGAAGACGTTAACAGTTTATGCAACTGGTAAAAAATTACATGAGCGTTACTGATTTAATATTTTATTAATCTTTTGAATATGTGAAAAGTATTATTTATAACTTATACAAAAAGTGATAAATTTCTATTTAAAATGACATAAAGTAAAAAAAAATATATATTATTTCAGAACAATGCTTAAAATATACAAATATATAATAGTAAATAATAATAAATAATTAAAATCTAGACATAAATTAGTTTGGATATCCGTCAGCAGAAATATTTGGTTAAAAATTACAGCAAAAATATAAATGTTCATGAAAATTTCAAATACTTAAATGTAATTTATGAGGAAAATATTTAAAATTTCAAAGCTGCAGAAATTCAAAATTCTGCTAAAACCTGCAACGAGTAAATAAACAAAAAACAAAAACAGTCACGGGGTAAAATAGAACCCTCAGGTTCTGGCCAGCATGCAAGCACGCTACCTAGACGTCACGAAGCCTTTTTCCGTTGCTCAAACTAATGGGCATTTGAAAAATATGCTGAATTTGATCACCAATTTCTCAAAAGCTAACGTCCATTTTAAGAAAACATTTCACTAGAATAGTTATGGTTATGACTTTACTTTAAAATCATCAAAATCGGTGAGAAGCATGTTTGGTGACCACCTTGTTAGTCAAATTTCAAGTTTCTTTCGATCCGATCCTGACCTGCATCTATTTCATTTTCTGAGATTTGGATCCAACTACATGCCATTGTAAGAGTAATAATCTAAAAAATGTATACTATAGGGTTCTTAAGTATGAATTCGTTTTAAATTCTATTAAATATTAGATAATGTTGGTTAAGAAATAATGATATTTTTGTTACACCTGATCCTGGTCACTTAGGACTTCATTTCAATGCACAGGCTGAGCAATTAACGACAAAAACAAGATTCCCTCCTGACTGTACCATAGTGCTTACTTTGTGTTTATAAGGGTACTCTAGTTTTCGATTGAGTTTTGAGTTTTTGCTTTCGATCTTGATGTCTTGAATTCTAACATTTGTGCGTGAATGAGACATAATCTGTTATTGGTTTAATTGGTTTAGCATGTGTCCCGGAATCTGATTTGCCACGATTATATTTTGCAGTGATTGATAATTAGGTAACTGGCCTTGTATATTTGCTATACATGTTACTATGTAGGGCCATTCCATCTGATGTGTGAGACAGCTTTTCTGCATATTACTGTTTTTTTTTTTAACAATGGTTCAATGTCATAAAATTAAAGAAACTGTGCTAATATGAAATTCTAGGATTTTTTGTTATTTTAATGCCTTTAAGAACTTAGAAGTTAATAGATATAGGAATTTATGTAAGTGTCAGGCCTAGGACATTTTACCCGTTTTTCATGGAATGGCCTTGAAAACGGGCAGATTACTTAGATCTAGGGTTTAAAATGTGAAGGTTTTTAAACCTATTAAAAACGGGTGGATTACTTAGGTTTAGGGTAAAAATGTGGAGGTTTTTAAACCTATTAAAAGGTTATTCTATATCACGTGTGGGACTGTTTTTCTACATATTACTGCTGTTTAAACCTCAAATTAAAATAACTATGCTAATAAGATCATAGAAGAGTTTTTACGTTATATTTAGTGTATAGTTCATATTTTAACAACTTATAAGTTAATAGATATAGATATTTACGGGATTACGCATTTCATGAAATGGTCCTATATGGCGTGATACAAGTTGGATTCGATGGATTTGGAACGCATCCCGACTTTTAAGGTTATTTAGTTCTGGATGTTGACGAATACTGAATTCTTTGTATTCAAGTTCTCTACGTGTTGCGTTAACGCGGAATTTCCCATTAGATGTCTCGGTTAGAATCCACGGCAACTGTAAGTTTTTCCAGCTTGGTAAAAAGTTAAAATTGGTATTTTTTTAAATAAAGGATTATTGCAATGCATGTTTTTCCATTTTACAGCCCTGAAACCGTGATATCAATATTTAATAATGATTTAAAGTGACTTTTCTTAGGTTCCTATAGAAATAAACAGTGAGGTAATTTTTGTTAGAACTTGGTAGTTTGAACTTAATACGTCTTTTGGGAAATTATTTCCACTCTAAGACATTAGTATAGAAATCAATTTTGATTGCATATATTTACGTATGCACGCTTCACTGCTAATCACACTATTTTTCGTTTTAAATAAATTGTGTTTTTGTTATGATCTGTGCTATGATCTTCTTTCGAATGTACAGCCCGGGATGGTATGTCACAAATTTGGTTCTTCATATAAAATTTTGTAGGAGTTAACTATTGTATGTCAACATCATTTTAAAGACATTGCAAGTGTTGGTAGTTAATATCTCTTCGCATTTACACTATTAGTTTTGTATAATTTAAATTAGATTTTAATCTCCTTAAATTATACAAAAAAGATTTATTTAAATCAGAATATTTTTATGCATACCTGTTGAAAAACATTATATTATGCATTTTAACATTGTAGCAATTAAGAAGACGATTTTTCTTCTTTAAAAATAAAAATAATAAAAATGCATTTTATTATTTATCTAATAAGTTATCAGAAGTGGGGTATATTTTACCTGTCTTTTACATGATATGAAAAAATGTAATTAACTTTCTTTTAATCTGCGGAATTATTATTTTGATAAATTTTAATAATTTTCATCTTATATCAATCAGTTGTTATTCTATAAACTTTTGATAATAAATATTAAATTGAAAAGTGTTTACTTTCTGCACAGATGCTTAATTCATGCTTCGTATTTTCGTCAGCTGCTGTTATATTGCCTACAATGAAGTGTTTCAAAGATGAAGTCTATACTAGGCATACCTAGGGAAAGTTTTAATGAATTTTGTTGCTGGAAGTATGAATTTAATTAAAACTTTTACGGAAAAAAATCTGTTGTTGCTTGGATTTTAATTAAACTTATATATGAGTTTCGAATAGTGTCAAAAATTTAATATCCTGAAATAAAGAGTACCTTGTATTCTATTTAAAGGATCTTAAATTTTACAATTAAAAATGTATTTGAAATATTTAATATACAATACATAATTTTTTATAAGAAAACTGATAAATACCAACACATTTTTCGAAATAAATATTTGTAGAAAATTACATATGCGATTGTTATATTAACTAGTTTTATAATTATTTTTTGCACCCCAAATTGTACTGAATGTATATTTTTTGCGCTGCATAGTCTGTAACATCATTAAAATGCACTTACAATAATATTTTCCCCATTCCCCGTAATGTAACGGAAAACTTTTGACTGTCCCTGTAATTAAACTATACATTCAATTTTCATAAAATTTGAAATGGCTCGACAAAAGTTTGCAGCAATTATATATTTAAAATTTCAGACCATTCGGAAGGCTGTAAAATCATTAAAATGCATTTGCAATAATTTTTTCCCATTGGCCATAATGTAACGGAAAACTTTTTGTGTCCCTGTAATTAAACTATACATCCGATTTTCATAAAATTGGAAATGGCTCGACAAAATTTTGCAGCAATTATATATTAAAAATTTCAGACTATTCGGAAGTCTGTAACATCATTAAAATTCACTTGCAATAAATTTTCCCATTGGCCGTATGTAAAGAAAAACTTTTGACTGTCCCTGTAATTAAACTATACATCCGATTTTCATAAAATTGGAAATGGCTCGACAAAATTTTGCAGCAATTATATATTAAAAATTTCAGATCATTCGGTCTGGTAGTTTTTGCTCTGTTATATGCGGACGGACAGACAGACGGACGGACAGACGGACAGACACACGGACTGAACGACGACTATAGGTGCTACGTATTTATATAATTACGAAGGCACCTAATTGCCGAAACGTCAGTGAAGTCTTACTGTGGAGACACGAAAAGTTTTGGTTTCCGTTAGTCTGTCTGTCTGTTCCGCGATAACTGCCGCAAAAAGCATCCGATCGGCTTGAAATTCCCTGGGCATGTTGATGAGCTCCCCGGATTTAGCTGTATAGTTTTGGGTTAAATTTGGTTCATTCGTTCGGAATATACAGAACATTTTATTTTGTGATATAATGCTTTTCTATGGGAAGTCAGACGATTTTCAAATTTTCATTTGTTGAAAGAAATCGCTCTTATGAACTAGTAAATCTGCAGATCAAGAGCCTCAACGTCATCTCTGCAACTCATTGTTTTTATCAAACTTTGCGTAATATTAATCTTTCTACAAAAACAAAATTTAAACTATTTAAATTACACAAACATTTATAAAAGGAAAAAAATATTTCGATGGTTTCAGACATTAAAAGCGTTAAATTAAACACGTTGTTATGTAAGGATATTCTGAAATTCTCACGAGCTACTTATTCTAGTAATTTTTATATAATAAAGCAAATTTCTTCAGGGGGGCTCTGCCCCCCTGAACCCCCCGTTGTGTAATTTATTTTGCATTTGTAATTTTCTACTGATTGAGTTAATGATTACCCTATATCTTAGATTTCTTTTTACACTGCGATTTATAAGGATAAGCAATAATTCGGTCAAGCATTTTACGTTATCCTAATATCCATACAGCAGTATTTACGTGCCTGCTAACCACAAATACCTGTATCTAATGGATAAAAAACTTTTGGAAATGTAAACTGAAACATCTAATTTAGAAATCTAATACCTTTATAAAACCTTTATAAATTTTGTTTATAAAAAAATAATTTTGATTACCATTCTGCAATATTTATATCTAAGATCTAATCTAAATATCAAAAAATGTACTCGATAGCATTAACTTACTAAAATCACCCTAAAGTAGGGGGGCTTCTAAACCTAACAGTTAATATTTCATCATCGTTAAATAGATAAACATGATTTGGCGCCTTTAAGTATTTTTTATGATTTTCTTTTAATAGTATCTACATTTAATTTAAAATCGTGATGTTACAAATACCGTTGAAATTTGACGCAAACCTATGTTCAGGTCAAATTACGAAAGGTTAACTAACATTTCATTTCCCTTAGCCGGACTTTCTGTTTCATTTTTCGTAATAAGGATTATTTTAATAATTTAATTTATTTTACACTCTACAAGCTGTTACACGGACGTTGTTCACGTAGCATTAAAATAGAGATAAATGCATTAAGTAAAACATTTCACTCCCCACCAGACATGCCAAGTCTCAAGCTTTTTGCACATCACTATTATCTTAGAGAAAATGTTCTTTTAAATAGCGCAAATGTTTCAATTAAATAAAGTAACATTTTCTGTATTAAAATACTGGTATCCAGAACGCCGGAGGCTTGGCAGCTCTGCTCCTCTTAATAAAAACATATATGATTAACCAACACTTTATCACATTTTATAGGAGACAATACGGAATTTCTTATTTGTATGGCCTTACATATATCTCAGTCATAAAAATGTAAAATTTTGTGCCAATTAATGCACGCAATTGCGAAAATGAAATCGCAAAGAATGAGAAAAGGAAGGCCAAGTAAAATCGTGTAAATCGAGGAATCTTTCTTCGTAGTGCTGGGAAAATACTGCTACAAAAACTATTTTAGGTGGTATTTGGTGTGAAATGTTTATATGTATTCATTCCTGTCCTATATATCCTTTTTTTTTTATTTGCTTATTCCATTTTTCTTTTGAACGTGAAAATCTTACAAATTAAAATTAACTCTTTGGGAGAAATTGTTATTCATTTTTTTTTGGCAACAATAAAGTTTATAAAATTTAACAGAATAATGTCAGTTTATTCTGTATAATAATAACGAACTTTTTCATTTATAATCAAATAGTTGAATAAATAAATGAAAATATTATTCTATATAGTATATAAATACTATTTTCATTTCCGCGTTTAAATAAATCTATATGCAAATATCTATACAAAGGCATTCATTAATTCATTCCTTTTGCTTTGATTTGACTTCAAAAAACCATACATACTTTCACATTTATGATATTTTTAGATGAGATGCTGTTGCTACGCAACGGTTAAAAGAGAAAATGAAATATAAGTAAATTCATAAAATAAAATGTTTTATATTATTCGAACACATGTATAAAATTCTATCATAAGTTATACACCTAATTTAAAAGCTCTGACAAATGTTTTGACAAAATTGCAAACTAATAAGAATAATTTAATACTTTTATTTAAAAATTTCAGCATCCAAAATTTACCATTTAAATCTATTATTCATATGAGCGATTTCTTTCAACAAATGAAAATTTGAAAATCGTCTGACTTCCCATAGAAAAGCATTATATCACAAAATAAAATGTTCTGTATATTCCGAACGAATGAACCAAATTTAACACAAAACTATACAGCTAAATCCGGGGAGCTCATCATCATGCCCAGGGAATTTCAAGCCGATCGGATGCTTTTTGCGGCAGTTATCGCGGAACAGACAGACAGACTAACGGACAAACAGACTAACGGAAACCAAAACTTTTCGTGTCTCCACAGTAAGCCTTCACTGACGTTTCGGCAATAATAGATTTAAATGGTAAATTTTGGATGCTGAAATTTTTAAATAAGAGTATTAAATTATTCTTATTAGTTTGCAATTTTGTCAAAACATTTGTCAGAGCTTTTAAATTAGGTGTATAACTTATGATAGAATTTTATACATGTGTTCGAATAATATAAAACATTTTATTTTATGAATTTACTTATATTTCATTTTTTCTTTTAACCGTTGCGTAGCAACAGCATCTCATCTAAAAATATCATAAATGTGAAAGTATGTATGGTTTTTTGAAGTCAAATCAAAGCAAAAGGAATGAATTAATGAGTGCCTTTGTATAGATATTTGCATATAGATCTATTTAAACGCAGAAATGAAAATAGTATTTATATACTATATAGAATAATATTTTCATTTATTTATTCAACTATTTGATTATAAATGAAAAAGTTCGTTATTTTCATACAGAATAAACTGACATTATTCTGTTAAATTTTATAAACTTTATTGTTGCCAAAAAAAAAAAAATGAATAACAATTTCTCCAAAAGAGTTAATTTTAATTTGTAAGATTTTCACGTGCAAAAGAAAAATGGAATAAGCAAATAAAAAATAAAAAAAGGATATATAGGACAGGAATGAATACATATAAACATTTCACACCAAATACCACCTAAAATAGTTTTTGTAGCAGTATTTTCCCAGCACTACGAAGAAAGATTCCTCGATTTACACGTTTTACTTGGCTTTCCTTTTCTCATTCTTTGCGATTTCATTTTCGCAATTGCGTGCAATAATTGGCACAAAATTTTACATTTTTATGACTGAGATATATGTAAGGCCATAAAAATAAGAAATTCCGTATTGTCTCCTATAAAATGTGATAAAGTGTTGGTTAATCATATATGTTTTTATTAAGAGGAGCAGAGCTGCCAAGCCTCCGGCGTTCTGGATACCAGTATTTTAATACAGAAAATGTTACTTTATTTAATTGAAACATTTGCGCGATTTAAAAGAACATTTTCTCTAAGATAATAGTGATGTGCAAAAAGCTTGAGACTTGGTATGTCTGGTGGGGAGTGAAATGTTTTACTTAATGCATTTATCTCTATTTTAATGCTACGTGAACAACGTCCGTGTAACAGCTTGTAGAGTGTAAAATAAATTAAATAATTAAAATAATCCTTATTACGAAAAATGAAACAGAAAGTCCGGATAAGGGAAATGAAACGTAGTTAACCTTTCGTAATTTGACCTGAACATAGGTTTGCGTCAAATTTCAACGGTATTTGTAACATCACGATTTTAAATTAAATGTAGATACTATTAAAAGAAAATCACAAAAAATACTTAAAGGCGCCAAATCATGTTTATCTATTTAACGATGATGAATTATTAACTGTTAGGTTTATAAGCCCCCCTACTTTAGGGTGATTTTAGTAAGTTAATGCTATCGAGTGCATTTTTTGATATTTAGATTAGATCTTAGATATAAATATTGCAGAATGGTAATCAAAATTATTTTTTTATAAACAAAATTTATAAAGGTATTAGATTTCTAAATTAGATGTTTCAGTTTACATTTCCAAAAGTTCTTTATCCATTAGATACAGGTATTTGTGGTTAGCAAGCAAGTAAATACTGCTGTATGAATATTAGGATAACGTAAAATGCTTGACCGAATTATTGCTTATCCTTATAAATCGCAGTGTAAAAAGAAATCTAAGATATAGGGTAATCATTAACTCAATCAGTAGAAAATTACAAATGCAAAATAAATTACACAACGTGGGGTTCAGGGGGGCTCTGCCCCCCTGAAGAAATTTGCTTTATTATATAAAAATTTCTAGAATAAGTAGCTCGTGAGAATTTCAGAATATCCTTACATAACAACGTGTTTAATTTAACGCTTTTAATGTCTGAAACCATCGAAATATTTTTTTCCTTTTATAAATGTTTGTGTAATTTAAATAGTTTAAATTTTGTTTTTGTAGAAAGATTAATATTACGCAAAGTTTGATAAAAACAATGAGTTGCAGAGATGACGTTGAGGCTCTTGATCTGCAGATTTACTAGTAAGAATAATTGCCGAAACGTCAGTGAAGGCTTACTGTGGAGACACGAAAAGTTTTGGTTTCTGTTAGTCTGTCTGTCTGTTAGTCTGTCTGTCTGTTCCGCGATAACTGCCGCAAAAAGCATCCGATCGGCTTGAAATTCACTGGGCATGTTCATGAGGTACCCGGACTTAGCTGTATAGTTTTTGGTTAAATTTGGTTCATTCGTTCGGGAAATATGGAACATTTTATTTTGCTCTATAATGCTTTTCAATGGCAAGTCAGACGATTTTCAGATTTTCATTTGTTGAAAGAAATGGCTTGTATGAAAAATGGATTTAAATGGTAAATTTTTGATGCTGAAATTTTTAAATAACATTATTAAACTAGTAAATCTGCAGATCAGGAGCCTCAACGTCAGCTCTGCAAGTCACTGTTTTTAGACACACTTTGGTAATATTCAATTTCATGCAAACCGCAATTTAAAGTTTTCAAATTATGTAATTATTTATAAGAATAAAAAATACGAAGTTTTCAGACATTAGAAGCATTAAATTAAAAACGTTGTTATGGAAGGATATTTTGAAATAATTTTCATGAGCTACTAATTCTGATATTTTTTTAAATAATAAAACAGATTTCTTCAGGGGGGGGGGGGGGGCTCCGCCTCCTGAACTCCCCGTGGTTTCATTAATTTACATATGTAACTTTTTATTTATTGCGCTAATGGTTATCGCAAATCTTAAATTTCTTTTTATACTTCTGAGCCTTAATTTTCAATACTGGTGGACAGAAAATGATTCACATTGGCGCAATTATATTAAAAGTTTAGGTTTTATGAATGAAAATATAATTTCCTTTTAAAAATAAAATAATTTTCATTCATATTTTCTGAAATGAGACGGCATTAAGAAGTAACACTCGTCATAAAATATTTTTTTAGGTAATCTAGTTAATGCTTGGTTTTTAAGAATGAGAATATTTATTTCCCAATACAATGACGTCATTTTCGACAGCGATAATTTTGCGGTGTAAAATTTTGACATTTACTATATATTTGATTTTCAAAAGTTTTTTTTTTTCTCATTGAAATTTTCGATTAAAAATCAACATTTCTGTTAGCTGTGTGCAGACGATAAACCATGAGATATTAGTAACATTTCTTTTAATAATAAGAATTAATATCATAACACAAGCCCTTTTTATTTCAACCTCAAAGCATATTAGTTTTATTTTTGATATATGAGATCAAATTCACCTTCTTTTCGTATTTTAGTTTTATTTCCAATATGAAGACGTATTCATGTCTATTTTTTTATTTCATTTTCTTCTTGCACATGAAAATCTTTCAAATCAAAATTAACTGTTTAGGATAAATTATTATTCTGGGATAGGATTTTCTTGGCAACGGTAAAAAAAAAAAAAAAAAAAAAAAAAAAAAAAAGATTGTTAAATTTATAGCAAAATGTCAATTTATTCCTTATGAAAATAATGAACTTCTTAATTTAAAAGAAAAAATATTTGAACAAAATAAGCAGAACATAGTCTTTCTTTATTTCTGGGGTAAATTTCATCTATATGTAAAGTTACAAAGGCATTAATTCGTCCCTTTTGACTTTGATTGACTTCAAACAATTACAAATACTTTCACATTTACGATATTTTTAGGTGTAGTTCCGTCGCTAGGCAACAGTTAAAAGAAAATAAAACAATGAAATATGTGCTTTGAAAAAAAGTAAATTTATAAAAAGATATATTATTGGAACACATATATAAAATACCTCCATAAGTTTAACACCGAATTTAAAAACTCTGACAAATGTATACACAAAATTTCAAACTAATATGAATAATGTATGGTTCTAATTAGAAATTACATCATCCATAATTTACTATTTAAATCCTTCAATCATATGAGCCATTTCCTTTCAACAAATAAAAATGGAAAAATCGTCTGAATTGCTATAGGAAAGCATTAAGTCGTAAAATAAAATGTTCTATATATTCCGAACGCATGAACCAAATTTAACCAAAAACTATACAGCTAAATCCGGGGATTTTACCAACATGCATACTTAATTTTAAGCTAATCGGATGCTTTTTACGGCAGTTATCGCGGAACAGACAGACAGACAGACAGACAGACAGACAGACAAACGGAAACCAAAACTTTTCGTGTCTCCACAGTAAGCCTTCACTGACGTTTCGGCAATTAAACCGTCATATTATTCAAATTGTCATGTTATTTTGATTACCCGCATCTAAGAAATTGCTTTTCTTTTTTGTTTTCATAAAAAGGTATCATCTTAACTAAAATGAAACTTTATGTTTAATTGTCTCTTAATCGGCAACAATCACTATCGCTATATGGATTTTAGAATGAATGCTTAACATTTAATTTGCAGGAAAAAAGTTAAATAGATTTCAATTGATTAATTTTAAACTTATTGTATTGCAAATTACTTTTGTTAATTAATTTACCAACCAATTGGGATATTGTAGTGACAATGGTTCAGCACAATGAAATGTTTAGCTGGCGACCATTTATTATTTTCGAAACTCATTTAAGTTGCACTGTTGACATCTATCTAATTTTGACAGTAGAAAAAAAAAAATTCGGAAAGATTCTTGACGTGTCTTGTATAGACGAAAAGAAATATATACACGATACGATGCGTATTTTAAAAACATAAGTTAGTATAATCTATACCTTAACGCTATCTTTATATTTCGTGAAATGTAAAAAAAAAAAAAAAAAAACAGACAGAAAGACAAATACCGTGTTTGAATGCTAATAAAATTGAAACTGGAATTATCCCAGAACTTTCAAGAAAACAAAAACTGTGAAAACCGGACCATTTGTTGAAAAGTTACGTATGGGCATACATGAAAACCATTGTCGCCCGGTGGCGTGGTCAGTATGCGGAGTCTGCTGTCACGCTCAGGGTCCGGGTTCGAGTTCCTGGGTAAGACAAGGATGTAATTGTGATTGTGTTTTCAAAAGTAATATATATATATATGTAATGTAGAGAAATAAAATTGTTACGTCTGGTTTGTGTTAACATTTATGTGTATAAATAAGGCCTCAAAGTAATCTCCACTGTGGTGGATTTCAAATCAAATCAAATCAAATCATTACAAAACAATTATGTAATATACGTCTTTTTTTGGAAGAGATAAAACTCATTTTATTCACATTTACAACCCTAAAAATTTCCAACTAATCCACATCAAAAGCTGTATTATTATAAGATATATGTCCCAACTATGTTATATATCGTATAATTGTGCAAGTCTTGAAACTCTCATAAACAGTTACGGAACGCCCGCTTTACTATTCATATAGCAGGCGTCCATTTTTACTCATAAATATTTTTTTCAATAAAAATGCACTCGTTAATATTAACCCAGTTAGAGAAAAGTAAATAAAAAATCATTTAGTGAAAACGTTTATTCAAATTTATCTTAAAATTTGATGAATGAGATATTGATTTTATGATACTTTAATAATGTTTTCAGCATTGGATATTGTGCAGTATTTCACAAAAATAATTATGAATGTGCTGATACAGTCCAACTTCAATATGCATAAAAAAATGAATAAAAAATTTCTGATGAAATATTTGCATAAACATATTGATATTAAGTAGAGTAATTATTAATATAATACTCATATTCATGTTAGCACGGACAAGTAATTGTGAATTTAATTTCATTGGAAAAATGATACAACTATTTTCTGAACTTTTTAATAATTTATATCTTTAATCTAAATAATTAGATGTTGAAATTCACAAATTAATCTGAATTTGAATTAAGAGCCCACTTCAATCACAAGAAGAAAGGAAAACGCTAATGATAAATTATGGGGGTGTTATTATCAAATTTCTCGCTTTGATTTTAATATTTTTGAATGATTATTTTTGAATAGGATAACCGAGCACGATCTACAACCGGGCTAGTTTTTACTTTTTCGATTTTGGTTATAGTTTTCTTATATTATGATAGTTTGAATTTCAGAACCAGTTCCAACCGGTTCCGAAAGTGAAAGTAATTAAAAAAAATCTGAAACCAAAACCGAAAATGTAAAAACTAGTCCGATTGTGCATCGTCTTCAGCTATCATATGCAATAATAATAAAAAAAAATCAAAAATATTAAAATTAAAAATAGAAATTGGAAATAACGCCCCCATGGACTTAACATTAGCTTTTTCCTTCTTCTCGTGAATGAAGTGGGCTCTTGAATAGAAAACGCTTATGTTAAGTCTATGGGGGCATTATTTTCAAGTTTCTCGCTTTGAATTTAATATTTGTGAATGATTTTTTTTTTTTTTTTGGCATAGTATAGGTGAGGACGATCTACAACCGGGCTAGTTTTTACTTTTTCGAATTTGGTTATAGTTTTGTTTTTATATTAGGATAGTTTCTATTTCAGAACCGGTTCCAACCTATTCCGGAAGTGAAAGTAATTTTTTAAAACTCAGAAGTCAAAATCGAAAAAGTAAAAATTAGCCCTCTTGTAGGTCGTCCTCAGCAAAAAAAAAGTAATTCAAAAATACTAGAATCCAAGCGAGAAATTTGGAAATAACCCCCCTATAGGATTAACATTAGCGTTCTCGTTTCTTCGCGTGATTAGTGTGACCTCTTAAGGCTAACAAATGTTGAAGGATACAAGTCCCTGGTTAAATTAGTTAGAAATCGAAAAAAATGTTCAGAAAAGGATAAGACTGTTTTTTAGAACTTTATCTATTTCATATTAAACGCATTAGCAAGGAACATTAAATACTTTTTCATTTTTCTCACTTCTTTTTCATTTTTTTTTCGTTTGTGCTAGCGAAATAATGTGACTTTTTTATGTGACTATGATGTACGAAACGTTTCACAATGTTAAGTTTTATAATGCATATATAGAAAACACTACTTCAAGAAATACTAGTATAAGTTTACTGTTAAGAGAATGCTTTTAATGCATTTCCTGCATTACACACATTTGATAAAATATTATGAAACCTCTGTATTTTTAAATGAGTGGACATGACTAAAACATAATTATGTGTGACAATTTCCAAAATTAAGTGAAGCATGCTGGATGTACGAAGCTATAATTTTATAGAATCAATGTAGGCCTAATGGTACAATCTTGTAATTTTAACGTTTTCGATAAAGGTCAATGTGTAGCCGGTCGGCTGCCCAGAATGACTATATTTCAACCTGCTGAGATCATACGATGCAAGATAACTTCTGATAAATTACTGAAATTGAGTGGTTTACTTTTATCTATTTTGGTGTATTTACTGTATCATACAATTACAGCATTTAGATCTGCATGTAAAAGCGTAAACAAAAGAGTAAAATCCTTACGAATCAAGACGTAGAATAGATGGGGAGAATTGAGTAAATTAACCTTTCCACACAAATTTTCCCTTTTCTGTACTGGCACAGTGACATATAGAATAATCTAACATTATTCCGAATCACTACATACTTACGATATTTTATTGTTAAAAAACGGAACTAAAGCAGATTTACTAGTGCAATAATACGCACAACGATTTTTTTTGTGCCTTTTCTTGCGGGGACGTGATAAAAGATTTGTACTTATTAAACTGTAAGTACACTTTAACTCTTTTTGCAAAATTAATTATATTTAAGTTATATATATAATTAATTACTAGCAGGAATGACCGAGCTAAGCTCGGTCAAAATTAGCTTTCTGTTTATCTTGATATATTTTTCCCACTGAATCATTCTTGTTGTTTTAGATGCAATTAGCTTGACCATGAAATTAGTGACCCAAAATGACCCATTTATCGAGTTTTTTCGAACATCCGACCTATCACAATGCTCTTCTCGAGCCTGAAAACGATGAAATACAAAATTTAGTGAAAATCGTTAGTCGTTCTCTAGGTAAAATAAGCTTGATACACGTTAATAAAAAAAAAACACTAACCGAAATTCATCGACAGATGTGAGCTATTTCAATGGTCTTTTTGTACTGTGAAACGGTATAACAAAAAAATTGCCAAAATTGTTTGAACCTTTTTGAGATGCCGTTAGCTTGACCCTGACCCATTATCACCAAAATCACCCACTAATAGAATTTTCTTGAGCATGCGACCCAGCCCAATGTTTTTATCTTGTCCAGAAACGGGTTAGTACAAAGTTTTGTCAAAATCTTTTGAGCGGTTTTTTAGATACAGTTAGCTTGATCCTGATCCATTAGGACCCAAAATGACCCATTGATTGAATTTTCTTGAACATGCGTCCGTGCGCAATGCTCTTATCATGCCCGGAAACGGTATTATACAAAATTATGTCAAAATGTTTTGAAGCTCTTTTTAAATACAATTAGCTTGACCCTGATCCATTGTGATCCAAAATGACCCACTAATCGAATTTTCTTGAACATGCGACCTAGCCCAATGGTCTTCCCGAGTCCGAAAACAATAGAATACAAAATTTAGTCGAAATCGTTTAAGCCGTATTTTAGATACAATTAGCTGGACCCTGGCCCATTGTGACCCAAAATGACACACTAATTGAATTTTCTCGAACATGTGACTTAGCCCAATGGTCCTCTCATGACCAGAAACGGCCGTATATTAAAAAAATTCGTGAAAACGTCTTGAGCCTTTTTTTAGATATAATTAGCTTGACCTTGACCCATAATGACCACTAATCGAATTTTCTCGAACACGTGACCCACCCCAATGGTCTTTTCGTGCCCGAAAACGATAGATTACAGAATTTCGTCAAATCGTAGTGCCGTTATCTAGATAAACTTAGCTGGACCCACGGTGACCCAAAAATGACCCACTAATCGAATTTTCTTGAACACGTTACCCATCCCAATGGTTTTTTCGTGCCCGAAAATGGTTAGATACAAAATTTAGTCAAAATCGATTGAGCCGTTCTCTAGATATAATTAGCTTGACCCTGACCCATTATGACCCAAAATGACCCACTAATCGAATTTTCTCGAAGACGAGACCCATCCCAATGGTCTTTTCGTGCCCGAAAAAAGTAGGCTTGAAAATTTCGTCAAAATCGTTAGAGCCGTTATTTAGATAAACTTAGCTTGACCCACTGTGACCCAAAAATGACCCACTAATTGAATTTCCTCGAACATGTGGCTTAGCTCAATGGTCTTCTCGTAATCCAAAACTGTAGAATATAGAGTTCAGTGAAAATCGTTAGAGCCGTTTTTTAGATAAAAATAGCTTGACCCACAGTGAACCAAAAATGACCCACTAATCGAATTTTCTCGAACACGTGACCCATCCCAATGGTCTTTTCGTGCCCGAAAATGGTTAGATACAAAATTTAGTTAAAATCGATTGAGCCGTTCTTTAGATATAATTAGCTTGACCCTGGCCCATTATGAACCAAAATGATCCACTAATCAAATTTACACGAACACGAGACCCATCCCAATGGTCTTTTAGTGCCCGAAAATGGTTAGATACAAAATTTAATCAAAATCGATTGAGCCGTTCTCTAGATATAATTAGTTTGACCCTGATCCATTATGACCCAAAATGACCCACTAATGAAATTTTCTCGAACATGAGACCCATCCCAATGATCTTTTCGTGCCCGAAAATGGTTAGATACAAAATTTAGTCAAAGTCGATTGAGCCGTTCTCTACATATAATTAGTTTGACACTGACCCATTATGCCTCACTAATAGAATTTTCTCGAACACAAGACCCATTCCAATGATCTTTTCGTGTCCGAAAACAGTAGAGTGCAAAATTTCGTCAAAATCGTTAAAGAAGTTATGTAGATAAACTTAGCTTGACCTACGCTGACACAAAAATGACCCACTAATTGGATTTTCTCGAACATGTGACTTAGCCCAATAGTTCTCTCGTAATCCAAAACTGTAGAATACAGAGTTTAGTGAAAATCGTTAGAGCCGTTTTTTATATATAATTAGCATGACTTTAACCCATTACGACCCAACATGACCCACTAATCGAATTTTCTCGAACACGTGACCTAGCCCAATGGTCTTATAATGCCCGAAAATGGTAAAATACAAAATTTCGTCAAAATCGATTGAGCCGTTCTTTAGTTATAATAAGTTTGACTCCGACCCATTATGACCCAAAATGACCCACTAATCGAATTTTCTCGAAGACGAGACGCATCCCAATCATCTTTTCGTGCCCGAAAATGGTTAGATACAAAATTTAGTCATAATCGATTGGGCCGTTCTCTAGATATAATTAACTTGACCCTGACCCATTATGCCCCAAAATGACCCACTAATGGAATTTTCTCGAAGACGAGACGCATCCCAATGGTCTTTTCGTGCCCGAAAACAGTAGGGTACAAAATTTTGTCAAAATCGTTAAAGAAGTAATCTAGATAAACTTACCTTGACCCACGGTGACCCCAAAATGACCCACTAAACGAATTTTCTCGAACATGTGACTTAGCGCAATAGTTTTCTCGTAATCCAAAACTGTAGAATATAGAGTTTAGTGAAAATCGTTAGAGCCGTTTTTTAGATAAAATTGGCTTGACCCATAGTGACCACAAAATGACCCACTAATCGAAAGTTTCTTGAACATGTGACCTAGCCCAAAAGTTTCCTCGTGTCAAAAAACGGTTGGATGTGAAATTTGGTCAAAATCGATACAGCCGTTTTTTAGATATAATTAGCTTGACCTTGACCCATTACGACCCAAAAGGATCTCCTAATCGAATTTTCTCGAACACCTGACCTAGCCCAATGGTCTTATCATGCCCGAAAATGGTAAAATACAAAATTTCGTCAAAATCTTTAGAGCCGTTTTTAAGATAAAATTTACATACACACACACACAATTTTTCCTCGCATTATAGTATAAGATATTAATTATATTTAAAGTCATATCTGACTTTTAAAAAAATACCAAAGTGGGAAATCTAACCAAAAAAAAGTAAGTTATTAAAAATAAATTTAAAATAAATATAAGTGACACGTGTGAAACGTAAAGCGTATTTTAGTTGAGGTGCAGAAAGAAAAAAAAAATACTGTATTACTTGTAAAAATTTGAGAAATCTGAAATTCTCGGTATACATGATTCATTATTATTTCAATTGATTATGGCAATCGTATAAAAACTGATTGTGATAATCTTTAAATGGACTTTATACACGTTATGCAACAGCCAAATCTTGTGGTATTTTGTTTTAACATCATGCGCGTATGCATATCCCAGGGTTCGCTATTAAGCCACGCCACATTTTGTAATAATTCTACCACCAGTATTATTATAAAGATCATTTTTTCACGATTCATTAGCTTGAAGATATTTTTATAGGTTTACTGGTGGTAGAGTCCTTACAAAATGGGGCGTGGCTTAATAGCGTGCGAACCCTGATATCCGCAATTACCGCCAGCAGACGAATTTCATCCTCGATCTACTTTGAACGGAAGCAGAATTTTTGCAATTTTATCAGGTTTTTTCGGATATACAACGTTGTTTTTAATTTAAATTGTAATATATTACGTACTTACTGCTACAGCAATGAATTTCTCCGCCATAATTTAAATAAACATACATTAATAACACTATTGCATCATAGATCGCTATTCTAATATTCAAATGTTAATAGCGCCATCAGACGAATGTTAGCCCCAATCCCAGGTAGCGTGCATAATATTCATTCCTACTGCAATTTAAGGGGACCGTGCACCTATATTTCAACAGAACTTCCACCCGAAAATCGGAAATTATTTTTGTGCATATTATTATTTTCCAGTTTGTTCTGAACCATTTGCGAAAAACCGCATGCACATGAGATTATTTTTCGCAAAGTTTCAAGGCTTTGAATTTTGTACACAAACAACTTTCGTCCCTTTAATACATTTTAAATCTGTTTTTCTCAAAACTGAATTTTCAACGTTTTTAGATGCTTGAAATGTTTCATGCGTCATAATCTTGATCAAAATTCATGAAATTGACAAGGTTGGTTGGTTGGTTGTGTTTTATGACGGCCTATTATCAACACGAGGGATATAGGCCCTAATGGGGGGAGTGCCCTTCGTAGGGGTCTTTCTAAGGGAACCTAACCCGTATTAACGCTTGGAAAACCAAGGTTCGAAGAAAACCGCGAAAACTCCGAACGATTAGGCCGACGGGCGCGATTGGGATCGAACCCAGCACCTCCCGTCTACCAGCTTCGAGAGAAGAACCTCTCGGCCACTGATAGGGCAAAAATTGACAAGGAATAATCCAGATATTTCTTACAAAGAAACTGTGTATGCAGTCTAAAAGTCGACTTCATTAAGATAATTAAATTTGATTTTAATTTATTAAAAGGCTAAATTTTGATGAAAATCGATATCGAATTCAGATAAAAACTCTAAAAAGTTAACTATTTAAAGGAATAAAAAATCGATACACAGATTTGTTTGTAATAGAGATTTAAGTGGTTAAAAATGCAAAATCGAGGAAATATCTCTAAAATTATGACGCATTGAGCATTTTAAAAATTCGTTTTAAAATTTTAATTAAAAAAAAGGTCTTAAAATTATAATAAGATTGGATATTTCTTTTCATGTGTCCTATGTACTTATGGTGAAAAGTATATTTCTGAAAAATTTTATATCTCTATGATGAAAAAAAAAAAAAACTTTTTAATCTCAACATTCATTTAAATTTTTGTTGTTTTCAGAGTTCCAAATATGATGTAACATTGTTAAAACTTTTTTGAGCAATTCATTGCAATTGATTTAAAAATAACTCAAATACATTCAAAACATTGTGCTATATAAGAAAACAATGCTAATGAAGAGTAAAAGCATTTTTTTTTTCAACTGCATAAAACAATAACCAAATGGCATGTTTCTTCACATATATAAATTACTCTTCTGGTTCTTTCTTTATTTTGCTATATATTTTTCTATAGATGATAGAGCTGCTGTCAAAATCAATGCTTTTTCCATAAAAACATTTCTCTAGATATATTCAGTTCTATATCATATACCAATAAAATGCTTGCATGAAGGAAGAACGTTGATGTTAGGAGAGTGATTGCAAGTTACAGATATTTCTCCTTGGATTCTTCAGAGCGTTTCGAGGCATATGGAATTGTTCACTTAAATACGTTCCCTAAAATGTAGACTAGCTATCTATCTTTTGTAAAGTTAATATTAATATTGAAAAAAAATAAATTCTTCATTCGAATTTCATAAAGTTTTGGACTACGTTTGGAAAAGTAATTTTAAAAAGCAATAGTTGCAGAAATGCTCGTTTATATACTACATAGAAACCCTTCTTTTTAAACTTTAATGTGTCACCAAAGATATAAAAGAAAAATAAATCATCTTAGCCATGTACTGAAGTACTTAAATCTATTTGAAAATTAAACTGTTTGTTTCTTATTTAGAAAAAATATACACGATTTTAAAAATAGATTTAACGGGTTTCATACCTGAAAGTCTAAAATCAATATTTATTATATTTTGCAATTAAAAAAATTTCTGTACAGCCAGTTATTTAAAATTTTATTTTAAAACAAATTTGAATATGACAGGTTTTAGAAAAAAAAACTATAATAATGATAACATTTTAAAATTACGTCAAAAACAGAAAATATTCGTTTACAAAACTGCAAACAGACTGTGGGAGTAAGGAATTTTTTTTCAAAACTTTTGATCATTGCATCGGCATATTATATAAATTCATGTATTGTTAACCATAAATGAAAAAAAATTATTTATGATTATAAAAAAATTGAAAAAATTAAAAATATCGCCGCAAGTTAACACTTGGAAAAAAATGAAATTGTTTTTATAATTTTTGATAGGCTAAAAACATAGAATGCTTAAATTTAGCTATGAAATACAGTTTTAGTGGCATTCAAATTTTTGGTACTTTTCGGTTAGCCGGGCGTCAGTGTTTATATACATATTTATAAACATACATATATGTAAATATACATATATTTACATATACAAATATTGTATGTATACACACATATATATATGTAAATATATATATGTATATTTACATATATGTATGTATATAAATATGTATATTTACATATATGTATGTATATAAATATGTATATAAGACACTGGCGCCCGGCTAACCGAAAATTATCAAATTTTTAAAGTAACTTTTCTAAAAAAAGCAATTTCAATCGAGCATTTGAAATTGCATTAAGTATCAACCTGGCTGTTTAGTTAATTTATATCATGATTCCCTATGACCGACGATTGGATTAAAATTCGTTTTAATATTAATCGTTGCGAAATATTCGAAATTTTACCTTCTATAATTTTACACATTTCTACAAAAAAAAAAAAAAAAAAAAAAAAAAAGTTATAGACTATACGTGCCCTCAGCTCATTATCTATACATAAAAGAAATAACATTTATGAAGCAAACCTTTTAAGAGCTATTACATAATGAAATGTAGAATAAAACATATTCCAAAAGGGTATTCTGAAGTAAATACAAAAAATTAAATATAAAAAATTGTGTAATTCCTTGCATGAGTTCTTGAAATACAATGCCCACAATGTTGATCTAGCGAACAAAAAGCCAAAAATCGTCCAAATATAATGGAATCGTATTCATGTATTAAATGTGTAGATCCTTGAAAAACTAGAGGTTAAATATTTTTGCAAATCCAATACTTTCATTTTTTAATCCTATAATTAAGCAAAACAAAAATTCAGTCGATAGTGACGATAGCAATTAAATAGGGAATATTTTGTCATAGTTTGAACGTGTATTATAGATTTAGTATAAATTCATATATAGTTACTAAAATGTTTATTAGGAAATTAAAAATTACATCTATTTTAACCATGATCACATAATTATAATTCAATTAATTAAGGTAAAATTCCACTCTTACAAGTATATCTTTTCCGCATATATATCAACATATATTTCTCAGCATCAATACTATAGATTAGCATTAGTCTGCCACGCTACACCTCACGAGTTTGACTCCCGGCAGGGCAAGGTTCACTGGACCTTTCATCCTTTCGGGAACGATAAAATGAGTACTAAGCTTGCTTGGGATCTAAACACCAAAGGTTTCGCTTTAAGTTGACCACCTAACCGTGACATATGATCTATAGCACCTCGGAGCCCAGTGTCAACTAAATAGGGTTTGGGTACTGTAGGCCCGATTCTTCATAGATCGTATAGCCACAGGTTGAGTTTTTAGTTTTTACTATAGATTGAAAATGTACTATGAAGTAGTTATTTACAACTTTTTTTTGTGGATAGTGTGTGTGGGATAGATTTTCATAAATTTAAAAATCCCTGCCGGCTCGGTCTACAGACGAAGCTAGATTTCGAAGTTAAGTACTAATTTTAACAACAAAAACTAAACCAAGATTTGATAGAAAACCAGTTTAACAATTTTATCTGGCCGCCATTGACGAGTTTTTAATTTCATTTTTCTGCAACAGCTGGTTTTATTAGAATCATGTTAATACGAAATTTTTTTATTCAAACAGTATTTTCGTTTAATTTGCTTTTGCTGTAAGAGTTGGTCCTGTCAAAAACATGTCAATATAAAAGTTGTAGATAATATTAAGAAGATTGAAATAAATTTAAGTGGGTTTAATATCTTGTGAATTGACCAAGTCATGATTTTTTTTTTCTTCAACACCCCTTTTTTTTGCTGTTTATTATTATTTTTTTTTTCGATAAGAATTGGTCCTATTAAAACCATGTCAGTATAAAAGTTGTAGATAGTATTAAAAAGATATTTAATACATTAAGTGAATTTTATATCTTGAGGATTCCAGAAGTTATGAATTTTTTTCTTCCTAAAACCCTATTTTTTTCGCCCCTTGAGCCTATTTTTAATTTTATCAAAAATCTGTGATACATAAATTTCTGTCCCTTTTCCTGGAAGTAATAATATCTTTAAACTAATTTGATGTGTATTATATTTAAAAATGTATAGGGTCTGTTCGGTTTTCCCAAAGCACCTCCATATTTCCACCCCCTTGGCCCGATTTTGCTTATTAACGAACTTGACCGAGATTTTCCACCTTTCGTGTTTATGTATCAGTTTGGAAGAAATTTGTGCAGAATTATGGAAGTTATCGTGTCTATAAAAAAGTTATATATATATATATATATATATATATATATATATATATATATATATATATATATATATATATATATATACATACATATCTATATAAATATAACGTTTTGAACTAGGGATGGTTTTGGGCTCCAGGGGTCATGATTGGCGTAGATCTGCAAAAATGCTTCAGAAATTCAAACTTAGGGGAGAATGTAATAGGTAGTATTTCTTACGAAATATGCCTAAAAGAACTGATAAAAAGAAAATACCAACTGAATAGGACATCATGAGAATAATTTTTTAAAGAGTAAAAATCTGTGATATCTATAACTTCGCAATTAAGATGCATTCTTAATTTCAAAGGTTAATATCTCTCGTGATTCCCATTTTAAAATTAATCAACTTCTTAAAATTACTGTACAGTTAATGTGCAGAAAAATATTTTATTCAGCCTTATTTGTATTTTAAATAATATATGAATAAAAATATTTTCATTTAAGAATTATATACTGGAAATATGAAATCGTTAAAAAAGTAAACTGGAATACTTAAAATAGCTGCGTGATATAACTTGGTAAGTTATTTTATATAATTGAGAATGTTAAAGATTTGTGGAAATCGAAGAGTATTTTAGATGAAATGGTTAAATTTAAGACGTGCATTTACTCACTTCTAAAAATAAAATTTAAAAGCAGTACAGATAAATTCCAGAATTTTCCATATTTGAAAATGAAACTTGAAATTATTTACTGTTATTTTTAGTTACTAGAAAATTCTAAAAGCGTGTTTATAAATGTGTTTTCATTCATTAGCCCTTTTATCGTTTATATATCGACAAGTATGTAGAACTAGGGGTAAGTATTGACCACAATAAAATATACTTAACAGATATCCAAATGGTTTTCCATGCATTCACTATCTGAGTACTATGATGATTTCAAAGCGGAAGTGTTACCAACACTTCTACATAGGCTTAACCTCTTATTATAATACATAACTTTTAATGTCAAGCACTTTACAAATTTTAGAACATTAAAAACTTTCAACAGACTTTCATATATTTCTTTTTATTTAAGAACTATTTTTGTCTAGGGAAATTTAATGTAAACTCGTTATCCCATTTCAACTAAAATCTGCTGAATAAAATTTATTACATGATATCTTGTCAAAGGTGATCGTGTTTACCCAAGAAAATGAATTTTAGAATGTTCAAGGAATAAATCCTTGCTTACAAGTATTGATTTTAGTGGGACAAGCTTCAGTTTACAGCTGAGATTTTTCTCATAACAATCAATATAAGCCGTAAAAATTTATGCATGTTTTGACGGAAAGATAATAATTTATTATGAACAGGTACGCGTGAAAATAATTAAAATAACTTTACACTTGTGTTTAAAGTTTAAGATATAGTACTAATTTTCGTATTACCAGAGAAATATTTCGAAAATCATCATAAAAAGAAATACATGTTTTTTATAGATAAATCTTTGTCATATTTAAACGATTTAAACAATAAAAAAAATAATTATTTTTATTTAACTCTTAAAAAATAAAGAAAAACTGACTTAACGACAGTTTTTTGCTTACACTACAAAATAAGTTATATTGTTATATGCATTTAACTGTTGTTTTGTAATTTTTCTGCAACAGTTCTGTGGATTATTAATTGGCACTTCTAAATTTGGCGTTTCGGCCAATTTGTTGTTCGAGTATGTTAGTTTTTTAAATTCATATTAGGTATTGTATATATAAATCAAACATCTATCATATCAACACTAGAGATTTGTTTCAGTTTTTGTTAAAAGAACTTGTTAGATGTCTTTTTACGTTTAACAACATCCATTATACAATATGTGTTATTGCATCGTAATTGTTAATCAAATGACCTCGTTTTTTAATAAATAAACCATTTTGTATTATCCAGACAACTCCGCCAGTCTCCGCACTCTAACATCTACCGACCCATCCATCATATAATAATTTTTTTGTTGTTATTTTATGTTTTTATAGAGAAAATCATGTATGTAATTTGTTAATTTTTCTGTAAGATCATTTATATATATACAGGCTGTCCATAATTAAACGATCATAATTTAAAGTTTTCTACAGACAAAATTATTGTTCATAAAGTTGTGAAATTTTTTGAAAGACATAATAAAGGGATGGGAATTCGCTTAAGAAAAAAAATCAAAATTTCGCTACCATAGGGCAATTTTTAATAAATTACACATTTAGCATTACGATAGTTTATAAATTTTATATATGAATAAGTTATTTTATATAATGTCATTTAAAGGTAATTATTATTTTTTTAATTTTTCCAAGTTTATAAAAATTAAACTTATACAATTCAACACGCATCGATATTTTAAAAGCTTTCTTCGTGAAATAAACAAAAGAGATTTTGTAAATGTCCATTTATGCATGCAATGATTATATCGGAAGAATTTCGAAACCATATATAAAAAGTGATGCACATAGCGAATAACGAAGAATGCGAATTATGCGGGATTTAAGGGCGATGCATATATAATGTTATCAATATTTTGCTAATCTTGGACCTCGCCCTCTCCTTACGATATCATACGTTATCATTCGTCGAACCCCTCCAACACCACCCGATTATATTGTTATAAATGACTAGAATTTATTTTTCTTTCTTTTTATACACTTGCAGCGATAGACACATATGATTATACATTTTTTATTCGCATACTTTCAAGAAGTCAATAAAATATCAATACATGAAATGAATTTACATTAAGTAACATATAAAAGAGTACTCTTTAAAAGTATTTAATAATCGCTTATTGTTACATAATGCATTCAAAAGTAATATTGTCTTCATGCACTTGCCCCCTGCCCGGGGAGGTTAAAAACTGATCTAATCAACAAAACAGTGGAGAACGTTCTTTGTCTTTCTTTATTGGTAAACACAAATATCATTTCCTACATAATATGCTCCTGATTTATCTAACAGCGAATTATATGCGCATATGGCAGAAGAACTGGTATGTGAACGTTGGGGTATTCCAAATGTTGGAATGAACTGATATTATAAGATTTATTGGCTTTAATTATAGCTTTGTATTTTCATAAAAACATATAACAAAATAATAATAGAGGTAACAGAGTGTATGGCAGTATAGTATGGCAGCCTATATGGTGCAGTATGGCAGTATCTAGCTACTCGCGTACATAGGGAGACAATATTTTTCCTTAACGTGATTTCCGGCACTTAAATCTGTGCATTAAAGGGATTTTATAACATTTATTGGCCTTAATAATAGCTTTGTATTTTCATAAAAACATATAAAAAAATAATAATAGAGGTAATAGACTAGTTGGACGTAAAGGAAAAATTACTGAAAAAAGAAAAGTGTGATTTGAGCAAAAAATGATAACGATATCAAAAACACACCCCAGAGATACCTTACGATATCAAGTGCCAGACCGCCCTTTCCTTAAAGTTATAACGTTATACATGCAGAGCCCATAATTTTTTTTTGATTATTTCAAGAACTATGACAGTATCTAGCTACTCGCATACATAGGGAGTCATTTTTTCCCCCTGAACGTGATTTCCGGCACTTGAATCTATGCATTAATATCTTTATCTTTCATTTCTCTTATTTACACACAGTATGATCGTGCATTCCTGAATCTGAGCTACACGGTTATTTGTATAGAGTTAGATACTAATTAGAATACTGTGGTTAGCTAGTGAAGTATAAATACGCTGGTTAGAGTGGAAACGTGTAGATTAGTGTGGGATGGTGCGTTTGGAGGAAAACAAGACTGGAGTTTCTTCCATCTGAGATTTGGCGTCATATTTGATGCAACATGCTCGGATCATTTGACGCTCGTGTTAGCTGAGCATTTTGCTTTTGGTAAGAAATTTAATCTACGTACTTGAGTAAAGTGAATTTCAGAGTCTACGAGGTTCCACATAGAGACATTCAACGTAACTTCGAATTGTTAACGTGCCTTAGGTTGGTTAACCAAAATTTATAGGTGTCTTCAGAGCATTTATTTCGGTTAATTTTATGAAGAACGGTTTTGTGCACATGTTCTTAGAATACGTGGGTTGTCTTGAAGTTAACATGTTGGTTAACCTTTTTTCAAAATTTGATGATCATTCTACGTGGATGTCGTCTGAAGATGCGATTTTGAGCAAGCATTTTCCTTACGTAAGTTGACATGAACTTTGTAAAATTTTCCTTTAATTATTTTGAGAGTTAATTCGAATACCGTAGATAAAGTTAGCCCTCTCCATTACAAACCTCATTTATTTATTGATTTGAAACGTGGTTGTTTTATCTTAAATAATGTCTCATTGCCTTCTCATTTAGTCGTCAGGACAGACAGTACCGCAACCAAAACATTAAAGACGTTTTAACCAAAGATTTCATAATGATATCTAATGAACACTTTAAACATACGCTATTATTAAAAAAAAAACAGGTAAAAAAAGTTGATTTTGAAGGTCCACTGCACCCTTAAAATATGTACTATTACGACCATTATAGATAAACCTACACATTTTTTAAAGTTATCACGTTTGAATAATTCAAATATTTAAGAAAAATGTTTTTTACTGAAAATAATTATTATATCTCAAATCGCATTATTTTTATATTTTCTTTACGCTACTAAATTATTATGATCAGTAAATTATTAGTATTAATTTTTTTTAAATTTATTATTTAATTAATTATTCGTTGTGACGGTACTTTTATGTTAGTGGGGCGCCAGTGATCGCCAAATTTCGCCAACAATTTTTCCTTCGTCATTCTTATAACATTAGTCAATAATAAATAGTTGATATTTTATCGTTGCAATGACAAAAATAACTCTCAGTGGATGAATGAATAAATGAAAATATTTGGAAAAAAAATGATTACGATTAGTTAGAAAAGTTCGATTTTCTCAATTTTAATATCTTAAAGACTTAGCTTAAAATAATAAAAAATAATAATAACAATAAAATACCTAAATACAAACATATCAATCCAAATAACAAAACTTCTCGTAATCGGGTCTGTTAATTATTAGGCTTATTTAATAACAGAAATGTTTAAATAACAGGTAAAATAAACTAGAGACATTTTATTTCATAATCAAAGTATCGTATCTAATTTTATATACACAAAAATAGAAGCTTACATTATTTAAAGTCACAAAATCTTTTAATAGCATTTAGAATTTGTAAAAATGGATCCTTAGTTCCTCTTTGTCACATGAAATTAGCCAAGCATGATTCTAAGTAATTATGAAGGACTGTACCAAGCTGTTTTTGCTACGCCATTTTGAAACAGAATTTAAGAAAATCGAGATGATTCAAACCAAGTTCCTTGGCGAATGCACTTTTTGCTGCGACAAATACGAACTCAAGCATCTCCATTAGACTGGGGGGCTTTTGAACAAACCACCACCTCATCGAGTTGCCGGTTAAAATTACAGGATTAGTTAAAACTCGATTCGTATATTAGAATGTAACTGGTATGCCAAGTCATATATTGGTGGAAAGCACCTGCAAATCTGATTTTAGTGGTTGACTGGTAGGTTTAAAATAGTGTTTTTCTCCTCCCAGCCCCCCCCCCCATGTCTTCACACCTTTGGATGCAGGAAAATACAATGATAAACCTACCGATTAAGCACTAAAATCGAGTCTGCAGATGATTTGCACCGACATATGACTTGACAGAACGGTTGCATTTTAATATATTAACAGAGTTCTGTCTAATTCTGGAATTTCAGCCGTCAATTCGATGAAGTGATGGTCTCCCGATCTTCATAGAATGCTGTACTTCATGTGAATTCTTTACAATATACATTTCAAGGCAAAATATCTTTCTCGTGAAAACAAGAACGTATCGCTTACTTTTCCGATGCAACGTGAGCTGAATAACGGGAAATTTTGCAATTTAAATGATTTCGCACTAGGTGAATGACGGGAAAGTGTTGAAACTCCCATGATGCCAAGTGAAATAAGATTTGGCGAGTTCTCACCCGCACCCGTCTAACATAAAATCACCGTTGCGACTACTCTGATTCAACTGTTTATTATTTTAATTCGTATTTATTATTTAAAAAATGATCATTTTGAGGGGGCACACAACTGCGACTGTTGAAGAGTATCGGTGTAGTCCGACTAAGAAAGTTACGAAGAACATGCTCAGTTCAAATATTCCAGCCTTTTTAAGGAATATCAGAGCACCAACAAGCAGGCAAACAATTAGACAGGATTTGAAGATAAAATTCAGGTATTTGAATGAAGTTCACCACAGCCGTTGAAACTGTTCATATTAGAGATTGTTGTTTTTTAACAGGGTTCTACAAAATATTTTTCGCTTTCGGGCTTTTCTATTGAGTTTACTAACTATAACAGAAATGTCTGAATTTAGTGCGCGGGAGTCCTAATATAGAATATCTCTCTCACTCACCACACGAAGAAATGTCATGGTTACGTTAATGAAAGTAAAAAATTAAAAATTGAGAAAAGCAAAACTGTTGATTATTTAGTAAATGCTACAGAAAATGCTGGCGATATTACACTGACGAATATTAGATTTTTTTTGGAATACGTCTTTACGTCTTTCAAGAAAATTGCGCAACAGTTCGCATTTTTTTTAACTGCATCGTCCCTTATCCCAAGCATGTCCAAGAAATGTTTAAGAACTTTGCCATAGGTTTTACTAGCCACTGATAAACATCAAGTACAACGTATCTTATACGGTTTTTCTAATCATGCCGTAAAGCAGTGTTGCCAGTGGGCTACTTTTTTTTAAATTCAGATTTCTTGATTGACACTACTTTTTTGAAATAGTAAAATTACATTATTTGATGACATATTAATTAAGGGGGAAACAAGGGGAATATAACCATTTCAGAAAAGTGGTACCAATCAAGAAATCTGAATTAAAAAAAAAGTAGCCCACTGGCAACACTGCCGTAAATTATGAGATATTCTGTGGTTCATAAAAATCCGCATAATACAGATGTATTAGTGAAATGATTAATAAAACCGCAGTTATACAAAAGCAGTTAAAGAATTTTTTTTATAGTATTCCAATCAAATGTAGATTTATCAGAGAACTTATCAGTGTTACTATCAGATTTAGAATAGAAATTATACAGCCACATTTCTGGCAAAAATAAGCGAATGAAATGAACTATTACATTGTATA
Organism: Maratus speciosus; assembly: GCA_963932465.1. Classification (NCBI taxonomy): domain Eukaryota; kingdom Metazoa; phylum Arthropoda; class Arachnida; order Araneae; family Salticidae; genus Maratus; species Maratus speciosus. The sequence continues at coordinate 413,232,521 of OZ010790.1, read as the reverse complement.
GACGTTTATGATATAGGATTAAACATCAGTGAGATAAAATTTGCAGTTTTCCGTAGCATTACTGTACATATTTATTAAGAAAAAAGGACATTTCTTATAGTTTATCAATTGCTACTATATAAATCTATATATTGTATAGTATCAGGAAATTCATTTTTGCATGAAATCCAAATATATATTTTCCTTAGCTGAGTAGCTTTATTGAATGTTCATAAATTTCAGGATCAAGATTAAACAAAAACAAAGTCAAAACTGACTAAGAAGCAACTGATGCAATCATACATAAGGAAAAAAATAAAAAAAGCAAGTATACCGTCTATCATCATCTAATATCAAGTTCGAAACATTGTTTTACTCTGAAATAATAATATGTATATGCTAATTAAAAGTGCATTTCATCGTAATATTCGAAATAGTAACAACTGTTTTCGCACTAAAAGAAAGTAAACTGATGAAAAATATTTTTTATTTGAATATTTCACAACGTATTACTGAAATGTAGAAGATGAAAATCATCTTCATCAAATAAGTTTTGATTAAAAAAAAATGAACTACCATAAAATTACAATTTAAAATAAAATTTAGTGGATTCTAAGGGTAGTGATTATTGGTGCATGAAGATTATGCATTCATGAACTTTAGGAATATTTGCTGAAAAATTAAAAATGTAGATAAATTGGGCAGTCATGCAAAGCGACAACAAACTAAACATGCAATCATATTAACTCACATATGCTTTCACATAACTCAAGCTGCATGCGCATGAAGGTCACCAAGCAATTTTTCTTATACTGCGCCACACTCCGAAGAATTAGCGAAAATTATGAATAGTGATAAGTTTTAACATGTTACTTTTATGAGAATAGTATGATGATGTATTGCTGAATTTTTACGTTTATGATTTGGTGAGTTATTTACAACGAGTTATTTTTCATGAGATGTATATTTTGCACTTTTAATGTGTTTGAGTATCTAAGTAGTGATGGACAGAATGAATGGGGGACGCCTTGGCGGTCCCTTTCGGTTCACCGTGTGATAATCAGTAGTGGTTGCGAACACGTAACAATAGTTTTTAACTATGCGAATGAATTATTCGGGCATACGAAAATGCACAGCTACCAATCTTTGTTTTTTTAAATTCCATTTCTACCAGAAATTTTGTATCGAAAAAGAAGTTTTTGTTATTTTAATTATAATTAATTTAAGAAATCCATAAAAACATAAAAATTATTGTACCTTCTAAATTTTTTAAAATAATTGATTATAAAATATTAAGGTGCTGAACAGGTGTGCTGCATTGAGGGGTTTCCTAGCTGAAATAAGTTAAATATTAAGGAGCCTGGCAACTGCGATTTTTTTCTTTTATTTTTAAAAAGTTTCTGGTGGTAGTTGATTAAAACTATATACAAAAGTTGGAAACTATGTTTTTGCGCAGGTCCGAATGATTCATTCAAGTAGTAAAATCATGCAATCCGCCCATCAATATAAGTAAGGTTATTAATCTCTTCGGGACGATTGTCACGTTTACGTGATGCACAAAGTTCCCAGAATCCTTGATTATTCTCACCAGGTATTTTTAGGGTTCCGTACTTAAAAAGTAAAAACGCTACCATTATAAGATCACTCCTGTGTCTGTCTGTCACAGTCATTTTACTCGTAAACTATGGGACGTGGAAAGTCCAATTTGGGGGAAGTAGTAAACACTATTGACCCACATATTTACAGAGTAATAAACATTTACAAGTATATTTAAGAAAAATGTGGAGGAAGTAATTAAGTTATTTGAAGAAAAAAATATTTTCTTTGCATATTGTGCGGTGTATTGTGTGAAAGATTTTGTAACGCTGAACTGAAAACTTTTTTTCTTTTAAATTTAGAAATTTAATTTTCAGAGATATCGTCGAAAATGTAGCTTAAAAATATGCTCGCCCACTATTTCTGAATCTTCTGAAACTAAAAATAGGAAAAATCTAGAGATAGTAGGGTGTTAATTTAAACTTTACAGGAAAACTATAACAATTACCCAAGATCACATAGTATTTGAAAAAAGCATATTTTTCCGTTAGACACAAATTTCGAATTGCGAGCATTCAGCAAAGGTGTTCAGGAGCGCTGGAAGTACCTATCGTAGCAGAAGTATAAAAGCATTGTTGATAATGATTTTTAAAAAGTCGTCTGTAATTAGCCGAGATCTTAATCCTTAAAGACATGGACTGTTCGGACATGCATGGTGAGAGCGGTGGCGTGCTGTATTAACAATCGACTTCTAAAGCCTAGATAATAACTTTTAATGAAATAGTTGTGTAATGCAATGCCCATTAGCAGTATAAAAGCAATAAATGTCAAATTTCTATTTAATTAGAACTAACCAAATAAATACTATGGGATTCCCGACTATTTTGCATTGAGTGGATCTCTCAATACGCCACCCGTGTGTTTAAATTTTTATTAAAAACGTATCTGGGAAAACGCGGCACGGAGCAAGGTGTCATTGCAACTTTGCGTCCTCATTCGAAGCGTACTTAGCACAACGTCAAGTTTGAACAAGTGTTGAGTTTTAGCCACACTGTAAAAAGAAAAGATTATTTCTTCGCTGAATTTAGCTTTATGAAATGGCAAATGAATTTTAAATGTGCACTACTTTTATTCTGAGTCCCGAATTAAGTTCATCATAAACAGATTAAGATAAGATTAAAAAAAGAGTTACACAGAATAGCAACGATTTGTTTAATAACTAGTGGATTTGCCCCTTCGAGCTACGCTCGCAATCCCCGTTCGGGCTCTAAAAATCCGTTAATTTGATCTGCTTTAAAACGATTACAGATGATTGAATTATAATTAAGAAAAAGCAGCGGCGATCTCCCTCTAAACGGGCTTCCATGCATTTCCCTTTTACTCAGGGATTTTTAGGCCGATACAACTGCTGTTAATTGCTGTTTTCGTAATTTATTAAATAAGACTAATTTAACATTTTAAAATTATCTAATATAAATTTATATAAGACAACAGAGCCTTTGCTTCTGGGTAATTTTTAACAAAGCTATAAGTAAATGAATTTAAATAAAATATTTTAAATGTAATGTTTTAAATCTGACGTAATATTCACCAAACTTTTCTTTCTCTTAGTAATATTCACCTAAAAATATTTTCATTGTTAGAAAGGTAAAACTATTTTTTGAGCGGTCTTAGAATTAACAACAATAGTTTAAAAGATTATCTCGAAATATGAAATAAATCTCATGTACGTGTAAATATATTTTTTAATTTAAACTGTTTTGCAATGTTATTATTTCAACATTTGAAATAGGACGTATTTTCCCACATTTACTGCTTTTAACACATATTAAATAATTGATTATTTTATAGTTTTCTTTCTTATGGGTCAGAATAGCTAAAATTAATGCATGCAACAATAACGGATTTGCTTAGTAAAAAAAAAAAAAAAAAAAAAAAAAAAAAGATAAAAAAAAATCACGAGAAATAATGTTTTTAACATTTCCTTCTGTTTGATAATGGGACGAATTTTACAATTTCTAAAAGCACAATTATTGTCTATTATATTGTGCTTCCCGAATTTTATCATATATCTTGCCACAGATAAAAATTAGTTTATCTTTTATTTTTTAATTTTATCGATATAATTTTAGGAATAAGGTTAGTCGGTATAGAAGTTAAAATACTGAATTTTATATGCATTTAAGAATGGTGCACAAGTTTATCATTTAATAACACATTGAACTTGCATCCTGATATTAGTTCACTTTTTGGAGCCTTTAATTAAATTTAATATAGGAATATCTATTAAAGCTTTTAGTGCAACCATTTATCATCCTCGGTAAGATAATGCTTCTATATTTCTTGTTGACAGTTACTTATTTACGCGGGGCTAGTGATTATACTTAAACAGAATCAAAGTTAATGAGTTCCTGTCATTTCATGAGATAATGATACTATAAAATTTGGCAAATATAATAAATTTTGCTTCATATTGCGGACATTATGTTGCTAAATTAAGATGCCTGTTGATAAATGTAATAAATATGTATATATATATGCGTGTAATGGAAGTAGAACAATGTTTGAAATATTCCAACATATCAATATTTTGAATACTTGTTAAGTTGTTTATCGATTATAATGAAATGTCATAAGAAAGGGAAGTGTGACCAACCCCTCCGCTGCGATATCATGATATTATTTAAAAGCTGATATAAATGCATAGAAAAAGCTTCGGAAACTTTTTCAATAAAGTATACAGGGTGCCCCCTTCTTTTCGATATACAGTTAGTAATTTTTAAATCGCTAGCAATAGAGCTATGGTTCCAGTTTCTAAAACGGTTCTAAAATGTCCCAAATGTTGTTGAAACAGCACCGAAAAATTGGCGATAAATTACAATTAAAATAACAAAACTTTGAATAAATCACCATAAAATTCAAACAACACACAGGACGCGTTTCGGGCTGGAAAATATAACAGTCGGTCATAAGCCAATGCAGACACGTATCCTTAAGAGGTCAAGGTCACAAATGAACAGGGAGGGGAAAGAGGAGTGTTTACGAAGAGTGCGACAGGTGGCGCTAGCTCTAAGGTAGAGCTTAACCCGCTCGATGCGCAACCTGAGATATACTCGGGCATGCATTTTTCCGTCTAATTAATACTCTTTGGTTATTCCCACCAGTTATTTTTAAGCGAAAACTTTGTCTGATTTAATCAAAACATTTTCCCCGATAACGATAGTCAAAATTTTCTGCTTTAAAGAATCGGTGATAAAAGATTAAAAATTCTGTAAAAGACGCTCATCGCGAAGAATTACTTACGCAGCGAGAGGGTTAAAGGCAGTAAGGCTCCTACAGAAAGCGCCACCTGTCGCACCCTTTGTAAGCTCTCCCCTGTCTTCCTTCATTCTTTTGTAACCTTGTCCCCTTACGGACACGAATTTACATTGGCTGATGATGAGCTCTTACATTTTCCTGCTCGAAACGCGCCCTGTGTGTTGTTTTGGTTTTGTGGTGATTTATGCAAAGTTTTATTATTTCAATTGTTTCAAATGTTGTTGTTTTATCATATCAAAAGCAGTTTAAATAAAAATTGTTATAATTTTAAAGTTATCAAATTTAAAATCTCAGACTTTAGCGTTTAATATTATTTGACTTCAGTAAACGTTTTCCATTCTCAAACAATAAAAAAAGTTCAAATTCCTTTTTTCTTACAGCAAGACTTTGCGATGTTACGGTACTTTGAATTTTATGAATTTTCAGTGTTTTCTGGCACTATATATATTTAGTTCCCGAATATGCTAACTTAACCCTTTGTATCACCATGTTGCAGACTTGCAACATATCCAACACGCCATTGTTATTTCAACAGTCAACTTCAAAAGACGATTTTGTTGATTGTTGTTATTCTATTACACTACTATTAACATAATTATTTCATTAAATCCGCAACAGATGGCGATACTGATTTTTTTCTTCGCGCCAAAATTTGATTTATCGCTTGATCAGCTACAAGTGGTTTTTGTTGAATTAAGTTTTGAAATAGTGGAGTTAAAAAAGTCTGCAGACGTCTACAAGTAAACTGTTTACAAAGATAAGTTTAAATTCCTTATTTGAAGACCATTTTCGATCTAGAAAGTTTATAATATGTATAAGATAAACGTAAACTTTTGTTTTTGCAGATCTGCAACAACGTGCCATGTCTTTCTTGTTATGGATTTTTTAAAAAATCGAAAGAGCATCGAAAATTTCTTCTAATGGTTATTTAAGTTGCATTTCTTTCAGAAGAACAAAATTACTGAAAAGGGGAAACATTAGTCTGTTTTTATATTATTCAATTGCTATAAGGTAAGTTAGGGATCCCCTGCGCCCCGCTGTAAAATTAACACAAAGTCCAAAGCTAGCAAAAAAGGGAAAGGTCTCGTAGAAAAAAGAATTCAACAGAAAAAGCATAGAGCGCCTACTCAACAAATTCCACCAAAACACTTGCGCCTAGACGAAATTGGATGCTGGCCATATTGGGCAGAAAAAATAATACGTAATAAGTAACTCGATTTTAAAGGTTTTACTCAAACTGATTGTGAAAAATATGGTGTGTTACTTTGCTACAACAAAACTAACAATTGTTTCAAAAATTTTCATGTAAATTAAAATTTTAAATATGTTCAGTTTTTGCGCCACTTGGCAAGATGTTTCAGATATGCAACAAACCCATCTTTCTTAATGAAATTTTATTTTTCTGTTCTGAATTTTTTTATTATTTTTTTCCATACTTAAAATGATGCATTTTAATATCTGTATAAGAATTTTTCAAATATGAATTTTTGAGTTACAAAGGGATAAGAAATCTAAACATATGAATTGATACAGAAAATTTTATCAAGCTTAATACTCAGTTAGTACTTTACGCAAATTCCAGACAGATATTTATCCGTCAAGTATTTTTCTCAGACAATATGACGTTGGCTTTACTCATGGACATGTTTTTGCTTTGTAAACATGTATAATATAGTTATATGATATATGTATGTAAAAAACGATACAAATCAATATGAATTTTGAGTTTATTTCTTGTTAACAAAATTCGTTAGTTTTGCAGGAAAAACTTACAGTTTAATTCATAAATCCTGCTTGATTTTCAATGTTTTTATATACATATATATGAAAGGTTGTGTATGGATGCATGAAATTTATGGAATACTGACGGCTTGTGAAAAGTTGTGTTATTTTGCAGTCGACAAATCTAGTCAACTTGCTTGAAATTGTTGGTAATAGCTGATATCGGATAATTCCAATTGAGAACACAAGGTGGTAGTTTTTCAGTTGTTCTATTAATCCAGACGGGCAGGGCGTAATTGTAGCAAGGCAAAAGATTTACTAATCCGGTGGTTTCTGCATAAAAATCGAAGCCAGTTGTCGTTCTAAGACGTTTATTCATCAAGTATGAAAACTTCAAAACAAGTCCCAAATTATGAAACAATTCGTAAAGCTCCCAGTCTTGGGCATGAATCGCTACATCATGCTATATGATCTTAAAAATCAAATTTAGAGTACTACAGGACTTGGAGACACCAGATAACATATTTTGAAGTACTTGAAACAAGACAGAAATCTCAGTTCCGAAGTCATTGCATCTGCTTTTTGTTAGATCGCGGAGGGAGACAGATATCGATGTAGTACAGAAACGAGCCATTCGGTGAAAGGCGCATTTCAAGAGATGGGGAGCTAAACGCTAATATAAAGACGCGAGAGGGCAAGTGGCTTAAAGAGAATGAATCCCAAACCTGGTAACGTGGTGTTTTTGAAGTAAAAAGTCTAGCGTCGAAAAGGCTCTGGAAAACTAGATTCGTGGAATTAAGATTGGAAATAAAATTAACAAAATGACTTTTTAAACATTCGAAATTAAAAACTAGCTTCTCTGAAAATATTATAGATTGGATAGCTGATAAAAATGTAAGAAGGCACTAAAACATTTAGATTAAGATTTTGAGTAAGATAAATATTAATATACGCGTTTTAAATTTAAAAGGAAATTAAACAGGAATAAATAATAGATATGATTAAGAAATAAGGAAATAATGAATATGCCGGAAACTAAAAATAATTTAAAAGAATATTGCGAAGTAAAATTCTTATATAACATATATATATTTTAGAACCCTAAAACAAAACTTCACTCTTTTTTTTTTTTTTTTTTTTTTTTTTTTTTTAAGGCGTGGCATTTTTTTTCTAAGCCCGGTGTATATATAGACTGCGAAAAAGGTGTTTTTGGAAAAGTATTTGGAAAATATCATGTGTAATGTTTCATCACATACCTTTACGAAACATAAAATTACAGTTCCTAGCAAATACAAAACAATATAACAATAAAATATTTTAAAACTGTAACAGCCTCTTACTGTAAAAACATAAATAGGTAGTTTGGTTAATTTTTTTTTCATTATAATGTCCCCTGTCTCTTTAAAAGAAAGCGAATAAATTATGATTATCATTTTTAATAGATTTTTTTTAATTATGTAGGTGTCGATCTTTTTCTTTCTATTTAATGTTAATTTATATCAACGTAAAATAACTTATTATTTTATTTTTTATATGTACAGTTATTGTAAAAAAAAGTGATAATCCAATACTAAATCCTCTGGATATCGTTGTACATATGTGACTGGAAACTGTGGATTAACAACAACGTTAATTAATTAATCCTATACTTAAATTTTACTTATAGGGTCGTCTGCATATACAAAATGTTACAAATCTGAAAACCTTCAAATCTAACACTGGTTTTGACATCATATTCACATGCTTTGGTATATTTTATCTTCGGATACCAATCAGAAAGTTGTTCAATTATGTAGATAAAATATTATGCAGATGTAAAGCTGTGTTAAACGTGCATGTTAAATTCATTAAATTTTTAATATTTTCGAAATAGATTGCAATTTAGGTATCTTTGTAAGCGTAACACAATAATTACTCTGAAAATGAGCTGTAATGTTAGATTTGCATATTTGAAGCCACTAGAAATCAATTTCTGTTAAGCAAATTCATAGATTGATGTTCATTTTTTTCGAAAATGTATTAATATATATATATATATATGTATATACCGGGTGTCCCAAAAAGGACTGACTGATTTTAAAATTCAATAACTTGCAAACGGTGACAGATATTTAAAAAATTCTTGCAGGAGGATTATGCATAAGGTCAAAAGTTTTATTACAGTGATTTTCAATTTTAGTTCCATTTACAAACAATAGATGGCGCTGCAAGCAATAGTCGCTAAATTCAGGCTCAATTTTTGGTACTTCGTGGCCCGGATAATACATTTCCATCTCCTTTTTCTGCATGGAACACGATAAAGGACCAAAAATCGAGCCTGTATTTAGCGACTATTGCTTACAGCGCCATCTATTGTTTGTAAATCGAACTAAAATTGAAAATCACTGTAATAAAACTTTTGACCTTATGCATAACCCCCCTGCAAGAATTTTTTAAATATCTGTCACCGTTTGCAAGTTATTGAATTTTAAAATCAGTCAGTCCTTTTTGGGACACCCGGTATATATATATATATATATATATATATATATATACAGGGTGTACATAATTAAACGACCCCACTTTAAAGTTGTCTCCAGACAAAACTATTGTTCATAAAGTTGTGAAATTTTGTGAAAGACATAATAAAAGGATGGTAATTTGTTTAGGCTAAAAAAATTCAGGCTAAAAGTAATTCAAAATTTTGCCACCAGAGGGAGTTTTTTACACATTTAGCATTACGATAGTTTAAAAAATTTATTTATTAACTTAACCTTACTCTAAAGACAGCTTTTCACGACATTTTTCTAGCTTTTCCCTGAACATGCTATCTTACGATTCCATACGGTATCTGAAAATGATGAAAGTCATGCAGAACATGTTTGGTTATAACAAAATTTATTAAACTATCGTAAATGTATGCTTAATGTGTAATTCGTTAAAAAGCGGCTCCCTAATATTTTTTTCGCTCACACATATTTGGGGCTATGCATATATAACGTTATCATTTTAGGGGGGAGGGGGGGTCTGGCACATGATATCGTAAGATATCTCTAGGGGGAGGGGGGTTTTGTCTTTTGATATCGTTATCATTTTCTATCTATTTTTATTTGTAACTCTGTATTTACATCAAAGTAGTGTGTTATCTATTTTTATGAAAGTATAAAGTTATTATTAAAATCATTAAATGATTATAAAATTATTCAATTCCAAAATATGGAACATCCCAACGTTTGGCATTCCTATTCTTTTGCCATAAGTGTATGCATATATAATCCGCTGTTTGACAAACCATATGCGAAGTATGTCTGAAATGGTACTTGTGTTTAATAGTAAATAAAAGAGAAAGAATATTGTCCACCTGTTTTCTTGAAAAGAAGTTCTGTCTGCCCCACACCGTGTAGGAAGAAAGTTCAAAAAGATATTATTATTGTTGAATGCATTATGTAACAAAAATCTATTATTAAATACTTTTAAATAGTAATTATTTCTTTTAAATGATATTTAATATATAAACTGATATTTTATTGACTTCTCTTTATCTGATTTAATAAAGTATGCAAAAAACAAATGTAACCGTATTTGTATATCATTCCAAACAAAAGGAAAAAATTCCTAAAATTTAAAGAATTTTTATACATTGATAACGATATCATTACCGGGGGGGGGGGGGGGGTCAAGGGATGATAACGTATGATATCGTAAGGGGGGGAGGGGGTACAAAATTTCCAAAAAGTTGATAACGTTATATATGCACAGCCCCTTTCCATACTTTTATTATGTCTTTCCCAAAATATCACAACTTTATGAACAACAGTTTTGTCTGTAGACAACTTTAAAGTAGGGTCGTTTAATTATGGACGCCCGGTATATATTAAAAATCAATATTTGAAAAAATAATTTTCTTAATTATTTAAGCAAGTTATTCGGTCATGCAGATCAAGAAATATGCAGGTGTAATGTTTCATTAAACCTGCATGTTAAATTCATTAAATATTTTATGCATTTTTACTATTTGTAGAAATTATTGTAATTCACGTAGCTTTTTAATTTTAACTCCAAAATTACTTTGAAAAATGAGCTGTAATGTTAGATTCGCATATTCGAAGCCACTGGGAATGAATTTCTGTTAAACAAGTTCATAGATTACAGTTCATATTTTTCGAAAATTAATTAAATTTTTTTTTAAATCAATATCTGAAAGATTAAAAAACGTTTCTTTAACTGAAAACGATTTCTAGAAATTTAAAATATTGGAATTATGTTAAAATTATGTGTTTGTACTGAAAGTTTTAAAACTTGTTAGAAATTCTATATAGTGGAGAAATCTAGAAGCAAAAATTAAGTGTAACATTGATTACTAGACGTTATTACTAAATGTCTGGTAAGTGTCATTTCCGGCAGAGGTCGTATGGTTTTATGTTCCAGGTTCCATACCAGTTTTCTAACGCAAATCATGTACGACTTATCTCTAATAGAAATTTTCTATTTTATTTATTAATACATTGCTTCGTTTTTTAAGTGTGCTTAGATATATAACAAATTAAGTATTTAACAAATTAAAGGAAATACATAAATGTGATCTGCAAAAATACAAACATTTACTATTCAATATTATCCGAGCTTTTTTGAGATATTAATATACAGCCTTATAAGGTCTTGCACCTTTTAAACGCGTCGAAAATTAACGTAAAACTTCAAAGTTTGAATTAGTCTATCTTCAAAACCTTTTTATGTATAAACATGAAATTTTTGATATTGAGTAAACAGATTATGCTTTGTAATATGCTACCATCAGAAATTTATTAGCCTTTTACAGAATTTGTGTATTGTTGAATTAGAAATAGCTCTTATTTTTACTCCAGAAGCCATTGCGTGCATGATATCTTGAAAAAGTATGCATGGATTGTCATGAAATATGATAAAGATATTAAACAAATATGTGTGTTTAAAATGAACTACTTTTAAGTATTTACAATGGTAATATTTTTAGTTATAACTATTTTTATTCATTAAAAATGTAAACTTTTTATTTTTTTTTACAAAAATATTTTTTTATATAGTTAATGAATTAATTCTGGCCTAAGAGTAGTTCATTTTAAACACACATATATGTTTAGAGTCTTTACTAAATTTCATGACAATCCATACATACTTTCTCAAGATATCATGCGCTTAATGACTTCTGGAATATAAAAAAAAAGAGCTATTTTGATTTCAACAATACACAAATTCTGTAAAAGGCTAATAAATTTCTGATGGTGGCATATTTCAAAGCACAATTTGTTTAATCAATATCCAAAATTTCATGTTTATACATAAATAGGTTTTGAAGATAGACTAATTCAAACTTAGAAGCTTTTTGTTAAACTTCGTCGCGTTTAAAAGGTACAAAACCCATTAAGCGTTTTAATATCTGCTTAGTACCCAAACCGCGTCCGAAATTAAATAATATCATTTACACTAAATCTGACCCAGGAGTATATGAAATTACTCAGGAGTATATATGAAATACCATTTATTAGAGCAGACAGATCAAATAATTGCTATATTGGTATGACTAGCTGGAAATTCAACCCTTAAATGCCGGGTGTTGCCTTTCGGCAACACACCCAATTTAGGCTCTATAATACTATTAGAATAATATTGAAGCTATAATGCCTAATGTTGCCAATAAAATACATTCTGAAAATATTATTAAATCGGTTTTCAACATGTAGATGGCAACACTTGTGCTGTTTAAGAATAAAGATATATTTATTTTTTCAATTGTTGCTGCTTGTTCATTTTGTTTTGTTTGGAAGCTTGCGAAATACCCTATTTTGTTCTGTACTGAGCAAATAAAATTATTTCTTATTATAGTTCCGAAAATTCTTGTGTATTTAATATTATAGAATTTTATGGAGGAAAATTATTTTTTCAATTAAAGACCAGTGTTGTCGATTAGTAACAAACTGTTTTTTAGCCGTAAACCATGCTTAAAACAAAATATGATTTTTTAAAGTATTTTTCCCATGATTTACTTAAAAAATGAAAGCCGAAAAACATTATTACACTGATTTTTGAAAAATCAGGCATTTAAGGGTTAAGCATAGAAAAAAAGAGCATATCGCTGATATTAAATATAAAAGAAAAACCACAGCCCTAGCAAGATTATATGAAGAAGAAACCGTCTAAATAAATTTCAACGAAAGTAAGATAATTTTACCCTCCAGCCTACACTATCCATCCATTATAAGAGGAAGCATAGAGATTCTAACGCGTAAAAAAATTCATATGCAACGATGCAGCATCATTTAACTTACCAAAATTATAGCCCGAGTTGCTCAGTTGTTACGAAAATATAAATAACATCCAAGTAAAAAAAAAAAAAAGAAAGTGTGCGCGTATTTTGAAGAGTACGTGAAAAATTAAATGAATGCGTTTCAAATCATCACATCATAGATTGTGCAATTGTGAAATATTTTTATCTATTTGTTTTGAAAATGACTCGGGTGAAGTCGAAACATGTAAATAGTCGAAAAAAAAACTATTTTTACTTTTAAAAAAAAAAATGTAATCTTGCACCTTTTAGCAATTAAAAGAAGAATGCTTAAACTTATGTATTTTATATAATTAGATTAAAACATTTTTAGAAAAGTATTTATATAATTTTTTAGAAGCTGCATTCAAATAGATCGAATCTGTATAATTGTAATTATTAAAAATAATTCACTTTCTTTGCTTTATAGAAAATATCCTTCTTTTGTTATACTTTCAGTTCCAATCATGTCTTGGCTTCTATTTAAAGAAAAGTTTATTCAAAGATAGTCGATTGTGATAATCGATTTTAGCTCTCTAAAAAATAATGAGAAGATTGAAAAAGTTGATGGAAAATCAAAACTATAGAAAATAATGGAAAATCTACGATTTTCCAAATTGAAATTCTTTCCCTTGAGTCAAATATCAGAAATAATTAACTAGATTTGTAAAACCATTTTCGGATAGCTTCTCTGAAATATAAACTAGTGTATTCTGGTAATGCTAAAATTTTGTTTAATTTATGTATGTGAAAAAGTTCTTTTTTAGATCCTTCTCTAGAAAAGTATTTGCAATATTTAATTAGAGATAACTGGTTTGTGTGATATGTACTACACTGTAAAAAAAATCTATACAGTTACTAAAGTGTTTCTAGGAAAATGGGATTCCTAGAACTTTTTATGTAACGACAACAAGAAAAATTCCTGTAACAGACGCTGTTGCAGGAATTTTTGTTGTTGCCTTTACATAAAAAGTTCTAGAAATCCCAGTTTCCTAGAAAAACTTTAGTAACTTTAAAGATTTCTTTTTTACAGTGTATGACATAACAGAAAATTTTAGTTTTATAGGTAATTTGGCTGAATCCAGGATTTGTAATTGAATCGTAACACGTTATTTTATATCTGTAGAATTTCGTGATCTCATCGTACTTCTGCTGGAAGTAGCTTATAAAATAGTGCATTCTAAAGAAAATACGATAAGAAAAAAGTGCAACTCAAGTTTTAAACGGATTGTATGGGCGATTGAAACTAGCGAAGTTATATTTGAAACAAGTGGGTAATTGTGATCATAGATCGCACAGTGAGTTTCGTTTAATATTCCTTTCAAAACACTTTATCCATTTGCAAAATCTCTTAGTTCCACATTTCGCAACCAGGGAGTGCACTCTAGTCTAAACGAAACTGCGTTTTACAACCTATCCGTAGATATATTAGTCGAGGGGATCAGACCCATAGCATCCGAGATAGTTAAGTGCCCCCTGACGGTAAAAAGTGGAACTAAAATGAGTAAGGCTATGGTGCATAATATGAAAGAGTGGTCAAAGGGCAAAAGTTAGAAAAGTGTCCCCGTGTGAAAAGGGTGGATCGGAGGGGTAAATATAAGACTTTTTGAAATTTTTATGATTTGTCGTGTGATCGCAAGTGTTCAGCTATAAGTATTCAAAATTTCAAGTCTTCAATTTAGTTACGGGCTTAGTTAGAAAAAAAAAATCTTAAAATACACAAGTTAGAGCCCAGACACGTAAATATAAGACTTTTTCAAAATTTTATGATTTGTAGTTTGATGTCAGGTGTTCAGCTATAAGTATCCAAAATTTCAAGTCTCCAATATATATAGTTTCTGAGAATGGGCTCTGTGACAGACAGACAGGCAGACAGAGAGACGAATGAGACGAATAGAGTTTCGTCAGGTGAACGAAATCCTAATAAGGGGTACATAGTATCATAAAATACACTATATATGAGCTTTAAAAGCTCACTATTTTACTTAAAAGTTGACTAAAATAATAAAATGGACATTACAAGTTAAAAATATACAGTTTATTATGCATACTAGGAAGTTTTATTATTATTTTAGTCACCTTTTAAGTAAAACAATGAGCTTTTAAAGTTCACAGAAAATAAGTTAAAACTGGTGTGAATGAATAAGAAAAGAAAAAAATCTTCTTAAAACACCATCAAAAATTTTTTTTAAATGCGCTAGGCCTTTCGAAAGATCCGAGCCTTTCTTCGTCAGGCTCAAAAAAAGACGTCCTTCTACTATGAAAGCAGCATCCTGTTCCTGATCTTCGTAAATGAGGAATTTATAAAGTTCCTTGTAATGGTTGTGATTTATCTTATATTGGTCAAACTAAAAAAAATCTCGAAATCCGCTTAAAAGAACACTCTCGTTATCTAATCAATCAAGATTTTCTAAATCTTCTATTGCCAAGCACTCTTGGGATTCCGGCCATAATTTTAATTTTCAAAATGCTAAAATTATCTCTAATGCCAATAGTATCTCTGAATTGGACTTTCTTGAAAATCTAGCTATTTATCTTAATCGTGATGTTATTGTTAATGATAAATCTGATTCCACAATGCTCTCTGCAGCTTGGAAAAACTTTTCAGTACTACCATTTAATTTATTTTTGTATTTATTAATATTGTCTGTTTTTTATATTTTATTCTCTTTTTTTTATGTGTTCCGATATTTAATTATATGTATTTTTTTATTTTTATTTTTTTGTACCTCCCAATTTTTGCCCCTCCTACTCTTTGTTCTTTTGTTTTGATTATACTCTTCTGTGATTGGCTGTTGTCTTCTACTTTCCTATTGGCTGTTGATTTCTAATTTCCTATTGGCTGTTTCTTCAGCTTGTTTCCTTTCCCTTATCTCTCATTTCAGTCTTACTGCTGCTTTCATAGTAGAAGGACGTCTTTTTTTGCGCCTGACGAAAAAAGACTCGGATCTTTCGAAAGGTAGTCATACATAGTTTATTGTAAATTTAAAAGACGATATAATTCTTAGCGTCTTGGAATCAATGACTTGTAACCAATGGAAGGCTAAAAAAATAGATCAATCAGTTTTCTCAAGAAACTGAAACAATTGAAATCAAAAGCCCAAATTAAATTTAAAAAATCAAAAAACCCGACTGCATAAAAGCGAATTAATTAATTATTTCTCATCAATGTGAAATTATTTTTTATGTTACTTACCTATTTTTTTATTATTTACTTGTATTGATGATTTTTAAGTTGTATATAATTGTTAGTTCCTATCTATAAACACTGTTTTGATGAGGTCTATAGATGCCTATGAAGGTTAGAGTTGGAGTAAAGCTTGAGATCGTACCTACACAACTTCCAGGTTGTGTAATATTTAAATGGAGTTTCTGACTGTAAAATAGTCAATGAAACATCGTCTTCATTTTGAAAGAAAGACCTATCCAATGATATGCTACTAAATAGGGTGAGTAATTTTTTTTTCCCTCTCTACCGCCATTTTGTACTTTACGGACGCCATTTTGAATATATATATATATATATATATATATATATATAAACTAGCCTAAAATTTTCGGATTGTTAAGACGAATCGATTGAGACCTCATTCATTAAAATCCATTCAGCCGTTGGAATGTTTCGAAGGTATAAAGAAATCCACATACCCAGATACGCGTGAAACACATAACCTTTCTTGGCAGTCTGGTAAAAATCAGTAATTATTATTTGAGAATTGCGTGCGCCTAAAAAATATCTGCCCCTTTGAAAATTCGCAGTAGCCTCCGTGTATTCTGTCTTTCTGTCACATTTTCTTTTTATCTGCTTTCGCTTTCATGCAGCCAAAATACTGTTAATCTCCACCGCCAATTATAAATGATCTATACAAGTTTAAAGTATTTTAAAATTAAAATTGTGGTTAAAAAACTGTTCTTTTCTGATATAGTATTTGAAGAAGAAGATTGTAGTTAAAAAACTGTCCAATTCGAAATTTCGCCAATAATAATAATAAGAAGAAGAAAATTCTCATAGGATCCCTACTAAACCGCTGGCTTTATTTTTTTAGGTCAGAAGTCGAAATTGAGAAACTGGGCTGTATTATAAAACTGTTTTACTAAGATCCATGCTCGAGGCAAATTACATTGTAATTGGTTGATCCATTACTGGAAAATCTTGTTCATTTCGCTTTTAGATTGGAGTGAATGCGCAAGAAGCTTCGCTCACCCAGTACGAAAAAATACGGAAATTCACAAGGCGTTAATAATACAGTTTTTTTTGTTTTTTTTTTACGAAAAGATTTTTTAACGAAAATAATTTTTGAAACTTCTGTAAATACAAATTCAAGATTTTCCTTGACAAAAAAAGAGCAAAATTTTCATTTTCGCATGGCTTAAAAAATTACAAAATATACTGGGAACGAGATTGTCGGCACAATTTCTGAATTTTTTTGGAATTTTGATTACAGTGTGGTGTAACTGCCTGTTTTCAAACTTCCGTAGTCATGTAATGTAGTATATTAAAATGTCAAACAGGGAGTACAAACGGAATTAAAAGGGAAATATCTTTTGAAATAATTAAATATAATCAATGAGAAAAATATCTTATTTTTTCATAAATAATTTTCAGCTACCAAATTTGCAAATTGAAAAGAAAAAAAGAAATATATTTGGAAAAGCAATGTAATTTTAGTACGCTGATTCAAAAATCTAACCAGTTTAAGAAACTTTCTTATGATATTTTAGTTTCAGGTTTAAATAAGTAGAACTAATCTAACGTAGTTTAAACTACCTAAACGTCTCCGAAAAACTTACAATTCTAGACACGAAATTTCATGTTTATAGTAGTATAAACACTATCTTTAACAATGTAACGATCTTTTTCACATTAAATTTTAGTTATACTGTTCAGAATTCTTCAGAATAATGATAATTATTTCCTTGTAAAGATTTTTTAATTATTGTGATTGAGGTAAAAATGTATCTCAACAAAAAACTATCCCATAGACATAAATACTGAATAACAGTTTTGAAAATGTGATATTACAAAAACGATCAGGACTTGATCAAGCCAAAAATAGGCGCAGAATCTAGTATTCGATTGCGACCTTCTTTTCTGTAATAACAAAGGTGCGAAGTGTCAACTAATCTTTCGTAATATGTGGATTAATTTTAAACGGTTTAGCAATGTCTTGAACCAGAAAATTTACTTAATGAATATTTATTTATTAAATTCCAGGCTTTTACTTGGAATTTACTTATGTTTATTTCGTAAAAATTTTGTGGTGTGAAACGTATTAAACTCTAAAAATACAAAACATTGATTAGAATCATTAAAAGCTTGAAACAAATTTTAAATATCACAGAAAAATTATGCCGATTTTTTTAAAAATGAATCCTTATTTATTTAATTTCAGGTTTTCAAGTACAATTTAGTTATGTTTATTTATTTAAAACATTTCTAGCGTAACCGTAATAAACCTGGGTGAAATTAATCCACATATTATGGAAGATTAGAAGGACCTTGGCAACATTGTGTAACAAACACACAAAAGTTCAGTATTTAGTCTGTGTCATCAGTTTTATCCTACTGTAAAATTCAAAATATTGATTAGAATCAGTAAAAGCTCAAAACATATTTAAAATATTCAAAAATATTGTACCGACTTTGTCTTTTTTAACACGTTCACGCCGGTGACGATATTCATGTTTTTCGCTGTGAGACGGCGCAAAGTGTAAGATTTTGCGGTAAAAAAGTCCAAAAATCGACTTGCAGCAATTTCACTTTTAGATATTTCAAATAACATCTAACACATTGGAGGAAAAAAAAATGTAAAGTGATAGCAGCCTAACTCCACAACAACCCCATCAAAAATCGGCTCAAAAACCAAATTTTCTTTTAACCTTTTTAGAATGGCGATTCTGTAGTTGTAATTGCCATTGATATATTTTGACTAAAAACATACTTATTTTGTAAATATTTTTTAATGATAGTATGGAATCTTTACAACAATGTAGATACTTTGTATTTTACAGTTAGAATAGTTATTTAGAAGTGTTATATTTAAAAAATAATTTTTTAAGTCTATATAAAAATTATTTGAAAATTTAATAGCATATGATAAATTTTAAAACGCTGCCAAAAATTTTGTACACGCCGGTACATTGTAATATAATTTTTTTTGTAATTATATATGCATATAGATGTAGAATAAATCAATTTCAGCTGCCACTATTTGCAACTCTTGAACCTAAGTAATTTTTATCAGGTACCGAAGTGTAAATTTCAAAAAGAGAATGAAATCATATGAGATTTTGAAAAATTATGTTATTGGACATAAATCATTCCCTGTTAATTCTAAAAATATCCTGATAGACTATTTATTACACAAATATAATCTTCAACATTGCTTATCTGTTATGTTAGATCAGATTAAGTGGCTGATCCATTCACTTATAATTGGCAGTAATCAAAGTTGGAGAACCTGACATTTCTTAACCCATTAACCGCCAAAACTATAAGGGGTTAACATTTTTTTATACAAATGATATTGGTTATTCATTTGAACATACATAACATTAATTTATAGTGAAAATAACAAAACTTGTCTTAGCTTGCGAAAAATCAAGTGTTGCGTTCACGCAACATCAGCGGAATAACAGTATTGATGTTCCATGAGTTCAACTGAACATCCGCAGGGTGTTCTTATATTTGAGCACTGGAAGGTTTTTCTAGCGTTGTTACAATTTAAAAAGCAAACAACCACTTTAAAGGTAGTTAATTTATTATTGAATTTTAATTATTTTTTTCTGTACAAATTACTGTTTATATCCAGAAAACAGTTTCAGGGATCAAAACGTTCGCTACATTTAAGTCAGGGATGCCAAACTGTGAGCCGCCGGATACAACAAATAAATAAAAAAATATATTTAAAAAATAGTCAACTTCTTGAATCGTAGAGATTCGAGGATTAGAAACGCAATGACTGCTATAAAATTTTAGTGGTACCCGTCGGGCCACAGTTTGACAGACCTGGTTTAAATAATAAAGCGACATCCCGAATTAACGTCATCAAAAACCATTCTAGTTACCACATTGTTTACAATGTAGTTTTCTGCTGTCATTGGACTTGACAATTAAATTTCCGCTTTCTGTTTGTAATGGCTTTTGCATATTGAACTTACTGGCTTTTCCTGTTGCTGATTTGTTTCTATCTAACGCTTTACTTAACACTTCCCGGTGTTTGCTTTTGGAAACATGCTTTGCAATGCAATTTCACGTCTGAAATCTATGTGAAACTTTACATTTTCCAACATAATCTTGATTTCTTCCCGCATTTGTGAATATTTTATTTTTTCTTCATTTTTCGGCTGCAATATCACAGAGAGTGAAATATCTTTGTCTTATTTTGATATATTTTCATTTCCTTCTGCATCAATAGTTACTGCTATTTCTGGTGAAATAACAATAATATCAGTTTCCTTCTAATCATCTTTATCTGAATATTCATCAAAAATTATTTGAAGAGCCTCCTCTAACGGTTTATGCATCTTTATGAGCACAGAATGAGACAAAACCCAAAATAATTCGACGACACGAGTGAACGCGTAAAAAAGGGCTGTAATGAAGAAAATCAAAATTTTATAATGGGTAAATCCACAGCCGTCATCTACTTCTTACTCTAGATCCATAAATTTTAAGTTCATCATGGAAAGTAATCAGTAAATAAAAGAAGAATTTGAAATTGTCAGAAATTAAATCTTTATAGATCTTGCACTAACTGTTGTGTAATTCAATGTTCAGACGTATGGCATAGAGCACAAATTTGAAGAAACAGTGGTAGATAGCACAATGTGCAGCATTCTATCTTCAAATAAAGCAACTTAAAAATGCAATGTTTGTAACGGAAAATTCAAGGCAGTGAATAACTTAAAAATAATTCGATAATGTACGAGTAATACTTACAAGTTTTCTTGGGGCTTATTGGCACAACATGCACAATTAAGATTTATGGAATGCCTCTTACATATTGATCATAGATTTGATGTAAAGAAATAGAAGTTCCGAAAACCTAAATAAAAATGAAGTATCGCAGAAAGAAAAAATATAATTGAAAGATTTAGACTTAAAAGAGAATTATTATTAAAAACTCCAAAACAAGGGAAGATAATATTAATGTAGGAAATAGAAAAAGGAAGATTTTTTAAGGATGCTGCAGTGTCGCTAGCAATATATCTGCCTTTAAGAATTAAAAAACATGACATTAACATCTCAATAAAACTATAGAGCGGCTAAAGCACCCTGCAGTTTTAACATTTATACGGTCACCAAATATACAAATAATAAAAGAATAGCAAACAACGGAAAATGACCGTGATTCACTTTATAACACTGGTAACTATAGCAGTATGTAATTAATTAATTACTACTTTTTTAATACAAGAAAACTCTTCTTGTTGAAAATAAATATGTACAAAATTTTTAAAAAACTGCACTGAATTCCATAACACTAACCAAATGTCAACGTATGAAAGTGACAAAACATCTTTTTATTATGAATATGATGACGGAATAACATTGACGTAAATTATACAATGTAATGCGTAAGATTATACAGTAAAAGCTCCTTAAAGCGATCACGTTCCGTTCTAATAAAAACTGGTCGCTCTTAATGGAGGTCATGTTTAAATCTAGATTTTAATTGTTGCAAAAAGATAACAATTAATGTTACTAAAATTTATTTTTCACATTAAAAAAAAATATGAAACTTTAAGTATCAAAACAAAAGTTAATTACATAAGATAATCACTGCAGACTTTAAAAAATGAATGCATTGACGTTTGCTTTGATTTTACGGTTTTATCTTTTATAACTTTTATTTCCAAGCCCTTTCGAAGTTCAGTAAATAAAAGAATATTTTTTTTGGACGGGAACAAATAATGACGATTTCATTAATTTATCTATTCGTTTGAGAGTTTTCTGACAGAATAGGGCAGAGGAATTTATTGACCGTCCTTATTAAATTGCCATCAGAGTTAAATTTACTGGTTAAAAAGACACAAAGGGGTTTAAACACATAAAAGTTGCCGGAATATAAAAAAAATCTAAACTTAGTTTAGAAGTTTGATGAATAATGCGCTTTTCGGAATTATTTTTGTTATAAAACCCTCTTCAAGCGACCAGGAAAAAACGGAATTTGTTTCATTTTCTTCAAAGAAATTGGTCGCTCATGGAGGGAGTCCAACTAGAATGGTCTCTCATTGGAGGTAAAATTAGTATTGAGCGTATGGGAATAAATTTCGTTCCATGAAAAAATGATCGTTCAGAGAGGTGGTCGCACAGGGAGGTTTCATTTTATTTTTTCATAATACATAACCATTTTATCTGTAGTAAGATCGATTTTATTACTTTAATGTCGATAATTTTCATAAATTGAATTTTGACTCTCTAGATTCGTAAAATCTTACACTGTGCTGCGCTAGAATTCATGTTATGCTTCATCTGTTGGCGCGGTACTGTCGCTTATTCAGACACTGTTTGTAATGACCCGCCCCTCTCATATTTATTGAATTGAACTCGAATCTAACAAGCAGATTTGATTGTGAATGTCTCAAAGTTCGTAAGGAGTAAGCAAAGTACTTAGAGACATGATTTTATTGACTACATATGTACGAATTTAATATAAAATGTCTTACAATCTAAAGAAATATAGACAACATGATATAAATGCATTTCTGTAAGGTAGAAGCCACGTCCTTAGTAAATGATATTTTTTTGAATGAAAACGGGAATTCTCGTTTCCCGGCGTGAAAATATTAAGTTTATAATAATGAATTGTTCTTACTACTGAATTTTCGAATATTCAAGTGTGACCCACCTGTAGTGCACGTCGTCTATAGCATAGTCGAGGGTGACCTACCTGTAGTACACGCTTTCTATGGAACAGTCGAGTTTGACCCACCAGTGATGCACGCCGCCGGATGCAACAGTCAAGCGTGACCCACCAATGGTGCACGTCGGTAGATGGGACCAAAGCGACATAAGTAAGCGTCCTATCTTAAATGGGAGAAGTAACCGCAAGATTAAAAGCGAGGTCACATCAATCAAGGTCATGTGCCACGTAGCGGACGGAATGTGAACTACAGGTAGATACTTACATGTTTTCTTACTCACACCACTAAAATTGTAAAGTTTATTTCACCTTGATTAATAACTGAAGTGATTCTCACAAGGTGAAAAAACTTCGTGGTGTCATGTGCATCTGGATGCCCGTCTCGCTACGCCATATTCTGCATTAAATGAGGCAAACAAAATTCGTATCCATGGGCGACTAAAGATTTAGAAAATACGCGCCACACTAAAAGCCCCCGTATGTGAATTATCACTCCGTCCACAAGATGGCGCAACTGTATTAATTTACGCCCGATTCCAGCATTAAGTTTGCACGCTTACTTATATCGCTTTGGATGGGTCAGTCAAGCGTGACCTACCGGTGATGCACACCGGCGTGAACATGTTAAAGAATTTTTGTTTACTTTATTTCAGTTTTCTACGGGGAATTTATTTATTTTTGTTTCTTTAAAAAATTTCTGGTGTGAAATAATTAAACACTAGTTAAATTAATCCACATATAACGGAGGAGTAGCAGTAGATTGCCAAAACTGTATAATAATAAACAGAAAAAGTTGAGCATTTAGTCTTTGCCTCCAATTTTATTCTACCCGATAAGTACAAAATATTGATTAGAAGCATTAAAATCTTAAAACATATTTAAAATATCACAGAAAAATTATGCCAAATTTGGTGTTTTTAAATGAATCTTTCTTTATTTAATTTTATGTTTTTACGTATAATTTATTTACGCTTATTTCTTTAAAACATTCGAATGTGATCCTAATAAACCTGGGAGAAATTAATGCACATATTAAGGAAAATTAGTAGGAGCTTGGCAACGCTGTATAATAAACACACAAAAGTTAAGTATTTAGTCTTTGCCATCAATTTTATCCTACCGTAAAAATTAAAAATATTGATTGGAATCAGTAAATGCTCAAAACATATTTAAAACATTACAGAAAAATGATTTCGAATTTGATTTTTTTTAAATGAATCTTTATTTAATTTCAGGTTTCTACGTGAAATTTATTTAAATTTATATCTTAAAAAATTGTATTATGAATTAAACATGGATGAAATTAATCCACATATTACGGAAGATTAGTAGTAGATTGGCAAACTCTATAATAATAAACAGAAAAAAATAGGCATTTTGTCTTTGTCTCTAATTTTATCCTACCCTAAAAGTATAAAATACTCTTTAGAATCAGTAAAGGCTCAAAACATTTTAACAATATCACAGAAAAATTATACCAAATTTGAGGACTCTAAAATCCAGGATCCCAGGGCTACAGACCAGTTGGTTCATGTTTTTAATAAAGCCTTTATGAGTGATATTGGAAGAGAATTTCAATCAGGAGGACCATTTTTATTGTTTTTTAATAGATATAATTATAAAACATATCATATGTTAATCAAGAAAATGTGTGAAATAATAATTATTTAATACAGTCAGGTAGGAGTTTACATCTGCTTTAATATCGTTAATTAAATACCAATAGAACTAATCATTTCTGTAAATATATTTTACTTATTGTTATTTTTTTGTCTTGCATATTAAATTTATTTAACAATAATTTTCTAACAATTTTTATTTTATAACCTATTCGAAATATATAGGAATTGGGTATAATTTTCTGTGTAAAAATTCTTTTAATTTTGTAGTTGGGTTTGCGATTAAGTTAATATTATACTTCTTCAACACCTTAATGGTCGCATTAAATTACGGTTTAAAAGTTCATCTTGCTTATTGGCACCCCTTTTTGAAAAAGAAATATTCAACTTATTTAATGACAGGTTAAAAATGATACCATAATAAAGCCTATTTTATGAAACTGGTGGGAATAAAACAATCTGAATAAAAGACACAGCCCGTGAATATAACGGCAGCGAGAATTAAGGGGTTAAAACATATCTAATTATTTCATACAACTATTGAACATATTTAAAACAGAAAATCTAAGATCACTTTCAATGGAGCCTTTATGTTAAATGACGAAAACTAATTTATTAATATATTAATGAGGAAATCCATTTTCTACTGCAATTTTCTTTTCCGATTTTAGGAGTGAGATTATTATGAATGTACAGTCATAGGAAAAAAATGAAAAACCATCACCTACTAACTCTGCAACATATTATTGTAGAAAAAAGTTACTGGTACCAAACGATTGGAAAAAAGTCTACTTTTAAATGGTGTACATAAAATTTGCTTAGGGGACCATAAATACGGTACTCGATTGTTGAAATGCTACAGAATGATTAAGTCACTTCTATTAATGTATTATTTCTTAGAAATAGGATCATTTCACTCACTTAATATGCTTGGACTATAGCCAGCTCATATGTGTCAATAAAATGAGTAAAGTATATATATATTTTTCAAATCATACTTTTCTGTTCATCATGTCACTTAAGACATCATTTTGACTTTTTAAAGTATAATTTGAAAACTAATTGGAAGAAAAATTTGAAATTTTGAATTCGCACAAAACAGATTTATAATAAATATAAATCTATCCAAAAAATTGTAGGATACAATTCATATTTCTTTTGAATATTAATTTCACAATTCATAATTCATATTATAACTTTTTAAAAATTACAAATTGAATGTATTTATGTTTTTTTTTTTTTTTTTTACTTTCTTCTATCTTCAATAGAAGAAAGTATTGTAGTATAAATTTTTTTCGACTTCCGATTTTCGATGGATTTACACGTTTTAGGGGTCAGAGATCACAAAAACATGTTTATACAAAATGTCTGTCTGTCAGTCAGTCCGTGTGTCCGTGTGTCCGTATGTCCGTATGTCGCCATTGTACCATCAAAAAGTGTATGAAGCTATGCATAGAATTGAACCATTTTTTCTTTTAAGTTTTTGGCTACGGCAAGAAGGTCCTCTCTGAATTTGGAAAAAATCCGCCGGTAGGGGCGCTGTAATAACGATTTTTGTGCAATTTTCAATATTGTACCATTTGTATGAAGTTATGCTTAATTCTAATAAAAATACTAATAAAACTAATTATAATGAAATATTGACATGAGATAGAAGAAGGTTTTGGGATTGGCACATCCAACTAGTTTTAGGATTATAACCACACGAAAAATTATCATATTAGAATTATAATTTCAGGAGATATTAATAAAAATACAAAAATGTAACTTAACATTATAAAAGCTGTAAATTTTGAACGTTTATGATTAAAAACTTATAATCCAAATGAAATTTATATCTAGACATAGTTTGTACAGAAGATTTAAAATATATATTCAAAATCGCGTGTTGCTATTGAAAAAAAACAACGTTTGGTCTGGTTTTGATTACAGATGGCTCTCTAAGCAAATTTTCCATACATCATTTAAAAGTAAACTTTATTTCCAATCGTTCGGTACCAGCAACTTTCTTGTATTATAATTTGTTGCAGGGTTAGATGGGGGCATTTAATTTTTTTTTTCTACGGCTGTACGTTAATGTAAAAATAACAGAATTCAAAAGTATATAAACTGTTTTATTAGCATATGTCATTTGAACACGATGAGCAAATGTGTTGGTTAGTAAAGGTTTAAAAATTTTTTACCAAAAAAATTTTCACTAAACAATCTTGATTATTTTTAACTGAAAACAAACTAATTTCCAAAATATTCTTTTTATTAAATAGAATGCATTTTGTATTTGATTTGGAAAAACTTTTGCATTTCTTAATGTAATGCATATTAGTAATATAAAAGATATAATTTCTCCGTATAGGGTATATTTAAAAGATAAAAAAATAATATATAAAGAATGCGCTTTTATTTAAATTTGCTTTGGTTTTAAACATATCCTTAAACAAAAAGATTTTGGAATATAAGAAATATATTTTTCTGCTTCGGTTTATTGGGTGCATGTGAGCATCATGTTTTAACCTCGGAATCATTTATTGATAGCAGTTTTGTTGAGTTAAAAAATAATGTATTTAAAGAACAGTTTTTCGATACATGGTAAAACATTAAAGATTTTCTTGAACATCTGGAAATATTCCCATAGTTGATGATAAAAGTTTTTCAGTCTGAAAGTATGAAAAATTGACTCCAAGATTTAAAAAATTAAATATTTATTTATTTTTCATTTTTTAATTACAAAGTATGCATATTTGTTATAGTAAAAGATTAATGCAAAACAATCTTTGGAATGGATTTTTAATGTAAAAGTTTAATGTATTAAATTAATTTTTCATGCCACGTGGAGACTTTTATAACAATAACATGCAATTTCTTATGAGATAATTAATATTAAATTAATAAATGCTCAAACTAACTTAATATTTGCTAAAACAGATAAAAATACATTTAAAAGGCAAATAAATACCCTTATTTATTCAGATCGACATGTTACACTGCTCTTATGACAACAAGATCTATAATAATGCAAATATTTTCGCAAAAAAATTAAAACAAATTACCAGATACAAGTATGTTCTTTCATTTCAAATATTTAAAAAATTGCAAGATGCAGAATTAGCATTTACAGGGGGCTCCATACTGTCAGACATTTGATGAGCAGAAAATCGGCAAAACAGATTACGCGCACGATTACAAAATAAATTTAGCAACTAGAATGAAAATTTTGATGCCGACTTATACCTCAGATTATAGTAATTACGCTGAACCTAAATAAATTTGCATTGAAAGCATTTTTATATTTTTAATACAAAGTTGTATTTAGTTAATGCAAAATTTAGAAAATTTCAACAATATAAGCACTTAAAAAATATTTTCTTTTTACAATAAGAAGGAAATTTTAGGTTCAGTTTATACAGACTAACATGAAACATATGTTTTGAAAATTTCATGAAAAAATATTCAGAAGTTTTTGAGATATCGTGCGCGTTATGCCCCAAAACCTCATTTGGAGAAAAATGACTTCTAAGATTTGGAAACACCGCTTCAGCTATTGAGCGAGTATAATTCTAAATGCCATAACTTCTGTTCTAACGGAAATTTCAAGATAACAATTATATCAAAATGTTCAGAAAACAGAGAAGTTTAACATCTAAAAAAATTAAAATTTCGAAAATTTTAGAGATTTAAGAGTCCTGAGACCCCATAATTGCAAAGCGTTTTAAAATGATTACAAAAGAATTTATTACTAAGAGTTCCAAACTTTAAGCCTTCGTAATTCATAAATTACTTGACCTATAGACTTCCTGTTTGATATTTCAAGGTGAACTTTACGCAAAAAAAACCACTCCCGAACCGAAATACGATGTAAAAATTGTGTACTTCACTGTAAAAAAATCACTGTAGATTTGCCAGTAGAAACTCGATCACAGTGAATGTGCTGTATCTTTCTTTGGTTTCCTGACTATATTAACATGGAAAATACAGTAGTTGCGTAAAATTAACAGCACAATGTGCTGGCAATTCGGACGCATTCTTTTACAACACAAACTGCTGGCGTCCCATTGTGCTGTTAATTTTACGCAACTACTGTATTTTCCATCTTAATATAGTCAGGAAACCAGAGAAAGATACAGCAAATTCACTGTGATTGAGTTTGTGCGCGAGATGAACCGTACTTTGTACTGCAAAAATGTCGTTTTTTTTACAGTGTTGTATTGTAAACGTCAGAGTTTCGCAAAATTAAACTATGAAGATGTGCTCTGTGGACAACTGGTTGAAGCAGCAATTTCCTTATAGCTTGCGAGCGTGAGAGAAGGCACCTCCATGTTCGACTCTGTGTTTCAATCGCACATTATTTGCGGAGTTCTTGGGTGTATTGATCAGTGATGGATATTTTCTTTTGTCTATCCAGTTCTCATATTGACGAAGGATTATCAACGGACATAGCTGTCAAGCAAATAGTGTGATGCCTGGTCTCAATTAAATAACTAACTAAATAAATAAGTAACTCTTTTGATTTGGTGTTGAATAGGCTTTAAAATGTACGAATAAATACAGAAGAGAACACCCTATAATAGTTTTAATCCAACATGTTATCCTTCTAACAAATTTTAAACTTCATTACTTTTACCGAACAGTTACTTAATTTTGATAGACAAGTGATTATAATTTAATAACATCAGAGATTAATGAGTTCCTGTCATTTTCATAATCTAAGGAACCCAAATTGGACAAATAAAGAAAATTGCAAAGCAGATTACTGATTATATGCTTTAGATGAAAAATTAATTCTGATAAATATTAAAGTGTAGCGAAGAGAGTACATTATGTTTTACTGAAAATAAAATAATTGGCTAGTTCTATACACAACGACATTTAATAACTTACAGTAAAATATATAATCATGAGATTCCATAAATTAAAGAATAATTATGAAATAAATACTAATAATTTGCCTGTCTTTTCGGTTCATTTTTTATTTTCATTTAATAATCAAAAGACGAAAATATTGAATTCGCAAAAAACTTCGACTGCCGGCGTTTGAGGTAAAAATACGGTTTGAGGTGCCTTGATTACAATTTGACTGTTTTCGAACTGTCCAATTACCGAGCTCTAATTTATGCAAGTTTGCTTAAAAATTGAAACTGAAGAAATTTATCAAAAGTAATTTTATATAGAGGGTGAGTCAAAAGTCTCCGAACAAACTTTAAGAGGTAGCAGAGAACACTGAAACGAACAACTTTATAACTTTTGTATAAGAAACAAGGGTCATTATCCATTTTTTGAGTTAAAAATACAGTTATCTCACTCCAGTTCTAAAGAGGAATTTCGTTCACAACTTTAACAATACACTCTTAACATTTTTTTTTGTGTGTGAAATTACAGAGAATCTACTGATAATGCATTATCCGATAACTGATATTTACTGATAAGTCCATTCTGTTAAGGGCTTTCGGGACTCTTAAAATTGCAAAAAATGAAATAATTGACTATTTTCAACATTTAATATGTTAAAATGTATATGATTTAAAAACACAATTTTTATAGCGACGAAAGATATAAATATATTCTTTCATTTCATGTATTTAAAAAATTTCAAGATGCAGAATTGGTATTTACAGGGTGATCCAAAGTGTCAGACATTTGCAGAGTAGAAAATTGGTATAACAGCTCACGCGCAGGATTACAAAGTAAATATTGCAAATAGAATGAAATTTTTGGTACCTAATTATACTTCAGATTATAATAATTATCCTGAACCTAAATAAATTTATATTTAAATCATTTTTATATTTTAATACAAAGTTGTATTTAGCTAATAGAAAATTTTGAAATTTTCAACAGTGTAATCAAATTAAAAAAATATTTTTTGATCAATAAAAAGGAAATTTTAGTTTAAGTTTACACAGACTAACATGAAACTTGTGTTTTGAAGATTTCATGAAAAAATATTAAGAGGTTTTTGAGATATCTTGCACGTCATGTCAAAAAACATCATTTGCAGAAAAATGACTCCAAAGTTTCGGAAACGCTGCTTGAGCTATTGTGCGGTATAATTCTAAAAGCCACAGCTTCTGTTCTAATGGGAATTTCAAGGAAACAATTGCATCAAAATGTTCAGAAAAAACATCTAAAGAAACATCTAAAAAAATTGAAATTTCGAAAATTTTGAAGCTTTAAGAGTTCTGAGACCCGTTAAGTAACAGAGGTTATTCAGTAAATTTATAATGGACTCAGTACAGTTCCATCGATAAAAATGCACATGACTCTGTAAATTTATTTAGTTTATTTTTAATGATAATAATTAAATTTATTTTTAGAAATGAGTGATTTTTTTAACTTGAAAGAATCAGAACTTTTCGTGTGGAATTGAACTGCAGTATGATTCAATTTTTACAGGATTAATTTCTTGCCGGATCGGGGATCTATCCCAAGTCCTTTGACGTGCAGACGAACACCTTACTGAGTGTGCTGGAGAAGTAGTTACTACAGTGTGCAAGGGATGTCTTTTACGATATAGCGAGGAAATACTTTTTCTTTTAATTTAGTTTTAATATTAGGAAGCCTGATGCACAGGGTAAATAAAACAACTGCAAAGTGATTGTTGATAAAAATATCCCGCTAACTCCATAGAGACAAATTTTCCCTTTCTGAAATATTAATATTTTTAATAAAACAATTTTTAAACGAAATTTTCTTCCTTAAAATTTCCAATAAAATTTTAAGAAAATTTTAAAATTGTGTATTTTGAATTACAATTTATATAGAAGATAAAAATATTGTTAAATAAAGACACCGAAATCCTTACAGAAAATTTGATATAAGAAAATAGAACGTGAGGCGGAAGCAAAAGAATCACCTAATCGAGTTCACGACTGAAATTACAGACTTAGTTAAATCTCGATTCACATATTAAAACACAATCGGTCTCCCAAGTCATAACTTGGTGGAAAATACCCGGAAACCCGATTTTAGCGGTTGACTCGCAGGTTTACCATTGTGTTTTCCTGCACCCAAAGGTATGAAAACATGGAGGACTGGGAGCAGGAAAACAAAATGTTAAACCTACGAGTCAACCGCTGAAATCGGATTTCAAATGTTTTCCACCAAAATATGACTTGGCAGACCAATTGGGTTTTAATATGCGAATTGAGTTTTAACTAAGTCTGGAATATCAGCCGTGATCTCGATGAGGTGATTGTCTGTGCTGCTGCGCCCCCCCTCCCCCCCGTTCCAAAAGGGTCTGTAAAATGATGACCCAGAGATTCATTCAAGAGTGTTTAACCGACAACTATCTACATTTACTATTAATAAAAGTGCCTCGTTTTTTTCCTCCGTTTTTACAGAATTTTTTAACAGTTTACTAAATATCGTTTTACAGAATCTGCAACAGACCGAATTTTCTTTCTGTGAAATATAACGATAGTAGGAAAAGTAGATGTGGGCACCATTCAAAAATATCTGAATTAAGGGCCTCATATTTCCGAATGCAATTCACAGTACGACCAGTTTTACTGCCAGGAATATTGTATTCTTTCGGCACTTTTCATGGTATCATTTCATTTTGTAGAAAGGAAAATAATTCTGATGGAAAGTTCATTAAGGGCATTTGGAAAGCAATTTATTGAAAAAAGTCGTTTTTATATTTTTTAATATTTTGTATTCTTCAATTTTCCCCTTTCGAATGATATATTAGTTTTATTTCTATGACAACAAGAAGTTAAGAAAAATTAAGAAATTTAGTTTTCTTACATCCTACATGCACATTACATGCATAAATTCTAAACTGAATTTATTCAAAATGTTGTTTCTTGAACTTCGATGTGCCTTTTTATAAAAACTACTAAATATTATTGATTGTAATCATTCTTGAATATTTTACACATACACCTGATAAATCTGAAGTGAACATTTTTTTTTACAAAAATTTGTACAAAGTTTTTATGAAAAAGTTTCTCTTTAGAAAAATGCACGTTTTTTTAAAATTTAAAAGTGGTTTTGATTCCAGATTTAAAAACAAATAACTAAAGAATATCTGTTTACAAAGTTGTTTTTACTTAATTAGGAGTTAATTACATTATATACATAAAAATTTTCAAGTGAATATCTCCAATAATTTAGCATGGTAGGCATAGCGCCCTTTAACTTCCCTTAAAGAAACTTTATTTTGAATAAAATTATGTGCAATGATTGCATTCCGATTAAAGTGAGCCCCCTGTAATTTTGGCTAAAATATTAAATTATAATCTTGGTTTCCTATACGAAACATTTTTGTTGTAGTATGCTCTACCTCACCATAAATTTTTTCTAAGGTGTATTGAGTCCACCTGTATAGTCAGAACTTTTATAAGTCGGTGTTAGATTATTGTTGTTCCAAACCATGAAGAATATGTCAATTGTATGATTTAAAGTGAATGTCGATAACAAAGCGTTATTACAAAAAAGGCACTCTGTTGTTCCAAAGCACTCTCATTAAATTTTAGTAAGCATTCTGTAACTTTACATCTGTAGATTTTTTTTTTTTTTTTTTTTTTACAGTTTAGAATACTTTGTGTCATTACTTATGTATCAGTAAATCTTAGGCCCTAGGGAAACACGCACACACACGCATATATATTATATTATATTATATTATATTATATTATATTATATTATATTATATTATATTATATTATACTGATTACTTTTATCGAAAATGAAAACTGATATTTTGCAGTAGCAAAAAAATTAAGTTTTGCTTATAATATGTTTAGTTTTAAAAATTCGAAAATTAACTTTTTAAATGTTCTTATGTAACTCGTTATTTTTTTGCGGTAGGTAAAAAAGAGGCATATGTAAACAGCGCCCATTTCATCTAAATATCGTCAGCGTATTTTTTTTCTTAAAAATCAACAATAGTTTAGTAATCAACTACTGATAATTAAAAAATATTCGATGGTAATTGGATGAAATGATCATTTTTCCGATGGGCCCATTGTTTCGTAGACTTTAGAGAACACGTTTAATAGATAAAAGGGTATGTTAAAAAATAAGTAGAAAAATTTAAAAAAAATCTACGTTCTTTTAACGATGTAAATTAACGAATCTATTAATAATATTTATAGTTTATATGATGGAGACTGCTTGAACATTAAGAAGTACAGAACTAACGCTTGTATCTCTTTAAAATTAGGATGCATGAATTAAATTAAAAAAATTGATTTTTTTTTTGTTTTATTAAATAAAAAAAATACCGTAGGTCATCTGAATCTATTATTTAATATGGATAACTTTAAAAAAAATCTTGGGTACTAGTTTCTTTTATTTTAAGAATATAAACTTATATAAATTACATTAATTCATTTAATAATTTCTTTTATTTAAAAAGTAAATCTTTAGATAACATGGGCTTTAATAGAATGGAAATTATTATTATTTTTAAAATAATACATAACCGAGTAATGGAAGATTAGATAGTGCAGGTTGGAGAGTCCCTAACATATAAAATATATGTGCACGTTTTGGATGAAATCATGTGCAATAAAATTTATTGAACTCGTGTAATACATAAGTTGCTGTCTAGCATAACAGCAAGGGAATTACGAATTTCTGTTTTGACATATGAATTTCGCAAAATCACCGTAACCATTAAGTTTTAAGGATCAGTAATTAGAAGAATAATGAAATCCGTAAAATATATTATCATGATTAATGTCAACAAGTTTGTTAAAAGGTACATTATTGATGCCCATAATAAGATTTTCTGCATGATGCTGACTGAGAAAACATTTTTTGAACATGCAGTAAAAGTTACTATGTACAGACATTTGGAACTATTGAGTGAAGTGCGAAATATTCATATCTATCTTCCAATGAAGTTAAATAATGCTATAAAAGTGTATAAAATATTATAAAAATATATAAATATATATAAAATATTGTAAATATATAGCCTTGATTCTAAAATTAAATTTACATTAGAAATAGAACAGAATGGCACGCTACCTTACTTAGATGTATTATTAATCAATATGCACCAGGAAATACAACGCACTGTTTACAGAAAACCCATAGCCAGTCAATCCATTATCCCTCATAATGCTCAAGCACCTTTTTCATACAAAGTTTCTGCATTTAGACATTCTATTCATAGAGCTTTCACAATCTGTACCCCCGAGAACTTAAATAACGAAATAAATAAAACATATGATATTACAAGAAACAATGGATACAAAGAAAGTACCATAGAAAATTTAATTAAGAGCTTGAAGAATAAGAAGAAAACAAATTTCAATCCACAAAATTCCAGGTGAATTTTTATTCGAATTCCACTTTTCGGGTCTATGGCGGTGTTTTTGTATACTCAGGTTCATAAATGAACGAAAAGAAACTCCAACACAATACTTTAAGGCACTTAAACATTTATTGTAAAGAACTTTTAAAGGAGGGCCGTGAAAAAGTACAGAGGGACGGGGAAAGTTTCGTTAACTGCCCAGTGGCAGAAGCCCACAGCGGGGCTTAATTGCAGCCTACATGGCTCGAGGTCAGGAGCAAAAGTCCGTCAGATTTTGTTACAATTACTTACAGATTGGCGAACATTAGACAACCATATGTAAGATATTTGGCGAAAAACAAATTGGATAGACAAAACAATCAAGAAGTTTTACATTGAGTTAAAAACTACGCCATGGCGGGCTTTATAGGGTTATTAGAAATAAAATTCCTGCGGTCAGGGAGAGTGGCTAAAGAAATAGCTAACACGTGATATTACATACACGTTACAGATTTAACGACAGCTGAAATTGTCAGCAAGGGGCATATGGCTTTTATCCGACAAACACAAGGGTGAGAATTGATTATTAATGCACGCCAAGAGGCTGAGAAAATATGCATTACATATTGTCGGCTGCGATGCGAAAGACATTCACTTCTATTTTATTCTTTTTATTTTATCTCAACGGAATATCACTGCGGTTAAGATATATTTGTATATGTGTGAAAGTGAAAGAAAACTGAGATAAATGATGCCTGCATTTAAAACATACTTTTAAAGTATAAATGAAAGTTACAATAGTGTGAGGGGGGGGGGATGAATGAAGGCCGACATATGAAATTAAGTATTAAAATGCCAAATTTAAACTAAATATTGTATTTGAAGGGGGGGTGGCGAATAATGACAATTTATAATGAACCAGTGAGGTTAAATGTTGTTTTTTGAGGGAGAGTAGGATAAATGCATATATAACGGGAAAGCCGTTATATATATATATTCTTTAAATTTCAAACTTATGATGTTTTTATTGTTTTCCTCACATTTGTTTTGGTTTTCTACATTTACATAATTACACGTATTCTTTTAAATTTGGAGATTAAATAAAATCTCTGGTTAAGCTTCACTTAGACATTAAACACGTCTTAGATATTATGTCGTTTCTTGTAATAACATAACTTCATAATAACGGTAAAAAAATAAAATAATAAAAAAAATAAAATAAAATAAAATTCTTTTGTAGCATAAGTAACCTAGTGCAGTTACTTTAAATGTTAAAACATTATCTAATGTGATACAATACACATACAGTTCATATCCTGCTCGATACATTGTAAGGAATACAAATTTAGAGTTTAGTTTGAAAAACAATTGCAGTTGTAGTATTGCCCGATCATGTCACTAGTCTCTCCACTTTCGGACTGACCTTTTACCTTTGACATGTGAGATATTTATCTCAGTTTTTTTTTCATTTATCCCCTCTGAAGTTTTGTTCCCGTTCAAAATTTTTGCCCTAAGGGTCCAAACTTCATTGTGTAGATAGACAAAGCCCTCGAATTGATGTATCAATTCAATAAACATAATTTTTATATGATACATCGACACATGCTCCTTTGAAGATCAATGTGATCTTTGGGGAGCAGGGACCTATGTATCACTTGATGTATGGGTCTCATAACTCCCACCTCCCCTAGGGCTGATGTCGTAAACAGATGCCATCACACTTGTTACTTAACAAGAATAAGGGCTACACACATTCATAGGCATGCTATATGCATCCCGTTCTTTTGTAGTCCTGTGCAGTGTGCACGAAAACCAATTTTCTACTTTTTTTATTTTTATTTTTATTATTACTTCATTTAACAATTATTTACGGACATACATATGTCTTTTATTTTCTATTTCATTTTAAAGTTGTATCTGTGTCTTTTGTTGCTTGCATTTGCATTATGTTTATCTTATTTTGAGAAGAAAATATAACTATATACTTAGAAATTACTTCTCTTATATGGTCATGAAAAATGCTGGTACCAGCCTCTTAATCAAATACTAAAAAGCTATTTTAAAAAAGGATCCTGTTAAATACAAAAAAATATATTATTTGCTCTTCCTTGAAGACTGTTTGGGACTTCTGATTACCAAGAATAGAATTAAAAAGGCGCTATTTATCATGACCTGAAAAGTTTTGCTTTATGCAAACATTTAAAGAATTGCAAGCACACAGTTATATATATATATATATATATATATGGAGGCTTATCTTTGTTATTATGTTATATCTGTTTTAAATACTTATACGTATGGGGTAGACAAAGTAATCTACAATTTAAAAAAAACTGTTCTACAAGTTTCACAGGTTTTTTTCTGGTGGTAATGGGTGATATATATAACGGCTTTCCCGTTATATATGCATTTATGCTACCCTCCCCTCAAAAATCAACATTTAACCTTACTGGTTCATTATAAATTGTCATTATTCTTTACCCCCCCCCCCCTCAAATAAAATATTTTGTTTAAATTTGACATTTTAATACTTAATTCCATATGTCGGCACTCATTCATCCCCCCCTCACACTATTGTAACTTTCATTTATACTTTAAAAGTATGTTTTAAATGCAGGCATCATTTATCTCAGTTTTCTTTCACTTTCACACAGATAGAAATATATCTTAACCGCAGTGATTTTCGTTGAGATAAAATAAAAAGAATAAAATAGAAGTGAATGTCTTTCGCATCGCAGCCGACAATATGTAATGCATATTTTCTCAGCCTCTTGGCTTGCATTAATAATCAATTCTCACCCTTGTGTTTGTCGGGTAAAAGCCATATGCCCCTTGCTGACTAATTTCAGCTGTCGTTAAATCTGTAACGTGCATGTAATATCATGTGTTAGCTATTTCTTTAGCCACTCTCCCTTACCGCAGGAATTTTATATCTAGTAACCCTATAAAGCCCGCCATGGCGTAGTTTTTAACTCAATGTAAAACTTCTTGATTGTTTTGTCTACCCAATTTGTTTTTCTCCAAATATCTTACATATGGTTGTCTAATGTTCGCCAATCTGTAAGTAATTGTAACAAAATCTGACGGACTTTTGCACCTGACCTCGATCCATGTAGGCTGCAATTAAGCCCCGCTGTGGGCTTCTGCCACTGAGCAGTTAACGAAACTCTCCCCGTCCCTCTGTACTTTTTCACGGCCCTCCTTTAAAAGTTCTTTACAATAAATGTTTAAGTCTGTTAAAGTATTGTGTTGGAGTTTCTTTTTGTTCATTTATGAACCTGAGTATACGAAAACACCGTCATAGGGTCCACTTTAGAATATTTTCCTGTTTTTTTCGAACGTTTAAAATAAAAACTCAATAAATTCAATATCGCCCTAGTCGCAAAACCTTCCATGAAATTAAAAAATATAATATGCAAGAAAATAGACCCAATTGAGTCAAACCAGTTATCGGAGTATACGAAATGCCTTTCACCAAAGAAGATGGAACAATGCAGTTTTATATAGGTATGACAAGCAGAAAACTTATATCTAGAATCAAAGAACATATAGCAGACATCAAATACAACAGGAAAACCACAGCTGTCGCCAGATTATGCAGCAAAGAACCTTTACAAATCGATTTTAAAAATAGCAGGTTAATTTATCTATCAAGATTTTATTTACCATCCATAATCCAGGAATCAATAGAGATATTTTTACGCAACGAGATTATTTGCAATGATTCAGTGTCCCTTGATTTACCTAAAATTTGGAAAGAGATGCTATGTAATTTTATTAACAATAGTAAAAATTAATCCACGCCCACAAATAGCCAATTTAATTTAATTTAATTTTAATTTTATGTTTTGCGATGTTTTTCATTGTGCATGATGTCTCGTGACATTGTTTACCATGTTATTGTTTTTAAATTATGTGAAAATATTTTCTATCATGGATGATTTTAAAAATATCGCTGTTTGTCAATCTAAATAAAGATATTTTATCACTTTTTAAAGCATTATTTAACTTAATCTGTTTATAAGTGTTTATTATACATGTTGTTACTATCTTGCAATGCTAAGAATTTGATCAGATTCAAACATGTGACAAGATACATTATTAGCCTACACAGTAGCGCAGCAAGAATTCGGCTCTAGGGGGGCGGGGGGGTTGAGTTATTGATA
Source organism: Maratus speciosus (assembly GCA_963932465.1). Taxonomy (NCBI): domain Eukaryota; kingdom Metazoa; phylum Arthropoda; class Arachnida; order Araneae; family Salticidae; genus Maratus; species Maratus speciosus. The sequence continues at coordinate 413,193,792 of OZ010790.1, read as the reverse complement.
ACGGTGGCCGCCGGTTAATTGAATCAGTGGCTAATCGAATCAGTCTATTTATTGAATGAAATCATAACGCTTTTTTCTGGATTATTAGAATCAGCAAATTCGCTGGTTATGATTCATTTAAACAGCGTTTACAATATTAGAGTTCAAAAACTTAAAATGCATCAATGAAATAACACAAAACTATGTTAGATTTATAAGTGTTTTAAAAAACCAGACACATTTTAAAAGATGGAATAATACAGTACAACAAACATTTATTGTATCGAAAATCATCGGGTGGTTCATCGGAAAATATCTGGTGATTGCAATCCAATTTTTCAGCCAAAAATTGTCATTTATTTATTTCAACATTTTAGGAATGAAAATGCTTTGTCCCTGAAAGGGTTAATAATAAAGCAATTTCAGCAAAATTTTCAATAGACTTACCTTTCTTTGTGTCAGTGTAATAATATCGCGAGAATTGTCAGAATTTATAATTATCCACGTCTAAACAGTGCTGAATTATGTATGCTATATTTTGGAATGTAGTTAGCATATTAAGCACGGTATAGTTGACTGAAATACTGTGCACTACGAGCACTTTAAAAGACATCTAATTTCACATAAAGGGAAAGCAATGTAAATTTATTGAAAGTTTCGTTAAAATATCTTCATTATCGTTACAGATCTGAAAAAATATCTGGGTTTCGCTTGAAGTCTTATCTATACTAATATTATAAAGAAGCAACGTTTGTTTGTTAGTTTGTGTGCTTGTAGGGAGTAATTTCTGGAACTATCGAACCAATTTCAAAAGTAATGGTGGTAAATTGACACAAATGGTGACAGTCCTTGTTTCAACATAAGCTATATTTTATGCTAGTGGCACTACTCCCAAGGGGCTGCAGGAGCAAATCACGTTCTAAAAATGCGATATTTGTGTTACTGAAGGTCCTAAAAAACTTGAAATTTGGCATGGTAGTTACTTATAAGATGTAAATGCTGTCTAAGAACTGTTTGTAAAAAAATCGAAATTTAAAAGGGTTAAAAATGCGCCAAAAGAGTTCTAAAAACTTTCTAAATTACGATTTCTATGGAATTATTAAAAACAGATACTTGAAATTTGGCGTGGTAGGTACGAATAAGATGTAAATGATCTTCACGGCCAGTTTCTTAAATTCCAAATTTAAAAGGGTTAAATAAGCAAAAAGCCTTCTAAAAATATTCTAAATTACGATTTCTATGAAATCTCAGGAAATACCAAATCAATTTCAAACGTAATGATTGTTGATGGTAACAGTCCCAGCTCAAATATAGGCTATATTTTATATCGGTGCCACTGCTACAAGGGGATTGTTGCAGAAGCAAAAAATGCTCTAAAATTTTTGCGATACTGAACTGGCTAGAAACTATAAATTTGGCATGGTAGTTACTTATAAGATGTAAATGCTCTATAAGAATAGTTTTTAAGAAAATCGAAATTTAAAAGAGTGAAATGTGCGAAAACCCACCAGAATTTCGATTTCTATGGATTTGTTAAAGATAGAAAACTAAAATTTGGCATGGTAGATATTTATAAGATGTAAATAATCTCTAAAAACAGGTTCTAAAATATTCAACATTTAAAAGGGTAAAATGAGCGAAAGCATTCTAAAAACTTTCTAAATTACGATTTTTATGGGATCTCAGGAAATACAAAATCGATTTCAAAACCGAATTTCAAAATACAAAACCGATTTCAAAAACAATGTTGGCAAATTGATAGTGACAGTTCCTGTTCCAACCTAAGATATATTTTATGTTGGGTGTGGTAAACCATTACACTTGTAACTTGGAATATATCATGATGGTTACTTTTAAGATGTAAATGCTTGCTAAGAATGGTTTCTAAAAAACTCAAAACTTCAAATGAAAACTGAAATGAGCGTAAAAGTTTCCAATTACACTAAATTATCATTTATTTAGAATTTGTTTTAATACTTCTCATTAAAATAAGTCGCATTTTTGCCTAATGTTGTGTAATAATGAAGTTTAGTGAAGCTGTGGCTTAGTTAGTAACTTTTGAATTATAGCAGTATAATTTAGTGTAATAAAAATTGGTCCACAAATACCATTTCGTTAGGCATATTTCAATTATTATGCGTGGAAAGCAAAAAAATCGCGATATTTTTTATGTCCGAATTTTTGGACTGATGACCGATTTTTTTAAATTTTCAAAAAATTCGGAACAGAATCACTCCTAAGTAGAATGTTATTCCACAACACCCTGGATTCCGAATAAGCCAACAAGTTTTAATATTAACTTTGGTTTTGATTCATTAAAGCGGCTAATTTGCTCAACTAGTGATTCATATAAGCGGCAATCATGCTAATTATTTTAGCTCTGCGAGATGTTTTAACCCCCAAAACCCCCCCTTCGCTGCGCCAGTGAGCCTACATGATTAAGAGGCTCTATGATACAGTGTGACATTTCTTTTTGTCGTATACTGTTGAAAATGTAACTAAAAATAAGTCTTTTATGATTAAAAAAAAGGAAACTTGTGACGTTTACAGGTTTATGTATTGTTGCCTTTAATACTGCTGTTTCTTCGATAACAACACAGATGAATATAGCACAATGCATATTGAGTCCATGAAGACAGTTAACGGTACTGGTGAAATAACAATGTGATTCTAACTTAACTACTACATAAAACCAAATTTCCGACTAAAAAAATATAAAAAATTATCTTCGTCAATGACTAGACACAGAGAAGTGTATTCTGCTTAAAATTCCTGTTCTTTTTTTATCTATGACTTCTGATATGCGAAATAAAAGCGAAATCTAAAAACATTTCTATGCAAGTCCCTGACGAAGCCAAAGAGTCTACAAAACTATAATAATACACCAAAAAAATCATAGGTACAAAACACTGGTAGTTAGTATGCTTTTAAAAGGCACTTAGTAGCAATATTTCTTAAATATCCAAGATTTTATTTATTTTTGGTTTATTCTATAGGGGAGAGTAGCCTAATTTGGACCATTTCGTTTATTTTCAGGTGTAACTCATTTAATTTTTGGAATATCTGAAAAATATCACTACACGAGGCCAATCAATTCATCCACTAACTAAATAAAACTTTAGATCATTTTCTTTTTCAAAATCTTAAATTTTATTTTAATTTGAAAAATTTGTCAAAAGTGGTTCAAATTCAGCAACTGGTCGCCTAAGTTGGACCACCAGTCTCCTAAATTGGACCAAATAAAATCAGGTTGTTTCAATGACTAGGGAATATAACTAATTTTATTAAAATCAAAGTTTACGGTTACTGAATCAATCAAACAAAATAACAGCAATGAAATATAATGAAATCAAATATCTGGAAATAAGTGTAATTGTTTTAAATCAAAATGTATTCAAAATATAAATCAAAGTTATCAGTAATTAAGAATAGAAATTATGAAACTAATTGCCAGTTACTTGAATATCATTTAAGGAGTGATGCAAAGCTTACACATGAATTTCGTTTATTGATTTTTTTTTCAGCGCACACAACTTGGAACCGTATTTGGCAATATGAACACTGAATCATTTCTGCTGTTTTATTTTCTTACAAATCAGGCAAACTCAATCATCCCTATTTAGATTTTTCTTTTTAGATTCTGAATTATTAGACTTTTTTTTTGCAACAGAAGTTTTCTTTACATTATGATTGTAGTTCTCCCCTTTCATCATTTCCTTGATAATTGCATTACGCCTATTTTTTAAAACTTGAATTTCCATTTGCTTTTATGCTGTGATAGCTTCCTTTTAGTCGATTTTTGTGTTTTTTTATTTCAAGGTTTACTTTATATGGCGAAGATGTTACCACAACTGTTTTTTTGGCTCCCTCTGTACTTTTTTAAAACTAAATTTAGCAAAGGATATAATATCTCTAATGTTTTTTTTGGCTTTTGAGGAGGATTTGTAACTACAACCCTATTGCAGGTCAATTTCTTCACAACTTACTCTCTCCTTTTTATTTCCTACATCTTTAACAGCTTTTGCTGTCACCTGTTTTTTTTCCAGACAGCTTGTCCGTGTCTTTTTCAACATTTTTAACATTATATTATAAAAGTATTTAAAAAAATATGCTCTATTGAAAAATACGCTACGATTTATTATACGCAAACATTATATATTCAACAGTATTGAATTCATCCCCCTCCTCCCGGAAGGTTTGAGATTTTAGGAGTTTTAATGGCAAAAAAGTGTAATTCCACCCTCCAGAACTGTAAAAAGTATGCCCTTCTTCAGGGAATCGCAAATTTCTTCCAGGAAGAAAATGTTTGAATTCAACTGTGTAAACCAAATACGCCGTATGAATAATGTATTCAAAGAAAATAAATACAAATACATACAAGATAAAAAAAATTGCAAAAACATGTAAAAATATTTTTTTTGTTTATATAGACCCAAGCTGTATAAAAAAATTAATCCAGATATAACTCCCTCCCATCCCCCCCCCCCTAAAAAAACTTGCATTTAGATAGTAATCCATTATAAAATAAAAAAAAAAAAATTAAAAAATAGTGTACAAAGTGTACCGTCCTCGAAATTCATTACTTAATTTTCAAAATTTATGATCACATATCTGGTCCAATTTAAGCAACTTAAAATGGTCCAATTATGGCAACTGCGCCATTTTTTAAAACAGATAATTTCAAGACTAAGAACAAAAACGAAATCAAACAAAGCTGCGTGAGAAATATACGCAATTAACAGATGAATTCATATATGTATATAAAAACATAACAACTTACGTTTGTTTTAAAGTATTCACTTACGTTTAGTAGGAAAAAAGTAGATCAAAACAGCTATCTTTAGGTTTTTTAAAATTGCCTGAAAACAACACGTGGTAGGCGGTTGCATCTTCTATTCGTGAGTGACGTCATTCTGATGAGTAGGATTTCAGCGGTAGATGGCGTATCTTCCTGTAATTAACGACAGAATGGCAACGGTCCAATTAAAGCGGCGGTCCAAATTAGGCTACTCTCCCCTATTATATCCAAATTGTCCGCTCTATGCAAAATATTACTGGCGTTTCTCATTATGTATATGTGTGTATTTCTCTGAGTTTACACTCGCATTTAGATACAAACTTTTGTTTACGGAAGCTTTTATCCAACCTGTGAATACGATGCAGTGTTTCAGTTTTTAAAACTTACGTAGATAATATCAACACATGACAAAATCTACTGTACAACGAGATGCTCATGCTAATGGAATTGCAGGGTAAAGTGCTCCCGTAGATATACTAGCGTTTTTAAATAGCACAACTTTTAACAGTTGCAAAAGTAAAATTAATCAGACAACGGGTGATTTAGGGGGTTAAACGGACAATTGTTTCCTGATGAAATGTACTTTTAATACAAAAAAGTACAATAATAGGTAGTTTCAGAAGACCATTGATTAAAGTTGTTTTTAATAGGTATAGTATTTCTTAAATGTTAGAATTTCTGAGTCTGTTGGATGTCTTTTATGCTAAAAAATATGTATAACCAAAAAAAAGTTGCGAATTATGAGATATTGGATATTACTAGAGTAAAATTAAAAACACTGTGTTTCTAAGAAAATACTGATGTCACTGATCTGAAGATTTACAAATACATATTAAAGTATTGACTGATAACTGCCTTTCGTTAGGTAAACTCGCATGTTTTCATTATTCGTAAATTAAAAAGCAGTAAAAAATTAAACAAAAATCAAGTCTTATGTTTAAATATAATTCAAGTAAAAATAATTAAAAAAGAAAAATGCATTGCTAATACAATAAATTTTATAATCTAGAAAAGTCTTTCATATTAACTCTTGCTAATGTGAAAAGCTTCCACTTTTAATATTTTTGCTTTTTAGAAAATTAAATAAGGTTCATTAATCATGTTTGAACTAGTTTCCCTCTTAGAAAACAGTAAAGATGAAATAATGTAACAGTTTCGGATTCTAAAAGATTTTTTCATTTTAAATTTTGTAATAAATTAAATATTCTTGTTTTATATTAAACAAAATTCCTTTGAAATCTACTTTTGTGCAAGATCATGATCTTATTGATTATATTTTGATTATTCTATAAATTAAAATTTTGCCAAAGAAATGTTATTTTCATTCATGTACAAAGAAATATATTTATAATATTTATTGCACAACGTGAGTTTTAATAATTAAAAAATAATCCATTTAATCCAAACATGTACCGGAGTGTCTTATTTCTATAGTTATTTGATGTTTTCTTTCTCATTTATTATATTAGGTTGAGCAAAAAGTTCTTGGAAATTTTTAATCTAATAGTTACCAGAATTTGTATCGTATATAGGAGTACTAGTGGTATATCTATAGGAGTTCAGGAATTTCGGCTCCAAAATGTCTATTGAACAGCATGATTTGCGTGTATTTATCCGGCATTATTAGAGCAAAGGCCTAACGATTCGGAAAGCTGTTGATGAGTTTGCACAGTTGGACGACGTCGAAATTCTTCCACATTCCGCCTACAGTCCAGACGTGGCTCCATCCGATAATGGCCTCTTTCGATCAATGCAACACTTTTTCAAGAGCTGTCGATTTGAACTCCTTAATGAGGTTGAAGAAGCATGTCAAGAGTTTTTCGATTCCAAGGAGCCGCCATGGTATTTCCAGCAAAATCCGGAATCTGGCAGAACTATGACAGAAAGTCGTGTACTATGATGGTTTCTACTTTGAAGAATAGTCCTTGTTGTTTTTGTTGTTAATTTTCGCATAACAATGAACTTTCACAAATTTCCCAGAACTTTTTGCTCAACCTAGTATTTTATTGCCATACTGTCCACCGCGACTCACTATAGAGAGACAAAAAGATTTCTGTGTCTCTCAGAACATGCGCAAGTGCCTGCCGGAGCTACAGGACTTCTGTACTTTATTTTGATATATGCTTTTAAATTTTTCGTATTTCAAATTTAAATTTTCAATAAAACATGGAAATATTTATAAATGGCTTATAGCGACGTGACAGTTTACGTTTCGGTGTTACGACGGTGTACGTTTCAGGTTTCATGCGCTTGTATTTTTATGAATATCAAGCAGTACGTATTCATTCTGTGTTGACTTCTAAGCATTGTGAGGTATTGCGAATACAAAAACTCTATTGCCTTCAATGTGAAAGTATAAAGATTTCTATGGATTGTATTTCAAATATCTTGAAAACTGGATAGAAACTCGCCCTAACACCATTTTCATTCTTGAGGAGATTGAGCGGTGAAATGTTATATAATCAGACGGGATAAAATGGACATTGAACTAAATAATCAAACAAAAATTCGGTACTGCGTTCCCTAAATTAGTTTTAAAAAGTGGAAGGCAATGTACAAACTCTTGTATGAGATTTATAGATTGGCTCTAAAGAGGACCGATTGTTAATCCATTGATCTGGATGCATATTTCCTAAAGTGGGGTAAGCGAAACTCATGAGCGTATAAGATTTAACACGTGAGAGCAACAAAGAAATGTTGTATGAGTTGGTGGCGACATCCAACGTAGATCAGAGCGTGGCTAAAAGAGTAACCCTAGTCATTCTAAGACTGCGCGGAAACTAAGAAGGCAATAAAAAGACCAAATTGTTATGTGTTTTCCAAATTTTTGTATAGAAGCAGGCTGCTGAAGACAACTTACGACTTTTTATAAATAAATAAACATAAATCCTTCAACAAATATGCAAAAGTAAATAAGTGCATCCATCGCATTAAAATAGAACTACATATAAAGTTTACTTTAAATATAAATGTTAAATTTATTTCTATGGATACTATTATTTTATCCGCATGTTTTATTTCATTATTACAAGTAAAACAAAAGAAAACAAAAGAGAAACAGTGATTTACTAGGTATATGCAATATTTAAACGCCTACCCGATATACAAAGTATTGTTATTGAGTTAATACGTTATTGTGGATCACAATAACGTAATGCAAAATTTTTGGTATCAGACAACAGTTCTAGAAACTAATAATAAAAATAAGGTAGCGGTTCAGCTTGAAAATCAGCAGGTGATTAGAATGTTCATGTTTGCTCATTTCGGAATGTGATTTTGAGATTAGTTATAAATTTTTTACCGGACCACTGTTGAACTCGATGTCTTGTAATTACACTTTCGTGCTCTACAGTATTTCTAGAAGTATAAACTGATCACTTGAGGACAAGAACAGATGGAAATTGATTTCTTCCGTGTGTGAAATGTGTCAAATACATTATTTACTTAAATAATGTACGCTTCACCTAACCCACTAATTTTGAAAGAAGTTTAAAAAAGAAAATAATTACATATAGTATAATTTTCAGAAGAAGCATTTATGGAATAATATCAAATAAAGAATCAGGATTGTATATTAGGGTGGGTCGAAAAAAATAAATTTTTGATTTTCGTGACGCTTTAGTGCGGAAAAGTTGCCTAGAAGAAAAACGGCATAAAAATTTTTAGAATCGGTTAACATCTTCCATTCGCGCATCGTACTTAAAATTGATGAAAAATTGCAAAAATCGCGATTTTCTTCTAATTTTTTTAAGTTAATTAAAACTTTAAAAATAAACACACTTTAGCTTTTTATGCTTGTTTCATGGTTTATATAACCTATATAAATTAAATTCCGTTCAATATTCCAATTTTTTTTGTTCGCGCAAGAACTTAGAAAAAACATAAATTTACCAATTTTTCGCAGTTTTCACCGTGCAACTCTTAGTTCGTTTTGCTAAAACAAAACTACACAGAACTCACCACGTAGTGGTGGTTGCACACTGAGTTCCACTTACATCCTACCCAACCAACCGTCCAATTGTTGGGCGCGGTATTTATATTATATTAAAAAGACCACAAGCATGCCAATGCGTAATTCTAATTACATGCTTATGTAAAAAAAAAAAAAAAAAAAAAAAAATCGTGTCTTTGAGTTGAAGTTCATGGCATTGTTCAAAGGCATTACAATTTGGAGGAAAATCGAATGTATTTACAAATCAGTTATAAAATGTTAAATCTGAAGGCCGAGTGGAAAGCTCGCGATCTTCAGCAAGCACTGAGTGGTTCCTGAATTAGTTTTAAAGTACCTAAAGTGGAAGTGTTCTATGAAATTGATGAACTCAAACACACTTCTTTTGAAGACTCGAAGTATGAAGAAGATAAATACAAACCGAGTACATCGACTAAAAGTCCAAATTGTAGATCAGAATTAAAATTATAGCAACAGCGCTAAACAGCGATCGTTTCGGAGCTTCTGATCGGCCAAAAGCTGTCATAGCGTAAAGTGTTCCAGATAGCCGGCACAGATTCTTCTGATGTGCTTGATAAGAATAAGAGTAAAATAAAAAGAGGCAAGAGTCGTTTAAGGACGAATTTGAAAAGCCGATTCACACCCCCTGAGGAAAGTTCGTGTCTTTTTTATGGGCAAAAATGAGATACTTTGTTCGTCGAAAAATTTGTGAAATAAGAACACTATTCTCTTATCCAGGAATCTGGATCAACTTATGTTGGACATGTATCTCCTTCCCCGAGTTCATCAAATGATATAGGTCAAAGCATTATTTCTTGTTTGTCTGAACTATCAATATCACTAGAAAAACTAGAAGTAGCAGGGTGTGATGGTACTGTAATAAACACTGGGTGGAATATCGGTGCTTTCCACCGACTAGAAAATAATAAAATGTGTAGCATATGCATCCGGCATTTTAATGAGCTTTCTTATCGCAAAATTTTCCAACATATTCGCGTTCAAACTGAAGGGCTTTGATCATTTAGTGCGTCAATCGGGTGGAAGCTTACTTGCTGTGAAAAAGCTCCTGTGGTCAATTGTCAACCCGCAGATTGTTCGATTCCTGATATAGACAGGACTTTTTTGAGCGAATAACAACAGTATTTTGGGGACATTTTGAATGTAATCACTTTGGGACATTATACAGAAGACTTGGCGAATTGGGACCCTGGTACTTTTTCTGATTCCAGATGACTAACTGTGGTCAAACAAATCCTTAGATTGTATACGATTCATCCGAAAACTTATAAGAAATTGTCGGCTTCATCATAAAATCATACATCCCTGTGTAATTTGCCATAAAATAAGCAAATATTTTACTGACGGACCAAAACATGTATTTCAAGCAATCCAAACATCACTATATTTATCCGACGACTTACTACAAGTTTTCGATCCAGTAATAGAACGAAATGCGTTTTTTGCGCACCCAGAGAATGTTCTGTTGGCAATGAGTGTCGATTAAAGAAAACGTATTCGGGATATTGGTTACAGAAGGATCGTAAAAGCAAGACAAACTGTCCCAAAGAAGAAGGCTGTTAGAAATGTATTGAAACCGAAAGGAAACTTTTAAGCTTCCGATTAAATATAAATTATTAACTGGAATTCTTGCGCGGTGTGTCCTTCCCCAAAGCCGCGGGACCTGATTGAAGACGATGTTCACTTCTGACACTACTCTCATCAGAGAAATACAAATGTTTCCCTGTCACACCGAGACTGTTAAGATGTGTGCCAAGCTTGTGAAAGAGACCTCGAATAAAGTATATGGACATGAAGCTAGAGATGGCTATATCCGAACAACACTGAAGTCTAAATCGGTTATGTGTCATTTCTGCAAAAAAATCAGACTTTAAATGTGTAGTAGATATAAAAAAGAAAACGTAAAAAACACAGTAAGCCAAAGAAAGCTACTCCATTGAAAACTTTTCTAAATAGTTGCAAATATAATGCAAATACCGCACCCAACAGCTTGATGGTTGGTTGGATAGAGCGGAGGCGAAACTCTACGCGCAACCAACTCCACGTCGTGAGTTTTGGGTCGTTTTGCTCTAGCAAAACGATCGAAGAGTTGCACAGTGAAAATTGCGAAAAATTTCCAAATTTATGTTTTTTTTCTAAGATGTTGCGCGAACGGAAATTTCGATTATTGATTAGAATTTAATTTATTTAGGTTATATAAACTATGAAACAAGCATAAAAAGCTAAAGCGTGTTTATTTTTAAAGTTTTAATTAACTTAAAAAAATTAGAGACAAGGCGCGATTTTTGAAATTTTTAATCAACTTTAAGTACGATGCGCGAATAGAAGATGTTAACTGATTTTAAAAAAAAATCCCGTTTTTCTTCTAATTACAATAAGCAACGTTTCCGCACTGAAGCGTCACAAAAATTAAAAATTTCTTTTTTTCGACCCACCCTATTGTATATTACTCTAACAGTACTCTAAAATTGTAGAAATTGTGATTTCACAATCAGATATAGAATCAACATTTAGTTTAGTTCTCTGTATCCAAAGGAACATGTATGGTTCTTTTTTTCCCCTGAGACATTTTATTCTCATCTGCAATCTGGATCCTGGTGATTTTACGACTGATAACGTTGCATCAATAAACATGATATATTAGTAATTTCTCTGAAAGATATTTAGAATATGTTAAGACATTTGATCAGATTGTTTGTGCTAAGAAATTATTATGACTGAAAAAAAAAACAGTTTTACAACAGGCACTAAAGTTAGAACTGTCTGTTTTCAGAAAAATATAGCAAAGTTCCAGTGCAAAAAAATAATATTAAATAAAAATAAAAATAAAAGACATAAGACAAATTCCTTGCTCGATATTTACGAAAACACAAAAATGTGCTTATCAGATTAAAAACGTGAGAGGGTTCTGTGATTACAAATTTTGGAAATTCCCTGACGTACACAAGTAAATTCAGCAATATCTCGAGAAAAATGGAAATGGTTGTTCCACCGTACTATGGGAAATGTTTAAACTACAAGCAGGTAAAATAACTGATTTTCTCAACATTTAAGTAATTAAAGGCAAGCAGAGTAAGGATCAATAGATTTATGATAGAAACAATTGCCATCTGCCACTAAATTATGCAAAGCTTGCCTGAACATTTTACAGACCAAACAATTTCATTCCATAAATTTATAATAAGAGACAGAGATAGACATCTAATTTATTAACCAAAACTGGTAATGCAGATCATATACGGGTATATTTTTAAATGCTAAAGTTTGCCGTAGTATAGAAAAGAGATCAGTTTCTACACAAATAACGGGTGATTAAAATCAAAGATACACTGTCATATTAGCTGTTAAAGATGAATGATAGAGATCGTCCTCTTTTCCCATTTTGTAAAATCTCTCTAAGGATTTAAGTACGCGCCTGGTATCCATGCTCAAATTTAAAAAAAAAAGAATGATTAGATAAGCACTAAATAAAAACTGGATTAAAAAGTTGTGGCAGGTAAGGAGTCGTGCCCTTCATACCCCGAACACATTGCTTCTGTTAGACATTTTTCGAGCACATCTCAACGGGAAAAAACGAAACAAATGATTCTTTAAAAAGACCGGACCAATATGTTTGACATTCAAGCATATTTAACATCAGTTTTTCAACCGTTCTTGATTTTTCAATAAATAAATCATTTAAGATGGAATTTGAAAGTTTTAAGAGGAATGGCTAGGTGGGACAACAACAGTCTAACACCTAGTGGTAAAGTATAGCAAACACATTTAAAAAAAATGTGTCAGTGGATTACAGATGCATCGAGATTGGAATAACCCTAAATAATTGAAGAATTTCCAGTTTCATGATTGTACTGAAGGTTATATATAAAGTAAAGACGACACTTGTCAACTTCGATATTTTTATTATCCTAAAATACTCTTGAAATCTAAAAAGGACTGTGCTCACAGTGCGAAAAAATGCCACTTAAATAACTACTGCAACTATATACTATTTTTTAAATATTGATTATTTATTAAAGTGTATGAATTAATTATAACATCATTTCTTAATTTTTCTGAAGTTTTCTTATAAGAAAATTTATTTTAGCACTTAAAAATATTAACATCCTAGAATTATCTCAAAAAAAAAACGTGAAAGTGAGCAAAATACGCGAGTAACTATGGCAAATATTCTCTTACTTGAAGAAACATACAAGTAACAGAGCATCCGTCATATTGAAGTGTTATAAATTTATTTGATCAAAAAGGATTTAAATAAAGCCTTTATTAAATTGCATAGAATGAAAGTGCTGTATATCGTTTGTCTGTTTCCACATTATTTTGTCGAAGAGAAAGGTAAATTGCACAAATATAGATAGATATCTTCTATTTCATGCAGATATGAGTAATGTCTAATTCATTGAAAATATGCCAGTTCGTATACATAGAAAATTGAAAATATAATTTTTTTTTAAATTTGGATATTCAGATGATATAATAAATAAAATATTTAATTTGTTAAAAATTTGTGGAATTCAGATTTGTTTTTAAAGATAATATTAATTTTTCCTCTTTTTCGGTACACGTAGAAAAATGTGCAAATGGTAAAACAAAAAGTTTTACACTTATAATTTGTTCAAAACTTAATTTTTTTAAGAACATTCGCATATTTCTTCTCCTACTCATACAAAATAAAGAGATTTTTTATTATTTCAGGCAGTTTTCTCGGACAACTCTTACAAATTATAAAGTGAAAGAAAATTACGCTTTTCTACAAATGACCGAGCAATGAAAAAGCAATTAGGTGCTTTTTAATCATGCTCATAATTGTGTTAGAAACAGCCATTAACCATAAATATTCATTTGCAAAGACAGAAAAGATCACTGCTCTTTATTATTTTCAGGTACAGACACAAGAAGGTTTTTTTTTCTCTTAAAGAATTTCTGCGTGTATATGGTTAAATAATTGTTTATGTTTATGGTGTTTTATATTATTCATTTTATGCAGTAGTTATATGAACAACATATTTTAAAGTGGCTTCCTAATAAAGGGCTTTACTTAAAAAAAATGTGTATTTACACGCTTAATACTTTTTTTTACAAATTTAATATACAGGGTGCAATATGTTATCTATCGCCGAACTTTAATTTCTCAACCGTTGGTCGTAGACATATAGTTCCAATTACAAAAATGTTTCAAATGAGGTAAATATTCATGTTGTGGCATTATTTAAAGTAAAAAATCAATTTTATAAAAATTACGAAAACTAACTTTTTATGGGCTACCCGAGGACCCCTTGCTTCTTCTAGCTCATTATTAGTCTCGGTCGGCGGTTGGGGGAGGGCGGGTGGATCAACCGCCTCGGCGAGCTGATCTTGCAGCCCTGTAACCGGGAGAATTGCAGAAAAAATGAGAATTTCGTCAAAGAATACCAAAATGACAGTTTGCTGCTCCAAAATAGTTATTTTCTGCTCCAAATTGGCTTTTTGCTGCTCCAAAATGAGCGTTTTTGCCGCTCCAAAATGGCTTTTTGCTGCTCCAAAATGAGGTCCATGCACTGTAAAAAAAAATGGTAACGTTCCATGTAAAATCCAGGAACGTTTCGCCTTTTCTCAGGTTTTCAGAATAATTTAGCTCTTTCCTCTGAAATTCTGGTTTTCTTATCTGAAACGTTCCTGAACAAAAGTTGGAAACAGCAAAACGCTGTGGCCGCCATTTATTAATTCTTTGCTATAATCCGTTGCTCGCGCGCGAGTGTCGAAAACGAATTCCTTAAATGAATGTAAAAAAAATCAATATGGAATGCAAATAAATCAATAGACGACATAATCCTTTACGTCTCTATTGTCAAGACAATTCAGATGAAAATAGAATACCTCTGTGGCATCGCTAAGAGATTATTTCTCGTACTTGTCTGTGGAATGTTTAACGAGCAGACCGTGTAAAAAAAATACACCTATTATTTGGATCTCCATTAACCAGGGGACCATCAAACATGATTCTCACCGATTTTGATTAATTTAAAGTATGTTTTAGAGTTCTTATCTCTAATTATTCTTGTGAAAGGATTTCTTCAGATGGGCCTTAGATTTTTCAGAAATTAGATGCCGAGGTTTAGCATACGTTTCAAATACCCATTAGTTTGCAGCTCTCAACGTGTCTTTCGTGGTGTGGACGCAGAAAGCTCGCACGCCACCCGTACGGCCCGAGTTCGATGCTACCCCTTGACTTTTTTTTTCTTTTTTAATTAATTTTATATTTTAACACTTTATTACAATTTGATTTAAATTTGATATATATATTTGATATGTATATTTGACACTTTGAATTGCTGCAAATTTGAATTTTTTTTTTTTTTCGGAAAAAATATACAATCACGTTTAGGTTTTTTTTTTTTTCATGAAAATTTATATGTATTTTATCTAACTTGTAAACTAACATAATTACTGACGAAAATCCAAAATATTTTATGTCTAGATTTTTTTCTAATTATTATTTACATTTATATATTTTTATTTTAAGCAAAGTTCAGAAACAATATATCATATATATATATTTACTTTATTGAATTTTAACAGTGTAAATTATAAATAATAATTTTGATGTCAATTTCAAAATATTTTTTCATTCTAACAAATAATGATAATAAAGCGAAAATTGTCAACTGGAAATGTAAAAATCGTCTGCGGATCCCGCATGCTGTGAAATGTCAGTAATGTTTTGCTGTCAACAGAAATATTCCTGGTATTTCGCAGGAAACTTACTGGCATTTCTGTAGAAGGTTTTTAACATATACAGTAAAGTTCTAGTCATTTTCAAGAAATGTTTCTTGGAAATAATGGGCAACTCAGCTGCCCATTTTTTCCCAGGAACGTTGCGGAATTTTTTTTTACAGTGTGCTGTTCCATCACTGCAATATTAATGTATATAACAATGTGCCAATTAATGTATATAATGGGTTATAAATGTATATATGGGGGACCGTATGGTCCCCCAGTCCCTATAGTTATATTTAGTAAAAGTTTACTCATATCATAATAGATATAACACAAAAAGTTTGACATCTGTACTGCAAATATTGACCCAGTTATTAAATTTCAAAGTTTGAGATTTTTGCACATGATTATGTCTTTCATTAAGGGATCAGTTAAAAGGTTAATTAAAGTAATTCGAGATCAAAATCAGAGTGCAATGTCCTTTTTACGGCGAAACCACCTTTAGCCGGTATCACCAAATCGGGGAATCACCAAATAGGGTTTTAATTCATCTAAAAATTTGAACTAACTTTTAAGGGTCGAACAACATTCAAAAGCACCGACGATACCGGCTAAAAGTGGCTTTGCCGTAAAAAGGACATTTCACCCTTATTTTGATCTCGAATTACTTTAATTCATCTTTTAACTGATCCCTCAATGAAAGACAAAATCATGTGCAAAAATCTCAAACTTTGGAATTTAATAACTGTGTCAATTTTTGTAGTACAGATGTCAAACTTTTTGTGTTACATCTGTTATGATATGTGTAAACTTTTACTAAATATAACTATAGGGACTGGGGGACCGTATAAAAAGTTAGTTTTCGTAATTTTTATAAAATTGATTTTTTACTTTAAATAATGCCACACCATGAATATTTAGCTCATTTGAAACGTTTTTGTAATTGGAACTATATGTCTACGACCAACGGTTGAGAAATTAAAGGTCGGCGATAGATATCATATTGCACCCTGTATATCTAATAGTACAAAACTATAGTATAATAATTTATATAATTGTTTTTATCTTAAATATGAAAGATTTGAATGCTAGTTTTATGAAAAATAATTTTTATATGTTTAACTTGATTTGAAATTCCTAATATAAATATAATTAGATAAGTACTAAACTTAAATTATATTTATAGATTAAAATCGATAGAGCATTATTTTAAAAGGAATTACAAAAATTTTTAGGGAAAGAAAAAATTATCATTTTTATGCATCGCTGAATAATTTATCAACAAAAAGTATTGTAAGACTGACGTTTAATCTTAATGTAAATTGAGACTTCATTGAATATAAATATTTTGTAAAGTTTAAAACATTTATAAATGGGATAAATATTGCTAATATAAAAACTAATTGAGAATGTGTAGTGATTATTAATTACAAGAAGTAAAATTTAATTAACTGATTTACGACCATTGTATTTAAACCGACATACAAATTAGTTAAATTGCCTACTGCCACACACTCAGATATGAAAACTCAGATTTCACGAAATTTTCTTTGTTTTTGACGAAACAGTTTCCTGAGAAATGCTCCGAGCGAATATTCCGTCAAATTGATGAAATTACTTTCTTTACTTGCTTGACGATATAAATTTTGTCAAAAGTTGACTGGTGGCGCCATCTAGCGAACAGTTTGGAAGCGTCTTACTGACAGTGGGAAGAAAAAATTCACTTCTCGTTTCCTTCAGGGTGAGTCGCTCCCGCAGCCTTTGGTGTAGAAGACCGTTGCTCTTCCAACCTTGCTATTGCAGACTTGTACAGATTTGCTTTTAGATTGACGTAATGAAATCTGCTGCTTGTTTATGTTTTTATAAGGTAGATTGCAATTTTATCGGTGCTGCTATAATTTCTGGAAGTTTTAAGTAAGGTAAATTTATTATTATGGTTTTCTCATGGTCAATGAATAATTACAATATGGCTTGATTAAATAATTTATTAGTGAAATTCTTTGCTCAATGAATGGTTGGAATATAGTCTGGTTAATTTGTTACTCACATATAACGAATTGTGAAGATCATATTGCGTGAGATTTTATCACTTTGAGTAGAGGGATAAGATTTTAACACTTTACTGTTTATAAAGGGGAGGGGGATCAATTATGTTTACTTTTAATTTGATTGAAAACAGAATATACTTCTTAAATAAATTTAAAAAAAAAAGATATCGTGGAAGTTTGAAATTTTATTGACGAAATTTTCTTTTTGAATGGTTTTGAAGAACACGGGAAATTTATTCTTTTCGAATTAAAACATAACGAACAACATAAAAATAAATAAATAAATAAATAAATAATAAGCATTCCTAAAAATTTTAGCAGCTAAAAAAATAACTAATGAAGAAGCAACTACATTTCAGTATTTTCTGAAAGACATTAAAAAGTTCTGTTTTAAAATAAATTATTACAGAACTAATAAATATAATACATATAATAAATATAAACAAGCAAATATCTGCTTGCTAAAATCGCAGGATTTGAGGAGATACAGCAACTGTTTCCTTAAAATACATTGAGTCTGACCGTGATTGAGGCAAAACTTTCGTCAAATATTTGAGAGTTTACCCTTCGTTAAAAGTCACGTGATGTTGATAGAAAATGATCGTCAAAAACGACGAAATACAGCTCAAAGATTTCTGAATCGTCAAAAGTGAGAGTTTTATTTCTGAGAGTGCAATTATTGCTCGTGGTTAGTTATTCCTCATAAATGTGCAGACATAGATGGGAACATCCAAATGGTAGTAAGAATTATAAAGCAGAAAAAAAGAAAATGCGTACGGCATTAATTGAAATTATTTCAATTTCAATTTTTTAAATCGAACTGTAATTTTCAGAAAGGATCTATTTTATTTTTGGTAATATAATTTATAATCTAAATATTTTTAAATTAATGAAATATTAATAGGATCAATGGAATTTTCAATTGAAATATTCTTTTTCTTTAAGTTTGTTCCCGTTATGTTTGTTAGAAACATATGGCCTTCTGTATTTCAAGAAATTTTAAGAAACTGATCTGTAGTTCGAAAATACAGAAGAAGTTTATGAAAGGATTCTATCTTACACAAGAACTACAGATTATAGTAGACTTGTTATTTTAGCATTTTGGAACAAGTTTTAAGAAGAGAGATCATCATTCAGAGCCTGATGATCTACAAACTATCAATGTAAAATCGATTTAGAAATATCTATGCATTTGCGCATCGTTGGAGTGTCTGCTACTTAGATGACAACAAAAAAATTGCATTTGTGTTACATTTACTTAGAAAAGTGTATTTAATGCCTCATGCTTCCGATTTTGAAGTAAAAAGAAAGTTTCTTGATTTCAGGAATCCTATAATATTTAAACCTTTTAAAGTGAAAGAGGGATTTAAGAAAAAATCAAATCTAAACAATGTTCTAAAGGGGTGCATAATCTTTCAGAATTTTTGAAGGGGGATGACAGGGAATTGTAGATATGTAATTCCTCAATATGTTTTTTTTTAATTTTTTGAAGTATGCTATTTAAGGCAATATCTTTGTGAGAATCAGTAACAAAGAGCGTTTAAATATACACGAAATAGCTATTCTTCCCAAATCGTAAAATTATTATTAACAGATGAAATTATTAACTTTTCTATTAAACGTGATCTTCGTTTTCCCCATAAAAGGAGTAAAACACATAACTATGGATTCAAAAAAAGAAATACGTTAATCCGATAAAGGCAAAACAGGATATGCAAGGAGATTTTAATTTCTTTCATGAAATGTGCAAAGGGGGCAGAGGGCTGAAACATGAAGAATAATAAAGATGTCAAGAAAAAGCGGATTGAGTAGAAATGTTGGCAGAAGGGAGTCATTGCTCGCACACATAGAAACGCAGGTCTGTCGTTTTATACTCATTTTTCTTCGTTTCACTTTATGTCAATATCGTAGAATTTTTTTCAACATCTTTTCTAATTCTATCCTGAATATGTGTGATGGTGTACGTATGTGAAAAATATGTGTGTGAGCTAGGATTATCTCTCGCCAGCGAATGCATGCTAAACTCTCTGTAGGAACCTGTTTTCCAGTTTTAGGTTTGTCTGCATTTTATCACCTTATGTATAGAGCCGTTATTTAATTAATTGATTTCAAAACTTATCTGTGTTCTTTACGCGTTTATAAAGAAAACAGTAGATCATTTATATACCTATTATTATTATTATTAAATATGCATTTATTTTCAGCAAACAGATTAATTTCTTTTGTTTGTGCACGAAATCTGATTCTTATTTCCAAAAACAAAAAAATGAATCAAAGCTTCTCAAGGGCATATGAATTTGACAGAAATAGGGTTTCTCATTGTATAAAAATATTATATAAAATAAATCACATATGAAGGGTTTTTTTTTTAGAGTTTGTTATTAGAGTTTGTTTCAGAAATAATTAGTTTTCTCACCCTGATTCCCTAAATCAATTTCAAGTATATTTAAAAGTGTCATCTTTTCTTTTTGTACCGATTAGTATTAGAAAAATTAAAGAAAAATTGCGATAGAAAAGAGATTATGTTGCACAAAGTGAATGGGAATCAATACAATTTATGAAAGAAAATAATGAAAGAACGCCCTTAAATAATTAATTGACTTCCATAATTAATTATTTGATTTGAAAAGTATAACTGTGTTCTCTACGCATTTATCTAGAAAAAAAAAGACGTTCCTTTTATATGCCTGTCAATATTATTTTTAAATATGCGTTTATTTACAGAAAAAATATTAATTTCCTTTTTGATATAAATTATGTTACTAATGTGATCTTCAGTTGTGCTCTGTGCTCGAAATCTGGTTTATTCAACCCAAAATAAAAAATAAATAAAATCAAGGGCATATGAATTTGACAGAAGTAGGGTTTTTCATTGTATAAATACATTATATAAAACAAATCACATATCATATTATCAGAGTTTGTTTCAGATTCAGAAATAATTAGTTTTCTTACCCTTTCTAAATCAATTTCAAGTATATTTAAAGATGTCATCTTTTTTTTTTGAAGGATTAATATAAAACATGAAAGAAAACAAGATAGAAAAGAGGTTATAGGGCACAAAGTGAATGAAAATCAATACATTTAAGAAAAAAGATTAATGAAAGAACATCCTTAATTAATCGCCATCCATAATTAATCAATTGATTTGAAAACTATAGCTGTCTTCTTTACGCATTTATAAAGAAAAAAGACGTTCCTTATATATTCCTATTAATATCATTTTTAAATATGCGTTTATTTACAGCAAAAATATTAATTTCCTTTTTGATAAAAAAAAAATTATGTTATTAAAGTGATCTTCAGTTGTGTTCTGTGCTCGAAATTTGGTTTATTCCCCCCCCCCCCCCCAAAAAAAAAAAATAAATAAAATCAAAAATTCTCAAGGGCATATGAATTTGACAGAAGCAGGGGTTTTCATTGTATGAAAATATTATGGAAAAAAAATCACATGTCACAATATCTGAGTTTGTTTCAGAAATAATTAGTTTTCTCACCCTGATTCCCTAAATCAATTTCAAGTATATTTAAAGATGTCATCTTTTCTTTTTGAAAGATTAGTATGAAAAAAAATGAAAGAAAACTTGAGATAGAAAAGAGATTATAGGGCATAAAGTGAATGAGAATCAATACATTTATGAAAGAAAATTAATGAAAGAACATCCTTTACACGTACTTGAGGTTTCTTACGAAAGTATGATCAACATTATTTTTCGTTTCCAGAAAGGAGGGAAATTTTCTTTAAGAACTTCGCCTTGGGGCAATTAAAATGGATTTTCTGATATTCGCTTTGTGGATTTTTTCAAGACTAAACCTCTTTAACTGCACCTGATATCAAATTATTCATTAGATTCTAAAATTTTTTTAAAGTATTAAGTTTGAATTTCCTTTGATTTTACCGATTTTTTAATACATCAGCGCGAAAACGAATCACATAAATTATCGCTGTTAATTAAGTAACAATTTTTTTTTCTGAAAGCATATAGTGTTAGATATGTCATTGGTTTCGAAGTTATTGTTTTCATATCAATGTATTTTGTAAAAATTGGACAAAAATTTTTAAATATATACATTTATTAAACATATATAGTGTAAAAAAAAATATATATATATGTTTTTTTGTTAAGTGCGATGTTTTATTTACTAAGAATAAAGACTAACGATTTCAGAATATTTTTCAATTTTGGAGTAAGTTTGTCCAGAATTGCAATAAATGTTTAAAGGACTTTTTATTTCATTTTTTTGTTAATTTCCGCGCTAAATATGATAAATTTATGTTGGATACTGTAATTGTCAAATTAAAAAATTCCTTGAGAAAGAATTTTTTTAATCTAAATTTGTAATACATTATAATTTATATTTGATTAAAATTACCTTTTAAATTATATTTTATTTCATCTGTAACCTGTAATATTTTGTCTGATATCTATGTAAAAACATGGTATGTGATCATTAGAAATATAAGATAAATTCTCTGTATGTCTGCCGCCTTTTATCTATTTTATTTTTAAACATTTAAAACAATATCCTGGCTATGACTTCAGAATTTCAAAAGCGTTTCAAAATTTGGTGTTAATTCTAAATTTGAGAAAAACGTATTCAAAGTTATTATAAAATGTGTTTCCATCCATTATTTCTTGGATGTTGATGTACATCACATTTTTAAACTGAAAAATTTTGAAAATTTAATAGAAACTATTATTTAATTTTATTTTTTGAAATTTGCGTATAACAATTTTATTTTTAAATGGAAACTTTTGAAGACTGATTAGAAAATATTTTTTAGGCATATTTTGGAAATTTGCCTGTAACAATTTTATTTTTGCACTTACAACATCGCTTTTTTGAGCAAAACATTGAGTTAATAGCTATTTTGGAATTTTTTACTTTAATATCCATATTCCCACTTGAGGGTCTCTATATTAGGAATGATATCGGTGTGGAAAATAATTTTTTTATAAATTTTATTTTAATTACCCATGCATACATTTATTATATAGTTTTTTTCTTCAGTTAACATATATAATTTAACAACTAGGGAGATGTAGTTACAGTTTTAGAGGTATTAAGAGATAGTATGGTGATTTTAATATGTAAAGGCTGTCTACTCATCTCGTTGTTCAATAACTATTTCATAATACGTTAGCTTTAAAGTCATACTTACAACTTCAAAAATATCTCAAATGTTGTTTTCCATATTATGAAAATATATTTATGTTAAAGTAAGTAGTTTTTAAAAAAGTGTGAAATAAATATTTATTTGCGATCAATGAATCGTAGAAAGTTGAAGTAAAATTTTCATTATGATTTAAAAATAAAATTATGTATATAGATTTTTTCTTTTAATGACCGAAACTTTTATAGTTATTATACTTGCAATTTTATGAATTTTAAGCGTTTTTGTGAAATAAAAATATTTCTATTTAGAAAGGAGGCGACTGAACAGACGCCTGCGCCCACGAGTTGACGGCTGAAGTTCTGTACTGTAAAAAAAATCTGTAGTTCTACTGATATCAACTTACATGCTTACTAAACTTTCATCTGTAACTCTACAAAAAAAGCTGTAAATCTTCAGAACTAATTTTTGTAAAGCTACAGAAATCTGTAGATTTAGAAATGAATCTATTAAAATTACAGTAATCTTACTAAAATTTTACCTGTAACTCTGGTTGTAGTTACATGAAAAGTTCTAGACATCCTAGTTTTCTAAAAAAATTCTTAGTAATCTTAGAAATTTTTTGATTTTCGATGCAAAAGTGTATCTGTTACATGAATTTTTGTTGTTGCCGTTACATAAAAAGTTCTAGGAATCCCATTTTCCTAGAAAAACTTTTGTAACTTTGCAGATTTTTTTTTACAGTGTAGGAATAGACTGAATTCGATTTAGCATATTAACACGTAACCAGTCTGACAAGTCACATCTTGGTAGAAACTACTTGTAAACACGATGCTAGTGGTAGATCGGTAGGATTATAATTGTGTTTTCCTGCATCGAAAAGTATGGAAACATGGAGGACTCGGAGTAGGAAAATGCAATGTTAAACCTGCAGTCTAATACACACTTTTAAAAAAATCTGTAAAGTTACTAAATTTTTTCTAGGAAACTGGGATTCCTAGAACTTTTTATGTAACGGCAACAACAAAAATTCCTGTAAAACCGTCTGTTACAGGAATTTTTCTTGTTGCCGTTACATAAAAAGTTCTAGGAATCCCAGTTTCCTAGAAAAACTTTAGTAACTTTACAGATTTTTTTTTTTAGAGTGCACTAAAATCATGTCTGCATGTGCTTTCCACCATAATATGACGTTGCACAACAGTTGCATTTTAATATGGAAATCGAGTGTTAACCATTCCAGAAATTTTATCCTTTAACTCCATGCGATGATGGTGTGTGTTAACGCCTTCCAGTCTATTTGTTTTTAATTCTTGACAACAGAGAAAATTAATAAATCTAAAAGTATCAGTCCTCTGTAAGTTTTGACTATGCAAAAATAAATTTTTTATTGGTTTTCTTCATAAAGAATGCAGAATGTTTTTTTTTTTAATAATTAATAAGACTCAGGAACTGTACAAAAATTTTTTAATTTCTTAACTTTTACAAAAATCACTAATTTGACATAAATGGCTTTTCATATAATGAATAAAACCAATTGAAAATTTTTGGCATTCTCAAATATACATCTAAAATTATCCATTTATGAACAAGCTGTTAGATAAATATAAGAGGAGATACCCTATACATTTTGCTGTTGGAAATTTATATTAATATTATGTAAATGATGTTGAAAAATATGAATGTATTCTTTTTATATATATATAAATTGAACGTTTAAGATAATTCTATTTCTACAAAACTTTTGATAAGATTAGATTTCATTCATCAAATGTGAGAACGTAAGCGATAGTTTTATTAATTTTCATTGTTTTATTGTATCTGATAAATTTGGAAAAGAGAAAAGATAAACAAATTTCTATTTATAAAAATGTAATATAAATACAAGTGATCCTGTCAATTGTTGAGTGGTATATGATTAAGACCTAGAGCACAGATTAAATAACATATCTTGTTTAATCTGTAAGACTACAGTATTTTTACAAAATCGCCAAGCTGGTACCTAAATTCTAGCATTGTTAAAGGACAAGGATAGATTTGTTTCGACAAATACTTTTATAAAGAAATTTTTTTTCTACAATTATGTAAATGTTAGTTTTTATTTTTGAGAATATTATCTTCATATGTGGATATATTTTAAATCTGAAAAGCACATATTAGACGTAAGAATAGCAATTTAAGATGAACGTGTGCCTCTTTTTGATATATTTTGTTCTATTTGAACTGTTATCACAAATTTCAGAAAAAAAGTCTCTTTGAAACTAAAAATACCTACATAGCTCATTTTATAGGAAATTGTTTAGGATTTGAATAACGGTAAACCTATATTAGTTCACCCAGTCCTTTAATATTAAATTAAACTAAATCATTGAGGAAGTCCCATTAATGTCCATATATATTTTTCTCCCGATACATTACCCTTATTTCTCAGGGTAGTGACAAATACACTGTACAATTTGACTGGCTGATGGGGTATATAAGTCCTAAACACATCCAAGTGGGTATCCACAATTTCTGTAATAATATTTAGCATTGTTTGAAAAAAATACACGCTTTTTCGGCGCATGTCGCTACTCTTATAAATAAAGTTTTATCGGGTTGTAAACAGACATGGCTAGTACTGGGGAGAGAACTCCTGAAAATATTTTATATTATTCCGCATTGAAAAACTCTATAAACAAAAAAAAAAAGAGCTTACTATTATTCCAATGATTAAATAATTTCCTACAAAAAAGGTTATATGGTTTTTACTTTATGGAATCCCTTTAACTGAAATACATAATAAAATTTCAGTATAAATTTTGTCAAAATATACCAAAAAAGAGGCAAAATCGTTCATTGGCAAATATATTACATGTCTTTTTTTCAGACTTTTAAAATTTATAACACTTCAAGAATATATGTTGAACTGATTTTAAATACAACATTTTTTTTTTTTTTTTAATGAATTCACTGAATGAAAATATACGGCTTATTTGTCCTTGTACTTCGCGATGATTAGAAACACGTCAAAAATTGACTTTTTAAACGTTGAGTGAGTTTTTAAAAGTGAGTCAAAAACATTTCTGTAAGTGAAATACACGAAAAGAATACCTGAGAAGGGTTTGAAAGCTTTGGTGGAGAAAATAGTAAGAAGTGGAAGGATTGACTACGGAAATTTAATCTCATTGACAGGCTATATTTTAAAATTATTTCTGGCAATTTTAAAGCAAGAGATCACCAAAAATAACAGATTAATTTGTGGACATAGATTAAATCTGCGAAGTTTATGAAATTTTCCGGATTTAAAAAAGCAGATGAATCTGATCCCTCTGAGTGGTGGTTAGGCGAAAAAAATTAACCCTTTATCTACTGAGGGTACTGATATGTACCATTAAAATAACTTGTTATAAAATTCATTTAATATACAGATTAGTACTAATACAGTTTAGAACGAGTTATAGATGTATTACTTTATCTTGCTCCAAAAGCATTATTGGTTACACAAAACAAAAATATTTTTAAAAGGATGATTTATTTTGCCTTTGCATCTTTTCAGCTTTCTTGCCGTGTGTGTGTGGGGGGGGGGGGGGAGGGATTTTTGAATTCGGAAATATTTCTCTATTTCTACTGTAAGAACATTATATTTGTACCTTTCCCAATTCCACAAAATACTAAGAAAACTATTTAAAATAAAAGATTTGAGTGGGGTTATAAATATTGCACGAAATCCTTATAAATTTAAATTTAGTTAATCCTTCTAAATACTTCAATCCTTCAATAATACTTCTAAAATTTATTAAATGATTATGTAAATCTTCTAATGCAGTTTCAAAAATTCACGAAAAATGCATCAAATGATACAATTTTCATGAATTCATACTTCAGTACATAAAGTGTTCATATCTGCTTCAATGTTCTTCTAAAATTTTATCGTCAATCCTCATTCTGTTACGCTTAAACTATAAACAGAATATCATCATATATTTTCATCAAGTAAAAATT
The DNA here is from genome assembly GCA_963932465.1 of Maratus speciosus. Taxonomy (NCBI): domain Eukaryota; kingdom Metazoa; phylum Arthropoda; class Arachnida; order Araneae; family Salticidae; genus Maratus; species Maratus speciosus. Next base: position 413,167,207 of record OZ010790.1, on the reverse strand, counting down.
ACATACCCAACATTACTATACACCCATTATCAGAGAAACCGCAGAAATTCTGTGTAAATTCAATCAAGTTTATAACGGCACTCATATAATATCCCCAATATAGGGTTAAATATCCTGAACACTTAAGCAGCCAATAATTTTCCTTGTATAGGTTTAATCTCAAGCACTTTTTCCAGCTACTCCCAAAGAATGATACACTCTCCCACTTCAAACAAAGAGACGCATTTGGATGAATAGAATGACAGTTGATGAAAATATTTCCTGATAAAGACTACGGATGCAAGCCGTAAAAATATCGGAAGTTAAATGTATATTTTAATTTTTTAACATATGTTTATTATTTATTGAAACTTTTTAAGTAAACCATGAACTTTTAATGTTCACATAATATATTCTACTCGGAAACATTTCCGAACATCATCAACAGCAAAAGAAACTTTGTTTTTACAAATGCTTCTTTAAATATAGGTTCCTTGTGTTTATAAAAAGAAAGAACGCTTTTCGCAATCCTGTCTAACTTCGATGAAGTTATAATAAATAAAGAACAAATAAAGTATGTGTTATTTGAAGAAGTTATTGTATATTTTCGTTCGTAGTTATATTATAATTTCCTAGAATAAGAAACATTTGTATTTTTATGTACTGAAAGAATTTTCGCTGTCCTACTTTATAATAGATGTTTCTATTATTACATAAAATCTTTGGCTCTGTTTCCTTATATTTGAGAGACATATACGAATAGTGACCCTATTAATGCTGTCGTATATTTACGATTTAAAGCATTTATTGTGGTAAATGAATAATTTTCTGCGCATACGGCTTCATAAGCAGCAGGGTATGATGGACTTTGTGAAGAAAGTTTCCTTACGATGAACAATTAAGCTTAAATAAATAAATAATGTAGAATTCAAAATATTAAAGTGATTAAGCGTCTTCTTTCAGATATATTATTATAGAGAATATTGGGAATATATAAAAAAAGTATTTCAGATAATACTAACATTTAAAGTGAATAATGTTTTGCAAAAAATCCTAAATGCTTCATTCAATATTAAATAAAATCTTTCTTAATGCTTTTATTAATGGAAAATTCAACAGCGCACCACTTACACATTTAGCAAAGATATTAACAAAAAGTAGAAAATATATGAAAAATGATTTTCCTATTCTTTACTGCAAAAATCTTTACTCAAACTATTTTTTTTTATTTTATAGTAGCAATAAAATAAATGTGTACCATCATGACAATTCTGTGACACAATATACAGGAAAAAATTCTTTTAAAAAATAGTGATCTTTGGTCTTCAGATTCATAACACAAATGTAATTCTTCAATTACCTTGTTATTGTAATCTTAATGAAATATAGAATAAATTTTTATTAGCCAATTATTGAGATGGTTCAATAATGTATAAAAAATAATGTATAAAAAATATTTTTTAAGTATAACACTTCTAAATGACTATTATAACTGTAAAGTACAAAGTATCTACATTGTTGTAAAGATTACATACTATCATTAAAAAATATTTACAAAATAAGTATGCTTTTAGCCAAAATATATCAATGCCAATTACAACTACAGAATCGCCATTCTAAAAAGGTTACAAGAAAATTTGGTTTTGGGGCCGATTTTTGATGGTGTTTTTGTGGAGTTAGGCTGCTATCACTTTAAATTTTTTTCTCCTCCAATCTGTTAGATGTTATTTGAAATATCTAAAATTGAAATTACTGCAAGTCGATTTTTGGACTTTTTTCCCGCTAGATTTGCAAAATCTTACACTGTGCGGCGTCTAGAGAGTAATTTTCATTGTCTAATTAAAGAATGTACTTAAACAAAACACTTTAATGTATACTGAAGTACAAACATTGAGTTATGTTTTAACATAAGTAGGAAACCGGTTTAGAAATATATCTTATTGAGATGTCGCAATTTGTATCCCTATATCGAAGAACGTTTAACCCCTTTGACGGTAACCAAGTGCTACTAGATAGACTGCCCGTACCCTAAACCCGCAATTTCTGCCCATGAAGAAAAGGTACCAAAGCTGAAGGACAAAAACACTACATTTTAATTGCATAAATAACTTAAATTCAATATTTTTTCCGTAAATTTATAAATTTTGTTTTATTTAAAGAGTGCCGTTAAGATTTATATGAGAAATGGAATAAAACATGAATAATATTTAAACCAAATGCTTGTAACGATATAAAAAATTAAATAGATTAATTTTATTGCATCAATTTGAATTTTGCGTATAATAAATGAATAACAATGCGTTTTTACAGTTTAAAATTAAAGCTGATATCTATCTATATATCCACTCGTCTTTCCAACCGTCTATCTATATATAAATATTATATATATATATATATATATATATATATATTAATATCCCGCTTGTCAATAGTATTATGAATAATCACAGTCTACCTAGTTGGGTTACCCAAATTACAACTAGAAATTTTTTAACAAGCGACAATGTGAAAAATATTGAAATTGGCATATACAATTTGCAAATGACACTGCATCAAAATATCAAGTAAGTACGTCGAGGTAATTGTTTAAAAATTTCTAAAAAGAATTTGAAACAGAGCAATCAGTGTGGTACATCGGACAAAAAGGAAAACTGCTTTAATAAAGAAAAACCTATCAAAATTCTCACTGCTAAATTTTGAGCCTTAATTGGTGTTTTGTACGTCAATGTTCTTTATTAGCATCGTATAATGCAACATAACTATATTAATTTTCGTAGAAAATTTAAACAGAAATCGACTCTGAAATGATCTATTTTGATCCGAATATTAATTTTCTCCTCATGGGAAACCTCACACAGCAAACTAATTTGTATAAAATTATTACATAGAATATATTTGTATATATAAATATATAATTTTATATCAATATATTTGTATAAAAGTATAATTATAACTGTAGTTCTAAGTAGAACAGATGACGCGGAAAAAAAGCATATTTACAATATACATTTCAAGATACTGCTCTTAACATTTAAAAATTAATCGTAGTATAGAACAAATCCTTCACTAAGCGGAAAAATTCATTTTCTGCTTATTTCACCTTTTTAAATTTAGAATTTTTAGAAACCGTTCTTTGGGCACATTTACATTTTAACAGTAACTACCGTATTTTTAGCTTCTACAGTATCACAGAAATCGTAATTTTAGAAAATTGTTTGTTCTTAAATTCTTTTATATTTCGATTTTTTTTTAGAAATTTTTCTATGCGTGTAATCACATCTCTAAAAGTAACAGCGATGTCATATTTCAAGTCTTTAGTATTAAAAGTTCCAAATAAATCGTAATTTACAAAGTTAATTTCACGCATTTAAATTTCGAAATTTATAGAAACCATTATTATCTAGCATTTGTATTCTAAAAGTAACTTCCATGAAGTTTCAAGCTTTTAGTCCTAGGTTGTATTACAAAAACTGCAACTTTAGAACGTTTTTGGCTCATTTTCGAATTTTATAAAAAATGTTCTGCGCGCACGCATTTACGTTTTAAAAGGAACAGACATGTCAAATATTAAGTTTCTATCCCTAAAAATTGTTAATTAATCATAATTTAGAACGTTTTCCGCTTATTCCACTTCTTAAAATTTCGATGTTTTCAGAAGCAGTTCATAGTGAACATTTACAGCTTAAAATTAACCATACCACACCAAATTTCAAGCTTCTAGTTCCGACAATATCGCACATATAGAAAATTTAGAACGTTTTTTGCTATTTAACTCTATTGGACTGTAGACCATGTTGGAACAGAAATTATCAGAAGCAACTTAACACCAATATTTTTGAAATCGCATCGGTCGTTCCAGAGATTACTCTATAATCATACACGCAAACAGGCAAACATTACTTCTTACAATATTAGTTTATATAAGAATATTATTTTTCATGAAATCGATACATTGATTTTTATATAAATTTAACTATTTAGTTGGATTTATATTCTTTCAATCTGCTTCAATTATACTTTTAATAGAAAAATAAAATGTATTTTTTTAAATGACAGATGATTTTGACAGAACTTGGATTAAAAGATCCTAAATAATTTCAAAATATTTAATAAAAAAATCCATTCGCATGTTTTTTTTTTTTTTTTTTTTGTTTGTTTCAGCGATTATTTCAGAAATAATTGAATTTCGCGCCATGTTTTCAAAAATCAATTTCCATCATATACAGATATGTCAGCTTTTCCTTTGAAACCAATTATAACAGAAAAACTCGGAGAGGAAAAACAGATTAAAGAGCCTAAGGTGAAGGACAATGAATATAGTTTTGTAAGAAAATGAATAAAAGTACACGAATGTATCACGTGTACTTGAGACTTCTTATAAAAGCATGATCATTTTATTTTTCGTTTGAAGTAAAAATGAGAATGTGCTTCAAAAATATTACCTCTAGGCTATTAAAAGGGTGATGCAGTTATTTATTTAAGATTTGTTTTTCTGGGATAAACCGATTTTATCCATGCAAAATATCAAGTAATGAATCTACTGTAGGCTTCTTAAAAATCTAATTATTTTGTAAACTAATCTTTATTTTTTCTTTACTACCTTCAAAATAACATACTTTTAAACTATTTTAGAAATTAATAATTTGTAGGACATCATTATATTTTGTCCATGCGATGCCATAATGAATAGTTTAGTATTTATTAGCTATTGTTCTAAACCTTATTTTCTCCATCACTATGACCCAAAAGAAGTATATAATACAACATTAATTTTGAAATCGGTTTGTTATTTCCTAATGTTCCACAGAAACGTAATTTAAAAAGCTTTTAAAGCCCTTTTTTAGAACGTTTGTTGTTCCTGTGAACCCCAGGTCGTAGAATCACAGGCATAAAATATAGCCTGTGTAGGATCAGAGACTGTCCTACACAGTCAGAGACTGATTCGAAACTATTACTTTTATAATCGGTTTATATTCCCTGAAATTGCGTAGAATCGTAATTTAGAACTTTTTTAGAATGCTTATTGCACCTCCCGTTCGCTTCGCCCCTTTTTAATTCGAATTTATTTTCGACGTTCCTTCGAGGGCATTTATATTTTATAAGTAAGTACCATGTCATATTTAAATTTTCTAGCATTTTCAGTATCACAGTAATCGCAATTTAGAAAGTTTTTAGCTCCTGCAACCCTCTGGTGGTAATGGAACAGACATAAAATATAGCTTATGTTTGAGCAGGTTCTATCACCAAAATTTGTCATCATTATTTTTTTAATCGGTTTGGTAATTTATAAGTTTACTTAAAAATTGTAATTTATAACGCTTTTCACTCACTTCATTTTTTTTTTAAATTTGGAATTTTCTTTCGACTGTTCTCAGAAAGTAGTTGCATCTTGTAAGTAAATACCATGCCATACTTCAAAGTGTTAGACCCCTCAGTTGTGCAAAAAATGCAAATTAAAAAGAGGTTTTCTTTTGCAACCCTCAGATGGTAGTGACAGCAACATAAAATATAACCTATGTTATGCTATAGCAGGGACTGTCACCATTGATTTGCAACCATTACTTTTGAAATAGCTTTGGTATTTCCTTAGATTGAGTAGAAATCGCAATTTAGAACGTTTTTAGGGCGCTTTTCGCGCATTTTCACCCCTTTTCAAATTTCCTATTTTTTCGAAACTGGTCTTAAAGATCATTTATAGCTAATAAATATGTACCTTGCCTAATTTTAAGTTGCTAGCCCCTACCGATCACAAAAATCGAAATTTAGAACGCTTTTTTGCTCCTGCAACGTTTTGGTGATAGTGATACCGTCATAAAATAGCGTCTATGTTAGAGCAGAAGCTGTCAGCATAAATTTCCTACCATTACGTTTGAAATCAGATTCATTCTTCCTGAGATATTGCCGACAAATCGGCATCTAGAACGTTTTTAGAACGCTTTTCGCGCATTTTGCTCCTGCATCTCCTCTGGGGTAGTGGAAACAGATATAAAATATAGCTTATCTTGGAGCAAGATCTGTCACCATCATTTTTACACCATTATATTTGAAATCGGTTCGGTACTTCCTGAGATTGCATAGAAATCGCAATTTAGAAAGTTTTTTATAACGCTTTTTGCGCATTTTGACCCCATTTTAAATTTCGATTTTCTTAGGAAATGTCCTTAGAAATCATTGATATCTTATAACTAACTACCATTCCAAATTTCACGATTCTAGGCGCTTCCGTAACGCAAAAGCCGCAATTTAGAACGTTTTTTTGCTCCTGAACCCCCTTTGGGGTAGTGGCACCGACATAAAACATCGCCTGTGTTGGAGCAAGGGTTTTCACCATCATTTTGACGCCATTATTTTTTAGATCGGTTTGGTATTTCCTGAGATTGTGTAGAAACCACCATTAGAACGTTTCTTAGAACGCTTTTCGCGCATTTTCACTCCTTTTACATTTCGAATTGTTTAAGAACTGTTCTTAGAAATCCTTTATATCTAATAAGTAGCTAATATTTCAAATTTCATATTTCTAGGCCCTTCAGTAACACATAAATCGCATTTTTAGAAAGTTTTTTGATCCTGCACCCCCTTTGGTGTAGTGGCACCGACATAAAACATAGCCTATGTTGGAGCAAGGGTTGTCACCGTCATTTTGACACCATTATTTTTTAAATCGGTTTGGTATTTCCTGAGATTGTGTAGAAACCACCATTTAGAAAGTTTTTTAGAACGCTTTTTGTGCATTTTCACCACTTTCAAATTTCGAATTGTTTAAGAACTGTTCTTAGAAATCCTTTATATATAATAAGTAACTAATATTCAAAATTTCATATTTTTAGGTCCTTCAGTAACGCTAAAATCGCATTTTTAGAACGTTTTTTGCTCCTACACCCCCTTTGGGGTAGTGGCACCGACATAAAACATAGCCTATGTTGGAGCGAGGGTTGTCACCGTCATTTTGACACCATTATTTTTTAAATCGGTTTGGTATTTCCTGAGATTGTGTAGAAACCACCATTTAGAATGTTTTTTAGAACACTTTTTGTGCATTTTCAACCCTTTTAAATTTCGAATTGTTTAAGAACTGTTCTTAGACATCATTTATATCTTATAAGTAACTAATATTCAAATTTTCATATTTTTAAGCCCTTCAGTAACGCTAAAATCGCATTTTTAGAACGTTTTTTGCTCCTACACCCCGTTTGGGGTAGTGGCACCGACATAAGATATAGCCTATGTTCTAAGTTGGACTAACACCATCAGTTTGATACCATTACTTTTGGAATCGGTTCGGTAGTTCCAGAGCTTATCTCCGACAAATAAACAATTTTTTCCTCTTTATAATAGGAGTATAGATAGATTATGCTAGTTTCTTGCACTCATGATGTCAACAATGATGTCTTTTATCGCTGTTGCATACTTGGTGTTTTAATACTACAATTTATACTTTCTTGATATCTGTAGTAGGAAGTAAGATAAGAAACTGTTATTGATATTTTATTTTAATTTAAATGGTTCATATGCTATGGTTTATTTCATACATTTTTAAAATCTTCTAAAGATTTGATAACTTTTATTCAATTAGCGACTCCACAAATTTAAAAAAATGAACTATAGATAGGAATAAGTTTATCTGGAATAAATATATAATATCAAATACTTCTTACGAGTTACAAATTATAATTCACAAATAAAAAAATAAAAAAAAATATCTTTTAAGAAATGTGATAAATGAATGAGATACTGATTTTTAAATAACTTGGTATTACATTTGTGTATCAATAAGTTTTTGCGCTGACATATAAATAACTGAGTGAAATTTATGAAATTGCTACATTGTATTCGTCCTTTTCTATATAGTCACCGTACACTGTAACACATTTGTGCAAACGGTATTTGAAAGAGAGGGTGGAGGATGTATTCCAGGAGGCACGATAGTAGACCCAAAGGGGGGCATTTTGCCGACCTGCTCATGTAACATATTGTTGGAAAAGCCTGTGACCACTTATTCATTCGAGCCGAGCCTTTTCCTCCAAATTTGCCCCCCGGGGAGCATGAATGATGTCCGTAGACTTTAGGAAAGTTTCCCTGGAGTGAAAATTTGTGGGAGGGGCTCGGGAGGTGCATAGCATGAATAACGTTGCGTTTGGACGATCCTGCAATAGATCGCCTAGAAAAAGCCATAATTTTTACCTTTGAAGTAGGTAGTAGCTCCCGCTTTTCAATTGACCGGAGTAGGAGATTGCTAATTTTGCCGCTTAATCGCCAATGCAATGAATGTACTTTAGGTGCTTTTAATTTTTTATTACTTTCTGTTGTTCTCTATTCTATAGTACGGACGTACCTCATTTGCCACGTTTGACGCACAATTACCAACTTGTTATTGTATATACAGAGCAGAAGTAATAACTTTTCTTTTTAACAAAAGGGAATAATGAATTTACTTTTGTCATGAGAAATAAGATATTTTCATTACAGCAATATAATTAAATATATATACACGCACGCACGCACACACACACACACACACACACAAAAAAAATCACTTACGTGTAAGAATTTATAATTATTGAATATACTAATTTCATAACAAAAGTTTAATCAATAAATTTTCTCTTAAAACATCTCAGTTTTTTAAAATTTATGCTCATAAAAACGTACTTACTTAAACGATCATTTATTAAAAATACTGATAAAGGCTGTCATCAGAAGGGCTATTTTTGACAGATTTTAAAAACATTTTTGTTCGGAAATGCATGAAATGGGCAGGTGTTGTGATTCATAAAGAAAGTAATCGAAAGACGATTCCTATTTTTTGGTAAACACAGGAGATCGTTCTGAAAATACTGTCCAAGTTGACCCGAATTTCAGGATGTGACACAAAGAAAAGAAAAAAAATGTCGTCATGTGACCAGAATAGCTTTAAACTCTGCACGTAATTTATTTATTTAAAAAGGTAGGCGCTATTAGATTTCAAATCGCTTCAACTGCCAGTTTTCTACATTTGCATTTAAAAATGTATCGGTAACTGTCTCGGAAAATTTCGCATTGTTGATGAGGGAATTTGGGAGCAATTTTCAGAAACTTTTGAAAGTATATACTTAAAAATAATAGAAATTTCTGGAGAAAAACTGCTCTACTAAGTTAAATATTAGGCCCATAACAAAAATTGTCGATTTTAGTCTCTCAGCAATTATAAACAGTAAAATGCCACATGAAAGTAAACCCACATCCATAATAAATATAATACTAAAATTATGATGTTATTTTACTGAATATTAATTAAAAATACATTAATAACATAATTAAAATAAATTTTTATAGTGTTTGATTTGCAGTAAGAAACTAATCAATGCGATGAAAAATAAATAATGTGCTGTTTTGAAAAGTCAATCTTTTTACTTGTTATTTGCTGTTTTCATTGTGTTCTGTGTCTATCTCTTTTTTTCATTGAAAGATCAAAAAACAAAACACCATCATTTCACTTGGCGAAAATGTGGAGTTATTTTCTGCTTATTTCACATCGCCAAATGATTCCAAGCTTTTTAAGTGGAATGCAAAGAACACAACCTAAACTATATCGAACTGACAAAAGGAGTGATAGGTTTCTGTGCAATTATCTCCCCAAATAGCAGTCATAAAACTGTCAACACACTTGGTGTCCAGTTTCTGTCCAGAAACTTGTCCCTCCTTGTCCTGCAAAACCCATTATACATCAAACGCACCAACAGGCGAGAACAATAAAACCGACGGCTGACCGCAACTAGAAGAAAACGTTCGTTCGCAGCATGTGGTCACAGGCCATTCCAACAATATATCACATGTGGGGGGTCGGTAAAAGTTAAAAAAGTGTCCCTTTTGTCTCTAATGTCGCGCCTCCTGGAATACATCCGCCCCCCTCTCTTTGAAATACCGGTTGCACAAATGTGTTACTGTGCACGGTGACTATATAGAAAAGAACTAATAAAATGTAGCAATTTCATAAATTTCACTCAATTATTTCTATGTGAGAGAAAAAAAACCTATTGATACACCCTCCTATTTTGTTCGGGAATAGTTATATGAAATCTTCCAACATTATATTTTTTCCTTTCAAACTTCTATTAAAAAAATATATATTCTAAAATATCTAGAATTCACATTAAAATTCAAACTTCTACATATTTGTAGAACGTTCTCTAAAAAGGTCTTTACGATTTTAGCCGGTTGTACTCGATGAAACGTTGTAATTGTTCGAATTATTATTATTTCTTTAAATCTCTTGTTATATCGAAAATAATATCTATATTTAGACTGCTATTACTATTTAGATTTAAATTTCATGTATACCAAAATTACAATTTTAAAAATACACGGTCGCTCTTGATATTTAGTACACTGTTAAAAATTGTGCAGCATTCTGGCAGGTCATTCGGCCGTTTTTTGAAAAAAACGGTTTCATAACCATAATTTAACTATATTGTGACCATAAAATGGCAATAATATGGTCAGAATAGTGTTAAATTACCGGTTGTGTAACCGTTTTCGGAAAAAAACGTTCAAATGACCTGCCAGAATGCTACAAATTTTTAACAGTGTATGCATACCTATAAGATCTCTTATATACATGAATATAAAAGAATTAATCAAAATTTTCGTTTTCTCGTGGGGAAAGTCTGTAACATCTGTTATGTCATTTCACAACCAGGTAGAACCAGTTGATGATCAAATAATTAAACTTTTTAAGTTGCGCAGTACAATTTTACTCAAGTTCGAAAAATTTAAGATTTAATAATTATCCAATAAACTTTATATTTCACTAGCTGACCCGCCCGATGTTGCCACGGCCCGTGATATTATTCTTAACACTAGAAAGACGGTGAGCGGTCATTTTGACCGCTACCAAATGAATATATTTCGGTTCGAACCAGAAATTTCTTTATAAAACTAGTTTAAAAGGTAATAAGGAAAAAAATAGTTAAATAAATAAATTAATAATTTAAAATAAAAATTCTGGTGCGAATTATTTTTTATAAAATTTAAGTAAAATCCCCCGTCTTTCTAGTGTTAAATAAACCTTCAATTTATATGATTTCATATCTTTAACTCAATGTTGTCTAAAATACATATCCGCTGACTGTGTGAAAAATCGAATAATAATAATAATAATAATAATAATAATAAAACTGATTAGCGGTAAAAATCTTCGAAATAACTCTCAATAGGAAACGGGAGGGAGGGGTGGGGGGTGATATCTTCCCGACGACTGCGTAATTTTCGTGCTACAATATTGATATTTAACTGTAAAATTTAATGTTTTGCACGTAACTATATTTATATATATATTTTCACGCTGAAATCCTTAGTGAAGTTTTATGTTTTTCAAACTGATTAATTCACCTTTAATTCCGATTATAGTTTAAAATACGAGTCATTCAATAAAATTAAGTACTTTTTTCTAATTAAAGTAACCGTAATGTTAATCCTACGGCCAGATGTGCGGAAAAAACGAAAAGTAACATCGGAGAAGGATTTTTTTTTTTTTTTCAAAATATTAAATTTAGTATTTTTTGAAAAGGTTTGGAGAGTTAGAAAGAGAATTGGAATTGGGTTCCGTTAGACAAATAAAACAAACATAAAATAATTCTTATCGCGAGATTTCTCTAGTTTTTAACAAGTTATAAACATAACGGTATCCAAGCATTCTTTAAATTTCATGAAAAAAATATGCATATGTAGTGAAAACTTGAGCCAAAGTAGTAGCCAAAGTAGGTTTAGGCGCGGTAGAGCGAAACCGCGCCTAAACCCCTTGGTTTTTATTGTTTTTGTCGAAATTTTCAGGCATTTTATCTTGTAAAAAGTACTTCTACTCATCCAAATGTTTCGAAAATTCAATAAGTTAGGTAAATCCGGTCTGTAGAGATGCTCTGGGAAGATTGAATAGAAATATAAACATTTAAACACTTCTACCATAGAAAGAACATCGTCTCTGAAAGGCGCAAAACGATCTCCGGTCGCGAATTTTATCGGAAAGATTAAAATTCTTATTTTTGAAAACCGATTGCACCTTCGATGACAAGAAGGTCTGGCATATGGGGCATTCTCACAATCTTTTGACTTTCAGGAATAAAAATTTGGCGAAATTAAACTTGCTAAAATAACATTTTAATCTGATAGACGAATGCCTTAAGGATTCAAAATAAAGAAAAAAATGTCAGCAGCGAAATTTGTTTCATTTAACTGAGGTTTATGTTAAACTTGCGAGTTTAATTTTCCTTACTATTTTACCACTAAAACATTTTATTTTTTTCTGAACTTTTACTTATAATGAATTTGCATGGTACCCACAGGACATTCAAATAAGAAATAATAACAATGTAATACTTTTAGCACAAAATGTTGGCATAAAATTGTCTGAAAGGAGTGTTAAAGAAGGGGCGGTAAGGATGGAACGGTTAGGAAAATTACCACCTATTTTAAGCAAATCATGTTAAGACTAAGTGGTAGCCACAATATTCATTGATTTTTAGAACCAGTTATTTACATTGGATTAAATTAAAAAAAAAATAATAATAATTTACCTCGAAAAGTGCAGGAAGAAACCCTGGGGACAGTAAGACTACGAATAAAGCCACGATTTTGAAATTGATATTTAAATGTTGATTTAAATTCTGCAGTAAATTTCCTGTCAAAGAATTTCAGACAATTCTTTTTTCTCTAACACACTTCTGCATGAGAAAAAAACTTGAAAATATTATGTGGCTACATCCGAAGGGATTTTCTGTATAAGTTTAGTAAGAGGTACGGTAAGGATGAAAAACCCAGGGGCAGAGTTCAAAAAATAATATCAATCATAAAAATGTGTGCAGGTTAATTTTTTGCTATATAGTTATATAAAACATTTTTTCCAGTTTCGGAAAAAAATTACATCGAATTACTTTTATTGAAACAATTTTATACAGACAGCTCCAAACTTAAAAATCAGCATCAGGGACACGGGACGGTATAGGGGTTTTCCTGGTATTTGGACCCCAACATCGTTCAAAACTTATTTATCTCACTAATATTGTTATGCAATCATGCAATGGGATGTTCTCCAGTATATGAAATTAAAAAAACACAAGAAAATGTACTAAAATAAAACTTATTATTCAGGGACATAAAAGTCAAAAGATTGTGAGAATGCCCCATATACATATGTATTTTATGTTAACTGGTACCTTCAAAATTGCGTTCTAAGGAAGCGATGAGAAAAAGAGACCTTTTTTTAAAGGGTTAACGTCGGTGTTTTTCAAACTGATTACGACATTTAAGATGAAACAGTACGATCTTTCATATTATCTATTCCGTTTTTAGGGTTCCGTACTTAAAAAGTAAAACCGGGACCATTATAAGATCACTCCTGTGTCTGTCCGTCTGTCTGTCTGTCTCTCTCTCTGTCACAGCCATTTTAATCGTAAACTATGGAACGTGGAAAGTTGAAATTCGGGGAAGTAATAAAGACAACTGACCCACATATTTTCAGATTAATAAACATTCATAAATATATTTAGTAAAAAAGTAGAGGGGCTAATTACGCTACTTGAAAAAAAATCTTTTCTTTATATATCATGTGGGGTATCCTGTGAAAGCTTTTGTAACGCTGAACTCAAAAATACATCCTTTTAATTTTAGGTATTATATTTTCAAAGATATTGTTGAAATTGTAGCGCAAAAATATGCCCCCCCCCCCATCTAATTCCGAATATACTAGAACTAAAATTATGAAAAAATTCGAGGTAGTAGACGTTAATATAAACCGTGCCGGAAAATTATAGCGATTACCCTAGGTCACATAGTTTTTGAGTAATTAGCATTTTTTCTGTTGTACACAAATTTCGATTTATGGGCATTCAGAAAAATTGTTGAGCATCGCTGAATATACCTATCGTTGCAGAAGAATAAAAACATTGTTGATAATGTTTTTCAAAAACAATCATCTGTAATTAGCTGAGATATTAACCCTTAAAGGTACGGTCAGTTTGGACATACACAAGGACAGGGCGGCGTACTCTGTGCATAGTTAACGACTTTTAATGATATATATGTGTAATGTAATGCCCAGTAACAGTATAAAAGCAATAAACGTCAAATTGTTAAAAACATACTAATTTAAGGTGACTCGGGACTCCAAAAAGAAAAATGAAAAAAAGACCATTTTCAACATTTAATGTCTTAAAATGTATATGATTTTAAAGCACAATTTTAATTGGAATGAAAGATATAAGTATGTTCTTTCGTTTCATGAATTTAAAAAATTGCAAGATACAGAATTAGTATTTATAGGGGGCTCGAAACTGTTAGACATTTGTCGAACAAAAAATTGGCATAAGAGTTTACGCGCAGGATTACAAAATAAATATTGCAACTAGAATGAAAATTTTGGTGCTTACTTATACTTCAGATTGTAATAATTTCCCTGAACTTAAATAAATTTGTATTTTTATATTTTTAATGCAATGCAGCATTTAGCTAGTACAAAAATTTGAAAATTTCAACAGTAAAATCACCTAAAAAAATTTTTTTTGAACAATAAACAGGAAATTTTAGGTTCAGTTTATACAGAATAACATGGAATATATGTTTTGAAAATTTCATGAAAAAATATTCAGAAGTTTTTGAGGTATCCTGCGCGTTATACCCAAAAACGCCATTTGGAAAATAATGACTTAAAAGTTTCGGAAACGCCGCTTCAGCTATTGAGCGGGTATAATTCTAAAAGCCAAAACTTCTCTTCTAATGGGAATTACAAGGAAACAATTATATGAAATAATTCAGAAAAGATAGGAGTTTAACATCTAAAAAAAATGAAAATTTCTTAAATTTTGAAGCTTTAAGAGTCCTGCACTTAATCCTTTCCGGCACGGAGTAAATCTATTTATAAACTTATGAAATAATGAACTGACACCAGAATTTATAAACGAATTTATTAGAAATGCGAACTTGCTTATTTTCACATACATGATAAAAGGAAAATTTTAATTAAATATTCTTGGTGCCATTTGTCTGTTTTGGAATTAAAATTAGGTGTCCGTTTTTTAAGGGCATTGCCCTCGAAATATTTAATTAGAATGAATCGCATAAATACTGTGAGATTCGCGATTGTTTGCATTGATTGTATCTCTCAATGCGCCTCAAGTGACTTTAAAAGTTAATTAAACACCTATCTGGAAAAACGCGGCACTGACCAAGGCGGCGTTGCAACTTTTAAACCTCAATTCGAAACGCGCTTAGCACAATGCCAAATTTAAACTTTGAACAAAGGTTTTGTTTTAGATACACTGTAGAAATAAAGGTTATTACTACGCTGAATTTAGTTTCATGAAATGCCAAATGAAGTTTAACTATGCACTGCCTTTATTGTCAGTACTGAATTAAGTTCATCATAAACAGATTAGGATAATATTAAAAAAAGAGATATACGAATAGCTATATTTGATATTGTTCCATATATCTCTTTGAACTTTAATGACATACCCGATTACACTTTTCTAATATATACAGTTACACCCAACCCTACGTTATATAGTTTTTAAAAAAGTCTTAGTATTCTTTTAACAACTTTTTTTTCTTTCTTTTTTATAATACAATTACAAATTCATATATTTATTCTACGGAACCCTCTGTGCGCGAGTAATTCTCGCACTTGACCGTTTATTTAATTGTGCTAATCGGCGTGGCCGATGTGAGATTAAAAAAATCCCTAAAATTCCTCCTTTCAGTTTTTCATTTTCATTCTGTTATGTAAATCGGTTTCTGGGCGTGCGCGAGATCTCGGAAGGAATAAGATGGTTTCATAATGGGATTTCTCTCTGATGTTTAATTAATACCTCAGAAAATTATTAGAAATTAAGAATTATGAGTATCAGATGCACCAGTGGAGAGGCCTTGGTCTACTATCAGTCAAATGTTCAGCATTGACCGTGCGGTAGATTTTCTTAGCCATCACACACATATAGGCACACACACAGGCAGACAGAACGAAACTTTATTTTATTACTATAGTTATTCCTAAAACGTGCGTCAGATAAATTGGTTGAAATTTGATAAAGAACATACATTAGGGAATTTACATGTAATTTTATGATATTGGAATAATTTTATCAATATTTAAACACATAAGTGATATTGGTCTCCGAAAAAGTCACGGAAAGTTAGGTATTCTATTATACCAGTGAGGTATGACGCATTTATTGTACTGAAGAGAGATTGTTTCTGGGAAAATATCTGTAAGCACAGTTACTTTTTGTAATAAACGCCTTTCACATGTTTGCAACAAATAAATAAAACTTTTACGAAAACTTTCTATATACTTTAATCTGCTAGTCTTAGATTTAAAATTGTTCCATTTATATATTACAGTTCTGCTAAAACGTGCCTATAATACATGGAAAAAAAACTAATATTGATCTTATTTCATTTTCTAAAATGCTCTTCATTTTGTTTCAATATTTTCGTGACCTACTAAAGAAAAAAATATTTTTTTCTTTGCGAAATTCCTAAAAAGCTAAAAAAAATCATCGATGGAATAAAGGAGGGAAAAATCAATTATTTAATTCATTAGAAAAAAAAATACTTTAATGAAATTTCTGTTAATACGTGTGACTAAAACATGTGGTCAAATTAAATTGTATCTTTCGGCTATGTTCTATCAAACGTAAAAGTTTGTGCTCTTATATTTTTCGTGAAATCGTTTGCTATCCAAGTAAAGATAAATGAAGGATATAATGTCAGTTCTGAAAAATTCGAAGAAATCTATTGAGTTTTCATTAAGATATTAATAGAATTAGTTTAACTCAGAATTCCTAATTCAGTTTCTTTTTTTCTGTTTCAATTTATGAAAATAAAATCTTAAAAATATAATTTCAATGTCAATATTTTGTTCTACATTTTTTTTCTATCCCATTTTATGTAAGTACACGTACACTAACATGTAGTCACACATACACTTAAATTATCCTGGTTGTCACTGATTTTTTTTTTTTTTTTTACCAGATAACAGCTACAATATTTTGTAAGATTTATAAATCGCAATTAAAAAATTCCAAAATTAAAAGCAAAATAAATTTATCCAAAGCAATTACGAATTCTTAATTAAGAATAAGAGAATGTATTGAAAAAGTTTTATAGTTAAATTTTCGAGCCTAAAGATACTACATTTACCGAAAACTTGTACGATTTTATCCTTGCAGGAGCTACGTACAAATATTAAAAAAATATATGAACAAAGTAGGTGCCAGATTTTGGTTATCGCGCGTAGAATCTACACAAAAGCGAATAATTAAATAAATAAACAAAATGAACAATTGTTTAAATTTTATAAATTCTACTTGCTTGTGTCAAAATATTCAATTTTTTTTTCAGTTTGTATTTTTCACATCCCTCAATTGTGTTGGTTTTTGCCCGAAAGCGGTTTCGGGATATTTCAATTCCTTACAAAATTCATTGTTCAGTGAATGTAAGGCTGCTCGTTAAACGTTACGCTATTGCGAAATCGTAAATTTATTTTTCTCGAAATCCTGTTTTTCAAACTGCGCGACCATTTTTCTCGAGAACTATTGGACTGATTTCCTTCATTTTTTATTTAAAAAAAAGCTAATCATTTTGCCGGAGCTTATACAATGAAAAAATATAATATTCACCAATTAAATATTATTTTTAAATCTCGCAAATGGTATAAAAGAAGCGACAAAAAAGGGAACTTTTTTGTTCAAATGACCACCATTGTGTTAAAAATCAACTTTTAAAACTAAATCTTAGTATAAGCCCCTTAGAATTTAATTTACTTCTATAATATGGTGACAGAATTTATTTGAGATGCATTTGACCGGAGAAAAACTGTCACAGGATTGAAAGTCCATGCGTGCATCTGGAGTCACGCAAGACATATTATTCATAAAAATAAATAAATAAATAAATAAAAAATAAATAAATATATAAGAGAAATGTCAATCAATATAATCTAAAAAGTCCAAATGTGTTTTCGCTTTTCTTTGTAGTTGAAAAAAAGAAAAAACATTGTAAAAATCACATTCATTTTAGTGGAACCTCCTCTTATTGAAACCTGCACGTATAATTCAGAACAGTCTATTTCAAACAAGATAAACATATTTTAATTGCATGAATGCAAGATGATATCAAATCACCACTATAAAGATGATACAAAAAACAAAAATAACGACTAATGAAGATTGACTGATTGATTTTTCTTTACAGGCTATGATTCACACACACAAGAAAAAGAGAAAATGAAAATTGTTAAGCCAAAAAAAAATTTGCATTAAATAAAATATGGTGCTAACATCTAGTAAGATAAATTAAAAAGATGGACAGAGTTTAAAATAATTGAATAACAGCAATTTTTTCTTTGCTGACATAAGTTGATAAAACTTATATGTTATATATTGATGCTAAATGTAAAATACAACAAGAGTAGAAAAGTTAAATTTAAAAAAGAAGGTTAGGGCTCGAAAATAAATATATAAAGAGATTTATAAATATCATTAAAAATAAAAATACCTTTCAAATAGAGGTTTACGGAGAAGAAGGCTAATTGTTGAATGATAGTACATATTAATTTATTTGTGACATAAACGAGTGTAAATGATCATTGATTTTAAAAAGGAATTACAGTGATTAGTGACTTAAATGAAGAACATAACGGAATATGAAGTTTAGTGAATTTCCGTGCATTAGTTCTTGAGATATAGCAATCCCAGAACTCGTCAAATTACAGTATATCAGAGCCATCTGATAGACGATATACACCAAAACTTTATTTGCATCTATTTATGTTAGGGTTTAACATTACTGTAAAGTTAGACGAAAATCACTGCTTTAGTTCTTAAGACATAGCTATCGCAGGAATCGTGAAAAACACAGCATAGTAGCAACAACTGTTGCGTGGTAAACAGTTAAAGCGAATCATCATATACTTATGTCTACATCTAACAGAACACAACCTTTGATGAAATTCTGTGCATTAGTTCTTGAGATATAACTAACGAGGAAAGCCTGAAAAACGCGTAATAGTAGCGTCACATTTAGGACAACACGGGATGCAAACCTAATAAGTATCTATATGTGGGAAGAACTGTGCATTAATTCTTGAGATATAGCTGTTAAGGAAATAGGGAAAAATACAGAATAGCAATGTCATATACTGGCTAGCTAAAACTAAACTATACAGCTAAAACTAATCAATGTCAGTTTATTAATAAGCCTAATTGATTATATCCCGTGCATTCATTCTTGAGTTAAAGCGGAATTAGAAACAGCTCTGGAAGGAAGCGCCGTAATAACGATTGTTTTTCAGTTTTTCATAGTTCTGTTGTACATCAGCTGTTCATGCAGCGACGGACAATTCGCATTCAGCTATCCCGGCGATTCTCAAGCAGCTGATGTACAACAGAATAACGGAAAATATTAATTTATGAGGGTTTCGTTCATCTGACGAAACCCTATTCGTATCACTCCCCTGACTGTCCCTCTGTCTATATGTGTGTCTGTCATTCTGTCACAGAGCCCGTTCTCAGAAACTATATATGATGGAGACTTCAAATTTTGGATTCTTATATCTGAACAACTCACATCAAACGACAAATCATAAAATTTTGGAAAAACCTTGTATTTACACCCCCGGGCTCTAACTTGTGTATTTTAAGCTTTTCTTTCTAACTAAGACCCTAATTAAGTTGAAGACTTGAAATTTTGGATTCTTTTAGCTGAACACCTCACATCAAACGACAAATCATAAAATTTTGAAAAAGTCTTGTATTTACACCCTCTGGGCTCTAACTTGTGTCTTTTAAGTTTCTTTTTTCTAACTGAACTCCTAATTAAGTTAAAGACTTGAAATTTTGGATACTTATAGCTGAACACCTTACATCAAAAGACATATCATAAAATGTTGAAAAAGTTTTATATTATTTACCCCTCCGGCCTCTAACTTCTGTATTTTTAGCAATTTTTCTAACCTAAACACTTTTTACCCGAGGTGCACTTTTCTAACTTTTGCCAACACTCCTTTAACCACTCTTTCATATTATGCACCATAGCCGTACACGTTTTAGTTCCAATTTTTACCGCCAGAGGACGTATACCTATCTCGGTACTATGGGTCCGATTCCCTTGACTAATATACCTACGAATAGTTTGTAAAACGGAGTTTCGTTCGGATAGAGGTTTGTTTAGAATAGAGTGCGCCCCCTGGTTGCGAAATGTGGAACTAACAGATTTTGCAAACGTATAAAGTGTTTTGAAAGGAATATTAAACGAAACCCTCTGTGCGATCTGTGATCACACTTCCCCACTTGTTAAATATCATGATTGAGATTAACTCGCTTTTACTCTGATTAATAAAATGAAGCAGAAACTTAAGATGAAAATCAAAGTTTTTGTAGTATTGAACTAATAAGACTGACGGATTGATTAATATGTGTAAAAACTTTTGAAATATTAACATCTATGAGAAAGAAGGATGTTTTGGGACTGGCACATCCGACTAGTTAAGTTTAAACATCGAGTTTTACATGGTATGTTAAAATTATTGGCTTTTAATTAAGTAAAATAATAATGTTATGTTTAGCTTTGATTTCCAATTGTTCTTATCTGTATGTAAATTTAACTTTTTTGTAATATTTAGACAAATTGAATTTAATTACTCTTAACGAAGAGTAACTATATCTCATACAAAAGAGATTATACTTTAATAGTTCCGAAGTTAATGAGTTCCTGTTATTTTCATAATATATTAATGCTATAAATTAATCAAATAAAGAAAATTTGACCCTAGAGTATGGACATAATCTTCTTAGATCGAAATTAATGCCGATTAATACCAAATTAAACTTAAGAATGTGAATTCCACAATAGTAAAAAGAAAATCATTCTAAGCCTGGAATTGTGTAGTAAACAAACACCGAGTAAGTTTGAATAACATAATGTATAATTTCAAATTAAATACCAATAAAAAGTATTTGGATCAATAAAAAATTATTTTGTTATTAAATAGTTTATATTGCCTGTGAATAAATATAAACTAATATATTCTAGAAAAATTTTAATCCAACATGCTATATTTCTGAGAAAGATTACGTTTCGCATCGTTTAATGAACTATTATTTAATTTTTGTAGGCAAGATCAAAATCAATACCGATAAATACAATATTAACTTTCAAAATGCGAGTTCTACAATGACAAAAAGAAAACCATTCTAAGACTGAAATTGTGTTGTATACAAACACCTAAATATGTAAGTTTGGATAATATAATTTCAAATTAAATACCAATAGTACCAACTAGATAATAAAAATTATTTTTTATTATCTAGTTTATATTGTCTGTGAATAAATATAAGCTAATATATTCTTGAAAATGTTTAATCCAACATGCTATATTTCTCAAAAAGATTGCGTTTCGCAATGTTTAATGAACTATTATTTAATTTTGATAGGCAAGTGATTATACCTTAAGAATACCTTAGATTAATGATATCTTGTCATTTTCATAACATAATGATAGAATAAATTAGGCAAATAAAACAAATTGCATCCTAGAAAATGGATATTGTGTTCTTCATGTAAAATTATTATTGAAAAATACTAAAATAAATTGATAATAAGATATGTTAGAATGAAAATAACGTAATTGGTTATTTCTATGCATAACAACATCAAATAATAAACACTAAAGCACATACTTGATGCTTAATATGATTAAAGACCTGAGTGAAAGAAAATGTAATGTAACAAAAATTACAATTCGAGAAAATTGAATTGAAAGATATTTTCTGTAATTTAGCTATTTAGTTAATTCCTTCTTAATAGCATATGTGTAGATGTTAATAGGTGATACTAATGTTTGGTAATACTAGATGTTTATAGGTGATAGGTCCTGGTAAAGAATATCAACATTTAATTATTTAATATTCGAAATTATATTCAGCATTTAAATTATTAAATATAAAAATATAAAACGTTAAAAGATAGGGTAGACCGGGGCACGTTTACGCATGGGGCATGTTTACGCAGTGCAATTTTTCCGAAACAAGTTATAACTGGCGCACTACCAGTGTTGATAGATTGATGCTGCCCCCTAGTATGTATTCTCACAACAGGTTTTTGAGCGTCAGTCGAGCTTCGGTCTAGCATGCGGAAAGGATAACTTGTTTTCTGTCAAACATATGTTGAACTTATAGAAACTTATTGTGAACTAATAATACTTAATTAAGAATAAACAAATATATGAACATTAGTAGAATTTTTTCCTTTTTTGAGAACTGTATTTGTATGATTACAAATGTTGTTAATTTTCGTTGCACGTTAAAAATAAATCCAAACGTGGCGACGGGGCATGTTTACGCATTGACATCGGGGCACCTTTACGCACGTTCAAAAAAAAGAAATTACGCACAAATTTATTAGTTTCTATGGAAGCAGAACAAAAAGACAGCTAAGGAAAAGTATGAATCCAAAAACTGCAAAAGGGAAAAAGTTGGTACACTCTGGAAAAAGAATATAGTGAATGAATCCAATGACGAAGAGGAAAACTGTGTGTGTATCTATTGTTTGAAATCATGCAACCGATCCAAAAAAGGACAAGACTGGGTTCAATGCCTTAGATGCAAAAGGTGGTCCCATGACAAGTGTACGAAAGGAAATACTTTATTTTTTGTTTGCAAAAACTGTAACAGTGATGATGAAGATAACTAAAGAGTTTCTGTTTTTAATTAGGAATAAGCCCTATGTTTTCAGTTTAGCCTCTAAAATGTTCTATGTTATAAATAAAACATCTAAATTTGATTTAATATTTATTTCACTTACACCTTGGTATCACTTTTAATATGAGTAATCGTGCCCCACTTGATGCGTAAACTTGCAAGTTTACGCAAAAGACTTGGACCTAATTTTTTTTTTTTCGATTAAAAACAGAAATAAGATAACAACTGAATACACAAATTTTGACTTTATTAATTGCTTTATAAAACCACAATGTCTAACATTTTCTAAGTTAAAACATAAAAATTAGAAAATTCATTGAAAAAAAAACAAAAAAAAACAGCGTAAATGTGCCCCGGTCTACCTTACTGCCTCATATCTTCAATATTAAGGAGAATTTCAGTATTTTAGTTTTACCATTTGATGCAATACCTTATAACGCTTTCATCCAAAAAAAAAAAAAAAATGATAACATGTTCTTCCACTAAGCTCTTTAATTATGTATATAGCACAAATTGTTTAAAAAAGGGTAGTAATGAGACTCATGCAAGGCGACACAGTTCCTCAATTAATAATTATGGAATGTAAATGCATAAATGTACACTGTAAAAAAAAAAAAATCTGTAAAGTTACTAGAAAAAAGCAATATTAACGTTATTTTTTTTAAGTAAAAGATTTTAGTGTAAATCTTCGTTTGTTTAAATTATTATAAAACTTAAGTAATAACGCATATGTGTTGCACCTGTAAGAAATATTTATTAAAAGTACAAATAAATTTAATAAATTTTCTCTGTAATCCACACTTTACTATTTCGAAATAATTTATATAAAATGTTTAACATTCTAAAGGTTTGAGGTTGTACGGAACTGCAGTTTAATTTACTATTTAATATGAAAAATTTTAAACAAACTAGAAAGACCGCCATTTGGCTGTGACCTAATGATTTTTCTCGAAACTTCATATAGAATTCACAAGAAAAATAAATGGCAATTTGTAATATACTTTTGTATGCTGTAAATGTTTATGTATATTAAAACTTACGTGCCGACATGTGCTGTGCATAGACATATATGCGCACACGTTTTTTTCGCAAAATTTAGATGTACTTGGCCAAATACACTCGAAATATTCCTAAAAAATTTGTCGTAACAAATAATGTCACTTTCGCGATATCTGGTAGGTTTTGCGAAATTCCTTTAATTCATATCTGGTGTTGGTGGCAATTGAAATTACACCAAGATAGGAAATCACGTAAAATTACAACAATTCAGGTGTTTTCTTTGTCGTGAAATTAACAGCATTGTTCTAAATAGGTGTGAAATATTTAATATTTTACTGAGTTGTAATTTCTCTTAAGTTCTTTTTACATTCTTTATGTTTCTTGTTTTTTTTTTTTTTTTTTCATATACAGGTGCGTTCGTTTTAATCTTTTAATTATTTTTTTTTCATGTGAAATTCACGCATTGTGAAAAGATTATGCAAGGTAACTCCGAAACTGGTGGCAGCATGCTGCCGCCTTTTTTTATGGAGTAATGGGATTAATTTAACTTTTGGAGTAGTTTAACTTATATAATGTGTAAGTTAAACTGATATAACTGGTGTAATATTAAACATTAGTGTGACGTAACAGCAGTTATATCGGTTAAATTACTCCATAAAATGGTGGCAGCAAGGTTGCCACAAATGTTTTGAAGTATCGTTACATAAACTGTTTTCAGTGCGTAATCGACAAAGCCCGTGTATTTCGTCGTTTGAATCGTACGCATGATCTATGAAATCTCCCTGCTTTTCCTCTATACAAATTATTTGTCGTCACTTAAATCGAGAGTTAATTCATCATTTTTTTATTTTAAAAAATGTGGACTTTCAGATTCACATGCATGTCCCTTTAGCAATCGAATTATTTTACATTATTCACGACAGCACCGCTTATGGAAGCAATAGGTGTAGAGTCCAACTTCAGAAAATTAGCGCCACAATTTAATGAAAGGAAATTATTACTGCGTAGTGTGTGTATGATTCATACATTTAAATTTTTGTTCAATAATTAATTTTTCACATACTTTTCGCATTATAACAATATTATAAGAGTTTTCATTCAAAATTATGAAGCGAAAATTTATCATTTAACTTTCTAAATTTTCGTTCAGTCACCTATATAAAGATGATTTAGCTATCTACTATCACTATCAGTAATATTTCTTATTAAAAAAATGTTCTCATATATTTTATGTACTTTTATTACTACATTTTAAAATTAAATTTTTAAATATGAAAATATATCACTAATTTCTTTTTCAAAAATTAGTAATGTATATTAAACATTTCAACATGATCTCTTATATATTTCCCCAGTGGTGATACTCCATAAAGATAAAAATGATACAATAAAGACGTTAAGTGACATGTCTAAATAAAGGACATATCTGTTTAAGAAATATACAACTGAATTCTTCGTATTAGAAAATGTAATGTATTTCCCAATAATCAAACAACAGTTGTACTTTGTGAGCAAAAAGAACAATCCTAAAGAATCTTTAAGTAAATATTCTATTTTATCAGCTATCTAAATGTTTTATATACTTTAAAAAAAATCCTGCACAGTGTTTTCTGTGTATCAAAAAGGACACCGTGGAGAGTATATACAGATCATCATTGATTTTAATTAAAATGAAAATGAAAATGTACAATTTGAAGTAGCATAGATTCTCAGTTTTGTGTGTAGTTTGCTATTGAAGAACTATAACCAGGGCTCCAGCGTTCCTAAAATTTTCGTACTTTGCTACCACTAAATTAAAACGATAATCTTTGTTGTATAATTCTATTACAGATGTTAAAGGAATCTACCACGAAGAATTCTTATTTAAAATACTGGTAGCAAATTTTAGGAACGGTGCGAGCCCTGTATAACGAAAAAACTTTCGAAAATTTGATTATGTCCTTTTCACATTTCTTTTTTTATTGAATGTTGTACAAATTCAATAAACATGGGAATGAAATTGTTTTAAGATGATGATGTTTTTTTAATGTCTCGTTGTTGTTTTTAATGTACTGTACACATTACTTGAGATAAAGACGAAATTAAAAAAAATATTGTGTGTACAGGAATAGAAATACTGTGAGACAAAAAATAAAAAAGTTGAAATTTCAATGGAAATTGATCACAAATAAATATTTTCTACATTTAACGAAGAAATAAGGTTTAAGACTTAAAAAGACTCTTGCTAAAACTTTTGCAACAACGATAGCGTTCTGTGATAGTGCATTTTCGTGACACAAATTTCACATAAAATTTCGGAGATATTCAAGATCTTCGGATCACGAAATTTTGTTTGAAAATCAAATTTTAAGGCAAAGGTTTTGTTTAACTAATCTTTCCATTGCCAAATATGGCAAAACACGCAAAAAGTATGATTAAAAAACATCTTCTGTCAACAAAATATGTAACAAGTAAGTCTCAATCTCCATGTTATTACTCGGCGCAATGGTACCAGCTAACAGAAAAAATTCTCATGATATCATTTATGCACATCTTTTAAATTATAAATTCCCGGAACATTTTACACATAATCTACATGTTAATAAGGGAGTTCAAGTGCAAATATAATAGATAAGAATTATGACTTGAATGCTAGAACTTTTTCAAATGGCTTAATAATGTGAGGGGCAATATTTAGTTCTAATCAGTTAGTCTCCCGTGTCAATAGGACAGGAAATAAACCTCAAAAACTGAAAAAATTCATGTTTTCTTTATTATATATTCTAATATACCTTAACGAAATCAAAACTTCATAAATAAAAAAAACGCAAAATTAACATTTATGTAATCTAATTATGTGCTTAAATCACTTAAAGCATTAGAATCATAAAGGCTTTGTTTTGTATGTAACGAAGTCTTTGGGGATTATTTCGGCTATTAACACTTGGCATACAGCTAATACGAAAATATCACTTTTTATAAATTGAAAAAAATATTTAAGTACATTATTTATATTATTCAGATAAAAACCCTTTTTTCTGAAATCTACAACGATAACAAATTTTCTGCGAAATTACTGAGAATCTTCTGGTGATACATTATCTTAAGTGTTACATAAAATTTCAAGGATTCGGAAAACAAAGATTCTGTTAAAAATCAGAGAAAGTATTCTGCAAATTTACATTCATAAAAGTACACAAGACTGAATATTTATTTATTTTAATTATTTTTAATGATAATAATTTATTTTAATTTATGAAATTAATGAATCTTTGAACTTCATAGATTTATAATTCTTCAAGTGAATTTGAATTGCTGTGCAATTTAAGTTTTACAAGGTTTATTTCTAGCCGTCCCGGGGTTTGATACCGATTCCTTTGGGTTGGAGAAAAATACATTACTGAGTGTGCTATAAAAGCTGTTGCTACTGTAAGCAAAGGATGACTTTTATGATTCAGCGAAGAAATACTGATAATTTACTTTCAGTATTTCCAAGTTCCATGCACATATAGATCCATGCACCATGCAAGTTATATCAAAAATAAAAATATATTTAAAGAAAAAGACATGAAAATCTCTACAGGGAATTTAATATGAGAAAAGGGAAATATCTGTAAAATGATGACCGGGAAACCCCATAGAACGTAACCGAAAACTAGCGTAAATTTACAGAAAGTCTGCGGGTTTTTCCTGTGTTTTCACAGACATTTTTAACAGGGGATAATCTAAAAAATATTAAATGTGTAATGTCTATTAGAAGTTTCATTAAAAAATGTTTCCTCTGTATTCTGTAACCTGGTAAGCCTGGATTGCACCCCCCCGTCCTATTTATTAAAAGTTGAAATCCTTAATTAATTTTATTTAATCAAATTTTTATTGTATAAAAAAGTTCACTGATATTTGCTGTTCAATATCTAAAATCGTATTTTGATTATTCGAAAATTAGAATGCAATATACAGTTTTACTATAAAAATAAAACAAAACATAATGTAACATTTAAAAACAGCATACAACTAGAAACAAATATTTAAAAAACAAAAATGTATCTTTATCATTTTAAATTTTAAAACACATGAAATTCTTTGACATTCATTCTCCTGAGCAGCCACCTTACATTTTTTTCTTATCTGAATATTATACAACGTTCATTAATCACGTTTGAATTGACTTATTTTCGATACATTTCCTTCCAAAAACATTAACGATGAAATTATAGAACCGTTTGAGATTCTAACAGCTTTTTTTCTGTAAAGGTTGTAATAAATTAAAATTTCTTGCAATACTTTCAACAAAATTTCTTTGAAATTTACTTTTTAACTAAAACAATCTCATTAATTATATTTTGATTATTCCTTATATTAAAGTTTTGCCAAAGAAAAACTATTTTCGTTATTCTACAGGTCAATATGTGTATAATACTTAATGCACAAAACGAGTTTCTATTAATAAAACTAAAAAAGTAAATCATTTTAACTTCAAACTTTAACCGAAGACTCTGGAGATATTTTCTTTTTACAGTTGTTTAAATCAAGCATTTAAGTTTGTTTATTTTAAAATTTAGATTGAAAATAAAATTCTGGATGTGTTGCGCAGCTGTGGCATAGGAAGAAAATGGGTTTACTTTTTATGTGCTTGCAGTTTTCTGGATAAAAATTAGCTTTAATCCAGGTGTTGAAAATTTGGAAAAAAAAGTATGTAGTTCCTTGAATGTTTTCAGAGCAAATCAAGTACTAGTCTAAGTGCTAGCAAAGTTTTCGTCACCTGATTTTATCAATGCTCATTTTTCTATATGTTCTTCCGTTTTATGATGTAGTACGTTTGCAGACTTTCTGACTGGCGGGAGATGGGGTTATCTAGGTCAAAAAACTTCAAAATTATATCATTTTATCAAGGCTAATTTTTCTATATGTTCTTCCGTTTTATGGCGTAGTACGTTTGCGGACTGTCTGGCTGGCGAGAGACGTTCTGTTTACCTGTGGGAGAAGGGGTTATGCATGTCAAAAAACTACAAAATTACGACATTTTATCAAGGCAATTTTTTCTATATGTTCTTCCGTTTTATGGTGTTAGTAGGAGAGCTGTTGAACATTTTTGAGTAGGTATTTTAGGCACCCTGAAAATTTGTGCAACACTTCTTTTGTAATGGCTGAATACAAAATCGAATGTCTGGCTGAAGGATAGTGGCCCCAAAACTGTGCCAGACACGTGTCAAGTGCCATTTTTTGACTACCCAAAAAAGGTAATTGAGGCACGCTGAGATTGAGGCAGAATAATATTTATGCTTAGAAAAAAATATTTTGAAAATGACAGACACTTTAGTCGGCACAAAAACTGTGCCAGACACGTGTCAAGTGCCATTTTCGGCACAATGGCACTTGACACGTGTCTGGCACAGATTTTGGGCCGACTAAAGTGTCTGTCATTTTCAAAATATTTTTTTCTAAGGATAAATATTATTCTGTCTCAATCTCAGCGTGCCTCAAATACCTTTTTTGGGTAGTCCAAAAATGGCACTTGACACGTGTCTGGCACAGTTTTTGGGCCGACTAAAGTGTCTGCCGTTTTCAAAATATTTTTTTCTAAGTATAAATATTATTCTGTCGCAATTTCAGCGTGCCTCAAATACCTTTTTTGGGTAGTCAAAAAATGGCACTTGACACGTGTCTGGCACAGTATTTGGGCCACGATCCTTCAGCCAGACATTCGATTTTGTATTCAGAAATTACAAAAGAAGTGTTTCACAAATTTTCAGGGTGCCTCAAATACCTTACCTAAAATGTTTAACAGCTCTTGGACTATGTAGTACGTTTGTAGACGATCTGGCTGGGGAGAGACGTTGCGTTTACCTGCGGGAGAAGGGGTTATGCAGGTCAAAGAACTTCAAAATTACGTCATTTTATCAAGGCTCGTTTTTCTATATGTTCTTCCGTTTTATGGTGTAGTACGTTTGCGGACGGTCTGGCTGGCGGGAAACGTTGCGTTAACCTGCGGTAGAAGGGGTTATGGAGGTTAAAAAACTTCAAAATTGCGTCATTTTACCAAGGCTCATTTTTCTACATGTTCTTCCGTTTTATGGCGTAGTACATTTACGGACGATCTGGCTGGCGATAGACGTTGCGTTTACCTGCGGAAGAAGGGGCTATGCAGGTCAAAAAACTTCAAAATTACGTCATTTTAGCAAGGCTCATTTTTCTATATGTTCTTCCATTTTATGGTGTAGTACGTTTGCGGACGGTCTGGCTGGCGAGAGACGTTGCTTTTACCTGCGGGAGAAGGGGTTATGCAGGTCAAAAAACTTCAAAATTACGTCATTTTATCAAGGCTCATTTTTCTATATGTTTTTCCGTTCTATGGTGTAGTACGTTTACAGACGATCTGGCTGGCGAGAGACGTTGCGTTTACCTGCGGGAGAAGGGGTTATGCAGGTCAAAAAACTTCAAAATTACGTCATTTTAGCAAGGCTCATTTTTCTATATGTTCTTCCGATTTATGGTGTAGTATGTTTGCGGACGGTCTGGCTGGCGGGAGACGTTGCTTTTACCTGCGGAAGAAGGGGTTATGCAGATGAAAAACTTCAAAATTACGCCCTTTTAGCATGATATTTGTTTCTAACATCTGTTTCTACTAACTATTTGTGATATTAATCCATTATTGCCAGACGTTGCCAATGTTGCTAAGACCCTGTCAGATCCACATTTATAGGTAGCATATTACTCTTTGGCTATCAGTCAACCTATAATTAATTTGGAAGACACAAATTCGATTGCAAAGTTAATGCCAGACGGCTTTAAATATGGCAGCGAAAGTGCCTGTTTCAAGAGTGTTTTATAGTTTTAAAATTATAAGTCATCTTTACGTCATTTTAAAGAGCTTTAAAATTACAAGATATTACTCTTTGGTTAACAGTCAACATATAACTAATTTGCCAGACAAAAATTCGGTTGCAAAGTTAAATCCAGACGCAAGCAGATTTAAACAGGCACTTTTGTTGCCACATTTAAAGCCGTCTGGCATTAATTTTGCAGCCGAATTTGTTTTTTCAACCAACCTTAAACTCTGAAATTATCAGTCTAAAAAAGACTCCTGTAAGTATCGAAATTTTAGGCGATTTCGTCAACTACCGGCATGCAACTAATTTGGAAGTATCGCTATTAATATTTTTGAAGACATAATAGATATTTTTTATTACAAAATTGCTTTTTGGTGTTGGTAGTCAATAAAAATATATGTATTATATTAAAAAAAAAACCTATTACAGTTTAAAATAAAAATAGATTATCTATGTTTTGTACACTTGGCTGTATGTTTTTTAACTAAGGTATCCCGGGTTTGATCCAATGGTTATATGAAACAGTTAGAGTAAAATATTGATATCTTATAAAATAGCCAAGTTTAAAAAACATACATTAAATGCTTAGGTATTTTGTTTGGAAATTTAAAAGAAGGAACAATACGTTTAAATACTGAAATAATAAGGATAAAAGAACGATTGTGTTAAGTAATGAAATGAGTAGTTTGTTCTTTTTGGCTAATATTCCATAACGAAATTAAAATTGTATTAATAAATAAATAAGTAAATAAAAATATATAAATAAAACATAAATTTAACAGATGGAAAAATATGCTTAAACACTACAATAATCAGAATAAAAAAACCTACTTTAAGTAACGAAATCTTAGGCGATTTCGTCGACTCCCGACATGCGGCTGATATATATGTCGTTATTAATAAATTTCAAAACGTTATTTGAATGCAAAATTGATATTTTTCATATAAAAAAAGTTTTTGATTACAGTAGACAATTAAAATGTATATTAAATATACAAAAATTCTACTAGAGTCTACTAAAAGGGACTTTTATCTATTTTTCTTGGCATTATGCTCAGCAACTAAGGGGTCCCAGGTTGGATCCAATGGTTAATATAAAACAACTAGCTTAATAAATTTCTAGCTATAAAATTGCTAGGTTTAAAAAATTATCAAATGCTTTTGTATGTTGTTGAAATATATGCAAATTACGAATTTTCTCCAATAAAAAATATTTTCCTTTGCTTATATAAATATTGAAGCATCAATTTTTTTTTTTTAATTTCTCATTCCTAACTCAAAGCAAACACTTAGAAACATTTCTTAACACATAAAAAAAATCATTATAATCTTTACTGAAGACGGAAAACGTGTGTATTAAAATCACTTAAAATAAATAGAAGCTTTAAGTGATTTTTTACAGCTTTTAAAAAGCATTGCATAACTAAAACTTTTATTTCGTCTGTAAAACATTGTGAGCAGAAAATTGCAAATTACTTTTGAATATTTCAAAAAGTATTATACATAATCGATATCGGATTTATCTTAAGAAATTATTAATAGTAGTATAAGGAAGCGTGCATTATATTTAAGTGCCTTTTCATCATAACGTAATATGATTAACAATTTCTAACAAAGTTAGAAAGGGTTTATAACGTCGGTTTGTCCGGCCGGCTTTATGTCACGCTCTAACTTTAGAAGTATAAGAATTGCCTCGCCAATGATGTATTAGTGAGGTATACTATAGAACATTTCGTATTTAAAATGGCGTACAGAGCACGTTTTACAGATATCGTTTACTGAGATGCACAATACATTGTGATGTATGGGAGAAAATTGTTGTAGTATGGAGCACATATCACCTATAGTTCATTTACAGGTATACAAAAAATATAATTCGTTTATAGTACTGCGTATGAGTGATATTTACGGAAGTGCGTTTTTAATTACGATATGCATTTTGCCGCGTTATTTTAGCTAATGCCTAATATATTACATGGTGTGTATAAATTTCATGTATCAGTTACAAGGATGCGTAAAAGAATATATAAACGCATGCATTGCTGTCTAAAAACATGGATTGATTTAAGTGTATTTATAACTGTTTTGTGTACTTTTTAACTAAACTATACTTTAGTATACTAAGAAATGGAGGTCGAATATAAATAGTTTCATATATATGGCAGTGAAAACAAAGTTGCATACATTGCCATCAATGATTGGTAATTGCGGTAAATATATTAAAAAAATTGTATTATGCGTTTTTCTATGAATTAATTTTTAGCATAAAATATGGTGTGTGTAAAATTATGTAGATAATATAGTCTCCACAAAATAATTCAAATACATAACCGTATATCCCTTTAAGACCTGACCTACACAATTGTGTAGGTGTTTCTAAAGAAGAAGAAAAAACATTTTACTCTTTTTCTACGATTTAAACCCACGCCTGCACCCACAGAATTGCGGGGAACCTTCCTTGAGATAGCTTGATACCGGATAGTATTAGCCCCCGATATGCTAATTCTTTCTCCCAGCAATTAAAGTGTCGTCTACAAAAAATAACGTTCCGTTGTATAACCCAGCCTTAAAACAAAGCAAATGTATCATTGTACTGTTAAAAGCTCTACTGCAATTTTTTTAACTTATAAGCATCATACATTTTCAATGTTTATACCGTCGTATTGGGAAAAATAGTACTTTTTAATGCAAATTGTTTGAAAATTGCACCTCAATTTATTTTTGAGATATTAATTTGTTTGGTAGCTTTTAGTGCCATTTGTTTAAATTTGGCAACTCAAATACTGCATTTCTGTAGAAAGAAAAAAAATATTTGGCAAATAGTAATTATATCTTTTTGTTGCTATTTTCCCATAACTACTGAAAAAAAAAAAAAAAAGAAAAAAGAAAAAAAAAAAAACGCAAATAAATACGTGCTATATTGAAAAAATATAAATGAATGATTTCTGATAAAACATGGGGATATTATAAACTACATTTAATTTAATTATCTATATTACAAACAAATGAAGGCATATGAATCATTAGATAGCCGATTTTGTTTGTCGAGTTTCTTGAGTGACATCTATTTTTTTTTGTGTGTGTGTGTTATTGAGTGTTAGTGACGTCCTATGTGTTCTTTACTATAGATGTTGTTTAACATAGGGTCGTAAATGAGGAATTCTTCTGAGGATGCGAATGGTATCATTTTATATAAAATAAAAGCGTGTCTTTTAAATCTGAAATACGTTTTATATTATCTATATTTATATACGTCTATATATATTTTTTTTCATCGGGGCAACACTAAATTCTGGAAAAGCAAAATTCCTATTTCCTAGTATTAATGTTTTACTAATTTTTTCTTCTTTATTTACTTAAAATTACTGCAAATTTTGATTTTGATTTTTTTTTTTTTTTGCTTTAAGCCTATATCTAATGTTTACATATTTTTTATGATTATATCCGTCTACGTTTTCATAGTAAATAAAGAGCATTAGGTTCCTTACAATTTTCAGTTATCATTCATATTTATTTTAAATATTTTTTCAATCAAATATGATCGTATTAATTAGGGAAAACCGCGAAAACTTTTCATTTCCAAAACATTTCACTACCAAATATCTGGCTGTCTTAAAGGGATGCAACCAGCTGAAAGTGATTTTACAACTGTTATATGCGTTAACTATCTGAATTAAATTTTAGCTTACGTGTATAAAAATCTGTATTTCATAGGACGTCTAATAAAATCTAATACATTGTTGCGACTGCTGAAGTTAAATTTTCAATTCTGTTATGCGTTTTGTAGGTAGTATATTTATATATTATCAATCAAAAGATCCAGTTTGGTTGCAATATTATGTTAGTGTTGGAAAGTGTTTCATACATAAGGGAGACGCTTAATTTTTCTTTTTTTATTAAAAAAAAAATATCTTTTCCATTGCGGAAGGATGGAAAATTCTAAAATTTTTTTTAATGAGTTATTATTAGAACTGATGTAATTGAGATGTTGCACTGTTGAAAATTTGTAGAGATCTGTCCAGTCATTCGATCGTTTTAAGGAAAAAAGGATTACATAACTTTAATTTCAGTTTATTCAGACCATAATATGGTCTATATTATGGACAGATACGCTTCATGATATGGTCAAGTAACCGTTATTTTAAAAAATGGTTGAATGGCTGGACAATGTGTTTTATATTTTTGCAGTGTATTTTAAATTTTAACTAATTACCCAACCGCCAAGAAGGGTTATGTGTTTCACGCGTATATGGGTATGTGGATTTCTTTTTACCCTCGAAACATCCCAACGGCTGGATGGATTTTAATGAATAAGGTCTCTATCGATTCGTCTTAACCGTCCGATGTTTATAGGGTAGGCTTTGTTTTTATAAATTCAAAATGGCAGCCGTAAAATACAAAATGGCGGTAGACACGAAAAAAAATTTACGCACCCTATTCAGTGGCATATCATTGAATAGGTCTTTTAAAATGAAGACGATGTTTCTTGGCTATTTTACAGTTAGAAGCTCCGTTTAAATATTACACAACCTGGAAGTTGTGTAGGTAGGATCTGTACGTTTACTGCAATTCTAACTATCATAACATCTAAAAGCCTCATCAAAACAGTGTTTATAGATAGGAACTAACAATTAAAAACAACTTAAAAGTCATCAATACAAGTAAAAAAATAGATAAGTAATATAAAAAATAGTTTCACATTGATGAGAAATAGTTAATCTGTTCGCTTTTTACGCAATCGGGTTTTTTGATTTTTTAAATTTAACTTTTACTTGTTAAAATTTCAATTCTAAAACACCTCTGTAAATACACTATAAGCTGAAAGTCACCGAGCACTTTTGATTTCAGAGGTTTTGTTGAATTTCGAGAGAAATATTTTAGAATTTTTTCTCGAACTTCAAGAATATAAAGAGCATGTTCGAACACATAATTATTTGCAAAGGTTTGATTATTAGGATAAAAAGTTAGTTGCACAATTTCATAACTTAATAATTTGCAAAACAGTAATATAAGGTTCGAAAAAGTATCTTATCTACATTTCAGTGTTACTGTTAAGTGATTTCAGCACCCTTGAATGTTTACTGTAAAATAAGAAAAGAAAAAACTCTAAAATAAGACATTTACAATGCTCTTTAAAAAAAGTATTTTTTTATGAAGATGCGCTAGTAAATGCTTATTCATAACGTGAACATAAAAAATATTAAAAAATTAAATAAATCTGCAACCTCTATACTTAATAAGTAACTGCATAGCGAGTCAGCATATTTCTTAAGCATTAGCTGAATATTGTGTAGATAAAATTATATCTTTCTCTAAATCTAAAGAATTTAAAATAAAATCCATTTTTTTCTAGCGATTCAAACTTTGATGTGAAAAGAGAAAATTCTTAAAATTCTTAGCATTCTCTTGATTATTCTTGACAATTTATTATCATTTGTATAATAATGCGTAGGTTTTTATTTAATTAAAGTAAAAGTTTCTTTTTTCTTTGAAGAGATTTTTTTGTAGCCAATACCTGAATGTTTATTATCATTTGTGTAATAATGATGTTTTTTAATTTAATTAATTAAAAGTTGAACTCAGGCATATTTTAAAAAATGTTTAAGCCATTCAGATGAGTTTATAGTAAGAAGTTACGTTTTTCTTGGAAAGATATAGTCATTAGATGATTATACAGTGATAGGGTGGGTCAAAAAAAGCGAAAATTTTCATATCAACTTCTTATAGCGCGGAAAAGATGTCTTTTCTTATTAGAAGAATAACGCATAAAAGATTTTTGAAATCGAATACATCTTTAGGTCGCACATCGCACTTAAATTTTGTAAAATATGATAGAAAGTGACAATTTTTTCAATTAATGATGAAAATTAAAAACTATTAAGACTAATAGTGGGTATAATCTTATAGTCCGTAGTTGTCACCTTTTGTAATAAAAAGAATAATTCAAATAATATTTAAAATCCTTTAATATCTTTAGGTCGCGCATTGCACTTGTACTTCTGAAAATATGATCAAAATTGGCGATTTTAGATATTAAATGCGGAAAATTTAAAAGTATCAAAGCCTACTTCTAATGGTGCTAAAAGCCACCTTACTGTCATAAGTATAATAACATGAAAAATATTTAAAATCGGTTAATATATTTATGTCGCTCACTGCACTTGAAATATGGAAAATATTGTCAAAAAGAGAACACTTCTGTAATTCACGAGCCAAGTTCAAAATATATTGGTTATATTACTATTACAACTGGAACCGTATGAGATAGTTTTAGAAGCGTAGTTTGATACCTACTTGTGAAGAATACGCCTCCTTAGATGATGTCGTTGTAGTGACGGCGCTTGTGTCAATCTGGGAATGAAAAGAAGGGACATTCGAAATTTATAAATGCTGATAGGGAGGTCCTTGCAATGGTGTATTTGCCTTTTGCATTTCATTGAATTTCCTCTTAGGGACTTGTTTCAACTTATTGGTGGTAAAAGCACAGTACCGGCATTAATATGATCCTATAGGTACACCGTTAAAAATTTACAGCAAACTGTCAAGTCATTCGATCATTTTTACAGATAACTGTTATTAACCGTTAATTGTATTTGATTCAGTACATAATATGGTCATAATAACTTCATAATACTGTCAAGTAAACACTATTTACAAAAACGGTCAAATGACTGAAAAGTTTGCTGCCGATTTTTAATAGTGTAAGCAACCATCTAATTATATAATACTATCTGTTGTCCACTTCCAATTGATTAATTGCTATGCCACAATAATTACAGTTTAAAAACTAAATGACTTCAGTTAAGATTTAAATAATATATCTGCTTGAAATATGCAATGATGTGCGATAAACTGTCCTGAGAATCTTGCTGTCCGTAATCCAGGGCTGATTTCTCATTAACGACTGCAGACAGTACACCCAGACTATATGTAATCACTGAAAACTTTTTTACCATTGAATTGAAACTGTTTTATTCGTCATGAAGGCATATGTGTTTGCACGATTTGACATTAAGTGGAATCATTTTATTTTTGTAGGAACCATGCATATGTTCAAGACAATAACAACATCGCATAGTTTACACAAAACAAATTGCAGGAAGTGATGGACTCTGTTACTGGCGTAACAGCTTTTTAGCTCATCCCATTAACATGGTATTGTTAATGAAAACAGATCAAAGAGAACATATAAGGGAATTGAGATTTGACGAATCTGTAACTGAAAGAACGAGAACTCTTCAAAATTTTGTGACTTAAAGTTCAATTTCAGTGCTTACGATTACTCAGAAATTAATGATTGGTCTACCTGAAAGGTTACAGATTTAGTTCAGAGAGGATTTTGTATCTCATTTTTTTAAAAGCTGTTTTTTGAAAGCTCTTTCTGTATTGGAACTGAAAACCGTAAAGTCACACACATAAGCTGATGTGTGAAACTTGTGACTTATGTTTCTGAAAAACTATGTGGTCGAAATAAAAGAGACGGCTATATTATGTTAGATTTACTTTCACATTCACTAACGTTTGATAAAAAAGATATCAGTACAAGTTCTTAATTGCAATTATAAATTTATGTAATAACTCTATAACAATTATTTAAAATTCCTTTAATGCACAGTGTTTAAAACTGTTTTTACTAATACTGTTCAAAAGTGCTTTAAACATCAGTGTTTTAATATTTTCTTCGATATATTTGTTTAAATTTAAATAAATAAAATAATTGAAAAATATCGTTTAATAAAAATTTTCATAATTTGAAAACAATGCTCAACAAAAAAAGATGTTAACCTATTTTAAAATTATTTTTACGCTACGTTTTTATGCTCTTAAAGCAACATTTTTACATTATTAGACATTGGTGAGAAAAAAAATTATTTTCATCATTTATATGGAACTTCGTCAATTTTGATAATATTTTCCTAAATTCAATGGCGATGCGCGACCTAAAAATTTTAACGGATACCAATTTTTCTTTTTGCCTTATGCTCCAATTTCCAAAAGGCAAATATTACGCACTAGGTATGAACTTTATTAAATATTCATCATTAATTTCAAAAACTGTCATCTTTGATTGTATTACACAAAATTCAAGTGCGACCTAAAAATTTAAACCGATTTCATTTTTTTTAATATTATTATTCTAACCACAAAAGGCAAGTTTTCAGCAGCATTAGAAGTTGATCTAAAGAATTCGATTTTTTCAATCCATCCTATTTTACATTACCAGAATATTTACTATCATTTGTGTTATTATTATGTCGATTTTTAATTTAACTTATTAAAATTTGGATTTTAAGACGCTTATTTTAAAATGTTTAAATCATTTAGATGAATTTATAGTTAAATTTATACCAAGATAGGTTCATTACTGGATTAAACATTATCTGAATATTTATTATGATTTGTGCAATAATGGTGTTGATTTTTAACTTAACTAATTAAAATTTGGACTTATTACAGCGATTAAGACACTTATTTAAAATTTTTTAAATCATTTTGATGATTTTATAGTTAATTTTCTTTTCTTTCCTAGATAAGGTCTTTAAAATTAAAGTAATTCTGCTGAGTTACTGTCAAATTCTTTCAGCACTCTTGAATTCTTAGTGTAAAACAAGAAGAGAAAATCATAAAAAAAGACATTTAAAAATTATTTATAACGTTCACTTCTTTATATATTTCATTTAACTATTAAATTATCTTTAAATTATCATTAATTTATCTATAAGATCATTATATTTATCTTGAAAAAATTATATTTATGCAACTGTGTTGTGATATTCCTACATATTAACCTTCTTAAACGAAAAAAGAAAATTCTGCTTGTTCTTTCTGTCTAAATTTTTGACTAAATTTTAAATAAATGTTCTTTCTAAATTTTTCAAGTGTTAGGTGTTATTTATGACGGCCGATTATCTGCACGAGGGATACAGGCCCTAGGGGGAGTGCTTTCCGTGGGGATGTTTCTAACGGAACCTAACCCGTATTACGCAAAGTTTCGCAATGTTCGAGTCCACGAAATCTCCGAACGGTTAGGCCGACGAGCGCGATTGGGTTCGAACCCATTACCTCCCATCTACCAGCTTCGAGAGCAGAACCTCTCAGCCACTGGTGGGGACTTTCTGCATTCAAAAATTTTAAATGAATGCTCTAATTTTGATACTTTTCTTTTTATTGCAAAGGACACGTTTTGGTGCAGTGATCTCGTTTTACTTTCAATCAGAGCCAAAGAAAACATGTTTGTTTTTTGTCTGTTTTGTTGGGTTTTTGATTTGAATTTCTAGGCTGAAATTGGTAAACATTGGCCAATTGCCGGAAATTTTTAATACATAATTATTGTACACAATAAAACATTAGATTTTTTTAAATAGTCATTGCATCTTCTGTAGTTTCTTAGAGGGACATAAATAAATAATAATACATGAGCGTCTACAAAAGGTCAAATTGAGCGATATTGACAACATTCGTATTTAAAGGGAATGGAAAGAAAATGAAATTTGCCTGAGAAGACCTTATGTTTTGTCAAACAATTCTCTTTGAAAAACGATAAATAGAGCAGAATAAGGTATGAAAACACTTCTTAAGTGTTTTATGCTTTTTTATATTTGTTTTCCAATATATATTTATCTATATATGTATATGTAGCATTCTGCTGGGCTTTTAATGTAACATAATTTACTGTTGCATTGTGCTGGCCTTATTGTAGTATCCTTTTAATGTATTATACTACCGTGCTTTTAATGTAGCAATACTGTTAGCCTGACGGCTTTTACTGTAGCATAGACACTGATGCGAGTCGTGAGATGGATATTATGGATGAATCTTATGAATAATATTTTTTGTAGATTGTAGAATTGGTGCTAGTCGTAAGGTGGATTGAGAAAGGCAGAGAAATGAAACATCTGGGAATTTCTCCGTTATGAAATAACGAGTCAAATTAGATCTCCATGCTTTTATTAGCCAAACAACATCAAAAGCAATTCACCACATTTTTATAAACCGTTCGTTCTAGAAGGTAAATAACTTCACCGAATGATATTGAAATAAAATTAGAATAAAATTATTAAAATGGAACTATACCCAAGAGCTACCAGCCATGGAGCTGTTTACAATTGAAAGATCGAACAAATACTCTGAGGAAAGTGCCATGCATCATCGTTTTGCCACAAAGCTTAGAAACACAAGATCACGACGTCCCGCGGGCTCTGGCAAATGCGATAATACAAGGTACGCGTAAAGCCCATCTCACGTCGAATGGGAGTGATATAGTAAAGAGTCCGGACAATTTGGAGTGGATGCATTAAGAAGTAAAAATACCCGAGCGCGCGAAAATAATCTCGGAATAAGATAAGTAAAAAAAAAAAAAAAAAAAAAAAAAAAAAAAAAAAAAAAAAAAAACAGAAAACAAATTACTCTTTTAAGAACATTCGGATTCACATTAAATAATAGAAATGACCAGAAATCATGATGCAATTTAGGAATAAACTAAAAACTTTATATTTAAGTAAATTGAGCAAGATAATAATTAATTTAAGGAAAATTTAATAGTATTAATGATAGATATTATTAAAGAATAAGAAATTAGGGAATATGCCCCTGTATAAGTTATACAAGTTATCCTGTTTGGATTTACATAGAGTCCGTTCTGGTTGACAGATTTCGATGATACTTGGAAAATACGTTATATGGACCATGGGGAAAAGGAATCTGCAATAAAAAATAGTAGTTCAAATTTCGACCACCAGGTGATTTAGACCAAAAAACTAAAACTGGAACCACAAAACTTTATTCACAGAATATGTTCAATGTGCATTCCATTTGCGTCAAGCACATGTTCAAAGTGTGTTATAGCATTTTCAACAGTAGAGAGAAGGGTTTCTCGATCAATTGCAGCAACATGACGAGTTATGAGTGCTTTCAAATCAAGCCGAATCCGTATGCTTCCTCCATATTGACTCGATCTTTCAGGAATAACCACAACCAAAAGTCACAGTGATTCAAGTCCGAAGAACGAGGAAGGCAGGTAATTCAAAAACTTCACAAAATGACCCGATCATCTCCAAAGTGGGTACGAAGTAGTTTCGTCACTGCTCTGGCTATGTGAGGTGGTGCATCATAATGCCTTTCTGATTAAAAAAAAAAAAAAAAAAAAAAAACTTCACCAATAACGCTCGTCCTTTCTTCTCTAACGGCATGGTGTAAATGAGTTTACGGCATTGACTACTCTGGCTTTCTAAATTTGCATAATGTCATTTCTCGTAGATGAAAACCACCATCTATCGGTCGAAATTTGAACTAATATTTTTTATTGCAAATTTCATTTCCCCATGGTCCATGTAATGTATTTCTCAAGTTTCATCGATATCTGTCTACCAGAACGGACTCTATGTAGGTCTAAACAGGGTAATTTTAATTATAACCACCCTGTATAACATATATTAAAGAAAAAAAGAAATCTGGAATATTTGAAACTTTATCAGAAATTATAATATCTTAATTAGAATTTACATGTCGATCATACATATTACAGATTGTTTAAATGTAGATACGTGTGTTGTAAAAGTATTAAGTAGTTTTAAGCTAGCTATAACTATAATTAATTTTATTTAACAAAATACAATACGTACATTTTAAAAAGCATTTGACTTTTTTTTTTTGTGATTTATGTTTTGAAGAACATTGAAAATCCATTTACTCATTTTAGTTGTACAATCATTTTATAACCTACGTAAAATATAAACATATGATCTCATATTTCTCAGAAAGTTACAGTAATACAATCAGTATAATTTTTGCAAAAGGAAAATGTCTTTTTTTTCTTTTTTTGTAATTTTTATAAGCTTTAAAATAACCACTGCCTAGCGCTACTTATACATTCGGTTGCATTTTCAGTATTTGTCTAAGAATGGAACTTGTCATGGTCTTTCTGTTGTGAAAATTACAAAGAAATTTGAAATTGTATGCCAATGTTTAAATAATTATTTGTATTTTTTTTATCAAATATTGTGCATATCATTGATATAAAATGACTTTAAATGCTGTGCAAATTTATATAAATATTTCAATCAGTATAGAACAATTTACAAAGGAAATCCTGTTTTGCATAAAATCTTTTCATTGGAAAGAACTGACAATGAATTCGTAATGAAATCAAATGTAAAAATTTCCCTCGCATTACAAGACTCCCAACATGTATACACACTGGAGGTATTATTTCATTCCGATATCGGCAATAT
The DNA here is from genome assembly GCA_963932465.1 of Maratus speciosus. Classification (NCBI taxonomy): domain Eukaryota; kingdom Metazoa; phylum Arthropoda; class Arachnida; order Araneae; family Salticidae; genus Maratus; species Maratus speciosus. The sequence continues at coordinate 413,124,463 of OZ010790.1, read as the reverse complement.
CGTTCATGATGAAGTAAAGATATTTCCCATAAAAATAATATCGGACCACTACCGTTTTACCGCTAAAGTAAATCTTGTTCCTTTATGTAATGACCCCGCATTTTTGGAAATACCCAGCTAAAGTTTTAATTAAAATCGATTTGGCAAATTTTTTTACAAATTATACTAAGAATTTAAACTATTTAAAACCATTCTAAGAAATTAAATTTCAATCGTATAGATTTTGAGATAAAAGTGAAAGACAGAGTAAATAAAAATGTCAGAAAATGTGATTAATATCTTCCCGTATTTAATATTTTTGTATTTGATATCTCATGACGTATTTAATATACCCTGTAGTCTCCATCATGAAATTATTAACTTTATAAGATGGATTATATCTTTATTTCTATTAAAAATTACAGATATTTCAAAGTAGATTCATTCGCCGTTTCATTTTAATGTAGAAAAAAAAATCATATTTAAAATTTGTCTGTTTTCTAAATTAAGTAAATACGTGATGCTATTTCTTTTAACTCTTCATACAGTGTAAAAAAGAGTTAAGGTGTTTTCTTATTTTACTGATTTGTTCAGGCAGTTTTCTGAGTGAACTCTTAGTAATTGTAGAGTGAATGAAAATTACGCTGTTCCACAAAGAGCCAGCAATGAAAAAGCAATTAGGTGATTTTTAATCATGCTCATAATTGTGTTAGAAACACGTATCAAGCATTAATTTTCATTTTCAAAGACAGCAAAGATCATTGTAGTTTATTATTTTCGTACAGACGCGTGAAAGTTTTTTTTTTTATGTGAAAGCATTTTTGCTTTTGTACGGATAAATAAATGTTTATGGTGTTTCATTTTCACTGATTATAACCACTACTGATTTCAAAATGAATTTTTTAAAAAAGAACTCCTTTAAGTTAGAATGTGAATTTATTCTATATGATACTTTTTACTAAAAAGTAAGATGTCACGTATTATGGAAATACGATTTTGGTACTTTGAGTAAAATAAAATTTAAAACATAATTACGAAAATTTGAATGCTAGTTTTGTAAAATTTGAATACAATTTTATATGTTAACGTGATTTGATTTTCGTAAATATATAGGTATATATATATATATATATATACTAGGGTGGAGTGAAAAAACCGAAAATCGGAAAATAAAAATGTAATACCGTACAAAAGTTGTGGATGATCCTTAGTAATGAAACTGCGCAGCTTTTTCGAAATCAAATGTTATTTTCCGGTGCCTCCAGATCCTCAGTTTTCGCCAAACACGTGAAATACGCCTTGTAGAAGTTATAAATAAAAAAAAAAGATAAAGCGGGAAAATAAAAATGTCGTGACGTGCGAAAGTTATGTATGGTACATAGTAATATGCGTGCAGAGATTTTTCGAAATCAAGTTTCATCTTCCAGTGCCCCAGGTCCACCAAATTTTTGCGAAATTTGTCAAAAATGCCTTGTATAACTTATAAATCGGAATAACCATAAAGTTGGAAAATAAAAATGTCATACCGCGGAAAAGTAGCGTATGGTACATAGTAATATAAATGCACAGTTTTTTCGAAACCACATAATATTTTCCAGGGACCCGGTCATTCAAAATTGTGAAAAAACCGCAGTAAATTCCCTTTTATCTGTTGTACATGTATATAATAGAATGAATCACACAAGAAGCGAGAGTGCAGTATAAACATTTTATCTGTGAACAGCACACAAGCAATTAAAGCAAATTTAAAAACTAAGATTTAAATCTGTTCAAAGTGTTAAAAATTTTTAAAGTTCAATTAAATCAGTTCGTGTTCTTCAAAACAAAAATCTAAATATTTGAAATATTTCGGCTTGGTCTTGTTGATGCCGTTGTAGTTTGGTATCCTTAATATCTGAATTGTTCTCAAAATATGACATAATTGTATTTTTGAATCCATCCATGTTGATTCCACCACAAACTGTCACGGCAGCTCCAGTGACCACTCTGACACACCTTTCTACACTTTGAGAGTGGCATGGAAACTTAGCAAACGAAATGAAATCTGCACGATCACGTTAGTCAATGTACATCTTTAAATCATTGCATGAAAGATTAGTCAAAATAGGTGGTTCTGTAACTTATCCCACTGACTCAGATCGATATAATCTATTGCGCTAAAATTGATCGCAGGAACCTGGAACTGCATGACTCCTCCTCTAGTGTGCGCACTTTACGCTTTAAGGATTCTACGAAATCCTAGCTCGCGGATGTGTTTCCGATCATCAGTTACCATGCAAATCAGCAGGTTTTCCGGATGGATAAAAGTGGCATTGTGCTGGATCAATTACATCTTTAACTGCCTGGGGCATATCCCTAGAAAATAAACAATTTTCTAAAGATGGCTTGCACTTATTTGCAAGCCATACACGTGCCATATACCTCTATATACATCTCGACTACAAGTTCCTTCAATATCTTCAGATTTAACGTTGTATCCGGAATCCACATAGAGTCTCAAAATTCTGCTGGTGGTGGTAAACCCATCTGCTATTTGAAAGTCTACCAGGAAATCTATTTGCACGGTCTTCCGAACAACTTCCTTTCTTAATAGATAGAATCATTTCCTTCTGGTATCTTTGATCGGTACTGAGATCGTCACTAACTCTTTCGAGGTTCTAATTAATGTCGATAGTCTATAATGAAAAGATGGGAAGAGATTCGCACTTGCCCAACATTTTTCCAATCAGCCCGCTATAACTGTAAGATCCCTGCTGCATGCGTCTAGCACGAACTGATTTAATAGAACTTTAAAATTTTTTAACACTTTTAACAGATTTAAATGTTTGTTTTCATTCTTGAACATTAATTGTTTGTGTACTTTTCACAGATAAAATGTTTGCATTGAGCTCTTGATTCTTCTGCGTGCATTTTATTGTACATGTACAGCAGATAAAAGGGAATTTACGGAAATTATTTCGAAATTTCGAATGACTGGGGCCCTGAAAGTTATTACGTGATTTCGAAAAAACTGTGCAGGCATATTACTACGTACCATACGCACCTTTTACGTGGTATAACATTTGTATTTTTCAACTTTATGTTTATTTCAATTTGTAAGTTGTACAAGGCATTTTTGACGAATTTCGCAAAACTTGGCGGGACCGGGGCACCGGAAGATAAAACTTGATTTTGATAAAACTGTGCAGGCATATTATTACGTACCATACACAACCTTTACGCGGTATGACATTTTTATTTTCCAATTTTATCTTTATTTCGATTTATAACTTGTACAAGGCATTTTTCCGAAATTGGGGGTACTCGGGGCACCGGAAGATAAAATTTGATTTCGAAAATACTGCACAGTTTTATCACTTAGGACCATGCACAACTTTTGTGTGGTGTTATATTTTGATTTTCGATTTCCGATTTTTTTCACTACACCCTAAAATATATATTTATAAGGGTATAAAACTTAATTTTTAACATTAAAAGCGATTCAGCCTTATTTCAAAGTAGGCTTTCTTAACAACAGTTTGTTGGGAAAAAGTAAATATTTAGCAATATTTGCTCAATAGTTTACTGAAGAAAATATTTTAAAAACTTGTCGTTTAATCTTAAAATAACCTGTCGTCATCAATTGTTAAATGGACTATGTGATATTCTCAAATTTTTATACTTGATTAATTGTCCTACATAGATGTGTGTACATTCAAATAAATATTTGCAAATAAATAAATAAATAAATCAAAAAGAAATGAGTACAGTAAATTGTTTATATATTGTCTTATATATCTAATATTACATTTTTCGAACGGATGTTTTGGAAACAAATTTTAAGAAAGGATCAATTCCATTTTTTGTAATGTGTAATATTTTATAGTCTGACTATTTTTATCTACAAAAATTATTAAACTAATAGCTCTGGATATGTTCTTGTTACTATCTAGGTATTTCCTTTTAATAGTGGAATTGCTTGATCAAAAATCTCTTTTATAGTTCTGCTCCATTCCCCTTAATACCATTTTAAAATCTTCGTTGAATGCTTTTTTCCAGACTTATTCATATTTATTCTTCATTAAATACTATTCAACACACATACGTTCTAGAACAACACCAACAAGCTTAAGTATAGTAAAGTGAGGACAGACGCCGCGGTTGGACAGATGCGGCAGAGATTGTATTGGCGACACCAGCGTTCCCTAGGCCAAATTAAGAAGTTCGTAGTGTTCCTCTGTGCTGTGTGCTGTGTTGTATGTGTTTTAACCGGCATTCATGTCAATTGTCAGCATTTACATATTTATGCCAGTTTTTATGGTTCGAACCTGCGTGGTAAGTTGCTAAATTTATTCTAATACAATTTTATTACATATTTTAAGCCAAATAAACAGAGATTTCATCCCAAAACCGATTGAAACTGTAAAATAGATCCTCGTAGAATACAGACATGTGCTTGCCTTTCCCTCGCGTCGCTCACATGAGACAAAATGGTGGACAGGCATCTTACCTGCCATTATGGAATAGAGGCCGCACCGAGGTTGAGGGACAGATGCCTCAAAATATATTTTTATTTTTAGGTTCAATAATTTCATCACTGCGATTTAAGTAGAACTTACATTTAAACGAACGTATATAAGCGCATACTGCTACTTATCAAAATATTCTCAGCAAGAATGTTGGTTCACTATGTGTGAATAAGGAAAACTTAGGCCGTTTACAATTCTCACCATCTACACTGTTAAACAAAATATCTCCTACTCCAATGGTCAAAACACATATACAGCCAAGTAAGAGGAAGCAAAAGGATGCAAATATTACAAGCGTACAGTTTATAAACAAGAAAAAAGAAGGAAATAAAAAGCAAAAGAAACTAGAAAACGTCAAAAAAGTAAAATGTGTAAAAAAAGAAAGGGAAAAATCAACTTGAAAACTCCTTATTTGTGGAAGAAACTAAAATATGATCATCATCCGACAACGAGTAAATTGCTCCTCTTATGGATTCTGATGACAGTATTGGATTGGTGTCTGGTGTCTTATCATGAAACAGAGTCTAAAGCGGACAGGATTCAGTGCATCAAATTCAATTGATAGCTGCATGAAAAAGGCTCAGTTTACTTTTGGAACGGGAAGTGTGGTGTGATTGTGGCGAATGGAAATACAAAATCAAAGAACGAAAAGAAAGTTCCAAAAATAAACAGACTAAGGCCTAAATAGAATAGAATTAATACTTACATTAAGAACAAACTGCAATGTTAGCCTGGATGCAAACCAGTGATTTATATCTTTTCTGTAATTATGTTGTCTATTGTTTCCAGTATTTATGCTATCCATCCATGTAAATTCAAATGTTTCTCTTTTCATTTACATTTTTTTGTCTTAAGTTTATTTATAGAGCTCACACTTTTGTATGTTCGTTAAACTTTTTCACAATTTAGTGATATATATATATAATTTTTTTTAAGTTTACTTTTTTATTTTCATTTTAAGCACTTTTAGAAAATAAAAATGTGATTTGTTTGAAAAAAATTAAACAGTCTAGCTTTTTTCTCCATGCGGCATCTTACCCAGCACATAAAAAATGCTGTTAAAAAAGGACGTTTGGGAAAATAACTATGTCTACTTTATTAAGAAGGTTTAAAGTTGTTTAACACATAAATTATATTCTAAATTGTTTGATTAATGATTTCTGGTACTTGGTTTGTTATTTTTTGCTTTATTGTACATTTTAAAAGAAGAAAAGTAAAACTGCGGCATCTGTCCCCACTTTACTATATATACAATTATTAGTATGCATATGCATATTAAATTATTAGATTATATTTATTCTCAAGAACTAAAAGATCTTCTTAAAACACCATTAAAAACTTTTGATGGTGTTTTAAGAATATCTTTTAGTTCTTATAGATTCACGCCAGTTTCAACATATTTTCTTTACATTTATTCTTCCCTAAGTTTATATAAGTGAAACATGAATTTTACATTTTCCTTAATATTGAATGATAAGGTCCATAAAGTAAATTGGATTGTCTATATGGTCAACCAAAATTAAACAATATATTTTTTAAACACAACTAAAAAGACTAAATAAATAAATAAATAAATAAAATAAGTAGCAAATATTTTTTATTTTTTTAATTTTCATAACGGATTTTAACGTTCTGTTACTGTACCAAGTTGTATACAAATATAAATAAATCAGCAAATTTTTGCCTCCCTTTTATTGCATAGTTCACACACACTGTGTGTAAGGGCATAATTTTATTACATTGATCAATATTTTTAAGGGAATAATTTTGTTACATTGATGTCATACACTATATGGCTAAATGTGGCCGACCACTTGCAATTTTAAACGTTTTCTTAAATATCTAGAAAAATACGTGAGGAATTATTATTTTAATAAACTGTGATCATTTTTATGAAAATAGCATGAATATGCGTAGAGAAATTAAAGGTTTTATAAAAAGAGTGTCAAATTTTGACACGTTTTTGTATTATAATTTGTAGAGTTCTTAATATAAAACAAAGTTCTTTTCAGAAAATATGACAAACAACATTGTACACAACACCTTCTAATCAGAATTAAAAAATAATAAAAATTGGATGAAAAATGAGCAGGTTTAGTAAAAAATGTTTCACTGCGCATGCGCAAATGTAATCAAAATATAATATTCATAATGTATTAGATAAGTGTATAGAGCAACTTTTGTAAAAGTCTCAAAAACACGGCTTGAAAATCCTAAAAATTATCGTTGATAGAATAAGGTCGAAATCCGTTGTTCCCAAAATGAAGCAAAAAGGTGAGGGGTTGTATCCATATATCCATTAATTAATGCCAATGTAGCATACACAATATTGCTTGTATGCTGTATACAGTTTACACACCTGGAGTTAAGGATAATCCCTCATGTAGTTTTCTAGATATTTAATAAAACGTCTAAAATCGCAAGTGGCCGGTCACCTTTGGCCAGATAGTGTACGTACAGTCGTGGAAAAAAAAAGTAATTACCCCCTACTAACTCCTCAATAAATTATCGTAGTAGAAAGTTATTGGTACCGAACGATTTGAAATAAAGTATACTTTTAAATGATGTATATAAAATTTGTTTAGGGGGCCATCTACATATTAAAATTAACCCCAACTTCATTTTTTTTCAATGGCAATACCCAATTTTAACAAGATATTTCAAATCTTCGGTTCAAACTATGCCTATTTACCAAATTTCAATTCATTTGAATGACAATGTTTTGAATTATAAACATTAAAAATTTAGTGCTTCTAATGTTAAATTACATTTTCATATTTTTATTAATATCTCCTGAAATTATACTCCTAATGTGCTAATTTTTTTGTGTAGCAATAGTACTAAAATACCCAAACATAAATATGTTGAGTTTGTAATTTTTATTATTTTATGATATGAATTATGAAATTAATATGCGAAAAAATTATGAATTGCGATCTACATTTTTTTTCTTCATGGATGTAGATTTATTAAGAACTGCTTTAACTGGAAATCCAAAATTTCACATTTTTCTTCAAAGTAGTTATGAAATTATTCTTAAAAAACGGAAAAATGATGGTTTAAGTCTATGATAGAAGTGATTAGATATTTTGAAATATCTTATGCTATCCTGTAATCTAGCAGTCTTCAATGACTGCTTGAGTGGCACATAAGATGCTTTGATCAAGAAGGGAGCTCTCTCGGTCAACAATCGAGAACCGGATTTCAATTTGGATACAGCCCCTAAAATATGCTCGTTTTAAAATGATTATTTTCTCGGAAGCTTATCGTACGAATTGCATAAAAATTTGTTTTTAGACTAATTGAAAGGTGTGGAGTTAATTTATGCTGTCACAATTGCGTATTGCTATTGAAAAAAGCAAAGTTATGGTTCGTATTAATATGTATATGGCCCCCTCAGCAAATTTTATATACACCATTTAAAAATAGACTTTATTATCAATCGTGTGGTACCAGTAACTTCCTTCTACGATAATTTTTTGCAGAGTTAGTAAGGGGTGTTTACGTTTTTTTCCCACGACTGTACAAACTTGATACTTAAGCATATTCCATATACCAAATGTAGATTAAGGATTTATTATATTGACCAAACTTTTTTTATAAGAACAGGATATTCCATATCCAAATCTAGATTAACGATTTAGAAACCTAAATATTAAAGTAAACTGAATCCATCGGTATTTTCAGAATAGCAACGTTTTCTAAGAACTTTTTTTTCTGTGAGAAATTTTTTCAATGTATACTAAAGAGACCGTTGCTTAAGGCTTCCGGGTGCTTGTCATTTGTAACCTTCATACCCAGAATGGGTTTCATCTATCCGTTACAATAATTTATTTCATTTCATTCGAAGCAGAAATTTTATTATAAAGTAAATTAAATAAATGTCACAGAACAGATGATCAGGTGAATGCTTTCATGGGATACTCAGTTAAATGCAGCTCCACTCCCTGTGGTTGTATAACACATCATAGAGGAGCCATAGATAAATAACCTACCCATAGCACAATACATATACTATAATATAATTATGAAATGACAAAATGAAGAAAAAATGCGATTTTAAAGAAAACGAAGCAATAATGTTGGAAAGTGTGATGAATTCGGATAGGAGGCAGAACTTCTTAGGAATCCAAAAATTACGATTACTAGAAGGGTTTGAGAGAATAAAACTGAAAATATTGTATATTTATGATAGAAAAAGGTTAAAAAATAAACGAAAAAAGAATTTAAGAGAAAAATTAAATGTTCACACTGTTGAATCAATACAAATATCTGTCATAGTCAAACAAAGCAAAAAGCTAGATGTAGCTAGTAAAGGTATCTATCCCCAAAAGAAAAGAAAGGTCAATTTTCATTGCCATACATTTTAACATAGAAGGGTATAACGGACCAAGGGAAATAATTATGTTAAATAGTTTTAAATATAAATTTCGGTGTGAAATATTTTTATTAAGGTTAAGTGAAATTAAACAGAGACGCATACCTCTGGTAATCATTTTTACGTAGATTTAGTAACAAATACTATCTATTACATTCTCCTTTATGTTGGAATTTCTGAAATTTTTTTACAGATCTACGTCGATCATGACCCCTAGAACCCAATGCCGCCTACAGTTCAAAATTTTATCTATCTATCTATCTATACTTGCGATGCTCCTGTATATCGACGTAAAGTAGTATAATGAACACACGCCTTAAAATTTACCAACCATCAGTTATTCTCAAGAATAACCCTATTGCAGTCATAGGTGGCGAAGTGGAAGACAGGACTTAATAAACATTGGGAAGTATTTCCCTTTCGATCAAATAATAAAGGCAGCATAATCTTTAAGTAGTTTTTTGTAAAACCATCTCGTAACAGTTCCACTAGTAAATCAATCGGCTCTCGAATCTAGCTTTACCACTTCATATTAAAGCTGAATGATGTTAAAAGGCATTAAAAACTCACAATTTAAAAAATCATTCTACCAAGTTTCAGATTTTTATTAACAAACGAAAAACGTAAAAATCCTCTCTTCCCAAGTCAGTATAAGCTCTGAAATACTAAAACGAACGCGTAAAGGTACACTGATTTCTTCTACCCTCTAACCAACCCAGTGAAGCGAGGGGAGAACTGGATGAGAGGGCGCGATAAGTGATAGGATGAAAACCAGGAAAAAAGCATTGAAGCGCTGACGCGGAATCAGAACTATTTACTGGAATCGGAAACTTTAAAAGGTGAACAAACTATAATCGCAAAAACTCGCGCAAGGCACTCTGGGATATCGAATGATATTTTAATAAAAGACAAAAATGGTATTAAAAAAATATTTGGAAGATATAAGAATTTAATGTCTCAAAATATGAAAGAGTAAAATATATTAGTGTGTTTTTACAAAGGAGTGCAGCTATTCACAGATTAAGGTTTTTAGAATAAGAAATAAAAGAATGTGCTGGATTAAAGAAACGGGATTAAAATATAAAGGATATTTAAGATACTATTAAAAGACAGGTATAAAAGGTACATGTAAAACGAATTTGAAAAAAATATTAATTATTTTTACCGACGAATTATTTTTATTATTATTCACACACACACACACACATATATATATGTATATATATATATATATAGAGAGAGAGAGAGAGAAAGCTTCAAGCAAAAAGAAAATTGAATAATTCATTTCATTTGTATTTGGAATTGCATTTACATTTATTTCAGTGTAGTACAATTGAAAAAGAACACCGGATGATGTTTTAATAAATTTGCATGTTATTTCAGAAAATTAAATCAGTAAAAGATTAAATTTTGAGTGAAAATTGTATTTTTGTAAAATTATTTTCATTATTAAAATATTAGAATACTAAAATAGGTCGTTCAAGAATTTTCCTGCTTAGCTCAGAAGGTTGCATAAATTAAGCATAAAATTAGCTTCTACGGGGCTTCTTAAGTTATAAAAACTCTTTGCATCATCATTGTTTTCATTTTATATGAAACATGGGTCGTTCGTCGGACATAACGGAGTTTACAAACCATCGTATTATTGATTTGCATAAAGAAGGTCATAATCAGCAATATATAGCCAGTTACTTAAAATGTTCTCAACCAAGTGTTTGTAGAGCAATAAAGCAGTATTTTAACGATAGACATTTTTTAAACAAGCATCTGAATAGCGGCCAAAGGTCAAAAACTACTCAGAGAACTCTATAGAAAACTAAAGAGTTTTTCTAAAAAAAAAACCGTTTTACAAATGTAAGATATTTGCATCGAAATCTACAATACTAAGATGTCTCCATAAACTTGAATTTCAATTTCGTGTACCAATGATAAAGCCTATGATAATGACTATTAAACAGAAATGAAAAATATTGAAGTGGTGCAAGAAAAGTCTTTTATGGTGTCTGGGGGACTGAAAAAAGGTATTGTTCAGTGATTAGGGTGTGTTTTACGTAACATGGTGATCAAGGCATTCGTGTATGCCGAATGAAGCAAGAAGCATATGCCAAGGACTGCATGAAACGAACAGTGAAAATTGCAGCTAGATATGAGCTTACATGACTGCAGATAGTCTTGGAAGGCTATGTATCGTTAACGAAAGGATTAATTCTGAGACATGTCAAGAAATCCTCGAGTATTTCATGATACCATCGTCGGAAGATCTGTGTGGTGACCATTTTATTTTCCAAAATTATTTAGCGCCTTCACACAGGTCACTGCCCACCAAGAACTGACTTAGCCAACACCAAATTAACATACCTCCCTGGCCGTCTGATTTGCCGGATTTAAATCCAACAGCGAGTTTGTGGGGAATAATAAAGAAAAGACTGCGAGATATTGCGCAAAAACAAAGTTGAGCTTCTTTCCAGCATTATATCGACATGGTCATGCCTGGGCAGAAAACATTGTGAACCACTTGAAGCTTGATAAAGCAAATTCGTGCTGTTATGAAATGTAAAGGTGATGCTACAAAATATAACAGAATATCATAATTATAACAGAATTTTTTTTTAAACGCGTCTTATTTACAATACATTATTCTAAAATTTTGATCCAGGTAAATGGTTATTCTAATATTTCGATTTATTCCAAGTGTATATAATTTTTTTAATTTTTGTATTATTTCCTTTAATTTTTATGCTAAAAGATTCTACAAACTATGTAGATTCTTACAATATTAAGTTTTATCATGTATTAATTTCTGTATAAGCGATACATAAAAAATCTTTTTTCACGGTTCCTTTCTTTCTATTATTCTAATATTTTTAATTCACTTTTTTATAGGCACCATAACTACGATAATTCTGCACTAATCTCTTCCGAACTGATACATAAAATAAAGCAGTATAGAATCTCTGTCATGTTCGTTAATGTGCAAACTTGGACGAAGGGGGTAGAAATAGGGAGGGGGTTTATGAAAACCAAAAAAAAATATAACTTCTTAATTATAATACAAATCAAATCAGTTTAAAATTATTATTAATTCTTCAAGGAAAAACACCAAAAATTTATGTATCACAGATTTTTGATAAAATTAAAAATGGGCTCAAGAGGCGAAAAAAATAGGGTTTTAGGGAAAACAAAATTCTCAACTTTGTCACTTCTGAAGATATCAAATTCACTTAAATTTATTATAAATCTTCTTAATATTGTCTACATCTTTTATATTGACCAGTGTTTGATAGGACAAACAGTTACAGAAAAACAAATTAAACATAAATAGGTGTTGAAGAAAAAGTTATCGTATTACCATGATTCTGATAAAATGAACTCTTACAGAAAAATAGAATTTAAAACTCGTCAAAAGCGCGGCCATATAAAATTGTTAATCTGAGTTTATCTCTAATTTTGATTTAGTTTTTTTTGTTGAAAGTAGTACTTAATTTCAAAATTTACATCCGCCTGTAGACCGGGTCGTTAGGGAATTTTCAATTATGATTTTGGTACTTTGAAGTAATCACGCGCGATAGGAAAATCGTAACAATAATTATTTTTTCAAGTAGAAATGCAGGGTTTATCATACTAATTGAAATTGGAATTTTTGATACAACATTAAGTATAATACAAATATTTTACCCGGATTTTAAACATTCTTACATTGATTTGTGCAAAATATGACGACATTACGACAGTTGTTGGAAGTAGCCACCATAAGAATCTAAGAATCACTGAACTAGGCATTGATTATTTAGGATGTGCTTGATATTATATCCGGTGTCATTAACTGAATTACAGCTCACTTTTAACACTACCAGTGTGATGTCATCACATGTTACAGAAATCAAGGTAAGTATCAGTTTGTTGAAAATGAATATTTATTATTAATTGTTATCTACAGGAGTAAAGAGGTATTTATTTTTGACTGAATATGTGGATTATGACAATTTACTGTACACATTTTTAGGTAGCTTTCATTACAAAAAGCTACCTATTGCAGCCGTTCGGAGGAAAGCGATTTCAAAAACTTTTGGTATATTTTCATCGATCATGACCCCCAGACCCCGAAACCACCCTCCGTTCAAAAGTTTATATATATATATATATATATATATATATATATATATATATATATATATATATATATATATATATATATATATATATATATATATATATATATATATATATATATATATATATATATATCCATATATATATATATATATATATGACATTTGTCACACTGTAACTCTCGTAATTATGAACCGATTTCGATGTAATTCGGTGTGTACATAGTACATACCAATGTCTCGACCGAGTTCGTTGGCCAGCTTCATCCGCCATTTAAAATTTTTTTAAAAATTTTAAATTTGAAATGTGGTACCAAAGAATTGAAAAAGGAAAAATATTTTTTCTTATGTATTTGATCTTTATACAAAGACTCCGGAGCAGTTTTTGTTTCGTCTATATCTTAAAAAATGGCTGAGTTATAGCATTTTGAATTTCTAGCGTGGCTGACATTTTGAAACGTCCTGAATTTTGTCACGCGATAAAAGGCGTATTTATGAACCGATTTGGATGTAACTTCGTTTGTACATAGTACATACCAATGTCTCGACCAAGTTCGTTGGCCAGCTTCATCCGCCATCTCGTTTAAAAATGGCAGCCATTTAAATTTTTAAGAAAAATTTAAATTTGAAATATGGTACCAAAAAATTGAAAATTGAAAAAATATTTTTTCTTGTGTATTTGACCTTGATACAAAGATTCGGGAGCAGTTTTTGTTTCGTCTATATCTTAAAAAATGGCTGAGTTATAGCATTTTGAATTTCTAGCGTGGCTGACATTTTGAAACGTCCTGATATTTGTCACGTGATAACAGGCGTATTTATGAACCAATTTGGATGTACTTTGGTGTGTACATAGTACATACAAATATCTCGACCGAGTTCGTTGGCCAGCTTCATCCGCCATCTTGTTTCAAAATGGCGGCCATTTAAAAAAATCAAAAAATTTAAAATTTAAAATGAGATACCAAAAAATTAGAAAATGAAAAAGATTTTTTTTGTATGTGTTTGACCTTGATACAAAGATTCCGTAACAGTTTTTGTTTCGTCTATATCTAAAAAAATGGCTGAATTATAGGATTTTGAATTTCTATTGTGGCTGACATTTTAAAACGACCTGATTTTTGTCACGCGATAACAAGCGTATTTATGAACCGATTTGGATGTTACTTGGTCGGTACATAGTACATACCAATGTCTCGATCGAGTTCGTTGGCCAGCTTCATTCGCCCTCTTGTTTCAAAAGGGTTGCCATTTAAAAAAAAATAAATTTAAAATTTAAAATGAGGTATTAAAAAATTGGAAAATGAAAAAAGATTTTTTTATGTAAATTATCTAAAAACAACGTTTGAACACACAATAAAATAAGTTGATTTGATCATACGTATACGTTTCGTGAGTACTATGGACTCACATCCTCAGTGTAAAAACTTTAAAACAATACCCCCCCCCCCCCCCAACTACAAGTACGATGAAAACCCAAATGTCAAAACAAAATACCAAAAGACTATCAAGTTCGAACAGCCAATGAAATTAATGCGGAAGTGAAGTGTCGTGACACAGCAAATCCACCCAGAAAGTTGAGATGTATGGTGTGCTAGATAAATCATTAACCAAGGAGTCTTTAAATTTATGGATATGAACCGCCTCAAAAAAGTCCAAATCCAGAGAAATAATGCATTTCTTGATAATGGTAGCTGAATCAAATCAAAATTATGTCCCTCCCGCCAGCAATGAGAGGCGATAGAGGATTTCTGTAATTCTTTTTTCTTTACATAGTTTCTGTGTTCATTGACTCTGTAACGGAGTTTTCATTTAGTTTGCGTTACGTTTAGTTAGTAGTTAGGATGCGAGTGCATAGTACTCACGAAACGTATACGTATGATCAAATCAACTTATTTTATTGTGTGTTCAAACGTTGTTTTTAGATAATTTATATTTCCACACAAGTTCTGTACTTACTATTTTTTATGTGTTTGGCCTTGATACAAAGATTCCGGAGCAGATTTTGTTTCTGAAAATTTGTTCTTTTGTTTATATCTTAAAAAATGGTTGAATTATAGCACTTTGAATTTCTAGTATGGCTAACATTTTGAAGCGATCTTGTATTTGTCACGCGATAACACACGTATTCGCCTATTTCCATGTAAGAAGGCATGTGGATAGTATACATCAACATCTCAGCCAAATATAAGTTACTTTAAATAAAAGCAGCTTGGATAAAGCTGACTAATTTCATGAAATTCTCATTCATAATGACTTAGTATTGATAAAAATTAGCATTGAATCTCCTATATTCGGGTTCCACTAAATTGAGCTTCGTGTGTTTGAATAATATAAGTTGGCTTTTTTAAAATAAGGAATTTGAAAGCTACCTCTTCCTCCCGGCACTGGCCGGAAGGACTTTTTTTTATTGTAGTATGCTATACCTTGCCTTACTTTTGTAATCATTATAATTATACACTATGTGGACATTGGTGACCGGCCACTTGCGATTTTAGACGTTTTCTTAAATATCTAGAAAAATACATTAGGAATTATCTTGAAACTCCAGGTGTGTAAACAGAATAGTACAGGTCACATATTTCCGTGCAGATTTTTTCCCGAAACCCCATAGGAGTCTGTCAACAAATTGAAAAAGAACGAGTATCTTTTGGATAACCCTGTAAAAACTAACGTAGCAAATACGTTCAAACAGTAGATTATGATTAAGTGCCTTATTGCCATAGATTGTGTTCATCGTTATGAGAATAGCATATTTATTCGTAGAGAAATTATAGTTTTTATAAAAAGAGTCCCAAATTTTGCCAATTTTTTTGCTTATAATTTGGAGAGAGAGAGAGAATAATAAAATTTGGACGAAAAATGAGCAGGTTTGCTAAAAAATGGTTCACTACGCATGCGAGAGTGCAATCAAAATATAATGTGCATAATATATTAGCCAAGTGTATAGAGCAACTTTTGTAAAAGTCTCAAAAACATAGCTTTAAAATTCTGAAAATTATCGTTGATAGAATAAGCTCGAATTCCGTTGTTCCCAAAATGAAGCAAAACGATAAGGGGTTTTATCCATATATCCATTAATTAGTGCCAATATAGCATGCACAATATAGCGCATACTACTGTATTTGGGTACAGCCCTCATCATTTTGCTTCATATTGGGGACAACGTTACATTATACATTATGCACATTATATATTTTCTAAAAATAACTTTTTTATATTAAGAACTCTGCAAATTATAAGCAAAGAACTTGGCAAAATTTGTAACTCTTTTAATAACATTTTCGGGGGTAAATCGTCAAGGAAATTTGTGACCTGTACTATTATGTTTACTCTCCTAGAGTTTCAAGATAATTCCTCATGTATTTTTCTAGATATTTAAGAAAAAGCCTAAAATCGCAAGTGGCCGGTCAGCTTTGGCCATATAGTGTATATTACGCTAAATAGGTACTGCTTCTAAATCCTAATTTATTTTATTATTTTTTAAAATATGCCTTTACCTTCATTTGATTTTTAGTTGTAAAATATCTTATTGAAGTGATATACTGTTTATGTTTTCAATTGAAATTTCTTTCTGTTTCGAAGAAAGGAAAAAAATCTGTTCAATGGGACCGAAATTTGATGAAAAAGAGATTAAGATTTATTATATTTTACAAAAAAAATATTTTTAAAAAAGCAAATCACATATCAATCTTGTTCAGTTGGTTTCAGAAATAGTTGGTTCTGCTGGTCATGGTTTCCTAAATCATTTCCATGTAAAGTTGTCATATTTTCATCTTGAAGAGATTATGAAATAAATAAATAAATGAAAATTGGGAGGGAAAACAGATTAAAAAGTTCAAAGGGAAAGAAGATCAATACATTTATGAAAGAAAATGAAGGAAACAAAATCATTTACATGTACTTCAGGTTTCATGGTTTCTTATGTAGTTATGATGAGTTTCTTTATTTTAGTTTGCAAAAGGAATGAGAATTTTCTGGGAGAATATTGCCTTGAGGTAATTACAGTGAAGTTCCAGCTATCCGCATTAATTGCTATTTTTTTTAAATGAACCTCTTTGTCTGCACCTGATATCTTGTAATTAATTAGTGTTTTATCATTTGGAAAAATATGTTCCATGAATTTCTTTTGATTTTACTAGTTTTTTATACTTCATCATGAAAAAGTATAAAATGAATTTGCGAATATTAGTTAAATATTTTAATTACTGATAATTATGTTACTTAAATTTTTTTCAAAAATACGTTATTTTAATTGTTTTTTATTGCAATCAGGTTTAATCCATTCATTCTAAAGGTCATACAACAATTTTTCAAGGAATTTTTGATGGATTTAATATTTCGTTTCTTCTACATTTTAATTCATTTATTAAGAGATGAAAGGTGTGATTTTCCGGAAGCTTTTTAAATGATCGGCATTGAATATCGTAACTTCAAATAATTGTTGCCTTTGTTTTGGGACAGATTTTTAAATATTTATTTATTTATTTATTTTCTTTTGTTTTGTTTTTTCATTTGGCCCATTTCTACACTAAACAATATAAGTTACTTTCAGGTTTTGTAATTGTTAAATTTAAAATATTTTTATTAACACAAGAAACCGATGTATTGCCGGAATTAAAAGAAGTACATATATATATATATATATATATGTAAAGGTTTCTTTTGTTGCTAATGATATTTGGAAATATTTCCGAGTAGAATATATAACGTGAAATTTAAAAATCCATCTTCAACTTAAAAGGTGACAATGAATAATATAGATGTTAAGAGTTTAGAATATACATTTTATTTAAATTCCGAGTATTTTCGTCTTGCATCCACAGCCTTCAACAGGGAATATTTTCATCAACTGCCGTTATTTTAATCCAGATGTGTTTGGATTCCTTTGTTTGAAGTTATTCGGGGGTAGCTGGGTGTAATGCTTCGGATTAAACATATGCAGAGGAAAATTATTGGGTGTTTCACATTTGAGGATATTTAACCATATATTGGAAATATTGTATGTTAGTACGTATTTACAAACTTATTTGCCTTTACACATACTTTCTATGGATTCTCTGACAATGAATGTATAGTTATTAGACGTCAGGTATAACATTTTTTCTTGTATGAAATCTATTATAATATGCTATTGATAGTTTAAGGGGACCGTGAAAGCAAAATTCAACCAAAAAAATAGATTTTTACTTTTTTATGTCATTAAATAGTTTAAACTTTTATCTTTCCAACGATGTGTCTTACATGATTATATATATATAAAATAAGTGTTGAAATTATTCATTCTTTCTAAGAGTACTTCACAGCTTAAGGGCCATTTAAATCTTTAATTGACTTTTTCTCAAAACTTTGATTTTTCATGTTTATGTTCCTTTTTTTTCAATATCTATTAAACTTAAGAACTCAGATTTTTTTAATTCTTATATTATGTTATATTGTATACTTTAACACAGGGATTTAATCATTTGTTGAGAAGTATTTATTTTAGGTAGTGAAATCTTACCAAAAATGCTAATTTAAAAATGACTTTCAATAAATAATTAATAATTAATTTTGAGTTTCACTTAGAAAGAAAATGGTCAGTTAAAATACGTAAATTATGTTATTCTAACTACTCTAAAAAATCTAGACCTCGATCTTTCACCATTTCAGATAAAAAAGTACATAAATATTATTATTCTTATTCATATTCAAGGTTGGAGTAGCACTGTTGAAGTTTATTTCAACATAGCGAAAAATGTCCAGATCAGGAATCGAACCTGGATACTTGGCGTGCCGTGCCAATGCCTTACCTGTTAGGCTATCCGGACGATGACTGACTGGCATAATTCACTCTTCTTTGTTAGACTTGGCTGCGAACTGCAGCGCTAGTTTCATTCATTCGAGCTATAACTATAGCATTTACATGATGAAAGTGCTTTAACACGGAAACTCCAACGGAAAAAAAAAAAAAAACGAAAAAAAAAAAAAAACGAAAAAAAAAATTCATTCCCTTCATTATGAAGGTACATAAAGTTGGTGAATTTAACATGCCGGAGTTAGGGCTCTCCCGGTCCCCTTAAACATGACAGATTGGCGACGAAATTAAAGCAGATATTAAATTATATATTTTTTGTATCAAAGAACTTATTTATAATTTAGAAATTTTGCCTTTATTCAGTTAACATAGATTTTTTGATGTTCAGTTGAATTTTTCATGAAGAGCATTCTTTGAACCGATTTTCACGTATTGAGTTTTTTAACATTTATAGTGTGCATCTTATTTTTAAATATCTCGTTTATTTATAAGGTATAAGATAAACCTATAAATTTGTTTTGTAATTTTCTAATTAAATAATAAAAATTCATTTAATAATTTCTTATAAAACCATAATATAATTATGTTCGATGGCGTTTCTTTTCTTTGAAATTCTTTAATAAGCAAAATAATTTTAACATTTCTTCGGTTATTTTCAAAAATCTTTGAAATCATTTAAGGGGACAAAGAAAGCCTTATCTCCGCAATGTTAAATTCATCAACTTTATGTTCCCTTTTCTCAGAAATGGGGAAAAATAGAGATCTAGATTTTTTAGAGTAATTAGAATACCATGCTTTACGTATTTTATCAGACTATTTTCTTTCTAAGTGAAACTGAAAATTAATTATTTTAAATTAGCATTTTTGGTAAGATTTTACTGCCTAAAATAAATAATTCTCAACAAATTGTTAAATCCCTGTGTTAAAATATGCAATATAACATAAGTATTAAAAAAATCGAGTTCTTAAGTTTAATAGATATTGGAAAAAAGGAACACAAACATGAAAAATCCAAGTTTTGAGGAAAAGTCAGTTAAAGATTTAAATGGCAATTAAGCTGTGAAGTACTTTTAGAAAGAATGAACAATTCAAACACTTCTTTTATATATATGTAATCATGTAAGATACATCGTTGGAAAGATACAAGTTTAAACTATTAATGATATAAAAATGTAAAAATCGATTTTTTCCACAAATTTCGCTTACCCAGTAGTCTTAAAATAAAAGAAAAAATTGTTAACGAACCAGCTAGTTTAATTTCTTCCACATAACGCTTAGAGCTATTATTTGGAAATGACAACGCCCCATTTGGGTTTTAGTGAGAAATTACCGAACTCGATCTTAAATACGTTTTACACTTATGTTATATATATTGATAAAAATTGTTTATGGATAATAAAATTCCTACATTTCAATAAATTTAAGACGCAATCCTATAGTGCGATTTCTAATCGATAGTGATTTAATATACATAAGAATAAAATCTACCGATCCGTATGATTTTATCAAAATGTAGATGGAAATATTTTTGATAAGTGAAAAAAAAAAAAAACGATGTTGAATTCGCTTATCATGATTGCACAGTTTATTAAAGAAATAATTTACCATGTTTCTATAAACTGATTTGAAAAGCTCAAACATATGTCATTCTTTCCGCTGGAATAAACTGAGGAAAAAGAAATTTTCGAAATGTGAAAGAAATTAAAATGCCTAAAGTGAAAGACTATGCATAAAAAAATTTACTTGATATTTCCTACGAAAGTATGATATCTTTATTGTTTGTTCAAAGATATGGATTATTGTTACGGATATATCGCCTTTAGTAAATTAAGATAAATGTTTTCTTGAGTTTACCGATTTGTTTTTCTTTCATATTTGAAAACATTTTCCTATGAAGCCCTCAGTAGTAAAGCTTTTTTAAATTAATTAACGAAAACGTTTGTCCGACCGCGTGCGTTGTATTTATGTTGCGATAGCTAGGGAATGTAGCTGTCTGCAGATTTGGAACTGGATAGAAGAAAACAGGTCTGGATATCTCTAAAGCTTGTGTTTTAGATTTTTTTATTATTCATTTCATTTCTGAAAACATTTTCATTTGAAGCCCCCAGTTATAAAGCTTTTCTCTATTAATAAAAGAAAGAGTTTGACTGTCCGGGCGCGTGTACATATATGTGTTGGCGGTGGCTAGGGAAAGTAGTGGTCTGTAAATTTGGATCTGGGTAGAAGAAGAAAGGTCTGAATGCCTCTGATGCTTAGAGTTTAGATTTTTTATTATTTTATATTGAACAGAAGAATTCGCTTAGTTCCTTGATTTTCCATGCTTGCTAGCGATTTTGATCCACTCTATAAATCAAATTAACCTAGTACAGTAAACTCCCGACTATCCGGCCTGATGTGGCGGAAGGGTAGGCGGTTAATAAAAAAACTGGATAGGCCGTAGTTCTACAAATATCTACTAACTCCGTGCCCTTCCCCCACCATGATATTAAAAATACATGTAACAAGTATTAAGGTAAATTTTATATATGCAGTACACACAGTTTCAAAAGAAGCAAAACATTAACATAAATCGTAATCCTAATTCGTAAAAAAATGAGTAAAACTTTTTTTTACTGTTTATTAATAAATGATTGCACAAATATGAAAAGTTATGCATAAGATAAGAGTCTGAACTTACAGTTATTAGTTTTTGAAAAAGTCCTTAATGGAGGACTGATTCTCCCTGTTAGCTTTCTTCCGCGATGCAATGTCCCTCTATTTACGCAAGCAGATGATATCTAGTGACGTGGATTCCTACTGACTAATGTACTGCAGTGCTACCTCGATCGTCTTGAACCCTTGCGAATTTGAAATGAGGTTTTTCCTGCAATCATTTTAATCTTTTTCTTCTGATATTTCTTTTTCTGTCAACACTTCGACAGAATCGTTTTCAATTAATTCATTAATTTCGTCGTTTGTCATTCATTCTGTAATGTCTTCTGCATTGACACCGCCAGAGTCCAGTATATGTTTATGAGATGAAAGAAGCTTGTCGTTCTCATTTCCTATTCAAGTTTCCTACACGGGATTATGTTTAACTTTTTGGTCCAAAAGGATGCTCCAAGACCTTGCAATTACTGTCTGCAATTTCTTCCCATGTTTTTGGAACCCACCTGGACGGGAACCTGCCTGCCTTGACCGCTTGCAACATTCCTCATTTTTTTAATAGGCCGGATAGTCGCCGTATTCTGTAGAAAAATCTCTTTAGTTTCGTGTTTGCACCAGAGTCGGTGGCTTACGGAAAATTGTCCATCTTGTGCTGTGGTTGTAGCCTTGCCAACATATGATCCTTGCCAACATATGATAGTGAGAAGTGCCAGGCAGGGTATCATTCCAAGTGGTTCAGTTGCTACGATGACGTCGTTGCGCTATACAGATGACCAGGGTTCGAGTTCCGACTTGCACAGTTTTTCACTCTGTTGGCTGTACGCTTTTTAAGCAATTAAAATTTGAAAAAAAACTAGTATAGTAATTTCCTTTAATTTCCCATTAATATCCTTTTTCAATAAAGTTTATTCGAAATTCGTAACACAAATTTTTGAATTTTTCGCGATTTTTTAAAAACACACCCCGATTTTACAGAAAATTTCTAACTTTTTTTTAAAAAAATAAATAGACACGAAGAAAGAAGTTCTTTAGGAAAACATTACCAGTGAAAACAATATCCATATAAAGTAATTCCAGATAACTGTAAGATAAATTTTAGGTTTATTTACATTTATTATTCCATATCCTGGCAACTGCGGGCGTGTTAGTAAGTTACAATATAAAGATTCCACGCTATTTTAAAATGTCTTCTTTCATTATCAGATTTTTGATACAAGTATAAAAGAATTTTTTTTGCATTTTCGAAAACTAATTAATGTTAATAACGCGTTATATTTCTTAAAAAATTAAATTAATCTATATTTAAAGCTGTTTCTTTCTTCAAACAGTAAAGGAAATAAGAAAGATAATATAATCAACGTTGATTTTTTTTCATATACGCATAAAATTTTTAATAGAACAAATAGAAAATATTTCGCTAACTGTAAGGTTTTCTTGAGAAATTCGAATACTAAATTTTGAATTTACTTTTTATATTTATCAAAAAAGCCATTAAAAATAATCATTTACATTAAAATTCATAAAATTTCAATATTTTAAAACGCATTGCTTTTTACCCTTTAAACACGAAATTCTTTCATAATGTTTTTTTTTAATTATTCTACTAAATTAGACTTTAAATTCACTTTTTTACCATTAATATAAACCATTATTTCATTTTTTAAATGACAGTGCGAAAAAATTTATTATTTCCCCGTCCCCACTTTAATGGCATATATTTCTGTCAATTTAGTTTTTCTCAAGAATATAATAAACGAGATGTCGGAAAACATTTTTTGATGTGGAGTTTTGGTATTTGATTTTCATATTTTAATTTTCTTTTTTTTTTACTTCTTTTTAATCAAAAATATTAATTTTATTTATAAAATTCCAAAAACTTACTTAATTACGCAGTCCTTTGTTAGAATGTCTTTGCAGCCTTAGATTTTGCTTAAAAAGAAATGAAATACATCGAATTGTATAAGTTCTGCTTAATATAAATTAAATTATTCATCATAAGTTGAAAAAAAAATAAGTGTTTGATTTCCTGATCATATTTACGCTGTTTATTAAAGAAATAATATTTACCGAATAATCATATTTACCGAATCTGATTTCAAACGCTCAAAGTATGCCATAATTTACTCTGGAATAATTTGCTTCCAGAAAAAACTTCCGCGAGGTGAAACAGATTAAAGAATCTAAGATGAAGGACAATAAAAATTGTTATGAAAGAAAGTGAATAAATCTCCATTTTTCTTATAAACTTACTTGATATTTCCGACGAAAGTATAATAACTTTATTTTTCGTCGGAAGAGGGTAATTTTTTGTTTATTTTTTTAGAAACATCGCCTTCAAGAAGTTTATACAGAGTCTCTTTCTATAATTTAACAGAATTTTTTGAGACATTTTCTTAATCTCAGAAAGTGTGAAGCATTTAGTCATAAAGCTTATTGAAAATTGCACATGTTATTTGAAATTAGTTGTTTTTGCATGAAAACAAAACAAAACAAAACAAAAAACCCCGAGAAATTCGCCAGTCGGTTACGAAAAAAAAATCCCCTCAAAATTCTTAAATCAGTCGCTGGTAAAAAAAAAAAAAAAAAAAAAAAAACTACTTCGTCCATCGATCGCATGAAGAAAAATTCGAAAGTTTCGCTACTAAGTTGTGGGAGGAAATTCTGAAATTCACCAACTGTTTACGGAGGGAAAAAGGGAAATATTTATAAGTTTTTAAGTAAAATTAGACATTCCTTTTTTTTTTTTTTGTAATTTTCATAATAATTAATTATATTCAACAATTGTGTTACATACCAAACTAAGAACTTTTGTGTTCAAACACAATCTCAGAAATACGTTCTTCAAATCACGGAAATTGTGAAATTGTACGGTTTTTATTTGCTGGAGTGCTACCGGAATAGCTCCGTTATTTGAAAATCTCCGTTTCCTTTTTATCCGTTACAGGAGGTAAAATATACATCACTTGAAGAAAGTGGTGACAAAAAAGTGACTGATCTTGAGGTCGAACCAGCTACCTTATTGTCATAAACCGTGAATCTTGAACCACTTGGCTAGAGTTTTTCAGCAGTAAAGTAGTTTAAAGTAAATATGTTTGCTTCAGATGTGTATGGGTTGATTAATATCTTTAAATACTTGGTAATTTCGAAGTTGATGTCGGGAAGATTTAGTCGTTAATGAGATTTTGGCTGGCGTTTTAATACTTCAGTATTAATATGGGATACAAATATGTATTTTAAATATTTTTAAGTAGATTGTTAGATGTAAAATAAGAATATTATATTTTTATCCAAGAATATTTTATTCTTTTCTGAGTAAAATATATTTATTTTCATTTAAATTATAATTAATATATATTTTTAAAATGTGTTCATTTAGAATAGACTTTAAATGCGAATAATTTTTTATAACTTTAAAAAAAGAAATTGTGAGTACTTTTAAAAGAATGAGAAAATTAATTGTTATTTATTTCTAAATTCAAAAGCGTTTTTTTTTTCTTTTCTTCTTTTTTTTTTTTTGTTTCTCATAAAAAAAAATAAATTTGGATTTTAGTATTAATAGAGCCAATATGTATGCATGTAGGCAGTGAACGAAATCCTGCTTTCCCCTCCCCCCGCCATTTTTCAGACTTTCTGGAAAAATTTAGGGATAAAACATGTTTTGAAGGATTCCGAAAATTATTTGTTAAAAAATGAGGAATAATTCATTGTAGATAGAAGAGTTTTTGTGACAGTGCAGGTTTCTTTCTTATAAAATAATAAATTTATACATACTATGGCATAAAATATTATTGTTTCAACTCTCCTTCGATTCTTATATCAGAATTAGAAAGAGGATTGAAATGAATAAATAAAAAAAATTATTACAGTGAAACTTCCATTAAGGGACACATCCGAATAAACGGATCTCAATTAAAGAGACAATTTCCTGGGCCACAATCTGATGTAAAATGACATATAATCTATGACATATAATCGCGAAGCCGCCTCCGAAATTAAAGATGCTTTTAAATACTAAAATTGATCCGATTAATAGAAATGACCTCTCAGGAGTTTATATGATTCCATTTATTAGGTAGGGATGAATCAAAAATCATTATATAGGTATAACCCAACAAAAATTAAATATCAGATGTAAAGAACATATAGCGGACATAAAATACAATAGAGGTAATACTGCTTTATCCCGGCTAAATCAAATAGAGAACATTAAAATACTTTTTAACGAAAGTAAAATCATCTACAGGTCTAATTTTTATTTAGAATTATTCATACGAGAGTCCATTGAAATTTATTTAAGAGGTTCAGGAGTTTGTAACGATACATTATCTTTTCGTATCCCGAATTTATGGGTTGAATGGTTGGATAAATTACGGCATCGCGACATAGAGGGAACACGAGCAATCGCGAAAATATAGGGCGCGTTACATGATTACTTGTTTATTTTCGATGATTTTTTCCATTTTTCATCATGCATTTGGTCGCCCGGTGGCGTGGTCAGTAAGCGGAGGCTGCTGTCAGCCCGAGGGCCTGGGTTCGAGTCCCTGGGTAAGACATGGATGTAATTGTGAATGTCCCATTGTAGTTATATGATATAGGTAATGAAAAAAAAAAAAAATGTTGTGACTTGTTGCTGTTTCTGTGTATAATAAGGATCATTCGAGGCGACAGCCATTGTAGCTATAGGCTCCAAAGCATTCTCCACTTCGGTGGACTTCAAATGTCAAATCATGCATTTGTAATTTTCTATTGTACATTCTGACGACGACTGAGAAAATGAGTTGAAACATGCAAATAAAGAGTTTTTAATTTACTTTTAATGTGTTTTTATAACGTCTTTTAAGCAAATAAATATTTTAATATTATAATATGACATATAATCTATTTAACCTCTAAACAGGCTCCAACATTCCGATTTAAAGTATAAAGGTTCCAAAGACACTCTTTCCAAAAATATAAGAAAAAAATTACGAATAAAAAACAACCAAGATTTCTTTTACTTCTTTCATACAAAATTCCATTTCAGAATACATTATCAATAAAAATATATTTATTTCTTTTAATTAGTTAAGGAAATTGTTATTGGTCACTGTAAAGGAGAGGGAATATCGTTTAAAAAGGTGCAAGATTCCATTTTAGATATTTTTAAAGGTATACGGGGTAACGATGGATAAAATTTAGTTCGGAAACTTAAAATAATATTAATTACAGAAACAGACTAGATCAAAACAATGCGTTTTTCTTTTATTTGATTTGATTTGAGAACCTATGAGGGACTGCTCAAGCAAGTACCTAGTCTGTAGAGCATGGTGTCCCTCCCTGTACCCTTTATTAAGATTTAAAAAATACAATGAAAAAAATACAATGTTCAGCCGGAGCTGTATCCGCCACTAAACGCGTCAAAGAGCGGATTTGAAAATAAGTTGTTTTAAGAAAAATAATAATTACAAACTATAGTCAAAGACCAGATGGCAAACGTGATGTCTCTACCAAGGAAGAATCCTCAACGCGACTTGCTGCAGAGACTGAGAAGAAGTTCTGTATTGAAAATTGTAGCTGACGGATACTAGGTAAGGTTTGACAGATCTCTCAGAAAAAGATACAGTCGAACCTCTATTTAACGAAGTCGCTAAATCCCGGAAAAAGTTCGTTATATGGAAAATTCGTTAAATAGAGATTCACCTTTTAAAATACTTTAAACTACATAAAACATATTTTAAATTCATAAACACTAAATATTTTTACTAAAAGTAATTAATCACATTTTTTTAAATAAATTACATCGATTTATTTTATTTATTTTACCCACCAATATCCATCATCAATTCATTTTTTCTACGTGTTTAAATCTTAGAAATTTGCAAGGAAAACAAAAAATTGTCCGGGAAAACACTGTATTTTCTGTTTAAATTAAATAGTTTTACATTAAAATTAGCGAATTTTAATGACCTTATCGTATTTATTATTAGTATAACAAATAATTTTAACCATACATTAACATATGCGTCCTTAAATTTTGTTTCTGAAAAACTCTGATAATTTTGTCTGAGTTTTTTCTTTTAAAAAGTGCTTTCTCTCATAATACGTCTCGCATCTTTGCAATGCACCAAAAACCCCTTCATACGTACTTTCTTTTAACTATAATCCGCGTCGGATTGTTTCAAATGATTTTAGCATTTCATCATACGAAGGTTTGTTAATTCCTGCATCATGATCATTTCCATCATCATCATATTCGTCTTCATCGCAATTCCTTGACGTATTGTTTTTATTTTTCACACTGCCGAAAATATCCAATTAGGATAGTGTTTCCGAAGTCTCAATTTCAGAATTAAGCGAAATACAATCATCAATCAGCACATCATGGTTAATTTCTTCTTTTTTTCTCATTTGTATCCACATTTTTTTAAGCTACTCTAAGGGATTATCGTCTTCGTCCTCCGTACTTACTGAATTCTCACTGCTGACAAAGAAGGCGCCTGGTAAAAACAGTTGAAGGCCATTGAACATCATAAAATGTGTTTAAAGAAAGAATAAGTTTGAAATGTCCAGAAATATTTTGAGAAATGGGGAGAAAAAAAAAATTAGATCAGAAGGAAAAGTTCGTTAAATAGAGAATGCACTTCGCTATTTAGAGGTTATTTTACGAAGAAATTCGTAAAATGTTCTTCGTTCCAAGGAAAAGTTCGCAAAATGGAGGAATTCGCAAAATAGACGTTCGTTAAATAGAGGTCCGACAGTATATCTCAAGTAAGGGTGTGTCTATTTGGGATATTGCGAAGCCATTCCTTGGGAAGGATGGCAGGCTTCTTAATATACCACCGAGTTGTTAGCGGGCAGGTGAAGTAATAAGAACGGCGACGCCTAAGCGCCACACTCGAAAAAGAAGGCATGTGTCTGCACATTTAAATTTGTGGAGGTAAGTTCAAAAAGAACCATGCTCTGTCAGAAATGTTGTTGCGTGTGGGGAGGGGTTGTCGTGGGTTATAGAAAGTTTCTGTATTAGATTATATGTGTGTCGGCCTTTGTCGATGTTGCCCCAGATAAATTGCCATTTATTGATTATTTTAGTTTTTAGTGAACGTTTTATGTATGTGGGTGGAAGTGGGAGATGGATCTTTATGCGATTTAGCGTACTGAAAACGCTAATTTAAATTTGGAAATTATACTTTAGTAATAATCACAATGCAAAAAACGTAAATTATTTACATATGGTAAGCGCAAATTCACGTTTTCAGAGGAATCGAATAGTAAAAAGTCATTCCAGAAAGGACCGCGAGAAAAAGATAACTTCCCTATTCCTTTCTTTTAAAAATTCAGCTGGTTTTACTCAAAAATATGATGCTAATACTTATGGAATCCTATTATGCGAGATTCCCACTTTTTGTCTCATCCAAATCGGTTGATTAATACGAACGCTATCGCATGTCAAGGATAAGATATATGTATACAGTGAGCAAAAAAAGTATTTGCACACCAGGTAAATTTGTTGTAGCATATGTATAAATAAATAAAAAGCAACTAAGAATTAAAAATGCCAACACTTTTACAACACAAATAAACATATTTAATATCTGACTTAATAGTTATATTTAAAATATGAAAACATAAAAAAGTAGCATTTGTACTGCCAAAAAAATATTTGCACACTAGCACTAAAAATAGAGCTAGAGGAATTATTTATAAGTTAAAAACAGTGCTAATATTTCGTATGCATGCCCTTTGCTTCAATTACAGCTTGTAATCGTCGGGGCATTGATTCTATTAATTTGTGACATGTTTCACTGCTGTTTTGTAGCCATTCTTCCCTAAGAGCTTGCTTAAGTTATGATTTTTTAGAAATTTTCTTTTTCCTAATTTTCACATCCAAAATATGCCATAAATTTTCAATCGGATTGAGGTCTGGTGATCGTGGTGGCGTTTTCAATTGATTTTTTGCATTATAAAGCAACCATAACCTCGTAATATATGCAGTGTGTTTCGGATCGTTATCCTGTTGGAAATAATATGAATTAGGAATTCCTAATTTCAGAACACTATTAGATACATGATCTCGCAATATATTGTTTAGCATTCATATTGCCTTCAATAAAGGTCATTTCGCCAACTCCGTTAAAAGGCATGCATCCCGAAATCATTACATGACCGCCGCCATGTTTTACAGTTGGTTTCAAGTTTTTAATTTGAAGAGAAGTATTTGGCTTACAGTTTTCTTACCATCTGAGCCAAAAATATTGAACTTTCTTTCATCGGAAAAAATAACATTTTTCCAAAACTCTAGTGCTTTGCTGACATAAGCTTTTGCAAATTCAAGTCTTTTCACCCTATTTGTTTCACTAATAAATGGTTTCTTTCGAGGGGCTCTTCCTCGAATATTTGCATCATGAAGAATATTTCTAATTGATTGTGGTGTAACTATTGTTCCCGACGTTGACGCGGCATCAGCAGCTAATTCTCGAGCACTTAGAAAAGGGTTTTTTGAAGATTCTTTTATGATGGCTCTCCTTTGCCTGGTATTTAGGTTTCTTGGTCTCCCAGTTCGCGGCTTATTTATTGTCGAACCAGTTTCTTTTTTCTTCTTAATTACATAACGAACACTAGAAAAGTTTAGATTTAATTTTTTACCTATTCCTAGGTAACTTAATCCAGAATTGTGAAGAAAATATAATCTTCTCACGGGTAGCAACAGACAGTTCACACGTTTTCGGCGCAGTTAGAACAAAAACTCCTCATAATCCCTGCTCCAATTAATATATTACGTGACTTTAAAGTGCGGGGCTAATTTACTGCGGGACGGATATGCTAAACATTTGCATAATGTTCACATTTAATGCCTTTTTTAACAGTTAATGCTTCTTGTGGAAATACTTTTTAGGTATGAGAAAATATTAATTTATTTTTTAAAATGTGAAATATTACCGTTTAAGGAAAATGGGTAGTTATTTATAAATAAATGAATAATTAAGAGAATAGTATCAAATTTGCTTTGTATGGTTACTTATGCAGAAAATCGTATGCGTGCAAATACTTTCTTTGCTCACTGTACATAGACAGATAGATATAGATATATAAGAATATAGATAGATATATAGATATAGATATGTACATAGATAGATATATAGATATAGATATGTGCATAGATAGATAGATAGATTGAACTACATTTCGAAGGAGTGTGGTTATATGGGGTCACGGGGCCAGGATAGGTACAGAAATTTTGAGAAATTGCTTTCCTTTGGACTGCTGCAATTGGTGGTTTCATATTTTTTGGATTTGAAGTTACCTAATTTTCGCATCCATATTTAATGCTTCTGTTAAAAATTCTTTTGAACAGTAAGATATCTTCACATTTAATTTGATGATAATTAAAAATTAAATTCTGAAATTATTAGGGTTGCTGGAAGTAGATGTAGCAGTATAAGTTCAACCCAAGGCATTGTTACTTCTACTTCGAGCTAACATTATAATTATAGACTCTCCCATTTCAAACGAAGTGACGCATTTGAATGAATGAAACAGCAATTAATAAAAAAAAAATATTCCCTGATGATGGCCGTGGTATTGCAGGCCGAAAGTACTAGGAAATTGAAATAAAACATATATTTTGAACTTGTAACATCTATATTATTATTATATTTGTCGCCTTTTAAGTAAAAAATGAGTTTTTTAAAGTTCACAATGTGTATTTTGTGTTAAATTATCTAATTCAGCAATTTACAAATTGAGTTTGGTATCACTTCGGTGTTTGTTTTGTTTACTAGTTCGCGCTTGATTTTACTCGAGAAAACTTTTGAATGGAAAAGTCATTTATTCTCGAAGCTATAAAGGGTAAACATGAATATTTTTAATTTTTGTATGTCTTCTTTACAAACCAGTGAAATGTATATATATTAATTTGATATTTTAGATTTTCAATTGACTTTATTCACAAAGAGGAATTATGAATGTGAATTTAGGGTAAGATTGCTTCGGCATAAAGCCGCCAAAAATTTAATTTATTTATTACATTTAATTTTTCTGAAAATAAAATCATTAAAGCAAACATTTACAGGAAATATATACGTCGTACTTCTATATATATATATTATTCTTTTGTACAGGTAGTTGTGTATTAATGCATCTGTGCATAAATCTCCTGTGAGTAGCCGTAATTATAAAAATTATATTTATGAAACGCTTCAGAAAGTGGTAGAAGTTATTGTACAACATATATTTAGTTGAAGAAAAGCCGCTGAAAAATGTTCAATTAGTATAATTTCTTTAAAGCTATAAGATCTTAAATAATTAAACCCCTCCCCTACAAAGAAAAATAACTATTTATTCTAAAAGAAATGGTATTTCAATACCCGAAATAAGGGAATAAGCTAACATTTTTTTTTCTATTGAAAAATATTAATCTTACCGCCATGTTTTTACATCTATTATAGGGCTTTAATATTTGATAAAAATATCGTTTCCATTTATACATGGAAATTATTCCAGAGAGAAACATTCGACTTGCATACAATATTTCAAATGAAAATCAAATTTCAAAGTAATTGTATAAGAGGCGCAAAGGGCCAACATAGTGGAAAAGGTAGAACGTCGGTGAACGTCGGTAGAACGTCAGTGCGAATCTTTTTCATTATGTTGGCCTTTGCGACTCTTAAGCAATTACTTTGAAATTTGATTCTCATGTGAAATATCGGTTTCATTTTTTTTTTCATACAAAATTTGCGTTTTTTTTTTTTTTTTTTAAATCTCGAAATGTCGTAGTTTTTTTTAAAATTATGTTTTACTATTCTATCATAAAAAGGCATTTTCTTACAAAGTTTTTAAGGGTTCTTCTAAGCCAGGGGTGACTTTGTCCTACTTATTAAACAATATATGGGTCAATATCTGAAATATGGACAATTTCATTCCAAAATTTTTATATTTTAAAATTAATGTACCAACTACCACATACAATTATATACTATGATACATATTTTGTTATTTAAATGCTGTAGTGTTTTGAGATCAAGAATGTATATTTTATGCGTAGAATAAACTTTTATGGAAGAAAGTGTTCGTTAACATCATAATCAGTGTCTAATAATTGGAATTTAGATGATGGGGGATTGAGGTGATGTTTTTGTCTTAGCAGCTGCACAACCATTTGCTGAATCATTTTGCACACATGTAAATTATTAAATATGCCATGTGACAATTTGTATGATACATAAATAAAGTTGCAATAAGCTTTTTTTTTAATAAATAAAAAGTTAAATATGGGGACATGAATGATGCTATAAAAAAATACTCATCCCTACTCAGAACAAAAACTAAATATTTCAAAATATGAAACGAAAAGATGAACAACTTACCTTCATCCATGGTGGCTAGATGAAATTTAGTTTCCGTTTCAATGGAAATAATTCTGCAAGCGCCACCTAGTATCTATTAACCTAAACGTGTGTTTAGAGGGACTGAGATCATGGTCTACCTCACTAACAAACATATTTGCTTCAATATGTTACTATACAATCTATACCAATAAAGGATAATTATATTTTTCCATACTGTACATATGTAGGTATAAATATGTAATTGCAAAAGTTAATAATATTTATAGAAATTTTTACATCATACATTTCATATTTGTACCAGAGGGCAGGGAATGAAATGATGACTTCGTTTGTTTAAAGATTAAAATTAATTATTTAGACATCATTATATGCCCATTTATCATTGGTAATTGTTATAACAAATGTTACAATGTATTTCATTTTTCAGTTCTTGGTTTTAGTATAATTAATGAAATATTATTGACAGTGGGCGCAAATTGTCCAATTTTTAAATATTGACTCATATACTTTAAAAACTATTCTTAAAAAATACTAAATGTGAATTTTAAAATTTACATTTGATATCTTGAAAATAGGAAAAAACAAACTAGAAAAAATTTAAATGAAAATTTCAATAATTCTTTATCTTTAAAGACGATAAGAGGCAAAAAATGAGACAAAGGCACTCCTGTTGACAGTACTTAATTGTATATATTTTTAAATTTTGAACTAAAAACAGATAATTTAATAGTCTTTACGGCTTTATTTTTCAATTTAACTATCGCTGATTTAATAAATTTAATATTGTGGTGTACTTGTAATTCTGAATACACTGTTGTAATTATTTTAATTTATTTCTTGTTATAACCATAAACTGTTACCCTGTCTGAGGACTTTTTTTTATAATTTTATCTTAATATATTTGCAGTTTTATTTGTTTAATATATCAATTATGAA
Organism: Maratus speciosus; assembly: GCA_963932465.1. Classification (NCBI taxonomy): domain Eukaryota; kingdom Metazoa; phylum Arthropoda; class Arachnida; order Araneae; family Salticidae; genus Maratus; species Maratus speciosus. The sequence goes on along the minus strand of OZ010790.1, from coordinate 413,090,786 downwards.
TGTTCCTTTGTGTTCATATTTTAAATACTCCCAATTTTTGTAAAAAAAAAAAAAAAAAAAAAAAAAAAAAAAAAAAAAAAAAAAAAAAAAAAAAACATCAACTTGTTGGTCTAAAATATTTTTTAATATCTTTATATATTAAAGAATAAAATTTATTCAAGCTGAAAACAAAACATTTTTAGATGGTGTAACTTTGATTTAAAGGATGGTAAAAATGTAAAGAGGAACATTTTTAGAAATACAATTTCTGCGAACATTTTATGCCATTTTAATTCATTTAATGTTTTTTTCTATATTAATTAATTTTATTTACAATAATTAAATAATTATTCACTTGTTACGTTCTCTACCGAGAAAGATCTTTTTCCCAACTTTTTGTCTCCGTCTTCAATAAACAGTCTTTTTTCCAGATGTAAATGGCAAAGACAGGAACTAGATTTCTTTTCATAATAAATAATAAAATTCTAAAAACTATCTCACATTTTTTTCATTTCGCTAATGCTCTTTCTAAAAGTCTTAGGAGAATTACAATAGTATATAAAGATCACACTTGCAGTCATATTTTTGAAGAATGATTTAAATTCCAAAGCAATTATGAGAAAAATAGCGAATTGGAAAAGAAAAATCTATTTTCCCAGTCAACATGCACCAGAAAGAAAAGCATCAACTGTAGCTGTAAAAAATTATTAAGTCTTCATACAACGTTTGCATGCATGTTCATAGGAGTAGAATGTAACTTTAAGAAGATATAAAGATTTCATTTCATATCAAAAACGTTTTTTTTAGTAGTACCTTTTATAATGTCTGTTACTACTATTAAATAATTGTGAAAATTGGTGAGCGGTATAGTATGTAGTGAGCTAGATTTCAGGTACTTTCTAAAATAAGACGAAAAGATATAAAGATTTTCTATAAACTATCGATTTTGAGGCTAACTCAGATATAGCATATCTGTCGCAGTTTTCGTTTACCAATATTTTCGACTGGTAATTTTTGAGTTATTTAACTATTTTTTTTTACTTTATCGTAAAACTTATTCGATTAAGTGTGAAGAAGACAAGTAATCCTACGCAGAAATATGTGTGCTATTTTGGGGGTAATCAAATAATGGAAGGAATAGAATAGTTTATGTAAAACTGTTGCAGAGGAAAAAAAAATTCATTAAAAAGTTACTGCCAATACTGTCCTTTCCACAGCCCCTGCTCTCTTTCACTACTGCTAGTACACATATTCTCACAAACTTTAAAAATTAAAACTTAAGAATTATTCAATATATAATATTTTTTTGTTTTTTGTACAACAGGAATAATTTCTTACTTGGGATGATTTCTTACTATGTTGAAGATTCTCATTTAATCCTTTTAAATATATGCAACTTTTTTACGTTATATTTTGATTCATCTAAAACATATTGAAGATTTATAAAAAGGATTTTTTGTGCGAGGCAATCAGGCCTTTAAATTGATTTCACATAATATATTGATTTTTATGACAGTGTTTAATGTATTAATTATAATATGATTTACTAAAATAATGTACCTCAAGAATTTCCACTACTGCCAATTTCTTAAAAGAAACCCGTTATTGTATTGATTATGCATATTGATTGTGCATATCGCTTTCATCTTGAAGTGTTTCATCTGAGTTTTCCATTAATGTTTCTGAAACGTTATAAGCTAGGTAAAAGCTTTCATAAAGTGAATATGTGTTATATACATCTTAAGGTATCACTTAAGGTATATGCAGCTACAAAAATTATTATTACTGTTTTCTAGACACGTAACTTGAATACCCTAATGAATGAAATAACTTCTTCTAACGGAAAATTATAAACTTCTTCCGTGTTTATCAGCAATAAAACTGAAATGGAAAACTGAAAAGGTTTTTAAATCATCATGTGTGATACGTTTTTTTTTTCTTTCTTCAGAAGTCTTAAGAATAATCAAAAACAAACATCAATCTCGAACTAAATAACACAAAAGCATTTCACTGCACTGCTAAATTTGTATTCCAATTCAAATATTTTATGTTTCACTGAAAATGTATTGTCTGAATTTATAATTGAAAAGTGTTTAATGCAGTAAAACAGTTAAGGGAATATTGTACTCCTTTCGGTAAAAAATTCTATTTTTTCGCATTTTTTGGATCAGTTAAGTGTGTTGATTGTAGACATTAAGCGGTTTCGTGTTATTTAAATTCGATGCAGTATTTTTTTCGTTAAGTGCAATGCTTCTTGTTGAAAGTAATGCCATTCTACACTGTAAAAAAAAATCTGTAATCCTACAAAACTAGTTTTTGTAAAACTACAGAAATCTGTATGTTTACTAGAATTTTATCTGTAACCGGGTAAAATATTTACCACTCGCATAGTACAAATACATGAAATATCTTAGTCGCACCTGTCAGCCAATGAGAAAGGACTTCAATGATGACGTAATGACTGTTCACGCATCCACAGAGGTGTTCAAGGCATCCATCTTGATTATGATTTCAAATTAGGTAAGTAAATATTTCTTCTTTATGAGTTAAATTTTGTTATATTTCCATTCTCCTTGATTCCTAATAAGTAAAAATGAACTACACAGTAAGACCGTTTGATTTCGAATTATAATGTAACATGATTTTAGCAGGTATTAATGCGTAATCATCCTATTATTTTATTGTTAAATATTTATCATTCAGTCACATGACTATTCTTTACATCAGTGTTTATTACATGCGTGCAATTTCTAATGTTTTATGTAATAAATAAAATTTTATTGCAATATGGTTAGCAGATTAAATATTTTATTTTTAATTAGTGATACAATGAATAGTACTCCCCCTCTTTGACTGATAATGAAGGCCAAAGAATATTCCACTATTCTTCTGCAGAATACTTAAAATGTATACCAAAATTATCTTTCTTAATATTAGAGTCGTGCTGTGTAATCGGTATTTATTATACTAGATTCCGAAATCGGGTCGGGTTTACTTTACTTTTTTAATTCAGATCGGGTCGGTTTGGGTTTTGAATCGTGTATTTCGGGTTCGGGTTGACTGATTTTTCAAAAGAATGTCCAAAATATTTTTTTTCAGGTTAAAAATCTAGGTATAGGGCAGGTGTGCCAGTAATGGATAAAATTCAAAGTTTTTTGTTTATAAAAAAAATTAAACAATAAAAATTTTACTTTAAAAATTTTCTTCATAAGCCCCCCCCCCCCCCCACACACACACACACTACACCGCTTACATATTTTATAATCTGTATTATTGTTGATCACTCAATCAAACCAATTAGGAATCAAAAAGTGATCCTTCGAAGTTCCACTGTTTTTCATTTATGTTGGTGAACATGCAAAGAGCTAGTTTAACTTAATAAATTTTATATATTCTTTTACTTTCCTGGAAAATTTCCTGCAAAATTTGTTTTTGTTTTGGTAGTAATAAAAAATTTTGAATATGATCATTCTAGACATTTCATCAATCGCACACTAGATGAAGCAATGGTAGCCCAATCTCCAGTTCAAAAAAGTTGCATAAGATTTCAATTGTATAAAGTAAAAGATTATTTCAAGAATCAGAAGTAATTTTGCTTCATATACTTTTTATGCTTTCTGAATATTAATGACTTGTTTATGCATAGATGTAATAGTTTCCCTATTTATGGAACATTATACTGTATATTATCCATAATATAAACTAAGCCTTCAAGCATGGGTCTCACCATGGATTAAACTAAGCATGGGACAAATTTTGAAACTTGCAATTTCTTTAATTATAAAATTGTTTCTGAAATTATGTTTCTATATTGTTCAAGGACATTAGAAAGTGTTTCATTTTGTATTCTATAAACTGAAATATTGTTTTTGTGTCAAACAAAGTTCATTTTCTTATTTTTGTAAAAGGTGTCCCATTCCTCCATACTCTCTCCTATGCTTCTAACTCTGAATATTGGGCACTTCTCTATCTATACACACGTATCATGGGTATGTGTTTTAAAACTATCAGAAATATTATACATGTGCTTGCGTGTATATGAAAAATGAAATGTTGGTAATTTTTTTCCTATTCCTAGAGAAGAATAAATGGTTAACTGTGCCTTAAATAAAAAGAATTTATCACATTTCTTATATACTTTTTATTTCTTAACCTTTAACTGATGTTACCGGTCTCTCAGACCGCAGCTTTTTTAATTTTTATAGTTTTGCCATTTTTTATATACTTGCAATTTTCAGTTTAACTACAAACACTACCGAAATTTTGTTCCGTTGTGAACTTCAGTATTATCACCAGACACTTTTGAATAGGTGAATTTTAATTATAACAATCCTGTACAAAAAGTTTAGTACAAAAACACCATCCTATGAGTTAATCGTGCCTTTTATTCATCTTTCGATAAAGCGGTCTCACAGACAACTTCACACTAGTTGACTTAACACTAGTTGTGACAATTTCTGTGACATCAGTTAAAGGTTAAGTAGTAAATTTAATAATAACTCATTCATTTGAAATATGTATTTATTTTATCTGAAAAATTGTTCTGCTCAAACTTTTTGCGAAAATCTTAGACTTGGAAAAAACCTAAATATAAACATTTGCATTTTAATTTTACGTGAGTTTCTGAGTGATAAAATGCCGAGATTATACTTTCTCATGCAAAGAGAGATATAGGGTAGGTAGGGGTAAAGATACGAGGGGGGGAAAATACGCACCGGCTGATTTCATATGAAGCAACATTTCGGCTATCATGACCAATAGGTGGCAGTTTTGTTTCAAGTGTACTAGTTATTTGTTTAAACCTTTGATAAAAGTAGCAATTTGTGCTAAGAAAATGAGGTAAGTTTAAATTTTCGAATTTTGATCTAATATTTTTAAAATTTCACTTTATTCTTTAGCTGACAGTATCTGGAATTTTTACAAATCCAAAATTTTAGTGGAGATCGAAAGATTTTTAGCTTCTAAATGCGGTAGTTTGCCTCGATCACATTTGTTTATACGTATGGGTAGCCGGTTAAGCAAAATACTGCAGAATAGGGTAAAAGTACGCATCCTTCTTGGGACAAAGATACGCACATGTTTAAGATACGGGACATTGCCCTATCGTTTTAGCTAGATGCAAAGCTTTCCACAATTTCTAAATTTGTATTATATAAATTATAATAGCTACTTAACTAATATAAGTTAGTAAACTACATTTTCCTTTTTCTAGTTGTTTTTTTTTAAATATAGAACGTAGGTATCTGCCTACCTACTTTTAAAAATCAATATTGTTTCATGAATCGCTTTTGTTTTAAACCTTAATCCTTAACTCCTGTTAACGGTCTCACCGACCGCTGCAATATTCAGTTTTCCCAGTTTAACTTGTAATTTTCAATTTAAGTAGTTATGTTAGTTTAATTTTAATTCGTTTGGCAAGTTAGAAGTATAGCTGAAGGCTTCTGAATGCGGGAAATTTTACTATAATAGTCCTTTGCATAAAGTTTAGCGCAGAAACCGCCTCTTATGAGTCAGTCAACCATTTTATTCAATCAACGATTAAGCGGTCTCGGAGACCGCTTACAGTATTTATGAAACAATTTTTGTCACAACAGTTAGAGGTTAACTGCTATTTGCGATCTCGCAGACCGCTGTTTTTTTCATGGTCTAGTTTAGAATTTTCAGTTTAAATACTATCGAAATTTACAAATTCTTTTACATTACTCATTCATTTTAGTGAAAATGGAGCAAAATCCGGCCGTAATGGGGCAAAAATGCGCACTGTGTATCTTTACCTCATCACTGCGTACTTTTAGCCGAACCAATGGGGCAAAGATACGCAGAGCAATGTTTTTTAAAAATTACAATTTCTCACGGAATTATAATTTGACAGAATGTCGTTTGATAGTGGTAGGTTTTAATACAACATTTTAATCAGTCGTAACATAAGTTTAGATCAATGTGTTCGTTAAAAATCAAAATTAATGATAAGTGCGTAACTTTAGCCCCCACCTATCCTACATCACTTAGGTGTGTCATGCGATTGTGAGCCATGTTGAGGACAACTTATCACCAAGCGCCATTGAGATCAACCATGATGGTGAGTATGGATGGCGCTTTTTAACAAGCTGTCCTCACTTCAAATACTTGTGGGCATGATACCCACATATGTTTGAATATTAAAGTATATACATTTGTCCATTTTCCTACATAAAACATAAATTTTTATTAGAGATGTAATTGTAGATTACATTTCATAAAATCAATAAAACACGATTTCCTTTCCTTTTATTTCGGGTTCGGGTTGAAATAAGCCTGGGTTGAGTTGCAAGTTGCCGAAAATAATTTTGGCTGATTCTGGTCAGATTGCGGATCAAGGAAATATTTTTGGAGGGTTCGGGTCGAGTTGCGGGTTGACTTAAGTATAATATTCGGTTTTGTGTCTGGTGCAACTTGACCCGTGCAGGACTACTCTGTAGTCGGAAAATTTTCAATGTATCAGGATTCGTACGGTCCTTAAAAGTACTTGCATTTTTCAAAAGGATTTTTTTTTTTTTGTGTGTGCTTGAAAGTGCTTATTTTCATACATTTTTTAAAAGTCCTTAAATGTGCTTTACTGATATATTATTTCTTAATCGGGGGTGGAAGTCTTCTGCATTTCTTTTCATTTCTGATTTAAAAAATAAAGATAAAACCGCCGTTGTGCTAACCTTTCTTCTGAAATTTCACCTCCCCTTTTTACTCCCTTCTCCGCAATACGAAAGTTTAAACTGTTTAAAACTTTTTTTTATCCTTTAACTGATGTTACCGGTCTCACAGACCAGTGCTTTTTTTCAATTTTCATAGTTTAACTTGCAAATTTCAGTTTATCTACAAACACTACTGAAATTTTGTTTCGTTTGAAACTTTAGTATTAATACCAGAGACTTTTGAATAGATGAATTTTAATTATAACACACCTGTGCAAAAAGTTTAGTACAAAAACAACATCATATAAGTTTATCGCGGCTTTTATTCATCTTCAGTTGGAGCGGTCTCACAGACCGCTTCACACTAGTTATGTGACAATTTCTTTGACATCAGTTAAAGGTAAAAAAAAATTGCTCTACTGTATTTGTTACTTTAAGTGAATAAATAATCAGTCCTAAATTTCATTAACTATTCATTACATCATATCCGTTTGATTAAAATTTTATCTGAATTTCACCTTCAAAATTTCGTTTCCCCGTTTTCTTCACCTCTCACAGTAATAATACTTAAAGTTTCAAAACTCTTTAAAACTGCTTAAATAAAAAAAAAAGAAAATCTGTTCTGTGTCATTTTATTGTCACAATAAATAATCAAGATTTTTCTTCCTACTCGAAATTGGCATCCTCCCCTACCCCCCCCCCCCCCCCCCCGAAAAAAAAAAAAAAAAAAAAAAAAAAAAAAAAAAAAAAAAAAAAAAAAAAAAAAACTTAGAGCACATAGAATTTTAAAGTCTTTAAAACTCTTCATAGACCAGTGGTAGGGGAGGAAAAAAGGGCCGCATTTGGAATTAATTAGGGGAAAGCTGGAAATTGTTTTAATCCCTTTATTTTAAGTCTAGAATGAATGTACTAAGTTTTCTCCCTCTTACTAGGTGAGTGGTTGATGATATGTACAGATTTATAGTCAAAAAACACATTTTTATTAATTACCATAGCAATATCTAAAAAAACTAACTCTATCAAAAACATTGTCAATACAGATGTTGTAGAGGTTAAAATTCTGATTGAAATGTGTACTTAATATTTTTGTTGAATTTTTACAATTATAATGCAAAGTTTTGCCTAATTCGTAAATCAAGTGATTGAAGCCAGAACAGACGAGATTCAGTTAACCCTGTTTCTAATTTATATATTTTTTTAATTTATTGAGGTATTATTTGAGGATTTTGTAATTATTTTAGACTTTATTTTGGATATTTTCAGAGTTATGGCTTAAACTCTTGATTACGGATTATAGCCCAGTGGTAGGAAATGAAAAAAAAGGCCGAATTCGGAATTAAATACGGGAAAGCTGGAAATTGTTTTAATCCCTTCGACGTAGGTCAGAAATAAACGTACTAAGTTTTCCCGCCTTACTAGGTGCGGCTTTGCCGCTACGAACAAATAGATAACTTAAAAAGTGCATTATTTCATGATTTTTTAGCATATTTCAAAAAGGATTTGTAAATGATGGGAAATATTGTTTATGATCTCTGATATTGTATTTGAATTATGCGTCGCATTTAATTTGACATATATAGTGAATAACAGTGCGTAGGGGAGACCGGGGAATGCCGCCAACCCGGGTTATGCCGCCACCCCACCTAGTTTAAAAACTAAGAGCAGTTTGAGATAGTAAATGTGCCTGCACTATAGCGGCCAACAATATAAACAGTGCCTAAAGTGGGAGTGACTTTGCTGTACGTCGTTCGTCCGTTCTAGTGAAAAATGTAGTTTTCATCTAGTTGCTTATTATTTTGGAGCTTCAAATGAGTAGAGATAAGCACCTTTTATTGTAACATTAGGTATTTAAGATAATATGACCCGTAATCTACATGCATTCGCCGACATTTTGATGCAATGTGTTGAACAAGTTCGGTTCTTCTTTCGGCCTTGCTTGGGGGTTTCCGCCATATTGTCCTCTCGGGGTAATGCCGCCGCCATGCAAATCGGGTGAGAAATGGCCTCATTTTAATGTAGTGGAGCCGATTCAGCAGAGTGACTTTTGCAATATGAAGTAAATTGTAAGCTTAACCATTATTCTGCTCAATTACATTACTTTCTAACTATTTTCAGTAGGTTGTGTGTTTCCTAGTATCCCTTTGATGCATGTAGTAGGTCATTAAAGAATGGCGGCATTACCCCGGTACAGTGGCGGAATTACCCCAGTGTCCTGGGTAATACCGCCACTGTGCAGAGGTTTAAAAAACATTTTTTTATATATGCTTACTTTACAGTTATGATTACGGTTAAATTTATACAGATACTAAAGATCATGATTCAGCTTTAGAATTTTTACTATTAAAAAATAAACATTTTTTCGAGGCGGAAAAATTTAAATTCCCTTAAGGTGTCGCCATTCCCCCGGTCTCCCCTATGCATCACATTTAAGGAGGTCGAAAATAGTGGGGAGGAGCGAGGGAACAAATGAGTGTGCAGGATTCTTGTCGCTAGAGGAATTATAGGTCAACCAATAGCACGATTTTAAACTTCGATATTTTACGAAAAGGACTAAGATGGTTTTAATAAAAATTATTTTCGACTAGTATACGAGCATCTTAAGTTCATAAAATTTTAAAACCTTCGTAATATTGAAAAAAAGTATTATAAGCTTTACTTTTTTTTTTTTTTTTTTTTTTTTTTTTTTTTTTTTTTTTAACTAAGGTTTAAGGTTGACGATATCAGTTGAGAAATGGCATGTAAAACGGCTGTCAATTATGTACCTCTTTCTCGATAACTACTAAATTATAATCCTCAAAATATACAAAATAAAGCATTAACATAATTACAGAAACATCACGAGGCCTCAACAACTTAAAGAAAATACATGTATGTAATAAACGGAGGCAGGGCGGATTGATAACTCTGTCTCTCTCTTGATTAGTGGTTAAGGCAAAATTTAGAAATAGAATTGCGACCTTAATGTTCAGCAAAAATATTAATATAGGTACTCATTTTATTCAGAATTTCAAATTCTACGACATTTGTATTGACAATGTTTTTGAAAGAATTAATTGTTCTGAGATATTGTTAAGATAATTTAAAAAAAGTATTTTTCGACTATAAATATGTACATATTTTCTAATGTTCACCTAGTACGTGGGATAAAACTTAGTACTTTCATTTTAGACCTAAACGGAAGGGATTAAAACAATTTCTAGTTTCCCACCCACATAATTGTGAGTTACATCCCCCCGATCACGGGTCTTTGAAATAGAATTGTAACAATGTTCAACAAAAATATTAAATGTCGTTCTAGTTTTACTCGGAACTTTAAGCTGACGACGAGCTGAACACGGAAATTGCAAAACCTAAATTTCATTCCAGATTTCTAAGTGCTGCCATTTGCAAAATGACATCAGCGTTACGCACAGATATATTTATTTTTTATAATATTGATAGATATAGATTTTATTTTCATATCAAAATCTTGTTTTTTTTTTCTTTTCAAACTAATTTTTTTCACCCTTAAATCCATTTATATCTTAACCAAATCAATACTTTATCATTTCTAAGCTACTGTATAACATTAAGTGTGTATTTTTCAATAATATATACGTAATGTGAGTCGTACAGTAAAATGCGCAGAAAAACAGAAAAGTGACTTCGGACAGTGAGTTTTTTTTTTAAAGATTAATTTTGTATTTTTTTTAAATGTATTGCAGTATTTCAAAGAGAATTGAAAGTATATGCTTTTTGGTATTGTTATTATTATTTGGTATTCATATTCTGCATAATTTGATTTTCGGAGTCTTATGTGTAATTTTGAAATATGCCTAGAAAGGGAGGTGGGGGAGGGACAAGGTTCTTCCAGTATTTTAAATTCTTAAAGTTTGTCCTTATCATCCAGACTCTTTGAAATTTTTAGATGTTAAAAACATAATGTTTTCGTAGCCCGAGGGAACAAATATTAATATTTAGTGGGAAAAAGGCTGGTAAGATTTTTACCACGATGTAACTCTGTTTTTTGCTAATTTTGTCGAAGTTTTTGTACATTTTATTTAGTAAAAAATATTTATATTTGTCCGAATGTTTTGAAATTTTCGTAGGTAAATGTAAATCTGGCCTGTTGAGTTGCTCTAAAAAGATTGTGTTAAAATACGGACGTTTAGTTAGTTTTATGGTAGAAAAAATAGTCTTTGTGAGGCGCGAAGTGACCTACGCTCACCAATGCATTTGAAAGAGTTAAAACACATGTTTTTAAAAATCAATTGCATCATCAGTTAGAAGATTTTAACTTTTAGAGCATATATATATATATATTTGCCGGTACTTCTAAAATATCATCCTGGAATAAATTGCTACAAGTTTTCGGAAAACTTTTTTTTTTTTCAAAAGTTTAACTGCTAGGTGGGGAGAATATCGTAAATTTAATATCGGAATATATCAACGTGTTAATATTGGTGATATATCGCGATAACTACCGTAAAGTGTATGCGAATAGAAAAATTGATTATTTTAAAAGATAAATTGCATGTTACCAAAAAATTTAGTAGAAACAGATGTAGAAAGGAGCTAATAAATGTTTCATGCTATTTTCTTCTACAGCATCCTTTAAATATATATAGGGAAGGTGGGGCAAAATCGGGTACCATAAAAGTTTGTTAGTCTCAAATGCTGTGAAATGGGAAAACAAACTTTGAACACTGTTTTATTATAGCCAAGGATTCGTTTTACATTAAAAACATTCTTTTCAAACAAAATATATATATATAATTGTTTATATAAAAAAGTAGCTTTTTTCAAACGTATGCAAAAAATCTGGTTTTACCTCGCAGGTTGGGTAAAACTGGGTATCCATTTAAAACTACTGGAAAGCTCATTTTGGTCAAAAAGGTCTTGATTAATATAGTAAAAAATACATTTTTATTATTTTTAACAAAACGAAATTGCACATGTGTTCTTCCATGTGTAAAAAAAAACCATAATTCGTTAGCAAATTTTCTACGTTGTATAGGCCTGCTTACTTTACACTGTACGTTTTAGAGTTCTTTTAGCTTCAAAAATCACAGATGAATTTGTCATCATATTCTGCATTACTACATGCTTCGTGTGCCTATCCGTGGCATTTCAAACATCGTATTTGGATTTAGAATTTAAGTAATGTTCATAGCAAAACATACAGGTTTCAGTATCCTCTTCTTCTGAAGAAGTGTCCGCAATCTTTTTTGGTTTCTTTTTTTTTTTCTTTTAAAAAAACTTCTTTTTTCGTCTTGCAGTTTGTTTGGCTTATTTCTGCTTAATATCTGTTTCGATCTGTAATTTATAGGGAGAAGAAATCAAAATAAGTTTTTCCCTTTCTTTTCTCAATTCTAAAGCCTTCCTTAGAAGGGGGATAATAACATTTTAGGCGAAATTGAAAATACAGATTGCTGGGCTACATGGTCTGAAGATGTCAATGGATAATTTTACTAATGCATTCTGTAGATGTAACATTTTGAATGAGTGATGACGTCTCTGATTGTGATGTTAACTGCTGCATCTGGAAGCAGCTCGACGTGAAAGACGCTGGATGTTGTCAACTGGTTTATGTTCGGAAGGTTGAGCTCCATTATCCTGTGATGTTTCAGAAATATTTATTTCTGCAGCTATGCAAACATGTGGCTGCATAGACCTAGGTGTGTTATCATGACTTTCATGGGTTTCTCTGTCACTTCCGAAAGGAGCAAAAAGATGGTCTGGTAAAACATTGTTGTAGGGAAAAATCGCTGTTTATTCGAACGTTCTGATTGCAGTATTTACAATTGCTGCTCTCGAAAATGCAATTTTAAATAATTTTCCAGTTTGGTAAATTGTTACACATCGCGCAGAGTTGGAAAATAACAAGTTCTTCACTTCTTGTTCTTAGTATGAGCTTAGAGATGCATGAATGACACATCAAGGGGTTGAAATCGATGCGTTGCGTAAGGAAAGAAGCATATATAAATACATTGCTTTCTCTTACTAGATTAACTGGATTCTTTCATATGAATTGAACACCTATTAAGGATTTAAAGAACGGGCTTTTCAGGGCAAGGATTGGAAAAATCTATACATTTTTTAACCAAATAAAATAAAGGCCTTTTTCGTAATCCATCCACTCCTATTATATACAGCAAATGAGTCTGGGAAAGTTTCATTCATCAAGAGGTTTTTTTCTTGCCTGTTTAATATTTTATAAAAAAAAAAATCCTGTTACAGATTATATAGCCTAGTTATATAGGATTGAGATTTTATGGATTATTTGTCATTTTGGGCAGATTATTTTATTTAGAGAAACAAGTCACGAAATATATTTGCATTTTAAGTGGACTTATAACGCAAGTTATTACAACTCAGATTAGAAAGTTATTTATTAAAATGTAATAAGCATAATATAAAATTATACCTTAATTAGTACTATTATTAGTTTCATTAATAATTGCAAGTTATTTAATTTCATAAATGTAAGTTAAAAATTAGACCCACTTTTTAATATAAAACAAAATCAAAATTAAAGTTTTTTCATTATAACTAGATAGATTTAGAATTATATTATAACTTAACAGCATTAAGAATGCAATTTAAAATTCCATGCTAATTTATTAACTATACTAAAAAACATTCTATGAGTGTCGGACAAAATCGGGTATACCCAGTTTTGACCCACTCTTAAGTACCCGGTTTTACCCCAACATGACAAAGTTTAAAACATGGCGTCACTACTCTTAATCCTATAAGCAAAAGATCAGTAAAAATTTTAAAATATTATCAGGAAAGGAAAGAATTAAATATAGTACTCAGGAATATTTAATATGCTGAAAAGTGGTTATACGCGTAAAATCTAGAATCAAATAAAACAATTTTTTAAGAGTAATTGAAACTAAATCGTTCACACGAACGAGAACCGCACACAGTAACGTTCCAATCGGCTATACATGCCATAATGTTGACCGACAAGTAATTTCTCGTGTTGGCTGATAGACAGAAGTACAACTGAAGGAGGGATCTGCGCTACCCGGTTTAACCCACCTACCCTATTTTTTACAACTCGCCCATATATATATATATACACACATACAAAAACACACATACAAAATAAAAATATTTTTTTAAACAAGAACGTAAAATATTCAACCTTCAACGGCAGATTATTATTTTCCAACACATTGAGAATTATGTAAAAAAAAAAAAAAAAAAAAAAAAAAAAAAAAAAAAAAAAAAAAATCAACGTTTAATAAAGTTAAATATGAGGGCTAAGTAAGCAAATTACAAAACACGTAACACATTTGAAAATTAAAGTTCAGCAATTATCAGTCATCGGAAAAATATCCGAATTCCTTTGTGCGACGCTATATATGATCTATAGATTTGAATATATACTAAATAGTATGCTAATCATTAGTTCATTTAAGAAACGCATTTTCACAGTTGAAAATTCCCCTTCAACATATTTCGTCAATAAACGGAAATGTATACATCTTTTTTGCAGCCCTGTATATGATTTACAGATTTTATACATACGAAGTAACTAAATTAGTTAAATTAAAAACTCGTACCACAACAGATAACGAACTTCCAGCAATTATTGTTTATTTATATAGTACTATAAGCGAATCCTTTTGTTTCCCCCCATAAATAAACGATTAATGCTACGCTCATCATGTTCTATAGTAAGCATCTTTTTGTACATTTCAGTGATGTGTATCAATTTCTATATGTTTGAAATAGTGTAATATCATTCCAATATACTACAAATGATTTTTCCCTACAGACCATTGAAATAGACCATAAAAAATCATTTATTAAAATCACAAATTTTCTAAAAAAAATCAGTTGATTAAAATCATGATTTAATCGTTGATTAAAATCGTTAACACCCTATTGCAGCTAAATGGCAAGCATTAGTTTTTGTTAATCACGATTGATTGACGAAATTTTCCCTCAACCAACTTACGCTTTTTGAAATATTTTTCCACATTTGATTTAAGAATTTCACAATATTTTCCTTCTGCCTAACAAATGGAGAATTTTGCAGCTTTTTCTTACAAACTTTCTTTGCATTTATCCAAAATTTTCAGCCTAATAAAATATAAAATTATAACTAAAAAATAAATAAACAGCACATAAAGAAAAGCTATAAAATTATTAATTTAGATATTTTAATTCCAATATTTCAATTGACTAAGGTTTAATGCAGTTTTATTTTTTAAAATAAATAAAATTGTGCGATTTGTGTTTCGTTGCCGTTTTCTCTGAGACGGGAAAATTCAAGTTTACCTGTGACCTTGTGATAGAGAGGGGGGGGGGGGGGGTTTCCTGCTGACCACTAAAATTTTCAAATTAGTGGTTCAAATGAATTTTTGGTGTTCTTGGACCAGCGGACCACCAATTATTTCGAACACAGATTGATTTTTTAAATGATGAAGATTTCCTTGTAAAAGAGATTTGAATTGATATACTGTTTAATTTTTTGATTAATTCCCCTGTGTGAAATTTGATTATTGTTATGTCTGCACAAGAAATATTTTATGTCTTAAAATATTTACTCTTTCATTTAAAACAGGTGGAGAAATTAACCTGATGCTTGGATCTATTCCATTTTACCTGACTTGAAATCCTGATTCAGAACATACTAAGCTTCAAGAATTCTTTATATTTGATGACCTGAATGGTCAGAGAGGGTGTAGCACCCTCCTAAAACTATCTGAGAGAAACTCTATGTAAAATGATATTATATTACAGTAAATATTAGTCTGACATACTATACATATTATTTAATGGTTATATAATTTGTATTTTCAATAAATGGGGCGGCATACCGCAAACCGACTTAAATGTGTTGCTATTTAATAGTGTCTGTAACCATTTCTTTTTCAGCTATTGCAAGGCTGCTGGTGGTGAATAATTTTCTTTTTTACGAGTATTGTTAAAAAATAAATCGTCGTCATAGATTATCATTTAGGAATACTGAAAAAATACTTATATGTAAGAATAATTAGTCGCTTGGTGGCGACACTGCTGTTATTAAATTAACCCTTCAAAGTAACTATACAATATACTATAGAAATACATTGTGTATTTAAAAAAAGCTTTAAAGTTTAAAGTAATACTTTTGTATTAGTTGATATTAGAGGTTAAATAGATTCTGCTACTTATAGCTGCCTTTTTAATGCTGATTATTTCAGTGTTTACGCATATACTTTGATTATGTATTCATTATGTTTGTGCTTTATTTATTCAAAAGTGTTATATTCATTATTGAATGTTAAACAGAAACAAATACTAAACTTTTTTTGTTGTTTTATATTCAAATCAATTAATTTTGCATAATTGAGCTGTGTTGCAATATGAAATTTAAAAATATTTCTATTTTTTGTTTTGTGAAAAGAAGGTAAAAATTTGAAAACTGTATAACATGAAAATTTCAGCATCTATAGATTCACAAAAATTAAAGAAAAAAAAAAACATCATGAAAGTAGCAGCTAAGTGCATTATGCAAAAAACCTTTTCAAACTCGTGCAAAAATTAATATTGGTTGAAGAAATTTATTCAGACATTGTTTAAATTAAAACAATAATAAAAACAGGGTATGTATTTAAATCTAAAGAAAATTATTTTTTTTTATATTTTCTTTGTGAATAAGCAAACACTAAATGGACTATAAGTGTAACTGAGTGCGGAGAAATATTCCAAAATGTAAAAGGACAGAATGGTAATATTTGTGGGGGGGAAATGCAATTACTTTGTGAAATTAGATCAAATTGGTTTACATTTGTTTTTTAAATATATTTCAAAGACAATAGAATCAATAATTAAAACTTAAATAATTTTCGGTTTAATGAAAACAACAACAAAAAAAAATAAGCTTTCCTACTGCAAGATAATCTCGCATAATCTGAAATTTTATTTATTATTACACCATAAAATGATAAATTGAAAACCAAAGTGAGGGGGGGGGGGGAAAGAAAGCTACAATCCGGTGTAACCATTCCCCATAAAGATGAGAGAAAATCCTGAATCGTGATTCAAACTTTTATCAAAAAATTAGAATAGAGAGAACCTTGAACTATGATTTAACCTTTTACCAAAAAATTGGATTTAAAAACAATCCTGATTCGTGGTCCAACCTTTTACCTGAAAATTTGATTAAAAAAAACTAAATTATGGTTCAAACTGTTACCAGAAAATTGGATTAAAAAAAAAACCTGATTTATAGTTAAACCTTTTATCAGAAAATTGGATTTAAAAAAAATCCTGATTTATGATTCAACCTTTCACCAGAAAATTGGATTTATAAAAAACCTCAATCATTGTTTAACATTTCACTGATATAATGGTATTTGAGAAAGCACCAATAAACTGGTAAAACTTATCGCCAATATCTTGCTTGCAGCTAAATTTCAGCGACTTTTCACCATTTTCTTGTTGAAACATCACACTTTATTTTTAACAGTGTATCGATAACATTTTTTAAAAATTTAGGCATACTTTATAAACTCAGTAATGATACTTTATTTTCATTATTGTTTCTATTCGCTTTTTTAATTTAACTAAAAACCGTAAGATCTGCTTCTGCTTATCTGCTTATTTACTGCTGTTGCTATACTGCTCATTTAATATGGAAATGATTTTGTATCTATTTGAATATCTACAGTGAAGCTTCAGTCAGTTTTTTAAAGCATAACATACAAATATTTCAATTGCTGGCAATTGCTGTGGTATTACTGAAAAACACGTCAGGCCATATTACTTATTTTGATCGAAGGATTTTGACTTTACTGCAATATCTCTTGCACGGTTACAAAAAACTTTCTGGCGAGAATACTAAAACTATTTTAGATACAATACTAAAAAATCATTGGTAATTTTTCTGACGGTACTTTAATAAAGTTTAAAAAATTTTTTGCTAAAGTATATGTAAAGTTTTGGATGCAATATTAAAAAAATTCATTGTAAATGTACTATGAAATCCTTCGCAAATTTACGAAAAAAATTCTTAGTCAATGTACTAAAAATTCCTTTGTAAGTGTACTAAAAAATCATTAGAAAATTCACAAAGTATTCTTTAAGAAACTACCAAAAAAAATCGTTAGTAAGTTTGCTGAACAATATTTAGTAAACTTACAAGGAATTCTTTGGGAAACTCTCTAAAACATCCTTAGTACGTTTACTAAACTATCTTTGGAAAAATTACCACAAATTCTTTAGTAAACTCCCTAAAAAATCACTATTAAGTTTACTAAGAAATATTTAGTAAATTTACAAAAACTAATTAGAGAAACTCCCTTGAAAAACCGTTAGTAAATTTACAGTACAATATTTAGTAAATTTACGAAAAAAACTTTAGAAAACACCCTAAATATGGATAGTACGTTTACAACATATTCACTGATAAATTTACTAAAACTTATATAGTAAACTTCCTAAACAAGCATTAGTAACTTCACTAAGCAATATTTAGTAAATTTACAAGAGTTTTTTTGGGAAACGCCCTAAAAAATCACTAGTACGTTTACTAAGCAATATTTAGTAACAGTTACTGAAGAAAATTTTGTAATTTTACATGATTATCTTTCGTTGTGGTTACATAAAAAGTTCTAGGAATCCCAGTTTCCAACAAAATTCTTAGTAACCTTACAAATTTTTTTTTACAGTGTACGATTTTAAACTTGTTATTCGAAACCCCGCTTTTCAAACTGGGCGACAAATTTTCTCGAGAACTGTTGGACCGATTTCCTTGTTTTTCACTTAAAAAAAGCTAATCGTTTATGCTGGAGTTTATACAATCGAAATGTATAATTTTCATTGAATAAATATTTTTTAAAGCTCATAACAGGATAAAAAAAAGGCGAAAACTTGACCCACTTTGTTCAAATTACCGCTATTTTGAAATAAGTAAGTTCCTGATATTTAAATGTCTGATACGAATGTTCTAAACAAGAAAGGAACAAAATTTAAACTGATCTACGAGGAAAGAAATAACTCTTTAATATTACGCGAAAAATAGGAAATATACAGTTTTGATAGACATTTGCATTTAATTTTGCCGAATAATTTAGCGATCTACAAGCGCTTTGAAAACTTGGAGCTATGGAATCGCCGCTGGAACCTTCTGGGAAAGGAAACTTTAATTACATTAAACCTACATATATGTGTACACATACTCACATAAATACACATACACATACACACATTTTTTAAGTATATGATATATATATATATATATATATTTTTTATATATTTATACCTATTTGTATATAATATAATAATTCTGAAAGCCGAAATACGCTATACAACTTATTCTTATTAAATCTGACCAAATCTCTGTTAAATATGGCACGCATTAATATTAAAATATAATACATTTCATTGAATAATTAATTAACAGATAAAATCCACCTTATCTATATCTAATTTAAAACTATCAAATTAACTCAATTACCCTAGTAAAAAAGCGGTCTAACATCAAAATCATGGTTCATATTCCTAAAGATTATTTATTTAAAGAAAGTAAAAGTACACTGTAAAAAAAAAATAATGCCAGTTTTTCGATAGGAATCGGTAAAATAGTTGCCCATATCGTACCGGAAGAATTTCCAACCCAGCTCGGAATAAAATCCGCAAAATACCGTTTTACTGACTATTTCCTTATTTTTATGGACTTTATTCAAGCTGGGTCGGAAACTATTCCGGTACGATAAGGGCAACTATTTTTCCGATTCCTACCGGAAAACTGGCAGTATTTTTTTTGCATTGTAGATGTTATATATATGCACCTTGAAATTACAAAGCATGAGAAATTTGAAGCATTGATATAAAAAATAATTGCAAAACATATGAGTATAATGTGTGCGTGTGTAAAGAGAGCGAGAAACATATATAGAAGAAACGTTTAACACTAAAAATCATACTTTTTCAGATGACTTCTTTTGATAAATTAGCATAAAAATAATAAAGA
This sequence comes from Maratus speciosus, assembly GCA_963932465.1. Taxonomy (NCBI): domain Eukaryota; kingdom Metazoa; phylum Arthropoda; class Arachnida; order Araneae; family Salticidae; genus Maratus; species Maratus speciosus. The sequence continues at coordinate 413,071,181 of OZ010790.1, read as the reverse complement.
TTCCCGGCAAAAATAATTTTAAAAAATCTTTTCATTTCGATTCAATTCTTTAAAACAAATTCATTATTACTTCCATTTATCTTTAACTTAATGATACAAAATTCTATGAAAAATGTATATTCAGATTTGCAAAAACTTAACCGAAAAGCAAAATGTTATTTCTTATTACAAAATCAAATTTTAGGCACACGCGTTAACTGCACGTTCACTTCACATTAATGCACATTGGCATACATACACTCATACATACACATACATTCATATACATTTCCTAATGAACTAAAGAAGAAAATTATTTTCTTTTTTTCCCTTTTTATTTATTTAATCAACGTTTTTTTTAATCTTTCAAACTTTGTGAATACATTTAAAAAGTTATTTTTGCAATCAATGTCGCGAAAATTAGAATCAAAATGTACAGGCCGTTTTAAAATTAAGTGTCTCTATATTTTTAAATTAAATAAAACAGGAGAGAATTATTTATAACAAAAAATTATGTGTTTTTTTCATGTTAATATAATATATATATATTATACATAATAATGGCATTCTTATCATAGAGATTAGAGATTGTTCATAAACATATGAATAACATATAAATAAAACTTTTAAATCTGTTGATGTTTTAAATTATTGATATATATTTTTAAGTTTTTTTTATACGGGAACGTACAAAAGACATATAATAATAATATACGTATATATATATACGTAATATATAGAAGCCGTTTTTAATAAACGGCTACCAAAGATATATAATGTAAACGGGGTTCCATGGGTTTTGGTCGTTAAGTCACATAGCTGATAATAGCTATTCTTGTTGGTTAAGTTTTTTGACTTTATTCAATTAATGAGATATCTCCGATAAAAAAAGTCACATTTTTCAGTTCTGAAATACTGGTAGCAAAAAATCGTAGCATGTGACTTACACTACAAGTACTCTTGGAAATAGCCAAACACAATTTCACTCTGTTTATTCAATTTACTTAAAAAATATTTACTAAATCATTTAGCTTGAGTGCCCGGTCTTTTGACAGTACGTGATCTAACATTCATCAAAGTACTTAGACTAAGTAAAATATAAAATTTATAATTATTTTCTCCTTTTCCGAGCGTTCAATTTACAGTTTTGCGACAACAATTAAAAAATGTATTGAAATCAATTCAGTATATCCCTAGAAAAAGGCCAAATCACTCTAATCTGTTTCACCAAAACAAACTTCAAACATTGTCCATAGATTCTTTAATTTAGCCTTAAAAATACATTTGCTAAAAAAGTCCAAAAACCAATAGCATTTTAGCAAAACTTCAAGACATTTGCGGCAAATAAATGAATTGTCCTAAAAAGCTCAATCTTTTTCATGAACTTGGTGCCACCAGTGGAAATTTTCCTAGCCCAACTCATCATCGAAAATCAAAAAAAGAAAAAAAAATGGCCCACCCTAATAGACAGTAACATAAATAAATTATTTTGTGAATCCTTTAAATGAAAAAGTACTGTAACACACACTAAGTTTTAAAAGAAACTATTTTATTTTTTATAATTATTATTATAATTTTATTTACGCTTTTGTCGTTCCCTTAAAAAATACTAAATTTTATCTTTCGACAAGTAATTATTCTTTGACGGTTTTTTATATATCATTAATGCTTTCCTAAAATGAGCAAGCTTTTAATAAGTTACTTAAAAATATTCCACCTCTGTTATTTAGTGCTTTAAAAACAGTTCTTTGTACATGATAGTGGAAGTAGTTAGACAATTGAAAAAAATAAATTGATTAGAATGGGAAAAATAACCAAAGTCCAAGATTTTAACATTAGTTAAATTTATATTAGTTACCAACATAATTTTCTTAAATGCAAACACGTGTCTATCAAAAGATGTTGCACCTATCAATATGCTCAGCACCTATTATGATAATATACCGGATGAAAAAAACGTAGGCTGGCAGTAAATGTTAGCATTGATTTTAGGACTATGTATACAATATGAAAGATGCGTCTTCGGTCCCCACAATGTTATCTAATATTAATGGATTTTCTTGGTTCTCCCTGTATCATAGAAAACTAATCCTTCGAATATGGAATAAAAATATTAAATAAACTAAAATAGATGTGTCTAATAAGCCTAAATACGTCAATTATTCTTGTTTTATCAAGAAGGAAATGATTAAGATAATTGTAATCAAGATACTTCAAAGATAAGGAGTAAGTAATATCAAAATTTGTTACACTTTTTTTTCCTTCAAATCTCAAGAATATTTGTGTTTCATGTTATGAAAATATATAGAAGTTTAATTTTTTTTAGTGAATTTTCATACCTATAGTACTTTATTTAAACTTCTGTGTACCAAATTATGAATTGAGAAAAATACCATTTGAATGAGATTTTTTTTCTCCATAATTGAGAAGATAGATTGGAATATTTTTTATCTTAGAATATGAAAATTAGGAAGGAATTGCTCACTAAAACTTACAATTTGAATAATTACTGCCCAAATACTAAATACGTTACTTAACGCCTAGCAATACTAGCATTATCAAATATTGTTTTTGAAAATATCTCAGTCTTTACATTGTAAGTTTAAACATAAATAGAAAATTTTTGTTATTTGTAAATTTTCCGCTACGTAACTTTCAACGGTGTATAAACCATTCAAGTATAAATGTTTGATATAAAGCAAGTTTTTTAAAGATTTTAGTTTAACTAAGGCATATAATTAGCGGATTTTTTATTCAGGTAACTTTGTGAAAGTATAGTAGGTTTATTTTATACAATTTTTCTAAGATATAATTCACCCTGTCTCATTAGATTTAATAATTCGTACATGAGATTTTCAGCTTTTTATACTTAGTTCCGCCTAAGAGAAAACATTAACTAGAAACTAATTTTAAAGCCATAAAATTGAAGAATTCTTTTTCATCTTCTGCAGTTAATCTGACTGCTTTTATTGCAAATTTGGAACCTACTCATAGCTGTTAATCTCCTGTTTTTTAAGTCAATTAATCATATTACGAAATAGAAATTTTATATTTAATAAAATATGTTTTGATTATATGTGATACATTGCTCATTTCACTTATTAACTGACGTTTCTTGTAAAATAAATATTTATTTCGCCTTTAAAACCACGGAAGGGTGGCAGTTATGCGTGCTTCAATGTCAGCAGCACACACGTTTCCATTTTCTGCTTCATGAAAAATCTTATAACTTTTTTCACTAAAGATAAGGTAATTTTAAGTAATATCTTCGATTTTAAATATTTTATGAGAATTGGAAAAAATGGTCAGTAACTTACAGATTATGTTTAAGTAAATATAAATTGCAGAATTGATTCTTAATAATCTGGTATTATGCGTTATGGATATTGATAATCTCTGATAGAAATTATAAAAAAATGTTTGTATCAGGATAAAACCGATACTTATTTCCTTAAGTTTCCATGAGACAAGATATTTGTATAAATAGTAATTTTTATATAATTTAGTTTGAAAATGAAAATTGTTTACTAAAATTTGCTTTATGACAACCGTGTGGCAAAATGAATTAAATACAATCTGTACAATATTTTCCCCATACATTTTAATCATTTACTCCATATCCGGCCTCCTGACTTATAAAACAGAAATAGCCAATCAGCTGAAAATTATCTTTCAATTCAATATATCTTAAAATAACAAGCTTAGATGGTTATCGTCATGCTGTAATTTTAGAAAATTTTTTAATTTTTAACTCGAACATCAACAATATTTGTATTTTTCGGCGCATTGTTCTTTTGAAAACCAAGCGGGTATATGTTAGGTTACGTAGTTTAGGAATTATGAAGGCATAAAATTTGGAACTCCTAATACTAAAGTCATAATTAATAGTTTTAAAATGAACTGCTGTGGTGTCTGAAGCTTTTTTACGCTAAACTGAAAACTATTTGGAGGAATAAGGAGATATTTTAGATTATCATATTTAAAGGGAGAACAACGAATTTTCTAAAAGTATTTATAGATTAAAATTCATATTATTTTTTGAAAATTTATTTCAATGTATAATGTATGTATTTAAATTAATTTCCGAAAAAAATATGAAATGTAATCTATATTTTCTTTTAGCAGACATCGTTTTCTAAAAGTTTCAAACAAGCAAATAGAAAGTTACAGGTCATTTACGCAGGTTGTTTTTGCGTTATTCATCAAAAACTACCCTCATTGCAGTCTGCTTTGCGATTATTATAAAGTCAGAGTCCCAAGTTTTAAGCTTTCGTAATTTCTAAAGTACTTGATCGAATGACTTCCATTTTTATATCCTATTTTAAAATTTATCATAAAAGTCAAATAGAATGTCAAAATCAAGTGTTCGTACTGCATATTTTACACTTATTGTATATTTTAGACAATTTCAGCATGAAGACAACCCCATAAGATTATTCTTTAACATATATTAAAATAAAACACAATTTCCTAACTAATGTATATTTCTGTTTCTTTCTGTGTATCAGTTATGAATTATAAAATGTAGGGATATTTTATTTATTTATTTTGTCCTTCTATTCCTTAATCATGATCGACTTAAGAATGTTTAATTAAATAACTCTTGGACAACAATTCTCGGACAAAGAGCTTTCAGGAAAAAAAATTAAACCAATATTGTGAAAACATTACTTATTTTTTTAAATCTACAATTGAATAAATTTAGTTGATATTCTGCACAGATAAAACGATTTTTCTTGAAAAAGGTCTATATGAATATCACAAATTTCCTTTTAATAGCCCCGAGGTTAAATTCTTCAAGAAGTTTCTCATCTTTACTTCAAACGAAAATTAAACCGGTCATGCTTTTATAAGAAGTCTCAAGTACACGTGTTTTAATCGTATACTTCAATTCATTTCCTTTCATAGCTATATTCATTGTCCTTCACCTTAGGCTTTTTAATCTGTTTTTTCCTCTCAGAGTTTTTTTTTTTTAATTATTGGTTCTAAAAGAACACACGACATCTTTGTCTATGATGGAAATTGATTTTCGCAAACGTGGTGCGAAATTCAATTATTTCTTAAATAAACTCCGTAAAAATAGCACAGCAAACGGATTTATTTTTAGATATTTTTAAATTATTTAGAATCTTTTATTCCAAGTTCTGTCAAAATAGTATGTCCTTGGAAATGATAGGGTTTTTTTTATTAAAGCCATAAATAGGACAGATTGAAAGACATTTAATACGACAAAATACAAGACATTTTATAAGAAAATGACCGTATAGCTTTCGTGAAATACTTTATAAAAATATCGGCAAGTGGTATTATACGGAAGGGTAGCGTAACACTGTATAGTCGGATGGTACCAGATATTTCAGTTTATATGCAATTGGATTGAGACTAATAATAAGCACGACGCATCAGCGGTTGTTTGCTAACTTCAGGGCCCCGAGCACTACCTTCCCGCTTTTCGGTGTCTTTAATTTGTGTAATTTCTCTTTTATTTTTGTCCGGTTTTAATTGTTGATTTTTTTTTCAACATAGCTTCCGCCAAAGTCTGTTATACTCGGGACGTTGCTGGGGACCTATGAACCTGGCTTCCGCTAGAGTCTCTTATACTTGGGACGTGGCTGGGGACCTATGAACCTGGCTGCCGTTAGAGTCTCTTATACTCGGGACGTGGCTAGGGCCCTATGAACCTGGCTTCCGCTAGAGTCTCTTATACTCGAGAAGTGGCTAGGGACCTATGAACCTTTCTTCCGCTAGAGTCTCTTATACTTGGGACGTGGCTGGGGACCTACGAAACTGGCTTCCGTAAAAGAGTCGGAGTAAGAGGAGAAAAGCTTAAAGGACAGCCTTTAAGCTTTTCGACTCTTACTCCGACACTTTTACGGAAGCCAGTTTCGTAGGTCCCCAGCCACGTCCCAAGTATAAGAGACTCTAGCGGAAGCCAGGTTCATAGGTCCCTAGCCACTTCTCGAGTATAAGAGACTCTAGCGGAAGCCAGGTTCATAGGGCCCTAGCCGCTTCCCGAGTATAAGAGACTCTAGCGGAAGCCAGGTTCATAGGGCCCTAGCCACTTCCCGAGTATAAGAGACTCTAGCGGAAGCCAGGTTCATATGTCCCCAGCTACGTCCCGAGTATAAGAGACTCTAACGGCAGCCAGGTTCATAGGTCCCCAGCCACGTCCCAAGTATAAGAGACTCTAGCGGAAGCCAGGTTCATAGGTCCACAGCCACATCCCAAGTATAAGAGACTCTAGCGGAAGCCAGGTTCATAGGGCACTAGCCACTTCCCGAGTATAAGAGACTCTAGCGGAAGCCAGGTTCATATGTCCCCAGTCACGTCCCGAGTATAAGAGACTCCCGTTGAAGCCAGGTCGAAAAAAAAATGAAAAATTAAAACCGTACAAATTTAAAAGGAAAATTACACAAACTAAAGACACCGAAAAGCAGGAAGGAAGGGCTCGGGGCCCTGAAGCTAGAGAACGACCGCTGCTGCGTTGAGCTTATTATTAGTCTCGGTCGGCGTTTAGGGAGCGTGTGGGTGGGTCAACCGCCGCGGCGAGCGGCCTCTCTCCGTCCGCTGTCCTTTAAGCCTTTCTCCTCTTACTTCAACTCTTTTGCGGAAACCAGGTTCATAGGTCTCCAGCCACGCCCCGTCTATAAGAGATTCTAGCGGGTGCCAGGTTGAGAAAAAAATCAAGAATCGAGTCTAAGTGACAGTGACTGAAACGCTTAGCTGCAGAAAAGAAGAAGAAACGGTCATTGAGGTATTTTGAAACTGACATTTGTATAGTGTCTATTTTTGAAAGTTTATTTTTTGGTTTAGCATAGCATAATGATTTAACTTTTTTTTTTTTAGAAAATTATTCATAAATAATTATTAAAATGTGATAAACTAACCTTATAAGCATAAAGCTATTAAGAACACGGGGGAACGTGCAGTATTTCTGCATACAAATAATAATGTTTCCTATTTACGCTAGTTTCCCATGCCTAATGTGTTTTTTAATTATTTTTTAATTGTTTATTCTGATTGCATAAGCATCTTGTTAATAATAGGTTACAATTAATACATTTAAAAAATAATTTCAGAAAATATGTATTTTCGATAAATTCTGTATATAAACTCTCAAGTTATTATTATTATTTTTTTTTTCACACCAATTTAAAATCAATAATATTATCCAAAGTTAAAACTACGCATACTTTGCTTCTCGGCAAAACAGAATATTTATAACTCCCAAGTCACGTGAGCTAAGATGAAAATAGAAGAAAATATACTCCATAACATACATCCGGATACAGAGTTGTAACATTGTTGAGACACTATAGAAACCGGACTGGATTTTTTCAAATTTATGGGAGTAATAAAATTATCTTTGAGAACACCTTTTAATTTTCGAAACAGTCCACTGATATTACTTTCGTGAAATACTTGATAAAAAAAAAAAAAAACCTATTACATATATTTTCAATTTTTAAGCAATTATCAAACTATTGCAACACAGAGATATAAAGTTAATTTTGGATAGATAAGGTTACAAATGGATATCTTTCCAGAAAAAAACTGAGTCCACATTTTAAGATAAACAGAGACTTAAAAAAATCGTGAAAGTTTCAGAAATAGCTGTGTGAATTTCAAATAAGCTTAATTGCAAACAGAACAATTTTACCATATTGGGCTAAAAAATTAAAACCGGAGTCCTTTTACTCTTATGATAAATTTGTCACGGAAGGGTGAAAAAAAGACTAAGAACTGCATAAACAGAGAAATCTAAAAAAAAAAAAAAAAATACCAAAATCTGTTTTCAAGGGGAAATTTTTTAGACAAACATTTACCTTCTCGCCACTGCCCGAGGAGTATTTTCAGAAAATTACTGACTAACATACAAACCAACACACACCGGAACGTTTTATTACGGAAAATATAACTTAACAAACTATTTATTTTTCTAAAAAATAGATATGTTTTTCCGAATAAATATCTTTTCATATTTTTTTAATGTGTATGCTTATTTTTATTATATTTATTCTTGGCCCAAGATTTAAATGCTCAAATTTTTAGAAGAAATAACCCTCTTTCGTGATACTCCGATTCGTCGGTATTGGCTAAAAGTGATTGTGCTGTAAAATGGACATTGCGACCTAATTTTGATCTCGAATTACTTGAAATCATCTTTTAACTGATCCCTCAATGAAAGACAAAATCTTGTGCAAAAATCTCAAACTTTGAAATTAAATAACTGTGTCAATTTTTTTAGCACAGATGTCAAACTTTTTGTGTTATATCTGTTAAGATATGTGTAAACTTTTACTAAATATAACTATAGGGACTGGGGGACCGTATAAAACATTAGATTTCGTAATTTTTGTAAAATTGATTTTTTACTTTAAATAATGCCCCAACATGAATATTTACCTGTTTTGAAACGTTTTTATAATTGGAACTATATTTCTACGACCAACGGTTGAGAATTTAAAGGTCGGCGATAGATAATATATTGAACCGTGTATATTAACGACGACGTTCATTTACAACCGATATTATTTTAGAATCCATAATACTCATTTATCTAAACTTAACATCTAATACTGAGGAGAAGTCCTTAACAAGGTGTAATATACTCGGCCCTTTATGTAATCATGTGCCTATAAAATATATTTATTCATCTGTTACATTAGCTATCTGAACTGTTAATTGTAAGCATAAAATAATATTTTCACTACTAATTTATGTGTTTCAAATATAAGGGAATAGATTAAGTAGAAGTCGAGAAATATGTATATTAAGTGAATAATAATTTATGAATTGGTACGTAATCGTATTAACTTTAAATGACGCTTGATTTTCAGCTAGATAAATAATAAAAATTGCTTAACTGATAAGCATCAAACATAATGCTGAAAATTAAGCTAAGGAAAAAGTTTGTTGATACTTAAAAATGTAATGATGAAGAAGTGTACACATAAAGGTATACATGAATATTATACAGACATACAAACAATAAATACAATAAACCCAACTGGAGTGAAAAATTAGCCAGAGCCAGGAATCGAACCCGCTGCTCTAACCTGTTTGGTCTTGTATACTGTGGTCCCGGGTTCAATTCCTGGCTCTGGCTAATTTTTCACTCTAGTTGGGTTTATTGTATTTATTGTTTGTATGTCTGTATAATATTTATATATACCTTTAACTGTTGAATGCAGGCGTTATTTATGTGTGTATGTGTGTTTAAATATATATTGTAGTATGAGGGTTTTATTATAAGTGTACACATGTTTATTTTAATATGGACGTTGGAAATGTTAATGTATGATGGGTACTGTGTATGTTTTCAGTATATAAGTAATATTTTTGAAATAAGATAACATTAAGAATTGTACGAATTTTCATTTTTTAAATCGTAACTTTTTTACGGCAGTTTATTTTAGTTTTTTTTTTCTCTTTTTTTTTTTTTTATCAAAGCAGCTCCGATACAAAATATGCTTCTGCGACAGAGATTGCAGAAAACATAAGAAAACTTATTGTCTGATGTATTGACACATGTTTCTAATGAGATCTTTTTATGATTTTTATACAGGGTGTTTCAGTTAAACGTTTCAGAACTTCTAAGAGGAGTAGGGTACATCCTGATGAACCAAAATCATATACCAATGGGCAGTCAGAAATGCTTTCCTAACGCGGTAGATGGCGTTGTGCGAAAGTTCCGAGCTTTCCTGCAGGGAATCTTCATTTCGCACAAGAACACCAAGTTAGTAAGATGGATAATTACACGAACGCAGAATTTGGTGTACGGGGCTGGAAATTGTAGTGGGCCAGCCGCACAGCGTTTGTAAGCGGAATGATATCCGAGGAGGCGTATTCCCAGTCTTAATTTATTTGCAAGACTGCACCAGAGGTTAGCTGTGACAGGTTCATTTGAAAGAGCTGGCAGAGTCAGGGTAAGAATTGCACAGACTCCAGCCGACGAACAGAATGGGCTGCAGCATGTACAGATGAATCCAAGAACGAGTACACGAAGTCTATCAAACGTAGTCGGGGTTTCCCCTTGCAGCGTCTGGAGGGTTCTCCGAGAACAAGACATGCATCCGTTTCACGCGAGCGTGTCCAGACACAGCAACCGGAAGATTATGCACCTCGTATTGCTTTCGCACTGTGGTACCTTGGAAAATGTGCTACAAATCCCACTTTTCCTGCTGAAGTGTTGTTTTTCGATGAGGCATCCTTCACAAGGGAAGGAATTTTCAACTCGCATAACGACCATATCTGAGCGTTCGAGAACCCGCATGCAATACGACGTCGTGCAGCACAGATTCGATTTTCCGTCAATGTATGGGCCGGTATTATGGGAGATCACCTCATCGGACCTTACCTGTTACCGTATCGTCTAACCGAAGATAACTACTTGCTCTTTCTGCAGCAAGTATTGCTACAACTTTTGAGAGATGAACAGATTTCTGCATTGACGGAACAGACAATGTGGTTCCAACACGATAGAGCCCCTGGCCATTATAGCGGAGCTGTTCGTAACTACCTGGATGTCACATTTGGTCAACAGTGGATCGGGCGTGGTGGTCCCGTGCATTGGCCTGCTCGGTCACCCGACCTATCATGTCTTGATTTTTATTTCTGGGGTCATATGAAATCGCTAATTTATGACACCCCTGTTGACAATGCTGAGGAGCTGGTTGCAAGAATCGCAGTAGCTGCCGGAGAAATTCGAAATTCGCCTGGAGTATTCCAGAATGTTCGGATGTCCATGCGTCGGAGATGTGAAGCGTGCATTGTAGCCCGTGGAAGCAACTTCGAACACTTACTTTAATCCATGTACCTTTTGCTTCTTTTCATGCATTATTAAAGCGATTTCTCACTTACGGTCTCTTTTCTTTATGGTTCTTCTGTGTTCAACACCGCTTCAGAAAAGCATTTCCGACCCCACATTGCTATATTATTTCGAGTTGTCAGGATGTACCCTACCCCTCTTAGAAGTTATGAAACGTTTAACTGAAACACCCTGTATAAAAATAGCTATTATTTTTTTTATAGAGTCATATAACATCTTCAGCAGAGTGGTGTAGCTATATATTTTCTCGGCAGCAACTTATTTACGATGGACTAATGACTGTAGGAGAATCACGAGAAAATTTGTTCCCTTTATTTCATGGGATAATGATAACATAAATTTTCGCATACCAAATATTTAAGCTTTATGCAGGAAATTAAAAATGTGGATGGTATTAGCTACCAAAATGTAGTCAATTTTTTATTTTACTACAAAAAAAAGTAACAAACAGCAGGCACATTATGAAATAACGTTCGCATATATGGCTCATGCATATGTAAAAAATTATATTACTAATAAAAAATACAATTTATTTATCTAATTTTAATCAATGTATTAGTTGTTATATTATTAAAAAAACGAAGTAATTCCACTCTACTTCCCGAAGATTTTATAGAATACGATGCATTTAAATATATTTTCGTCCAAGCGAACCAGCTGGCTTCAATCACTGACCACCCATTTTTAAATTGAACACGTTATCTCTGGGTTACTAAAGCTTGATTGCACTATCGCAATATTTATCACTTATTTTCTATTTTTCTTATAGAATTGGTCGCGAAATGGTTTGAAAAGCTTTTGAAAAAAATTTAAGTACTACTTCCGTAGGCCATTTTTCAGAAAATGTCTCACAATTTTTGTAACAGTTATCTATAATATATTTCGCTAAATATGAGACTAATTAGAAGTACCGTTTAGAAGTTGTCAAGTTCACTCACGCACAAATAGTCTGTGAAAAAGGGGGAACAGCCTATATTTTACCATCTAATTCTCTCAGGGAAAACCATGACAGAAAAATGCGGAGTCCAGCATATATTATACAACACTTCTCAACATATTTAAACTAAAGTAACAAAACGTCACAGTTTATTAAGGTGAAATTTAATGTCTAAATAAACAAACTGAAAAACCTGTATCGCATATGAAAACACAATTTCTGCTACCTGAATGAACGGAAATGTACTTTAAAAAATTTTTGCAACATGTTCATGATATATAGAAGTTATACACACCTAGTAATATATTTTTTAAATGTTCAATTTAAAAACGTCTGCACAACTTGAAACACACGTACAGCAATTATCGTTGATAGGCTTTAGTAACTCAATTTCTTCTGTAGCCAATTTCTTTCCTGTCTGCTACACCTTCATTTTCAAGACCGAATATGCCATAGTGATACCCGAAAACATCTAGGAATTTCATGGCAATGGGACTATATTTACATGAGTTACAGAACGGACAGGCAGACAGATAGACAAACTGAATTCATAAAGACTTTTCAACTTTGTTGCAAAGTTTAAAAGAAAACAAAAATATCATTCGACTGGAAAGAACGACTTATGGGAACGTCCACTGTTACTCTAGTGACCATTCGTGCGGTATTTTACAAATACTTACAATTATTTTACTATAAAATATAATTAAGTACTATAAAATATAATAACCACTAAAATACTTTTGTGTTCCACTCATTTAATATAAATCTAATTTGTAACAAAAAGCATTTCCCTTGTCTATATAATCAATCAAAATTTTGTTACTCTTGTGACCAGAGTGTCACAAGAGTCATTTAATATATACATAAGTAATTTTTTTTGTATTAAATTAGATATATGTTTGTGTGTGGAACACAGTGGTGTTTAGCTGGTTATATCAATTTTTATGTTACTTATATTTTGTAATAAAATAACTGGAATTAAATATGAAAATTTTCTCTAATTAGCACAAGAGTAAGGAATGGACGTTCCCTTATTCCAATTTATCTTCGAGTAATAAGCTTTGGAGGGAAGTGTCTTCAGGATGAAATTGTACAAAACTGTAAACTTTACGAGACCTCACTTATGAAAGCATAATTGTTTTTTGTTTGTTTGTTTGTTTGTCGGTAAATTTCATTTTAGTATACCAAACGATAAGCCTCTGGTCAGAAACTTTAAGAAGTAAGAAGGATGAAAGTTAATTAATTCCTAAATTTTAAATTCATTTTTAATCGATGGAAAACAAATTGTTGCGGGTTATTTTTAAAAAATAGCACAAAAACTTTTTTTGCGGAAAGAGCTCTAATTCTGCATTCGTATATTTGAAGCTTCTGAAAATAAATTTATGTTAAAATACGTATAGGTTACAAGTGTTATTTTTGTCTAGAGTAAATATAAAAAATGATATTTTCAAAATTACGTTTAAAAAAACAACTAATTGTAACCTAATTTTTTCTGAATAGAAAAATATATCTGGAAGGTTTAAATACGGTTAACTAAAATTACAGTTCATTCCGATCAATAGATTTTGAATTAATCTTTATACTTTTAGTGCAATCTGTTTTGTAATTATGAAAACGGAATTTAAAATTAAGACTTTCAATTTAAAGCATCATAATACCTAAACTGTTTCACCAACTGACTCTCCGTTTGGTATATAAGGTAAACTTTGACAGAAAAAAACAACATGTTGTTAAACTTTTTTTTTTTTTTTTGCACTGAAATATTTAGTTTCGATACAGTGTCAGTATGAAACCGATACCTAATCTTTTTTAAATTTAAAGCACAGTTGGAACGAAGACATAATTTCCAATCAAATGACTATTTCCTTTTTTTGTTCTGGGACAATTTGGAAGTAAATCAATTTGGGGATGTTTCTTTTTGGAGACAAGGTGATCGACTGTACAATAGTTGTAACTGTCCAACTAACCGAAAAGTGTTTAGACCAGGATTCGAACCAGGGAAGTTAACAATCTGAACTAGTGTTTTGCCGATTAGAATAATTGTATTAAATAAATTAGGTGTAATTACATATACAACGTTTCAAGGAATACCATTATCTCCAATTTATTCCGTTGAGCTGATTCAAGTATCAGGCGAGATGTCGTAATCAATAAAGTTCACTGTGCCAATTGTGTCCACCAGATCAGACCAGAATAGCTCAGTTGCCAAAACATTGTTAGTTTAAGTCAAAAAATCCCTGGTTCGATTCATGTCTTGGACACTTTTCCCTGAGTTCGAAATGTATAACTAGTGTGATTTATTTACTAATAAGAATAATTGTGCTAAAATTAATGACTGTACGGTGTACAGTCGTAGAAAAAAAAAAGTAAACAACCCCTACTAACTCCTCAACAAATTATCGTAGACGGAAGTTACTGGTACCGAACGATTTGAAATAAAGTATACTTTTAAATGACGTATATAAAATTTGCTTAGGGTTATCTACATATTAAAACTAACCCAAACCTCATTTTTTTCAATGGCAATACCCAATTTTAACGAGATATTTCAAATCTTCGGTTCAAAATATGCCTAGACACCAAATTTCAAGTCATTTGAATGGTAAGTTTTTGAATTATAAACATTCAAAATTTAGTGCTTCTAATGTTAAATTACATTTTCATATTTTTATTTATATCTTCTGAAATTATGCTCCTAATGTGGTAAGTTTTTGTTTAGAAATAAAACTAATGTGCCCAAACATAAATACGCTGAATTTGCAATTTTTATAATTTTATGATGTGAATTATGAATTATGAAATTAATATTCGAAAAAATTATGAATTGCAACCTACAATTTTTTTGATGGATTTAGATTTATTAAGTCCTGCTTTATGAAAATCCCAAATTTCACATTTTTCTTCCAAGTAGTTTTCAAATTATGCTTAAAAAACGGCAAAATGATGGTTTAAGGGGCCGTCTATGATTGAAGTAAGTAGATATTTTGAAATTTCTTCTGCTGCCTTGTTATCTAACAGACTTCATTGACTGCTTAAGATGCCTTGATCAAGAAGGCGGCTCTCTCTGTTAGCAATCGAGAACCCAACTTCAATTTGGATACAACCCTTAAAATACTCTCGTTTTAAAATAATTAATTTCTCGGAAACTTATGGTACGAATTGCATAAAAATTCGTTTTTAGGCTATTTGAAGGGTGTAGAGTTCATTTATGCTGTCAGAATTGGGTATTGCTATTGAAAAAAATTAAGTTATGGTTCGTTTTAATATGTAGATGGCCCCCTAAGCAAATTTTATTTGCATCATTTAAAAGTAGACTTTATTTAAAATCGTTCGGTACCAGTAACTTTTTTCTACGATAATTTGTTGAGGAGTTAGTAGGGGATGTTTACTTTTTTTTTTTTCCACGACTGTACATTACATTTTGATTGCATTACTGTCCTTATACTGAGTGTATAGGAAAAAACGTAATTTAGAGTTTCATTTTACTGATTAGCAATGAATCCATTCACTTTTACGAAAGTTTATTAATACAGTGTATTTAATTAATATACATTAATTTCCTTTATTTGTTTTATTTCTAACAAGAGAATATGAAGAGATAGCGCATTTTACGGTAAATTGCTTATAAGAAGTCCAACATGTAATTTGAGTATAATTTTCAATTAATTTTTTAATTAACTTTCAGCTGTGAAATTACACCAGAAATTATTGAATACTGAATACGTGAATTAACACATTAAAGTGTTGGTTTTATGCTCAGTTAGCAATGTGATAATTCATTTGTTTAATATTCAGTAATTTTGGGTGTAATTACGCTGCTAAAAATTAATTAAAAATTATATATATATATATATATATATATATATATATATATATATATATATATATATATATATATATATATATATATATATGTTTTCACCTATTTAGGAGGCCTTATTTGAGTCTCATGTTTCATCGCAGCGTTATGTGCTTATGAAGACTTTTCCATCTTGTGCTGCGCTTGTAGCCTTACCGACATATGTGAGAGAGATGGCATGCAGGTATTTTCCTCGTAGCTCAAATGGTAGAACATTGAATCATTATTACAATGATTCCCGAGTTAGGCATTTTTCACTCTATTGGGTTTACGCTTACTTAGTAATGTGTCAGTAATTCACGAATTTAATATGTAATTTGAGTTTTAAAAAGTGTTTATTTTTAATCTATTAACATTTAGATTACAATGAAATTTAAATTACAATAGTTTTAATTTTATCAGTTGGAAAAACGCATGAAAGATTTTTAATTCTAAAAAAATATAAAAAATGTGAGATTCATAATGAAATGTATTTCCCATACATAGCTAATGTATGTGTAAAATTTTTAAAAGTTTATGTTTTTAATGAAGGAGCACGATTATAATACTATTTATGCAATTTTGAATCAAAATATTAATAAGTCACTAATGGAAAGCGTAATTTTGGAAATTTAGAATATTATTTTACTGAAAGTTAAATTGCAAATGTAAGCACACTCAGAAATCAAAACTCAGATATTACGAAATTTTCTTCGTCATGGAAGAAACCGTTTTCTGGGAAATGGTTCGAGCGAACATTTCGTAAAATTGAGGAAATTACTTTCTTCACTTGTTTGAGGACACAAATTTCGCCAAAAGTGCTTGTTCGAAAGTGAAAAAAAAAAAAAAATAAATAAATAAATAAAAGGCTAGTGGAGCAATTTTAGTGGAGCAATTAGGGAATCCATTCCGTTAACTATCTTGCAATTGGACGCTTGCATGAATGCGATTTTAGATGTACGTGATGGATTTTGCTATGCTTGAAATATTCAGAATGTCCCATCCATCCCTTGTCCCATTCATCCCCAGCTCCCCTACCCACAGGACATTCAAATAAGAAATAATAACAATGTAGCATTTTCAGTACAAAATTTTTGTATAATATTATCTTAAAGGGGTGTTAAAGAAGGGACGGTAAGGTAAAAAAAAAGGGACGGTATAAGAAAAAGGGACAAAATTGGGGAAAAAAGGGAAGGTAAGGTTGGAACGGTAAGGAAAATTACAACCTATTTTAGGCAAATCAAGTTAAGACTAAGTGGTAGCCACAATGTTCCTTGATTTTTAGAAACAGTTATTCACATTGGATTATATTAAAAAAAAAATACTTTACTGCGAAAAGTGCAGGAATAAACCTTGGGGACGCTAAGACTCCCAATAAAGCCACGATCTTGAAATTGATATTTAAATGCTGATTTAAATTCTGCAATAAATTTCCTGTCAAAGAATTTTAGACGTTCTTTCTCTAGCCTACTTCTGCATGAGAAAAAAACTTGAAAAAATTGTATGGCTGCATCTGAAGTGATTTTCTGTAGAAGTTTAGCAAGAGGAACCGTAAGGATGAAAAACCCATTGACAGAGTTCAAAAAATAATATCAACCGTAAAAATGTGTGCAGGTTAATTTTCTGCTACATATTTATATAAAACAATTGTCCCAGTTTTGGAAAAAAATTACATCGAATTACTTTTATTGAAACAATTTTATACAGACAACTCCAAACTTAAAAATCAGCATCAGGGACACGGGACGGTATAGGCGTTTTCCTGGTATTTGGACCCCCAACATCGTCCAAAACTTATTTATCTCGTTACTATTGTTATGCAATCATGCAATGGGATGTTCCCCAGTATATGAAATAAAAAAAACACTATAAAATGTACTAAAATAAAAATTATTATTCAGGGACTTAAAAGTCAAAAGATTGTGAGAATGACCCATATCTGCTTATTAAAACCCAGGGATTTGAGGAGCAGTAACACGTCCCTCAGCAAACAGGGACCGAATCTATTTCCCTAAAATGCATTGAGTCCGACCGTGATTAAGGGAACACGACAAATATTTGACAGATTACGTTTCGTTAAAAATCACTTGATTTCTAAAAGAAACGATTGTCAAAAATAACAAAATAAAGATCAAGGATTGCTGAATTGTCAATAAAGAGAGTTTTATTTCTGAGAGTGATACGTAAATATTAATTAAATTAAAGAACGCTTTTTGGAATTCTGAGTAAGTTGGAAGAAGTTATTGTATATTTTCGTTCGCAGTTATAATAATTTTTCTAGATGAAGAAGCACTTGTGTTTTCATAAAGTACAAGAACTTTCGTTTTTTCTACTTCATAATAGATAATTCAACCATTTCGTCAAGTTTTTGGCTACAAGTCATTATGTTTCCTTATATTTGAGAGACATTAATAGTGAGGGGTACATTTACGATTTGAGGTATTTATTTAGTAAGGTGAATAATGTAATGCACATACGACTTAATAATCGGCAGGATTCGATGCACTTCGTGAAAAAAATTCCTTAAGAATTAGAATTAACCCTAAACAAATAAATATTGCAAACTTCAAATTTAGTTCAGGTTTAAGGGTCGTTTTACAAATATAACAGTAAATATTGGGAATAGATAAAAAAGTATTGCAGATAATATTAACATTTTAATAACATTTAAAAATTTTGATTGTGGTATTTTTTTTTCCTAAAAGCCCTGATTTTTTCATTTATTATTAAATAAAATCATTCTTAATAATTGTATAAATAAAAAATTCAACAGAACGCCACTTTCTCATTTAGTAAAGACATTAACAATAAATAAAAAATGTAAGAAAAATTATTTTCCTACGTTTTTACTGCAAAAAGTTTTACACAAACTAATTTTTTCCGATTTTATAGCGTAAAGAATAAATATATACCATCCATCATGAATATTTTGTGGCACGATATGTAGAAAAAAGTTTCTTTTAGACAAATGTCTTTGGTGTTCAGATCAAGAAATTAAAAATAATATTTCAATTACCTTACTATTATAATCATAATGAAATATAAATTTAATCATTTATTAATCAATTATTGCCATTTATTGTTAAACAAAGCTCCCTTGAAGTAAAAATATGCGGATTTTCAAGTTATGCAATGGAATATCAATTTCATAGAATTTTATGAAATAATTACTTTTATTATCTGCTAGTTTGCGCTTCTTTCTTTCTTTCAAAATTGATGAAAAACAAACAAAATTCTTAAAGATAATTAAATGGGTGTATTCTAAATATACTATAACTTACAAATTTTCTATATCATCGAATGAACTAGAACATATAGAATTCACATGAAAAATTAGAACTTATTCAGCCTTTAATTAAATTTGTCGGAATATTATTTCACTAGAGGTATATTTGTTATTTGTTAAGTTTTAATTATTTGAGTCAATTAAAATATTTCCTATTAATTTACTCGAATTTTAAATAAATATATATATATATATATATTTATTACGCAAGAAAATTTATAATGCATTTTGCCTTCCAACATCATTAAATTTGATTAAGTGATCATTATGATTAGCAGAAATTCATCCAAGTTACGAAAGATTATTGTCTAACAATATAAAAAAAACCCATTAATTTGTTAAAGAAAACATGTAAAATTAATTTAAATAATTAAAATTTGAAGTTTATTCCTGGGATTAGAAATTTCATCGTAATTATATCACATCTTTAGGCTATTAAGCAATATGATTTCTGATTAGTAGTTATAATTAAAATATAATAATATCACAGCGATTGAAGTTTGAGTCGGATTAGATTTTTATCTAATAATTTTAGAAAAAAAAATGTAATATTTCTAGAAAATTAAATAATTCTTCATACTAATATATAGACATGTTTACATTTATATATGTGTTTTATTTGTATTATATATTTTATATGTTTTATATCTATTATACATTTTATATTTTATATTTTTTTGTATGTATTCCATATTTTATATATTTTATATCTATTACATATTTTATATGTTTTATATGTATTATGTATGTGAGATAATATCTTCTTTCCATTTTCGAACAGATACTTTCTGTTATTACAGATGCGATTTTCGTCTTTAAACAAGTAGTAATCTCTACTAAAATAGTTTTTTCCTCCAACGGAAGTTTTTCTAGAAACATATTTTAATAATAAAACCAATTCCTAAGCTTATAAATGTATTTTTCTTGAAAAAGTTTTCAGAAAAAACGCTTATCACACATGAAGTTTCAAATCAAAATCATACTTTTTAGGAAGTAAGTGTTTTTAGGCACTCGATCAGTCATAAACCCCTAACCTAACTACTGTAGAAACATTTAAGGGAATATTGGTAAGATATATTTAAGTAAAATCCCAATTTTGCGCTTATAAAGACGATCTAAGATATACGAGGGCGGATCCAATGTAAAATTGACTTTTTTACTCGGTCATTTTAAAATGATATTTACTAAACTTAATGATATTTTTCCAGATAGCTTTGATTAACATTTATACACTTGTTCAACATAATGGAGATATTTTTCCTTTTCCTTGCATTATAAAAATAACTAGTACGTTTATGGATCATTTCAAAAATCAATTGATTTACTCCATGAATGAAAATCTTGGCTCAACTAACGCTTCTTTAAGAAATTAAAGGAAATGCTAGTGAGAAGATGATAAGTTCGGATTTTCAAGAAAATGATCAAATGGTTTTTCAGTGAAATTTTTCTATCTTTATACCTGTTGTGTGATGAGAAAATGAATATTCGGATCGAAAAGGAACTTTTCAGGACCTATTTCTTATTGAATGTCCTGAACAAATTAACGCTGTTATTCTGAATATCCGATGCAAATGAAAAACATTGAAGTACAAAACACTCTTTAAACGTTAAGAATTAGCATTGATAATTTTGGCATTTTTTTGCTTAAATGGAACAGTTTACCTTTTTATTCGAAATTTCATACTGAATCGCCCTGTTTTAAATACTTTTCGGCAATTTTTAAACACTTAGTGCTACGTACTTGCATGATACTTTGATGGAATATCATTGAAAATATTCATGCATTTAGTGTCAAATTTCAATATTTTACACATTTTCACATGCTAAAAGTGTTCTAATTGTATCTTGTGTAACCTAACTAGGTAGTCTGCGATTATTCATAAGGCCGGTGATAAAATAAATGAATGTATGGAGAAAACAACGATACAAAGAAATTCTTAGATCACGAAACAACCTATTCTAAATGCCATACCAAGAAGTATAGAAACTATTATATTAATATTAGAAAAACTTCCTTTAAATTCGAACCACCTATGTACAGTCGGCCAAGGAAAAAAAGAAATCCCCCATACATTTTAATCTCCAACTTGAAAAAAAAATCGAATTGAAAAATCTAATCAAGTTGAAGTTTTCGTTAAATTTCAACAATCTTCTTTACTTTTATGTTATAAAAATAAACTTAAAGGAAATAGGAATACTTCATAATGAAATTGTACAAAATTCTAATTTTTTAATACGATCACCTAATTTCGATATTCAAAATTATGAATGTTTAAAGATATGACCTCCTAACGTTATATATATTTGTAGCTGTTGAAAAAAAATTGCAACAGGTTTAGTTTATTATACTACGTATTTGCAAGAGACGCAATTTGGCATTCATATATTTGAAGAATCTTAAAATAGAATTATTTTAATAAATTTAAAAATTATACTTCATATACTTTTCGAATATCTGTTTTTAAAAATATATGTTTTCGAAAGAAATTTTCGAAAAAATGTGATTTTAAAACTGCGAATTTTTAAGCAAAAATTGATTTGTCGAAGTATCAAATATGTGAATTCAAAATTTCAACCCAATCTTCTAACTAGAGTTTGAGGTATGTTAACTAAATTACCAGCATCGCAATCTCTTTTGCAACGACAATAAATGTAACGTCAATAGTTCCAAAAGTTAAACATTGATAATTCCTAAACTACATAACCGAATTACTTCTCGTTTGGTATCCTAAGCAATGATTATAAAGAAATTAAATACAGTGTCAAAATTTGTTGTTTTTGTTGGAAATTTGAGAGTTTTACAATGAAGACACTGTCTAATTCTATTTTTATAACATATATTGAATGAAGACATTATTTCCAGTCGAATGACTATTTTTTTAAAACAATTTGGAGATTAAACTTATCTTTTTTTATGCTGACTATACTTGCAGAATATCTTGGGGAAAAACCTCTAAAAATATTCCCCAAAACTGTGTCATTCTACAACTTTCATAAGTATAAAATTATTTCAAATTAATGGTAACTTTCATTACTAGCATTATTCAGGCCTAACTGTCCAAAGTCCTTATCATTTTATCGAACATTCTTTTAGTACAAATATAAGTAAAACAACATAAAAAAATATGAAATTCTTTGTCAATCTTTTGACACAGTAAATTTTTTTATAGGTATTTTGTTTTGCATATACAAAAAACACTAAAACATGTACTTTAGTAATTCAGATGTATCAATTTAAAAGTTGTGCTTACATTTTTGCCCACTGAATACTAATTCCTATAACAATCGCAAATTACTTTAATACCATGAGTGACCAATGAATGACTGGCCAATTAATATATTTCCGTTCGAATCAAAAATTTCTCCATAAAATAAGTTAAATATGCGCAACATAGAAATAGGTAACATGAATGATTTAAGAAGTTTTAAATAAGAATTGAAGTGTAAAGTATTTTTTTTAATTTGAACAAAGTTTAAAACCGTTGTAGTTTGAAGATATATTTTCTCAGTAGTATAAAAACGTTAACACTCCATAGGCAAATTTCCAAATAATATCAATTCGTCTAAATTTGTTCAGCGAGTGTTTAAATAAAATTAGATTAGTTTTATATTTTATGGCACACTATTTTTTATCTTTTGTGAAGGTACATTTTATTTTCGGTTTAAAAGATTCTTCCTAATTTTTAATGTATGGTAATGTTTGCTTGAGTAAGATGAGAAATTTCGACGGATTTCTGCGCACGGATTATTTAAAAATATTTTATACGGTATTGTTATTAAGATTGCAGCTAATCTTATATGAAGTATTGTGTAGATAAAATTAAAAATTAATGATGTACATACTGCGTCATGGACGTAATTTTTGCTGACTAATTTTTTAAATGTGAAATTTACTGGAACAAAATACTTTTATATACACTAAAGTACAAGCATTGAATAATATTTAAACATAATTAGGAAAGATGTTTAGACAAGTGCACCTTAACGAGATGTCATAGTTTGTATCATTATATCATGGAACGTTTCCGCCTTTTATAATATCCTACCAGATTGCTTCCCATTATTGTAAACCCGAAATCTCTGGCCACCAAGAAAACTTTCCATATACAAGAAGAGAAAAACATATCGCTCACTCGCGAGAAAAGTGACACATCTCGTTTTATTCCGATAATAGGTCAGTCATAGATGTGTCTTGCTACACAAACAGTTTCATAAGTTTAGTTATACGGAAAATCTCTTTATTACGCTATATGTCCCATTTGTGACCACAGAAAAGAGGTGGATTGTGCGGCGTTGTAAAATTACTCAACCCTCTAAACCTCATCCTACGTCTTCATTCTTAAAGGTTCTATGCTTTTATGCACGTTTTTATGTCTGTATAAGTGCTAAGTGCTGCAATTACATCTTATAGTAAAATTATGCAAATTTCTTTTGCCTCTCCTGTGAAATTTACTTTTGTCGAGATGCGTCGCTTTTCTTGCGGGTGAGCGATATGCTACATACATTAATTTTAATAAAATTATTTTAATTGGTAATTAAATCATACAAGTTGCAATTTTACAACTGGGGGGAAAGGGTTTCGGGCCAGGTTTCAAACCAGGATCCACTGACGTAGGCCAATGCTCTACCAATTGACTGCTTTTACGAATCTGGTGGACCTTTCTCACCATGATAACCTTATTGATTATTAAATCTGGTCTGATATTTAAATTGGATAAATAGAGTAAATCGCAGGATATGGAGACATCTGATCTCATATTTAAGTCAGCTCAACAGAATAAATAGCAGGTGATAAATACCATTACTTGCGAAACCTGCAAAATTACAACTTGTGCGTATTACACGTTTTGGGTGAGTGCATAAGTTCATGCGGATATGCAATAGATGGCGTGAGAAGCGGTGTAAAGTGTTGTTATTAATACTGCCATCTACGTAAGACAGATCGTTGGAAAGGTGACGTGTGCAGCTTTCATTTCAAACAAAATAATTTGTGTAGATACAAAGTACTTCGAGAAAGTTTACTTTCAAAATGAGTGTCGATAAGGTGCATTTACGGCACGTTATGCTTTACGAGTTTTGGAAGGGAATAAACGTTGCAGCAGCCGTAAAAAACATTCAAGAGGTTTATCAAGATCGAGCACCAGCTAAACGAACTGTGGAAAAATGGTTTGCGAAATTTCACCGCGGAGAGTTTAACCTTGAAGACGAGGCACGCTCACGTCGACCTTCACACATTGATATTGTGACAGGCGATGTTGCGCATACTTTAGTTCAGAATACTCCGCCAATTTCAAAAGAGGAAGTTGCTACAGCACTTAATGTTGACCGATCAACCGCTTTTCGGCGTTTAAAAAACATGGGATTCGATTTGAAGCTCGATATGTGGGCGCCCCATGTGTTTACCAAGAGGAACAAAATCGAGCGAATTTCTGCTGCCGTTTCTTTACTCAGGTGGCTCAAAAACGATTCCGTTTTTGGATCGATTAGTGACAGGCGATGAGAAAAGGGTCCTTTACAACAATATTCAGCGCAAAAGCACATGTAAACAGGCAGGTGAGCATGGTGACGCAACGGCAAAGGCCAATTTGTAACCGATGAATGTGATGCTCTGTGTTTGGTGGGATTGAAAGAGCATAATTTATTTTGAGTTTCCTCCCGCTGGCCAAACGATTGATTTGGATTTTAAAACTAAAGCTGATGCCTATCTATCTACCCATCTATCCATTTATCTATAGATATATAAATATAAATAAATACATATGCATGAATAGCCAGTTGTAATGCATTTAAATAGCATGAGGATTCCGAATGTTGGGGGAAAAAGTAACCTAGTTTTATAATAGATTTCAAGCTGCTCTTAACATTAAGGAATTAATCATAAGATAGAACACTTTTTAGGACATTTACCGCTATCTTCATATTTGTTAATTTCGTTTTCCTTGGAAGTATTTAGATCTTAAAAGTAACTACGATATTTTTAGCCCCAACAATGTCACAGAAATCGCCATTTCAGAACTTATTTTTCTTGCATCCTTTCACATTCCGTTTTTTTTTTTTGTTTTTTTTTTAAACTGTTCTGTGCGAATATTTACATCTTGAAAGCAACATCCAGGATAAATTTCAAGTTTCTAGCCTTGACAGTTCCAAAAATATCGTAATTTAGAACGTTTTTAGAGTGTTATCCGCTCATCCCTCCCTTTTAATTTTCGAAAATTTTAAAAACCGTTCTTAGCGCGCATTTATATTAAAGCCTCGACCATGACATATTTCAAGTTTCTAGCCCCAGCAGTGTCACAAAAATAATAGTTTTAGAACGTTTTTTGTTCCTCCATATTTTTTAATTTCGAATTTTGTAAAAACTGTTCTGCGAAAGCATTTACGTTAAAAAAGTACACAATGTCAAATATTAATTTTTTATCCCTAACAGCTCTAAATAAAAATTTCGATCTTTTTAGAACGTTTTCCGCTCATTTTATCTTTTTAAATTTCGCTCTTTTTTAAAAACCGTTCATAGTTAATATTTACATCTTAAGAGTAACCACCACACAAAACTTCAAGATTCTAGCGGAATATAACGGAAATCGCAAATTTAGAACGTTTTTTGCTCTGCACCCCTTTGGAAGTTGTTGTAAAAATATAAATATATGCTATATACTATAACTGGCATATACTGTTGTATACTGTTGACCATGTTAGAGCGGAGATGATCACAAGCATTTTGACACAATTATTTTTTAAATTGCCCTTTTAGTTCGAGAGAGTACCTTATAAACAACTAAACAAACAAGCAAATATTGCTTCTTTCAATATTAGTTTAAATAAGAATAATGATTTTCACGAAATTGTTACGTTCATTTTTAAATAAAATTTACGTTCATTTTTAAATATAATTTGCGTTCATTTTTAAATAAAATTTTACTATTGAATAGCATTAATATTCTTTCAATCTGCCTCAATTTTTATTTTAATATATTTTTTTTTTTTCAAGAACATATGATTTTGACAGAACTTGGATTAAAAGATCCTAAATAATTTCAAAATATTTTTTTTTTAATCCATTGCCATATTTTTTTTTTACATACTTTATTTAAGAAATAATTGAAATTCGCGCCAAGTTTTCAAAAATCAATTTCCAGCACATACAAAGATGTCATCTTTTCCTTTGAAACCAATTATAAGGAAAAAACTCGGAGTGGAAAAACAGATTAAAGAGCCTAAGGTGAAGGACAATGAATATAGTTATGAAAGAATATGAATAAAAGTACACGATTGTAGCATGTGCACTTGAGCTTCTTATAAAAGCAAGATCATTTTATTTTTCGTTTGAAGTAAAGATGAAAACTGCTTGAAAAATATTATCTCTAGGCTATTAAAAGAGTGTTACTGTTATTCATTTAAGATTTTTTTCTTGGAATAAACCCATTTCATCCATGCAAAATATCAATTAGTAATGAAACGCAATTGTATATTTCTTAAAAATCTAATTTTTTTGTAAACTAATCTTTGTTTTTTTCCTTACAACCTTCAAAATTACATACTTTAAAATTATTTTAGAAATTGATGATTTACAGAACATAATTATAATTTACGAATGCGGTGCACTATTGGGTTCTTTATTCTTTATTAGCTATTCTTCGAAGACTTTCTACATCTCTATGACCTAGAAGAAGTAGGGGAGCTAGGGGATGAATGGGACGATGGATGGATGGGACATTCTCAATATTTCAGGCAATAAACATTTATTTTAAATTATTTCCTATCCCCATATAACGCTCTACCACAGTGTGCTTCAGAACTAAAAGTAGGACCACATTGAGTTTTCATTTTCCTTCAAAGTTGCATTTTCTGAAATCTCTGCTTAAAAGTAAGTTTTTTTTACATTTGAAGATGTGAAATATCTTATACAATATAAAAAACTAAGCTGTGTTGTAGTTATTTATTTTAAGGTTCAATATCGATAATTAAAATGAATGAATAGTAACCATTGTGGCAAAATAATTTTTGAGGCAAAATGGCTGAGAACGGAATATATGCATCATGGGGATGATTGGGACATTGAATGGGACATTCTCATTCATCCCTAGAGATGTTGGAAATTTTATTTATTAACTAAAAAGTATATGTTGATAAATTAATAATTTACGTTAATTAATAGTATTAAATAGTATTATATGATTTGTTATTGTTTAAAATTTCTGAGTGTTATTTATTGTATTGTAATAATTATTAATGGATTATCAAAAAATTGGTACTAAAACTTAATCAAAATAGATAAAATTGTTAAAAATAGTATATGTTTATTAATCAATTGGGGAAAATTATATTGAATTTTGAATTGTTGCACAAATAAATCCCCACCCTAACATATTGGGTCGATCGGAAAGCCGTGTCGTGTTGGTAAAATCAATTCGTACCGGAAAATTCTATCATTTAATTACTAGACATTGATTCCGATATTTAATGTCTAATAATTACCGGGCAGAATTTTTCAGTTCGAATTGATTTTCCCACAACTTTCCGATCGACCCAATAATTTCCGTTCTGCATGTTTCTAAGATACATTTAATTAATATTAATTAAGTTATGATTGAAAATTATTAGCTATGCCATATTTAAAAGACATTTTGCCCTTTCATTTCAAATATAAAATGCCTCATAAGTGGGAAAAAAGAACATACTGATAGCCAAAGTCTGCATTAAAAGTTAAAACTGCAATAAAAGAAATTATTGAAAAAAAAAAACATATCGATTTGTGCTGTAAAATCATATATTACAAATATAATTACATATAAGGTTATAATTATAAATTTTAATTAGATAAAATTGAACACAGGGACGAAAATCTTTGTGTCCCATCCATCCCTATTAGTGTCCCATTCATCCCTGTTGTGGGGATGATTGGGACAGGGAGGAACGTTTTCTTGATTTCATAATATTTTTCTGAATAAATCATAATCTAGAATAAATATTGTTCATATATGTTGTCAGATACCTAATGTATGAAATGTGATATATAATACTAATAATAACTTAAATAAAAAAATATAAAAAAATATTTTTGTGAAAATGTCCCATTCATCCACCATCTCCCCTATATAGTAGATTTCTAACATTACGTAATATACAGGGTGATTCATAAAAGATGGGCAGAACTTTAAGGGGTTATAGTACACTTAAAGACAAATAATATTAAATAGGAGACTAAGGGTCCCAGACGTATTCCCAAGGAGATAGGGGGCATTAAAGTTTAGGGTCCGAAATTTCAAATGATTATAAAACATGGAAAAATTGGTCGATTCGTTTGCGGTTTTTGCAAAAAATTTTCTTTACGCCAGTATTTTCTTGAAATAAAATTTTAAAGTTCAATTTCAAAAAATGCCGATAGGGGGCGCTTTAGACTTTGGAGTAACAAACAACTATTTTTAACGTTATTTTTTGTATTTCTTTAAATGATTTCGAAAGCTTAGACTTAAACTTAAATTTTGATCTAAAAATCTGAGTCCTAACGAGTAGTTAAGTAGCGTAAACTGAAATTTGAAATTTGAAACCCTTCTCCCCCCAGAACAAAAATCAGTTATTCCCGATCTTTGTGTCGTAGATTAGGCTCTAACTACTGCCGCGTTTTGCTAAAATTATTCTTTATGTCAGTATTTTCTTGAAAATAAATGTTAAAGAAAATTTTCAAAAAATTCCGATACAGGGCGCTTTAGACTTTAGAGTAACGAACAACTATTTTATACCGTTATTTTTTGTGTCTCATTAAATGCTTTCTAAAGCTTAGACTTAAATTTTCAGCCCAAAATCTGAATCGTTAGACGTGGTTAAGTTTCTGGGGAGAGGGGTTTGAAATTTCTACTCCTGAGCACAGTTCAGTTTACCATGTCCACACATTGTGTGCTGTGATACGAGGTAAAAAGACACAAATTAGGATTATGTTACCAAAGCATATTTATTAACATGTAATTACAATAAATGTTCAAAATTGTGACCACCAGAGGTTATGCACGCAGAACAACGGCGAAGAATGGAACGGAGAACATTCGCGAAAACATCAGGCTTTTCGAGCACTTCCCCTACAGCGGCGGAAAGTCTGGCGACCAGTTCCTCGGGGGATTCAATGGGTGTTTCATACATA
Source organism: Maratus speciosus (assembly GCA_963932465.1). Classification (NCBI taxonomy): domain Eukaryota; kingdom Metazoa; phylum Arthropoda; class Arachnida; order Araneae; family Salticidae; genus Maratus; species Maratus speciosus. Next base: position 413,042,175 of record OZ010790.1, on the reverse strand, counting down.
AGAGCCTTCAATCGTCTCCAAAAAAGAAATCGAGGGGTGAAAGATCTGGCGAGCGAGCAGGCCAAGCAACAGGACCACCTCGACCAATCCATCTGTTCGGAAATGTGATGTCCAGATAGTTGCGGACGTCTCGTACGTAATGGGCTGGCGCTCCATCGTGCTGGAACCACATGACCCGCCGGATGCGTGGAGGAACAACGTTTAACAGGTCTGGCAGCACATGTTGCAGAAATGTGAGGTATGTTTTACCGTTGAGGCGTTCAGGAAGAAGGTACGGTCCGATTAGGTGGTCTCCGAGGATTCCTGCCCAAACATTGATGGAAAAGCGTCTCTGATGAGCATGTGGATACGTAGCATGTGGATTGACATCCGCCCATACATGTGCATTGTGTGTGTTAAATGTACCTTCACGTGTGAAGGTACATTCATCGGTGAAAAGCACAGTTCGTCCAAAATGTGGATTTAGCGCGTTCTGCTGCAGAAACCAGCGGGCGAATTCAATACGATTTGGATAATCCCCTGGAGACAGTTTCTGGACTCGTTGCACATGAAACGGGAGCAAATGTTCATCCTTCAGTACCCTCCAAGTCATGGACTGTGAGGTATCCACCTGCCTAGCCACTGTTCGTGTACTTGTACTTGGCTGCGCCGCTACTAAATCCAGAATGGCTTCTGCAACAACTACTGATTCGTCCTTTTTTGCACGACCTGCATTCGACCGGGAAGCGAGAAATGATCCCGTCTCACACAACTGTCTGTGCAAGCGCTCGAAAGTTTTGCGGTTAGGCAACCGCCTGTTGGGAAATCGCTCTCCGTACATTCGTTGTGCCTCTGCACCATTTCCATCTGCCGTTCCGTAAATTAAATGCATCTCAGCCTTTTCCTTATTCGTGAAGGGCACCATCTTCCGATTCATTACTACAGCGACTTACACTTGACTCACCGTTCAGTGGTTTTTATGCCTGAATCGTGTCGAAATTTTGCATACGTGTTCTTCTTCTTCCCCATTTGACATTTGCATACTTTCTGTTTCCTTCTTCACCCGGTGACTAGCGTCAGGAATGGAGCTTTAACGTTTGCATGAGCGACGTTTCCAACTGTGCCAGTGCCTTTATGAGTGAATTCCGACTATGCAGTCCTTGACGAAAGTTGTATTTTTGCCTCGTATCACAGCACAGAATCGTTGGGCATGGTTAAGTAGTGCAAACTGAACTATGTTCAGAAGTTGAAATTTGAACCCCCTCCCCTCGCTACTGAACCACGCTCAGCGATTCAGATTTTGAGCTGAAAATTTAAGTTTAAGTCTAAGCTTTAGAAAGCATTTAATGAGACACAAAAAATAACGGTATAAAATAGTTGTTCGTTACTCCAAAGTCTAAAGCGCCCTCTATCGGAATTTTTTATTTAAAATTTATTTTTAAGAAAATACAGACATAAAGAATAATTTTAGCAAAACGCGGCAGTAGTTAGAGCCTAATCTACGACACAAAGATCGGGAATAACTGATTTTTGTTCTGGGGGGAGAAGGGTTTCAAATTTCAAATTTCAGTTTATGCTACTTAACTACTCGTTAGGACTCAGATTTTTAGATCAAAATTTAAGTTTAAGTCTAAGCTTTCGAAATCATTTAAAGAAATACAAAAAATAACGTTAAAAAATAGTTGTTTGTTACTCCAAAGTCTAAAGCGCCCCCTATCGGCATTTTTTGAAATTGAACTTTAAAATTTTATTTCAAGAAAATACTGGCATAAAGAAAATTTTTTGCAAAAACCGCAAACGAATCGACCAATTTTTCCATGTTTTATAATCATTTGAAATTTCGGACCCTAAACTTTAATGCCCCCTATCTCCTTGGGAATACGTCTGGGACCCTTAGTCTCCTATTTAATATTATTTGTCTTTAAGTGTACTATAACCCCTTAAAGTTCTGCCCATCTTTTATGAATCACCCTGTATATATTTAGAGTTCCGTACTTAAAAAGTAAAAACGGAAGCATTATAAGACCACTCCTGTGTCTGTCTGTCGCAGCCCTTTTACCCGTAAACTATGCAACGTGGAAAGTTCAAATTGGGGGAAGTAATAAAGATTATTGACCCACATATTTACAGATTAATAAATATTCATAAATATATTTAGGAAAAATGTACAGGGGCTAATTAACTTAAAAAATATATTTTTTTTTTCTTTGTATATCGTGTGAAAGCTTTCGTAACGCCAAAATAAATAATATATTTAAATTAATTTTAGATATTATATTTTCAAAATTATGGTGGAAAATGTAGTGCAAAAATATGTCCCCCCCCCCATATAATTCAGAATCTAATGTAACTAAAATTATGAAAAAATTAGAGGTAGTAGACATTAATGTAAACCTTGCAGGAAAATTATAGCGATTACCCTAGGTCACATAGTTTTTGAGAAAATCGCATTTTTCTATTACACTCAAATTTCAATTTACGGGCTTCAGCAAAAGTGTTGAGCAGAGCTGAAGGTACCTATCGTAGCAGAAGTATAAAAACATTGTTCATGAATTTCGGAAAAAAATCGTAATTAGCCGAGATATTAACCCTTAAGGACACGTACGGTTTGGACATACATGATGACAGGGACGGCGTACTCTATGATTCATCGGCTTTTAAAGCCTAGATAACAAATTTTAAGGATACATTTATGTAATGCAATGATCAGTAGCAGTATCAAAGCTATAAACGTCAAATTGTTAAAAACAGACTAATTTCATGAGAATTAATCACATAAATACAATGGGATTCGCGACTAGTTTCCATTGAGTGACTCTCTCAATACACCTACTATGTCTTTAAAGGTTAACTAAAAGCCTATATGAAATAACAAATATACAGAATAGCTATATTTGCTATTATTTAGGTTCCTTTGATTAATTATCTTTGAACTTTCATGGTATATCAATTTATACTTTTCTAGTATACAAGTTCCAAAGGAAAGTGCTTTTAACCTGAAAATACTTGAGAACGGAGAGAGCTACAGCTATACAATTGAGGTAACGGTATAGTAAAGCGACTACGCCCGATTTAATGAAAACGACAGCATCTCCCCATTGTGGCGAAATTTGGAACATAGCCACTGCAAATCGAAAACGAAAAGAGATAGAGCAAATTTTCCAATTAGAAAGTTTTAGAGCACCAATTAATTAGCAGAATGGGACATTTGGTTTACATGCATAAGATAAATCTTCGCCTGTTTACCCAAAAATGTCCGAAATCGATGCACTCCATTTTGTGTAAACGTTTGAATGAAATAGTCAGAAGTATGAAGAAATACAACAATTTATGCTATAAATACGTACTTATCTCAATACATTTTGATAACATCACGCACAAAAAAAAGACAAGCTCTCTCACAGTGATAAAAAGTTAATATTCAGTATGTTCGAAAAGTTCACCATTGCTCACGATACACGTTTGTATTCGTGAGAGTAATTCTGCATGCACATTTCTCAGCATGGAACGTCTATTACAAGCCTCTTCAATACGGCGACATAGATTTAACCCTTTCAAGGGCGGTGGCTAGACGGTCTAGCCAACTATTTTTAATTCCAGAACTGACAAATGGCACCAAGAATATTTTAATAAAAATTTGCTTTTGTAATGAAAGTGCAAATTAGTGTGTTTTTGTTTTCTGAGAAATTCGTTTGAATATTCTGGTGTCAGTCAATTATTTCATCAGTTTACGAACATAATTCTTCTAGCCCTGAAAGGGTTATTCTAAAATTTTAAATGCATTGGAAATTAGATCTTTACAGAAATTACAGCACAGTACAGCGTCACAATCTGCAATTATGCACTGCTACATTTTCGGAATGTGAATTGGCAAAGTAGAATCGTCGCTCATCGATTTCGGACATTTTTGGGAATGCAGGCGACGATATATCTTATCCGTGTGAATCAAATGTCGTTTCGGACTAATTAATAGATGCTCTGAAACTTTCTAATTGGAAAATTTGCTCTACCTCTTTTCGTTTTAGATTTGCAATTGCTATCTTCAAAATTTCGCCACTAGGGGTGCTGCTGTCGTTTGCATTATGTTGGACGTAGTCGCTTTACTGAAACCGTTACCTCACTTGTATAGCTGTAGCTCTCTCCGTTCGCAGGTATTTTCAGGTTAAAGGGACTTTCTTTTGCACCCTGTATACTATACAGCTATACCCAACCCTATGCTGTATAGTTTTTACGAAGTCTTAGTATTCTTTTAGCAAAGGTATTTTTTTAATAATACACATACTAATTCATATATTATTGTACGGAACCCTCTGTGCGCGAGTAATACTCGCACTTGACCGTTTATTTAAATATATTTTATATTGAATTTTCATAAATTGTATGCTTGTTTCTACAATTCATGTCGACAACAATATTGTCTTTAATCGTTGTGGCAGACTTGGTGTTTTAATATTACTTTTTATATTTTAATGTTACTTGTAGTATGAAATAACATAAGAAATCGTAATTAATATATTCTTATAATTCAAGTAATTCTCATGTTATCATTTTTTTCTTTATTTTATATATTTGCTTAACCTTCTGAAGAATGTATAACTGTTTTTCAGCTAGCAGAATTATTAATAAGAAGATGAAACATAGCTTGTTTTGTTCCGCATACATAAATAAATGATATCAAATATATCTTACGAGTTATAAACTATAATTCATAATTCATAAAAAAAATAACATTTATGAAATGATAAGAGTATGAGATACTGGCTGAAAATAAATTGCCAATACTTTGATCATGAATAGTTATATGAAAACTTTCAAGGTTATCTAAATTCCATCTAAACTTCTATTTCTAAAATATCTAGAATTCAGTTTAAAATTCAAACTTCTACACTTTTGTAGAACGTTAAACGCCATTACGAATCATGTCTGTTTTACTCAACGAAACATTGTAGATGTTAAAATTATTATTTTTTTAACGTCTTGTTAAAACGAAAATATTACCTATATTTTTGCGCACCGACGTTACACCAATTGAACCTTTTGGAATGATACCCAGCCTGGCACTTCTGTTTGAATATATCTATATAATTCTTGGAAATTTTCAGTAGAAAATTTCTCACGCCTTCCATTTTTAGCATCCGGCATCACTAATTCTAATTTTTGTCATTTTAATTATAAAGTTATAACTACTGTGAAATTATAAACATCAGACTTAAGACTTAACAAACTTATATTGAACTATAATTACATCCTTCTAACGTGTGTGCGGCAATACAGCATCAATTTTTCACGACACAAGAAAACGTACTTTCACGAGGCAGTCCAACTGATTCGTCCAAAGGTCCAACAGTCCAACCTTCCACATACTTCTCATATAGGTAGATCCCAATTTGGTAATCTTTTCTTGACGTCTGCATTTCTGCCCTCCGTCACGTGATGGAGGGCAGAGATGCGTGCCAAACCAGTTTTACTCCCGGCAAAAGCTAGTTGACCGAGAATAAAATCCGAAAGTTGCCAATAAAGGGATCACTGCCAAAAAAGACATCCTTTTGGAGATGAAAGAGAGAAAACATGTTGGATTTAAAATCTGGCTAAAAGAACAATGAGGTTTGGTCTTTACTCCTATCTTTTCTCTGAGGTTTCTCCTCGCTTACGGCGGAGAGCTGTTCCGTGCGGTTCTCGGTTAACCGCGGAATAAAAAACTATAGATGTAGCAAGAAAACCATGGACTCATTTCATTAGTTGGTTTCCGGTGATGCCAGGTCCCTACACATTCAATAATATTTCAAATTTTAATTGCATAAAAGGCGTACAACGACCAGATTGAAAATTGTCCATCTTGTGCTGCGGTTGTAGTCTTTCCAACATATGGTAGTGAGAAGTGCCAGACTACGTATCATTCCAAGTGGTTCAGTTGTAGAAGTCGGTGCGCTATACCGATGGCCCGGGCGCGAGTCATGGCTTGGACATTTTTTCACTCTTTTGGCTGTACACTTTTAAGCACTTAAAATTTGAAATATTATTAGAATTTAGATTTTAATTTCTTGCTACAATTTCCTGTATACAGAAATGAAAGTTTTAAAAATAAACGGTCGCATTTCATATCTAGTCTCAATAGCTACAAGATATCCTAATTAACCCTTAACCAGAAACGTACGTCTGTGAGGTGTTTGCTCTACATATCTGCCCTTAATATTTTCTTTCTCCGGCATTCCAAACTTATTTTTATGCTGTCATATAAAAAAAAAATTAACTTCACTATTTGGTAAATTATTAAATGTTCTGTTTGTGCACGGGATTTTCACGTTTCCGGTTAAGGGTTAAACCATATAGAAACCAGTTGAATACCAAACAGTCAAATTTTAAAAGGTTTCTGTATACCATCAGAACATATTTTTTCAATTTTTAAAAATTTTGAGTATAAAATTGCTACTTCTTATTAAAAAGTCATAAAAAAGTCACATTTTATTTTAAAAAATAGTATAAACTTGACAGAAAAATTGCTATTTTCTTAAAAATATTTAATTTGAAAACTGTTAAGTATAAATACTTTTTTATGAATTCCATAATAAATATAATAATGTTATACAGGAAATAGACTATTTTAATGCAAATAACATGAATTTTCTGAAAGTTACAGGTATTAAAAGACAGACAACGCTGAGAATTTATGAAAAACATTAATTATTCATAAATTAAAACTGTGTAATTTTGAACTCTTCAATAAATCAGCATAAAATTATTCTTCTGGTTTTGAATATATATTTAAAATATAATTTCAAAAAATTGCAGTAATTGCACTATTATTTATTGGGTTATGATTGTTTTTCAACACAGTTTTACAAAAAAAATCACTTTTCAGAAAAATAAAAAACAACTTTGAACTTATTTTTTTAAAGATTGCTAGGTTCACAAAAGTTTAAAAATCTCCGGGATCATTATGGGCCTTCTTTTTTTTTTCAAAGTTTTTCAATTGAAATTTCAATGGAAAATTATGTTTTACAGGCATATAGATACCTTAAGTAACGCAGTACAATTTTAAGTAGTTTGAGAAAGTGTGACGTATAGATGATCCGTTAAATTTTATAGTTAATGTTTATCCTAAAAAGTACATCAGACAAAGAAGAACAAAGTCTGATAAAAACCATACATTGGCAAATTTACCTATAATTTTTTAATATCGGAATAATTTTACAAATATTTTAAAACGTAACGAAAATTGGTCTTCCAATTAGTCACGGTATTAGACACTTGTTGTACTGAAGAGAGGTTGTTTAGGGAAACAAACATCTGTAGGAATTGTTATTCTTTCAAATACACGGCTTTTACACGTTTTTGCAATAAATGAAGAAAATTTTTGCAAATCTTTCCACGTACCAGGAATTTCAAAAGTTTGGTGCGAAAGTAAAACGCGAAAAAAAAAAAAATCTATGGGTCGGAGAGACATACGGTTTGCAGATAAATATTCAGCGTGAAATGGGACTTTGTATGGCACCAACAAAAATTAATTCAAAATATCGACAATAGAGGTCGCTGCCGCAGATAGTTCCATGGAATAATTCCACATTGCTCACACAATGCAAGATTTGGATACAAAAAAAATGTACATGCAGTATTCCATAATGTTTTTCTATACAAATCTTGCATTGTGTGAGTAACATGGAATTATTCCATGGAATTATCTGCAGTAGAGCCCTCCTTTGTCCAGATTTTGAACTAATTTTTTGTTGGTATCATACAAAATCCCATTCCACGCTGAATATATATCTGAAAACGGCATGTCTCTCCAACACACAGATTTTTTTTATTATTATTATTACCCCACTGAAAAGAAGGGTTATGTGTTTCACGCGTATGTGGATTTCTTTATATCGTCGAAACATCCCAACGCCTGGGTGGATTTTAATGAATGATGTCTCTATCAATTCGTCTTAACGGCTCGATGGTTATAGGCTAGATTTTGTTTTTATAAATTCAAAATGGCGGTAGAGACGAAAAAAAACTTACGCACTCTATTGAGTAGCATATCATTGGGTGGGTCTTACAAAATGAAGACGATGTTTCATTGATTATTTTACAGTCAGAAGCTGCGTTAAAATATTATACAACCTGGAAGTTGTGTAGGTAGGATCTCTAGCTTTACTGCAACTCTAACCATCATAGACATCTATAGACCTCATCAAAACAGTGTTTATAGATAGGAACTAACAATTAAATACAACTTAAAAGGTCACAATACAAGTAAATAAAAAAAAATAGGTAAGTAATATAAACAAGTAATAGAAAAAAAAATATTTTAAGTCAATTCCTACTTAGGTCAATTAGAGAATTTTTTTCTCCCATTCTTCTTTCCTCTTGAGTGGCGCTTAAAATGTTTTGATCAAGAAGAGGGCTCTCTCGGTCTTAAAATACCTTTATCAAAAAGAGGGCTCTCTTGATTATTGAAAATTAATTAATTTAATTTAATTAATGAATTAATATTTTGTATAATCAATATTTTGTATAATGAATTAATAATTTGTATAATCATTTTGTCTCCCATGTAAAAGTAAAATTAATTAATTAAAATTTAATTCATGAATTAATATTTGAAAAAACTGGATTAACATGAAGTGTCATCCACTACAAGCTTAAAAAAATTTATTTGAGCTTGATTGTATGAATAATAAGTATTTTATTAACGATTGAAAATTTGAACACGATATATATAGCGAGAGTGTGAGCTAATAGTAGGAATTGAAAAAAAAATAGTTTCACATTGATGAGAAATAATTAATTAGTTCGCTTTTTACGCAGTCCGATTTTTTGATTTTTTAAATTTAATTGTTTATTATTATTGCGTTTTACTTTCGCACCGAACTTTTGAAACACTCGATTCTTTAACGTCTTATCCTAAGATATAAAATTGTTATATTTATATATTATAGTTCCACTAAAATTTTCTTACAATACATGAAAAAAAAGTACCATTGATCTTATTTCATTTTCTAAAAGTCTGTACGTTTTTTCCAATATTTTCGTGACTTTCTAAATGAAAAATTATTTTTTTTTCTTTTTGGAGTTCTTAAGAAACTAAAAAAAAATCTTCGATGGAATAAACGAGAAGGAAAAAATATTAATTCTTTAATTCATTAGAAAAAATACTTTAATGAAATTTCTGCTAATACGTGTGACTAAAACATGTGGTGAAATTAAATTCTCTTTCGGCTATGTTCTGTCAAACGTAAAAGTTTGTGCTATTATATTTTTTCGTGAAATTGTACAATATTCAGTTAAACATAAATGAAGGAAATAATATCAGTTCTGAAGAATTTGAAGAATTCTATTGAGTTTTCAATACGATATTAAGAGAATTAGCTGAATTCAGGAATCCTACTTCAATTCTGTGTTTATTTATTTTTGTTTAAATCTATTAAAAGTTTTTCTTAAGTACAATTTTAACTTTAATATTTCTATTCCTTCTTTCGATCATTGTTTATGTAAGTACTTACATGTATATTTGCACTTACATGTATATTTACCTGGTTGTCATTGATTTTTATCTTTGGCCAAATAACAGATACAATATTTTTTATAGAGATTTATAAATGCCTTAAAAAATCAAAATTAAAAGTAAAATAAATTTAACCAAAATAAATAGGAAATGTTAATTATGAATAGAAAAATGTATTGAAAAAATATCAAATTTTTATTTGAAACCTAAAGATACTACTTTTCTGAAACACATGTGAAGCATTCTCACATAATTTTGAATTTAAGTCACTGAATAATAATTTTTATTTCAGTACATATTCTTGTTTTTTTTTTCTATTACTGGAAAACATCCCATTGCATGACTGTATAAGAATATTAACGAGATAAATAAGTTTTGGGCGATGTTGGGGTTCCAAATATACCACCAAATTCCTTACCGTCCTTTGTCCCTGATGCTGATTTTTAAGTTTGGAGCTCTCTGTATAAAATTGTTTCGATAAAAGTAATTCGATGTACTTTTTTTTCCCGAAACTGGGACTATTGTTTTATATAAATATGTAGCAAGAAAAATAACTTGCACACATTTTTACGGTTATTATTATTTTTTTGTCGAAAAAGCAAACTTTCTTTGTTTAAATAACCGCCATTGTCAAAAATTACTTTTTAAACTGAATGATGGGATAAGATACAAAGAATTTAATGCATTTTCAAAACATGGTAATCAAATTTGTGTGACCGGAGAAAAACGGTCGCCCAATCGGAAGAGCATAGAACTATCTGCAATCGCATAAGGCATAAGATTCATTTTTTGCACAAACAAATTTAAATATATAAGTAAAATGTCAATAAATAGAACGCAAAAAAGGCAGAAGACGATATTTCTTTTCTTTGTACATGAAAAAATAATCATTAACATCACGCAAATTTTAGGTCGTTAGTATAATCTCCCATTATGAAAGTATCCGAGTATAATTGGGGATGGTGTGTATAAACCGGTATAATAAGCATGCTTTAATTACATTAATATAAAATGATGCAAAATAATTACTACAAATTCAATATGATCCTAACAATAAAATTAATAAATTACGAAGATTGATTGATTGATTTTTCTTTATAAGCAACGAATCACAGAAAAAAAGATGAGAGGGAAATGGTGAAGCCGAAATAATTTAAATGAGATAAAATAGGGTTCTACTATCTACTAAGATAAAGTAACTCAAGCAAAAAAAAATAGAAAGAATTGGAATTAATTACATAATAAAGTTTACTTTTGCTCTTATTTATATAATAATAAGTTAAATTGAACCCCCCCCCCCCGCACACACCTCATCTGAACACTGAGCTGTTTAGCTGTAAGAATCCCAGTATAAGATAAACAATTTAACAAATTATTGAATAAAATAAAATAATTTGTAATGAAATCTTTACAAGAAATTATGTTACGTGATATGTTTTAATAAAAGACATCTCAGTTTCAGGAAGATTGAACAGTAATAGAAAATATAATGTATTTCCCTATTATTAAAGAAAAGTTGTTCTTTAAGAACAAAAAGAACAACCTAAAGTATCTGTAAGTGTCTGTTCAATTTTATCAGCTATCTAAAACTTCTATATTTTTTTCGAAAAAAGTCCTGCTATAGTATATTTATAGTACTCTATGTATCAAAAAGGACATCGTGGAGAGTATATGCGAATAGTCAAAATGAAAAAAATATATGGGCCATTCTCCCAAAAGTGTGCATTTTTAATACAAATTTTGGCCGTAATAAAATTTTGTTTTTCAAGACAAATGTTATCATTTTTAGAAACTTATCACCTACTGCAAGTAAAAATTATCAATGCTCCCAGCTACATTATATTTACTTTTTTCAGAAACACAATTTTTTTGTTAACCCTTTATCTGTAGCTGAAATGTTGGAAAGATTCACTGCCACCAAAATCTACATACAGATTTCCTTTGTTTTTTTATCAGCGGAATATTAAGAACGAAATATTTTACTAAAACTTCCGGTGCAAATCGACCAGTTTTCAATAAAAATTAAGTGGCAAGCATATTACTATTGCCCGATAAGTGGTTAACATCATTCACGGAGGAGAACTTTATGCTACAGTTAATGTTTGTGTAACAAAGCATATACAACAAAGCATAAAAACTGTTTATTCAATTAGATATATAACTAAGGAGCAATTCTATATAAGAATGCATAATGAATTTATTTGGAATGAATAATAAAAAAAAAAAAAAAAAATACAAGATCACAAATAAACAATCCTGTTCATTTGTGACCTTGTCCCCTTACGTACACGTGTTTACAGTAGCTAATGACGAGCTGTTAATTTTCCAGCTCGAAGCGCATCCTGTGTGTTTTTATATTTTTAGGGGGATTTATACAAAGCTTTATTACATAATTGTGTTTTGTAACCAGATTTTCAGTGCTGTTTCATCACATATATAATTCTACACATTACTTCAGTCAAAGTTGAATCTTCAAATAATAAAGATATTGTATGTATAGAATTAGCAATACTGTAAGACAAAAAAAAAAAAAAGAAAATTTACAATTTCAAAGGAATGTGGTCATAAACAAACCTTTTTTAAAAATTTAACAAGGAATTGAGAGGTTTGAAAATTATACAGACTCTTGCCAAAAGTCTTGCAACAACGATAACTTTGTGTTCGGCACACGAAATTTTGTTTGGAAGACAAAATATAAGGCAAACTTTTTGTTCGACTAATCTTTCCATGATAAAAAGTTGCAAAACATTCAAAAAGTATGATTAAAAAGCGTCTTCTGTCAGCGCAGTAAGTAACAGATAAGCCTCCATCTTCGTGTAGTTACTCGGTACAATGGTATCAGCTAACAGAATTTTTTTTCCCTCGTGATACCATTTATGCGCGTCTTTTAAATTATAAATTCCCTGTACTTTTTACTAAGACTGTACATGGCAATAAGGTAGTTAAAGTGCAGATATAACACAAAAGAATTATGAATTGAATATTAAAACTTTTCCAAATGACTTAATAAGTTGAGTGGAAATCTTTAGTTCTAACAAGTTAGTCCTGAACTTCATGTTTTCTTTATTATACATTATAGTATTCAAAAACGAAATTAAAAATTCCTAAATAAATAAATAAAACACAAATTTAAAAGGTATGTAATCTAATTATGTGCTTAAATCACTTAAAATATCAAGGCTTCTTCCTGTTTGTAAAGAAATCTCTGGAGATTTATTCGGCTATTAACTCCTGGCATACAGCTAATACAATAACATCGTCTTTTATAAATTATAAATTTTTATTTAACTATATTATTGATATTATTCATTTAAAAATACCTTCTAATGAAATCAACACTGTTATAAAAGTTTCTGTAAAATTACAGAGAATGGAAAAACAGAGATTATGTTAAATAACAGAGAATTTTTTCAATAAATTTACAGTAGACTCTGTAAATTTGCATCGATAAAAACTCACATCATTCTGTATATTAATTTTATTTATTGATTTGTAACGATAATAAATAAATTTATTTTTAGATTTCGAAATCTTTGAAATTCGAATTTTTCGAGTGAATTTGAACTGCTGTGCCACTTAATTTTTACAAGATTTATTTCAAGCGGGTTCTGGATTTGATCCCGAGTCGGAAACGAATACATTACTGAATGTGTTATAAGAGCTGTTACTGCTGCATGCAATTACAGGTTATGGCAAGGATTAAAATATACTTAAAAAATGACACGAAAATCCCTACTGGGAATTTCATATAAAAAAGGGGAAATGTCTGTAAAATGATGACTGAGACACTCAATTGAATGTTTTTAACCGTGAACAAGCGTAAACTTACAGATAGTGTCGATTTTTTTCTATATTTTTACAGACATTTTTAACAGTGAACAATATAAAAAGTATTAAATGTCTAATGTCTATTAGAACTTTCAATAAAATAAATTTCATATGTTTTATGTAATCCGCGAATTTGGGGTTCGATCCCCTAGTCTTATTTACTAAATGTTCAAATCCTTAGTTAATTTTAATTTATTAAATTTTAATTACATTAAAATTCTCACTGATAGTTGCTGTTCCATAACGAAAATCGTATTTTGGTTATTCAAAAATTAGACAGCAATATACACACATACTATTAAAAAAATGCACTATTTAAAAGAAAATTAATACTAGTAAAAAATATTTACGATACAAATATGATTGCTATTATTTTAAATTTTAAAACACGTGAAATGCTTTGACACTCATTCTCCTAAGCAGTCACGTTACATTTTCCGCTTATCTGAAAATTATACATCCTTCATTTATCATGTTTGGACTTGACTTATTTTCGATACATCTCCTTCCAAAAACATTAGCGATGAAATTATAGAAACGTTTGAGATTCTAACAAATTTTTTTCCGTAACGGTTGTAATAAATTAAAATTTCTTGCCACACTTTCAAGAAATTTTCTTTGAAATTTACTTTTGAACAATAATATGATCTCATTAATTATATTTTGATTATGTCTTACACTGAAATTTTGGCAATGAAAAACTATTGTCATTCTTGTACAAGGAAGTGTGTGCATAATACTTAATCCACAAAACGAGATTTTATTAATAAAACAAAACAAGTAATTCCTTTTAAATTCAAACTTAAAACAAATACTCTCTGGATATTTTCTTTTTACAAGTTTTCATAATTTAAATTTTTTATTGAAAATAAAATTCTGGATGTGTTGTGCAGTTGTGGTATAGGAATGTGTTTACTTTTAAGTATTTGCAGTTTTCTGGGTAAAAATTACTCTCAATCTAGGTCATGAAACTTTTGGGCACAGGTACGTGTTTTCTTCGATATTTTGAAAGCAAGTGAATTACGTTTCATTTAGGGTAGCCGCTTATCGTAAAAAGAAACAACATTCTTTGAGGGCTGAGAGACAGATCGAGGTTTACAACTGAGATAGAAGTAAATGAGACAAAAATAAACCGTGTAAAAAAAAGGGTGCGCATGCTATTCATTGAGTTTAAACATTATAGAAAATAAAAAATATATGCGTATAAACTTTCAGATTCGCTTTAGAAAAGCCCGTATGTTAAACATTGATAGAGATCTGTGTTTCTAAAATTTAAGATTTGTACATCAATAAATAAAAACTGATATTTTTCCGGTGCCGCTATTTTCAAAAGTGGGTCTAACCATTGCAATTATATGATTATGTATTTGAATTATTACTTATATTATAATATTTTATTGACATTTAAATAATAAGTAATATCGTGTTTAAATTTTGATAGAATGCCCATTCGTTAACCTAATAACACTCATCTTAAAGATGATGGGTGTCACGTATACATTCATAACGTGGTGCGCATGGTTTTCATTTCATTGTAGTTGATTTTTTTATTGATAACATTTGCTTTGTATAATTTGTATAAGAGCTTTGTATAATTCTTGGATTAAATAAGGCAGTAAATATTATGCGGAATTACTGGTATTAAATGTTTAAATGTCATTAATGGGTATTCTTACTAAAAATGTTGAAATATTAGGTACCTGCATAACGAAATTCTAAAATGCAAATAGAAAATGGTAAAGAAATGAATAAAATGAATAAAATATATCGTTACTTAAAAATAATAAAGCATTTTAAGATTTTTTTTCGAATTTTCGAATTGTTTTATTAAATGTCTTTCGTAATATGTATTGTGTAATATATCATTATACAACTTTTGAGTGGAAAACTGCAGTCTTATGTTTTATATAACTGATTATATAGCTACAAAATATGAAAGTCGATAAAAAAGGAATGTGATTCGGTATGCATAAATTGGTATCGCGGATCAAACTTTAAAAAAAAAAGACTTTCTCATTTTACAATACCTTTTTGTAAAGACTGCGCATATCAGCCGCTGAATGCTCGCTTTCCTGAAATGGTAAGAGTATGTTAGCTCGAAAACCACCTATTTAACGACAATTTTAGGATCTATTACCCTCAGTTATTAGCGGTAAAGTGTTGCAAATATGTATTCGCTTTTTGAAACTGTACATTTCCATATGTATTTTCGTAATTTCATTACTACAAACTGAAAACAGCTGAAATGTAATAGCTTGACATCGTAATTTATTTTAACTGAAGACAATTTAAGGATCGTTGATAAGGGTGAACTAATCTCTCTGTCTGTATATAAATGGTATTTCATTATATCACGAGGAACATATCGTGACATGTGCTGCTAGAATTCTCATCTTCTAATAGAACTAAAGAAACTACTAACCAGATATTCTTTCCATGTGGTCTTTTAGTAAATTTTTATACCATGAAGAAGACATATAAATTTCTCACGTAAGTGTACAGAGGGGATTTATTGAAACCTTATAATTAAAGATAATGTTTAGAGTATGAAAAACAGAAAAGTAAAGATTGCTAATGGTAAAGTCGATGAATTTTAGCCAAGAAAGTCTTATCTAATAACTTTTTCTTTAATAGATGCACTTGGATATTAGTTGAAAATGAACCCTGGAAATATAATTCGTTATTTGTGAGGTTAGTATAACTAAAGCTGGTTGTATTTCGCACTAAAGTATGAAAAAAAAATTGTCGCATAGTTACAGACCTCATTTACAGAATTCTTAAATATCTTCAAAATCATATGAAAATGTAAATATGTAATTTTAAGATCCCAATAAATTAGATATTTTACGTTTTGTTTTTTATATATCCATATTTAAAATTCCTAAATATTGGCTTTTATGTATGATGCATTAATGCAACGCTATAATACAGAGGGTTAAATAAAGGTTTTTTTTTTTCTTTTTTGGTATAGGAAGTTATGATTATTATAAAGCACAAACATGCCCAAGAGTAGCGATAACGTTATATAGACGGTGGCAAGGAGTTGAACAATAAATTAAATTTCGCTTTTACTTGAATTTTTTAAATATCTAAACTTCACAGAATTTAAATTTTTACACCGCCAATTAGAATTTTTTAAATTTTTGAAATATAATTGTATTGAAATATGTATTTTAATTTAAGGATTTTTATGGTTGTTAAAATAAATTTCATCGTGATCTTTTTTTAAATCTTTCTCTATCGCGAGCAGCATAAATATGAAGGATTAATCGATTTGCACTTAAAACAATATATAGGAATAAATAGTTCAACGCTTGTTCTTTTTGTAGCTAATATTCCATAACGGATTTAAAATTTTATGAATAAATAAATAAGTAAATAAAAATAAATAATCAAAATCTAAATTTAACAGATGGAACAATTGGCTTAACCACTACAATAATCAGAATAAGAAAATCTACTTTAA
Source organism: Maratus speciosus (assembly GCA_963932465.1). Lineage (NCBI taxonomy): Eukaryota > Metazoa > Arthropoda > Arachnida > Araneae > Salticidae > Maratus > Maratus speciosus. Next base: position 413,025,412 of record OZ010790.1, on the reverse strand, counting down.
GTAATGAAATATTAGGCCATATCGTCCACTCCTGGCATGCGGCTCATATAAAAATATCGCTATTAATAAATTTAAAACCTTTATTTGAATACATTATTGATATTTTCATACAAAACTGCTTTTTGGTGTTCGTAGTCGATTTAAAAAAAGTATATTATATAGAAAAATATATTAAGGTTTTCCATAAAAAAAATTTTTTATGTATGTTTTGCATGCCGGGCAATATGTTCTGTAACTTGTGAATCCATTTTGGCTCCAATTGTTAATATAAAAAAAAAAGGTTAGCGTAAAAAATTGCTAGTTTATAAAATAGCCAGGTTTCAAAAATTCGCATTAAATGCTTTGGTATTTTGTTGAAAAATATGTAAATTTAGAGTTTTCTGAAATAAAAAATATTTTTTGTTTCTCGGTCTATAAATATTGAAGCACCTTTTCCTTAAATATCTCTTTTCTAACTCAAAGCAAACACTTAAAAACATTTTCTAACACATAAAAAAATCATTATAATCTTTATCGAAGACTGAAAATGTGTATATTAAAATCACTTTTAAAAAGGTAGAAGTTTTAAGTGATTTCTTACAGCTTTTTAAAATGCATTGCCTAAATAAAACTTTTATTTCTTCTGTAAAACATTGTGAGTTGAAAACCGTAAATTACATTTAAATATTTCAAGAAGATTTATGCATAATCGATATCGGATTTTTCTAAAGTGAATATTAATATTGGTAAGGACGCGTGCATTATATTTAAGTGCCTTTCCGTCATAATTTAATATGATTAACAATATCCAACAAAGTTGAAAAGTTTTTACGACGTCGATTCGTCCGGCCGTCTATATGTCGTGCTCTAACTTTAATAAATGTATGAGAATTGCCACACCATTGATGTATTAGTGAAGTAGAGTAGTTATTATAGAGCATTTCGTATCTAACCCATTTGTGCCCGAAGTTTGGTTTTCGCAAATTTGTTGATAAGAGCACTTTAAAATGTTTCAAAATAAACTGGGAAAAAAATCTATATATATTACGCATTTTTTTTTGTATTTATTTGATAAAATGTATACGTACCAAATATGAGACAATGCATAATATTTGTAACAGTATAATATGTATAATTATATATATTGACTAAATTTATATAAAACAAGCTTTTAAATTGTATATTATATATTATAATTAGTATTTTTATGAACTACTAAATCATACATAGTTACTTCTTTACAGAGACTAAGTATTCTTAATAATAAATTAAGAATAATCTTATTTGGGCCATAAAAACTATTTCATAATCAACTTAATAAAGGATTTTACATAAATAACTGTCCCCTATATGGCTAATAAAAAAATATAACCATTCGAGCATAGCGCCCTGTATTTTGCACGTTTCAAAAATGCATAAAAAATAATTTTGAACACTTGTTTGAAAATTTTATAAAATACGTACTTCAAAGAAGTCTACAAGCTAAGATTATGACTTATTTACTTATGCTTACTTATTACTTATGCTTGATAGAAAAAAAAAACCAAACAAGTAAACTTACTTTTAACATTTTGCCATCATGAAAAATTAAAATTCTTTAAACTCCGAAAAGAGCCTTCATTTAAGCAAATAAATATGCATCTTATTCTGTCATCTCTCGCTAACAGATAAAGACATCTATAGATAATTATTTCATACAATTTTTATGTTATAAAGAAGAATAAATTACCCAAATATATTAAAATTCGAAGCGTCCCAAAAATGGGACGGTAGGCATAAATGGGTTAAGATGGATTGTGGAGCGTTTACTGGGGCACACAATACATTATAATCTATTTGGGAAAACGTTTATAGTTCATTTACAGGTATACAAGAAAAGTTTATAATACTGTCTATGAACTACATTTACTGGAAGTGTGTTTTTAATTACGGCGGACGTTTTTACGTGCGTTCTTAATTATATAAATACGTAGCACCTATAGTCATCGTCTGGTCACGTCCGTGTATCTGTCTGTCCGTGTGTCCGCATATAACATCGCAAAAACGACCAAACCGAATGATTTGAAATTTAATATATATAATAGTTCCAGAATTTTTTGGAGTCATTTTAAATTTTATGAAAATCGAATCAAAACTTAAAAAGATATAAATGAAAGTTTTCTTCATTCTATTAATACTATCATACGTAATTAATTCAATGATAGCCCATGACAGGTAATGCTTCTATGTTGCCATGGTGATTACGATAGATTCTGAGATGAAACTGACAGAAGAAGTAAGTAAAAATGTAAGTAAATCTTCCCGTAGTTAACTTTTGTATTTAAAATCTCATAACATATTTAATATCGCCTTTAGTCTCCATCATTCAAATACTAACTTTAAAATATCGATTATAACTTTTTTTCAAATAATAATTACAGCTATATCGTAGTAGAAATACTCGCCTTTTCATTTTATTTTTAAAAAAATGTCGTATTTAAAATTTATCTCTGTCTTAAATTTAGTAAATACGTGCCGCTATTTCTTTACGCTTTCATACAGAATAACAAAAAAAAAAGTTGAAATGTTCTCTTATTTTACTGATTTGTTTAGGCAGTTTTCTCAGAGAATTCTTACAAAGAACATGCTGGGTGAAAGAAAATTACACTGTTCCACAAATGGCCAACAATGAAAAAGCAATTAGGTGCTTTTTAATCACGTTCATAATTGTGTTAGTAACACGCATCAAGCATTAATTTTCATTTTCAAAGACAGCAGAGATCATTGCAGTTTATTATTTCCAGCACAGACAAATGAAGAATTTTTTTACTTAAAACATTTTGATTTTGTACGGATAAATAAATGTTTATGGTGTTCCATTTGCAGTAATTATAAACACTACTGATTTAATAATGAATTGATTAATTTTTTTTTTTTAATTAGAGTGTGAATTTATATGATTTGATACATCTTACTGTAAATTAAGTTTTATTAGTAGTATCATACGATTTTGGTAAAGATGTTAAGTAAAATAAAATTTAAAACATAATTATGAAAATTTGAATGCTAGTTTTGTAAAATGTAAATACAATTTTATATGTTAATATGATTTGATTTAACGTTTTAATTGTCAACTTAGAGTTTTGTTTTTATTGAGAACTTTCATAGCAGTTAGCAGTTTGCTTACCTCATAGTCTAAAATTTTCTTGCTCGATTAATTATTCTACATAGGTGTGTATTCATCTATAAAGTATGATTTGTAAATAAAAATTTGCAAATAAATAAATAATTCAAATAAATTAAGAAGGAATAAGTATTTAAAAAAATATAAACATTATTCATATTATATTTTATTTTTCGAACGGCAGCTTTGGAAGCAAATTTTACGAATAGGTCTATTTAATTTTATTTAATGTTTAATCTTTTATTATCTAACTATTTTTATCTACAAAAATTATTAACCTAATAGCCCTGGATATTTTCTTCTTATCATCTATATCCTTTTAATAGTGGAATTGTTTCTCATCAAAATCTCCTTTAGAGTTCTGAAACGTTCGTCTATTCAGTTTTTCCAGATTAGCTTAGAAAAAAGAATGTTTTAAAATTATAGATGTTTAATCTTCCTTAAATACTAATCCACACACATAAGCTTCTGCATAATAGCAAAAAACGTCGTTGTATGAAAATTATATATTAAATTATTCATTTCTAGCGTATATTATCAGCTTATAATTGTACTTCCTTAAAATTATAAAGGAAACATGAAATTTACATTTTCCTCAATATTGAATAATAAGTTCTATAATGTAAACTGGACTGTCTGTATGTGCAATCAGAATCGAACAATATATATTTTTTAAACTGAAAGCAAATCTTAATAAATAAATAAATAAATAAATAAATAGCAAATAATTTTAATTTTAATTCCCATGATGAATTTTAACGTCGTTACTGTCGTTAACGTCGTTCTGATAACGTACCAAGTTGTTCACAAATATAGATAAAATCAGCAAACTTTTGCCTGTCTATTATTGCATAGTTTACACACACTATGTCAGTGTAATCGCATAATTTTATTTTATTTACCAAATGTTCTCATAAGTACATACTTGACACTCGTACTTAAGGATATTCCATGTACCAAATGTAGATTAAAGACTTATATGGACGAATTTATTTCGTGCAAACATTACACTGACGTATATTCCATATAACAAATGTGTATTAAGGATTTAGCAACCTAAATGCTAAACTAAACTGAGTCATTCGTTATTTTCAAAATAGAAAACTTAAGTAAAAATTTTTTTATTCATTGAGAAAATTTTACAGTGTATATTCCAAAAACCATTTCTTAACCCGCTATGGTGGCAAATGGTAGCAAATCTGCTACCATATGTGCAGATTTAATTTTTAGCACGAAACTTCCTAAATAATGTATATTTTAAGTCATTACAGCAACAATTGTACCTTTAGTTATTGTTAGTTATGAATTTTGAATGCGGATGGAATACTAAATAAGAAAAAATTAGTTTGATACAACATGTCTAACAAAGAAGACAAAATGGCATTTACAGGGGTAAGTTTTTGCTCAATTTTTCAAATATTTTATTGAAATAAAACTAAATATATATGATATATAGATATAAAAAGAGTTACTTCTATTCTCTGTACAAAAAAGTTCAATGTAAGTTTGTTTTTTATGATAAAATGAGTAATTAAAATCAAGGAACCAGATGTGCTACCACGGGCGTTAGTGATCATGAGCCCATGGTAGCATTTATCTACCATATTATTTTCAAAGGAAATTTGTACTTCTTGGTGTTATCTTTGTACTTAAAATACTTGTTTTGCTTTTAATTCAAGTCATTTAATGTTTACGTTTAATAACATGCTCGTGTTATTAAAAAAATTCGAAATAAATTAATTGAAATTTATAATTTCCATATACAATAAAATGAAATTATTTTTGTTTTTACATTTTTGAACAAAATAGTGAAATTCCTTTTGAATATATAAATAGAGAAAATTATGATGTAAATCCGGAATCAATATTTTTTAAACTTTATATTTCTAAGTATAAGTATACTTCTAAGTTTAAAAATTTCTAAGTATAAAACGTTTTTTATTGAGCTGTATCACTCATGCGTGTTATATTTAGTATATTTGTGCTACATGGTACAAATTATACTATCTGATCCCGCGCAGATCAACTGCGCTGTAGTTTACTATATTTTTAATTAATTGTTGTGTTTATTGTGCGTTACATTTCATTGAGCATTTTGAATTTTTGCAACAAAATATAATAAATCTTATAAGAAATAGCTGCTATCTTGTTTTTTTTTTTTTTTTTTTTTTTTAATTGAAGAATAAAGCATAATTTATTTAGAATACTGATTTTTTCTTTTTCTTTTGTCTCCGCAATATTTGATTATACCTGTATATGAAATTTCACAATTCTAGCTTCTTAAAGGAGTATAATTCTAGAAAGATAGACAGAGTGAAAACATTTTATTTTCATACGTATTAGATAAACAAACCATTCATTGCCATCGGCAAAAAATAACAGTATTTTTTGCCGCTACATCCTACATTAGTTTTTTTTTTCCTTTTATATGTATAATTGTACAAAAAATCAAAAGTTAAAAAAGAGGTTTGATTATTATTATTATTATTGTGTAAAATTGAATTGAATAAGTGGTGGAAAAAATAAATTAATATATATATATAAAGAAAGACAAAAAATAGGTCATATCACATGTGAATATATAATTATTTTCACAAAATAAATTACTTTTGAAATATGGTAAAATCCTGCAGATTTGATCCTAATTTGCCCATGGTAGCATATATGCTGCCATACAGAAATCCTTTGAAATATAATAAACTCTCTTTTTTTCATAATTTTATTTTATCTGACCCGCAATAGCATAAATAAGACAATTTTTTTTCCATAGCCATTTCTTCGAGTGGGAAGTAGGGGGTTAAGAGTTCCGAGGGATTATTGTCATTTTAAACCTTCCTACCCTGAATGGGACTAAATGACTTATTTTAATAATTTGTTTCATTTGATTCGAAGCAGAAATTTCATTATAAAGTAAGTTAAATAAAAGCTACCGAACAAGTGAACTTGTGAATGCTTTGATGGGAATAGTCTAGCTATAGTGCAATACACATACTATAATATAATTAAGAAATGATAAAGAAAATGAAGAAATAATGCATCTTTAAAGAAAATGAAATGATTAAAGATTTAAAAAAAAAAATGTGATAAATTATGATTGAATAATCCGAGATTATGATGAGGAGTTTCTCAGGAAAACAAGAATTCTGATTAGTAGAAAATTTGAGAGAATATAAGTAAAAATATTGTATATTTATGACAGAAAAAAGATTTAAAAGTTAACGAAATGTGAACATAATGGAAAAATTAAACGTTTACTCTGTTCAAGCACTACAAATATCCGTCATACTCGAACGAAGATAAAAGCTAGATGTTAAGTAAAGCTATCTATCCCCAAAACCACAACAACAACAGAAAAAAACGCCAATTTCCATAGCCATACATTTTAAAACATAAGCGAAAATAACCAAGTAAAATAACTATGTTAAATAGTTTAAATAAAAATTCTGCAGTAAAATGTTTTTATTAAGGTTGAGTAAAGTTTCAACAGGCTAGGAAGGTTAAACGTTCTAACCCGTACCGCTGGCAATCATTTTTTCAATTATAACATTCTAAATTTTGATACTATGCAGAATGATCTGAAGGCAGTGAATATGATCTGAAAATAGTAACAATTACTCAGAATCTGTAACAGATGTAATATTTGTATGCAGGGTATCAGAGTTAGAAATTCTGAAAGATATGTCGATTTAAAATTTTATAATAAATAAATAAGTAAATAAAAATAAATAATCAAAATCTAAATTTAACAGATGGAACAATTGGCTTAACAACTACAATAATCAGAATAAGAAAATCTACTTTAAGTAATGAAATCTTAGGCCATATCGTCCACTCCTGGCGTGCGGCTCGTATAAAAATATCGCTATTAATAAATTTAAAACCTTTATTTGAATACACTATTGATATTTTCATACAAAACTGCTTTTTGGTGTTCGTAGTCGATTTAAAAAAAAGCATATTATATAGAAAAATATATTAAGGTTTTCCATAAAAAAAGTTTTTTTATGTATGTTTTGCATACCGGGCAATATGTTCTGTAACTTGTGAATCCATTATGGCTCCAATTGTTAATATAAAAAAAAAGTTAGCGTAAAAAATTGCTAGTTTATAAAATAGCCAGGTTTCAAAAATTCGCATTAAATGCTTTGGTATTTTGTTGAAAAATATGTAAAATTAGAATTTTCTGAAATAAAAAATATTTTTTGTTTCTCGGTCTATAAATATTGAAGCACCTTTTCCTTAAATATCTCTTTTCTAACTCAAAGCAAACACTTAAAAACATTTTCTAACACATAAAAAAATCATTATAATCTTTATCGAAGACTTAAAATGTGTACATTAAAATCACTTTTAAAAAGGTAGAAGTTTTAAGTGATTTCTTACAGCTTTTTAAAATGCATTGCCTAAATAAAACTTTTATTTCTTCTGTAAAACATTGTGAGTTGAAAACCGTAAATTACATTTAAATATATCAAGAAGATTTATGCATAATCGATATCGGATTTTTCTAAGGTGAATATTAATATTGGTAAGGACTCGTGCATTATATTTAAGTGCCTTTTCGTCATAATTTAGTATGATTAACAATATCCAACAAAGTTGAAATGTTTTTACGACGTCGATTCGTCCGGCCGTCTATATGTCGTGCTCTAACTTTAATAAATCTATGAGAATTGCCACACCATTGATGTATTAGTGAAGTAGAGTAATTATTATAGAGCATTTCGTATCTAACCCATTTGTGCCTGAAGTTTGGTTTTCACAAATTTGTTGATAAGATCACTTTAAAATGTTTCAAAATAAACTGGGAAAAAAAATATATATATTACGCATTTTTTTGTATTTATTTGATAAAATGTATACGTACCAAATATTGGACTATGCATAATATTTTAACAGTATAATATGTATAATTATATATTTTGACTAAATTTATATAAAACAAGCTTTTAAATTTTATATTATAAATAATAATTAGTATTTTTATGAACTACTAAATCATACATAGTTACTTCTTTACAAAGACTAAGTATTCTTAATAATAAATTAAGAATAATCTTATTTGGGCCATAAAAACTATTTCATAATCAACTTAATAAAGAATTTTACATAAATAACTGTCCCCTATATGGCTAATAAAAAAATATACCATTCGAGCATAGCGCCCTATATTTTGCACGTTTCAAAAATGCAAAAAAAATACACTTGTTTCAAAATTTTAAAAAAATACGTACTTCAAAGAAGTCTACTAGCTAAAATTATGACTTATTTATTTGGATGCTTGATAGAAAAAAAACCAAACAAGTAAACTTACTTTTAACATTTTGCCATCATGAAAAATTAAAAATCTTTAAACTCCGAAAAGAGCCTTCATTTAAGCAAATAAATATCCATCTTATTCTGTCATCTCTCGCTAACAGATAAAGACATCTATAGATAATTATTTCATACAATTTTTATGTTATAAAGAAGAATAAATTACACAAATATATAAAATTCGAAGCGTCCCAAAAATGGGACGGTAGGCATAAATGGGTTAAGATGGATTGTGGAGCGTTTACTGGGGCACACAATACATTATAATCTATTTGGGAAAACGTTTATAGTTCATTTAAAGGTATACAAGAAAAGTTTATAATACTGTCTATGAACTATATTTACTGGAAGTGCGTTTTTAATTACGGCGAACGTTTTTACGTGCGTTCTTAATCATATAAATACGTAGCACCTATAGTCGTCGTCTGGTCCGGTCGTGTATCTGTCTGTCCGTGTGTCCGCATATAACAGCGCAAAGACGACCAAACCGAATGATTTGAAATTTAATATATATAATAGTTCCAGAATTTTGTGGAGTCATTTTAAATTTTATGAAAATCGAATCAAAACTTAAAAAGATATAAATGAAAGTTTTCTTCATTCTATTAATCCTATCATACGTAATTAATTAAATGATAGCCCATGACAGGTAATGCTTCTATGTTGTCATGGTGATTACGATAGATTCTGAGATGAAACTGACAGAAGAAGTAAGTAAAAATGTAAGCAAATCTTCCCGTAGTTAACTTTTGTATTTAAAATCTCATAACATATTTAATATCGCCTTTAGTCTCCATCATTCAAATACTAACTTTAAAATATCGATTATAACTTTTTTTCAATTAAGAATTACAGCTATATCGTAGTAGAAATACTCGCCTTTTCATTTTATTTTTAAAAAAATGTCGTATTTAAAATTTATCTCTGTCTTAAATTTAGTAAATACGTGCCGCTATTTCTTTACGTTTTCATACAGAATAATAATAAAAAAAGTTGAAATGTTCTCTTATTTTACTGATTTGTTTAGGCAGTTTTCTGAGAGAATTCTTAGAAAGAACATGCTGGGTGAAAGAAAATTACACTGTTCCACAAATGGCCAACAATGAAAAAGCAATTAGGTGCTTTTTAATCACGTTCATAATTGTGTTAGTAACACGCATCAAGCATTAATTTTCATTTTCAAAGACAGCAGAGATCATTGCAGTTTATTATTTCCAGCACAGACAAATGAAGAATTTTTTTACTTAAAACATTTTGATTTTGTACGGATAAATAAATGTTTATGGTGTTCCATTTGCAGTAATTATAAACACTATTGATTTAATAATGAATTGATTAAATTTTTTTTTTAAATTAGAGTGTGAATTTATATGATTTGATACTCCTTACTGTAAATTAAGTTTTATTAGTCGTATCATACGATTTTGGTAAAGATGTTAAGTAAAATAAAATTTAAAACATAATTATGAAAATTTGAATGCTAGTTTTGTAAAATGTAAATACAATTTTATATGTTAATATGATTTGATTTAGCGTTTTAATTGTCAACTTAGAGTTTTGTTTTTATTGAAAACTTTCATAGCAGTTAGCAGTTTGCTTACCTCATAGTCTAAAATTTTCTTGCTCGATTAATTATTCTACATAGGTGTGTATTCATCTATAAAGTATGATTTGTAAATAAAAATTTGCAAATAAATAAATAATTCAAATAAATTAAGAAGGAATAAGTACTTAAAAAAATATATAAACATTATTCATATTATATTTTATTTTTCGAACGGCAGCTTTGGAAGCCAATTTTACGAATAGGTCTATTTAATTTTATTTAATGTTTAATCTTTTATTATCTAACTATTTTTATCTACAAAAATTATTAACCTAATAGCCCTGGATATTTTCTTCTTATGATCTATATCCTTTTAATAGTGAAATTGTTTCTCATCAAAATCTCCTTTAGAGTTCTGAAACGTTCGTCTATTCAGTTTTTCCAGATTAGCTTAGAAAAAAGAATCTTTTAAAATTATAGATGTTTAATCTTCCTTAAATACTAATCCACATACATAAGCTTCTGCATAATAGCAAAAAACGTAGTTGTACGAAAATTATATATTAAATTATTCATTTCTAGCGTATGTTATCAGCTTATATTTATACTTCTTTAAAATTATAAATGAAACATGAAATTTACATTTTCCTCAATATTGAATAATAAGCTCTATAAAGTAAACTGAACTGTCTGTATGTTCAATCAGAATCGAACAATATATATTTTTTAAACTGAAAGCAAATCTTAATAAATAAATAAATAAATAAATAGCAAATAATTTAAATTTTAATTCCCATGATGAATTTTAACGTCGTTACTGTCGTTAACGTCGTTCTGATAACGTACCAAGTTGTTCACAAATATAGATAAAATCAGCAAACTTTTGCCTGTCTATTATTGCATAGTTTACACACACTATGTCAGTGTAATCGCATAATTTTATTTTATTTACCAAATGTTCTCATAAGTACATACTTGACACTCGTACTTAAGGATATTCCATGTACCAAATGTAGATTAAAGACTTATATGGACGAATTTATTTCGTGCAAACTTTACACTGACGTATATTCCATATAACAAATATGTATTAAGGATTTAGCAACCTAAATGTTAAACTAAACTGAGTCATTCGTTATTTTCAAAATAGAAAACTTAAGTAAAAATTTTTTTATTCATTGAGAAAATTTTACAATGTATATTCCAAAAACCATTTCTTAACCCGCTATGGTGGCAAATGATAGCAAATCTGCTGCCATATGTGCAGATTTAATTTTTAGCACGAAACTTCCTAAATAATGTATATTTTAAGTCATTACAGCAACAATTGTACCTTTAGTTATTGTTAGTTATGAATTTTGAATGCAGATGGAATACTAAATAAGAAAAAATTAGTTTGATACAACATGTCTAATAAAGAAGACAAAATGGCATTTAGAGGGGTAAGTTTTTGCCCAATTTTTCAAATATTTTATTGAAATAAAACTAAATATATATGATATATAGATATAAATAGAGTTGCTTCTATTCTCTGTACAAAAAAAGTTCAATGTAAGTTTGTTTTTTATGATAAAATGAGTAATTAAAATCAAGGTAGCAGATGTGCTACCACGGGCGTTAGTGATCATGAGCCCATGGTAGCACTTTTGCTACCATATTATTTTCAAAGGAAATTTGTACTTCTTGGTGTTATCTTTGTACTTAAAATACTTGTTTTGCTTTTAATTCATGTCATTTAATATTTACGTTTAATAACATGCTCGTGTTATTAAAAAAATTCGAAATAAATTAATTGAAATTTATAATTTCCATATACAATAAAATGAAATTATTTTTGTTTTTACATTTATGAACAAAATATTGAAATTCCTTTTGAATATATAAATAGAGAAAATTATGATGTAAATCCGGAATCAATATTTTGAACTTTATATTTCTAAGTATAGATATACTTCTAAGTTTAAAAATTTCTAAGTATAAAACGTTTTTTATTGAGCTGTATCACTCAAGCATGTTATATTTAGTATATTTGTGCTACATGGTACATATTATACTATCTGATCCCGCGCAGATCAACTGCGCTGTAGTTTACTATATTTTTAATTAACTGTTGTGTTTATTGTGCGTTACATTTCATTGAGAATTTTGAATTTTTGCAACAAAATATAATAAATCTTATAAGAAATAGCTGCTATCTTGTTTTGTTTTTTTTAAATTGAAAAATAAAGCATAATTTATTTAGAATACGGATTTTTCCTTTTTCTTTTATCTCCGCAATATTTGATTATACCTGTATGTGAAATTTCACAATTCTAGCTTCTTAAAGGAGTATAATTCTAGAAAGATAGACAGAGTGAAAACATTTTATTTTCATACGTATTAGATAAACAAACCATTCCATTCATTGCCATCGGCAAAGAATAACAGTATTTTTTGCCGCTACATCCTACATTAGCTTTTTTTTCCTTTTATATGTATAATTGTACAAAAAATCAAAAGTTAAAAAAGAGGTTTGATTATTATTATTATTATTGTGTAAAATTGAATTGAATAAGTGGTGGAAAAAATAAAATAATATATATGTAAAGAAAGACAAAAAATAGGTCATATCACATGTGAATATATAATTATTTTCACAAAATAAATTACTTTTGAAATATGGTAAAATCCTGCAGATTTGATCCTAATCTGCCCATGGTAGCATATATGCTGCCATACAGAAATCCTTTGAAATATAATAAACTCTCATTTTTTTTTATATTTTTATTTTATCTGACCCGCAATAGCATAAATAAGACATTTTTTTTTCCATAGCCATTTCTTCGAGTGGGAAGTAGAGGGTTAAGAGTTCCGAGTGATTATTGTCATTTTAAACCTTCCTACCCTGAATGGGACTAAATGACCTATTTTAATAATTTATTTCATTTGATTCGAAGCAGAAATTTCATTATAAAGTAAGTTAAATAAAAGCTACCGAACAAGTGAACATGTGAATGCTTTGATGGGGTGCCCAGTTTCAATGCAACTCCACTCTCTTTGGATCAGTGTTTGTATATCACATCATAGAAGAACCATAGGAAAATAGTCTAGCTATAGTGCAATACACATACTATAATATAATTAAGAAATGATAAAGAAAATGAAGAAATAATGCATCTTTAAAGAAAATGAAATGATTAAAGATATAAGAAAATGTGATAAATTCTGATTGAATAATCCGAGATTATGATGAGAAACTTCTCAGGAAAACAGGAATTATAATTAGTAGAAAAGTTTGAGAGAATATAAGTAAAAATATTGTATATTTATGACAGAAAAAAGATTTAAAAGTTAACGAAAAGTGAGTATAAGAGAAAAATTAAAGGTTTACACTGTTCAAGCACTACAAATATCCGTCATACTCGAACGAAGCAAGAAGCTAGATGTTAAGTAAAGCTATCTATCCTCAAAACCACAACAACAACAACAACAAAAAACGCCAATTTCCATAGCCATACATTTTAAAACATAAGCGAAAATAACCAAGTAAAATAACTATGTTAAATAGTTTAAATAAAAATTCTGCCGTGAAATGTTTTTATTAAGGTTGAGTAAAGTTTCAACAGTCTAGGAAGGTTAAACGTTCTAATCCGTACCGCTGGCAGTCATTTTTTCAATTATAACATTCTAAATTTTGATACTATGCAGAATGATCTGAAGGCAGTGAATATGATCTGAAAATAGTAACAATTACTCAGAATCTGTAACAGATGTAATATCTGTATGTATGTAGGGTATCAGAGTTAGAAATTCTGAAAGTTATTTAAACATACTACACTAAAAAAAATACGTTGGAAAATAGGGTTTCAATTATTTTTTCAAGTAAAAAAGCAGGGGTTCACCTACTAATTGTAACTGGAATTTTTCATACAACATTAAGCATAATACAGATATTCTACACAAACTTTGAACATACTTACTTTGATTTGTACAAAATGTGACGACAACACGAGAGTTGTTGGAAGTTGCCACCCTAAGAATTTAAGGCGCACTGACCTAGTGTTTGTTTATTTAGGAATGTACTAGATAGGGTGTCATTTATTAAATTAATGTGTACTTCTAACACTGGCAATTATACCATCACATGTTACGCAAAGCAAGATAAATCTCTTAAAAAAGAATATATATATATTTTTTTTCTATAAGAGTAAGGCGGCGTATATTTTAGATTGAATATGTGAATAGTAACAATTTACTGTGCAATTTGTTTTTGTAGACACTATGTTTATACTATGTTTTAAAATCTGTAACTCTGAAAATGATTTATTATGCTAAATAGCTAATGATTTTAAATCCTAATCAGTTTTATTATTTTTTAAAATATGCATTTAACTTAATTTGTTTTTAATTATGAAATATGTTATTAAAGTGATATTCCGTTACGCTTTGTGTTCGAAATTTTGTTCTGTCTATAAAAAGAATAAAAAAAAACTTTTCAACGGCATTTCAATCAATTTGCCAAAACAGAGTTTAAGATTTATCATATTTTATATATATATATATATATATATATATATATATATAAACAGAACTAGAAAAAACAAATCACATATCAATCTTCGTTTGTTTCAGAAATAATTGGTTCTTCTCACCATGGTTTCCTAAATCAATTATATACAAAGTTGTCATATTTTCTTCTTGAACAGATTATAAAATAAATAAATAAAAATGATTAAAAGGTTCAAAGGGAAAGAAGGTCAATACATTTATGTAAGAAAATGAATGAAACAACATCCTTTACATGGGGTTTCTTATGTAGATATGATAAGTTTCTTTTTTTATTTTTGGTGATGGGATGTGAATTTTCCATGAGATCATTGCCTCGAGGTAATTACAGAGAAGCTCCAAATACCCGCATTAAGTGTTCTTTATTTTTAAAAATAAACCTCTTTATCTGCACCTGATATCTAGCAATTAATTAGACTTCTATCATTTAAAAAATATATGAATTTTGAATTTCCTTTGATTTTACCAGTTTTTTATACTTAATCATGAAAAAGTATGAAATGAATTTACAAATTCTGCTTATAAATTCTTACTTCCCTGCTTCTCCGCCTTATCTAATCTAACTGGCCTTCTACGCTATTTGTTTAGACAGATAAGGAGTAGAAGTTTCACCCTGTTTACTGCCTACCCCTCAGAATTATTTCTTGGCCGATATTGCAGGGCAGGTCCGATAAATTACGTATAGGCGTAAATTTGAGCCAGCTGCAATTTTAATGTGTCCCATCGGTGATGAACTGGATGTCCTTGTTGTGAAAACAGATTATACTGCCCCATTTTCTGAGAATATATATATTACTTTATATATATTTTTTGACGCATCAAGGCCTGGGTCGCCGTTTAAATTATGTCGTTATTTCCAAGTTACTGTAACATTGGTGTCTATTGGAGTTTCGTGGGAACTGCAGAATTTGACGTTATAACCGAGGACGCTATTACCGGGTACGACTGTATTTTTAATATCGTTAATGTAATCAAAAACCGTAATCACCCTGCGTCCCTGCGTATGTGCAACTGTTCCCAGATTAAATGCATACATAGCATTTCTTTATAGTCATCTACAAAAACGAATTTCATTTTGAGCTTGGATCCAAAAATTTTTTAAAAATACATATGGTATTTTTGTTATATTATGATATTCATATTAAAACTTAACTGTAAATGTTTTGCTACAATTTCTTAAATTTATTAGGTGCATATGAAAAATGTAAACTATTGGAAATAAAACGTTTATCACTTTTGAACCAGAGAGAATGTTTACCATATATTTTTTGTATGATCTTAATCCAAAGTAGCATTTTATCAGAATATTTAAGTGATTAAAAAATTAAAATGAGTCTCAGAGGAAACTTGAATATACAAATATACATTAACCATTTAGTTCTTTTTGCGTATGTAAAGATGTTGTAATATAGCTTAAAAATTGGATAATATAACTAAAAAGGTGCTTTTAGTAGTCGATTTTGCCAAGTTGGTATTGCAAGAAAAAAAATTTCATGAACAACTTGGAAAGACATTTTTTATCTTATTTTAGTATTTTAATTTTAAATCATTTTTAGTCAATATTACACCAATCGCATACAAACAAAATTATTTTTGTGAAAAGAAACTAGTAAATAACATTATTTACCAAATTACGAAAGTTATTATTAATACATGCCTGATAATCTTTAGAATGAGCTTAAGACTTTTTGCTTTGCCGCATTGCTGTCAGTCATTTAGTTTTACATTGTTTCTACATGATAAGGCCTACTTATAATCAAAGTGAGCGCAGAATTTGTCTGCTGTTTGGAAGTGTCCTCTATTTAGATGTAAAAATAAATATTCAATGCTGGTTATTGAAAATGTGTCTTCTAAACAAAGGTTTTCGATATGGAGATTTTACTGTATTTTTGTTTTTACAAATCTTTCTAGTAAATATTTATGTTGATAAATTTTAATATTGTGAAAAATGCTGTATAGCGAGTACAGTAGCAGCACGTAAAAATTAACATATTGCGTATAAAATACGTGCAACATGAGTTATTTATTTATTAACAAACTAACATTTAGAGATATTAGTAGCTAAAAAGTTAAATTTTTAGCTACGAGTAATACATTGCTAAATGCTACAAACAATCTGAATGATGAAATTTGTGAATTTGCTATGGTTCCAACGATCACTGTCCTTACAAACACTTTATTACAACAATTTTTAATCAGTAGTCATTGGCCTAATTAATTGTAGAAAGTAGTACAATTAAATATATGGAGATTAGTATTCGTAAATAGTGGTAGCAAGAGTATTTAAAAAAGTGTTAGATTAGGGAATACCTCATTGACACCAAAGTAGAAACATTATTAAAGCTTCCCGTGCTATACGCTGAAACTGATTTTATTTTTAAAAAATACTCGGTTGCGTTCTTGACGACAGAGATTGGTTGAAGGAATAGCCTTACTTATAAATTGCATATATGTATATAAAATAGTATAGTTGATAAATTAATAATAGATTTGTTAAAATAAAAACAACTAAAATATCTATCTACCTATCAATCTGTCTATCTATCTATCTATCTATCTATCTATCTATCTAATATTGGTAAAAAATGTTAAGTAATCTTTGAAATAAACAATTAAATTTAAAAAATCAAAAAACCCAACTGGGTAAAAAGGGAACTAATTAATTATTCCTCATCAATGTGAAACTATTTTTTTCAATTTCTACTATTAGCTCACACTCTTGCTATATATATCTTGTTCGCATTTTCAATCGTTAATAAAATACTTATTATTCATCCAATCAAGCTCAAATACATTTTTTAACCTTTAGTAGATGACACTTGATGTTAATCCAGTTTTCTCAAATATTAATTCATTAATTAAATTATATTAATTAATTTTCAATAATAGAGAGAGCCCTCTTCTTGATCAAGATATTTTAATACCGAGAGAGCCCTCTTCTTGATCAAGGCATTTTAAGCGCCACTCAAGAGGGAAGTAGAATGTGAGAAAAAAAATTCTCTTATTGACGTAAGTAGGAATTGACATAATTTCTTTTATATTACTTGTTTATATTACTTACATATTTTTTTATTTACATGATGACTTTTAAGTTGTGTTTAATTGTTAGTTCCTATCTATAAACATTGTTTTGATGAGGTCTATAGATGTCTTAGATGGTTAGAGTTGCAATAAAGCTAGAGATCCTACATACACAACTTCCATGTTGTATAATATTTTAACGTAGCTTCTGACTGTAAAATAGTCAATGAAACATCGTCTTCATTTTGAAAGTCCTATCGAATGATATGCCACTCAATAGGGTGCGTAATTTTTTTTCATCTCTACCGGTATTTAGTATTTTACGGCCGCCATTTTGAATTTATAAAAACAAAACCTAGCCTCTAACCACCGGGCCGTTAAGACAAATTGATAAAGACGTCATTCATTAAAATCCATCCAGCCGTTGGGATGTTTCGAGGGTATAACTAAATCCACATACCCTAATACGCGTGAATCACATAACCCTTCGTTTCAGACGGGTAAAAGGTTTCAGAATATAGAATGTCAAAAATAAAGATTTCCTATGAAATCACTTTTATCTTATAACTGTTAAATCTAAGAATTAAGGGCATCTACGGAGCACAGAACTCGTCTGCTATTCTGAGGTCTGCGCTCTTCAGCGGTTAAAATTTATAAACATATAGCTGTTGGATATTAAAAATATGTACGCTAAACTGGGGTAACCGTCATTTGGGATGTTAGTTATTGAGGTTTTACTCTTATTTAACATAAGTTAAATTTATGAAACACTATTCAGAATAAGATATTAAATTACAACGAAAATATACGCCACTATGCAAATAGTATTTTTTGACTATGTTTTTGCATTATACGTATTGGAAATAATTTGGCGTAATAATGAAAAAAGTGTAACACATGAGGGATGATTTAAGTAAAATACTAGAGCGTAAATTGCGGAAAGAACTATTTTATTTAGATATTATTAAGATTTGTTAGACCGTTAAATAAATGTTGTGCAATAAAATGCTAATTATTCACAATATAAATAGCAATTTTCCCAGTAGCAATTGTATGTGGTTTTCATAATAGTTAATTCAACTTACATGTAACTCCGTAAATGCAACTCTAACATAGTATTTATATGAACTGAAATTAATAGAAGTTTGTTAATGAAAAAATGTATCGGAATATGTTTAAAATACTAAGCTATAGGAAAACATTCTTAAAAAACATTTAAATTTCATATTTTCTTTTTTACTAAAGTTAAATACACACTACACAATAAAACATCTCCATAGAGCACTCCGGAAAAACACAGAACTCCATTAAACGGAGACATTTTCTTTACACAAAACCTATATAATTTGTAGAATTTTAACACTGTCCAACAAAGTTTAAAAGTGCTTAGGAATTGGGTTTGTCTGTCTGTCTGTCCGTTTGTTCGTCTGTCTGTCCGTCAGTGCTCTAACTTTCATAAAAGCAGTTTGATTGCCATGGAATTGCTAACACTATGGCATGTTTGGTATTACAGATGAAGTGTATAACATATACGGTTCATTTACAGAGACACTCAAAAGGATTCTGTTACATTACGGTCTATTGGGAAAAATCGTTTGCGGTGTATTTTAGTAATATTACAGTATTTTAAACATACTGAAATTGATATATACTGAGGTAAACATCACATCACTTACTGTAGTATATTGTGTGCATAGAATATATCGTTCATTTACAGGAACACACAAGTATTTAGCTACAAAAGAAACTGAATTTTTGAAGCCTATGAACAATAATTGCCTAAAGAGCGTTTTCAGTTGTGGTATGCGTTTTTAAATTGAACTATAGTTTTAAATATTACTTACTGTAGATAAATTCTATATCATGTACAGGGCTGCGCAAAATTTCTCAAGTGCATTTTCGATCATTCACGGAAATTGCTGAATGGAAATTTTCAATTGTGCTATTCGTTTCAATAAACTAAATTGTAGCATATTTGTTGTGTACATACAAATCATATACAGATCTGCACACAAATAGGATATTTTCCTCGCTATTAATTCTAATAGCAGAAATTGGGTTTCAAATGCGTTATGAGTTTTTCAAATTTTTTATTTGTACATCATATGTCACATTAATAATCTGTGAAGTTTTTGTACTGTATTCTGAATGTGTTGGACAGTGTTACATGATCTATATTGGACGCTAGATTTTTCAAACTTGTTGTTTCTGAAGAGCGAGTGCATTCGAATGCGTACTTAATAGAGCTCAAGAGATGCGCATTATTCAGAGATTTTACTGTATCATCTCTTTTATATGCTTCATATCAAATTAATATAAATTATAGAGCATAGAAATACAATTTACTTTAATGAAAAAAAATGCATATCTTTTTTTTTTAACAGATTTAAATTAATACAATTTTCCATAACGAATGTTTAAAACGATTCCCTTTAACTATTATATGAGTGAAATGTATTGCAATCAACGTAGACTTTGATATTTTAAAATTTCCTATTAATTCCTTATCTCATAAAATGTAACATAACTATGAATATATGTTATAATGTCAGATACATTAAACAATAGAATGTTAACATTTTGTTTTTTGTTTAATTGTTTCTTTGTTCGAAATTTATAAATTTTATACATAAGTTGCTTGAATAATAAAATTTTCGAATTTCTCTTTTCACGTAAAACATACAATTCCCGAAATAATAACTATCAGAAACTATTGTATTGTTCTTTTTATTACAACGTTTGATATACAAATAATAAAAACATGTCAAATTGTATGAATAAATTTAATTAATGTATTTTATCTGATAACTTTAGAAAATTTAAGACAAGTTTTATTAGAATTTCATCAGATTTAAAACAGACATAAGCAGTGGATAAACATTATTATTCTACAATTAAAAGACTTACATTTGTAAACGATTATCAATCAATGACAAACAAGTAAACACAAGATTGCTTTTTCAGAATTTTATCACACGATGAATAAATTTTCGTAGGTCAAGGTGATTTTGTACGTGAATGCTGGTTGTAATTGTAGGTTTACTAATTTCTACGAGCTATTCTTTGTACACATTAGAACTTTACTCAACTTACACTTTTTCTACACAAAACGTTACATAAATCTATATAAACCTCCTTAAACATGTTCAGCTCATCTGCATCTCCAAGAAAAATTAGGGATAGGATTTTTCCAAGTCAAAAACAGTCTATATAGGCTTCATTGGTCTTGCTTCGAGTGTGCCACACATGCTCGATAGGATTTCGGTCAGACAAGCATGCTTGTCACTTCAATCCCTATAATGTTTCCGTTTCAAGCATGTCTCAACAAGCCGATCTGTATGTCGAGGCTTCTAGTGTGCAGACTTCTGCTACCTTTCGACCGTCAAAATTCATTTCCGACTAATATTAATTTACATACTTCCATCTAAGCTGATTCCGCCCCATTATATCAAACCGCCTCGTTTGTACTTTTATTTTTACGAATGCAGGAATATTTCCAGTGCGGGTTTCCCTTCATACCAGAAGACGCTTGCTGTCACAATCCAGACTGAACGGGTACTTGTAGCTCCGAGCATGTTGCCTCTAATTTCGATATTCTGCAACCAAATTCTCCAAACGTCTGTTTTTCCTGGAATCGACTCCACATTCTTGAAATTACACTCCTTGCTACTCCAAGAAACTCCGCTAAATTCCTTTGTGGTTTTTGCGGATTCAATTTTCTCGATAATTTTCAAAGGTCCGTGAAACCACGTTATTGTGATCTTTTAAAATCACCTTTTCTCAAAAAGAAAAACAAAGTGAGCAATTACGTTTTACGAACGAGATTGAAAAAAAGGAAGCTTCAGTTAGATCGCGAATTCAGCACTTATATTCTCTTTCTGATTTCTGATATCATGAATGAGGATTTCCATAGCTGCTTCATTCGGTGCTAGTTATCAATAAACTTATAGGCATACTTTCATTAATATTTGTGTTTTACACTTAACTTTTTTTAACAGTGCATATTACACAAATAAAAGACACTACAGTTTATTTTAACTCCATTTTTTGGAATGATACACTAAACATTATTACTTCTGGTGATAATATTTAGTGTTTTATGATAAACTGTTATTTTTCAAAAATATTTCGGTAAGTTTTGAAATTAAGCATCTAAAACTTTTTGTAAAAGCAACCGCAAAATAATCAATTTTCATATTTCGTTATATTTTGGTCTGAAAATGTTTTAAATTCAGTCGAACCCCATTGAATGACTATATGAAAGAAATAGTTTTCAATTATGGGTATACAACAGGTTTAATTTTGATATGTACTTTTTTGCTATTTTGAAAAAAAAAAGTTCTATTAATTATTTATTTCATCCAATAAATGCACGAAATATATTTTTAGTCGTAGTATGCATATTACATTATATGGTGCTTTTGAACTCTTTTTTATTACAGTTATCTCAATTATTTAATAATCCTGTTTATTATTCTGACTGTTAGATTTTTCATCCAAGAAAACATAGAAAAGTAAAAAAAACTATTCGAGTTTTTGCCGATATTTTGGAAAAATACCCCGCTGACCTCGTTTGGATACGTAGTTCACTTCCATTAATCTTGATCATTCCAAAAATTTTACAAAAGCATATAACCGCTTCTCGTTACCTATTATTCCAAGAAAAGTTTCATTAACGTCAGAAATCTTAAAACCCAGTAAATTTCCAAAAATGCAAGAAGGATTTCTGAAAAAAAAATTTCTTTTGCTGCCCGTAATTTTTGAAAACCTTTCCGACTAGTTGTTATTCTGTAGTAATCAATTTTCACAATGCGGCATGAGCACGAAGCTCCGAATTTTTGGTGCTATCTCAAAAATTTTTACAAAAGCATATAACCGCTTCTCGTTACCTGTTTTTCCGAGAAGCGTTTCATTAACTTCAGAAATCTTAAAATCCAGCAAATTTCCGAAAATGCAAGAAGGATTTCTGAAACAAAATTTTCTTTTGCTGCCCATAATTTTTGAAAACCTTTCCGAATAGTTGTTATTCTGTATTAATCAATTTTCACAATGTGGCATGAGCACGAAGCTACAAATTTTTGGTGCTATCTCAAAATTTTTTACAAAAGCATATAACCGCTTCTCGTTACCTGTTATTCCGAGAAGCGTTTCATTAACTTCAGAAATCTTTAAATCCAGCAAATTTCCGAAAATCCAAGAAGGATTTCTGAAACAAAATTTTCTTTTGCTGCCCATAATTTTTGAAAACCTTTCCGACTAGTTGTTATTCTGTAGTAATGAATTTTCACAATGCGGCATGAGCACGAAGCTCCGAATTTTTGGTGCTATCTCAAAAATTTTTACAAAAGCATATAACCGCTTCTCGTTACCCGTTATTCCAAGAAGCGTTTCATTAACTTCAGAAATCTTAAAATCCAGCAAATTTCCGAAAATGCAAGAAGGATTTCTGAAACAAAATTTTCTTTTGCTGCCCATAATTTTTGAAAACCTTTCCGACTAGTTGTTATTCTGTATTAATCAATTTTCACAATGCGGCATGAGCACGAATCTCCGAATTTTTGGTGCTATCTCAAAAATTTTTACAAAAGCATATAACCGCTTCTCATTACCTGTTATTCCGAGAAGCGTTTCTTTAACTTCAGAAATCTTAAAATCCAGTTAATTTCCGAAAATGCAGGAAGCATTTTTGAAAAAAAAATTTCTGTTGCTGCCCGTAATTTTTGAAAACATTTCCGAGTAGTTGTTGTTGTGTATTAATCAATTTTCACAATGTGGATTGAGCACAAAACTCCGAATTTTGAATGCTATGTCAAAAAATTTTACAAAAGCATATTACCGCTTCTCGTTACCTATTATTCCGAGAAGCGTTTCTTAATTTCAGAGATATTAAAATCCAGTAAATTGCCGAAAATGCAAGAAGCATTTCTGAAGCAAAATTTTCTTTTGAAAATATTTCGGAGTAGTTGTAATTGTATATTAATCAATTTTAACAATGTGACATGAGAACGAAGTTCCGAATTTTTTAATACTATCAATTTTCAAGTAAACGTTTTCATATTAACAAACACGCTCAATTTAAGGGGTAATTTAAAGGGTAAAATGAACATTAATTCCTACTCTTTCATGTATAAATACTTTTAAGGAGTTGAAACTGTTTACCTAAGAATCGATAGCATCCAAAAAACCGATATTTCATGTTGATACGATTTAAAAACTTATTAAAGCACTATAAAAACTATTCGAAAACATTTCTGAAAATTACGGACATGAAAAACACTTTTTTTTCAAATATTCTTCTTTAAACCTTTGAAACAGTTTGATTTAGGGCGCTTCCAATAAAAAACGGTTTTCGAAATCGTAAATAACTCGGATGTGGTTATATTATATTTTCGTAAACATGCATGCTACATGAAGATTTATTTATCTTTTTTTTTTTTTTTTTTTTTTACTAAGTAACTTTTTCCTGTTCTTTAAGTTCTGACAGTGCAATTTGTTTAGCTTCTTTACAGTTAACAACTGAATCCGAGAAATTGAGTATTCAGTTCTAAATACGTGCGCATGTAAATAAATAGTATTTAATAAATAACTTATTTTAACTAAGTACGTGTCATTTTTATTCCCGAAATTCTTTTTTTTTTCGTTATTAATTTTCTTTTTTGAGAAACTATTTTCTGAAATCTGAAAGTTACTCTTCAACATTAATTTAGTGTATTGGTTTTCATTTTAGTGCATCTTATCAATATTTAAGTAACAAAAAAAATATAATAAACATATATTAAAAATATCATATCCTTTTCGCTTAACATATATAGCAATAGAAGATACATCAGTAATAACAAATGTTGTTGTATTTTTTATTTATTACACCCAATAAATGCAAGAAATGATAATTTTACCCGAGGTTTACATAGTTAAATTGCCCGGGAAATTTGAACTCTTAGTTTTTTAAAAAATAAATTCCTCAGTCATTAAATAACGCAATTTATCTCGAATGAAAATTAGAACAGTAGAATACGATTCGTTATAGCCAATATTTCGGAGAAAATGCCGATGCTCATGGTGGGAATCGGAGTTCAATTCCATTGGTTAATTGTTTTTTATATGCAAAAGAAAAAAAACAGAGAGAGGAAGAGAGAAAAATGTTTCCTGATCTAGCACATACTGTACATTTACGAAAACATAATATATAACCTCTCTCGAGTTCTATTTAAAGTATAATAATTTGGAGAATTCTACTACAATTTTGTATATTTAACATCAATAAATTTTTCCCTAGCTTAAATTTCAATGTTATGTTTAAAGATTCTCAGGTTGTCATTTTTTCTATTTTTCTAGCATTATTACACGCATGATTTACAGATATCAAGAGTTCTTACTAACTGATAATTGATGATTCAATTATTATACATACTCCTCGAAGTCTACTCAATCTATTTCCTTATATACATAAATTATTATTTAAAATATTATAGTAAGCTTAAAATTAAGAGTTCAGATATCTAATGTAGTAAGATGTAGTAAGATGAATAATTATATTTTATAGGCACATGACTACATAATGGACAAAGCAGGTTACACCTTGTTAAGTAATTCTCCTTAGTAGTAAATGTTAAGTTTAGATAAATGAGTATCGTAGATTCGAAAATAATACTGCTTGCAAACGAACGTTGTCGTTAAGATACGTAATAATAGAATATATTGAGACAACACAATATTGCAGAAACTATTTACTTTTAATAAGATGTAGGATATAAATGCAAATTCTTTTTTCAAAAATGCGTGAATGTTTTATTACATTTTTTTTTAAATAATTCTCAAAATATTATTAAGAATTAATCGTGGGTTATGCATTTTATATGTACTCAGTTAAAAAAAAAATCGTTCAACAAAGTATTCTAATTAGAAACAAAAGGGTATTTAAAAGATTTTATACGCAAATATCGTCTTAAAGTCTTAAAGTTTAATCAACTGATGTATTGATTTCTTGTAATATTAGATGTCTTGTTTATTATATGTTGAGAGTGAGTATCATTATAAAATGCCCACAAATACATGATAAATAATAATATGGTCAATATTTGAACAGAACGCACAATATTTGAACATCAATTGCAACTTATTATTATAAGGTCTATGCTCTCTCAAATCTTTAATCCTGATTTCAGGTCACACATATTTGATACATATTTAGAAGCGCAAATATTCTGTTGATTGTTTGATTGTTTGTATTATATTTTGACGCACGAGCTCTAACATGGATTAAGCACAACAAAACTAGTTAACAGTGAAAAAAACCCAACCATTTGAAGAATGAACGAAACAAGGAAAAATATAATTTATAATCAACTATTTGGATATGATTGTGCCATTTAGGTACAATTAAGTATATTAATGTAAATATTGGACAAACCGAATGAATGTAATAGGAGACACTGATCTCACTAAAGAAACTGACTAACATCGCAGCAATGCAATTAATTCACGCAGAAAGATCCTTAAGTACGTGTGACATTTTTTCAGCGAAAACGGTTAAAATGGCATATTAAATCTGGTCGTGTAAGTACACATTCACCTCTACCATCTTTTATTAAGCTGATGTGAAAAAAAAAAAACTAATGTACTAACATAACAGTATGGTGGTGGTATAATATAACCGAATAAAACATTTTGCGTAACACACACGATATCTTGGAATTTCATTGACAGTGCTGTAAAATGGAGGGGTTGTTATTTTTTCAATGACGACGCGTTAAAACTCACATACAACAGTAACTCAAAATGCTTGTTTTAGTTTCAAATTCGCATCGTTTCTTTCTAATGTTATCACTTTCTATTATTCTTCCCCCTCTTTTCTTGATATGTAACCTAAAGTAAAATAAAGCTCAACATAAAAATTATGCATTATGCAGTATCTGTTTTTATCACTAGAAGGACCTTTAATTTTACTCAATTAATTTAATTACTTTAATTAAATTAACTTAAGAAAAGTTAATTTTAATTTAAAATCGAATTGATATAACGAAAGTTTAGGCTTTCTTAACTCAAAATCACACTTGCAGAGTATGACTTACAGAGTTACATACATGATATCTTGGAATTTCCTTTACGGTGTTGTAAAATGGAGGGTTTGTTATTTTTTTTTAATGCGGACGCGTTAAAACTAACATACAACAGTAAGTCAAAATGCTTGTTTTAATTACAAATTCGCATTGTTTAATTCTAATGTTCTCACTTTCTACTATTCTTCCACCTCTTTTCTTGATATGCAACCTAAAGTAAAATAAATCCCAGCATAACATAAAAATTATGCATTATACAGTATCTGTTTTTAAGGAAAATGAGTTTTAATTTAAAATCGAACTGAGATAACAAAAGTTTAGGCTTTCTGAAATCAGAATTACACTTGCAGAGTCTGACTTACAAAGCTTTTGAATCATCTTTATTTTACGAAAAGTAATATTCAGCATATTTTATCCCAGAATTTATAGCGCTTGCCTGCGATTAAGAAAAAAAAATATTCGTGCCACAACTAACACCTTATGCACTCATGCCGTACCGTGGGTACGTACTTATGGGTTAAATGAGGAATTATATTTTTTAACACATGTTGCATTTTACGTGCAATATTTATTATATCTCATAACTGATTTTAAAGTATTTCTTTATAATATATATTGCATTATGGTTAGATTCACTGTCATAACTATATATTGAACGTCAAGTACTAATCTACACTGTATCTGTTTGACAATGAATCAGTATTAAGTTAGCATGCATAGTGTTGACACAGATTAGACATAGCAGACTTAAAAAAAAAAAAAAAAAAAAAAAAAAAAAATTATCTAACGCAGTTTCCAAACAACAATATTCGTGGTGGATTCCGACTTGAAATTTACAACGATGATTATTGTTTAGAAATAATATTAGAAAAGTTTGTAAAAAATAGCTGCATATGGAAGCCTTGTTTACATTTTGAAACTGCTACGGAGCTATATACAAAACATTACAGTTAGATTAAAAATTAAAATAAAAATACTCCAAACTATACGACTTGAATCGAGAGAAGAAATAACTGATTATATTTTAATGCCGTTTTCCCTATGTTTACTATACAATCTGTTTTAATTTTTCCCTAACATTTTGAAACCACTCTATTAATATATATAAACTTCTGGTATTTTTTTAGAAAATTCGGTTTTCTTAACAAAACGCTAAAGACTGAATTATATCCTTATCTTGTTAATTTAATTAATTATCACAAGTTATTTTTTAAAACTTTTTTTTTAATTCTGAAGCAATCTTTTTAATTAAAAACAGGCTGATTTTCGATGTATGCAATACGATATTCAATTTTACAGAAAAATATTAAATAATTGATTTTGTTATTTGCTAGATGGGTTTTTTTCTCTTAGAAACGCAGCGAATAAAAAGCAAATATTTATGTAGAAAACTTGACTATAATAATAAATAATTTACATAATTAAAATTATTCGTTGCGTTATTTTCAAACCAACATATTTTCCATATCCATTAATTAAGTTTTTTTTAACTGGAAGATAATTTAATACATTTTAAATTAATTTAACAAAAGTTTAGCTTGTAATTTGTAAACGTCTAATTATGTGGGCAACAACAACATATCAAATTAATTTACTCGAGTTTTAAATTTATAAGTTATTTATTTCCGTAAGGAAATTTATAATCCAGTTTTCTTTCCCGCCTCATTAACTTTGATTAAGTGATCATTATTTAGTAAGAATTCATTGAAGTTACTAAAACATGCTATCGAATAATCTAAAAAATCATTAATGTGTGAAATAAATATGTAAAATTTTGCACAGTAATTTAGGCTTCTATTTTATTCTGGGAATTAGAAATATCGCCATTGACACGCCATATCTTTAAGCTATTACGTAACATTGATTCTAAATAAGGTTTTCAGTTAGAATAAAATCAAGTTACTGTGATTTAAGTTTGTTTCACAATATAGAAATAAATAATTTAAAAACCTAAACAGAAAAAAAAATCATTTTTTTAGAAAACTAAAACAAATATTATTTCGAAAAATAAAGAAAGTAATTTTCCGTTAAAAAAATACTAGCCATAGTTTTGTATTAAATGTGGTATATTTTCTTTGTTAACGTCAAAAAATGTACATTAACCCGATTAAAAACCGTCATTTAATTCATAAAATATTATACATTTTTAATAATGAAAAAATATCAGGAAATATTTATGAAATAAGGCAAGTAAACATGTTAAAATATGATAATGTATTTTTGCATTTGACGCACATAAATGACGCCGTAGGTAATGAAAATATATACACTAGAGAGAAACACTGGATTTTCTTCACAGAATACGTCTTTTTTTCTTTTCTTTTTCGTTAGGGTTTCGTTCATCTGACGAAGCCCTATTCGTCTCACTCCTCTGTTTGTCTATCCGTTACAGAGTTCGTTCTCAGAATCTGAATAAGTCACAGGGTTGCAATTTTTCATACTTATAGCTGAGTAACTCTGATTACACGAAAAATGATAAAACTTTGAAAATAGTCTTATATTATTTTATTTAAATGAATTAATTTAATGACATCCGACCGTTTATACGATTTAGACTTTAAAATAGAACCTTAATTTCAGTATTTCTCGCTTGGGTTAGATTGCTTCTTGTTAACTTATTTACGTGCTGTTCAAAATATATCCGATTCGATGCTGGTCGTCGAAGTTTCAATTTTTCCCCCCAGAATTCCTTTTATTATCGAATAGATTCAATTTTAGATAATTTTAATTTTTTTGCCTTCTTTTCATTTACAAATATTTAACAATTATTTCTTTTATGTAAAAGTTATTTTTCAGAGAAATTACAAAATATTAAATTTTGTTTAAATATCCTCTAAATTTTTGAAATTCCCGAACTTCAAATTTTGTTTAAAATAATTGTTTTGTTTTAAGAAAAAAAATTCGAAATTTTAAATTTTGCTTTAACATCCTGTACCGTCATATATGAACTCACTTAAGGAAGGCTCTTACTAGAAATTAAAAGAACTTGGCGTTCGTTTCTTTTTCAGAGCTTTATTAGACGATACGGGACACACACATAACAAGCACACGTAATATTTACACGGCAAAAAAGTTAATTTTTTCCCGGAGCGAGACGCTCCTTTTCGGCAGGAGCGAGAACTCGACCGTCTGGGGTCGTGTCACAGCAGATACTCTCGATCTACGGGGCCTTGTTTTTCTGACCTCAGTTCATCTCCGAAATACCCCACGTGGTCTTGACTCATCTTAGTCAACAAGTTCAGTTTATAACATTTCTACGCAGCCCTTTTCTCCAGATATTTACATGATTAAAACTGTTTACATGTACCATCTGGTTTTTTTTTTTTGGTGAAACTGACAGGCGAAGTTATAGGAGGCATCTGGAGGTTCAAATTAACGATGTTTATTTCGTTAGGGCATCTGGTCTCTGAGTCCTCGCAGATAAAACGTCACAGTCCCTCCATGCCCCATATAAATTTTTCCTTAAGGGAAAAATTTCCACACTCGGGTGCACAATCATGGTGAAATTTTGGAGTTAATGCTATCCCTAACAATGCTCCAAATTTAATAAAATTTTAAATTTTAAAATCAAAACATTTATCAGAAAGTACTTCGTTACCATGGAAGGGATTCAGCATAACACACAACAAACATAATAATACAGTAATAAACACATTGCAATTGCACATCGTTATATAATAATACTAAGATTTATAATAAGCACTTCAACAATTTTATAATAAGCCAGTACCTTCATTATGAATTTTCTTTTAACACAATCAGAATAGATAAAAAGTTTGAAACATCACAGGTATTTCCAATAAAAATTCGCTCTCTCGTGTTCACATGGATAACCAACAATACTAATATATATTTTTTCCTTATATATATGGATAATCTTAAGAAAGAATTCTAATACACGAATAAAACCAAACACTTTTAAACCTTTTATATACAATAAGTTACTTAAAAGAATTTTAACACAATAATAAAACAAACACTCAAACTATTCTTAATAATATATAATCTCTGTATTCTACACAGACATATAGCAATACAATCCTTCACTAACTGATTTAAAAAACCTTTTTAACATAATCAGTAACTAAAATTTCCGTACTTCTATTATAAGGTTCTTCTTACACTTTACTTGTTCAAAACAAGAGGTTTTTTTTTTTTTTTTCTCAATTTAAAGGAGTTTAAAAGAATTAATATTATCAATTTTAACATTAAGAACCAAAATGTATGTTCTAACGATTTTGTACGTAATACAGTTACTAACTCAAAATACAAGTTC
This sequence comes from Maratus speciosus, assembly GCA_963932465.1. Taxonomy (NCBI): domain Eukaryota; kingdom Metazoa; phylum Arthropoda; class Arachnida; order Araneae; family Salticidae; genus Maratus; species Maratus speciosus. Next base: position 412,994,507 of record OZ010790.1, on the reverse strand, counting down.
CAATTCAAATTACAACTTCTAAATTTCAACTTATTAACTTTCTTAAATTACAATTTTTTTTTCTTTTTCCCCAAGCCAAAAAATAAAAGCATTTATAATCTAATATCTAAGATATCCAAGAATAGTTATATTTCTAATCCTCTTACTTCTAAATACTGAAACAACAGTCTTTCATAAAAACACTTAACTCTTCTTTTTAACATATGAAATCCTTTCACGTTTACTTTATAAGTTTCATACAATGAACATTTTTTTTTTAAAATGGGGTGTATAAAAATCTCTTTTCAAAATAAACACATATTCACACTCTATAAACTAAAAAACACAATACATAAGTCACTCTTAGCAAAACAAAACAAAATAAACAAACCAAAACATCCCTAATCTCTACTCTCTCTCTAAAACTCTCTTACATATAAACAGAATTGTTTTCCAAAAAATTGAAAACAGATACGGGATTTATCTTCTCGTTCTTCTTTTTCGTCCGAGAAGAATTGACCCAATTCCGCGATCGGAACCCATTTCTTCGATTTCCCTCTTTTCGTCGTTCGGACTTCCCGCTCTCGAACCGGAATTGTCGCCACAACACCGCCAGAAAAATCCTTCTCCCTGACCAAATTTGTGATCTCAAGGGTGTTTTCGGGTAATCTGCTACTCGATTTATCACGTACAGGAAATTTTAAAATTTGTTTTCCTTCACCAATTTCATCGGAAATAACCTCTAAGTTATTCGCCGGTACAATGGGAGTTTCACTAAACTGTTCTGAATCAAATTCTTCCAAACCTTTAATTTCGGAATTAGCGTTTATTTTTTTGACCTGCTCGCGATTTTCTGATGCCTTATTTATCACTTCGGGTTCAATTTTCGCACTGCCTTTCAAACTCTCTCCAGTTTTAAATTTACCTAACCCTGCATCCTCAACTTTATTTTTTTCTGGCACCCTGGTATTTGAATTATTCCCCCTCGCGTACCTGCAATCCGATTTTCTCAATTTAAATAAACGCCTACAAATACAAGGTGTCAGCAAAGCTTCACAATTTAATTCCGGCACCAGTGCTGCCGTTATATAAATCCTAGGTGAATTTTCCTGGTTCCCGTTCCACAAAGAAACTGGAACCTTCGCCAGATCTGCTCTGCGAATTTTTCCGATGGCCGGAACTAACTCGATCTGTTCACCCGTTTTATATTGATCTGGAATCAACTCGCCTCGAAAAACCGATAACTCCGTACCCGAATCCTCTATTCCCTTAACCCTTTGGCCCAAAATATTGATATCAATGAGTGGTAATTTACTTTTGCCTACGGCCTTCTGTTGTTTATCCCAGACACATCTAGAATTTAACTTCTCCACTCCTACATAGCTTACTCTAGCTTTCGCTCCCGTTTCAATATCTTCACTCGTATTCCGCGATCCCGAATTTTTTCTCAATTCTGGACAAAAATTCCGCAAATGGTTCCTGGAGTTGCAATGGAAACATCTACGCTCCACTCTTTTTTCGAATGCTTTCTCCCGACTCATGGTACCGCGTTGGGCTGACGCACCAGGGAGGAGAGTTTCATTCTTCGTTTCTACCTGTTTTTCATCCGATTTCGGACGCGTATTTCCATCCTCTGCGTACCGATTTTTCTTAAACGACGCTCTGACACTCTCATAACCATGCAATAATTCCACTATCGCTGCTTCGGTCTTAAGCTGTGGCCATTTGTCAATGAAATGTTCACGCATTTCAAACGTCGCACGCCGTTTAATCTGATCGGTGACCAAAAGGTCTTTTAGTTCGTCTAAAGAAGATATTCCTAAACCTGCTAGCCATTCATTTAAATAATTTCGGATTTCGAAACCGAAATCCTGCCAATTTAATGATTGCGACTTCTGGTGGCTAACAAATTTCTGCCGAAAACTCTCTGCGTTTAATTTAAATTTTTTTAACAATATACCTTTTACGTTATCGTAATCTTCTGACTCTGTCTCGGGTTGTCTGGCAATAATGGAAATAATGTCTACTGGCAGAAGCCCAATTAAATGAGAGACCCAATTTTCCTTCGGTATCCCAACCCGTTTTGCTTGGCGTTCAAACAGAACCAAATACAAGCTAATATCTGTTTTTTCTGGATTAAAATCCGGGATTAATTTTTTTAAGTTCCGTTCAGGGGAACGCGAATGTATATTATTTGCATTTACTGAAGACGGGGCAATTCCTTTCTCGATTTTTAGTTTTTCTAACTCGACTTTATTTTTTAATTCTAATTCCTTTAATTCTTTCTCGTGCTCCAATTCTTCCTTCCTAATGGTTTGCTCACGCTCCCATGTCTGTTTACGTAACATGTCCTCCCTCTCGATAGCTTGTAACCGTGCGCGCTGACTTTCTTCCCGTTCTAATTCCTCCTTAGCTGTCTCTAATATAGTCTCATACAGAGCCCGTACTATTTCTTCCCCATATTCCTCAGATTCCAGCACCAAGTGCGTTAACTGAATCCGAGTTTCGTTTCCGGTCCTGTGAAGTTCCAGTTCATCCACTAACTTTTTTATATTTTCCTTTTTTCCTTTACCCAGGAAAGCCATATCTAACCCTTTTTTTTCAAACAAAATTTCTCTATAAAAAGGTACTTCTCTACACTAATACAACAACAAAAAAATATATATACTATATTAACAATAATCACAATCAATCATAAAATTTCTTTCAACAACACAGCAATATGTAAATACTGACTCACTTCCACGACTAGTACCTGTTCAATTTTGTCATTCCCGTTTTTGAATTTTCCCAACAAAATCAGCAATTTGAAATAATTAAAAATCACTATACATTAACTCCAAATTCAAAATTGTGACTTACCCCAATGAAGGCTCAGACACTAACCGGTAATCCACTTTTTTTCTTCAGCCGGGTGGCTCACTGAACACACTTTCTTTCTGACCTTAAGGTCCACTAAACAATATATCCACAGGCGCGGAACACCTAAACACTATCTTCGACCCAAAACGGGCCGTTCACATTTCACAATTTTCTTCTATCCAAACCGATCCACTGCTAAAATAATCACAGTTTCGTCTCAGGCCTTGGCTCCTTAATAATCACAGAATTATCTTCTTTTTTTCCACTCTTCCGCAATCCTTTCATCACCAAACAGCGGCGTTGTAACTCTGTTTCCTTTCCGCAGTCGAACAGCTGATCACAGACGGGGGAAAAAACAATCTTCCTCTTTTTCCGACGCTGGGTAAGGCTTTCTCAAGTCTTCCTTTCTCCAAGTCTTCCAAAACCGAAACCAGATAACACCAAGCTTTAACACCAAGCTTTTTTTTTCTCCTCCAGCAGGGGAGTGAAAACAACCCCGTTCTCTTCTCTCAGGTGACCGGGTGAAACTTCCAAAACTGTCTCTTTCTTCACAAACCGAAACCAGGACGGCTCTCTATTTCTCGAAAGAATGAACTTTCACCTTATCATTCCTTCCGTGGGTAACAACGACAGAGGCCTTGTGTGCGTGTGTGCCCAACTTTTCGAAGAACTCGAATCCCAAACTCTGACACCAGCTGTACCGTCATATATGAACTCACTTAAGAAAGGCTCTTACTAGAAATTAAAAGAACTTGGCGTTCGTTTCTTTTTCAGAGTTTTATTAGACGATACGGGACACACACATAACAAGCACACGTAATATTTACACGGCAAAAAAGTTAATTTTTTCCCGGAGCGAGACGCTCCTTTTCGGCAGGACCGAGAACTCGACCGTCTGGGGTCGTGTCACAGCAGATACTCTCGATCTACGGGGCCTTGTTTTTCTGACCTCAGTTCATCTCCGAAATACCCCACGTGGTCTTGACTCATCTTAGTCAACAAGTTCAGTTTATAACATTTCTACGCAGCCCTTTTCTCCAGATATTTACATGATTAAAACTGTTTACATGTACCATCTGGTTTTTTTTTTTGGTGAAACTGACAGGCGAAGTTATAGGAGGCATCTGGAGGTTCAAATTAACGATGTTTATTTCGTTAGGGCATCTGGTCTCTGAGTCCTCGCAGATAAAACGTCACAATCCACTAAATTCTACTAAATTCGTGAAATTTTGAAATTTTGAATTTTATGGAAATAACTTGACTAGAATATTTTAAATTTTATTAAAATATAGTTAACATTTTTAATCATTTTAAATTAACCACTTCCCCGGCGAAGGGTATAGGGAAACAGTGCTATTATCCCCGAGATATCTTGGGGCAAACGCTGAAGTGGTTAAAATTAATAGTGCCAAAATGCTATGTAAGGATTTATACCTATTTATAGTAATTATAAATTAATGATTTGGATATATTAATTAAAAGGAAAAGTGTTTTGAAAGGAATATTAAACGAAGCCCTTCATGTGACCTTCGATCACATTTACCACCTTTTTTTTTGCCTCTATAAGGACCCGACAATTGAGATTTTAAATTTGAGATTAATTCGGAACATTTGCTATACGTTTAAAGAAATACGTTTTCACTGGACATGCGTGTAGGAAAACGCCGACAAAGTGAGAAAATTTGAAAATATTTCATAAGCGTTTGATGAGGTTTTTACATAATACCCCGACTAAACATTAAAAAATGAAAAAAATATGAGACACCCCAAGCAGACACTTTTTTTTTTTTAACGGCAGAAAATTCTTTTCATGAGGAGAATTAGGTCGAAAAGATACACTCTAAGAAAAAACTGTAAATTTACGAGCGTTTGCTCTTCACTTTTCACAGGCAACAGCCTTATTTGATGAAAAACGGTCTGATCCACTAAAAAAATAGAGTACGACCCCATACATTTTCCTTCGCTAGGGTGTAACCCTTCATTTCAGTCGTGTTTCGAAAAATAATGTCACTTAAACTCAACCATAACATATTTTTTAACCCACCAAAAACGCTATTCTGTGATGATTATCTAACGTGCTACGTGCTACGGAACCGTAAGTAAAGGGTAATTGTGTTTTGAAGTGCATTATATCTTTGCACCTTAAAAATTATGGCCGCACAAAATGATTGGCATGGAATTTTTTTTTTTATTTTATTTTATTTTATTTTTTTTTTTACGGGGTATGACTGGAATCTCTGCTGTCGGTCTCTGTCCGTAATTTTACAGGAATATGTTTAGATACTTATAAAATTAAGGGCAATCCATATATTCTTGCATTTCGAGCCCATCTGTTAGCAAAAATATGATACGACCCCAATGATGTCACGAAATAATGGCCATGGATTTTTATATATATGTTACGGCCAAAACCCGGAGCTTGGCCAGTTCGCGAATTGGCCGGCCAATTCGGGAACTGGCCAAGATTCCTGGCCAAAACCCGAAATACGTGAAATGAACAGTGCATTTCGGGTTTTGGCCGGCCAATTCGCGAACTGGCCGGGAAGCCTTGGCCAATATACGAAGTGGGGATTCAAGGCTGCCCGGTATGTGGCACTGACATGCACACGTGATAGGAAAGAACGTTACATGCTTTGGCGATTATTATCTGATATGCTGGATAATTTCCCGCCTGTTTGATATATTTTGACAAATTGGGTTTATTGTGAAAATTATATTCTAATCTGCTGGAGATTTCCGTCCACTGTGACTAATATCGATCGATCGGATTCATTGTCCAATCCAATAAACAAATTAACTGAGTGGCCCAGTAAATAAACGACAAATTCCACCTAGCCAATATAGAAAAAAATGTTGTAGAGCATATTAGCAAAATATAACAGTTTTATTGTGTTCGAAGTAGTGTAACATCATTAAAATATCCTATAAACGATATTTTCACATATATCATAATACTTTACCGGATTTCTTTTGAGAGCCCTTATAAACGAACTATAATGTCTACTTAATCAATACTCTATAAAAACATATTGCTCATCACATGAATTAGGTATGTGAATTTTATTATGTTTGAAATAGTGTAACATCATTTAAGGGCATTACAAATGATCTTTCACCATTCACGGCAATGTAACGAAATACTTTTCAGTGTATCTGTAAACAAACTATAATTGCTACTTATTTAATACACTTTAGATAACAGTTTGTTGCCCATCTTAATGATGCATACCAATTTTATTATAATTGAGATAATGTAACAACATTAAAATGCACTGGAAAAACTTTACCCATTGATGATATTGTAACGAGATACTTTTGTGTGCCCTGTAAATTAACCGAAAATAGTACACACTTCACTTTCAATATCAAAATGTATTTATAAACCTAAATAATTTAACAATTACAAGTCAATCCGAGTCTTTACTCGAGTCAGAGCATGGGCAGGCAGACGGCCAAACAAATTGAATTCATAAACACTTTCAACTATGTTAGAAAGGGATAAAAAGTAAAAATTGGTTTTTATATACCCATTTCCCGAAATTGCCGATCGCGTATGGACACTTCGCGAACTGGCCGATCGCATATGGCCAGTTCGGGAATTGGCCGATCGCATCTGGCCAGTTCTAGTTTTGGCCGGCCAATTCCCGAATTGGCCAGTCAGTTTAAAACATTGCTGGCCAATTCGCGAACTGGCTGGCCAGTTCGGGAATTGGCCAATTTCGGGTTTTGGCCGTAACATATATATATATATATACGGGGTATGACTGAAATCTCTGCTGACTGACTCTGCCCTTAATTTTAGAGAGGTTTTTTTTAACATTGTACTCTTAAAGGAAAACGTGTTATGCATTTCATACTGGACAAGTTTAAGAGACTATAAAATAAATAAATACACTTTTAAAACTAAAGTTAATCAAATATATTTATATGTATATGTAACGAAATTTAATGGTCTTACTATATCGTTTGGAACAAAATTTAAATTGATTAAAAATGTTTTAAGCTGAAAATTAAAGCCCGATTTTAGCACTGTCAAATCTTCTTCGATATTGTTAGTGTAGGAGATAACAATATAACATTATTGTTGTCATGGAAACAGCGACCTATGCAATATCGAAATGTATAACGACAATATTTTTAATCATGCAATTACTTTTAAAATATACTTAAAACTTATAAGACGGAGAAACCGCGTAAAAAACGCATTTGGCGTGGAAAAAGTTTTGCTCGCCAAATCATGTCTTTTTGCGCAACATACTCGATATTTTTTTTCAGATTTTCTAGTGTAATTCTGTATCTATATTTAACTGATCCTGTATTTGCCTTCGCCTATGAATTTGCAGATCTCTAGGAGCGATGGATTTTTCGATCTATAGCCAAGACACTTTATATCCAATCAGTCAGCTATAGCCAAATTCTGTCGTTAATATATACACACCATATTCTACTGTCATACCTTATACAAATATGTAAAATGTTATTGTGAATATATATTTAATAAATGTAATAAATACTTTATTTAATTCGTTGTTTGATAACTGAGCTTTTATTTCAATATATATTAAATACATTTTTGTAACTTTAAAAAATAAACAAAACTAAAAAACACAAATAAAGCTGAAATATATTGTCAAATTAAATATTAGCAAAATGTTAAGTATACATTTTTCATTTAGCGTTATGCACTGTTAAAATTTTTGCAGCATTCTGGCAGGTCATTCGACCATTTTTTTGAAAAAACGGTTTCATAACCATAATTTAACTATATTCTGACCATAAAATGGCCAATAATATGGTCAGAATAGTGTTAAATTACCGTTTGTGTAATCGTTTTCGAAAAAAAACGGTCAAATGACCTGCGCTGCAAATTTTTAACAGTGTGATTACGGTTATGACAGTCGTTAATAGTAGTCATTTGGCAATGATATTTAAGGCAAAAAAAATTTTTCGACTTTTTACTAAATATTTTAAATAAGAAAAATGCGACATATTCCACCGCTGTTTTATCATAGACAGATAAAATAACTTCCGTAATTTACATTTTATGATTTTATTTAGATGGTTATCGGTAGGCGATATCCAATTTGTCTTCTAAATGAAAGTGGTAGTTTAACATAAATGTTCAGCAATAAAAAGTAAAATATGGTACTTTTTTATAATGCTTTGTATTCAGATAAAAATATACACGAATATTTTTTTTTCTAAGCATTATTTCAGCTTAGTTCTTTTAACTACAGATAACTGAGTATTTGTCCTAGGAAATTTTCGGTAAATTTATGATTTAGTAAAAAAACTGATGGTAGGCAATATAATTATACCTGCTAAAAGCCGCTTATATTTTTGTAATTTATGTATTGAAGAAAAGGAAATTAAATCTCCGTTATATTCTCTTCATAAAATCTACGTGCACTTATGAAAGAAAAAAAATATGGTTGGTGAAATACATAAAATTTTAAAATTAAAAATTAAGTGATGCTTTTTTTTTAAATAGTTAATTATATGCAATAATTTGCTAAGTGTATGGGCCAAGATGACAAAGTAGCTTCTTCCGCAAAAAAGAGAAATATTATAATTCATTAAGCTGATGATTTCATTGATAACTACAATACACAACTGTCGTTTAAAATGTCAAATCAGGTTTTTGTTACATTGAATTATCCGATTTTATTTGTTAGATTTCATTTACACAGGTAAATAAAAATATAAAACCGATATAAATGGGCTTTTTCTTTTTCATTTCACTGATATACTTTCATCATGCACGCCACTAGAGGAATTTTAGTGAAAGTGTATTGACACAACAGTGTTTTGTAGAAACCCTTAACTTCTCCACTTTAACTGTTTATGTACTGAATTATGAATTCATAAAAAATTATCCTCTAAAGCATTTTTCGTGAATTTTGTAAACTGCATTAGAAGATTTACATAATCATTTAACAAATTTTTGAAGGATTTTAGAAGGATTGAAGGATTTAGAAGGATTAATTAAATTTGAATTTATAGGGATTTTGCGCAATATTTATAACCGTACTCAAATCTTTCATTTTAAATATTTTTCTTAGTATTTTGTAGAACTAGGAAATGTACGAATATAATGTTCTTCGAACAGAAATATAGATATATAGAAATATTTCCGAATTGAAAAATCCCCCCCCCCCTCCCCCCAACGCCAAGAAAGCTGAAAAGATGCAAAGGCAAAAGAAATCATCCTTTTAAATATAATTTTGGTTTGTGTAACCAATAATGTTTTTGTAACAAGGTAAAGAAATTTATCTATAACCCATTCTAAACTGTAATACATCTAATATGTGTATTAAAGAAATTTTATAACAAGTTATTTTAATAGTACTTAGAAGTTATTTTAATGGTACTTATAAGTACTGTCCGTATACAAAGGCTTAAATTAAATTGTACGTTTATGGAATTTGGGCGGACAGGAATAATGATGTATTAGGTAGTTTATCGTGTTACTGTAAAAATATGCGATAAGGCGGCTATTTTAAAAACATAAGGTTGTACTGTACACCTTAAAAATATATAGATATTTTTAGACTATCGGATAATTTATTTGAAAGCTAATCGATAAACTAAAAAGAATAAAGATAAAGAGAAACACAGAAACATACAAATATACCATTTATGAATCCTGAAAAAAAATTATAGCTATCAAAAACAGAGTTATCACAATTGGTGCTTTCGTTGTAACGTCTTGCGTAGCCATTCATAAAAAAATAATAATAATAAACGAATGGTACTTCCTTGTTTGTTGCCGGTTACTAAAATATAGCAGAAATATCGTTTTTCTAAATATCTGAAGAAAATTTTATCGTATTCCAAAATTTACTTTGGAAAAGTATCCTTAATTTTTCTATTAAATTTAAATCTATATGAAAGATTATAGAATTAAAGCTATATATTAGGCCATTCCTTGAACCTAATACTATTCCTTATAGTGAAAAAAAAATATCCAAACAAACGTTATCTCATTACGTTAAAAAAAATATTTCATTTAATAAATGTTTTTTCATGCAAGATCTTATTTTTATTTTTTATTCTTAATGTTAAAAAATTTAGTTTTTAGTTCAGTGAGGAAGGGTAGACAAGAATATTTATTCCCTCATCTGCCACGCCACGGGATATTATTTGTCTCAAGAAACATACACTACACATTGAAAATTTATGAAAATAAAATTTTTGTCCAATGAACAAGGTCCTTAAGCTTATTTTTTAAAGATAAATGAAAACAGACGTAACTTCTATTCGATTGGCTATTTTTGGAATTTTCAGTAATAATTACGTTATCAAAATGTATATATATTTTAAAAGCCAGCTGCACTTAATTTCAATTATTTAATATTTTTGGTTTGCATGATAAATGATTAACAATATGCTTTTACAATGAGAAAAAAGTAGTTAAAAAATTTACTTTAGGCATTGGAAAAAGGAAATTCTCCTTAAAGCGCATCTTGAGTATATTTTCAGATTTTTTTTTTTTTTTTTTTTGATGAAAATACTTATGTAATTTAGCAGCGGAATGATGGTAGAAAGTCTGTAAAAAAAATAATAAAATACTGTTCTCTTCAACACTAACAATAACGAAGTATAAATATCAGTGCTCGGATCGGACAAATTTTGTGTTTGAGGCAATTTTAATCAATTAATTTTTTTTTCTAAACCACCGTTAAATGATCGTTAAATTTTATTATAAATACGTATATGACAAATGTGTAGTTATAAAAGTGTATTTATTTAAGTAAAACTTAATTAAACTTCTTCAATATAAAGAGTTGCAAAAGTTTTTTTTTTTTTAATAATAGTATATCTATCATGAAAGAGTATACATTTTTTTAAATTTCATTGAGTCACCAACCAACGATAAATTGCCAAGAAAATATAATATTCTTTATTTTTTACGGATGCTATATAGAAGTTCCGCGGGAATTTTTTTATAAACACATACTGTCTTATGAGAAGAAGAAATTCATTATTTTTTTAAATCTGTTTTTCTTTTTTAACATTTTTCTAAGTATATGCTTAGGGACGAGTAAAGAGAATAAAATGGAATAAGGCGAGATAGAATTTTAGCGAAAGAGAAGAATTTAGGGTAGAAAACGAGTAAAAAAAATAAAAAATAAATAAAACGAGAGAGAATTATAGCAAAAGAGAAGAATTTAGGTAACAAACGAGTAAAGAGAATAAAACGGATTAAAACGAGAGAGAATTTTAGTGAAAGAGACGAATTTAGGGAACAAAACGATTAAAAAGAGAAAACAAACTTTCAAAAACAAAATCTATATCAGTTTCAAGGTTCTCAATGACCGCTTCTTTTTCTTGTCTGTAGCCAATCATTTCAGCCACTATCCGTTTGACGTCTACAACAATGGTATGTAAACTGATATATCTTGTACCCTTCCCTATAATAACAATTCCCTATAACAAAAATTTTTATAAAGTACATCATGAAAGCTATACAATCATTTTCTTATAAAATTTCTTGTATTTTGTACTATAAAATGTCTTTCAATCAGCCCCATTTATACTTTTAATAAAAAAATCCTATCATTTCCAAGGATATACGATTTTGACAGAACTTTCAATAAAAGAATCTAAATAATTTCATTTTTTTTTAAAATCCGTTTGCGTGCTTTTTTTGCAGAGTTTATTCAACAAATAATTGAATTTCGCACCACGTTTGCGAAAATCAATTTTCATTATAGATAAAGATGTTGTCTTTTCTTTCAGAGCCAACAATAAAAAAAAAAAAAAACTCAAAGATAAAAAACAAATTAAAGAGCCTAAGGTGAAGGACAGTGAATATAACTATGAAAGGAAATGAATTGAAGTATACGATTAAAACACGTGTACTTGAGATTTCTTATAAAAGCATGACCATATTATTTTTCGTTTGAAGTAAAGATGAGAAACTTCTTGGAGAATATAACCTCGGAGCTATTAAAAGGAAATTTGTGATATTCATATAGACCTTTTTAAAGAAAAAATCGTTTTATCTGTGCGAAATATCAACTAATTGTATTCAATTCTATTTAAAAAAAAATATGTAAGGCTTACACAATATCAGTTTAATTTGTTTTCCTCAAAGGTCTCCTTTGTTAAAAAATCAGTGTTCAAGAGTTCTTTATTTAAATATACATAAATTAATTATGATTAAGGTTCAGTAGGACAAAAAAAAAAAAAAAAGAGAGAGAGAGCCTCACATACATTTTAATCTTCAAAATTGACACCGAAATAAACAGAAATAGCCATTCGACAGTAAATTGTGTTTTATTTTTTTTTATGTTAAAACAATAAACTTATGGATTGTCTTCATGGTGAAATTGTCTAAAATATACAAAAAGTCTAAAAATATACAATACGAACACATAATTTTGACATTCTATTTGTCTTTTACGGTTGTTACAATAGGAAACTCAAAAAATACTTAAGGAAATGACCCATAATTTTGGATTCGCATATTTGAAACTTATAAAAAAATATATATCTGTTAAAAGAAAATATTGATTATATTTCCCATTTCTTAAGAGAACGACAACAGCGTATATATCAATTATGCAACATTAATTTCTGATATAACTTAGTGCGTGATACGATAATGTTTCTTTTATAAGGGCAAGCAAAAGCGTTCATTTATATTACTGTCTACAAACAATATTTATAAGTTTGTTTTTATGAATTAAATGACACTGATCTTACCTTTTCTTGGAATATACTGAATTTATGTCAATAGTTTTTTGTATTGTTTCAGCAGTAGCTAACGTTTAAATTAAACGCTCGGCAAAGGAAAAAAAATGCTTTAATTTTTTTTTTAAATACCTAGATCTTTTTATTTGCAAAATTATCGTAGACATTAACATAAATATTGCATTTTTTGCACGCTTGACAAATTTATAGTTTAAGTAAGGCTAATTTAAAACTTAAAGTGTCGAAATCTCTTCAGTAGGTATCCATAAAAATTCGTAATGCCAGCTGTTTTACAGGCTATTTCTTTTGTTTGACTAAAAGTGTAACATTTGTACTTTCTATTTTTATTTCGTCCCGAACGATTAGTTATTGTTCTGCTAATGCCAAAATAATATTGAAATCGCACCAGTAGTTCTGAGAAAAAGAAACAAAGTTTTTCCCACTTGTATTTAACTGTATGTGTTGGCTACCCTTAATACGTAGGTTAAATAAGAAAATATTAAGTATAATATTTCATATCGATCATATTTTAGTTTAAAAAATTCATAAGTTTTACTTTGTCTAACTACTTTAATGAATATTAGAACACGTACTGGCAAAATACCGGCCAACCAAGCTAACTGATTTAATAAACATTTATCAATGAAATTTATCAATGAATGAAATTTTGTTTATATAGCTAAAATATAAATTGAACGTTCGGCAAAGGAAAAAAATGCATCTATTTTTTTTTTTAATACCTAGATGGTTTTATTTTACAAAATAGACCTTCATATAACTATTGAATTTTTTTTACCAGCACGGCCAGTTTACAATTTAGCTACTTGTCATTTATCATTAATGTGCTGAAACCGACTTAGTAGTTCTCCAGAAATATTCATAGTGTGAATTGCTTTACATGTGATTTTTTTTTTGAAAAATAGCGTAACCTTTGTATTTTCTATTTTTATTTCGTCCCGAACGATCAATTTATTATTTTGTTAATGCAAAAAAATATTGAAATCTCACCAGTAGTTCCTGAGAAAAAAAAACCCGCATAAATTTCAGCTGTTTCTCCTGCTTTTATTCAGCTGTATGTGTCGTTTGTCCTTAATGCGTAGGTAAACTAATAAAACGTTAAGTAATATTTCATATCGATCATATTTCAGAAGAAAAATTACAGATATTTTACTTTGTCTACTTTATAAAAACTTCCATGAGTGTTAGAACACGTACTGGCAAAAGACCGGCCAGACAAGCTAACTGATTCAGTAAACATTTCTCAACTAAACAGGAAGATAATCAAATTTTGTTAATAGTATATGCCTTTTATACATTCCAGATTCAAAAAATTAAAAAAAAATGTAAATACAATAAAATGGGAACAGATTTAAGACTTTTCTCTATATGTTTTAATGTCCGATCTCTAAACACTGTGATAAGAATGCCATTCTTATGTATAACATAAAACTTATACTCCCAATTTTTTCTCACAAAATAAAAAAAATGATAAATAATTATTTCTTATTTCATTTAGATTAAAAATATGGAAGAGATTTAATTTTGAACCGACCTGTACATTTTGCTTCTATTTTTCGTGACTGGTTGCAAAAATAACTTTTCGCAAAGTCTTCGCAAAGTTTTTGAGATTAAAAAAAATTAATTAAATAAATGAAAAGAAAAAAAAAAGACAAGAATTATTTATTTTAGGTCATTATTAAATGTATAGTCAATGTGCAGTAATGTGATGTGAAAGTGCAGTTAACGCGTGTGCATAAAATTACATCGTGAAATAAGAATTAAAATTTTACGTTTCGGTTATGTTTTATCAAATCTGAATATATTCGTTGTTACATTTTTCATAGAATTTTGTTTTATTAAGTTAAAGATAAATAGAAATAACAATGCATTTATTTAAAAGAATTGATCGAAATGAATAGATTCTTTAAAATTATTTTAATAGTAAATCTTTATTATTTTTTAAGCAAAAAACATAAGTCATATAAAAGTACTATTTTAGTATTACACGTTTCTTCCCTATATGTTTCTCGCCCTCTTTATACAAGCATTATAGCAATATATTTTATAATTATTTTTAGTATCAGTGAATCAAATTTTTCGTCCTTTGTAATTTCAAGATGCATATTTATAACATTTATTTTCAAGTTCTTTAAATGATTAATCTTTAAGAGTCTGCACCATGATTTTGATGATAGACTAATATTTTGCTTAGGGTAATATAGTTAATTTGCGAGTTTTATATTAGATATTAACAAGGTGCATTTTATCGGTTGGTTAGTTGTTAAATTAAATGCATTCTATATGAATATTTATACTGCCTTCTTTAATAAGAGATTTGGTCAGATTTATTAGGAAGAACTTTATTTTGATTTTCAAAGGTATACATATATATACAGGGTGTCCATAATTAAACGACCCTACTTTAAAATTGTCTACAGACGAAACTGTTGGTCAGAAAGATGTGAAATTTTGTGACAGACATAATAAAGGAATGGGAATTTGTTTGAAAGAAAAAAATGTTTTAGTTCAGAACTTTAGTTCAGAATGAATTACACATTTTTAAAGGTTTTTACGCTTTATTTTTTATCAAATTAAATAAAACAAATATAGAGACCGCCCCCTGAAAAAAATAAAGCGTAAAAACTTAAAAAAAAATATTGGTGTTCGAATTGAATACAAACACTGAAAAACAAAATCTGCCTACGACAGCCGCATTTGTTTCTCAGAGCTTAGGCCTAGTATTCAATGGGCGGTGGTTTAATGTCTAATTTATTTTAAAACGCCCTCTGGTGGCGAAATTTTGAACTTTTTTTTTTTTTTTTTGCTCAAACAAATTCCCATTTTTTTATTATGTCAGTCACAAAGTTTCCAAACTTTCTGACCAATATTTTCGTATGTAGAAAACTTTAATGTAGGGTCGTTTAATTATGAACACCCCGTATATATATATATATATATATATAATATTATATTTATATATTTATGTGTGTATGTGTACATATATCAAAAATTAAACGCAAATGCCATTCAAAATTATTGACTTCCGATTTTTGACGTACTATTAAACCGTATTTCAACCTTCTCTGAAAGAAAAAATATATTCCACCTTCATCTAGTCATGAATGTAGTCATTTTCTAAATCCCTAAACTAGAAATATAAATTTCGGAGCTATGCGAATAAGGTAAACAAATAAACTGAATAGACGAAATGATCTAGAATTTATAGTCCATATTTTTCTAGGTGATGAAGTGATACAATATGTTATGAATTGTTTAAATGGCGAGAAATTATCACTTGATTTCTAGATTTAATTCATAAACTTGAATTATAGTTACTAAAACTCACTTCTTATGTTCGCATTTATTTGCAGAGATTTCTAAATACGTTTGACAAGGATAAATAGAACTCTCTAGCAAAGGGAACTAGAATTTATAAGGATGACATGGAACTATTTTTTCTAAAGCCACAATTTATTTTCTAGATGCCAGTGACAGAATTTTTTTTCAGTGTTTTAGATCAGTTTCAATTTTGTTCCTATCTTGTTTAGAACACGCATCACAGGAATTTAATTATTAGGAACATACTTATTTCAAAATAGCGGTCATTTGAACAAAATAGGTCATTTTCTCGCCTTTGTTTTAAACTTTTGCGAGCACTAAAAAATATTTAATCAATGAAAATGATACTTTTCGGTGGTATAAACTCCACCAAAATTAATTAGCTTTTTTAAGGGGTCTCAGGACTCTTAAAGCTTTAAAATTTTCGAAATTTTAATTTTTTTAGATGTTAAACTCCTATCTTTTCTGAACTTTTTTATATAATTGTTTCCTTGAAATCCCTATTAGAACTGAAGTTATGGCTTTTACATTTATACACGTTCAATAACTGCAGCGTCGTTTCGGAAACTTTGAAGCCATTTTTCTCCAAATGACGTTTTCGGGCATAACGCGCACGATATCTCAAAAACTTATGAATATTTTTTCATGAAATAATCAAAACATATGTTTCATGTTAGTCTGTATAAACTAAACCTAAAATTTCCGTTTTATTGCTCAAAACAATATTTTTTTAGGTAATTATACTGTTGAAATTTTCTTAATTTTGCATTAGCTCAATGCAACTTTGTATTAAAAATATAAAAAAGCTTTAAATACAAATTTATTTAGGTTCAGGGTAATTATTACAATCTGAAGTATAAGTAGGCACCAAAATTGTCATTCTACTTGCAACACTTATTTTGTAATCGTGCACGTAAGCTGTTATGCCGATTTTTTGCTCATCAAATGTCTAACACTTTGGAGCACCCTGTAAATGCTAATTCTGCATCATATAATTTTTTAAATACATGAAATGAAAGAACATACTTATATATTTTATTCCAATTAAAATTGTGTCTTAAAATCAAATACATTTTAAGATATTAAATGTTGAAAATGGTCTTTTTTTTCATTTTTTCCAATTTTAAGAGTCCTGAGACCCCTTAAAAAATGAAGGAAAGTTGTCTAATAATTCTTGAAAAAAATTGTCTCCCAGTTTGCAAAACAAGGTTTCGAGTAAAACAAGTTTAAAAATTTAAAATAGGATTACGTCCAACGAGCGGCGATACTTTAAATATGCAAAAATACTGTAAGGAATTGAAATATCACGATGCCGCTTAACAGCAACACGCTTGGGGGATCCAAAAACTGAAAAAAAAAAATTAGAAATATTTTATCCAAAGAAGTAGAATCTTCCCTTACTTGATTTACTGTTTTAAACGCTTTTCAATTATAAACCGAGAGTATAAAGTTTCTGTGAATAATAAAGTATTTTAATTGAAGTACAAATTTGGCAGTACAACAAATTGCTTTTGTATTAGTGAATTTCACAATATTGTTATTTTTTTATCCTTAAGATTTCTGAAAATAAAACATATCGCAAATGAGGATTTAAAAACCTTTTAAGTTTTCAATTTTTAGTTTTATTGCTGATAACCACGATAAAAGTTTATAACTTTCCGTTAGAAGAAGTTATTTCGTTCATTAGGGGATTCAAGTTACCTGTCTAGAAAACAGTAATAATAATTTTTTTGCTGCATACCTTAAGTGATACCTTAAAATGTACATAACACATATTCACTTTATGAAAGCTTTTAACTACCTTGCAATGCTTTGCTAACATTAATGGAAAACTCGGAGCATATGAAACGCTTTAAGATGAAAGCAATATGCGCAGTCAATATGCATAATCAATACAATAACGGATTTCTTTTAAGAAATTGACAGAGGAGGAAATTCAGGAGGTACATTACTAGTATTTAAGCAAATCTTACCATAATTAATGCATTAAGCACTGTCGTATAAAAAATCAGTATATTTTGCGAAAACAATTGAAATGTTTGATTTCCTTATATAAGAGATTATTTTCCTAAATCTTCACTATGTTTTAAATACATCAAAATATAATTTTCTGAAATGTTCATTTTGCTAAAATGTTTAAATGAGAATATTCAACATAATTAGAATTCTAATAAATTTCCTGTTGTATAGAAAATAAAAATATTTTATATTGAATTAATTTTAAGTTATAATCTTTTTAATTTTGCAAATGTTTATAAAATTTTTCAAATGAAACAAAAAGTGCGGAACATTTTTATTTAAACAATTTTTACCTAAAATATTATATTTCTTTTATATTATGATGATTATTATGAAAATAGTATACAGATTTCTGCGTTGCATTACTTGTATTCTTCATACTTAATAGAATAAATTTTTCGATAAGTTTGAAAGAAGTTTAAGTCAAAAATTAAGAATAAAAAATACTGGTACCCAAAAACTGCGAAAGATATGCTATAGTAGATTTCGGATGAAAATCGGCAGTTTGCACAAAATAATTTATTTTTTTCTGCTCATTTTAGAAAGTACCTGACATGTATCTCACTATATCACTATATCGCTCACTAATTGTCACGATATTTGATAATAGTAATATACTTTATGTAAGGTGTCTTATATAGTCGGCTACTAAGTATAATTTTTTTTTTTGAGAAATCTTTACATCTTCTTCAAGTTATGTCCTATTTTTATACAAATGCATGCAAACATTGTATAAAATCTTAATATTTTGTTATATCCACAGATCATGCTTTTCTTTACGATGCATGCACTGCAAATAGAGGGGCCTTAAATTTAGAAACATATGCGACTGAAAAAGAATTTCAGACACTGAAGTATCTTAATTTAAAAATTCAGACTTAATATATGTCTTAATTTAAGGCACAGAAATCTCTTACTCTGATCATGGTATAAACGAACTGAGAGAAAAGTCTGAAAAATGTCCGAACATCTTTTTTAAGACACTTTGTTGATTCCATTCCGTATTAGCCACCAGTGGGCACTCTCAGTTGCGCATGTGTTTTAGATTTATTAATTCGAACTTGATATTCCTTTGTAATTCAAACTAAACATTGGCTCTTATGAACGCTTAGTTTTTAGGGTTCCGTACTTAAAAAGTAAAAACGGAACCATTATAAGATCACTCCTGTGTCTGTCCGTCTGTCACAGCCATTTTACTCTTAAACTATGGAACGTGGAAAGTGCAAATTCGGGGAAGTAATAAAGACCATTGACCCACATATTTTCAGATTAATAAACATTCATAAATATATTTAGTAAAAATGTAGGGGGGCAAATTATGCTACTTGAAAAACAAAATCTTTTCTTTGTATATCATGTGGGGTATCCTGTGAAAGCTTTCGTAACGTGAAACTCAAAAATACATTCCTTTTAATTTTAGGTATTATATTTTTAAAAATATTGTCGAAAATGTAACGCAAAAATATGTCCCCCCCCCCATCTAATTCCGAAACTACTGAAACTAAAATTATGAAAAAATTAGAGGTAATAGATGTTCATATAAACCTTGCCGGAAAATTATAGCGATTATCCTAGGTCACATAGTTTTTGAGAAATTAGCATTTATCTGTTATACACAAATTTCGATTTACGGGCATTCAGGAGAATTCTTGAGCATCGCTGAATATACCTATCGTTGCAGAAGTATAAAAGCATTGTTGATAGTGATTTTCGAAAAAAATCATCAGTAATTAGCTGAGATATTAACCCTTAAAGATAGGCCAGTTTGGACATACATAAGGACAGGGGCGCCATACTCTATGCCTAGTTAACAACTTTTAATGATATGATATTTTAATGATATTTTTTGATTTGAATGTATGTGTAATGTAATGTCCAGTAACAGTATAAAAGCAATAAACGACAAATTGTTAAAAACATACAAAGTCTCAGTCAGGGGTCTCAGGACTCTAAAATGTGGAAAAATGAAAAAAAAGACCCTTTTCAACATTTGATATCTTAAAATTTATATGATTTTAAAAGACAATTTTAATTGGAATGAAAGATATAAGTATGTTCTTTCATTTCATGTATTTAAAAAATTGCAAGATACAGAATTAGTATTTACAGGGGGCTCGAAACTGTTAGACTTTTGTCGAACAAAAAATTGGGATAACAGTTTATGTGCCGGATGACAGAATAAATATTGCAACTAGAATGAAAATTTTTGGTGCTTACTTATACTTCAGGTTGTAATAATTTCCCTGAATTGAGATAAATTTGTACTTAAAGCATTTTTATATTTTTTATGCAATGTTGCATTTAGCTAATACAAAATTTTGAAAATTTCAACAGTAAAACCACCTAAAAAAATATTTCTTTGAACAATAAAAAGGAAATTTTAGGTTCAGTTTATACAGACTAACATGAAATACATGTTTTGACAATTTCATGAAAAAATATTCAGAACTTTTTGAGGTATCCTGCGCGTTATGCCCATGAAACACCATTTGGAGAAAAATGACACTTCAAAGTTTCGGAATCACCGCTTCAGTTATTGAGCGGGTATAATTCTAAAAGCCATAATTTCTGTTCTAACGGGAATTTTAAGGAAACAATTATATCAAAATATTCAGGAAAAAATAGGAGTTTAACATCTAAAAAAATTAAAATTTCTTAAATTTTCAAGTTTTAAGACTCCTGCGACCACTTAACCGTTTCTGGCGCGGAGCAATTTTATCCATAAATTTATGAAATAACACCAGAATTTATAAACGAATTTATTAGAAAAGGCGAACTTGTTTATTTTCACGTACATAATAAAAGGAAATTTTTAATTAAATATTCTTGGTGCCGATTGTCTCTTTTGGAATTAAAATTAGGTGTCCTTTATTAAGGGCACCGCCCTCGTAATGTTTAATTAGAATGAATCGCATAAATACTGTGGGGTTCGCGACAGTTTGCATTGAGTGTATATCTCAATACGCCTCGAGTGACTTTAAAAGTTAATTTATCACCTATCTGGAAAAACGCCGCACTGACCAAGGCGGCGTTACAACTTTGAGACCTCCTTTGAAGCGCGCTCAGCACGATGCCAAATTTAAACTTTGAACAAAGGTTTTGTTTTAGCTACACTGTAGAAATAAAGGTTATTACAAAGCTAAATTTAGTTTTATGAAATGCCAAATGAAGTTTAACTATGCACTGCTTTTATTGTCAGTACCGAATTAAGTTCATCATAAACAGATTAGGATAATATTAAAAAAAGAGTTATACGAATAGCTATATTTGATATTATTTAGGTTCCATATCTCTTTGAACTTTCATAGTAGACCCATTTACACTTTTCTCTAATATATACAGTTATACCCAACCCTACGTTGTATAGTTTTTTACAAAATCTTAGTATTCTTTTAGCAACGGTTTTTTTTATAATACCATTACAAATTCATATATTTATTCTACGGAACCCCCTGTACGCGAGTAATACTCGTACTTGACCATTTATTAACTATTAATTTATTTTGATTTGATTCATTTTTTGTGGAATGTGAAGTTCTGTGATTTTATTCGTATCAACATAGTGTTAATTTGCATTATTTATATAAATAATATCGTGTTATTCTTCTTCGTTTCGTCAAATCTGGTAAATGTCTGGTTATGTTTTGAGGATGAACAAATTTCCTTTTCTTAATATAGTTAGTCGGATATATAAAGGGATTTTTGTTTTAAAAGATGCAAGTATTTCTCCCTCACGGCACCAATTGAAATTGACACTCCCTGTGCGGGTAGAGTTTGGATTAGTTACACCTTTTTCCAGGTAAGTGGGACCTGCAATATGTGACACAGACTCTTAGTGAATGCTTTCTCTTTAAATAGAGTCCTCACACAAGACTCTATCTTTATTAATTTCTGAGTTATGTTAAAATTTCTTTAAAGCATTTTGTCTCTTGGATTTCCATGTTAAAATTTTATCTTGCTAATAATTAAGTATTAAAATATATTTTTTTATTATTTATTTATTCATAGTTAAATAGATTTTGTGATTATCATCTGATATATATATCTTTAAATATGCCCAGGTGGCAATATACGTTTTAAAGAAAGTTTAATTTTTAAAGCGGCACAGGACCTTTAAAATTTCAAAAAATCAGTTTTCGGTTTTTGTTTTACACTGAATATTTTAAAATTCTCAACAAGATGCAAAAAACCCAATTCAGAAATCTGCATTATTTCTTGAGTTATTCATATTTATAGACGACGAGTGTGACTGAAGGTCCGTAAAGATGGAAACTTTAAAAGTGTTTTCTCAGATTAGTAAATTTGAAGTTTGTTTGCAGTTGAAAAAATTGAAAATTTTTATTATTTTCATTTTGTGCTAAAATTAAATTTTAAACAAAACTTTTTGTGTATATTTTGGATTTAATTTAGAAGTAGGTGTGTTATGATTCTATTTTGTTGAAAAATTCCTTTCTATAGGCATAATTTAGAATTTTATGATGCTCGTAGCACTTAAAGATCTTAATTCCCGCATTAGTGATATGAAGGTCGAAATTTAAACATTAATTTTGAATATACAATATTTATTTTCTTGGATAATATAGTTAAGAATATTAGTAGAGAATTAGGCAGAAAGGGAGAAAAAGATTTTATTTGCATATTATTTGTGTTTTGGTACTTTGAAATATACGATGTCTTTGATCGCCTATTTCCCCTGGATGATATGAATTTTCATTTTTTTGTGTGTGTGGCGGGGGAGGGCGATTCTCTTCAAGCAATTTTCGTAAAGCAAATTTTTCGCAGTTGTATACAATTTTCGTTTTTTTATCTCTTTCGACATCGCACTTAATATAATGAATATTTTGAACTTTTAGAGTAGGACAAGATTAAATGCAAAAAATCGAAAGAATGTAAAAGCTCTGAAAACGAACACTTGGGGACTGCGGAATTTGTTCAATAATCGAAGGTGTCTGCTTTTTCGAGGTAAAAATAAACAAATATGTCTGTGTTGTGGATTAAGGAAGGTTATCGCTAAATTAAAGGTGTCCGATATTAGGTCACCTTTTCATAATATCTTTGAAACATAATGGACATTAGGAATGCCCTTTAACCTATTTAACTTACTCTCTAGAATACCGGACACCTCTATTTAATGAACATAATGAAGGGTTAGATTTTTTTGAAGAGAAATCATTTGATTCAAACTTGGGCAATCTGAACAGTGTCCACTCACCTCTCCCTACTAGTTAAAGATCCCCAAATTAGATATGCAATTTTCGTAAAGCTTATATTTTAAATTTATTTCGACATTGTACTGATTATAATCAATATTTTGAAGTTTTAAAGTAGAATAAGATTAATAAATAAATAAATTTAAAAAAAATCTAAAAACAGTGAAACCTCTCGATCACAAGTACCTCACCAACGAAGGGCAGACAATTTCCTTAGGAGCCCCCTGTTTAGAGATTTTATTGTAATTCGATAAAGGTTTTTTGTTTTTAATCTTATTCGTCTATAGAAGTTCAATACATTCATTATTAATCAGTGCAGTGTAGTAATATCAGTACAGTGTTGAAAAAGTTTTAAATTATCAGCTTTGCGGAAATTGCATACCAACTTTGAGAGCCCCTAAAATCAGGCTGTATGGGGTGGAGGGGGCAGGACCGTGACCAAATATTTTTTCCAGGACTTATTGTGGTCAAACATGGCTGCGTATCATGCTTACAAAAAGAAATGGCTGCGATTCAGATGTTTGAAACGTGTGAAACTCAGACGTAAGAAGTGTCTGAAATAATTAAGACATTTTAAAATGTCTGAAAATTGAACCTCCGTTTCAGACACTTAAGTGTCGGAATTTCAGACATTTTAATTTACAGGATGTTGATTGGAAAAGACGTTTCTTTTTTTTTTAATTCACTGTTGGTCCCATAATTGCTTTCGTATTTAAATATTTCTTAAAAAATATGATTGCAAATATGATATTTACATCCTCGCTGTTCAATGCCATTTCCACAAGTATTTCTCTAGGTATATTTCAAAATGTCTAAAAACGTAATTCTCCTTTGACGTTTGGAAAGATAGATAATATTGGTGTAAGGAAAAGAATTTATTATTTTTTTGCCTTTCTTTCTTTATTTATTTTTTTTATTTATTTATTTATTTATTTTTTTTTTTTTTACGATTTATTACGCAAAGAAATCTGGTCCCTGTCTTTGCCATTTCCATCTGGAAATAAACACTTTTCATTGAAGACATGGAAAAACAGAAGGAAACAGATATTTCATCGTGAAGAAGGTAACAGAGGTCGTTAATTGATTAATTATTGTAAATAAAATAAATTAATATAGAAAAAAATTAAATGACTTAAAAGATTTTGTCTTCAGCTTCAGCTTCATTTTTTTTCTTTTTTTAATAAAAAAATATTTCAAGAAACATTTTACTATTCAAGAAACATTACAACCTTGTGTGTGTGTTTGTTTTTTTAAACAATAACTGGAAATAAGTATTAAAAGAAATTCTTAAAATACCATAAAAATCTATTAAATGCGCTAGGCCTTTCGAAAGAAGACACAGATCTTTTAAAATGTAATTTTTAGCACTTCTGTCTGATAGTGGGAACCTGACTGAGCACATTTACAAAAGTTCAGACTTTAATTGAAATGAACATTAGCTTTTTGAAGCTGAATTGCTAGAATCTCCAGAGTCACATTGTAAAATCATGGCCCAGTTGCCCCACGTAACACTACGGGTTTCCGAATTCGAAATCACATTCAATAACATACATATAGATTCACTTAATAGAGTTTAATAAATTTAAAAAATCAAAAAACCCGACTGCGGAAAACGCGAACTAATTAATTATTTCTCATCAATGTTAAACTATTTTTCACATTACTTACTACCATTTTTTTTATTTACTTGTATTGATCACTTTTAAGTTGTGTTTAATTGTTAGCTCCTATCTATAAACACTGTTTTGATGAGGCCTATAGATGTCTATGAAGGAGTTAGCGTTAGAATTAGAGTTGCAGTAAAGGTAGAGATACTACCTACACAATTTCTAGGTTCTGTAATATTTAAACGGAGCATCTGACTGTAAAATAGTCAATGAAACATCGTCTTTATTTTGAAAGAACTATCCAATGATATGCCACTCAATATGGTGCGTATTTTTTTTCGTCTCTACCGCCATTTTGTATTTTACGGCCGCCATTTTGAATTTATAAAACACACCATAGCCTATAACAATCGGACGGTGAAGACGAATCGATAGAGACCTCATTCATTAAAATTCATCCGGCCGTTGGGATGTTTCGAGGGTATAAAGAAATCCACTTACCCAGATACGCGTGAAACACATAACCCTTCTTGGCAGTCGGGTAAAAAAATTTTTTTTATTATTATTATTAGATATTTTTTCTTGAGTTTGTGTCATTTCTTTTCTTGCAATAATTGCGGGGTGTTTAATAATAGGATTCTTTAACAATTATACGCTATAGGCATGGACACAATCTATTGAAGTACCAAAAAAAATGTTTCCTTTTTATTTTTAAGATCATTATATAGTTAAGTACAATATAAATTTACATATTTATAGATAAATTGATGATATTTTGATTTTCGATTTTGTTTATCAAAATGAATTTAATGAAATTCATCCAGATTTTCAAACATTGATATTACGAATATTAATGATGACAAAGCAGATATTTTTGATTTTTTTTTCTTTTTCATATTTCGAGCAATAGTATTAATTTAGATCTTTGTGATAATAGAAATAGTTTTAATTTTTTATAGGGTCTCATACTTTTTTAAATATCTGTCGTCAGTGTAAAATTCGTTGTCAGTGATGTAATTTCAAATTCTTATGACTTTCTAAATACTTATTGAAATTACAAAAATATGTTTACTATATTTAAGCCATATTTCAGATTTTATAAAATGTAAAAATAAACACGTATAATACAAAACAATAAAAAATACAGGTCAGTTAATATTGCAAACGTTTTTCACTTGGCATGTCGCAATCCTTATGAAAACCTAACTTAGAATGCATATATAAACATAAAATTTAAGTTAAAATTAGTTTTTACCTATATTATATGGAATTAATTAATGTTATTGAGATAAGTAAATATTTTCCTTATTTTGTAATCATTTAAGATTTTTTCCCATTTTTTTTCCCATTTTTCAAATTTAAATGAATTTTCAGAATGGTTTGTGTCGAAGAATTTATATATCATAAATTCATTCTTTAAAGTATAGTTTAAAGTTCATTTTAACATAAGTTGTAGGTTTATATATCTATTCTAAGTTAAGTTACCGTGTTGATTGTGACATACCATGAGAAAACATTTGTACTATTAATTGAACTGTATTTTTTATTATATTATGTTATAAGAGTTTATTTTATATTTTATAACGCGTTAAATATGACTTATATATATTACAAAGTTTTATATAATTTCAATAAGTACGTAAAAAGGTATGAGAACTTGAAACTATATCACATTTGATCTGACAGCGGAGATTTTAAAAGGTATGACACCCCTTAACAAGAATCTGTCCTCATTGGTTTTCTAATTTACATAAAATTTATGTTATAAATGTATTAATAAATCCAATAATAAGAGTCAGTAATAATTATAACAACGATTCGAATTTTAATAAACAAGTATTTAAATTTTTGGGAAATTTGTTTTATAATAATAATAATAATCGGTGCAATTTTTTAAAATATTTCATAAAATTCGTTTTGAAGAAGAACTTCCAACGATTCGGCCTGGAAGCGTGATCCGGTATGGCTGCTGTTTTTGGATTTTAAATATAAGTCGACTTCTCTAAAGTCTATTTTGTAAGAAGGGTAATAGTGGAAGTCACAGTAAAGTGAAGAAAACCATTGACGTTGTGTTTCGTTTGGCTAGTTTTAGCATACCGGACGAAGAATTAATAAGTTTTTCCAGTTTTTAACTTACAAATGGATAGGATATACTGATGCCGAAGTTCAATAAGTAAGAAGATATGTTTCGCTCATAAAGCTTTAGTTGCAAGTCTGAGTTGAGATGAGTCACCTTGATTCTATATATTGTAAAAAGAAATTGCATTGTATAATCATACTTTATTGAATATATAAATCTGTAATAGGTTTGTCCGTAATTTTTCATTTCCACAACCCTAAATCCAATCAATCCAACACCCTAAATCGGCTGTAGACAAAAATATTTGTAACTTATTGTATTTTAAAACATATGTAAAATAATTTTATTTAGAAACAAACAGGCTAATCGTATTAAATAAGTTTTACAAAATTTTTTATGACAATTTAGAAAAGCACTGAGACGCTTAGAGTTTTGAAATGTCAATTCAGATAGTTGCAACATTGCATTTGGTTACAATAGATTTCGTTACCATCAAAATGCATTGATTTTATCCGTAGTTAGTAACGGATTTGTGTTATTTGTTATCATTTTGTGTTAAATGCAAAAGCTTGACTCGCTTTATGAAGCCTACTGAGATTACATTGATTTTGCCCCAACTGAAGAGTAAACCATATCCGCTTCTAATATTTGTTAATTTTTTCTTTGTTTGTTATATATTTGGTTTATGTTATAGTATGTTATTATTCGATATTTTCGTAGTTAAGTTAATTTGATTAACTTCATCTTTGAGTCTCGGAATAATTAAATATATAAATTGATTACGGTATATATTATATTGCATTTTTGAAGAACTTCCTTTGCGCCTATAATGGCAAAAGTTTTCATAAGTATTGTATAAAGTATATAAATATGTATATAGATATATTATTTATCAATCTGATATTTGTTATGCGATTACACTCTTATTTATTAATCGATTTATCTACCACTGCGAATGAGTACAGGAGCAACTGTGGTGCCAACCGAGGATGTTGGCCAGCTTTATTTGTAAACTTGTTTCCACATGGCGTCCACTTATCGATTTCAAATTAAAAAAGATGTACGAAGAAAATTAGAAATCCAATTTTTTTTCTGAAGTATTCCGCCTTAATACAAAAAAAAAGGGCAGATTTTTTTTATTTTTTTATTTTATTTTTTTTTTGCTTCGTCTCTTTTTTAAAAAAAAATCGCTGAAATAAAGCCGTTTAAACAACAATGGTGGCTGACATTTTGAAACAAGAAAAAAGATTACAAATAAGAAAATCCTCGATAAACGGATTTAATTTATGAATTTTATTGAACAGGGTTTCACTTAAACTTTCTTTCATTGTTGTAACAATTGTTCTAACTCACATATGCATAAAATTACATAGTTATATCCATGCGTCAAATTCTCAACAGGCGTAACCACTCTTGATGAAATATTGCCAAAATTGGCAAAAAAAAAAAAAAAAAAAAAAAAAAGATCACCATAAATGAAGTCAACTTGACGAGAGTTAACATTAAAAAAAGAAAATCCTAACAAAATACCACCTAAGAAAACAAATTTCTTGCTATTATAAAGTCTCTTTAACAAAGGCGCTAGTTTCAGATGTCATAGTTTTTAATTCTCTTTATCAATGAATTGTGAACGTATCTTGCTACTCTGCAGATATTTTAACAAAAATACTAGTTTTGGATGCAATAATTAAGTAACTTAAATTATAAAAATATCAAGCTATTGCAGTCTTCCGGAGAAAAGCGATTATAGAAAATTTCTGTATATATTCACCGGCATCTCCCCTGACATTAAAACCACCCTTCATACATATGTTGAGTTATCTTTCTGTCTATACCTGATATTTTGCAAGCGACAGCACTCATAATTAGCAATCTAGTACGTTTAGAAAATGTGCAATTCTTCTGCAGGCTATTTCTTCAAAAGATGGAAGAATAGGAAGCTCGCTTGTTTTTTTCAAATGTTATTTCTGCATTTGTTGTACCCAAATGACTGTATCTCACTCACTGACGCTTTTTCTCTGAAAAAATTCTGCACTGCGTACATAATTCTTCCTCACAACTTCTCTTATCACAAGTGTCTCTATGCCACTGTAAAATAGTTTATTAATCAAAATAGTTCCCCATCCCTCCAATCCCGGTATATTCTCCATTATTTTTTTCTTTTTACAAAATAGTATATCATGTGTTCAGGCAATATTGTAATTAAATAAATATTATATAATAATAATATAACAGTCTATGTATAAAATATGTATAGTAGAAGTATAACAATATATAATATAAATATTAATAATATAATAATATATAATATAATAATATATAGTATATAATATAATAATATATAATATATAATATAAATATTAATAATATAATAATATATAATATAATAATATATAGTATATAATATAATAATATATAATATATAATATAATAATATATAATATATAATATAGTAATAATTATATACATCGTTCAACTACCTGTTATAAAAACAAAATGCAACATACGAAAAATAAATTGTTTGTAGATCAATTCAAAAAATCTAAGAAAACAAGATTCGGATGCAATAATTTTAAACTATCTGCATCAATTAAAAGTCAACGGTTGCTGCTATTTAAAGAGTTTTTAACAGAAACACCGAATATGGATGTAAAAAGTACATAAATTTAACTGGAAAAAGCATGAAGCTACCTATTGTAGCCGCCCAAAGTACAACAATTACGCAAAATTTCTGTATATTTTCACCGATCTTGACGCCCCGACTCCATAACCATTTCCTTCAAAATGTTGTTCTATCTGCCTATCAATCTATTTATCAATATATGTACATATCTATATCTATCTAAACACTTAGTATATATCTATATTATTTATCTGTATGTCTATATACATATATCTATCTATCTATCTTTCTATGTATATATATACAGGGTGTCCCAAAAAGGACCACCTATTTTTAAAAATGAATAATTAACAAACGAATAGAGTTATTAAAAAAATTCTTGCAGGAAACGAATGTGTGAAGTCTGGAATTTTGTTTAGGACTCTTTATTATAATAGTTGAAAATATGACCGACAGATGGCGCTTCAGCACATTTTGGTGGCTATATTGCCAATGAATACACCATTTTGAAGAATTTACGCAACGACAACTACAGTTTCCCTTGAAATGGTTACTACTGAACTTTCATTGACCATGTTTACTTCTGTCTGGTCTTCACGCATGCTCCTTTTGTTCATATAGCCATCAAAATGTGCTGCAGCGCCATCTGTCGGTCAGATTTTGAACTATTATAATAAAGAGTTCTAACAAAATTCCAGACTTCACATATCCGCTTCCTGCAAGAATTTTTTTTAATAACTTTATTCGTTTGTTAATTATTCATTTTTAAAAATAGGTGGTCCTTTTTGGGACACCCTGTATATATATTATCATTGACATGCGATAGTACTTGTATTAATCAATCGATCTGGATGTGACTACATTTTTGATAAAAAGAGGGAATCTTCTATAATCGGATTCCATGAATTTCGGTTTCATATTTTTGAGTAAAACGAGCTGAATTCTTAAAAGCAAGGAATAAGAAAGTTACCTCTTCACAACAGTACAGGCTAGAATGATTTTTGTTAATTCTATTTACCAAAAAAATGTGAATTTGCGCTTAATGTTAATTGCATTTTTTTGGCTCGTGATTAAAAGAAAAATGTGGTTCTCGAATTGAAATTGGCGTTTTTTTCTAACGTATTAGGGAAACTGTTTCTGAAATTAAAAGTATTTTAAGATTTCGAACTAAATTTGATCCATCGCTATCACCTATACTTTAAAAATATCTAAACTTGGGGATTTCTCTTTAAAACACATTTTCTCTTCTTTCCCGGCACTGATATTAATTTCGTTAACTAATTTTAAAATATATACATGTATTCATTAAAAAGTTATTCTGAAATGGAATTTTGTACGAAAGAAATAAAAGAAATTCTGGCTTTTTGCATTCGTTATTTTTTATAATTTTTTTTGAAAGAGTACATTTGGAAACTTTATAACTTAAATCAGGATATTGGAGCTTGTTTAGATCCTAAATGGATTATACGCACTTTTTCATCAGATTGGGAACTAAGAAATTATGTCTTAAATTGAAGTTCCTTTATTCAGAAGCGTCCTTTAAAGAATGTTTCACTTTATTACTTTTGTTTAGTATCGATTTCAATGCTCTTACAAATTTAAATATAAGAAAAGACATGAAGCCAAAACCATAATAATAAATTTAAGATTTTATATGAAAGGAACCTGTTTGAACACAAATATTATTAGCTTTGTAAGAAACACAGTATACATTATACATTAATATAATTAATTAACACGAAAATTACAAAAAAAAATAATATATACTATTATTTGAAAACTTGTAAGTAAACAACCACTTTCAAATAATATGTGCAATTTTCAATGTTTAATACGCTTCACAGCTAAATGCTTCACGCGAAAGAATTTTCCGAGATGAAAAAAAATCTCTGCTTAAAAAATTACTTAAATTATATATATATATAAAAACTCTATTTAAACTTCCTGAAGGCGTTGTTTTTAAAATAAATAAATAAATAAGAAACTATATTCATCCGATGAAAAATAAAGTTGTTTTACTTTCGTAGAAAATCTCAAATAAATTTGCTAAAAAATTCTAGATTTACTCAGGCGCGTTCATTTTCGTTGTCCCCCACATTAGGTTCTTTAATCTGTTTCAACCCGGAAGTTTTTCTTTTTTTTCAGCAAATTATCCCAGTATAATTTATGGCATACATTTGAGCTATTGAAATCAGTTTTGATAAATATGGTAAGAAATATATCTTATAATATACTGTACAAATATGATAAGCAATTCAGGCACTTATTGTTTTCTAATTTATCAAGAATAATTTAGCCTGTCAAAGTCCTACAATTCGGAATATTTCTTTTTATATTGGAAAGAGTTGGCATTAATTGACTGTCTCTTTAATTGAGTCTTTGGAATTTTATAAATAATTTACATAATTTTTAAAAAAGTAGTAAAAAGAAAGTTAAAAACCGAATATCAAAATCAAAATGTCACGTCAAAAAAGTATTTCGTCATCGTGTTTATTATTTTCTTGAGAAAACATCAAATTGGGAAAACTATATTCAACTTAAGAGGGAATTGGAATGACTCCACTAGAAAAAAATAAAATTCTGCGAATGTTTATTTATAAAATTATTAATCCTTTCTGTTGATGGTAAAAAAGGGAATTCAATATCTGATTTGTTAAAATTTTAAGATAAATATTTAAGGAATTTTGTATTTCAAGGATGAAAGGAATGTATCTTAAAAAAATAAATTTTAATAATTTTATTTTAAATAGATTATTTTAATAAATTTTTACGATAAAGATGAACAATAAATACAAGATTTAGTATATATATTCTCAAGTGAACCATACATTGATCAAAATTTTCTCTATTTATTCTATTAAAACATTTTTGCACATGCGTAAGAAGATTTTAACTATTTCAAATATAATTTTCATTTTATTTTCCGTTTGAAAAATGAACTTTTTAAATGTAAATTCATTTTTTTATATACTAGAGGACTCTGCCCCTTACGAGCTACGCCTGTCCAACCCCAGTTCAGACACCGCAAATTCTAAAAGTATGCTAATTTGAAAGGCTTTAATAAAATTTCAGAAGAATGAATTATATTTAAAAAACAGCGGCTATCTCCCTGTTAACGGGCTGTTTTCGTCTTTGATTAAATCAGATCAGTGAAGCCTGCGAAAATAAGCTAATATAAACTGATTTAAGTAAACAGAGGCTTTGTCTCCCGAAATTTTTTAACAACGCTATAAGAAAGTTTTTTAAATAAGACATTTTAAATGTATCGTTTTACATCTGACGTAATATTCACCAAAGTTTTCGTTCTTTTTTTTACTATTCACGGGAAAATACTTCTGTTGTTAGAAAGGAAATATTATTTCTGATGTTTTAGACTTCTCAACACACGAGCAATACGACTCTTGTAGGCACTTTAATAACATTTCCATTGGTTCAAAATATATCAATATGTTAATTTTCTGTCAGCAAGTAAATCATATTGGTTTACAATGGAAGTCCATGGGGATTTAGCGAACTATTAGAGATATCGCCAATTTGGCGTCATTTTTGGCGAGTAATTTTGGCCGTCAAATTTGGCGATATATCGCCAAGTTGGCAACTAACTTGGCGGCATTTGGTGACAGAACAGGGTCCACCCTATGGTAACCCCACTTATAGGTATTATGCTGTTGCATTTAATACCTATATAGGTATAAAATGCTGTAATTCTGTAAAATTAATGTATAGGTATAAAATGCTGTTGCATAAAATGCTGTTCAATAACCAATGGGATGCGTTTCATTGATACGATAGCGTAATATATATGTTACGGTTAAAGCAAGAATTAAGGGTAAACCTAGGTTTAACCGGTTAAAGTGCGGATTACCCAGATCTTGCGGATAAAGCTCGAAAAGTTCCCAACGCTTCCATCTTTAACCGGTTAAAGCTTGGTCTAACCAATCTTGCTTGGTTAAAATCCGAAATTATTATAAAACATCTTTGTAGAAACATATTAAAACCTAGTAATCTCAAAAATTTTGTTTGTACCTTTTCTTAGAAACTGAGTGAAAAAAATTTGAGTAATTTAGGAATTTGAATGCAGAAATTGAAAAGAAAATGAAAGATCAGTACTTTTGGGAATTCTTTAGGCTTTACCTGCAAGGCCTGGATAATCCGCACTTTAACAGGTTAAACCTAGGTTTACCCTTCATTCTTACTTTAGCCGTAACATATATATATAGATTCTCTCTATTCTAAAAAAAAGTAACTACCGCTGTCACCGCCGCCGCCGCCGCCGCCGCCGGTTTTGAATTTTTTGTGACCGGAGGTCTTTCTTTGTTAATATTAAAAAAACTGTTGCATACAAAAATATGAAAATCGGTAGTATTATAGAGAAATGTTTGATAAAGACGCTGATGCAGACAGTTTTCAAATCGAAGAATTATTTTAAGAGATATTTAATGCCAAAGTTGGACAAAATCGTTCCATTAAAAAAGTTTTATAGGAGCAAAAACTGTACATAGGAATTTAATCATTTTTAGATCATTTTATGCGTCAGAATTTCCCGGTGTGCAGATTGCAGTTAGTTTTTTAATTTGAATAATTTTTCGAGGTTTTATTTCTATTTTAAATTCAAATTTTCAGCATTTCGAGAGATATTTTTTACAAATTTTAGAAAATTGTATTAATTTAAACTGTTGCCAACAGTATAAACAGCGGAAACAATAATGTTTGCTTCAAATTAAAAATTTATTTTACACGTGACTATTATAAACTAAAAATATAAAAAGCAGGAACTCATTGAAAATTACGTCTTAAAAACTATGGTTACACGTGAATTTTAAATGAGAAAGAATATTGTAAAATAATAAATTCAGTAACATGCGTTAGAAGTCCTAAATGGGAGAATTTACGTCATATTACACTTATTACGTAAAATGAACAAAAAATAATATTGCAAAACAGTTTTAATTTAAAAATTGCGCGAGACATTTACTTGACATTTTAAGATGATCATAATATTTCATTTCTAACAAAAGTATTTTGACGTGAATATTAAAAAGAGAAAGAAAAGTTTGGTGAAAATTACGTCAGATTATAATTGTCAGATTCAAATTATAATTCAATCTTCCGAAATCTTTTTAAAGGCGATCAAATTAGCGTGCTGTTAGAGTCTGCGGTGTCTGAACGGGGGTTGACGAGCGTAGCTCGTAGGGGGCAGAGCCCCCTAGTAGTTTTAAAAGATTATCTCAAAATGTGAAATAAATATCTCGTGCAAGTATATTTTTAAATTTAAACTGTTTGGCAATATTATGTTTTGGCAGTTTTAAATATGACGTAATTTCCTCCATTTACGACTTTTAAAGAATATTAATGAATTTATTATTTTACAATTTCCTTTCTCTTTTAAAATTTGCGTGTAAATATAGTTTTTATGATGTAATTATAAATATTTTCCTGCTCATACGTAATCATTTAATTCTCATTTGAAAGTTTTTTTCTGTTTATAATAGTCACGTGTAAATAAATTTTTAATTTGAGGGAAATATTATTCTTTGAGCTGTTTTTAAATGTGGCATCAATTTAAAATAATAACATTTTCTAAAAGTTGTAAAAAATATGTCTCAAAATGCTGAAACTTTGAATTTAAAATAGAAATAAAACATCAGAAAACGAGTCAAATAAAAAAAATAAATGCAACCTGCACACCGGGAACTTCTAATGCATAAAATGATCTGAAACAGATTAAATCCTGAAGTATGGTTTTTGCTCCTATAAATCTTTTTAATGGAACAATTTTGACCAACTTTAACTTTAAATATCTCTTAAAATGATTCTTCGATTTGAAAACTGTCTGCATCCGCATGTTTATCAAACATTTCTCTATAATACCACCGATTTATATATATATATTTTTTATGCAATACTTTTCTTAATATTAAAGAAGAAAAACTTCCGGTCACAAAAAATTCAAAACCGGCAGCGGCGGCGGCGGGGGTTACAGCGTTAGTTACATTTTTCTAGACTAGAGAAAAAGTATTATTATCATTATTTAATTTAAAAAAATACAAAAAATAATTTTTCTACATAAAAACTTATAATGAAATAAAGTTTTATACAATAGCATTAAAAGTTTATAATTTAATTATCAGACATGCCCTGAGTTGCCAGAGGACGGGATAGCAACCTTAATTATACCTAAAGATTGCCTTATTTTTTTTATGTAAAATTTTCTTGCTTTAGCCGTAACACTTATATATAGATTAGTTTAAAAGATTATATCAAAATGTGAAAGAAATGTCTCGTGCAAGTATATTTTTAAATTTAAACTGTTCGGCAATATTATGTTTTGGAAATTTTAAATATGACGTAATTTCCTCCATTTACGAATTTTAAAGAATATTAATGAATTTATTATTTTACAATTTTCTTTTTCTTTTAAAATTTACGTGTAAATGTAGTTTTTATGACGTAATTATAAATATTTTCCTGCTAGAATGTTAAAAAACTATCTTTAATTACTTTAAATATATATTCTACGCTTTTCGTGTTTTCCAAACTAACATTTCTCTACGAGACTAATAAGAAAAAAAAAAAATTCCCGATCGCGAGATCAGGTAAGTCGTCAGAACAACGTTTTTTTTTTTTTTTTTTTTTTTTTTTTTTTAAGTCGTTAGAGCAACCTTTTTTTTTTTTTTTTTTTTTTTTTTTTTTTTAAGAGTGTTTAGACTGAATGGATAAAGTAGCAAAACATATTGGTTGATAAAATTATAAAATCGGGTACAATAAAAAAAATGCCTTTCGAAATTCGAATAAATTTATTAAAAAGAAGATAATTTACTGTACTGGGTTAAAAGATTAAATTTGGATTGATTTTATGAATGGATCAAAATCTCCGGCGAACTTAGTAAATCATGAAAATTAGAGAATTGTTCCTTACAGTATAAAATAATAAAAAATCGAAAATCTGAGCGTCAGGTGCATTCAGACCTATGTACCTTTATTCCGACAAAAATTGCAGAGCACTACGTTCCCTAGCCACAGCCAACATTATAAATACGCTCGTGCAGACGGAAGGACGGACAGACAGACAAAATGTTTCTTTATTACTTCAGAAAAGCTTTACAACTCAGTAATTCACATGAAAATGTTTTCAGAAATGAGAAAAAAAATCCGTAAACTCTCGAAAAGTTGTATTTTAACATATTAAAGGCGATGTTTCCGTAACAATAATTCGTATCTTTGGACGAAAAATAAAGTTATTATATATTCATAGGAAATATCAGTAAATTTTTTTAAATCCATTCATTTCCTTTTATAATAATATACACCATCGTGTTTCACCTTAGGCTTTTTAATCATTTTCACGTTCAGAAAATTTCTTTTTCCTCAATTTATTCCAGCAGAGAGAATTGCATATGTTTGATCCGTTGAAATCAGTTTAGAGAAACGTATTAAATTTTGTCTTTAATAAACTGTGCAAATAAGCAATTCAAACATTGTTTTTTCTTTTTCAAAAATATTTCAATCTACATACATTCTATTAAAACCAAACAGTTCGGATGATTTTTTTAATCGATAGAATATCACTCTTGATTTGAATTCGCGCTATTAGAATTGCGTCTTTAAATTATTAAATTATAGGAATATTAATATCCGTAAACAATTTTGATCAGAATATATAAGATGCATAGAAACTTTTTTAAGATCGAGTTTGATGATTTCTCCACCCAAATGCCACCATGTTATCCTCAAATAAATATATTATGGAATAAATTAAAAAAAATATATTATGCGTTATGTGAAGAAACTGAACAATTTTGTTCGATATGATCATTTTCTTTTGCTTAAAATGATTTCTTACATATTTAAATGTAAAATAATACATGATGAAATAATTCAGTTCATTACATAACAATTCCAAGAAAAGAAACATCATCCAACATAATTTTATTATTATTTTATGGAAAATATTAAACAAAACTTTCATTATGTAATTAAAAAGTTACAAAATACATTTATAGGTTTATCTTAACCAGTTTAGTGCGCAGCTTTGCATATATGCAAACAACAGTGTTTTGAATTTATAGATTTTTTTTTATCATATATACCTAGTTCACACCAGAAAATTAAAATTGCAATAACTGATTTAATTAATAACAGACATTCTGTATTTAAATAAAGCGAAATTAACCATTGAAACTTTCTGGTGTAAAGTCAGATTCTCTGAACTACTTAATTTCTAGAACGTATTCTATCAAGGAAATTAAAGGGTTAAAGGTTAAGGTTTATAAAATACATAATTATATAAAAAAAGGTATTTGGAGACATACCTATTAAAATATTTACTAATTTTCAATATTTTAGCGTAAAACAGCCACACGACAGTAATTTTTACTTATACTGCAGATGTGCAACAGAACAAAAGATTGACGTATTATATGAAAAATGTATCTCTGATTTTTTTCATTATTTTTCCTGTGTAATAAACTTTTCAGAGAATCATATCTATTTTTTTTCGAAACAAAATAAAAAATAGCGCGTTTAAGGGTTAAACCTTATAAATGTTCGAGACAATTTTCAAATAACATGCTAACTCCAATGTTAAGAAACTGAATACCTGAGTGCTTCAAGGGAAAATGAGTTCAGGAAATGCTATTCATGGAAATTTCAAATAAACTATCAAAAACACTATTTCAAATGTCCAAAGCCAAATTTTACAAATTATAAATCAGTTCTTTGATCAAAAGATAAAGTTATTATACTTTAATAGCAAATATGAAGATATTTTATTTTTTAAAATGTAAATTCATTCTTTGTCGTCATAACAATCTTTATATCACACTAAAAAGAGATAGATAAGGCTCAATTTAGGAAAAAATAACATAACCACGAACGAAAATACACATTAACTGCTTTCGAGTTACAAACAATTCTGAAAGGCTTTCTTTATCTTTAGAAATCTCGTAAACTACTAAATATTCGGAATCATTTATAAAATTAAAGTTGCTTCTTCTGCAACTAATTACCGGTAACGCTTTTTTTTTTTTTTTTTTTTTTTTTTTTTTTTTAAACCATTTGTAAAAATGATTATTTTCCTCGCCAGGGTAGGAAATCAAAAGCATATATGAGACTTTTTATTGGTCGAATCCGCATGTTATTCGATTTCTGATTGGTCTATACAGTAAGTAATCTGTATTTCCCTTTACTTTCCACCACTGAGCTTAGTACTTTCAACAGAGATGGATACTTCTGTTGTCACTATGACAAAAAAGTAATAAAAACTGCAAAAAAAAATTAATAACTTAGAAACAAATTGAGATACAGCTTTCAAACAAATTGCATTTATTTTAAAGTACATTTTTTTTTCTCTATACGACAATGTAAAAAGTAATATTGTGGGAAGTTTAGAAGTTTAAGAATGAAATTTCATTTAAAATTAGTTGTCAGATTTCTTGGAAATCAGATCTTGGAAAAGCCTTTGCCCGAACAGCCAATGAAATGCTTGGATAATACGGAAGTTTCAGGTGGATAATACGTAAGTTTTAAGAAATCTGACGGGTCGCAGGCGATTTTTGTCGCTTGCAATTTTAACTGCAGTAATAACACTATTACTGTTTAATTCATGGCGTACGTAATGTAGGATCAACTCCATGCGATTTTTTATGTCTTAAATTTTAGTCTTTGAAAAAATCACTTTCCAAATGGTTGTTGTAATTTGTTAAATTGCATTTTTTTTTTTTTTTAATAGCGTATTAATAAGTTTTCTAAGCCTTGAATGTAGGATTTTTTTATGCTATCCATTCACAAATAAACATTTTCATCTTCATCAAATATGTTTTCAGAAAACATAATAAACTGAAAGCTTTAACATTAACAAAAAAAAAAAAAAAAAAAAAAAAAAAAAAAAAAAAAACTATATTATTATGTTATTCTTGTATGTATAAATTCAATTACGTATCTGAAAAAGTTTAATGTCGATAAAATCCAAAACATTGATAATTCAGTTTGATAACACTGATTAAATAAATACGAAAACTACTCGGAAAAATTTCCAAAAATCTCTTGTAGCAAAGGAAACTATTTTTGTATATGCTTCTTTAAGTATACCGTGGGCCTTCATTTGAGCAAAAATCGGCCCAAAAATCGAAAATTATTTTTGTGCATATTATTATTCTCCAGTTTGTTCTGAGTCATTTGCAAAAAAAAAAAAAAAAAAAAAAAAAAAAAAACGCATGCAGCTGTGACTATTTTTCGCAAAGTTACAAGCGTTTGAATTTTATACACAAATAATTTTTCGGCCCTTTAACTTTTAAACAGTTTTTCTCAAAACGGATCTTTCAACGTTTTTAGATTTTTGAAATTCTCCGGGCGTCGTAATTTTTTATCAAAATTCATGAAATTAATGAGGAAGAATACCTATATTTGTTTACAAAGAAACTAAGAATGTATTTTGAAATTCAACTTCATTAAGATAATTAAAGTTGTTTTTTAACGCATTAAAAGGCAAAATAATGATTAAAATCGATATGAAATTTTTTAAAAAATTCTAAAAAATTAACTATATAAGAGATTAAAAAATCGATGCCTAGATTTGCTTGTGATACCGATTTAAGTAATTAAAATGCAAAAGATATCTCATATCTCAAAACATATCTCAAAAATTATGATGGCTGGAGCATTTTAAAATTTTATTATTATTTTTTTTAAATCTTAAAGCTATAATAAGATTGGAAACTTTTTTAAAGGTGTTTTATATACTTATGAGGAAATGTATATATGCACAAAATTTTATATTTCTATGATGAAAAAAAAAAAAAAAATTAACGTCCACCGTTCCTTTAAATCGAAAAAATATATATAAAATTGATCGGTTCCTTTGCTTTCTAAGGTTAAAGAATTTTTTTCGGAATAACGGGTAACTTAGAGTAGGTTGTTGTATACTTACATTCGTTTTTATAATATTCTTTTTTACAATAAAAAAAATATTTTTCTACCGTACTTTTTGATTTCCCAGGATGTTTTCAAACAACCTATTCCAGAAGAATGTGTGACAAACGTTTCAGTGTTTCTATGTGTTTGGGGAAACATCCTAACAAATTCCTGTAATCAATTAATAACCTGTGCAATCACGATAAGCATATGAAACATTTATCGCATTTCATCCTGCAAGAAATTTTTTATTTAGGTTCAGTTAAAAACATATGATTCCGGAAATTTTATTCTTATGACTATATTACAGAAAAATGACACTATAGTATTGCTTCATAATTTTATATAATAAATGTAAAAAAAGAAATTCGAGATCTGTTTTGAAATTTTCTAAATAAAATCTTAGTTTTATTTTCAATTAGTTTCAAAGCAGTTAAAAAACGGACTAAAATACGGAGATTGTACTGGTAATGGAGACACCAGTACTAATTCCGTATTTTAATGGAAAATTTCCCTTGTAAATTCCAGAAAAACGAAAATTTTTCTGTAATTTACGGGGAAATTTTATCCGTTGAAATACGGAAATAGTACTGGCGTCTCTATTGCCAGTACACTTTCCGTATTTTAGTCTGTTTTTTTTTTTACAGTGTAGTTTTAATGTATAACTGGATGATGTATATAGTTAAATAATTTAGATTAACATTATAATTTTTTAAAAACTAATTCCTGCAAATAATAAACGAAAAAGCAGAACAGGTGAAGAAATAAATTTTCTTATTACTTAAGAGTTGCTGACAAAACTATCCCCGGACAAAATTTAATTTTTTTTTTTGTAATATATATTACGTATACATGTTATTAATTAATTAGGGAGACACAACAAATTCTTTCCAATTTTATCTAAAAATACATCCATAAACAAAGTATTTTTAACCACCATTCAAACTTTGTATTTCATCAAATCGAAAATTGTACGCCAAATGTGGCATATGAGGTGCGTTAGTACTATAACTAGCTTTATAAATATTCAGATCTTGGTGCAACGGCTATTGCACTCTTATGTAAAGAGGCATGAATGCAAAATTTATTATTGTTAGATATATTAAATTCAGTGTTATTGAAATAGTATGACTCCATCTTAAATAGGACGTAATCATCATGGCAACTTAGAACCATTACCGATCATGGGATATCATTGAATTAATTGCGTATGATAGGATTTAATAGAAGGAAGAAATATTTATTAATATCTTTTTAAGCTTTGATTCGATTTTCATAAATTTTGAAATGACTCAACAAAAATCTGCATTAATTATGTAAATTAAATTTCAAGCCATTCCGTTGGTTATTTTTTGATCTGTAATATGCGGACAGATGGACAGACAAAAAAAAAACGAACGGACTAGATGGCGACTATAGGTGCAATATATTTACATAATTAAGAACGCATCTAAAAATTACAACGGCGTGTTTTACGTGAAATGTATGATTAATGATTAAAAAACACAATCCATGCAAAATTAAATTAAAAAAGCAAAATCGGTATTTTAACTACATTTAGGCGATTTTCCAAAACATAAATACTTGTTTTACTATAAAAAAATAAATTTATTATTTCATAGAAACCTCAAGTAGGTTTATTCAAAATATCTATATTCATTCATTTCTCTTCATAACAATATTAAATGTCTTGCACCCCACGCTCTTAATGTTTTTCACCTACCAGGTTTTCTTTCTGGTAGCTTATTTTACCACAAAGCATGACATATCTTTGAACGTCACGAAAGTGCATGGGGAAACTGAAAGAAATTCAATTATTTCTATAATAAATTGTTTAAATATGATAAGCAAGTCAAGCATGTTATTCTTTTGATCTTACGAAAAATATTTTAATCTAAATTCTGTCAAAATCACTCTCATCGGAATATTTGTAATTTATTATTTATTTATTTATTTATTTATTTATTGGGTGAGAGTATGTAAAAAAAATGTTCTTGCAAAGATGTCGCAGAAAAGGCCAGCGTATTTAAACATTTAAATTTTAGCCGTATTAATTTAGATAAATAATTTGTTTTTCTTAAAAATCCGATTAAAAATGATAATATAGTTTGTGATTTCTCAAAAGAGCGTTAACCCTTTTTTGCATGAATGTTTTTTAGTTTTTTCGGAAAACCTCATATTTGAATCCAATGTTATTATATACTAGAAAATAGTGAAAAAAAAATCTTTATGTTTTTGTTGGACATAAGGTCAAAATAAAATCTTTCTAGTTGTATCTAAAAATATATGCATAAACAATGCATTTTCAAATAACATGCAAACATTGTATTGCAAAAATATATACAACTGAGTGATTTACGTGAAAAGTATGATTAATAGGTAAGAAATTCTTTTCCTGTAAAATTCTACTAATAAAGCAAAATCTCTAATTTAACTACTTTTAGGCGGTACCCAAAACATAAATACTTGCTTTAATACAAAAATAAATTTATTATTTCTTAAAAACCTCAAGTAGATTTATTCAAAATATCAATATTAATTCGTTTCTGTTCATAACAATATTCAATGTCTTGCACTTACACGCTTTAAATCTCTTTCACATAATATGTTTTCTTTTCGATAGTCTATTCCACCCGAAAGTATGACATATCTTTGAACGTCTTGAAATAGTTTAGGGATATGGAAAGAAATTCAATTATTTCTTTAATAAATTGTACAAATATGATAAGCGAATGAAGTAAGTTATTCTTTTGATCCTATGAAAAATATTTTAATGTAAATGCTGTCAAAATCCCTCAGTTCTGAGTATATTTGTGATTTTATTTTCTTTCTTGAGGGAGTGAATAAAATAAATCATTGTTGCTAAGATGTCACAGAAAAAGATAGCGCATTTAAATGACCAAACATTACCCATATTAATTTTCTTAAATAATTTGTTTTCCATAAAAAAATATTAAAAAATCACGATCTAGTTCAGATGTCGACAACTTTTTTGTCTACGGGTCACAAAGAACCAAAAAGTGTCTGTTAACGCGATTTTTCGGATCAAAGATATATTTATTTTTGATGAATAAGATAAATTTCAGTGAGAAAATAATTGCAGTATGCTTGCCAATTTTTAAACATAAAGCTTAAAATTACAATTAACATAATAAGCCGAAAATCGTACGTCAAATATGGCAAATGAGCTACTTTCGTATTATAACTAGTTTTATAAATATTCAAATCTTGGTGCAATAACTGTTGCACTCTTACGCAAAAATGCATGCATACAAAAATTATTACGAATATATATATTAAATTCAATAATACGAAAATAATGTAACTGCATCTTAAATAGGACGCAATCATCATGACAACCTAGAATCAGTACCTATCACGGGGCACCATTGTATTAATTACATATGATAATTTTTAATAGAACGAAGAAAAGTTTTATTAGTATATTTTTAAGTTTTGAATCGATTTTCATAAAATATGAAATGACTCGACAAAATTATTCAAAGATTATATACACTGCTCAAAACAATTAAAGGATATTTGAAGTTTTATATTAAAAAAAAGATATAAACGAAATTTTTTTTGCCGAAAATAGAAGAAGAGAATCACAAATGCAAATTTTTCTGGTTTTCAAACTGTGGAGTATGCAAATATTGAGTTCGACGTCAAAAACGTCGCTTCAGCGGCAGCGAATGAAATTTGGCTTTCAACTGGATAAAAGAGAATGAAGACAAGGATAATCGGCATTCAGTGATTGCTTTGTTTCGATGAGTACGATGTCTCAGCGAAGTCATTTGACAGATTCAGAAGCTTTGAGAATTGGTGGTAGGTTAGAAGGGGGCCAAACTCAAGCCGAAGTAGTGCAAGCCATTGGAGTGTCACAAAGTGTCATTTCCAGGATCTGGAACCGTTTTTTGGACAGTGGATGTGCAGGCCGAAGACCAGGGCAAGGTCGTAGACGGGCAACAACGCCCAATGAAGATCGGTATTTAGCGTTAACAGCTCGGAGACACCGAACCATGAACGCCACTCTTCTCCAACAACACCTTCGCTCGGCTACAGGCACCACGATTTCAACTCAGACTGTCCGAAACCGGCTCCATGCTGTAGGTCTGTATGCTCGCCGACCGATGGTATATGTTAGATTAACATCAAGGCATCGTCGCGACCGCAGGGAGTGGGCAACCGAGCATGTCAACT
This sequence comes from Maratus speciosus, assembly GCA_963932465.1. Lineage (NCBI taxonomy): Eukaryota > Metazoa > Arthropoda > Arachnida > Araneae > Salticidae > Maratus > Maratus speciosus. The sequence goes on along the minus strand of OZ010790.1, from coordinate 412,949,978 downwards.
GGAGGAGAAATGAATGGATCAATATTCTGTTTTCTGACGTGTCCCGTTTTTCTGTGCATCCGGATAATAGGCGTATTTTCATCTGGAGGGACCGTGGCAGTAGGAATAATCCTGCGTTCGTGCACGAAAGTGTCAGATTTGGCGGTGGAGGAGTGTTGGTGTATGGTGGCATCTCCATTGACGGGCGCACTGACCTCTACATCATTCGAGATGGAGCTCTGATTGGTCGCCGATATAGGGATGAGATCCTCAGACCTATTGTAGTCCTTTACGCTGCAGCAATCGGAGATAACTTCATTTTAATGGACGATAACTGCAGGCCACATCATGCAAACCTGGTGGAGGATTTCCTTTTCGAGGAAGGAATCGTTCGAATGGAATGGCCAGCGTGTTCTCCAGACATGAATCCAATCGAGCACGTTTGGGACGCTCTAGGAAGACGAGTTTCTGGCCGCCAACAACCCCCACTAACTCTTCAAGAACTGGAAAGAGCTCTTCTGGAAGAGTGGGGCAGAATACCCCAACTCGTCATTAATAGCCTCATTGAGTCCATGCCTCAAAGGTGTTCAACGTTGCTGGCCGCCCGTGGAAACCATACCCCCTACTGAAAATGATTTTCTTTGATGAAAACACCTTTTTTTATTCTTTTTTTCTCATATGCACAAATTGTGTTTTTTCCTTTAGTACACAAATGCGCAATAAAATGCATTTTTTCTGCCAAACATGTGTAATTTATTCTCATATAACCTACTATGTCTGTCGACCATGTATCTATCAGCTAAACAGTTTACCAGATACAAAATCCACCTAAAACTGCAATATCCTTTGATTGTTTTGAGCAGTGTATATTAAATTTCAAACAATTCGGTTGGGTATTTTTTGCGCTGTTATATGCAGAGAGACGGACAGATCAGACGACTACTATAGGTACTATGTATTTATACAGGGTGTCCCAGAAGTAATGGGACAAACTTTAAGGAGAGGTAGGGGACATCACAAGTATTCAGATTTGCATAGCAACCCAGGGTCGGAAACGCTTTCCTGTCGCGGTAGTGACGACACAAAACACAAGAAAGAAAGGACACGAACGGGGAGAGAAATCATGTTTATTATTCTTAGTACTGCAAAAATGCCGGGACAATGCTGGAAAGTGTTGAGGAACTTGTTGCATGCATCGTGGCAGCTGCTGGGGAAGTCCGGGGCACTCCCAGTATTTTCGAGAACATTAGATCTTCCATACGCTGGAGATGCGCTTCCATGCATCACGGCCCGGGGTCGTAATTTCGAACACCTCCTTTGATGACGATCGTTGTCCCTTTAATGTTCTTTCTTCTTAGTTTTTTGATGTACTAAGGATAATAAACATGTTTTCTCTTCTTATTCGTATCCTGTCTTTCTTGTGTTTGTGTCGCCACTAACGCGCCAGTAAAGCGTTTCCGGCCCTGGGTTGCTATGCAAATCTGAATCTTTGTGATGTCCCCTACCTCCCCTTAAAGTTTTTCCCATTACTTATCGGACACCCTGTACACTATGACGCAAAAGTTTAGAAAATGACGTCATTCAGCTTTAAAATGTAGAATTATGACGTCAGAATTACAAAAACCTGTAAATATATTCAAAAACTGATTTAAAATGCTATGTACAAAAGACAGTCGTTTTATTTGCTATAATACTAATTTTTTTCATAAAAATTCAAATGTGCTTGTCGCAAAAGTTTAGACACTATTCTAAATTTCTTTGAATATTCGCTGGCATATGCAAATTTAGAATCGATGATGTCACAAATTTGGAGTACTTAAGTTCTGCAAACGATTGCGCTTCATAGTCGACATGCCGAGAGCTAAAGAAATTCAAGTGAATGAGGTTTCAAGGATTTGGCAGTTGAAAGGTGAAGGGAAGAGCGTTTCTGAAATTTCTGCTATTATTAATAGGTCAAAAAAATCTATTTATCGAGTTTTATCGAGTGGTTCCGAATATAAAGCAAAATGTCGGTCTGGGAGGCCACGTGTGACAAATGTACGAGAGGATCGCCTGATACAAAGACTAGCGAGTACTCAACAAATGAGCGTACGTGGAGTTCAAAGCTCATCGGGACTCTCTGTATCAAAGGATACGATTCGTAGACGAATTTTGGACAAAGGAACAATCGTTTATAGCAAAATGCAGAAGAAACCAGCTCTGAAACCACATCATAAGTTACAAAGACTTATGTGGGCTCGAAAGCATATGTCATATGGAGAGAAATGGCAGTCAGTCATATTTAGCGATGAAAAAAAGTGGAATCTGGATGATCCAGATGGTTGTTTATCGTATTGGCATGACTTGCGGAAGGAACCTCGACGTTTTTTTAGTCGCAGACAAGGAGGGGGCTCGGTGATGGTTTGGGCAGCCTTTTGCTATAATGGACAAGTATCTCTGACCTTCACCAGTGGTCGTCAAACTTCACAGCATTATACACAGACATTAGAAGAAAACCTACTGCCATTTGCTGAGCTTCTAGGGGGTCCTCAGTGGGAATTTCAGCAAGACAATTGCTTCAATTCACACTGCAAAACATTCAAAATCTTGGTTTCATTCCCATAATATAAGAGTTCTCGACTGGCCAGCATGTAGCCCAGATCTTAACCCTATAGAAAACCTTTGGAGCATCATGTGTCGCAAAGTTTATAGCAACGCTAGACAATACTCTTCTGAAAAGGAACTTAAGACATCTATTGAGAATGCATGGTACGATATCGATCCACAAACTATGCAAGATTTAGTTTCTTCCATGCAATCTCGTGTATATGACGTAATACATAAGCATGGATGCGCAACCAGGTTTTAAAAATTGTTTATTTCGATTTTATTTAATTTGTGTCTAAACTTTTGAGACAGCAGTTTATTTTTGTTACCATTTAATTTATTGCAATATGCACAATTCCACTTTTCTTTGTTATAAATATTGTTTATATGTACAGCACATTAATTTCAAGCAGTGATTTGAAAATTGAATAAATATTTTTCAAAGTATGTAAGAATTTCTTCATTGTCTAAACTTTTGCGTCATAGTGTATAATTACGAATGCACCTAAAAAGAAACATAACTGAGTGAACTTTATTTCTTTTTTCTGTATCAATCGCTCGTCTAATGCTGAACTTGTGACTTCAATTCAGACAAGTCTGGATTATAGTTAGTCATGTATTTTCGTTGCATTTCCAAGAACACACCGCGGTCAACTGTGGAACATGCTATCGTATGATTCTAGATGGTATCTGAAAATGATGAAAGTCATGCAGAACATGTTTGGTTATAACAAAATTTGTTAAACTATCGTTAATGTATGCTTAATGCGTAATTCCTTAAAGAACGACCTCCAATTTTTTTTATCGCTCAAACAAATTCCCATACTTTTATTATGCCCTCCAGAAAATTTCACAACATTCTGAACAATAGTTCCGTCTGTAGACAACTTTAAAATAGGGTCGATTAATTATGAACATCCTGTAAGTAAAATTTGTAAACTATCGTAATGCTAAATGTGTAATTTATTAAAAATCGCCCTCTGGTGGCGAAATTTTGAACTACATTTATTTATATTTTTTTTAGCTTAAACAAATTCCCATCCCTTTCTTATGTCTTTCACAAAATTTCACAACTTTATGAAAAATTGTTTTGTCTGTAGACAAACTTAAAGTAGGGTCATTTAATTATGGACACCCTGTATATATATATATATATATATATATATATTTATTTATTTATTTTTATATGCTAGGAAGTTAAACCCCTGCGAGTTACGTCTGCAAAACCCCGTTCAAACTTCACAGCCTCTAAAAACGTAATAATGTGCCCTGTTTAAATTATATTACCAGTTACAGATGATTGAATGAGAATATCACTATAACGGCGACTATTGTCGCTAATCGGGTTGTCATGCTTTTTCGTTTGAATGGGGCATTTAAGGGGACCATGGACCTTTATTTGAGCAAAAATCGAAAATTATTTTTGTGGATATTATTATCCTCCAGTTTGTTCGACCATTTGCGAAAAACCGTATGCAAATGCGATTATTGTTCGCAAAGTTACAATCGTTTTGGCCCTTTATTATATACTTTAAATCTGTTTTTCTCGAAATAAGTCCAGGATTACAATACCTAAAAGGGATTTTCAACGTTTTTAGATTTTTTAAATACTCCATGCGTCTTATTTTCTTTCATCCAAATTTATGAAATTCATCAGAAAGAATCTGATATTGCTTAAATTTCACTGCATTTCAAAATTATACTTTATTAAGATTATTAAATTTGATTTTTAACACATTAAAAATCGAAATTTTGATGAAAATCGACATGCAATTCAGAAAAAAATCTCTAAAAAATTATCTATTCAAGAGATTAAGAAATCGATACACATATTTGTTTGTAATAGGAGTTTAAATGATTAAAATGCAAAATCGAGAAATATCTCAAAAATTAAACCACATAGAGCATTTTAAAATTTCGTTAATTTTTTTTATCTTAAAATTATTATAAGATTGGAAATTTCTTTTAAGGCATTCTGTATACTTATAATGAAATGTATATTTCCACGAAATTTGTTATCTCTATGATGAAAATTTAAAGAAATTTATTTGTTAACGTCCACCGTCCTCTTATTGTTACATTGACCTCATCAATCGCTGTCGTAACAACTGATGACTGCTTTCGGGATTAATATGTGAGATCACTTGCACAATGCACATTTGGAAATCAGCTTGTATAAAATGGATAGGCTAAAAAGGTCAGCATTTTTCTGATTATTATACCGACTTGATGGACAATATTTTGCATTTAGGTTCAAGATTAAAAAACTTGGGAATAGATTTCAGAACCGCGGTATTGAAAAGCACTGTGTTTTGAAATTTAACTCTTATATTTATTTTTTTTTTTAATCAAGTTTTCGATATTTTCAGGAACCGATATAGCTTATTCACGAGCTCTTTTTAGGTGCGTTCGTAATTATATAAATACGTAGCACCTATAGTCGTCGTTCAGTCCGTCTGTCTGCCCGTCTGTCTGTCCGTCTGTCCGTCTGTCAGTCCGCATATAACAGAGCAAAAACTACCCGACCGAATGATCGGAAATTTTTAATATATAATTGCTGCAAAATTTTGTCGAGCCATTTCCAATTTTATGAAAATCGGATGTATAGTTTAATTACAGGGACACCCAAAAGTTTTCCGTTACATTACGGCCAATGGGAAAAAAATATAGCAAATGCATTTTAATGATTTTACAGCCTTCCGAATGGTGTGAAATTTTTAATATATAATTGTCGCAAAATTTTGTTGAGCCATTTTCAATTTTATGAAAATCGGATGTATAGTTTAATTACAGGGACACCCAAAAGTTTTCCGTTACATTATGGCCAATGGGAAAAAATTATTGCAAATGCATTTTAATGATTTTACAGCCTTCCGAATGGTCTGAAATTTTAAATATATAATTGCTGCAAAATTTTGTCGAGCCATTTCAAATTTTATGAAAATCGAATGTATAGTTTAATTACAGGGACAGTCAAAAGTTTTCCGTTACATTACGGGGAATGGGGAAAAATTATTGTAAGTGCATTTTAATTATGTTACAGACTATGCACTTATGAAGCGCAAAAAAATATACATTCAGTACAATATGGGGTGCAAAAAATAATTATAAAACTAGTTATAGTATGAACGCACCTCATTTGCCACGTTTGACGAGCAATTTCCAACTTGTTTTCTTTACCTTCGCGTATTTGAGTAAAATTAGTTGTATTTTTAGAAGAAAGTGATAGTGAGGGCGGATACTTATTTGTCACGGTAGTGGCTGGAATTAATAATATCTTCATCAGGAAAAATAGAATGTGCGCTAACGATATGTAAATGATTTACGTTTTTTGCTTCTATATTGTAACTAAAATATGGTTATCGAGTTGAATTCGCTTTTTTTCTAATGTATTGTGGAAACTGTTTCTGGATTTAATATTATTTTATGTTTTAGAACTAAATTTGATCCATCGCTATCACCTATACTTTAAAAATATCTAAAATTGGGAATTCTGAATCTTTTAAAAATTGATTCCGTGTTCTTTTCCGTGGCAAATATCAAATTCTTTAACTAATTAAAATATATATTAATAATAAGTTAATCTTAATTGGAATTTTTTTGTAAGAAATAAAAGAAATTCCGGCTGTTTTTTTATTCTTTATTTTCTACTTGTTTTTTGAAAGAATGTCTTTGGAATTTTAATAACTTAAAAAATGAGATTGGAGATTGTTTAGAGGTTAAATGCATTATATGCAAGAAATTGACTCTTAAATTGAGGTTCCGTTATTCGGAAGTGAAGTGTCCCTTAAAAAATGTTTTATTGAATTACTTTAGTTAATTACATTAGTTAATTATTGATTTCAATTCTCTTACAAATTAAAATATAAGAAAAGAAATGAACAAAAAAACCATAATCATAAATTTAAGGTTTTATAAGAAAGGAAACTGTTTGAACACAAATATTATTGGTTTTGTAAGAAACACAGTACATTAATATAACAAATTTATACGAAAATTACTATATATATATATATATATATATATATATATATATATATATATATATATATATATATATATATGTCTACTTTTACTTAAAAACTTGACAACGTAAACAACCATTTTCGTTTACGTAAACAATCACTTTCAAATAGCATGTGCAATTTTCACTGTTTAATATGCTTTACAACTAAATGCTTCATGCGAAAAAGTTTTATGAGACGAAAAAAAAAATATATTTTTAAAAATTTCAGCTAAATTATATATATATATATATATATAAACTATTTAAACTTCCTGAAAGCGATGTTTCTAAAAAAATAAATAAATATATTCATCCGACGAAAAATAAAGTTATTATACTTTCGAAAAAAATATCAAGTAAATTCATCTAAAAAGGGCTTTATTTATTCTTTTCTTTCTTAGCAATTTTCATTGTCGCCAGCCTTAGATTCTTTAATCTTTTTCGTGTCTCAGAATTTTTTTTTCAGCAAATTATTCCAGCATAATTTATGCCATATCTTTGAGCAGCATTTCAAATCAGTTTCGGTAAATAAGATAAGAAATTAAATTATTTCTTCAATAAATTGCGCAAATATCGTAGGGAAATCAAGCCTTTATTTGTGTTAAAATTGTTAGGAATAAGTTAATCTACATTCAATCAAAATAATACAATTCGGTATATTTCTTTTCTTCTTAAGCGAAACCATCACTGGAAAGAGCTCGCAATAAAAGACTGCGTTCTTTGAGTTTTTTTTTTTTTTTTTTTTTTTTAAAGTAAATTAAATATTTTTGAAAAAAAAAGTAGCAAAGAGATAATTAAAAACCGAAAATCAAAAACAAAAATGTCACGCCATAAAATGATCTCGACCTTTCGAATATTATATTCTTAAGAAAACAAGAGATTCTCAAAACAGTAAATCTAATTGAGGGGAATAGGAATGACTGAAACTTGAAATAATAAAATTTTACGAATTTTTATTTAAAAAAATAAATTAATATTTTATGTTAATGGTGAAAATTAAATTCAACATCTAATTTGAAAAAAAAATTGCTTAAAAAAATTAGGAACGAATTTTGTATTTAAAGGGTCAAATGGAATGTGTCTTAAAATATTAAAATTTTAGGAATTTAATTTTAAATAGATAACTTTGGTAGTTTTTTCATAATAAAGATAAACAACAAATACAACATTTAGTATGTTAAATTCTCAAGAAAACCATATATTGCCCGGAATGTTTTCTACATTATCTCTTAGAAATTTTGTTTATATGTGTTTGAAAGTTTTAACTAGTTATATTTTAATTTTTATTTTATGTACCGTTGGAACAAAAAAAAAACCTCTTTAAATTTAAATTAATTAAAATTTTTAAAGAAAAAAGTATTATTATTAATTAATTAAAAAATATTTAAAAAGTACTTTTCTACTTTTATGAAAAACTGGTAATGAAATAACATATTTTTAAATAGCACGAACACTTTATATTTTACTAACAGACGCGCCCGGGGAACGGGACAAGGACCTTAAATATACCCTTAAATTAACTTACAGTTACCTGGGATTACTTTAATTATATACTGTTATGCTGGTCGTTTATTCCAAACAAACTTCTATATAGATGCCTACTAATAAATAAAAGCTTCCCATCGTGAGCACGTACGCGGGTCACCATATTAGCGATCTTTTCATGATAAAAGGGTTATTTAGGAAACAAACAAACAAAAAAAAAAGATTTTTGTTCATGCGATTGAGGAAAAAAAAATCAATGGACTTAATTTCTTTAATAATTATCACAGAAAAACTGTTTCATCGTCTTTTTTTTTTTTTTAGTTTTTTAATTGTTTAACGAAAACCTACTATATATATAAAATATAGAATTGAATGGATAAAGCAGAAAAAAAAAATATTTGTTGATAATAGCCAATTTCCTCTGAATTTGGGATATGATTTTAAAAATCAGCAAAAATTCATAAAATGCTTTAGGACGAACAGACATGAAAACGATTATTTTCCTTCTATATATATATAAAAGTCACGATATGGAAATGGACCAAAATGTTTGGAAATGGACCAATGAAGATCCGTAGATACCGCGAAACGTATCTGATTGCTCAGAGCTTTCTGTCTTTTCTTAGCGAGAATTGTTCTTGGCAAAAACCATGGAATTAGAGAATTTAGATAGGATGGGCGGGGAAAGGGAAGAATCTTCTGCATTTCGATAGACTTCTGTTTTTTTTTTTTTTTTTTTTTTTTTTTTTTTTTTTTTGGGGGGGGGGGGGGGGGTGGGTTAGGGTTTGATGGCAAAAGAGATTTTTACAGAAAGAAGATAATTTCCATTAACTAATGAGAAAGGAGAGGGGGATGTCATCTGCGTTTGTAATCGAAATATTGAATGCATAGAAAATAAGGGATTGCGAAGCGATCCAGAATGAAAACGTAGAACAATTATGTCTGGGGTTAGCTGGAAAATAGGGATTATTTCGGGATTACGTGGGGGTTGGTGAGCATAGCGAGTAGGGGGGGGGGCAGAGCCCACCTAGTATTATAAAAGAAAAGATATACAACCGAGTGCTTCCTACGAAAATGTTTTGAGGAATGAAAAAAATTCGTAAAATGTAGAAAAATTCTATCTTAACTGACGAAAAGCAATGTTTTCGTAAAAATAATTCATATCTTTGATCGAAAAATAAAGTTATTATACTTTCATAGGAAATATCATGTCGATTTTTTCCCCGTCCAATCATTTCCTTTTATAATAATATACATCGTCTTTCACTTGAGGCTTTTGAATCTCTTTCACATTCTGAAAATTTCTTTTTCCTCAATTTATTTCAGCAGAGAGCATGACATATGTTTGAGCGTTTGAAATCAGTTTAGGGAAACTTGGTAAATTATTTCTTTAATAGACTGTTTAAATATTATAAAGGATTCAAACACTGTTTTCTCTTTTCAACTTATAAAAAATATCTCAATCTACTACATTCTATTAAAATAATATTATTCTATTAAGATATTATATATATTAGATTTTTTTTTATGGAAAGTAAATCACTATTGGTTAGTAATCGCACTATAGGATTGCGTCTTTAAATTATTAAAATATAAGGATTTTAATATCCATAAATAGTTTTGATTCAGTATATAAATTATATAAGAATAAATGTATAAAACGCATTTAAGATTGAGTTCAGTGATTTCTCCAAAAAAAAAACTAAATGGGACAAAGTTATTTTCAAATAATATTAATCACTGCTATTTGGAAGAAATTGAAGTAGTTCTGTCATTATCAAAATTTTATTTTATTTTAAATGATTTCTTACATTTTTAAAAATAACAGAAGAAAAGGTAAAATAAATTCACTTATTAATTAAGACCCAGCAAACAAGAAATTGCTGGCCAGCAGCAAGATAGGTGTTGGCAATGATGAAGAAGTGCTGGCTAATGGTCTACCACTGCATGACCACTGCTGGACAGCTTCAGTCATATTTCCTGTTGGAAATTATCAGATAAAATTCTGATATTTATCTCTTGCGCTAGCCCACCACATCATGGAAGTGAACGATCTTTTGCAGTATTATTGCTCTGAATCCTTACTAGGTGGCGTAGTTAAAAAAAATTTCACTAATTGTAATTTTTATTCAAATATTTTAATCTGAAGTGTAAAAATATTTAAACAATTACGTTTCAAGTTTAACAAATATTAATTTATAAGACTTTTAAATATTTTGTTGTCTATATTAAAATAAGAGTTATATATTATCACACCGCGGCAGATTAATGAATTTGAACACAAATCTGAAATGATTATCTTAACACAATTTAAGCTGTCAATCAATTTTTTAAACCTGTAAATAATATAGCACCACTGCCAACAATAAAATAAATAAATAAATGAATAAATAAATAAATTCCTTATTTCAACACACTTTTTTTTTTCCTTATTAAATCTGCTTTTACTAAGTTACAAAGGATTTCGGTTTTCGTAATTTACACAGTTGTGAATAAATCAACGTAAAAAATATATAGGATTTCTATACAATGCAATAATTTCTGTACAAGTTTAATGATTGGGAACGCAAATCACAAAAGAAACAAACTTGAAGTAGTGTAATGAGAGCTTGAAAACAACGAACGGTCGTAGAATATGCTGAATGTACTTGTTCATGTCCGATCACGAAAACCAAACATCATCGAACGCGGTTATACTTGGGAGGTTGACCACATGGAAACAGCTGCCGGTTCGAGTATTTATTTCTATAGACTCTTGTATAGCTGTTGTTGAAACTAGCTCATAGAAAAGCGGGCCATTATTGTATAATACTTTTTCTATAAGTTTTTTTTTTTTTTTTTTTTTTTTTTTTTTTACAGCATTTTATAAGAAATTTTTGTAAGGGAAAGTGCTGGGCCGATTTCGCTTTATTCAGCACGATTCCGATTTATTCAGTAACTTAAGAGACTTAATCATTTTCACTACATTTTGGGAAACGTTTCCGCTATGGACTGTAACGGTTCTGATTTTTTTGACAGTGCATTAATTACTTTTCGCAGCCTTGAATATAGGTTTTTCAGATGCCATCCATCCTCCAATAAACATTTCTATCTTCATCAAATATGTTTTCAGAAAACTTAATAAATTGACGGTTTTAATTAAAAAAAAAAAAAAATATTATTATTCTGTTATTCTTGCATGTATAAATTCAATTACGCAGCTAAAAAAGTTTAATTTAATGTTGATAGAATCCTAAACACTGATAATCCAGTCTATTAATAAGGATTAAAATACTATAAAAACTACTCGAAACATTTACGAACATTTGTGGCAGCGAAAGAAACTGTTTTTATGTATGAGGATCCCAGATGTCAAGGGTATAAGTGACAAAATTGAAAAAAACTGAGCTAAATGCTCAGTATATCTGGAAATAAAGTTATTTGTTTAGAGGTAAAGAAATATAAGGGATTTTCTAATTATGTGCTACGTTCTAGAGGTAAACTATTTAAGCTCTTTAAACTACTTAACTACGTAACTCGTTAATATCTACTTAAATTTAAAAAAAAATAAATATTGTACTCCACTTTTCTTTAACAGTTGTTGTAATAAGATTTCAAGGACCGCTATGAAATAAGCAATAGTTTCTTATTTTATTTTAGTCAATTACTACTGATGATCCAACTTTGAACTCAATTTACTCGAAATCTAAATTTTGCCACGTGTATCCATTGGCTTCTAAGATCCTCATATGCTTTTTAGGTGCTTTCAGAGTTATATAAATACGTAACACCTATAGTCGTCGCTCAGTCCGTTTGTCTGTCTGTCCATCTGTCCGCATATAACAGCGCAAAATCTACCCAACCGAATCGTTTGAAATTTAAAATATATAATTGTTGCATAATTTTGTCGAGTCATTTCAAATTTTATGAAAATTGGATGTATCGATAAAATTACAGGGACAGTCAAAATTTTCCGTTACATTACGGCCAATTGGGAAAAAAATATTTCAAGTGCATTTTAATGATGTTACAGCCTTTCGAAAAAAATTAAATTGATATGCACTTATAAAGTGCACTAAAATATACCTTCGGTACAATATGCGGTGCAAAAAATATTTATAAAACTAGTTAGTGTACGAACGCACTTCTTTGGCCATGTTTGACGTGCAATTTCCAACTTCTTTAAATCTCGAATCTATATCTGTTTCTTAGGTTTTTAAAGTTAAAGAACGCCGTTCTGAATAATGGGTAACCTAGAGTAGGTTATTGTACATTTACATTAGTCGTTATAATATGCTTTCTTACATTAAATCAAGAATGAAATCATGCATCAAGCATAGATTGGGAAACACATTCCAACTCGCGAACAAAACTTCACCGTCCCATTCTGTTGTGCAGCTCTGTATATGATCGATATATTTGTATATATTCTACATAGAATGCTAAAATTTAGTTTAGTTACAAAAAGCATAACGAATGTTAAAATTCTCATTTAGCAATTTTTAACAATAGCGGAAACTTACTTGAATTTTTTGAACAGCCCTGTATATTACGTGCAGATTTAAATACGTGCCACATATCGAGCTTAAAAATAATTCAGGAGAAAACCTGAGTAAACCTGCTGAAATCACACTTCCGGGAATTACTATAAATAGGTGACTATGTATCCTGTTTTTTGCCCATCCCTGTATATGATTTTATTTAAATTCTGCAAACATCTCTTAGTATACTAAATGCAGCTGAGCTTGAAAATGCATAACTCAAATTAAAAAAAACATCTTTAAGGAATTCACGCTCATTCTGAGTAATTCTTACGAAAACTTTTGTACAGCTCTGTAATATTGTCTATACAGAGTGTATCTGAAAAAGGGGGCAAAACTTTACGGGGTTATAGAGGCAACTATACGAGCAAATTTCGTCATAGAATGTATGTTCAGAACGCAAGCGGTGAGAAGTTAAAAGGCAGTTTTCCACTGTCGCAGTTAAAGAATTAACACAAGAATAAGAAGAGATTCTTACGAAAACATTTCATTAGCATGGTTGTAATTAACGTACATACGCAAAGAAATTGCTCAAAAGATCTTTTGCCAGCTGTAATGTACGCTTCACTCCAGCGGGATAGAGACGGACGTATATTTGCGAAGACACCAGACATTTCTCCAATATCGCCGGCAACAACGGTAAATCTGGCGACTAGATCCATATCGGTTTCAATATGGCCCTCATAGATTAGTCTTTTCAAATGGCCCCACAGTAAAAAGTCCAAACACGAGAGATTCGGTGATCTTGGCGGCCGAGCTATGGGACCACCTCGACCAATCCATCGCCCTGGTGCAGTGGAAAACTACCTTTTAACTTATCAGAGCTTGCGTTCCGACCATACATTCTATGACGAAATTTGCTCGTAAAGCAGCGTTCAATCACCCCGTAAAGTTTTGTCCACTTTTTCAGATACACCCTGTATAATTTATGCTCCGTATGCAAAATTTTAGTTAACCTTAAAACGCACACCAAAGTCGAAAACGCTCTTCAGCAATCATGCCTGATAGACTACGAATATAGTATTTGATCCGAAATTTTTTAAGTGTGGCTGTAAATGAAAGAAAAATGCCATGAAAATAATATTCAACCGCTAGTATTTTGTAGTAAATCTAAGCAATGTATATCAATTTCTGATTAATGTATATCCCGACCATATTTACGATAGTTAGAGTATTGACAGACAGACAGCAGAGAGACCGAAGTCATAAACACTTTTCAACTATGTTTGAAAATGATTTTTTTTTTTTACAATGCTTTTAGACCTCCCAGAATGTTTTTCTTCACCTTGTACCATCTGAAAGTATGACAAATCTTTTAGTCTTTCAGTGAGTTTTGGGAAAACATCATAACAAATTATGGTAATCAGTCAATATTCAGTACAATTATGATGAGCATATGAAACATTTATCGCCTTTCGTCCTATAAGAAATATTTATTAAGGTTCAGTTAAAACCATCAAATTCCGATTTTTTTTTATTTATGACAAGGAAACAATCGCACTATAAAATTGCGCCTGTAAATAAATAAATTTTAGGAAATTTAAAATTCATAAATAATTTCGATTAAGTTGTATAATAAATATAAAAAAGAAATTCGAGATGTATATTGGAAATTTCTAAATAAAATCTTAGTTTTGTTTCAATTTGTTTTAAAAGTCCTATATGCTAAATTTAATATCTAATTCAATGACATATAATTCAATAACATTGATTATCATTATCATTTTCTTTAGTTTTGAACAAATTCCTGCAAATAAAAAAAACAGAATAGGTGAAGAAATAAAGTTTATTATTACTTAAGAATTACTAACAAAAAATATTTCCTGAAAGAAAATAATTATTCTTTTTGTAATACACATTATATATAAATTTTATTACTTAATTAGGAAGTCACAACAAAACATTTCTTGTTTTATCTAAAAATATATCCATAAACAATGCATTTTCAAATAACTTACAAACCTTGCACTCAAAAAACATTCACAACTGAGTGAGTTACGTGAAATATATTATTAATTATTAAAAATTTCCATTCATGTAAAATTCTATTAATGAAGCAAAATCTGTATTTTAACTACTTTTAGGATATTTCCCAAAACATAAATACTTTCTTCAATAAAAAATAAGTAATTTTATTATTTCATAAGAAATCTCTTGTAGATTTATACAAAATATTTATATTCATTCATTTCTGTTCATAACAACATTCAATGTCTTGCACCTTACGCTCTTAATCTTTTTTAAATCCCAGGTTTTCTTTTCGGTAGTTTAATCCACCGGTAAGTATGACATATCTTTGAACGTCTCGATAGTGTTTCGGGAAACGGAAAGAAATTCAATTATTTCTTTAATAAATTTTGCATATATGATAAGCGAATCAAGCATGTTATTGTTTTGATCTTATGAAAAATATTTTAATCTAAATTCTGTCAAAATCACTCAGTTCGGAATATTCGGGATTTTTTTTTTCATTGGAAGTGTGAATAAAAACAAATCGTGCTTTCATAGATATCTCAGAAAATGATAACTTATTTAAATCTCTAATTTTATTCATATTAATTTTCATTAACAGTTTCTTTTCCATAAAAAAAAGATTAAAATATCATGATCTATTTTATGATTCTTCAAAGGTAATTTAAATAGACTGAATTGTATTATTTTTATTGCCTTAATAATGTTATAATAACATGAAAAAAAATCTATCACAATTGGTCTATCATTTTCTTTCTCTTTAGCTCTAGATCGAATACATCAAATTTTATTTTTTATTTAAAACACGTATCTTTTATTTACATTATGTGATAGTATCAAAGTTCAAGAATATTTAGAATTTTTTTTTAATTAAATATTAATTCTATTTACAAATTTATAATTTATAAAGCAATTTTAGTGTTTTAGCTGACGTTAAGCAAGGCAATAAATGGGAAACTAATTGGATGTGCCAATCCCAAAACTTTCTTCTAACTCATACCATAATATTTCAAAAATAGTTACACATGTTAATACTTTAATATTATTAGTTTAATACTATACCAACTTTTATTTTCATCTTAAATTTCTTCTTCAATCAATTAATCGGGGTAAAAACGAGTTAATCTTGATCATGATATTTAATAAAATCAATATTTGTCGTTATTCTGTTGTACGTCAGCTGTACCGTACCTGCACAATCTGCTGATGAACAACAGATCTTACGACAAATCGAGAAAAGCACAGAAAAATCGCTAGAACAGGGCCCCTTTCTGTGGCATATTTCCAAATTCAAGTAAATCTACTCGCCATAACCAGAAACGTATAGTGAAATTTGCATCAATTCTATATGTAACTTCATACACTTTTCGATGATACAATAAAGAAAATGGCACAAAAATCGCTATTACAGCGTCCACCTCCGGAGGAAATTTTTCCAAATTCATGGTGGAGAGCCTCGCTATAGCCAAAAACATATATCTGAAGTTTGGTTCAATTCTACGCGTCAGAAAGTTCATACAGTTTTCGATGGTACAATGATGACACACGGACATATGGACTGACAGACATTTTGTATAAACATGTTTTTCGGGGTCTCTGATCCCTAAAACGTGTAAATACGTCGAAACCGGAAGTAGGAAAAATTTCGATTTCAATACTTTCTTCTGTTATTGATAGTAAAAAGTAAAAAGGATTTTCATATAGAGCATGAATCCATAACTAATGTACGAAGTTTACTTTTTGATCTTTTGAAATAAAGAAAATATTATTTTAATGCTTTTTTCATAACTTCGAGTGCGTACATTAAAAATTTACCTATAACTAAAATCATTGTGTAGAATATCAATAATACTTTTTAAAATTGCATTCTTTTTCAATTTTTAAAGTAATAAGATGAATAATAAATAATAGTTTTTACTAGGACTTCCCTCAGAGGGATTAGTCTGAGCGATATTGCTGAGAACATAGATTTAATAATAACATGTGGAAGCAAAGAAAATGAGATGTTATCTTTAATTGTCCATATACTGCGATAAATTGAAAGGATGAAAATAAACGAATCGTAGAATTACAAATTCTTATATATAAATGCGTATACACTGTTTAAAAAAAATGGGAAATCAAACCATTCAAGACAGCCATGCATGGATATAAAATTGAAAGTACGAAATATATTAAAAGTAAAATAGAAAATGAAACACTAAATTACTTATATCGGAATTTTAACTGTATAAAATGATGTCAAGAGCATAAACAGACGCTTCGCACCAATTTGAGTAACTTTAAATGACAAATATATGATGTTTAAAAAGAATGGACTACACTTTATATGGTGTGTGCTCCCCCGGAATAGCGGAATAGTTAATATTGTACAATATCTGTTTTCCACGGATGCAATGAGGTTGTCGATAACATTTAAGGAATTCTCTCCTTAAAATCTGATATAATATCAAAGTACCGAATACATCAACATTGGCATGCAATGCTTCGTTAGAGTGTGTTTTAGATATGCTCGATCGAATTTAAATGATGAGCGTATGCTGGCCACTACATACGCTGTATTGTTTTGTTTTCAAACATATTCTGCACAAGTTGAGCTGTATTTAGCATGTATTAAATTAAAGAAATCGGCAATAATTACAACATAAAGTATACACAAGATCTGAATATATCGTCTGCATAACTTTTGGGCTGTCAAAGTATCATTTGAAGTAATTTACAAATCCATACATATTTATTCAGCAAATCATGCAAGCTAACATACGACAATATCAATCCGATTATGAAATTTCACCAGAATAAGTTAATATATAAAAAATCTACTAATGATAATTGAGAATATGACCTTATGATAAAATGTCTAGAAAAATGAATCGGATAAAAAATTCATATCACATTTAAAACGGCACTTTCCTCTGTTAGTGGCCTTGGCGAGAGAGAGAAAAGCCTAGAGAAGGAACAATTTAACAAGTACTTTCGGGCAACCTACTCACTGTTTCATGCAGGTCTCTATTCAGTATTTACGCAATTTATTTAATGCTAGGTGGGTATCTATCAGTTTTGTTGCATTTAAATTGCATGTTTTGCGGAGGAAATGCAGCATTATGAAATATTTAAAGTTGCTGTACCTAATAATTCCAAATTAATGGTAATTGAGATCGCTTTCCGTTAATTTCATCTTTTTAAATTTTAAATTTTTTAGAAACCATTCATAGAGACAATTGTATATTTTAAAACTAACCCGAAGCAACATTTCAAGATTTTGGGCTCAGCAGTAACACAGAAATAGAAAATGTTCGAAAGTTTTTTGTTTCTGTTGTTTTATATAGCGACATTTTTAGAAATTGTTCTATTGCGTGAATTTACGTCATGATAAATACAGCCATGTCAATTATCATGTTTATATTCCTAACAATTCCATGTACTTCGTTACTTAGATCATATCTAGATCTTTTTCCGCTTTGTTTAGTCTTTCGATTTTTTAGGATTCGTTCTACAACGAGCATTTACATCTTATTAATTACTACCATGCCAAAGTTCTAGTTTCTAACCCCAACAGTATCCCAAAAATTTCAGTATTCCAAATAAATCATATTTTAGAACATTTCTAGAAATTTTTACGTTTATCCGTCAAATTGAACCTTTTAGAGAGCGTTCATTACGAGTATTTACATCTTAAAAGTAACTACCGCACCAAATTTAAAGTTTCTAACCCATTCAATATCGCAGAAATCGCAATTTTAGAACTTTTTTGCTCCTGCAGCGATGTAGGTTCTTGCACTGACACAGAATAGCCTTTTTTTTTTTGAGCAGAGAGATGGCAACCAACATTTTTTAAGTTGGCTATGTAGTTTCAGAGATAACACCTCACAAACGTACAAGCATTAATAATATTATACACTTTATAATATTATAACGCTTTATAATATTAGCATTAGATGTACAGATACAAAAACTATTTATCTGTTACAAACTAAAGTGACCGGCGTTGCCCAGAATTTGAAGGATGTTTGTTCTGAAAAATCAATTTCAAAATTTAACATACAACACAAAACAAACATAAAAAAAAACAGTCGAAATGTTGTATGAATGAATCATATGAAAACGCTATATAAAAATGTATAAATGTATATAACAGACGCAAAAGAATACAGCTACAAATGAACTTGTTTCAATTTATAATTGGAGCAATAATGTTAAAATACGCCAATATTTCCCTAATCGGGTTTTTATCATGCTTCAATACATTTTCCACACTCATATGACGTTATACTATATCCACCACGTCCTTTATATTTCCAATATGACGTAATATTTTCCTCTTTCACGTGGAAACCTTGAAATAGAAAAGTTATGAAGTTATATTCACTTTCATTTAAATTCGTCAAACTATTTATTTCATAATAAAACATACATACTACAATATATATTTAAACACACATACACACATAAATAACGCCTGCATTCAACAGTTAAAGGTATATATAAATATTTTACAGACAATATAATACAATAAATACAATAAACCCAACTGGAATGAAAAATTAGCCAGAGCCAGGAATCAAACCCGGGACCACAGTATATTTCTTTTTCATTTTTCACGTGAATATCTTGCAATAAAAAAGTTATGACGTAATATTCACCTTTTTTAAATTCAGCAAACTATTTATTTCATTTTCATTTTTCACGTGGAAATCTTGCAGTAGAAAATTAATTGTTGTAGTAATAATTTTATTGTGTTTTTTTAATTGTTGGCAACTGCTATAACGAAAAATGTTTAAATATCATAAGAAATCGCTGTTAAATTGGTAGTTTTTTATTAATTAAAAATTAACTATAAATTATTTCGATTCCGGATTACTTTAGTTGCCTCGGCCATGTTTTAATACACATGTACGTATCTTTTCACAATTTTGGCTTCCAAATTGTGGATTTTTATAGAATTACAAACAGACAGTTAGACAAGTTTTCATTTTTATATATTTCTCTATTCAAAAAAGAGTAACTAACGCCGCCGCCGCCGCCGCCGCCGCCGCCGCCGCCGGTTTTGAATTTTTTGTGACCGGAGGTCTTTCTTCGTTAATATTAAGAAAACTATTGCAAACAAAAATATGAAAATCGCTGGTATTAAAGCGAAATGTTTAAACAACGCGCTGATGCATACAGTTTTCAAATCGAAGAATTATTTTAAGAGATATTTAATGCTAAAGTTGGACAAAATCGTTCCATTAAAAAAAAATTATAAGAGCAAAAGCGATACATGGGAATTTAATCATTTTTAGATCATTTTATTCTATAGAAGATCCCGGTCTGCAGATTTCATTAATTTTTTTTTAATTTGACTCATTTTTTGAGGTTTTATTTCTATTTTAAATTCAAATATTCAGCATTTCGACAGATATTTTTTAGATATTTTAGAAAATGGTATTAATTTAAACTGTTGCCAACTGTATAAACAGCGCAAACTATAATAATTTCTTCAAATAAAAAAAAATATTTACACGTTACTATTACAAACAGAAAAAAACCTTCAAATTAGAATTAAATAATTAGGTATAAAAAGCAGGCACTTATTGGAAATTACGCCATAAAAACTATATTTACATGTGAATTTTTAAAGAGAAAGGATATTGTAAATAAATTCATTAACATGCGTTAGAAGTCTGTAATAGAAGAAATTACGTCACATTACACTTATTATGCAAAAAGGACAAAAAATAGTATTGCAAAACAGTTTAAATTTAAAAACTGCGCGAGACAAAATCTTAGATGTTAAATATTAGATTTTTTCAAAATTTTATTATTTGTCGTTTGATGTGAGGTGTTCAGCTATAAGTATGCAAATTTTCATGTCTCCAACTTAATTAGGGGCTGAGTTAGAAAAACTGTTTAAGATACACAAGTTAGAGCCCAGAGGGTTAAATATTAGACCTTTTCAAAATTTTATTATTTGTCATTTTATGAGAGGTGTTCAGCTATAAGTATGCAAAATTTCATGTCTCCAACTTAATTAGGGGCTGAGTTAGAAAAATTGCTTAAAATACACAAGTTAGAGCCCAGCGGGTTAAATAATAGACTTTTTCAAAATTTTATTATTTGTCGTTTGATGTGAGGTGTTCAGCTATAAGTATGCAAACTTTCATGTCTCCAACTTAATTAGGGGCTGAGTTAGAAAAACTGCTTAAAATACACAAGTTAGAGCCCAGAGGGTTAAATATTAGACCTTTTTCAAAATTTTATTATTTGCCGTTTGATGTGTGGTGTTCAGCCATAAGTATGCAAATTTTCAAGTATCCGACATATATAGTTTCTGAGAACGGGCTCTGTGACAGACGACCAGACAGACAAACAGACAAAGGAGTGAGACAGGTAGGGTTTCGTTAGATAAACGAAACTCTAAAAACATGCTGCGGATGATTGTAACAACATCCTAAATTAACATTACCATCAGCGATCTACCAATCCCGAATTTAGTTTATATTCGTTTCATATATTCTTATTCTTTTGTGCGGTGTGCGGCCCTGTAAAATAACTATCAATAATATATATAGTAAAACCTCTGAATAGCGGACACCTCGAGAATGCAGAATTTGTCCTCTATTTGGAGGTGTCCGATACTGAGAGTAAAACATGTACAGTTATTTAAGTGTTGGTAATCGAAAAAATGTCCGCTAAATAGAGGTATCCGCTAATCGGGTGTGTCCGTTATGGAGGTTTTACCAATAAAACCTCTGAATAGCGAACACCTCGGGAGGGCAGAATTTGTCCTCTATTTGGAGGTGTCCGCTACTGAGAGTAAAAAATGTACAGTTATTTAAGGGTTGGTAATCGAAAAAATGCCCGCTTAATAGAGGTGTCCACTAATCGGGTGTGTCCGTTATAGAGGTTTTACTACATAATAATATCATCCTTTACAAGAAAATTGCATGCTGTATGATAGACAGACAGACATCCAGAGAAAGATAACTTCCCGGAGCAATAAACACTCATGTCTTTTGTTTTATTCATCCACAATTGTATGTCATACAACAGGCCAGATTTTATACAACAGGCTAAAAACGGTCACCGTGGTACGGAGTACTGTATTATTACTTGTTTGCCCACCAAAACTGGTTGTCAAGGGTTAATGCAAGGTTTGTGATCACGTGGTTGAAACTGATCTATTCAATATTACTACGTGCGTATTTTTAGGTAGATTTCGTATGAAATACTACCTATTGGGATCGTTCCTATGTTGGAATTTCTGAAAAATTTTTGCAGATCTACAACGATCATGACCCCTAGAACCTAGAACCACCCTCAGTAAAAAACTTTATCTATCTATCTATCTATCTATCTATCTATCTATCTGTCTGTCTATCTATATATATCACTTTCTTCTGGACACGATAACTTTCGTAATTCTGCACCAATCTCTTCCAAACTGATACATAAAATCAATGGGCATAAAATCTCGGTCAAGTTCGTTAATCGGCAAAATCGGACCAAGGGGATGGAAATAGGGAGGGGTTTTGTGAAAACCGAAAACCCCCCATAACTTCTTAATTTTTGTACATATCAAATCAGTTTAAAGTTTTTATTACTTCTAAAAATAGGGATAAAATTTTATGTATCACAGATTTTTGATAAAGTTAAAAATGGGCTCAAGGGGCGCAAAAAACAGTGTTTTGGGGAGAAAAAAATTCATAACTTCGTCAATTCTTAAGATATCAATTCCAATTAATTTTATTATAAATCTCCTTAATATTATCTACAACTTTTATATTCACAAGTTTTTGATAGGACCAATTCGTACTGCAAAAAAAAAAATTAAAAACGAAAACAAAAAGGGGGTTTGAAGAAGAAAAAAATCCATAACTCCGTCAATTCAAAAGATATAAAATCCCCATGAATTTATCATATACCTTCTTAATATTGTCTACAACATCTATATAGACAAGTTTTGGATAGGACCAATTCTTACAGCAAAAACAAATTAAAAATACATAGCGGTTGAAGAAAAAAATCATCTAAGTATATTAAAATCCAAACTGCTTATTTTCTGACTCATTTTACAATTCATTTTTGCTCTCAAAGGTTTCCAATTGGTACGTTTTCTTACTCAGAAACTATATAATGTACCGTAACGGTCGATATTTTGATAGAGGCAGAATGTATTTTAAAAAATGCTGTTAAAGTGGGCATTTTGAACCGAATTTCCCGAAGCGGATTGTGTTGTAAAAATCTTTGCATTAAGGATGAACTCAAATCCAAACTGCTTATTTTCTGACTCATTTTTAAATTCATTTTTGCTCTCAAACGCATTTAATTGGTAGATTCGCTTATTCAGAAACTATATAATGTACCATAATGATCGATTTTTTGATAGAGGCTGAATATATTTAAAAAAATGATTTCAAAGTGGGCATTTTGATCGGAATTTCCCGAAACAATTGTGTTATCACTTTCTTCTGGACACGATAACTTCCGCAATTCTCCACAAATCTCTTCCAAACTGATACATAAAATCAAGGGACATAAAATATCGGTCAAGTTCGTTAATGGGCAAAAGCGGACAAAGGGAATGGAAATAGGGAGGTGTTTTGTGAAAACCGAAAAAACCCCATAACTTCTTAATTTTTGTACATATGAAATCAGTTTAAAGTTTTTATTACTTCTAAAAATAGCGCCAAAAATTCATGCATCACAGTTTTTTGATAAAATTAAAAATAGGCTCAAGGGACGCAAAAAATATGGTTTTGGGGAGAAAAAAATTCCTTACTTCGTCAATTCTCAAGATATCAAATCCAATTAATTTTATTATACATCTCCTTAATATTATCTACAACTTTTATATTCACAAGTTTTTGATAGGAAAAATTCATAACGCAAAAAAAAAATAAATAAATAAAAACGAAAACAAAAAAGGGGAGAGGGTTGAAGAAGAAAAATTTTCATAACTCCGTCAATTCACAAGATATAAAATCTCCATGAATTTAAATATATCTTCTTAATATTGTCTTCAACATTTCTATAGACAAGTTTTTGATAGGGCCAATTCTTACAGCAAAAACAAATTAAAAATACATAGCGGTTGAAGAAAAAAATCATCTTATTAAGGGTGCATTCAAATCCAAACTGCTTATTTTCTTACTCATTTTTAAATTCATTTTTGCTCTCAAACGCATCGAATTGCTAGATTCTCTTATTCAGAAACTATATAATGTACAGTAATGATCGATTTTTTGATAGAGGTAGAATATATTTCAAAAAATGATGTCAAAGTGGGCATTTTGAACAGAATTTCCCGAAGCGATTGTGTTAGAAACGAAAAATATTGCCCTACTGAGAAAATAATTGTTTATTAATGAAGTTTTAATTAAATGAACGAAAAACAAAAACACAGGTCGCTTATAAATTTTTTCAAAAATCACGTCAGCCTGTTTCATATTTTTTTTTAATTAAAAATGAATCTGAAAATGTGCCAGAAAATTTCGAGTTGTTGAGCATGGAAAAATATATTTTTTTTAATGTCGCCTTAACATGATTCTGATAAAACCAACTATTTTATAAAAAAGGAAATAAAAACTCATCAAAAGTAGACAGATAAAACTGTTAAAGTGGATTTATATCTAATAATGATTTAGTTTTTGTTGGTAAAATTAGTATACTTAACTTCGAAATCTACCTCTGCTGTAGGCCGGCCGGCAGGGATTTTTTTTCTATTTGCTCCATGTGTTCAAACCAGTTGTCTACGAAAACATCCACCGGTGAAAGTGACGCACACCAAATTTCTGCGATGTATGCAGATAAATTGTGCTTTTTTGTCAGTTTTTTTTAATATAATTTTTAAACGGTTTGGAACTTATTTTTCATAGTAGGTGCATTCAGTAGGAGACCCTCATAGGTTCCTTCTGGTGCAATCAGAAACGAAATCCGACAAATATTTTTTGAGTTATGCTTGACGAAAGGCTTTTATTAGGCTTTTTTTTAGCAGGACATGGCGTTAATATCCATCGTAGCTGTAATGTGTCCAGACAGTAATATTTCGCTGAGTATTAGCCTTCGCTTCGCTCAGACAATTATTTAAGAATTTATACACAAGAAGATCTAGATCTAATATATGAAGCGTTACCGGTATTGAAAGCGAGTTGCACAATTGTAATTCTTCTTATCTTCATAATTTATTCATCTAAAAGATAGTATTATCATTAATATATGGGGCATTCTCACAACATTTTGACTTTTGCGTCCCTGAATAATAATTTTTATTTTAATGCACGTCTTTGTTTTTTTTTTTTTTATTATTATTTCATATACTTGAAAACAGCCCATTGTATGATTGCACAACAATATTAACGAGATAAATAAGTTTTGGACGATGTTGGTGGTCCAAACACCTCGAAAACTCCTATACCGTCCCGTGTCCCTGAAGCTGATTTTTAAGTTTGGAGCTGTCTGGATAAAATTGTTTAAAAAAAAATAATTCGATGTATTTTTTTTCTGAAACTGAAACTATTGTTTTATATAAATGAGTAGCTAAAAATTAGCCTGCACACATTTTAAGGTTGTTATTATTTTTTAAACTCTGTTCCCAGGTTTTAGATTTTTTACCATCCTTCTTCTAAAATTATACAGAAAATCACTTCAGATGCAGCCACAGAATTTTTTTCTCATGCAGAAGTATGCTAGAGAAATAATGTCTAAAATTCTTTGGTAAGAAATTTACTGTAGAATTTAAATCAGCATTTAAATATCAATTTCAAGCATCGTGGCTTTATTGGTAGTCTCACCGTCCTCAAGGTTTATTCCCGCACTTTTCGAGGTAAATTATTATTTTTTTTTTAAATTTAATCCAATGTAAATAACTGTTTCTAAAAATCGATGAACATTTTGGCTACCACTTACAAGGAGAGGGCCAACCTTGTTAATCACAGATTTTGATTATTTTAATATATGTTGTAGGGTAGACACCCCTTAGTGTCAGGTTCAACGGATTTTATCCAATGCCCCTTAGTTCTTGAAAAACCAGGGGGTCTAATATTAGTACACAAATTAAATACTTACTTAGCAAACAAAATGACAGGTTAGTCGTAGCTCAGTTGGCATGGCGTTTGCCGGCTGATCCGAGGGTCCGGGTTCGATACCTGAATGCGCTACATTTATTTTTCTCATTTTTTGTTTTATAAATATAGTTGTAATTATAATTTCATAATTTCAATTAAAAATTTTAACACCATACATTAATTATAATGTTAGCAAACTTAAATTTATCATTTCTTATTAGTAAACTATTATTTATCATCCATTAAAGAGGTTTAAAAAGAAAATGGATTATTGAATGATAAAAATTCCGAAATCGTGACAAATTCTGTTTTGGTGCCATCTAGTTATGATAAAAAAAAGGAATATTCAAATAAAATAAAAATAAAAGCAGAAAAAAAGATAAAGGGGAAAGCAAAATAATTGAACGCGCAAGCATTTTTATTACAAATTTAAAAATCTTTAATATGCAAAAAATCGGTTGTAATTTAATTTTGATGCTAATTTTTAATATGATTATGCTTGTTACTTTAAAAACAGAATAAACAGTATTATCGCATTAACTTCCTTTGTTAAAGCAATGCGTAAATGATGTTTCTTTAAAATCACGAATTGACACAATTGCTCAATACCATTGCATCGATAAAGAATATATGAAATACATTTTAAAAGTGATTAAAAAAAATAACAGTTTTATGATGTTTTATTACAACTATTTAGTTAAAAGTAAAAAATTAAATAGGTTAAAATTATAATTGATATACAATATTAAAAAATTTAATTGACAGTGAAATTATTAAGTTATACTTACAAGTAAATTTATAAAACAAAAAATGAGAAAAACAAATGTTCAACATTCAGGCATAGAACCCGGGCCCACGAATTAGCCGGTAAACACCATACCAACTGAGCTACGATTGACCTATCACTGTTGTTGCAAAGTAAGTATTTAAGTTGTGTACTAATATTAGACCCCCCGGTTTCTCAAGAACTAAGGAGCATTGGATAAAATCCGTTGAACCTGACACTAAGGGGCCTGTAACCTACAACATATATTAAAATAATCAAAATCTGTGATTAACAAGGTTGGCCCTCTCCTTGTTCGTCTTAACATGATCTGCCTAAAATAGGTGGTAATTTTCCTTGCTGTTCTACCCTTACCGTCCTTTTTTTTTTTTTTCCATTTCGTCCCTTTTTTTCCATTACCGTCCCTTCTTTAACACCCCTTTAAGACAATGTTATACCAAAATTTTGTACTAAAAATACTACATTGTCATTATTTCTTATTTTAATGTCCTGTGGGTACTATGCAAATTCATTATAAGTAAAAATTTGAAGAAAATAAAAAGTTTTTAGTGGTAAAATGGTAAGGAAAATTAAACTCGCAAGTTTAACTTAAACCTCAGTTAAATAAAAAAATTTTCGCTGCTGATTATTTTTTCTTTATTTTGAATCATTAAGGCATTCGTCTATCAGATTAAAATGTTATTTTAGCAAGTTTAATTTCGCCAGATTTTTTTCCCCCAAAAGTCAAAAGATTGTGATAATGCCCCATAACTGTAGTGGGGTGATGTGCGAAACGTTAATTTATTGATTGAAGATGTTCGTGCATTTTTATTTGGAAGTCAACATAAAAGTAGTCGGGTGTGGCAATCCCAAAACTTTCTTTTATCGCATACATGTTAATACTTCCTGAAAAAGGTAGCGTAGCATCGCCACCGGTTAGATGATTTACACGAAAATCTGATTAGCAACAACATTTGTCAACTTCTAATTGAATCTGAAGTGCGATGAAAATCCGTACTTTAGTTTTTGTGATAGAGCTATTACCGTAATCGTGAAAAATGAAGCATAGCAGCATCACCTGTTGGGCGATTTACACCAAAAACTAAACAGTACTAATGTATATCATGGTCTAACTGAATCGATCGTTCGGTGAAAATCCGTGCATTACTTCTTAGATATTGCGGAAATAGTGAAAAATGTACCCGAAAACCTGTAACCCGATTTACACCAGTAATCAGCACCAATTTATATCAGGGACTAACTGAATCTGAAGTTTCATTAAAATCCGTTCATTAGTTCTTGAGATAGAGGACACAGAAAATTTATGTCACACACAGACAGACGGACAGACAGACTCACAAACAGACTCTCATTCTCTAAAAACATGTTTTTCGGGATCTCTGACCCCTAAAATGTGTAAATCCGCCGAAAACCGAAATTCTAAAATTTTCACGAATCCAATACTTTCTTCTTGTACAGATAGAAAAAAGCCAAAATTTGAGATACATTAGAAATTACTAAAGAAGAAACTTTGACTTTTTATTAACACATTTTTAACACTTTTAAAGTGGAAGAAAAATTAGATTTCGATATTTAGCTTTAAAAAAGAAGTTACACTTCTTGGGGAATGATAACCCGTCGGATAATATTGAATAGGGTTATAAGGAATAATAAAATTGTAAGAAAAACCACTATTTAATAGAATAACCAATATTATTTAAGGCGTTTCAGGACTCTTAAAGCTTCAACGTTTTCGAAATTTTTATTTTTTTAGATGTTAAACTCCTATTTTTCTGAAAATTTTTATATAATTATTTCCTTGACATTCCACTAGAACATAAATTATGGCTTTAGAATAATAGCCACTCAATAGCTGAAGCGTCGTTTGAGAAACTTTGAAGTCATTTTTCTCCAAATGACATTTTTGGATATAACGCGCAG
Source organism: Maratus speciosus (assembly GCA_963932465.1). Classification (NCBI taxonomy): domain Eukaryota; kingdom Metazoa; phylum Arthropoda; class Arachnida; order Araneae; family Salticidae; genus Maratus; species Maratus speciosus. The sequence continues at coordinate 412,921,682 of OZ010790.1, read as the reverse complement.
GATATTTCAAAAACTTCTGACTATTATTTAATGGAATTTTCAAAAAATATATTTAAACTTCTCATCGCCACGAACTGGTATATGCGTTCACTAAGCTGTAGGTTTCACTCCAAACAAATAATAATTATTTAAATTAATGTAATTCGACTGATATAATACAGTTTTAAAAACTTAACTTATGATTATTACTCTCAAGGCTTATATGCCTATACTTTATATAAAAAATATATATATGTTGAGAAAATATCTTTTTTAGCATTTCAAGAAAATTACTGAGAAAGTAACATTACAATTTGCCTTTTTGCTTCACGGCCAGCGGGTTAATATTAGTCTGTATACACTGAACCTAACATTTAATTTTTATTGTTCAAAAAATTATTTTTTTAGGTGATTATACAGGTGAAATTTTCAAACTTTTGTATTAGCTAAATACAACTTCGTATTAAAAAATATAAAAATACTTTAAAGAAATTGATTTAGGTTAAGGGTAATTATTATATTATGAAGTATAAATAGCCACGAAAATTTTCCTCGTAGTTGCAAAATTTATTTTGTAACCTTGCGCGTAAGCTGTTATACCAATTTTCTGCTCGACAAATGTCAGACAGTTTCGAGCCCCGTATAAATACTAAAACTGCATCTTGCAATTTTTTAAATACATGAAATGAAAGAACATACTTATACCGTCCATCCGAATAAAAATTGTGTTTTTAAATCATACACATTTTAAGGTATTAAATGTTGAAAATGGTTTTTTTTAAAATTCATTTTTTCAATTTTAAGAGTCCTGAGACCCTTTAATAAGTTAACATTAGTACATCATCCATAAATTATCAGTTCCTTTGAAAAATTGTTTAAATTTTTAAACTCGTCTTGAAACAGTTGTCTAGCAGTTATTCCATATTACCCAACATACCATCTTGAAAATCACAACCACTTCTTTCGTCAACTAGTTAGCATAGAGGAAAACTGACTAACACAGCAATAAATAGAACTGTTCAATTTTATACTGAACTTGGTTACCATCAGTAACAACGAAAATTTATAATTAATGCGAATTTTTTAAAATTTATCTGCAAATCTAAAAAAAAAATGAGAAAAAGATTTTATTCCATCGCTTCGCGCCAACAACAGGTATCCAAACAAATCAGAGCACAGTGTTTTTGGGAAGTACCAAAAAGGTCCATTTCATATTAATACATGGAAATTATTCCAGAGGGAAACATTCGCCTTGCATACAATATTTCAAATGAAAATCAAATTCGAAAGTAATTGCTTAAAAGGCGCAAAGGCCAACATAGTGAAAAAGATTCCAAGCCGGGACTCGAACCCGGCCCATTAGTATAGCGCACTCACTTTCTACCAACTAAACCACTTGAAACGATACCCAGGACGGAAAATTTCTCACTATTATGTGGGATTTAATTATGTTCCGTGTTTGTCCCAGGTCAGTGGCTCATGATGAATATTCCATCTTGTGCTGCGTTTGTAGCCTTGCCAACATATAATAGTGAGAAATTTTCCGTGCTGGGTATCGTTCCAAGTGGTTTAGTCGGTAGAACGTCAGTGCGCTATACTTATGGCCCGGGTTCGAGTCCCGGCTTGGAATCTTTTTCACTATGTTGGCCTTTGCGCCTTTTAGGCAATTACTTTGAAATTTGATTTTCATTTGAAATAGGTCTAATTCAGATTTACGATTGGCTGCAACACTCTATGCGCCATATATTGAAATATTCAATATTGTCGACCATTCCATAATATACAACCTTCATATTTATTTAAATAATTACAGAATACCGAAATAATACGAACTTGAATTTAATCCCGTGAAGACACTTAATTTTACTATGCTCTATAACTAGCTTTTTTTTTTCTCTTCAAATAACACTTAAAAACACTTAACACTTAAAAACTGTACTTTATACAATATTTGTAGAACATTACAATTAAGTTTAATACAGCCAATTGATTTATTGCCCGCTTCCTGGCCAATTCTTTATGAGTAATGAAAAATAAGAGACTACTCTTTCGAAAATCTCGCGATCCGTAACTTTTGCTTTGATACCTCATACCTTCAAATTTAGACGATAAATAAGCACCAAAGTGCCAGTTAATTTGCTGATCACGCACGTCATAAGTGAGATAAAAGATGCCATCTAAATAAAAAATGAGTTCTTCACGTGGCAAATATATTCAGAGATGAAATAATTCCATTCAGGAAAAATTCAGTTAAACTATCGAGACTTCTTTAACTGCCTAAAGACATTACTTCCAAAGAAAAAATGTTTACCCAACAATAGCAAAAATAATATTATAATTTTATCCCCCCCCCCCCCCCCAAAAAAAGACCAGTTTATTATAAAAAGTATAGAATCATTCATTTTTCTTTCAAACAATATTCATTGTTTTTCACCTTTGTCTCTTTAACCCTTTATCTACTGAATTATGAATTCATGAAAATTTTATCTTCTAAAGCAATTTTTGTATATTGTTTAAACTACATTAGAATATTTACGTAATCATTTAATAAATATTTGTAGAAATTTAGAAGGATTGGAGGATTTAAAAGGATTAATTAAATTTGAATTTATAGGGATTTTGTGCAATATTTATAATACCATTCAAATCTTTTATTTTAAATATTTTTCTTAGTATTTTGTTGAATTAGGAATGTACAAATATAATGTTCTTACAATAGAAATATAGAAATATTTACGAATTGAAAAATTCCCTCCCCCCCCCCCCTTACGCGAAGAAAGCTGAAAGCGAAGGTAAAAGAAATCATTCTTTTAAAAATATATTTTTTTTTTTGTGTAAACAATAATGCTTTTGGAACAAGATAAATTAATGCAGCTATAGCTCATTCTAAACTGTATTACAACTAAACGATGTATAAAATGAATTTTATAACGTGTTATTTTAATGGTACTTATAAGTACCGTCAGTAGATAAAGGGTTAATAGCTTCCTCCTACGGGCATTTTTTAACTTAATTTGGTTCACAAGTGAAAATACTAATTTCGTATTTTGTTATTCACTCATTTTCACTCATTGTTCTAGAGTTCTAGAAATTGTTCACAGTTGTATGTTCCCGATGTTAAGATTTTTTTCCCCTTATTTTCCTTATTTTACAATTAATAGATTAATATCCATTGTGTTTATACACTGAGAAAACAATTTAGAAATCGTGAATAAATAGTTTAAATAAAAACTTTTTTTTCTTTCATGTTTTCATGTCTTAAAAAGAATTCGAACGAAGTATTTAAAAAAAATTTCACTAATTCGCGCTTTCTAAGAAATACAAATAAAAATGACATAGTTTCCATAACAGGGGCCATTCAAAATACATGATTTCTAAAGAAAATCTTTCAGAACAACATGAATTGCTACCATTATGTCAGAATTGAATTTTAGGGTTCCGTACTTAAATAGTAAAAACGGAACCACTATTGATCAGTCTGTCTGCCTGTATTTCGCAGCCGTTTATTCCGAAAACTATGGAAAGTGGAAAGATTAAACTTGCCAGAGTTATAAAGGCTATTGACACACATATTTATATATTATAAGTCATTTCAAATATTTTTGTGATAAATTTAGGAAGCTAATTAAGTTACTCGAAAAAACATTATTTTATATTTTATGATTCGTGTATGATATCGTTTGAAAGACCTTTATAACACTGAACTCAAAAATATATTTGCTTTAATTTTAGGTATTATATTTTAGATATTATTTTATGTATTATATTATCGTCAAAAATGTACTGCAAATGTATGCCCCACCCCCTATTTTGTAATCTATTGTAACTAAAATTACGAAAGAATTAAGGATAGTAGTAGTTTATTTAAGGGGACACAGTACCTTTTAAACTACTTTTTTGATTTTGAACAGTACTGTAATATACTTAAATATAATGTCACTACAGATATTAGGTACTATAAAGCAAATATAATTTCATATAATTAAAAAAAAAATGTTGTAGAACAGCCTATTTAACTAAAATTTAAATTTTAAAAAATATTTTTTTTTTTAAATCCCTACTACTTTTTTAAATATGAATATTTTTGTTTCACATTTTTTTACATATTCCTTAGATTATACTACATAAAACTGTGCATGGATTTTTAGATGTATGGGATGTTACATTTAATATCAATGTTTTTCTCTTTTGTATAGTAAAAAATCAAGGAAAAATAATTGAAATTCTTAAAAAAGAATAACTATAACCTTGAATGTTAAATCCATGCATAGTTTTATGTAGTATAATCTAAGGAATATGTAAAAAAAAATTGAAGCAAAAATATTCATATTTAAAAAAGTAGTAGGGATTTAAAAATATATATATATAAATTTTTTTTAAATTTAAATTTTAGTTAAATAGGCTGTTCTACAAGATTTTTTTTTTGAAATTATATGAAATTATATTTGCTTTATAGTACCTAATATATGTAGTGACATTATATTTAAGTATATTACAGTATTGTTCAAAATCGAAAAAGTAGTTTAAAAGGTACTGTGTCCCCTTAAGCCTTGCAGGAAATCTATAACAATTATCCTGGATCATACAGATTTGAGAAGATACCATGTTCCCGTTACATAAAAACTATACTTTTCTGGTGCAAAGCGGGTGAGTTGAGAGGCGCTCGAATTACCAACGTAGTCAAAATCCTGCAAGGATTATTGATAAAGATTTTCGAGAAAAAAACCCATATCGGTAATTACAGGAGATATTAATTAAAAGCCTATCAAGAAAACAGCGTTACGGACCAATGGGAGTTTCAACTTTGCGATCTCCTTTCGAAGAGCGTTTGGCACAATGGCTGTTTTAAACTTTTTACAAGGTCTTTGTTTTATGGAACCCTTTGTGCTTGATTAAAACTCGCATTTCACAGATTATTTGAAAAAAAAAATAACAGTATTTATAAATACGTGTTTTTCAGAAAACAACAACATATTTTTACTATTATATTTAACAATCTATTCCAGCTGAAAGTACAGCATATCTTTAAATGTTTCAGATCAGTTTAAAGGAACATGGTTAGAAATTCAGTTACTTCTATTATAAATTGTGCAAACATAATAATCGAATCAAACGTATTATTTTCTTTATATTGTATACGAAATATTTTAATCTAAATTCTGTCAAGTTCATGCAGTTAGGAAAATTGGTTTTTTTTCTTGATGGATAATAAGAATTTTTAAAAAATCGTGCCACATGCTTCTTTACATAACTTAATTTTAGAAATGTTATATTTCAGTATATATATATGTATATATATGCATATATAAAACTAAAATTTAAATAATTTCTCCTAAAAAAAACAATATCGTGGACAAATTATTTTTGATTTATTCAAAATGTTTCATTGGAAGGAAAGATGTCGATTAAATGCCGATAGTCCGAAAACAAAGAAAACTTGCCAATTAACAGAAAACGTGTAAATAAAAACTAGCATTTAAAAATTTCACGAATTTTTACAATGTTTAAAGAGGTTTTCAATGTAAATAAACATTTAGTGTTAAAAAATTTCGCCTATTTTTTTTTTTTTTTTAATATAGAAAACGTCATTTTAAAATAATTCTTCTTTTTACGTTTTCTAGTGTGTTTTGATACTGGTTATTTACACAAAAAATGACCTATAAAAAAGTTATTTATATTAAAATATATTTTTTTAAATGCTATTTAAATTTTTAAAATAACAGAATTAAGGAAGAAAAATAAATCTTGATTATTTCATAAAAATATACTAAAAGTAAATTCATTTAAACATAACTCTATTATTATTTATGAAAGAAATATCAGATATTTTTATATTGTTTAATTAATTAAAGTATTGCAAAAATAACTTTCTACTTTTATTTGAAAAATATATTAGAAAACACAACTTTCTTCAAATATTTTATATTAGATAAACTTCATATATTAATTACCTTTATGAGTGAGTTCTTCACGTGCGAATGTATTTAGGAATGTAAGAATTAAATTCTTGAAAATTCGGTTAAGCCATCAAAAGATATATATTTCAAGATCTGGAAGTCGATGTTCTCAGAATAAATAAATAAAATAAGCTTATTCAACTAAAAATAAAGTTATTATACTTTCATAGGAAATCACAAATAGAATTACTTAAAAAATAGATTATTCATTTCCTTTCATAACAAAATTCATTCTCTTCCACTCCGGGCGTTTTAATCTTTTTCACCTCCGCTATTTTTTTCTTCCGGAGAATTATTCTATTAAGAAGTATGATATATCTTTGAGTGTTTGAAACCAGTTTTTGGAAACATGGTAATTTAACATCTTTAATTGATTGTCCAAACTTGATAAGAAAATCAAATATATTTTTCTTTTGATCTTGCAAAAGAAAACTTTCATCAAACCGCTGTCAAAATCATACGATTTAGAAAATTTGCTTTACTAGTAATACAAATCAGAAAATTCAAAAAGAGCGCATAAAACGATTGCGGCATTAAATAATGAATCATAGTTAATTATAATAATAATTTTAATTGAACGAAAAATTAATTAATAACCAAGTAACAAGCTTTCAAATGAAAGAAAGAGTAGCAATGTCAGAAATCCTGGGTTCGAAATCTGGATTCGTTTTTCCACTTACTTTTAAAATATAAACTCATATCTTTACTTAGTTAATCAATACGACTGAAATAAAAATAATACAACATAAATGTTATTATATTTTCAAAAAGAATACCAAATAAAGTTTTTTGTTTAATGTTGTTCCATTCATTTAGTTTTATTATAGTACTTATTGACTCTTAAAACATTTTTATCTCCTGAGCTTTTAATCAATGTATTTCAACAAAATTTTTAACACATATTTAGCATTTCTAATCGGTTTAAGGAAGCACTGAAAGAAATTAGACTGTTCTTTAAATTGAAGAATAAAATAGTCTAAAACCGAACAGTCGGTAGAAACCTATCATCATAGTTTTTAATAGGTTTAAGCAGATTTGTATCATCTAAAGGCTAAAAAATTGTATATAAAGAAGAAAAAATAGCTTTCATTACAGTGTCTCTATACAGGCCTTTGATAAGTTCCTGGTTTTTTACATTTTTTTGTATTAATGTTTGCTACAGTTTAGAATTTGAAAATTTGAAACAATTTAAATACATTTCGCTTTTTATGTTACTGTATGTGACATTAAAAACTAAAGTTTTACAATTTAACGGATTTTTACAAATTTAAAGCGGCTTTCAATTGTAAATAAAAAATTAGGGCAAGAAAATTCTGCTTAATTTTTCTTTTATAGAAAATATCCTTTAAAAATACTTTTGCGTTTTACATTTACCCCTGACTTTACGTACTGCTTATATACATAATAAATGAATGTATTAAATTTATTTATATTAGATTTTTTTTTTTTTTACATTTCTCTTTAATATTTAAAAATAACAGACAAAATCTTGCTTATTTCTTAAATATTAGTAAAAGTAAATCCACTGAAACATAACTCCATTGTTATTTATATTATATGTAAGAAATAGCAGATATTAATATCGTTAATGAATTAAAAAATTACAAAAATATCATTTTTCAATAATCTAAATATATATAAGAAAACGGAATTTCGTGAAATATTTTAACTTACATAAACTTCATATTTTGATAACTGAGAATTTTACGTGTAAATATATCCACGGATGAAAGACTCATATCCTTTGAACGAAAAATAAAGCTAATATACCTTCATAGGAAATCAGAAAAATATTTACTTAAAAAATGTAGATTATTCATTTCAATTCATAACAAAATTCATTCTCTTTCACTTTAGGGGCTTTAATTTATTTCACCTCCGCGATTTTTTTTCTTCCAACGGATTTTGCCAGTAAGAAGTATGACATATCTTTGAGTGTTTGAAACCAGACTCTGGAAAAATGGAAACTGAACCAGTAATATCTTTAATTGATTGTCCAAAATTGATAAGCAAATCTAAAAAAAATTTCTTTGGATCTCACCAAAAAAGAAGTGTTCGCATAAGTAGATTGTGCCATTAAGTAATAAATTATAATGAATTATTATAATACTTTTCATTGAACAAAAAATAAAGTTTACCCTTATTTGCATGATGATGCAAATTTCCATCATAACATTGAATGCCCAAAAATTATATAAAAGAACAAGTTCACTTTAAGTTGATCGTGTCTGGATATCTTTTTAATGTCGATTGCATAAAAAAAAAACATAGCTGTCAAAAAAAGGCTTCTCCAGCTCCACCACCTCCAAAAGATATAAGAATAGATGGTGCTGAACATTGGCCAACAGTGGGAGGTCCACTCCGGTGCAAGTATCTTAAATGTAAAGGGTGTTCTACAATTTCTTGTAGTAAATGTGGAGTCATTTTGTGTCTAAATAAAAATAATAATTGTTTTGTTAATTATCATAAAGAATAAAAAATATCCAATGATATCCTCTTTTATTTCAATTTAGTACTAAGATAATGATCTAACTTTGCATGATGATGGAAATTTCCATCATATTGTTTTTTGCTAAATTTATACTATAAATATATAGTAAGATTTTTTTAACAATTTTTCCTTTAATTTTGAACATAAATTGTATCACCTTGATTTATTTCACCAATAAAGAAAAAATCATGCAAAGAAGGGTTAATAAACAAGTAAGAATCTTCCAAATGAAAGAAAGAATAAACAGGCCAGGTGTCCTAGGTTCCACTTCTTGCTTTCAGTTTTCACACTTAGAAAATATAAACTCTTATTTTTAATTAGTTGATATGTTCGAAATAAAAATGATACAACATAAAAGTTATTATATTTTCAAAAGAAATACCAAATAAAGATTTTTGTTTAATGTTGATTCCTTCTTTTTACTTTTGTTATAATACTTTTTGACTCCTAAAATATTTTTATCTCATGATTTTTTAACAAGGTATTTCAGCAAAAAGTTTGACATATCTTTAAGCATTTCAAATCATTTTAGGGAATCATGGAAAGAAATTCGACTATTTCTTTATACCGAAGAATAAAATAGTCTAAAACCGTACAGTCGTTTGAAACTGAGCACCTCATTTTTAATAGGTTTAAGCAGCCTTATATCAGCTAATGGTTAAAAAATTTGTATCTAAGGAAGAATAAATAGTTCCCATTCCTGTGTCTCTATACTGGCATTCATCTGGTTTACGGTATTTTAAGATTTCTTTACCATTTTTTGTATTAATACTTGATAGTCTTTAAAATTCTTAAATGCGAAACAAGTTAAACATATTTTAACTTTTTATGTTACTGTGTTCAGCATTAAAAATTAACATTTTATAATTTAAGCACTTTTTTCACATTTTAAAGAAGCTTTCAATGTAAATAAAAAATTAAGACAATAAAATCCTCATATATTTTTTCTATAGAAAATATCCTTTAAAGACAGATTTACGTTTTACATTTTCTAGTGTGTTTACACATTGTATAATTACATAATAAAATTATTGTATTAAATTAATTTGTATTAGAAAATTTTATTTTTAACAATATTTTTTAAAGTTTAAAAATAACTGAAAAAAATCTTGCTCATTTTTGAAAAATCCTTTCGAACACAATTCCATTATTATGCGTGTAAGAAATATCAGATATTATTATCTTTAAAGAATTTTAAAAAAATCAAAAATCTACTACTTTACTACTTTAATACAAATACGAGTATATATTAGAAAACACAACCTTTTTTCAAATATTTCAAATTACATAAACTTCATATTTTAATAACCTTTAGAAATGATAACGTCACGTGTAAATGTATTCAGAGACGAAATAACTACATCCTAAAAAAAAAAAAAAAAAAAAAAAAAAAAAGGTTGAGCTATCAAACAACTGTTTCAAAGTGATGTTTTATTTTCACTTTTTCAAGGCGATGTTTCCAAAATAAATACAAATAGCTAATTTATTGAACGAAAAATAAAGTTAATATTCTTTCATAGGAAATCAGAAGAAGACTTACTTTAAAAATGCAGATTATTCAAATAATTTAATTTACGGTACAAACTGTACAAACTAAGCAAACATAAGAATTTTTACTTCTTCACATTTTAATAACCTTTAAAACAGAGAGCTTCAAGTGCATATGTAGTCAGAGATGAAATAATTTCATCCTTGAAACTATAGGTTAAATCATCCAAAATTTTACTTTAACTGCTTGAAGGCAATGTATTTAAAATAAGTATAAATAAATAAATTTATTCAACGAAAAATAAAGGTATTATACTTTCACAGAGAATCAGAAATAGATTTATTAAAAAAATGTAGATTATTCATTTCTTTTCATAACAAAACCCATTCTCTTCCACCTTGGGCACTTTAATCTCTTTCACATCCCTAGTTTTCTTTTCAGCGAATTATTTCAGTATGGCAAATATTTGGGTCTTTCAAGTCTGTTTTGGGAAACATGGTAAGGAAATCAATACTTTCTTTAATTAACTGTTCAAGTTTGATAAGCAAATCAAACCTTTTTTCTTTTGATTTTGTCAAAGAAAACTTTAAAATAAACCTATCAAAATCATACGATTTAGAAAAGTTGTTTTACTATTGATACAAAAACGAGCATACAAAGTGATCACACAAAATGAATGCAGCATAAATAATAAATAATAATAAATTACAATCATAAATTTCACTGAACAAAAGATAAAGTTATTTAACATTTACGAAACTTCAAAGTGAGAAAAAAAGACCCATGCCTGAGATTATGGGTCCAACGTCTATAGCAAACAGTTTACAGTTTTTCACTTACTTGGAAAATAGATACTAATATGTTTACTTTATAAATCATCATGGTTCAGATAAAAATAATACAACATGAAAGTTATTATTCTCCCGTACGAAATACCAAGAAGGTTTTTTTATTAATGTTTATTCATTCATTTAATTTCATATTGACCTCCAACTTATGATTTTAAACATTTTTATCTCCTAACTTAATTTTTTTAGTAATATATTCCATGAAAATTTTTGACATATCTTTGAGCGTTTCAAATCATTTTAGGGTAACACTGTAAGAAAATCGACAATTCTTTAAACTGTATAGAAATTAGACTAAAGCACTATAGTCAGGTTTAACCGAATAAATCAGTTTAGAATCGTTTTGAGCAGTCTTGTATCAGTTAATGTTTGAAATATTTATATCTGTGGAGAAATAGAAACTGCTATTATGGTGTCTTCATATTGGCATTTAGATAATTTCAGTTTTTAAAAGATTTGTTTATCATTCCATATATTATTGTTAACTAGTTTTTTAAATTCTTGAATTTGAACCCTTATAAAATTGCTTTAACTTTTTATCTTACTACCTTTTTATCTTACTACATGTAGCATATTTATTAAGCATGTATTTGACACAGCGAAACGATTCCTATTATGTATATGTGCAACACGGTGGAGCGAAAAAATTTTTCCTGGAAATTAATATTGTCTGAGTCATTATATGGTGCCAAACTGACTGAAACAAATTGTCACCAAATTTCAGCTCAAAATATTGACACCTTGAGGTTCCACATCGCAAGTGAATATTTGTATAGCCTTTTTAAAATGTTTTTAATGCATTTTTAACAAAAAATAATAATTATTTAACTGAATAATTAATTAATTTGTAAATTAATGTTAATTACGTTTTCATTAATAAATGGCTTTATTAAAACGTTATTGTCAGATGTTAGTGCCAGAAAGCGCATTTCGTACATAAATAGCAAATTAAACTTCAAAATCTAATAGATGGCAGCACGTATTCTAATCTTAAAACTGTGACTGTCACGTGACTTTTATTATGTGGAATTATTCTTTTTTGCGATGGTTGTCTTGAACCACTAATATGTAGACACTAATTTTTATTTATTTATATATTTTTTAACAAGACAATACAGAAGTTTAATTTAAACATGAGCTTAACTGAAAATGAAACTTTTTGACAGATCTCCAGTACAATTGAAAGAGACAGCGTTACCCATGTATGTTGATTTAATGAAGCCTTTTCTATGGATAAAAAATGAACATGGAACGGAATGATTTAGCAGACCAACGGTATGAGGGAAAATCAGGATCAATTAACATTTCTGCAACTCAAAAATTGAAGCGTGTTAGAGAAAGGTAATGTAGAAGGGAAAATCCGGAATCTAAAGCAGAGGAACTGCTCTAATGATTTTAAAATACAATACTTCTTCACATACACTTCTACATATATTACTACTAATTTTTATAAAATATTACGGATTTACAAGAAAACGCCGTTTTAGGATCTGATTCAGAATTTGAAGATAACTCTGAAGGTGAAGACGTTTACGTTTGTCTTGAATCCAAATGTCGGAAATCAAATATCTATGATACTCCCTCAACCTGCAATACAGGCCAAAAATACTGCCAAATCTAGAAGTATCCTATAGAACCGGAGTATCAGGTAGGTCAGCTGCTATAATTGCATCATCTATGCTTCGTGATATAGGGATTGTATCCAAAGATACTCCATCCAACGTTATTGAATGGATTAAGGTGAGGCGAGCACGTCGATTACACTTTCGGAACAGGTTGCAGTTTACTGTGATGGAACGAACGTCAATGTTGGGACAAAAAATGTTGCAGTTAGACAGCTTGAAATCTTTGTTGGCCACAAATTCAACTGGTTTATATGATTATTGCATACTATTGAACTACCTCTACGCTGCCTTTTCCAGAAGATTGACGGAATTGCATTTGGGCAACACCAGTTTTAAGGAACAAGAAGGAAATATCTGGAAATGCGCGAAACCCTTGCTGTGATAAGTTTTGTTTCTATTCCAGTTGCACTGAGTAAATTTCATAAAAAAAGATCCCAGTGCAGACAAAAAATATCTCTTCAATATTTATAGGGCAGTATCCTTGGGCGAGTGCCTTCAAGATATAGAAAACAGAAGTCCCGGAACGATGTCTCATTCAAAATGGCTCAATACAGCCAACAGAATCCTGCGCCTGTATGTATCGACTGCCGAACCAACAGAAAACTTTAAGCTCCTAGTAGAATATATCATGAAAGTTTACATGCCCTCCTGGTTTGAAATAAAGAAAATCCTAGGAGCTATTCATGGAGCACCTCACCTGCAGAAAATAAATTAAAAAAAACTCATTATAGCCAGAAGGTTTTAAGTCAAACGTTCACGAAATTATTCAGAGGAACTCTTATTTTGTTCTCTCTAAAAGCAGTCTGCTGGCAATACTATTTGAAGAACGATCACATATTTGAAAACTGGGCCTCTGAAAAATACAGAAAGCAAGAAAACTGACTGTAAGGGGAAAATACATCAATTTCACCTTACCAATTTAGATTTCGAAGCAAAGGACTATTTTGAGATGATTCTCTGGGACAATTCTTTGGAACCACCAGCTACCATGAACCTCAGTGACGAAGGCATAGCAAGTATGATCAGAAACGGTTCACAATTTAAAATTGAGAAGCACCCTTGTCATTCTCAAGCTGTAAGTAGTGATGTGCGACTAGTAACACAAGCATCATTAATAACACGTGGAACAGAAGGCAGGAATGGATGCATTCCAGTGCAATCAAGTAACGAAAGAAACTTACAAAGTTTAACATCAAAGTTAAAATTTTTGGCCCTTCATCTGAAATCCAAAATTGAAGATTGATTAGAGTAAAATGACTCACGGTTTCTTTTTTATCTTTAGAACTGTTTTTAAGTTAGAAAATAAAGCTATTGTAAACATTAAAATTAAATAAAAGAAATTGATTTTTTTTTTGAGTTAACATTCCTTTCTTTGCCTCCATGTGTGGAACTTGAAGACAATGAGTTATTGCGCTGGAATTTTTTTACAGTTTCTTTTTAGCCAAACAGCACCATTTGATGAGTCAGGAAATGTTAAAATTAAAAAAAAAATTTTTTTTTGCCTTTTACACTTCACACGAATGTGTAATGTAGTCATTTCCATTTCTACCTTCATTCTCGAGGGTTAAACAGGATGCTACTTTTTATAAAAACTAATGGTCTAAGAGTCATCAAAAGAAAAAAAAATGGTTGAAGAAAGTGAAGACAAAGATACATGGACAATATTGGTTCCGATTTTTCTAAAGCTGATAAGAAGGTGAATATCTTTCATGAAATTTCTCGAACTGAAATGGATTTATTTTCTTTTAAGCATTTTATTTATTACTGAACTGATATTATTTAAGTTTCTTAATTAATGTTGTAGAAAGCAGTATTTTATCTCTTTTCAAAGAAAAGTGTATATTCTTTAAAAAATAATATATTCATCTGGTATTACCCAACCTGTGGGGTAATATTATAATAGGAGCAAATCTTGTGTATATGTGTGTGTATGCAAATTTTATCTAAAACACGGATTTTGCCGACTCTGGCTAAATTTTGTATCCTACAATTTTGGGTACAAGAAAACCGTTGGGCTAGGTTACATGTTCGAGAATATTCGATTAGTGAGCCAGTACAGTACAGCCTTTTAATGGGAATGAGGGTTGAAATATTTATTAAGGCCTTGATCTGATGGCAGTAAACAAAGTTGGAAACATTTTGCCAAATTTTGCGCTATATTGGCGACATTGGTGCAATTTGGTGGAAACTTCGACATTCAAGATTAGCAAAACCAAAACACATGCTTGGAACTAAATGAACGAATATCACCAAATTTGGCGGAATTTCGAAAAAAAAAAACTGGAATTCATAATCTGAAGGAGTTTTCTAGAAATTCCGAATAGAAACCGAGATACATGATTCGGCCATATTCCCTATAACGTTCTCGAAAACAGAATTCATCCAGTGATGGTACATTGAACTTTCTCAATAAATACTTGTCGTCAAATGAAAGAATAGCAGCAAATTTGGTGTTATTACAAAGTTTTGGCGACATATGAAGAAAAAATATCCTTTCACAATCGGAAGGATTTTTTAGAATTTTTCGATAGGAGCAGAGATAGATGAATCAAGTAATCATTGTCCATAGAACTAATCTGGATGCACAGAACTTTCTCAACACATGCTTGCCGATAAATTTTTAATATTGATTGTTTCTGTAAATAATAGTGTTGTAAATTAAAATGCTTTACAGCAATTTCTTACATTTTTATTCTTAATTTAAAAAAAATAGTTACATGTACGCCTTACAACCGCTATCCTTTCTTATATTGCGTATATTACGTGTGCTGCATTATATTTTTCAGTAATAAAATTGAATCCGAAACAATAAATATAAATTAATCTTTCAAAGTATTAACTGTAATCATGGTATAATTTAATTTTTATAGTGTATTTTTTTTTAATTCTATTACATTTAGCTTTGACAAATATATACAATCTCGTTGAGATAAAAAGAAGGATAGAGAGAAAACCCTATACTTTTTAATTAGAAAATTGTCATAGTGAAAACAAAAATCACATTTCGACCTGAAAATTTCTCTATCTTCAGTTTATGTTTTTTTTTTTTTTTTTTAAAGTTTCGCAATATTTAACTTGTAAAAAATTTTACTTTGAAAAATTTACTTTGAAGACGCAATTTTGATATCATATTTGGATTACAGTAGAGCGCCGATTATCCGAACAGGTCGGAAACGACCTAGTTCGGATAAGCAAACGTTCAGATAAATGGACAGACAATTTAAGGAATGTTTCTGACTATACTAAAACCTTCACACGTTATCTAAGCTTAGGACTGGCAGTACGAATTAATGCTGACGTGTTTAAAAAAAAAATTCTCTGAAATCCAGCGATTGTAATTTAAGGAAAAAAGCTTTTGATTGCTGCTTTCTTCGACGAAAACCTTCTTTTCAATGCTTCCATATCTCTAATTCTTCTTAAATACGTTAGTGAAATAGGATCAACATTCTTCTGCCGATCCAGTCATTTCATAGCTGTTTCCAAACATTCAAAGTCTTCGTCATCTGATGGACGTGTGTTATTTTCAGAGCATTCATTTTCATCTTGTTTAATTTCTGTTTCATCATAAATATCATCCACAATCTTATCATCATTTAAAACCTCTGATATCCACGATCTGTACTTCCCTGTTTAACCACTCATTAATTTTATTTTCTACATACCTTAGGATTCTTTCCATCCCCTTTATTGTTTTACATCTCTCATTTTCTGATCCTACTATCAGTTTTTTCTTTAATTAAAATTTTGCCAATGGATAATTGGTAGTTCGATTAAAAAAAAGAAAAATGGGGGGAAAATGCTGTTCAGATAACTGAAAGTTCAGATTTTTTTTTTTTTTTTTTTTTTTTTTTTTTTTTTTTTTTTTGAGAGAGAGAGAAATAATTTGTTCGGATAAGTGGAAGTTCGGAACTTCCGATAATCGGCGCTCTACTGTATTCGGTAAATTTTAACTTCCAAAACAGAATTGAATGTTATTCGGTGAAATACATTAGGAATAGTGCATTTGGAAAGCCGAAAGTTTAATTCCTTTTCTAATATGCATACGAAACAATCTGGTGTGCGGGTAATTATTTAAACATAATTCAAAAACTATTTATAATTGTCATGAGTGAGCTGTGACTTCGGATTATCATAATATATAAAATTTCTAAAAATGGAGTTCAGTTAAAGCATTTATAGTATACAATTCATACTTTTGTCCAATATCAATTTCAAGTAAGATATGCTTTTAAAAAAAACTCAACTTAGTACATCTGTATTTTTCAATCAAGAGCTTTTTCCTTGTGATGTCCGTATTAAGTCTGTTATTTTGAAACAGAATTGCACACCATATCATAAGATGAAACGCAATATTTCAGCTTGATTCAAACATAAAATATATTATATGAACTTTAAAAAGTTCACTGTTTTACTTAAAATGTGACTAAAAATAATAGATGAGATGTTTCAAGTTAAAAATATACATTTGATTAAGTCGTTATTTTATTTATTTATTAAATAAATCCGGAAAACTTAAGAAAAGTGGCGTATTAAATTTATGGTCGGGCGGTTAAGTATTTTCATCTAACCAAATTTAATCTGAAACACTGCAACTTTGACTGTCTACGCCTTTAAAAAGGAAAGTGACGTATGAGAACAGAGTGATAAAATAAATGGAACTGCAGTTAATATATATTTTCTCTAATTAAGTTCTATCAAAGAAACTGCTACTTCTACTTTCAACTCTATTAATTATGGCTCTCTCATTTTGAAAACGAAGTGGCGTATTTGTATAAATTAACAGCAATTAGATTTTAATATATTCTCTGATGAAGAGCTTGGAAAAATTTGCAAGTACTAAGAAGTTTTAAATAAAATCTATATTTTTAACTTGTAACACCTCTTCTATTATTTTTTAGTAACGTTTTAAGTAAAACAGTGACCTTTTTAAAGTTCATATAATATATTTTAGAATTACATACTTTCACTTCAAAAGCAATTTCACTGTTGCTCAGTGAAACTGAATCAAACTTAAAAAAAAAATTAAATTTAAACAGAAATATATTAATCAAATATCTGGCGCGCAATTTGAATTTTTTTTCTTTTTTCGTAATAGAAAATGAAAGTTGCAAAGAAGACGGGGAAAAAATTTCTGCTCTTTCAATATCTAACCTTAAGGATATCAATTTTCTCATATAAATTAAAATTTTATCGATATAAAAGTAGTAATTTGGGACATAGTTTTGACGATTTTTCACGACAAATCTGTAGTTTAGATTACTAACAATGTGTCATGTACAAAAAATTAAAAAGTAGCAATGCATTTATATTTGGTTCAGTTTAAAACTAATCATTCAAATGTTTATTTACTAAATTCAATCAGTAAAATTTCTACTACAATATGAGATAGCATTAAAGTGAAAAAATATTTTTTCAGGTGTTAACTAATCAATAATTCGTTTATTTAAAATTTAAATCATTTAACTTTCATCTACAATATTTCATAGAATTAAAGTTTAAAAACATTTTAAAAATACATAATTACATACTTTTATATTAGGAGATGTAATAGAAATCCTTCTTTTTCTTATTAAGATATCAACGAGTGATAGTTAGAAAAAAAAGATTCATTCAATAACATTATTTAGTTTGCTTTCCGCTTTTATCTTAGCGTAAGAAAAAAAAAAAACAGAAAATTTGAAATAACATTCAAAAATCATATTTTAAAAAGCTTAGGTATTGAGTGCTTCTCGTTTAAACGTGTTTACAAATGAATAAATTCTATTCATGTAAAATCTGGTTTAACTATCAAAAACTGCATTTCAACAGCCTGTACAATGGCTGTGTTTCTAAAGCAAGAAAAATAAATTCGCCCTTTGTACGAAAAATAAATTTATTATACTTTCGCAGAAAACCTCAAGTACAATTATTTGTGAAATGTAGATTAATTCATTTCAGTTCATAACAAAACCCATTGTCATCCACCTTAGGATTTTTAAAATCTTTCACCTGCCACATTTCTAATCATTTCTATAATTTATTCCAGCAAAAAAATATGACATATCTTTATTACTCCAATCCTGTTTAGGAAAAGCCTGGTAAGAAATTCAATTGTTTCTTAATAAACAATGTAAATATGATAAACGAAATAAATCTTTTCGTCTTTTGATCTTATCAGAAATATATAGAAATATATTTAAAAGTCAAAAGGTTTAGATTGTGTTTTTAAAACTGAATTTCAGAAATTTCAATTATTATAAATATTTGTAATAGCTGTATATATATACATACATATATATATATATATATATATATATATATTCGACGTCTAGTTTGATAATGTCTGATGGACAGCCTAAACATAGTCTTAACTTATTTTATTAAAAATAGTAAGAAGATGAACTTATGAAAAATTCAGCCAGTTATGCCATCATTTTCTATTTCTAATCTTTAGCATTTACTCTTATTTAGTCATTAATACGTTAGTTATAATCTGTGATAATATAATGGTGTAAGAATATTTATGCAGTTACGACCAATACATGCTAAGTATATTTCTTAATTTATAAAACTGTCATCTGTTTTTACCTTGACACTATGAACTTAAAAAGAAACTGGAATTTCGTCCAGCATACGGCAATTTTGTCTATATTGCTATAGCAGAGATTCCTTCCAGCTTTACTGATTTTTTTTTTTTTTAATTTTTCTCACTGGTCGGAAACAGAGGTTCGCGACTTCAGTCGGGCTGCACACCTAAAAAGGGTACTTCAAACACTAAGATATCATAAATACTAATACACAGCAAAATAACAAAGTTAACATTATCAGTAGGGATGGGCGGGAAAATTTTTTAACAGAAAATTTAAACACCACTATCTCCAAACCAACTTCTTTGCAGATTTATATTCCAAATGTTGTAGAAATAGGTAACGAAGTTTGTTATTGGGAAATAGCAGTGTAAAACAGCTTGGTGCCAATTATTTCCTCGCCAAAATTTTAACTCTATAAAATAGCTGTTCCCAACCAATGGGTTTCGACCCTCTGGTGGGTATCGGCGGCCGTTTTGGTGTGTCACAAACAATCGAGGATTGAAGGAAAAATATATCTTTTATTTCATCTATTTAAAAAATATAACAGACACAATATTTTAGAACAGCAATAATCACGAAAGCTATAAGTTTAAATCAAATCTTCATGAGAAGACAGCGTTATCTTAAACAGTCAGTCGATATCATGTTATGACCTCATTATGAGCTATGTCATTAGTCGCGCAATCATTATGGCAACCCTGAAAAAATCCTTAATTTACTTCTTGATGAACAGAGGAGCAGAATATCCAGATATACATTGGTGGCCAAAATATTGCTATATTTTTGCCGATCATGATCCCCAGATACCAAAACCACCCTTCGTTGAAATGCTGATTTACATATATATACTATATATATATCTGAATTTTGTCATGCTGTAACTCTTAAATTTTTGAACCGATTTCTATGAAATTTTTCATATACATTGTGCATACCGATATATCAACCGATTTCGCTAGCCAGCTTCATTCGCCAATTTGTTTCAAAATGGCGGCCATTAGAATTTTGTGGACAATTTTAGAAATTTTTAGCGGTCATAACTTTCTCTTTAAAATGATCTATGTTGTTAATTTACACTGTGTGACTCTTTAAAATATCTTTTAATGTATCTAACATTCGGTTTAAAATGATACATAAGAGTTCGCATTTTGTGAAACGTAACATTTTCTATAAGTATACAATGTTAGAAAACATAAGAATATTTAAAAAATTCAAATGGCCGCCATTTTGAAACAACATTTCAACGCAGGGTGGTTTTGGGATCTGGGAGTCACGATCGGCGAAAATATAGCAAACTTTCCTTAAGTGTTTTCCTTCGGACGGCTGCAATAAGTAGCTTTTTATTTTTTGTAATGAAAGATGTTTAAAAGTGCCCACAATTTTGGCCACCACTGTATCTAAATCATCGTTGATCTCCTTGACGGGGTTCAACAGGATATACTTGTGTGAACGTGATTTTTCTACTTTGCTGTTATTGAAAAACAAGTACAGAAACAAACTGCGAGTAGAAAGTGACTTAAAGTTAAAATTGAACAGTTTTAACTCTGATATAAATGCCCTCATCGATGAATTATAATGCCACAAATCTCAATGACTGTAAAATTGTATTTTGATAATAATTAAACGTATTTTTAATTATATTTGTTGTTTTATTTATTATTCAACTTACATACATTGGGATTACCAATTCTTGTTTGTGTTGATAGTGCATCCTTCGTACGAAAATTTGTTTTTTTCATAGGATAGGGTAGCCGATAGCTTATTAACGGTCATATAAAATTTTCATACTGATATAAGATACATTCTTATATTAGGTGGGTCGTGAATTTTCTTTTTTTACTTAAAGGTGGGTCGCGTACCAATAAAGTTTGGGATCAGCTGCTACAAAAAAATGTAGAAGTCCTGAAATGAAGAATGTCCCAAGATGTAGAGCTGCTACAAAAAAGCATAAAAAGAAATAATGTAACAATGCTGAATTTAAAAGTTCTAAAAGGAAATGCGATTTTTCTCAAATAAATCAGTCTATTGCTCATTGTCAAGTTTTTTAATATTTTTCTTTTAAATCTAGAAATATATGTTGTAAATTTAATTAATTCGGAATAATGTTGGTTTATTTTTGAATACAGTAAAACCCCGGTTATCCGAAAAGCATGGAACCAAAGCATTTTCGGTTAAGCGGGGTTCCATAGGAGTTTTCGGATAACCGGGGCTCCATAGAAATTTTCGAATAACCGGGAGACTTATGGAGAAAACTTGTTTGATGAAAAGCTGTGATTGTAATTTAGAACATCTTTGTAATAAAAATTCATTCAAAGCACCCTGTGGCAAGCCAAAATTATAAGTCGCGCGAACAGCAAGTAGAAATTGAGGCTTGGCTTTATCCAACCACTGATGAGCAAGATTCGACAGATGCGGAAATAGTTACTGCGGTGCATCGGGTAGATGCTGATACTGAAGAAGAAGAGCCTGAAGAGATTGATAATGCCAGGTTTACACATAGTGAAACTACTAAAGACTTTGATGCGGCACGTCAATATGTTGAAGTATAAGAAGATGCAACAACATCAGTTGCATTGTTATTTAAAGGGTGGCGCGATACAGCAGCATTGAAACTATGTAAATTGGGGGGGGGGGAAGAAAATAATAACATATTTTGTAAAAAAAAAAAAAAAAAAAAAAAAAAAAAAAAAAAAAAAATGAAGTGTCGTACGTGTCTATCTAATAAAGTGCCCGAAATTACTCAAGTGACTAAGTAAGTAAGTTGACTCTGTTTATTTATTTCATAAAGAACATGCTTTTTGACACTATTTCCACCAGTGTCCAATAACATCTTTCAAATGTTTTATTTTTACTCATTTTGATTTTAATTTTTAAAGCTAATAAATATTAAAACTTCAATGTATTAAAAATGATTCGGAATTGTTTCGATCTAAAACTTACAAATAAAATAGTAATCATAAATCAAAATGTGTTGAAAGGTGTTATTTGACATCGGTAAAAATAATGTTGACAATAAAAGTTTTCGCATTTAAAAAGGACTTTAAGGAATTTTAATTCTTTCGGTTAAGCCGATTTTCGGATAACCGGGATTTGGTTAACCGGGGTTCTGGTGTATTTAAAAATGAATACACCACTAAAGCACAATTAGATCTACATCTAAAAAGACCTTTTGATTAAGAAAGCGGCATTCCAGATATTTTAACATGATTTGAATTAATTAGAAACAACAGGTCAGATTTCCTCTTTCCATGAAAATATATAAAACTAGGGGGCTCGGCCCCCTACGAGCTACGCTCGCCAACCCCCGTCCAGACACCGTAGACTCTAAATGCACGCTAATTTGATCGGCTTTAAAAAGATTTCGAAAGATTGAATTATAATTTAAAAAACAGTGGCGATCTCTCTATAAACGGATTTCTATTCATTTCTCTTTGATTGGGGAATTTTAACGCCAAATCCGTTGCGGTACTACTTGATTATCCCGTCGACCCATTTCGCCAAATTATATAAATCGCCAAACCACTCGCCAAATTATACAAATTGACATAATTTTTATTTTAAATAACGAAAAAACAAATAAATTAGTACAACATTAATAAAAATACAAATAAAACGTCGAAATAAAAATAACTTGATGACGTAGACAGGTGTAACAACATTTAAAAATAAGCTAATATAAAAGGAATTAAGTAAACAGAGTCTTTATCTCCTGGTATTTTTTAACAAAGTGAAAAGAAAGTTCTTTTAAATGAGACATTTTAAATTAATCGTTTTTAATCTGACGTAATTTTGACCAAACTATTCTTTCTCTTTTTAATTTCACGTGAATGTAGTTGTGTTAGAAAGGAAATATTATTTGCGCTTTCCTAACAAAAATAGTTCAAAAGTATACTCTTAAAATATCAAATAAATGTCTAGCGCAATTTCTAAATTTAAACCGTTTTGCAATATTATTTTGTGTTCATTTTATGTAATAACTGTAATGTGACGTAAATATGACGTAATTTCTCCTATTTAAGACTTCTAACGCATGTTAATAAATTTATTGTTTTACAAATTCCTTTCTCTCTTAAAATTCACGTGTAATTATAGTTTTTATGACGTAATTTTTAATAAGTTCCTGCTTTTTGTACATAATTATTTAATTCTAATTCCAAATGTTTTTTTTCTGTTTATAATAGTCACGTGTAAATAAATTTTTAATTTATTTACACGTATAAATATTTTTTTTTTGAAGCAAACATTATTGTTTCTGCTTTTTATACAGTTGGCAACAGTTTAAATTAATATCACTTTCTAAAATCTGTTAAAAATATCTCTAGAAATGCTGAAAATCTGAATTTAAAATAGAAATAAAACCTCAAAAAATTAGTCAAAATAAAAAATTTAATGCAATCTGCACTCCGGCAAATTCTAACGCATAAAATGATCTAAAAATGATTAAATTCCTATGAACAGTTTTTGCTCCTATAAAACTTTTTTAGTGGAACGATTTTGTCCAACTTTAGCATTAAATATCTCTTAAAATAATTCTTCGATCTGAAAACTGTCTGCAGCAGCGTGTTTATCAAACATTTCTGTATAATACTACCGATTTTCATATTTTTGTATGCATTATTTTTCTTAATATTAACGAAGAAAGACCTCCGGTCACAAAAAATTCAAAACCGGCGGCGGCGGCGGCGGCGGCGGCGGTGACAGCGGTAGTTACTTTTTTTTAGAATAGAGAGATAACAGTGGAGATCTAAAATACTTTTATGCAGATCTCAATTAATCTTATAAATATGGATTAAAGATTTCGTGTCTCGGGTTCCATATAAATCATATCCGGGCAATATGTAGGCAGCGGGCGGCAGGTTGAGTATGGCTACTTCAGACTTTTAATAACAATTGTTTCAAATTAGAATTCTATTACAAAGAACACTGAATTCATTGAGCGTGCTAAAGACTTGTTTGGTATGGAATCGGCAGACATTAGTCAAAACTATTGGCTATGTGACCAGTAAGCTAACAATTGAACGGAATGGGCACATGTAAAAAAATGAAAAATCTCTATTTTGCATACGAAGTGTCTAAAAAAGACTTAAGCATGCTTTATTTTTCTATTTGTTGAATATACGTAAGCAATGCAAATTGAAAAACTGTTGAAATTGAGATAAGAATTGAGATTGTAATTTTGAATTGTTCCTGCTATTTCAATAATATGCACTGTAAATTAAAATGTCTGAAAATCAAACACTTAAGTGTCTGAAACGGAGTGTTCAATTTTCAGACATTTTAAAATGTCTGAATTTTTTCAGACACTTTTTGCGTCTGAATTTCAGACACTTCAAACGTCTTAATAGCATCCATTTTTTTTTTTGTAAGCATCATACGTAGCCATGTTTGACCACGTTGAACCCTGGAAAAATATTTGACTGGGGTCTTGCCCCCTCCACACGCCCTCCCCCTCCCCCCCGCAGCCTGATTTTTTTGGTGCTCCTAATTTTGGTATGCAATTTTCGTTAAGCTGTTTATTTAAATCTTTTACGACATTTTACTGATTATAATCAATATTTTGAACTTCAGGAATAGAACAAGATTAAAGCAAAAAATATTTATCTAAATATTTGTTTTGATGATAAATATGATTTTGAATATGATTTTTTTTTAAATCTTATTTTACTTTAAAAGTTCAAAACATCGATTATATTCAGTACAATTTCGAAACGGATTTAAAATATAAGCTTTACAAATATTGTACATTAAATATGGTGGCACTTAAATCGTAGGGGGACGGGACACTGCTTTAATACCCATGCTTTAATCAAGAAGTTCTTTTGCAAAAAATGCAACCCTACACTATGGTTATCTAAATAGAGATGTCCGGTACTCGGGAGTATCCATTGTGGAAGTTAATGGACATTCACGAATAGCGGGCACCTCTATTTAGCGAATACTTTTTTAATCCGCAAAGCACACGCATACATATTTGTATATTTTTACCTCACAAAAGCAGACATCTCCGATCATCAGACAAATTCCGCGATCCCGAAGTTTCCGCTATTAAGGGCTTTTAAGATACATGGATAAATATATATATTTTTATAATCTTGTCCTATTCTAAAAGTTTAAAATATTTATTATACTCGGTTGAATGTCGAAAGAGATTTAAAATGTCAGATGTACGAAAATTGCAAATAAAATCCCCCCATCTCCCCAAAAAAGGAAAATTCATATAATTTAAAAATTAGATTAAAAAAAATATTATATTGACACATGGGCAATTTTACATATCTATCAGATGATAATCACAACAGCTATTTAACTATGAGTAAAAAAATTAAAAAATAAATATTCACTTTAATAACATTAAGAAAAAAATTACTTCGGTATTTTGTTAAATATATTTTGTGTTTTTAATCTTGCCCTACTCTAAAAGTTCAAAACTTTCATTATAATCAGTGCAATATCGAAAAGGATTTATGATATCAGCTTTACGAAAATTGAATACAAAATCCCCCTCCCCCCACCTCCCTTCCCGAAAAATTTTTTAAATTCTTATCATTTAAAAATTAAATTAAAAAAAAATTATATTGCCACATGCCACTTCAGCATGTTTTTATGTAGATCACAGGGTAATCACAAAAGCTATTCAACTATCAATAAAAATAAATAAATAAATATCCTACATTAATAGCAAGAAGAAAAAATAACTTATAGTTTCCAAGCTTCATTTGTCTTAAATATATATCTTAACATCTAATTGTCATTCTTGTAATTTTCGTATAAGTGTATATAAATACAGTTACAAAAATCACAATATTAAGTACAAAATCTAGTTATAGCTTTTTACTTTTTCCCATTATAAATTTCAAATTACTTTTCTACTAAAAATAATCAAAAAATCAATATTATACTTGATTTCAAATCAAATACATATGTATATTTTTACTGGCAGTTTTAAAATTAAGGAGCACATAATAGATGAATCATGACAACGTCATACGTTTTCAGGCACTTTATTTATCTTATTTTTTAATCTGCGGTTTTACATTAGGAAGAAAGATTTTTCCAAAGCTTTTTTTTTCTTTCATTGTGGTCGTTACGTGAGATAAGAATTAACCATTGAAACGAAACTGCGATTGAAAGCAAGAGAATGAATATTCAACTTAAAATGTCTCTCTTTTAGTAATATTATTACTTTAAATTTGGGAAAAAAAGATGAAAATTCAGAATATATATATATTTGTAATAAAAGACAACGTCATAAGTTTAAAAATATATACTTCTAGAATTAATGGGTTTTTTCGCAAACAGATTCAAAACTAATTGAATTTCATGCAAGATTTTGTTTATACTATAAATAAAATCATAAAAGACACTAATTTCAGTACTATAAAGAAATTATGACACGTACTTCAATCGATGTTGCAAGAGGTCAGAAAAATTCCTCGATTTGAAATTTCAAAAACTACCCCAGTGAAGGAGAAGGGCTTGCATCATTTTAGTACGAAATTCCATAATATATCCGACTAGCCATATTTAAAGAATGAAATGTTTCATCCTCAAAATAGGACCCGCCAGACAAAAGTTTCTTTTTTTTTGCTAGCTTCGACAGGACGAAGAAATAACACAATATTATTGATATAAATTAATACGATTAACACTAAGTCCATTGCACACGCTTTGTAGAATTTCCGGGTGTAATCTTCAAGCGTCGTCTACTTCTGTTCTGTGTCTATCCCGCCCTTATATGGACGACAGCTTCTAAGAGACATTTGATGTCAAGCACACACGTCAGATGCATGTATTCAATAAATAAATAATCCAAGTGAATACGAATTTAAGTCACAGAACTTCACATTCCGCGAAAAACGAATTAAAATACACGCGTACATAAAAACAAACTTCGTTTGAATTACAACGTATACCAACTTTGAACGAAGACATCTAAAACGCATGCGCGACTGGCAGTCCCACAGTGCCCCCTGGTAGTTATTGCGTCGGAAGAATCAAAACGGCTTAAATTAAGACACGTTTGAAGCAACGAAGTGTCTTAAAATAAGACGTTTGCGGATATTTTAGACACTATTATCAGTTCATTTACACCATGATCATACTAAGACACTTATGTATCTTAAATTAAGACATCTATAATGTCTTAATTTTTAGATTAAGACACTTAAGTGTCTAAAATTCTTTTTCAGTCACATATGTGTCTAAATTTAAGACGCCTCTATTTGCAGTGTGATTTACATTAAAAACGGGTTTATTTTCTGTTTTTATTGTCTGAAAGCTGCGTGATTTCATAAAATTTGGGGTATTATAACTCGGTGAATTTGGTCATAGAAGAATAGGTTTTTTACTGTTGTACATGCCAAAGCATGGAAAAATTTCTTAATTATAACTTATGAGATGAGATTTAATAACATTATAAAAATTTAAGAGTGTAATCTTTGGAAAGTTAATGATAGGTCATCATTCCTACCCTATTTTGAACACTTTACTTACGTACATTACCAACTTAAACAGTAAAAAATTCAAACATGTTTCAATTTTTTTGGGACATACTGCATATCTTGTATATATTAGTTTATTAAAGTAAAAAGCACTGTATAAAAAGTCAATCGAACTTTCTTTTTTAACACTTCCCAACAAAGTTGAAATGTGTTTATGACTTCGGTTTGTCTGTCCTTCTGTACGCTCTCTAACTCTCGTAAATATACTCGGATTGCTTTGAATTTTGTTGTTGTTATTAACGTTTACAATAGCACGAACCTTATTTCAAATGAAGTTTGTAGCCTGTTTAGTTCATCTACAGGGACAGTCTACAGGGCTGGTATTCCGTTATATTGCGGCCAGTGGGAAAAAAAAAACGTTTCAAATGATTTTTAATGATGTTACACGCATCCAAACATAACAAAATGTATATGCATTTATGAAGTCCACTAAAATATACATTCTGTAAAACTTGCGGTGCAAAGAATAGTTATTATTCATTTACAGGGCCACACAAAAGAATTCCGTTACATACTGATATATGGGGTGTGGGAATTGTTTGCGGCATATTTTAATTATTTTAAACTATTACATATATAATGAAATTGATATACGACGCTGAGGTTTACTATAAGTTATTTCATGTATAATACGAAGTGCAGAGCATTTACAGGACACACAAAAGATTTCAGATGCAATATTGTTACAGGAGTACTATACATTAGCGGTGATTGTTGGGAATGCATTTTCATTATGATATGCACTTTTATGGTGCACTCTATTTATGCATACTATATGGTATGCATAAATTCTATAATTTATATACAGGGCTATACAAAAGATTTCGTCAGGCTTAATGGGTATTAGCGCAAATTGCTTAAACGTAATTTTTAAATGAGCTATGCATTTTTACGTTGAACTGCATTTAGTTTATAAGAAATATTTGTAGAATACAGATAAAATGATATACTGAGTTACGCAAAGAATTGGATACATATCGTCTACGGATGATAATTTCTGGAAATATGATTTCAGTAGTTTTAAGAGTGTTTTAGTTTGAATTAAATTTTAGCTAAATATTGGTGTGTAATAAAGACACTAGATAAACTGCAGGGCTGCTCAAAAGTATTCAAATATGTTTCTATGTGTTTTTATAAATTGCTGACAGTGAAATTTCAATTTATTATGCGTTTTTTTTCTGACTATATTTTGCCATTATATAGCATAGATATCAACCTACAGATCCAATACAGGGCTCTTCGAAAAAATTGGAATACATATTTGCATATGAACGGTAAATGCTGAAATCAGTTTTTCAAATGTTTTATTCGTTTTTTTAAATGTTTACTTAGTTATCTTATTTACCTCCTTTCCCTAAATAACGAAGTTTTGGAAAGTGTTTCATAATCTATGCCATGCGCATGATTTTTCTTTCTTGTTTTTTTTTTCTTTTCACCTTCTTTCAAAAATTAAAATAACACAATAATCGATGTATAATATGATTTGATATTTTACAATTAAAAAAAGATTCTTCATCGAAAATAACCTTATTTTACATTTGTGTAAGACATTTTAATATCAAAAATTAATTAAAAAATTTCAAAAATATCTTAACATTTTTTAAGAACAAACAAAGCAAAGAGACGTTTTCAAAGAATATGCAGAATTTATATATTTTAATCTGCTTCACAACTGAATGTTTCGTGTAAAAATATATTCAGAGAAATTCCATTCTTGAAAAATTCGTTTAAACTAACAAAACTGTAAAATCTCAAAAATTCTTTAAACGAAAAAGAGTATTCCGAACATTATAACATTATAAATGTTACAGAAGATTAAATAAAAATATAGATTATTTCATTTCCTTTCATAACGATATCCATTTCTTTCTTTATTTTTTTAAGGAGTAAGAATGAAAACGAATTTTTGCATTTCAAATCAGTTGAAGGAAACACAGTAAAAATTCCAATTATTTTTTTTTAATATACTGAACAAAACTGATAAACAAATTAAACATTTCTTTAAAAAAAGTTATCAGAAATATGTGAATCTTACTCTATCATAATGAAACGGTACGAAAATTTGTTTTCCTTATTAGTTGAAAACCAAGATTGTGAAAAAGATTGCACAAAATGTTTGAGCATTCTAAAGTTTAATTTTCAGAAAGATTATTAACCCATTAACCGCCGAATGTATAAGATAGGGGTAGTCTTGGACGTTTTTGTTAAAAATCGTTTACCACCACAAATTTTGAAACATAATTTTAGCTTTATTTAACGTAAAAGTTTCTGTTATCTAATAAGGCATATTTTTGAATTAAAAAATAGTGGTAGCTTGATAGTTAATTTAATCATACGCGTTTATTTTTACATTTGCATGAACGCAACACAAGCGGATGACGGGTTAAATGTTTTATTTAATAAAGATAAAAAACTATTGGACGTACACTCTAAATAAAAAAGAGTGACTATTCTCTCTAGAGGAGTGAATATTCCCTCTGTCTCAGAGTCAAAATATGTTCAACATCTTTAAAGTTACTATTCACTCTGAGCAAAGGTGGAATTGTTAATTCTCTGAAAGAGTGAATACTCACTCATGGGAAGTGAATATTCTCTCTAAACAGGTGTGAATGACCACTCTTTCGGAGGAATGACTATTCACTCTTGCTAAATGATTGCGTTTTACCCCCTGGTAGGAGTGAATAGTCACTCTTTCATAGGAGTTAATGTTAATTTTTTATGGAGTGAATTCTTTTTTCTGTTGCTTTATGGGCATTTTAAAAGAATCATATCTTTTAGAGTATGCAATGAAAATAGATACATGCGTGGTAAAGATTGGAATAAAATACTTTACTGTCAATATTTATTTAATTCATAGTTTGTAACACTAATTGAACTTTTAAGGAAATATTCAATTAAAGTTACATATGAATTAAATTAGATTACTTACAGAATTAAACTAAAATATTTTATTCCAATCTTATCCCTTGTGTTTGTTTTCGTTGCATGCCCAATAAATATATGATAGTTTTAAAATTCCTATAAGGGGAAGTAATTAACCGAAATATTAATCAGTTAATATTATTTCTATCAAGCAGATGCCCATTAAGTTCATTTCAGTATTTTAATAATTCCCGTGATGCACATTGATTATGTTCTTTTTTTCATTTGCAATTTAAGTTTTCAATATTTAAATCTCAGTATTCATTGCTAATGAATTTAAATCTAATCAAACATTATTATTTAGTGTGTTTTAGGTACTTCTAAAGATTTATCAATAACTGCATAATAGGTGGATGTTATATGATTAACAACGTGTGATTTCATTTTAATTTTCGTTTAGAATATAAAATCTTATCTTTTTAGCTTACTTTTCAATAAAGTACCCATATTTTGCAGAATCCTATTGTTCTAAAATATTTTTAATTTTTTTCACTAAAAACACAATGCTTACCAACTCATATCTTTTTTTTTAATAAGTTCTAAGTTTCACCTAAATATTAAGAATGTGTAAGTTTTTTATGTGTTGTGATTTGACGTAGTTTTATTAAATATGAACATAAAGTCTAGATTTTTATATTCTCTGGAATATGTTATATTTTTCTTTTAAACATATTCCTTAAATTAATCTTCGAATTTTCTTCCGCTATTGCTAAAAAACGAATATTCATACAGCGCTTATTTATAGAACGACATGATAATCCATATTTAGTTTTAATTTTTTATTCCCGTACATATTGTATTTTGTGAATATGAGCTAATTAGATCTCGTATGTTTTATATGAAAAGATTTAGCTAGGAAATAGAAAAAAGAAGGAGATATAAAAAGAAAAGAAATGACTGCCGATGTACTGTTCTTATTGTTAGTAAAGCATTTTTAATGTAAAAAGTAGTTACTTATCTGTTTAAAATATATTCAACCTTATATTATGTAAGTGATAATATGAACACTTTAAAAAATATACTAAAACTATTATGTACACACGTCACATCAGGCATAAAAACACTTTATCTCAATTTTTAAATATCATGTTTTATTTTTTAGTGCCAATAATTACGTGTATCATAAACGTAGAAAATGAGTTTACGATAGGAGAAAATTAAATAACTGATTCAGAATTTCAATAATTATATGTTTTGATTAAAATTATAAACAGCAGAAAAATGCTTACGTACAATTGAAGAAAATAAATAAACCAATTTGAAAAACACTAAAAACAATGATTAATAGTTTATAATTGCTCTATTAAACAACAACAATAATAACGGTAAATACTGAAAGTGTTTATAATCAGAAAACAGCAAAAAAAAAAAAAAAAAAAAAAAAAAAAAATCCGCCAGCACACTATCCACATTTTCAACAAATCTCAAAGGAAAACAATATTCCAAATCAATCTTTTTCTATATAACATAAAACTATTAAACTCATAATCATAACATACAAAATCTACAGGAATAAAATATTGACTTACCTTTGCGTTCCATAAATAGTCACTTTAATAATATCCGTATATTTTAATCCTAACATGGCAGACACCTTTCTTTTATCTTAAAAAAAAATCGTCGTAGACTAGCAGTTCTTATTAGCTGATGAGTAATACCAATACATATAATGAGAGATCGCCCGAAAATTCTGTTTCGTTTTCATCACAAAATCTGAGTTTCGGCAAAAATGCTGCCAAAAATTCGGCCGGACCGAAACTATCTCTATTCCAAAAATCTCGTTTCTTCCATCGGAAATCTTCAACATTAATCGTTAATTTAAGCTGTATCGGTTCAAATGAGACGCTCTTTATATATTACTATGAACTTCACTGTGTATCTGTATAATTATCAGTCATGGTAGACTCAAAACGGGAATTAAAATTATAATGCAAGCAATGCATATATGACTCAACATAGATGATACTTTTCACGGGCTCGCTAAAAATTTCAGACTTAACAGTAATTGAAAATTTTTAGTTTGAAACCGCAAAATTGTTATGCTTTTTGAGAAAGTTCTATCATTCTATATCCATTATGCATTAATTACATTTTATTTTATATAAAAATAAAGCTTTCCATAAATGATAACTCTAATAATATCCGTATATTTTAGTCCTAAAAGGGCGGGTATCTTTTTCCTATCTTAAAAAAAGCGTCGTAGACAATTCGGTTCTGATTATCAGATGAGTAATACCAATAGTACATAAATACTCACTCAGAGTGAACTGTCACCATTTCGGAGTAATGACTATTCACTCTTGAAAAGGAGTGCGTTTTTTTACCAAATCAGCGTAATTTCCAAAGTTAGATTGTGAAATGGAGTTTTTCAAAATTAACAAGTCACATATTTTTGAGCTTTTCATTATTTTACTCTATATACTGGTTCAAAGCTGAACGGAAATTTTTTAGAATGTATAATGCCAGACTTTCACTCTCGCCAGTGCAGCGGGACATTTCACTCTCGACAACGGACTTAAATATTTCACTCTCGACAGTGAAAAGTAAAATATTTCACTCTTTTCTTGGAGTGGAAAATTCCACTCTTCAAGGAGCGTATTTTTATAAATTTCACTCCAAAAATGGTGCAAAATGCCTGCCACTCTTTCAAAGAATGAACTTTTCACTCCTCCCAATTTTGCAGTGTATATTTAAAAAGAAAATGTCTAGTTAATTCTACGTTTTTTGTCTGTTTCAGAATCATTTTTTTTCTATCAAATTTTTACTACTTAAAAAAAGGGTTCTAAATATACAGGTTCTACGATTCATTTTTGTCAAAAAAAAAAAAAAAAAAGTTAACACTGCACACTCCAAATTTCTTTCTGAGTAGACAATTTTATAATTTTAGAGCGAGTTGAATCCAAATTTTTGAAAGCAGTATCAGGAAATATGTATTTAATATTTAAAACCAAATGAGATTGTTATATCTTTATTAAGTAACCATGAATTTTTAAAACGCTCAAACAATTTGCTAACTACTTGCATCACTTAATATATACCCATAGACAAACATTTTACTTAATATATGCAAAATTATGGCATATAATAATATAATACGAACTATATAACATTTGTATATAGAAATAAACCATGTGATAATGCACATTTTAATGCATACATGTACAATTTAAACCCAAAACCACTACCTAAAATACATTGTTTTATCAAAACTAACCCTTAGTTCCGTTTTGTTTCGTTTCACGCAGGGAGATTCGTCGATTTTCACGATTTTTACATTAACCAAAATTTTAATTATTTACCAATTTTTTTTTAAATTATTTTACTAATGTATTTATTGCTACATGCTTTGTCATGAACGGCACGAAAACAACTATCCCAGTCAATGACAGAAATTAGCACATATTCAACTGCTTTCGCAAGATCTGGATGACTGCACGAAAACAACTATCCTAGTCAACGATAGAAATTCGCACATATTAGACTGCTTTTCGCAAGATCGGGATGAAGATGGTTCCTGACTTCAGCAATACTTAAATCGCGATGCGGCAAGAAAAGGTATTTTAGAGCCGTTAAGCCAGTTTGACATGCGAATACATTTTTTTGTATTTTACAACTGCTCATTATTACATATCCAAATGTTTTTGTCGCTAACATATAGTTGCATATTATGACCCTTTTCACAGATTGTTGCAGATATTAAAATGCTTTTTTTACCTTTTTTTTTATTTTAAACAAAGATGTTTTATATAGCTTCATTTTCCATCACTGGTAAATGAAAAATAGTAAACATGTTGGAAATTTTAAAAACAAAATAGATTTATTTATCCGAAACAAATTTCGCCTGTTGTAGAAAAACAATCTAGTTTTAAGTTAGAAAAGCAATGCGGGTTATTTATTTTTACTATCTTCTATCTTTACAAGAAGGAAGTATTGGGCTTTTGGGAAATTTGAACTTCCGATTTTCGATGGATTTATACGTTTTAGACGGTTCTGAACCCGATTTGGCTGTTTTTAGAGAATTTCTGTTTATAGTTATGTGTTCCTGTTTGTCTGTAACGCAAATGTTATGGGTGCAAGAAATAATACTTTCCATAAATGCTTTCCATAAATGATCACTCTAATAATATCCGTATATTTTAGTCCTAAAATGGAGGGTGTCTTTTTCTTATCTTAAAAAAAGCGTCCTAGACAATTATGTTCTGATTGGCTGATGAGTAATACCAATACATAAATACTCATTTAGAGTGAATAGTCACCCTTTCCGAGTAATGACTATTCACTCTTGAAAAGGAGTGAGTTTTATTACCAAATCAGCGTAATTTCCAAGGTTGTATTGTGAAAGGGAGTCTTTCAAATTAATAAATCGCATATTTTTGTGCTTTTCATTATTTTACTCTAAATATTGGTTCAAAGTCGAACGGAAATTTTTTAGAATGTATAATGTCAGACTTTCACTCTCGACAATAGAGTGAAATATTTCACTCTTTTCTTGGGACTGGAAAATTCCACTCTTTTCTTGGGAGTGGAAAATTCCACTCTTTAAAGAGCATATTTTTATAAAATTCACTCCAAAAATGGTGAAAAATGCCTGTCACTCTTTCAAAGAATGAACTTTTCACTCCTCCCAATTTTGAAGTGTATATTTAAAAAGAAAATGGCCAGTTAATTCTTCGTTTTTTGTCTGTTTCAGGATGATGTTTTTCCTATCAAACTTTTACTGCTTAAAAAAAAGTGGTTCTAAATATACAGGTTCTACGACTCATTTTTGTCAAAAAAAAAATAGTTAACACTGCACACTCCAAATTGCTTTATTTTTGAATCCTGATTATTTCTGAGTAGACGATTTTCTAATTTTAGTCCTAGTTAATTACAATTTTTTAAAGCAGTATCAGGAAACATGCATTTACTATTTAAAACCAAATGAGATTGTTATATCTTTATGAAGTAACCATCAATATATAAAACACTCAAACAGTTTGTCAACTACTTGCATCACTTAATATATACATATAGAGAAAAATTTTATTTTAAAAATACAAAATTATGACATATAATAATATAATGCGAACAATATAACATTTATATATAGAAATAAATCATGTGATAATGCGCATTTTAATGCATACATGTACAATTTTTACCTCAAAATGCTACCTAAAATACATTGTTGTATTAGAGCTAACCCTTAGTTCCTTTTTGTTTCGTTTCACGAAGAGAGATTCGTCCATTTTCACGATTTTTACATTTACCAAAATTTTTAATATTTACCATTTTTTTTTATTATTTTACTAATGTATTTATTGCTACATGCTTTTCCATGAACTGCACGAAAACAACTATCCTAGTCAACGACAGAATTTCGCACATATTCAACTGCTTTCGCAAGATCGGGATGACTGCACGAGAATAACTATCCTAGTCAACGACAGAAATTCGCACAGATTCAACTGTTTTTCGCAAGACCGGGATGAAAACAGTTCCTAATTCCAGCAATACATAAATCGCAATACCGCAAGAAAAGGTATTTTAGAGCCGTTAAACCAGTTTGATATGCGAACACTTTTTTGTTTTTGTTTCTTACAACAGCTCATATTACATATCCAAATGTTTTTGTTGCTAACATACAGCTGCATGTTATGACACTTTTCACAGATTGTTGCAGATATTAAAATGATTTTTTCTTTTAAACAAAGATGCTAGAGCTTCATTTTCCGTCACTGGTAAATAAAAAATAGTAAACATGTTGGAAAATTTAAAAACAAAATAGATTTATTTATCCGAAGCAAATTTCGCCTGTTGTAGAAAAGCAATCTAGTTTAAAGTTAGAAAAGCAATGCAGGTTATTTATATTTGCTTTCTTCTATCCTTACAAGTAGTAAGTATTGGGTTTTTGGAAATTTTCGACTTCCGATTTTGGATTGATTTACATGTTTTAGAAGGTCCTGAACACGATTTGGTGGCTTTTAAAGAATGTCTGTTGGTAAGTATGTGTGTCTGTTTGTCGGTTGTGGGAGCAAGAAATAATACAATCAAGAAATAATACACGGAATTTAACCGAACATCTGATTCAGTTACACCTAAATTGGTGATTATTAGGTTTTGGTGTAAATTGCCCAAACAGTACAGCTACTATGACTGCGTTTATTCCAATTTCCCGGATACTAATATCAAGAGCTAATTTGCGGAATTTTATATCACTTGATATGCTGAACTTGACATAAATAGATCCTTATTAATTTAGGATATATAAGACACAGCAGGTTTCTCTTCTATGCTCTTTCTTTCCTTGATAGCTATATCTGAAGAACAAATAGATTGTCATTTAATTTTGTTTGCAGGCGATTTGCTTTTTATAGAAGAAAGCGTTTTGCTGGCCGCAGCATACTAGGTTTTATTGATCGTCGTTTCTTTTTCGGGATTTTTTATAATATTTTAGGCGAAATATACGACAAGTAATTCTGACGTCATCCAACATCACTGTGGCTCTTTTCTTTGATATAGCTAATCAGTGTCCCGATTCGCACAATAAGAGCTAAGCAAAACCAAACAAATAAGGGTAATTCCCAACAAACATTGTGAGCTCTGACATTGTGTGTGATCAGTTGCACTTTCTCTAGACTGTGCTATGTAAATTCTACTATAAAACTGAAGCACCAAAAAAATTTTAAACCTTCGGGGACGATGTAAGAGTTGATAAGTTGAAGTATTTAATTTAGCTGTTATTTAATATTAATCTTAAACGTACATGTAGCATTTTTTTTTTGTTCTTCTCGTGTAATTGAAACTTTAAATAAAAAATTTGCTTTGTGGCAATGAAAAGAAATTTATTTTAACAATGAGTAATTTATTATTAGCCCCCCGGTATGGCATGGTATTTCTTTTCCCCAGCTTATTTTGTGTCGTCTTCAAAAAATAACTTTACCTTACAGAAGCCAGCCGTAAAACAAAGCAGTACGATTAAATACTCTATAGCAATTTTTTAAACTTTTAAACATCGTACATTTTCAATTTCTACACCGTCGTATTGGAAAAAAAAGTACTTTTAAATGAAATTTGTTTGAAAAATGCATCTCCACTTATTTTTGAAATAATAATTTTTTTGTGGTTTTTGAAGTCATTTGCTTAATATTGGCAACGAAAGTACTCCATTTCTATAGAAAGTAAAGGAAAAATAGTTGTAAAATATTAATTATATATTTTTGTCGCCATTTTTTCATAAGAACCGAAAGAAAATGTAATTAAAATACGTGCTATTTTGAAAAAATATAAACGAATGATTTCTGTTAAAACATGGAGCTATTATAAACTACATTTAATTTTTAAGTATTCATATTAATATCGCAAACAGATGAAGGCCTATGAATCATTAGAGAGGAGCCGTTTTTTTTTTTTTTTTTTTTTTTTTTTTTTTTTTTTTTTTTTTTTTTTTTTTTTGGTCGAGATTCTTTAATGATTCTTTTTGCTGCATTTGTGTATTATTTCGCGATAGTGACGACCTATGCATACTTTACTGCAGATGTTTAAGAGTGGATCGTAAATGTAGAATACTTAACCGGATACGAATGACGTCATTTTACATAAAATAAAAGCGTGTGCTGTAAGCCATAAACTGAAATATGTTTTGTACTATTTATATATACATATATTATTTTTTCATCGGGGGCGACACTAAATTCTGAAAAAGCAGAATTCCTGTTTTCTAGTTATGAATATTCTTCTGTAGTTAATGAGAGAAAGGACGTAAGAATAGATATTTGTTTTAATTCAAAATGTGTTTTTATTAGTAATCTTATTATATTATATAAAATAAATTCTAAACTTTAAAAGCATATATTTATTTTTTCTTTAAAGCTATATACACTATATGGCCAAAGGTGACCGATCACTTGCGATTTTTGACGTTTTGTTAAATATCTAGAAAAATACATGAGGAATTAACCTGAAACTGCAGGTGTGTAAACAATATAGTATAGGTCATATATTTCCGTGAAGAGGTTTTCCCGTAACCCTGTAGGGGACCGTCAAAAAATTGAAAAAGAACGAATATCTTTCAGATAAACCTGTAAAAACTAATGGAGCAAAAGCTTTTAAACTCGCGATTATTAATAAGTCGCTTATTGTAATATACTGTGTTCATTTTTATGAGGATAGCATGTATACTCGTAGAGAAATTAAGGTTTTTATAAAAACAGTCCCAAATTTCGCCAAGTGTTTTGCTTATAATTTGCAGAGTTCTTAATATATAAAAAAAAAGTTCTTTTCAGAAAATATGACGAAAAACATTGTACACAATACTTTGCAGTTAGAATTAAAAAATGATAAAAATCGGATGAAAAATGAGCAGGTTTACAAAAAAAAGTTTCATTGCGCATGCGCAAATGCAATCAAAATATAATGTGCATAATGTGTTAGCTAAATGTATAGAGCAACTTTTGTAAAAGTCTCAAAAACGTGGTTTGAAAAGGCTGATAATAATCGTTTATAAAATAAGCTCAAAATCCGTTGTTCTCAAAATGAAGCAAAAAGATGAGAGGTTGTATCCATATATCCATTGATTAGTGCTAATTTCGCATACACAATATTGCACGTACTACTGTATTTGGATACAACCCCTCATCTTTTTGCTTCATTTTGGGAACAACGAATTTTGAGCTTATTCTATAAACGATTATTATCAGACTTTTCAAACTATGTTTTTCAGACTCTTACAAAAGTTTCTCTATACATTTAGGTAACACATTATGCACATTGTATTTTGATTGAATTTGCGCATGCGCAGTGAAACATTTTTTAGTAAACCTGCTCATTTTTCATCCAATTTTTATTATTTTTTAAATCTGTCTGCAGAGTATTATGTACAATGTTGTTCGTCATATTTTTTGAAAATAACTTTTTTTTTATATTAAGAACTTATAAGCAAAAAACTTGGCGAAACTTGGGATTGTTTTTATAAAAACCTTAATTTCTCTACGAGGATACATGCTATCCTCATAAAAATGAACGCAGTATATTACAATAAGCCACTTATTAATAATCTCGAGTTTGAACGCTTTTACTCCATTGGTTTTTACAGGGTTATCCAAAAGATATTCGTTCTTTTCAATTTTTTGACGGTCCCCTATGGGGTTTCGTGGAAAAATCTTCGCGGAAATATACGACCTATACTATACTGTTTACACATCTCCAGTTTCAGGTTAATTCCTCATGTATTTTTCTAGATATTTAAGAAAAGAAAAAAATCGCAAGTGATCGGTCACCTTTGGCCATATAGTTTAAAATGTTACTAACATCTAACCGGAGTGGACAAAAATATAGACACATTGCAAAAAGTTATCTTAATTGCTATAGCAATGTTTGTTGGTGGATACTTATATAAAAGTTCGTCTACACATTGAAAGCATCATTTATCCTCAAG
The DNA here is from genome assembly GCA_963932465.1 of Maratus speciosus. Lineage (NCBI taxonomy): Eukaryota > Metazoa > Arthropoda > Arachnida > Araneae > Salticidae > Maratus > Maratus speciosus. The sequence continues at coordinate 412,881,886 of OZ010790.1, read as the reverse complement.
ACTGGGTATTGTGTATTTGTGAGTGAATTATGTTAGAGCTGATGGAATTCCAACGTGGCAAAACAGTTTGGACCAGCACAGTCTGTGCTGCTGTAAGCAAGTTAGAAAAAGTTTTTGGTGTATGATGAGACACAGTGTTTAAGATTTTGAGCGAATAGATGAAGATTAAAAAAAACTGTGCGTGGAAGCACCAGCGGGAATGGAAATGTATATGTTGAGGTTAGAGATAGAGACAAACGAGCTTTGCATAAAATCAAAAATAAAAAGCCTTCTACTGCCAAATTGAGGGCTGAGCTGAACAACTTGTTCATAAATCCTTATTATTACGAAAGGAAGTTAACATATAAGCTTTTCCTACGCGAAATCAGTCAATTTAAATGGTTTTGGGAAAATATTTCCAAATATTTGACCACACCCTGTAATTCGGACATCATATTTAATTTCTTCAGTAAATTTTAACTTCAAATGCTATACACGGTGACTACTCAGAGAAATAGTTTAAGAATTATGGAGGTTTACATTTTAAACTCCTAATTTTAAATTCAGTTTTAACTGTTCCAAAACCGTTACATTGTTGGTAATGATTGAAGCATAACTGCCAAACTACTTAACAGAATGAGCTGTAATTCTGGAAAGTTCTTAGAAAGTGATTTCTACTAAAAACAATCAAACGTTACAATTGATAATTATTTTGAAATCAATTTATATATGTATACATTTTTGAAAACAGTATTCACAGGACTCTGGAGTACCTAATTCACTCAGCTAACCTTATTGATCATAGCGGATTAATTGGGTACTCCAGATTCGTCTGGGATAGCTCAATCGGCCGAAAATTCGGTAGCTTCAGTCACGAGATCCCTGGTTCAAGCCCCGGGCGGGACATTTTTCACCCAGTTGGAAAATTACATCCCATATGATATACTTACCAATTTGAATAATTGCGTTACAGTTAATCTAGTGCAATTACGTATCCAGCGTTTATTGGAGTTCCATATTTGAGATTTTATTCTGTTGAGCTGATTCATATATCTGACCAGATGCTATGATAAAAAAGTTTAGGTGGGTAAATTATGTCCTCCAGAATCGTTTGGGATAGCTCAGTTGGCAGAGTATTGGAAGCTTCAGCCATGAGATCTGTGGTTCAAATGTTGGCCTGGACAAGACAACCTAAACAATTGGGATTAACTTTATTTACTAAACAAAACAAGACTAAATATTGCTGGAGTCATCCGCTCTTACTTATCACAGCACAGCATTCTAATAAATTGGGGTGCTGGCACTTCAATACACAACTTGGTAAAGGGCTGTCGACAAGGCTCTTGCTTCGGACCCATTTTATGGCTACTAATAGCAAATTTAATTGCGGATGACTTCACCTTTATTTTCTCGGGCCGTATCCGTCTGGACTTGGAGCAAGAGGCAGCTTCAGCTCTTCCTGTGTTCAGCCAGCTACTGGAATCCCTAAATCTTCAACTCTCACCAGGAAAATCTCAAGCACTGACATTTACAAAACTACGGCCCCTGCATAACAGGAATCCAGTTATTCAAGTCAACGGGATCAGTGTGCACCATGTCCCGTATCTCAAACTTTTAGGCATAACAATTGACAAACATCAAAATTGGCTAGCACATCTACATCATCTTAAACTAAAACTCATAGCTTTTTATCATAACTCACTCAAAATGACATCAAAAACAAGGGCATTAGCAACCTAATGCTTAAAATATGGTATCGCACTATAGTAGAAAAAATAATAACTTACGGCGCAAGTATATGGGGGGGGGACACCTAACAAAACAAGCAATAACTAAATTAATTTCATTTCAGCGAATGTTTCTCTTACAAATATCACGAGGGTACAAAACAATCTCCACGGACGCGCTAAATACTATAACAGGCATACCAATACACACAATACTCAAACCAAGGGACGTATTCTCCACCTCAAACATGAACCGACTGCAAGTGAATTCTTTCCAATCATCACAATACAACACAAAGTTCCAAGCTGGCAGATACACCCCTCTGATGAGACATCTCACTTCCAAATAAACACCAAACTGAATTCTTTCTCCCCATCACCTCTGATTACTCTTTTTACTGATGGGTCCGGAACAGCCAATGGCGTAGGATCTGCATTCTGCGCAATGGAAAGGGACGCCGTTACCCATCAGTGAGCTTGCAGACTAGATGATCACAACTCTGTTTATCAAGCAGAACTTTATGCAATTTTAAAAGCCCTAGACTGGGTTCAAATAAACACCACACACCTCTTCGTGCAAATCTATAGTGACAGTCTATCTGGTCTGCAAGCTATCTATGCTCGTAGAACCAAACACCCGCTAATCCTCGAGATAAAAGTTAAATTAATGTCCCTCCAAAATAGAGTAGGTCTTGGCCACGTCTCAGCGGACACGGGCGTTCAGGGTAATGAAACAGCAGACGCACTCGCAAAGGAAGCAACTGCTAAACCACATATAGACATCCATCTCCCACTTCCACCAACATACATAAAACGTTCACTTAAAGCTAAAATAATTAAGGATTGGCAATTAATCTGGAACAATACGACAAAGGCCGACATACATATAATCTAATACCGAAAGTATCAGTAACCCACTATAACCTCTCCCCACACACAACAGCGTTTCTCACGGGGCATGGTCCCTTTCGAACTTACCTCCACAAATTTAAATGTGCAGACACATTCCTTTGCGAGTGTGGCGTAGTGGCGTCTCCCTCCCATTATTATTTCACCTGCCCGTTAACAGCACAGTGGCATATTAAAAAGCCTGCCATCCCTCCCAAGGAATGGCTTCACAATATCCTTAATAGACATGCCCTTAACAATAAACTACTTAAAATATATCTTTTTCTCAGAGATTTCTCAAACCTTACTAAGTAGCCGTCAGCTGGAACTTCCAATGCAAAACATCTTCTCAATCTCTGCCGCCTGTCGCGTTGAGGGTTCTTCCCTGGCAGAGCCGATCTGGTCTTAGACCATAGCTTATAATTATTATTTCTGTCTTCAGCAAACTTATTTTCAACCCGCCCCTTGTCGCGTTTAACGGCGGGTACAGCTCCGGCTGAATATTGTAACTTTTTCCATTGCAATTTTTTTTTTTAACAAACCTTAATAAAGGTGACCGGGAGAGATACTATGCTGTACAGACTAGATCCTGGTCTGAGCAGTCCCTCTTAGGCTATCAAATCAAATCAAATCAAATCAAATAATAAACTTCTGTATTTAACAAATGGAGAATATTTCTTTGTGGTCTCCATAAATAATGAATATGGAAACCCTACGGAATCACGTATTATAAAATTATGAAATAATAAAATAATTTTACGGAACAAACCTTATGTAAAATATACATTGTTTACTTGCATTGGTATCCTATGTGTATAACTGACTGATATAGTGAATGAAGTTATTGAAATACGAAGTGAATTAAAAGAACAACTGCCAAATGTACTGAAAAATATATATTGAAGAAACGTATGAATTAATATTTTAATATTTATTAAAATAATATATATAAATAAATAGATAAATAAATAAATATATATATATATACACACAGAGTATCCGAAAAGTGTATAAACGGTGGAATAATTCGAGAAATACATATCAGATTAAAAAACGAAAAAATACTATTAAATATATTTTTTTAAAAGCTACTCTGTGATACGAAAATTGACTCCCCCTCCGGGTCAGAGGGTGTCCAACTTAGAAATCTGGAATGCTAAGCCCCAGCAGATTTTGTATTGCAGATTCGGATTCTACGGGCAAAAATACATAACTTTTGTATTTAACAGTTTTTTCGGATGCTCGTTATCGCAGACATGTTTTTAGTTTTCCCAAGCAGGTTTTGCGACCTCGAAATCTGATTTTCCAGAGATTTCGTCGTGAAAGTTGCCGTCCTTTGCGGAAATAGCGTTTCTGGGAAACCATCAGTGGCTGTTGTTTCGATGACACTTTATAAGCTTTTCCATAAAAATTAATAAAAATATATTAAACTAGTTTTCAATTTGCATTTTTTTTTTAAATTCAGTCAATCATTTCTAAATAATAACCTGTGTATTTTTATAACGCGTAAATTTTCATCCCACATCCTGAACAGAAAAATGAAAATTTTCATTATTTCGAGGCGGCGTGTCTCGATATTCTGCATAACTTATAGGACACACACACACAAACAAAAAAACCCCATAAAATCTTTTTGTGTTGGCTGAGAAAAGGATGAGGAAGTAGCCTAAATTTCAGGTGGCAGTGGGATTATAGATTCTGATGATTGATTAGTTACTGCAACTAAATATAACAAGTAGGGCAGAATTTTTTTCAATAATTCTAATAAATGTAATTTTTTTTGTAATTTAAATATTTTTTCAATTTAACATATTTTTTCATAATTTTAAACAACTGAAAAACTTTGAATTTTTAAAAGTTTTTCTTTAAAAAAATTATTAATCGCTTTAAGCTCTGTTGATTATTCCCTGGGGGAAACGACATTTTAATTTTCATAGAGGGAGGATAAAGTAGAAAATTGTTTAATTATTTATTTTTATATTACAACAAAATAACAAATGTGTCAAAATATATAAACAAAAACGTAATTTGCAAAGCGAACTGAAAGCATGTCAATCTATTTCCTACAATTTTTAAGCCCGAGAAGGGACATTTATTAATATACTTCATTCAGTTAGATATAAATTTAATGTTAAATTTTTGTAACAAAAAATTAAACCAACTGAACATTAAAAAACAAAAGCAAAATTCGAACAATGTGATACTTAAATACCCTAAAAATTTAGATTCCCTTCAAATTAAATTGGAATAAATTTTAGATTTTAGATTTTTTAATATATATATATATATATATATTTTTAACATGTGCTTTGTCATATTGCACATACACATCATAAGCATAATACAAAATTTGCAATAAAAATATTTGCAAACTGTCTAAAATTTATTTCGATTTCTTTTGAACGGAACCTAGGTTTTTAGTGTGTTTTAAGTGTTATATTGTTTGATATTTTTTTTATCTTATTTGTTACAAAAATTTAACATTAAACTTAGAACCAACTGGATGAAAAATATTAACGAATGCCCCTTCTAAAGCTTAAAAAATGTAGCAAACAAATTTGCTTGTTTTTAATTTGTTCTACCAATTATTTTTTTGTTTATATATTTTTCCACATTTGTTATTTTATTTTAATAATAAATAAATAAACATTTTTTTAAATTATCCTTCCGTTATGAAAATTAAAACGTCGTCTCCCCAACCAAATAACCATTAAGGCTTAAGACTTTCGACCGCATTGCTTACACAAATTTTATTTGGAATGCACTGTGTTTTTCAAACTTGGGAAATACCAAAAAATGCTCTAATTAAAAAGTGCAATATTATTATTTATTTATTAATGGTGCCAAAAACAAATTCCACATGCACCTTTTGACGATGGATATATACATCACAAGTCCCGAAAGGGTTAAAGAGTTAAATTATTTTTTTTTATTAAAAAGTTTAAAATATCAAAAATTTTCAATTTTTTAAAACTATGTAAAAAATGTTGAATCAGGGTTCATACGCATCAAGAGATTCAGGCTATTTTAGGTGTTTTACTACCAGAAATTTCGTAAAGTACTGGCCGCTATATCTGCAGATGGAATTTTATTTCACTAAATAAAGCAAATATTTCTATACGAAACGACGTCGTCGAAAGTGCTGGAAGCGTACGAACCCTGTAAATTGGAAAAATATATTAATTTACAAAAAAGTTATTACATTTATTAGAATTATCGAAAAAAAAATCTGCCCTACTTGTTATTTTGTAGTTGCAGTCACTAATCACTCATAAAAACCTATAATCCCACCCCCACCTGAAATTTACGCTACTTCCCCATCCTTTTCCCAGCCAGCACAAAAAAGCTTTTATATGTTTTTTTTTTTTTTTTTTTTTTTTTTTTTTTTTGTCCTATATGTTATTCTATAGTAGTAATAATAAAAAACCATACACCATACCCCCTACCACAAATTAGATGACTTTCTAAAAAACAGCAGAAGCCGTCGAAACGTAGAATATCCATACACGCATCCCCAAAATAATGGAGATTATCATTTTTCTGTTCGGGAGAAGAGGTACATATTTACACGTTAAAATATCAAATTACGGAAGTTATTTTATAGAAATGATTGACTAGATAAATAAATATGCAAATAGAAAACTAATTTAATATATTTCTATTAATTAAAAAAAAAAAGCTTATAAAGCGCCATTGAAACAACCGCCACTGATGGTTTTCGAGAAACACTATTCTCGAAAAAGACGGCCACATCACGATCACGAAAGTGCTAGCTAGTCAGATTTCAAGATGTCAAAACTTGGTTGGGAAAACCGAAATATGTATTTGTCGAATTAGCTCGATTACACCGTGATCAATGACGATCCGAAAAAAAAAGTTAAATACAAAAGTTACATATTTTTGGTCGTAGAATCTGAATCTGCAATACAAAATGAAGGGAGGGGGTTATCATTTAAAATTTCAAAGTTAGACCCACTTTGACCTAAGGGTGTCGGGATAGGGGTCAAATTTGGCATCACTGAATAGCTTTTATTTAAAATATTTAACACGTATTTTTTCATTTTTCAATCTAATATGTATTTCTCGAGTTATTCGAAATTTTTCAGAAACCCTGTATATATATGTATATTATACGCTAATTATAGTTGTTCAGTGGATCTTAACCTCGAACAGTTTAAGGGAAAAAAAAAACATAATATTTTAGTATATTTGATCTTTATATGTACTCATGAATATGTACTTATGAAAAAGAAAGAAACACATAGATAAAATTTATTTATCTAATTTGCTAAATTCAAATGTAATTATGCTGATGTTATGTATTTGGTACCAAAATTAATTATACTTTCATTTTATTTGACAGAGCGGAGATTAAATATTATTCTTGCAGACGCTCCGATTCCCAGATACTTTTAACTTCTTTTTGATTAATCTTTGCCCAGGAAGTCTTGAAACATTCTATTTCTTATTATAATAATCTCCAAATGGGGAAGTTCTTGCCATTAGTTTTAAGTGTCGGAACTCAGCATCAAATCTAATGACCTATCCTTTTTCTATTACATAAACACGAAATTGTATTCTTTGTTTGTTTCATTTTCGTTTTAAATTTGCCCTTATAAAAATAAATTGCAGCGAACTTTTTGAGACAATGCAATGTGAAGTAGATTACAAATATGTTTCAGAAAAACGATGATATACAAAAATTGTTATTTTCATGTTTTCGAAGCTCGCAAATGCATTTATTTAAAATTTATTACCCCAGGAAATTCTATCAGAAAATCATAATTCATTCATATATTGTTGAAAATATTGGTATATTTGGTGCTATGATTATATGTAAAAGTATATTTGAAATTACTGCATAAATATAAAGACCTTTAATATTATTACTTCATTGTTACATGTTAGTCACACTTTAATATAATAAAGGAAATTTAAATTAGAAAATAATACATTTTTTTCTAATAAAACTAAAAATCTTTGTGATATTTGTTATCAATTATTTGTTGATTTTCATTATAATGTTTTTTAGACACATATGTAATTAAATCTAAATTTCCATTTTACGCTCTGGAGTTTCAGAGATAACATCTCACAAACGTACAAACAGTAATATTATACACTTTATAATATTATAACGCTTTATAATATTAGCATTAGATGTTATGTATGCAAAAGCCATTTATCTGTTACAAACTAAAGTGTCCGGCGTTGCCCAGAATTTGAAGGATGTTTGTTCTGAAAAATCAATTTCAAAATTTAACATACAACATAAAACAAACAATAAAAAAAGCAGTCGAAATGTTGTACGCATGAATCAAATGAAAACTATAAAAATGTTTAAATGTATATAACAGACGCAAAAGAACACATCTATAAATGAACTACCTGGTTTTGGCGTATATAGATTGAATTTGTAATCGAATTTTAACCTACTACCTTATAGTAAGGAGGGGTAATTATGACCACTTTTTACATTTTCCACATTGTTATTTATTTATTTATTTATTTTTTGCTTATTTCTATTTGGAAAAGTGGTGTTTTTAGTACATAGAAAGTAACTTTGATCCTTTAAGAACACATTTTAAAAGTTTAAATTCTCATAGCTGTTTTTTTTTTCAAGTTAAAAGGGTGGTTATAATTACCTCTCCAAAAACTCACAATCACATAAGTTTGGGGTAATTAAGACCACTAGTGGGAAAATTATGACCACTATAATTTTTCTTTATACTTGCGAATACATATTTGTTTGGGGTAATTGTAACGATTTTGAACTCCAAAGTGACAAATCTGTTTATGAAAAATTTTATAGACTTAGTTTCAAATTGCTATTCGAATCTCAAAAAGGCTTCAGACTAGTAATAAAGAATATCTAAGATGAAATATACATTATGAGGTTAATATCTAAGCTTGAAACAAAATTTTACCATACACAGTTTACTCCAATATGATGGCGGTCATAATTACCCCTACCTGACCCTATATGATAGAATTGTACTGTTTACTCTCACAGCTGTGAATCTGATGACAATACAATATTTTAATTACTTTTAGAACTTAAATATAAATTAATACATTAATTTTAAGGTAGTTTGTCGTCAGCATGCCATAGATGGTAAATAATCAAATATTATCTGTAATTCGTACAATTGTAGACAATTTGAAACAAGAATGGCTTTAATAATACGTCAAGAAAAGTTCGCCAAAATATACCAAAAGGCTGTGAAACTGCAACAATGAAACATTTTAAAAGCTAAAACTGCAGAAAATAAATTATAAGTATATTAAAAAAAAAAAGAATTCATTATTTTAAGAAAATTATTGTCAGTTAATATTTTAATATTAACTAGATTGCGATTATACGTGGAGAAATTAAATTAAAAGTCCTAAAAAGATATCTTAAAAAATAAATTCCCTTTTTTCGTCCATGTTGTTCTATCTTGAACTAGTCGTACATACTAACCCCAAAACTTTCTTCGATGTCACGCATGATTATTTCCAAAATCATGCTTTGTTTTAAATACGCATTTTAGAAAATATACACACATATATATATATATATATATAACATATGTGATATTTATATTTTCATTACACTATTTCTGTCATTTTTTTTAAACCGTGATAGGGCAAGGGAGGGGGGGGGGGAGACATTCGTAATGAAGTCTAATTAACAGATAAAGTATAAAAGAAACGTGAAAATTTCTGCTCATTGCAAATATGCAAATTAAACGTAGATTGGATAATTAGGTGATTTAATAAGATTTTTTTCAACAGCCACCATACCTATCCCTAAACTCGAGCAAAATTAGCTATCACAGCCTCTCCTTCAGAACGATATGACCAAAATTTTAATCAAGCCTCTTCTTATTATATTACATTACATATAAAGATAAAATTTCGACGAAAAATATTCATGAAATTTTCACTTAAACTGCAAACAATCGAGAAAACCTCACAAAATCGCAGGGCATCTTTCGGAAAACATCCCCAATTTGCAACTAGAACCTGACGTCTATAGTCAAAACATATATATAAAAAGTTTGGTTCAATCTATGCATAACTTCATGCAATTTCCGATCGTACAAAGAAAAATTGCCACGAAATTCGCTATTACAGCGCCACCTACAGGCCGATTTTCTTCAATTTGTTTTACAACTTCGTCTTATGACATATCTACCCTATATATAAAATCCTAATGAAACGAATATATGAAACGCCTGAAATGTATCGATTCTTTGAATCGACTGATTAAACAACTGATTTAGTTTCACGGCGATTTCTCCTAAAATATGGAATACTTTGCGATGAAATTAACACCAAAAATCCGTGTTGATCCACAGATCTCAAAACTGGTATTAGAAATTTTAAATTCGAATTAGTTTTCGAAATATTAATTTTTTTCTAATTTTAAATACATTTTTTCTAATGATGGCAACTCAAATTTTAATCATAACAGAAATTTTTTTTTCATAATTCAGAAAAGGTTACTATTTTAAATTAATTTGGCGACAGTTGGGCCTTTAAATCTATGCTAAGAACAATGCTTTTTTTTTTGTATTTCGTTATCATTTTATTAAATACAAAACTTTCATTTAAAAATGAAACATTTAAATTGATGGCTTTCACTTCTTTAAAAAAAGAAAAAAAAAAAGGAAAAAAAACGAAAAGAAAAAAAAAAGGAAAAAAAACGAAAAGAAAAATATTAGACACAGATGTCATGTACCCACCGGGGTACATAATTGGCGCACAAATTGCATTATTTTGATAGACATGGTAACCCGGCTATTGTTGTTTATTTAATAATAAATGTATATTTACTTTTATTTCTTTTTTAAATTTATATAAATTATTTTGTTCTATAGTAATTAATTATTTTTTTGCTATTTCCTTTTGAAAATAATAGAAAATAATTAAAAAATACGGTACAATGTAGTAGTTATTCCGTCACCCAATTTCGCAAATTATATAAATCGCCAAACCACTCGCCAAATTGTACAGATTGACAAAATTTTTATTTTAAATAACGAAAGAACGAATACATTAGTATAACATTAATAAATATAAAAATAAAACGTCGAAATAAAAATCACTTGATGACGTAAACACGCGTAACTTGCTAAAAGTCAAGTGAATGTGACATTTACGATCAAGCATTATTGACATTTAATCTTATAGTTCGCGATAGATTTTTTGTCGACGGGATAACTAAGTAGTACCAAAAATACATATGTAACTGGTATTCGAAAACGAGGCTTTCGCCAAATTTTCGTAAAAAAAAAAAAAAAAAAAAAAAAAAAAAATCGTGCCAAACATGCGGTGCGTATATGACATCTGGCGAAATATTAAATTATGTAACAAACCATGGCATTTAATTTCAACTTCAAATCAATGTTTTAATTTACCACTCGAACAATAAAAAAAATGCTAACTGGCGAGTTGAAAAAAAGATACTGGCGAGATTTGCACCCGGCTTTTTTTCCATTCGGCACAGATGTCATATACGGCCCCATATTGGAGCGATTTTTTTCGGACGTCAATGTCATATACGCAACGGGTACTTAACTGGCGCCAAAGAATCGTTATTTTGCTTGATATGGTAAGCCGGATGTTGTTGTTTATGCTGTTGATGCGTTCCCCAAATTGGCGTTGGAAAAAAATCGCGCCAATATGTTATGACATATATGTATATGACATTTGTTCCAAACTTTCATATGAAAGGCGAAGGGATCAGATCGTATTTGTTTTTTGGCATTTGATGACTTGAACTATTATAATATAGATGAAATGATGGGGATAGAATAATATTTGGCGACTTATCACCTGATAACATTAAAGTATCAAAATGGCAAGTAGAGTATAAAAAGCAAAGTGTTCCGCCTGGAACTGTTGATGATAGTCACATGATTTAGGCTATTGTTATAGAGATTGTTTTAAAATATCGGTTGACAAAGACGCTGAATGCTTAATTCATTTTATTTTAGCTTCTTTTCAAATGTTTAACTGATCCCCTTTAATCAAAAACAAAAACAACCATTGGATGTCTTAACAGCAACTGATTCTCCATTAAATTTTTGCAATCAAAGGGAATTGAATGGAAACCCGTTTACAGGGAGATCTGCACAGCTTTTTCAGTATAATTTATTCTTCTCTAATATTTTTAAAACCCATTAGATTTTTAAATTTTCAGATTCTGCGGCGTCTGAACGCGGTTGGCGAGCGTAGCTTGCAGGTGGCAGAGCCCCCTAGTCTAATTATAAAATTTCGTCGAAAAATAGAGAAAAATGCATTTCTTAAGCAGCCAAAAAATTGAGAAAATGGCGCAAAATCGCTATTACAGCGCTTCCTTATGTGTGAATACCCTATTTTTACTTTCTTATATCTTTACAAGAAGAAAGTATTGGATTCATGAAAAATTTCGACTTCCGGTTTTCGACGGATTTATATGTTTTAGAATGCCCAGAACACGATTTGATGGTTTTTAGAAAATGTCTGTCTGTGAGTCTGTTTGTCACTCTGTCACTCTGTGAGTCTGTATGTGACAAACATTTTGTGGGCGCTCTATCTCAAGAACTAATGCACGGAATTTCACAAAACTTCATATTTTGTTAGTCCTTGATATAAACTGCACCTGATTAGTCTTTGGTGAAAATCTCCCAACAGGTGGCGCTGCTATGCGGTATTTTTCACGATTACTGCAATAGCTATATCTCAAGAACTACTGCACGGATTTTTATAAAACTTCAGATTCAGTTAGTCTAGGATATAGTTTGGTGCTGATTACTTTTTTTTAGAAATCGCTCAACAGGTGGCGCTGCTATGCTGCATTATTCATGATTATCGCAATAGTTCTTACTCAAGGAAAAATGCACGAATTTTCATCAAACTTCAGATTTAGTTAGTCCCTGATATAAATTAGTGCTGTTTAATTTTTGGTGTAAATCGCCCAACAGGTGGCGGTGCTGTGCTGCATTTTCACGATTTCCGCAAGAGCTGTATCTCAAGAACTAACGCTTAGATTTTTAACAAACTTCAGATTCAGGTATACCTTGATATCATTTAGTGCTGTTTATTTTTGGTGTAAATCGCTCAACGGGTGGCGCTGCTATGCTACATTTTTCAGAATTTCCGCTATAGCTCTATCTCAAGAACTAATGCACGAATTTTCATCCAACTTCAAATTCAGATATACTTTGATATGAATTTGTGCTAAATTCATGTAATTTCTTGTACTATTTAAATGATTTAATTGACGTGATTTATATAGAAGAAAGTTTTGTGATGGCCACAACATACTAGTTAACTTTGACCTGATGTCCATAGTGAAAAACGTTTATATGAAGTTTTGTTAAATTCTAAGCCTAACTTCGTATATTTTCCGATGCTACATTAAGGAAAATTTCATAAAAATTGCTACCACAGTGCCTCCTTTCGCAATAAACCCCGAATTTTAAGGTGCCTGCCTACGTACGGAGCAATTTTTTCCAAAAAAGCTATTTAATTATTTTTAAACTTATTTTTACTAAGATTAGGACTAGAAAATGTGAAAAAAAGTAAAAAATATTTCATCCATTGATAAAATTTTGGTAAATGGGGAATTTATAGTAAAATTTTGTGAAATTTGGCCCGAAACGCAAAACGCTCGAAAGGAAATTCTACTGTATGTATTTTAATTTCCTTTTTACACTTCATATTTATGACATTGGTGAAGGCAATGAACTAAAATCTAAGAGATTCTTTAAGTATTTCAAAACTTATAGCATATCGCACCTGTTTACATGTTAATTTTCATAAAATTCATCGATGTCATTCCACAAAAACATCCATAAAACAAAAAATATTTATTCTAAATTTCAATCTTCAGTTCATTGCCTTCACAATAGTGTAAATAACATATATTTTAAATTTCATAGTGATATTCCAATAACTTTTTGAGAAATCATGTTTTGCGTATGGAATTTTTACCAAATATTACATTTTTCAAAAAATGCATTTAAAGTTTAGATTTATGTTTTACTACAAGAATTTACAGTAATATACGTCTAAATTTCATGGAGCATATTATTTACATTTCTTATTATTAAACAAATGCATCCAAAATCGCGAAATTTCTCCAAACATACGACCCTTCAAAAGCAATTTAAAAATTTTAAAATTTTAAATTTTAAAGCCCTTTAAACAGCACTTCCGGTTTGAGTGACAGCTGTTGAGTAGTTTTAAAACCGCTATAACTCCGGATCTATTTATCGTACAATAAAAACAAATACAGTTTTGGAAAGGTAAAAAGTTGGTTTTTAATAAAATAAAATAAAATACATTTGACAATTTTGGTCGAAAATTGCATTTTCAACGTAGTCAGATACCGATACCGTTTCAGAACGATCCGAGTATATTTACGGGAGTTAGAGCGCGGCCAAACGGCCAGACGGACAGACTGACAGACTGCCAGATGGACAGACAAACTGAAGTCATAAATACTTTTCAACTTTGTTGGAAAGTGTTTAAAAAAATTTACCAAGATTATCAAGCTACTACTATTTACTAAGAAATCATGCAACTGTTGGGTCATAGCTAATATTATATATACAGGGTCAGTTTCAATTCTATGCATAACTTCATACTTTTTTCGATGAGACAAAGGGGACACACAAAAACACATATACACGGACAAAGAGCAATTTTGTAAAAACGCGTTTTTCAGGATCGCTGAACCTTAAAACGTTTAAATCATTCGAAAAACGGAAGTATGCTAAAATTTCAGTTTTTGATAAAATACTTCCTTTCTCTTAAGATGAAAGTAAAAAGAAACGGATGAAAAATTATATATATTGCAATAAATTCACTTGCTTGTACTTTCCACTAAGCAGGAAAATATAAATGAATTTTTCATAATCGAGGACGGTGCGACCAAATTAACTTAATGTATCGAAATTTTTTGGAGAAACACTAATTCCAGTAAAACATATTAGTCTCAGTATTCAAGATGAACTTTAATACTTATAAAAGAATGTTTCTTAAAAAAAAAAAAAAAACTACTTTTACTCAAATGCTTATTTAAACTTTACCACAAATGAGCCTCAAAACTCAAACAAAACTGACAAGTCTGCAACAATGTGAAAAATGAGTAAATATTTTGTAGCGTTATAAATATGTGTAAATTAAATTCTTAATTGAAATCTCAGTTTCTACTGAATCGTTCTCTAAATATAAAATTTAAAGAATGCATTCAGAAATAGGCGGTTAAAAAATAGAATACTAACATAATTATTTCATGTTTGCGGAATACAGCGCACGGTGGGTGATTTTCTTATTCTAGCTGGCCAAAATTATTTTTAGCGTCCGTATAGTCGCATCGCCATAAAATTGAAAAATGCTACTGATATTCACTATTCAATGTTAGGTGTTGTAAAATGTAGCGTGTAGCAATCATTATTTCATTACAGGGACATTCAAACGAATTTCATTACATTACGGCCTATGGGGGAAAAATGTTTTGGGTGGTTTTTAATGATGTTTCATAATTTCAAACACTTTGAAATTTATATACATACCTATGAAGTGCACTACAAGACGATTGCTATAGAATATGGTATGGATAGCATTTATCGATCATTTACATGGACACTAAAAATAATTATGTTACATTACGGTCTATGGAGAAAAAATGTTTGTGGTGTATTTTGTTCATTTTATACTTTTTAAAAGTATTTAAATTTATATATATCTTCGAGGTGCTCTATAAGAGGCTTACTATTGAATATGATGTGCATACCATTCATCTTTCATATACAGGGGCACATAAAATAAATCAGTTATATTTCTCTTTCTATAAATAAATAATAATTGATAGATGTGCGTTTTCAATTGTGGAACACTTTTTTAAAATATAAAAATTGTATACTATTTAGTGTGTATAAATTCTATAAATCATATACAGGGCTGCACAAAACATACTAACTGTTCTAAATTTTAGCATATTGTGAATTATATGATAAATCTAAAATTCATATACAGGTTTTTACAAAATTTTCAGATAGTTTTTTTTTTTTTACTTTGGTTGAAATTACGTTTTCATACGTGTTATATGTTTTACAAATTATTACTTAGACATCATTTTTCACGTTATTAAGCTGTGAAGCTTTATTATAGTAGTCCGAATGCATTAAAAAATGTTTCATAATCTGAATGGCGCATGATTTTACGTTCTTCTTGATAATTTTAATGATACTATCTTAACGGTATGGAAGCTAATGTGATAAAACTATTTTTGTATTACTATACAAATTCTAATTAAATTTTTTATAAAATTTTTAGATACGGGGCAAACATTCGACAGCTTTAATGAAAATTGCTTTGTTGGATATTCTTTTGTATATTTATATTTATCTCTGCTCAGAGGAACTTTGTGTGAAGAATGGGAATCATAAGATGTCGTGAGAGAATGTCTACATTTTGTTTTGCAGGGTATCAAATCTGAATTTGGAGAATTTGACTGGATCAATTTTCTAACCACTCGAAATTTGCAGCCATGTAATATATTTTAAATCATTTTGTCCTGCGATATCGACATACAACTGGCTGCTTTTCTCCAAATTTGGCCATAAATTTAAACATTTCGCGCTTGCAAAACTTCATGTGCTCTTCATTGTAATTTTCCTCTATAAACAAAACATTTTCAGCCAAATTCACATTCTAATTATATTTTAAATCTTGTTGACGTTTCATAATGTTGAAAAAGTTTATTTATGTGACTAGCTTAAATTCTGCTGTCTTTGATAAAAATAATATGGTGCTTAAACTAAAATTTCAATAAAAAATTATTTAGACTTAATAAGTTCTAAACAATTCTAAAAACTAGGGAGGGGGTACCTAAGGGCAGACAAATTAAATTGGAACGAAAAGGTAATAATCTAAACTACTTAATCATATCAAAAATTGAGCTTAATCGTGCTTTATCACATAACTTTTTCTATATTAAAACTGAAAAATTGTAAAAAAAAATACAGAGTTTTTTGAGTATTAAATATGAAATAACACCTGATATGTGCAAAATTTATGCTCATAAATCCGATAAAACAAAGTCTGTATTCTGTTTGGAAGCGTCCATAATCGAGCAGTATATTTTATTCAGCTTCAAGTAACAGATTAAAGAACTATACTCAAATTGATTGATTTATTCCCAACTAAGAAGCACCAACGTTGCATTAATCTATGGACCATACAATTATATTTATAGCAAAACCAATAGCAGGGTACAACGCCCAAACTATTGAGCTATAACAGGCAAAAAATAAATTACGCTAGGATAAACTTTTAAAAATCGACTTTTGGCCAACTACAACCGGTAAATCACCCACCGTGCAGCATAAGTGAAAATGAATATAGCGATTACAAACGGCTATAACTATTTAATGGAAAAGAATTTATCAATAAGGTTAACACAGAATGTAGACGGAACTTCAAATTTCTTTACGTAAGGCATGTTCAGTGAAGCGGAAGCCTACGCATGTGCGATTTGAAACTTTGCAACAACAAGAAAACTGTTCATTGCTGCCGTCTCATTAGTAAAAATGGCCAATTATGACGGTAAAAATGGCCGATTTTTTTCTGTGGTGTTATGTGAAAGGTAGGGTGCCTCCCATGCCCAAAAAAATTGAAGATCTCAAAGTACACATTTGTAGTGCGCTTGCGTCGGTGACTGAACACATGCTTCGGAATGTATGGCGTGAAATGGACTACCACATACATGTTGTTCGTGTGACCAAGGGAAGTCACATAGAACATCTATGACGTATGTATGCAAAATTTTGAAGTTCCGTCTACATTCTGTGTTAATCCTATCGATAATTTCTTTTCCATTAAATAGTTATAGCCGTTTGTAATCGCTATATTCATTTCGACTTACCCTGTAATATTGCGATAACATATTTCATGTATAAGACATACATAAAATGTATACGAAATCATTATCATATCTAATACAAAAGTTCCATCTTTTAATAATTTATATTTAGATTGTCTTAAATATGCATGCTTTTGAAAAATGTCTCCTTTATCAAAAAAGTATACTGAAGTACTTAATATTTAAGTTTATATATATGATATATATATGTGTGTGTGTGTGAGTAAAAGAGAGGACCAGAAATAAAGAAACTAAGGTTAGGTTAAAAATAAAATAAATAAATAAAACTGAAAATTAGTTTTAAAGTACGTGCTTCTCTTTATTATGTTTTCTTACAGATGTACACTTTAAATGAAAATTTATATGCGTTGGTTATTATTTTACAACTACTAATAATTAAAATTAGATATTCATCTAAACGCTTTTATTGTAGACATAATTGTTTGATGGATTGGAATTCAAGTGGAGTTATTCGTGCCATTGAATTCTTTTTCTTACTACATCACTTAATTCCTTTTAAAGATTTGTTTTTGTACATGTTAATCGATAATCTGAAAACAATTAATTTTTATAATACTTTCACAATAATTATGCTTAAAAAATAGTTTTCTTTACTATTTTGAAACTTTATCATCTATTAAAAATCAATTCTAATAAAGAAAAAAAAAACTCCTTTTGTTACTACAAGCGAAACTTATTTAATGTTCATGCTTATTGTATCGTTTATGTTGCACAAAATAAAACATAATTTCCATATATTGTTAATCTCTCCTCATTTTTAGGGTTCCGTACTTAAAAAGTAAAAACGGAACCATTATAAGATCACTCCTGTGTCTGTCTATTACAGCCATTTTAATCGTAAACTATGGGACGTGGAAAGTTCAAATTAGGGGAAGTAATAAAGAATTTTGACCCACATATTTAAAGATTATTAAACATTCACAAATATATTTAGGAAAAATGTAGAGGGGCTAATGAAGTTACTTGAAAAAAAAATATTTTGTTTGTATATCGTGTGAATGCTTTCATAACGCCGAACTCAAAAATACACATCTTTTAATTTTAGTTATTATATTTTCAGAGATATCGTCGAAAATGTAATACAAAAATATATTCCCCTCTCTATATTTTCATATCTACTGAAACTAAAATTATGAAAAAATTAAAGTTTGTAGAAATTATTTTAAATCGTGCAGGAAAACTATAGCAATTACCCTAGGTCACATAGTTTTTGAGAAAATCGCATTTTTCCATAACACACAAATTTCGATTTGCGGGCGTTCCACAAAGGAGTTGAGTAGCACTGGAGGTACCTGTCGTTTGAAAAGTATAAAAGGATTGTTGATAAGAATTTTCGAAAAACATTGTCTGTAATTAGCCGAGATATTAACACTTAAAGGCACGGACGGTTTGAACATGCATAATGACAGGGGCGACGTTCTCTATGTACCATCGGCTTTTAAAGCCTAGATAACAAGTTTTAATGATATATTTGAGTAATGCAATGGCCAGTATCAGTATATAAGCAATAAACAAATCGTTAAAAACAGACTAATCTAATTAAAATTAATCACATAAATACTATGGGATTCGCGACTGTTTTGCATTGAGTGGATCTCTCAATACGTTTCTCGTGTCTTTAAAAGTTAATTCAAAACTTATGTGTAATAACGCTTCACAAACCAAGGCAGCGTTATAACTTTGCGACCTCCTTTCGAAGCTTGAAGTTTAAACTTTGAACAAGGGTTTTGTTTTAGCTACACTGTAAACAGAAAATATTATTACTATTCTGAATTTAATTTTATGAAATGTCAAATGAAGTTTAAATATGCACTACTTTTATTGTCAGTACCGAATCAAGTTTATCATAAAAAGATTAGGATAAGATTTTAAAAAAAGTTAAACAGAATAGAAATATTTGATATTATTTAGGCTTCCTATCCCTTCGAACTTTTATGGTGTAGCAATTCATTCTTATCTAGTATATACAGTTATACCCAGTCCTACGTTGTAAATTTTTTTACAAAGTCTTATTATTCTTTTAGCAACGATTCAAAAAATATATATACAGTTAGTAATTCATATATTCATTGTACGGAACTCTCTGGGCGCGAGTAATACTCACACTTCACCGTTTACCTTACTACAATATGAGATGCTCTGAGAAAGTGTTTGTCGGTTGGACAACAGAGCGGTTAACGCAGAGTGACATTGTAGTACTTTCAGAATTAGTTTTCGGCAAGCGTTATTAAATTTAACAAATAATCTGGAAATTTTTAAGACCACCCTTGATTAGAGCCAATTTTCCAGTAGATATTTTCATAACGTAGCGTGTGAAATAGAGAAACAACATATCTATTTCTCCTCAACGGCTCTTAAAAAATGGTTCGTACCATCAGTTTATCCCCAGACTAGAAGACATCGCCCGCTACGCTGGGCAGTTTTTACGAACGAATCTTGAATGCAATCAAACGAAAACGATACGAACGCATTTCGTTGTTATATTTTTACTTTCTTCTATCTTTACAAGAAGAAAATATTCTATTCCTAAAAATTATCGATTTCCGGTTTTCGACGGATTTACACGTTTTAGGGGTCAGAGATCCCGAAACACATTTTTTATAAAATATCTGTCTGTGACTCTGTCTGTCTGTATGTATGTGACACAAATTTTTAAGCTCTCTATCTCAAGAACTAATGTACGGAATTTAATAAAACTTTAGATTCAATTAGTCCCTGAAATAAATTGGTACTGATTACTTTTTTGTGTAAATCGTCCTACAGGTGGCATTTCTATGCTGCATTATTCTTGATTATCGCAATAGCTCTATCTCCAGATCTAAAGCGGAAAATTTCATCAAACTTCAGATTCGGTTAGTCCCTGATATAAATTTGCACTGTTTAGTTTTTGTTGTAAATTACACGACAGGTGGCGCTGCTATGCTGCATTTTAACGATTTCTGCAATAGCTGCATCTTAAGAACTACTGCATGAAATTACATCAAACTTAAGATTCAGTTAGCTCCTGATATAAATTGGTCGTGATTAGATTTTGGATTTATTGGGTTAATCACAGGTTAGGTGATTTGCACCAAAATCTAATCAGGACCAATTTCTTCTTGTATAGATAGAAGAAAGTAAAAATATAACAATGAAATGCGTTAGTATCGTTTTCGTTTGATTGCATTCATACCTAACCGGTGGTGCTGCTATGCTGCATTTTTAAGGATGTAATAACTTGTATGAGATAGAAGAAATGTTTGAGATTGCCACATCCGACAAGTTTAATTTGTCTCGCAAAATTTGTGGTGTTAATGACCAACTATTTTAAAAATGATTTACAGCAGGATTTCCTAAGGAAAGACAGAATGACCTAGAATACACTAAAACAATTTCTGAAAGGCTTTTTAAAACTAACAATGCAAATCCTTTTAAATTCTGTTTAGAAGAACTGTATAAAAAGGCTATTGTTTCATAATAGGGTTCACATGATTATAAAACTTTTCCGCATAATTCAATGAATAAGGAATTTTGACCAATATGGTATATACTAAGAGCTTCTCTAAAAAAATATCTAACTAGTCCATCCCAATATCCCATCGAAATCCATTCAGCATAATCTTTTTAAAAGGCTAATCTTTTATATGCTGGTTCACCTAATTATAGAACTTTTGCCCATAGTGCTATAAGTAAACAGCAATGTACAATATGTTATATACTAAAACCTTCCTGAAAAATAGTCTAACCCTGCAAGTTCCTTCTAAATCTATTCAGTAAAGTCTTTTAAAGAGGCTAACCTGTTATAGTTGAAAGAACCTATTATAGAAATTTTCTCCATAATTCTAGAATCAAGCAACATAAAAAATCATGACATATACTGGAATCTTTCCTGAAAAATTATCTAACAGTGCATGTCCCCAGAATCTATTCAGCAAAATTCAAGTTACAGGCGGCCGGAACAAAATTCGTATTTACATTTTACACATCTAAATAAAAGATAATCAGCGAAAGCTATGTTTTTTGTCACGTCATAGACTTTGTAGCATCTACGATTAAAATTAACAGAATAATAAAATCAAAGACATTAATAAAATGTTAGCTAAAGGATACTGTTAATTGTTTTTATTTTCAATAAAATGTTTTCACTCTGTTAGATTTTCTGTGTGGTTTTTACTCATTTCCATCAACATTTTGTTGCAAAACCTTGAGCGATATGAGGAAAAACGAGGCATTTCCGGAATCAGAAAAAAAAAGGAAAACAATTTTAAAATATTATTTCCCAGATCTGTGAAGTTAGTGGGAATCATTGTCCTATTATAACATTAATTGTCTCGGCTCCCATGGCGAATTCTCCTCTTACACTTTAATATCCAACATGTTGAAAGTATAACATTTATTTTTTATTCTTTAAAGATCTACAATTTTCATTTACGCTTTAGTAGTACACCTAAAACTAAAAAGAAATATAATTAGTTGTATCTGAATGAGAAATTCACATTTATCATTCATTTTATGATTTTACTACTCTTTTTTTTTTTTCTTTCATGATATTTAAAATTTCCATGCATGTAATTGGACGAAACTGTTGTATAATTTTTACAAAGTACTATAATGCCAATCTCGTATTTTGAGTGACAGAATTTCGCTTGCTAGTGGGTGAATTGGAAGGTTAAGCTGAAGTTTTCCGCAACATGTGTAAGAGTGATTTGAATATAAATATTTACACAGAATTGTACTCGTTTTTTTTCTCTTTATTAAATGAAAAAAATTGACATTTGTTAATTTTTGTTTTTAAATTAACTCAACAATTCTATATTATAAATACAGAATAAAAAACTGTTATATTTATTTGTTTTATTAATGAAAATTAAGTAAAATACCTCATAAATGTTTTGTAATTCTCTTAATACTACTAGAAATAGAAAGTTATATATAATGTTATGTAACATTCCAGAAAATAGAAAGGTGCATATCTAAAGACCCTGAGCATGTTAATGTGGTTTTTAATTTTTAATTATCTTAGGTTTTTAAAGTTTTAAAACACACTTTTTAAGAAAAAAGGCTCTTTATCTCGCTATATTTAAGTAATTACAATTTTCTAAAGGCAAAAAGTGAAAGTTTTATTCTTTTCATGTGAACAGTTAGTTGTATAAAATATAAAATAAAATTTAAATGAATATCTTTCCACTGAATACCATATTAACGTTTGCCTCACATGTGTGACACGCAAGTTAAAATAGAAATTTTTAACCCACAAGCCAGCGCATAGTTGCTTATACGCATATATTTATTTATATAATTACTTCACTAAATAATAATGTTGAAAATATAATAATTTCTCTCAATAATAATATTGAAAATAGCTCCTAACTTAACGCAGACAAATAAGGAATTCCTTTCTTCAAAATAAGATTTTTTTTTTTGCATGTTTAGGGTTTCGTACTTAAAAGGTGAAAACGGAATCATTATAAGATCACTCCCGTGTCTCTCTCTCCGTCAGTCGCAGCCATTTTTCTTGTAAACTATGGATCGTGGAAAGTTCAAATTGACTGAAATAATAAAGGCTATTGACTCCCTTATTTATGGATGATTAATCATTCTCAAATATATTTATGGAAAATGCAGAGTGACTAATTAAGTTACTTCAAAAAAAAAAAAAAAAATTCCTTTTATATCGGGTGGTATTATGTGAAAAATTTCGTAACAACAAACTCAAAAATACACTTTCTTAACTTTTAGGTATATTTCCAAAGATATCATCGAAAATGTAATGCGAAAATATATTCCCCCCACCTGTCTATTTCTAAATTTATTGAAACTAACATTATGAAATAACTAGGGGTAGTAGAAGTTAATTTAAACCTTGCAGGAAAACTATAGCGATTACCCTAGGTCGCATAGTTTCTGAAAAAATCGCATTTTTCCGTTACACACAAATTTTGATTTGTGAGCATTGCGCACGAGAGTTGAGGAGCGTCGGAATTACCTATCGTTGCAGAAGTATAAAAGGATTGTTGTTAATGAAATTCGATAAAATGTGTCTGTAATTAGTCGAGATATTAACCTTTAAAGACACGACGGTTTGCATATACATAAAGACACGCGAGTCGTAGTCAATGCACCATCGGCTTTTAAGGCTTCATAAAACGCTTATTGATATATTTGTGTAATGCAAATCCCTGTTACTATCATATATTGCACGGAACCCTCTGTGCGCGAGTAATACTAGCAATTGACCGGTTATTCATTCTAATTTCCAGAAACTAAATTCTAAAATGAAGGGTTTTGAAGTAAATTGAGAATTTTTTTCTCATTGTAAACATGTCGCATGACAAACACTTGTCACATAATTTTTAATATGCGCATGCAACAAGCTGAGAGCGATATTTGATTCCTGAAACTAAAAAACATTTGACGAGGTTCTCCATATGATGTACACTTGTTTCGTGGTTTTAACTATGTGCATGAAGCAAGCATTAAAAGAGATTTGATTCATAAAATTGATAATGTCCTCCATACGATGCCGCAAGAGACTTTGGGAATTCTTTTCAGAAACCATTCTGCCGTTGTCAAAAGTGCACTACAGACCTCTAACTTTAATTGAAAGAAATTTAATCTTTTTCCATGATTTAGTTGAAAATCTTTCATTTATGAATATATTCATTGAGCTTTATTGTCATGCTCGGACATCATGTCATAAATACACCAGAATTTCTCTAATTGATAAATTATAACTTTAGCCACAAAAACAACAAAAACCATTAATATCATAAATTACTATTATTGGCTGTTGCGTAATAAATGTCCTCAAGTCATAAAATATGTAATATGAACTTTAAAAAGTTCACTGTTTTTCTTAAAAGGCGAATAAAATAATACAATTTAAAAATATGCATTTTATTTAAAAACTTCTTTGTACTTTCAGGTATTACCACGCCCTTCTTCAATGAATATCATAAAATTTATACATATTTATATGTTTATATATATATTTATACATATATATATATAATTTATATATATATATATATGTGTGTGTGTGTGTGTGTGTGTACACACCTATATTTATAATATTTTTAAAGGAAGGGCTTTGTAAAGCCTGAAAGTACTAAGAAGATTTTAAATAAAATCTATATTTTTAAATTGTAATATCTCTCTTTTATTACTTTAGTCGCCTTTTGGGTAAAACAGTGAACTTTTTAAAGTTCTATTACGTATTTTATGTTTGAATCAAGGTGAAATATTGAGTTTTGTTTTATGATTTTATATGTCCTCAAGCCATGCAATAAAGATTTACAATAAAAAATCATTATTATGGTATTGCACTTTATGGCATCTAAGATAAATTTTAATATAATAATAAAATGAATTAAATTAATAAAATGAAAGAAAAAATTTATTACTAAGTTATTAATACATTTTTTTTTTAAATCTGTGTCTCTTTTCCTAGGCACTTTTTCTACATTTTCATCAACACTTTGTTGTAAAACATTACGTGATCGAGTAAATATCTCATTATTTCCGAGATCAGCGCATTGAAAAATTTTAATACCACCTAGCAAATCAACGAAAAATATATATATTTCTCAGGCATGTAAAATTAACGACAATTGTTGCCGCATATACAATTAAACTTCTGGGTAATTTTCCTCTTACACCTTAATAACCAGCATGTTACAACTATAATAGAGTTTTTTCTAAATTAAAGATTTTCTTTTTTCATTTATACTTATTAATACTATTTCATTGTATTACATTTGTAACACTAATGTTTCTAATTCACGTATTTAAATGTTTTCTAACTGTTTCTAATTCACAAAAAGTACAGCATTTCAAAAGTGACTTAGAAATACTTCAGTTGTCATTAACTTTACGTCTTTGCTACTATTTTATTTGAACTCTATGCAAGTTATTTAAAATGTTCATGCATGTGATTGGTCTGAACTGTTTTAAATTGTTTGCAAAGTACTATAATGCAAGTCTCGTATTTTGAAGGACAGAACCAGGTTTGCCAGTAAATATAGCTCAAATGAGTTGATATTTACGCAACATCTGTCATGTGATTTGAATATTAAATATCTATATACTATCTAGCAATTTTATTCCCTTTTTTTACTAAAAATTTTTGACATTTGTTATTTGAAAGTTTTAAATTTATTCGACCCATATAGATTATAAAAACAGAAGGAAAGCGTGCTATTTGTATTTGTCTTAATGTGAAAATTTAGTAAAATGTTCAATAATGTACATAAGTACACACACAAGTCGTGGAAAAAAAAGTAAACACCCCGTGCTAACTCCTCAATAAATTATCGCAGAAGAAAGTTACTGGTACCGAACGATTGGAAATAAAGACTACTTTTAAATTATGTATATAAAAGTTGCTTAGAGGGCAATCTACATATTAAAACGATACCAAACTTAATATTTTTCAATAGCAATATCCAATTTTAACAGGATATTTCAAATCTCCGTTTTAAACTATGCCTAGACACCAAATTTCAAGACATTTGAATGATAAGTTTTTGAATTATAATCATTCAAACATTTAGTGCTTCTAATGTGAAATTACATTTGTTCATATTTTTATTTATATCTCCTGAAATTATACTCCAAATGTGCTAATATTTGGGGAACAATAATACTAATATACCTAAAGGTAAATACGTTGAATTTGCAATTTTTATAATTTTATGATATGAATTAAGAATTATGAAATTAATATTCGAAAAAATTATGAATTGCAGCCGACAATTTTTTTTGATGGATTTAGATTTATTAAGTCCTGCTTTATGGAAATCGAAAATTTCACATTTTTCTTCCAAGTAGCTTTCAAATTATGTTTAAAAATGGCAAAATGATGGTTTAAGGGGCCGTTTATAATAGAAGTGACTAGATATTTTGAAATTTCTTCTGCTATACTGTAATCTAGTTGTCCTTAATCGAGTACCGAACTTCAATTTCGATACAGCCCCTAAAATACGCTCGTATTAAAATAATTAATTTCTCGGAAACCCATCGTACGAATTGCATAAAAATTTGTTTTTAGGCTAATTGAAGGGTGTAGAGTTCATTTATGCTGTCATAATTGTGTATTGCTATTGTAGAAAACAAAGTTATGGTTCGTTTTTATATGTAGATGACCCCCTAAGCAAATTTTATATACATCATTTAAAAGGAGACTTTATTATCAATCATGTGGTACCAGTAACTTTCTCTACGATAATTGTTTGCTGAGTTAGTAAGGGGTGTTTACTTGTAAGTTAAAATTGCATTAATAGTACATAAGAACAGAAGAGTAATATGTAATTTTATGTTACATTCCTGATACAAAACAGAAACATACTTCTCTAAATACATGTTATGTATTAAACTTTTAGCTTATAAAACATTTGTAGAAGGTGTATCAGAATTGATCGTTCATATTCGACGAGGAGGTAGAAAATTGCAAAGGAATGCAATCTCGCATAGAAAAGCATGGGCACAAACGAACGCATGTCATTGTAAAGGGCGCTGTGTATCCACAACTTCTGATCCAGCGCAAAGCTCTCTGACAAGTCCAGCTGGACGTCATTAACAAGGTGTCTTTGCATAAGTAATCAATATACGCTAAATGAATTTGCAGATATGCCTCTAACTTACGGTGCGATAGGGAAAAGCAGTCGGTGAGCTGAGCAAATGTATGCCCCCAGCTGTGCGAAACCCTACCCCAAGCTGTGCAAACTTTAGTATCATATGTTTGCACTTGTTCATCAACAACTAAAAAGATTGCAAATGTTCCTCGTTCAGTATGCGCCACATCGTTGAGTGTGAAATACCAATACGCGCTGCGATCAATATCTGGTATGATGAAACTTGGTTGCTCTTTAACCGACAGTAAGATAGCTTCCTGCACTGTAACTGTCCTTGTCGATATGTTGCCTTTTCTATCATTACAGGTACTGGTAACCGATCTAGTTTCGCAGACTTACTGATGAACATGTGCACACATTTGATGCTGAGTTTGCGCCTGTTGGTTTACTGTTCTGTATAGCTCTGCGGTGCTCTCAAACCGCTTTCCTCTGCTCTACCATAAGTTAGATGAATATCAACATCTTCATTAAACGTATAATGATTCATGTAGTAGTGTAATGTAACTTTGTCGAATGACGACTGTCTAGGCCTGTCAGAGAGATCGTTAGCAAGTTGTGGACGCACAACGACCACTACAGCGTCATGAGTTTGTCTGCGCTCATACTTTCCTGCGTGAGATTGCCTTCATTTGCTATTTTCTACCTCCCCACCAAATTTGAACGATCAATCCTTATACACCGTGTACTAAATGGGTTACATTGAGAACTTTGTTTAGGGTCCGCAATTGGCGACTGCTTGTATTCAGTGTTGCCACAATTTAAAAATATTTCTTTTTGGTAGATTTCTCTTCAGGCTATCCTAGAATAAGTATTAGATAGATATTAATTAACAAAAATGGTACAAACTAAATAAAAATATAGTCCACTAGGACGTATATGTTCCGACCCATAGTCAAAGTGTTCATTACATTTTTTTTAAGAATAAAAATGAAAAATTCCTTAAAAAAGCACATTTTGAAAAAGAATTAAGCATATCTAAAAGGCTTGACCAATTGAATGAAAATGGAAACATTTCACACTGAAAAATCATAAAATTTAAACGACAAAATGTTACACGTTTTCCAAAATAATGAGCAAAATTTCGTGCAAAGTTGTTAATTGTAATATTTGACAAAAATATTGATAAACCAGGGTTCGTACGGGTACCGTTTTTTTCAAGGTAAATTATCAGTATTTCTTTTAGAGAAAAATAAATCTAGTTCAAACACGCGAAATTTCGCCTTATTTAAAGAGAAATTTTCTATAAGAAAATACTGGTGCAGAAGCATTTCTTGGTCTGAAAATTCCAGGACTCGTTCGAACCATGTAAACTTCATAAACTTCATATCGATTTGATTATGTTTCTGAAACAATTTTCATGAATCACATAATAGTCTGTATTTTAAAATTCAAAGAGTGGCGTAGTTACAGGGGCATGGAGCAAGAAATATTAGTGCACCTTCTTACTTCTTGGAAAATTTCTAGCATTTTTAAGGTTTATATGTATTTATTTTTGTTTAACATTTTACTTGATTTATTTAAAATTTAAGGCATTTCAACTATAAAATATTCAACGAATTAGTAATTCAACTAATAAAAGTATAATTCTTTAAGTACGCAGTACATATTTATATATTCTACGTACGGGAAAATATTTCCGTTCTGTATGAGTCCATGGTTAAAATGGTGAGTGTTATAGGCATATGCCTAAATTCAACCATGACTGTGTATATAGAGGCTAGAGGAGTTACTTGAGGATGTGTGGCATTGCAGTGCTGTGAATTAAATCTTCACGAATAGAAATAATTTATTTTAAACTATAACTAAGCGCTTTTGATTAATTTCAAAATTCAGGGAGGAGCCGTCCCATCTGCCTTTCCTCTTTTTCATAGCACACCCAGACCCCGAGTTACTGAATGTACAATTTGCCCTTCTCCCAGAAAAGACGCAACTTTCAGTTTTTATGAAAATTACTTCTCGTTTATTAAAACTAATTAAAAAAAACATAATTCTAATTAAATAATTTATTTTAAATTTACATTGGAACATTTGATTACTGTTCACACAGCTGAGGCTGCATTTTTGACTGCATGTTTTCATGGGAGAAAGTTCTATGGAGAAGAAGTAGTACTCGTACTTCTCAACTCTCGATCTCAATTTTTTTTTACAATACATATGACTCAAGCCATGCCTGCTTAGCTTTTGCTGTTCGGCGTTCGTCCATCATTTTTTATAATCTGTTTTGCTTGTATAATACTTCCACTTTAATTATTTTTTTCCAATGAATGCGTATAACCCTAAGATTGTTAAATTATGTATCGAGCTAGATTTGTCTCTTTGAAAGGACTTGGACATCATACCCGCTCGGCTTTTGAGATTCGACGTTCGTATAAAATTTTTTGTAATCCGTTTTATCCGTATAATACTTCTTTGATTATTTTTTTTAGAATAGATATGTATGGCCATAATATTGATAAAATTATGTACCGATCTACATCTGTCTTTTTTAAAGGACTGAAGACACTTCCAAAAAACTGGGCCCTTTTAAAAAAAATCGGATAGATTGAACACATTTATTATAAAATATCAAACTCGTACCGATAAAAATATTTCGGAGGAGGATTTCTAGGTTCAAGATATTATTCATATTGTTTTTTTAAAGAATAATAGAGGTGCAGAGAACTAAAAGCTAGTTCTTGTAAATTTGAATAATTCATTGTTAGTACAAAAGAAAATAATTCAAGAATCCATTTAAATTTTTTATTGATTAGTTGCATTTTTGTGTTTTTTTTTTTTTTTTTAATATAACTTTTCAAGTAGTGCGGCAGGTTTTAAACAATGAAATGTTTTTAACTAAGATATAAAATTTACATAAACAATGTGCATGATTTATTAAAATTTGGAATAAAAGTTAATTTTAAAATTATACAGAAAATATATGTTTTCAGACAGTCTCTGACAAAAATTTTACATCTATTCTTTTTTTTTTTTTTTTTTTTTTTTTTTTTTTTTTTATAATTGCCCACCCACAACTGTTGCCGAACATTAAACTCGAAGCCACAATGTTCATCCAGTGCCCTGTACCGAACCCTTCCCACTTTTCGATGTCTTTAATTTAATCAATTTCTCTTCAAAAGCTGGTGATGACTTATCATTGTTTTTCCCGCTATATTCGAGTGGTCAGTGTTGATTAGAAAGTAAAAGGAACTCGGAAAGACACGCCCTGGTTACAATATATATTCAATTGCCATTGTAAGATTTTCTTATTGATTATAACATTTTCTTCAGAGTATTACTTCAAGGCTTGTTCCTATGTGTGCGCATGAATATTTCTTCCTTATACACTAGTACTTGGTATCGGTACTCAGCAGTTCTGCCAAAGCAATATTCAAATTACTTCTATCGACGCAAGGTAGAGATATTACAGTATGGAGTATATTTTTACAAAATATGTCTGGATACTACTTAAGAGGTTACTTCACTCACATGAATACACCCGTCCTATAATATTAATCTTATAAGATAAATTTATTTAGATATCTCGTTTGCATTTCGATATTTCTAAATTTCTTTCTTTGCTTGCTGAGGTCGATCTCTAGAACAACCATTTTCCACTTTTTTGATTTTGTTTGCAGGTTTTTTTTAATGAGGATATTTTTTGTCTGAAAATGATTATAATGTCTTCAGAAAAAAAAAGCTATTGTAGATATCGGCTGAGGAAGGGGGGGGGGGACTTACTATAAAGTACGAATGAGAGTGTATGTTAAAAACAAAAATTAAAATGAAAGAAAGCTAGGCGTCAAATTTGACAACTAGGCATAATTTTGTGGTCGCGAAATGCAGTAATTTGGTTGTATTTGACGACTAAAGACCACTAATTTATTTTCTAACACCGCTTGTGGTTTTTTTTTTTTTTTTTTTTTTTCACATGGCTAATTGGCGAATTTTGCTTTTTTTATTTATTTATTTTTTTTTTATGTGACTGATGACGTTTACAATATTTTCCTGTAACCAACTGACAAATTATTGGGTTTTTTTATGCAACTGGTCTACAAATTTTGCATTATTTTCGCAACAACATGTCATAATCAACGATTTGGCTCTCTGTAACATATTATAAAATTTTGTAATATTTTTTATGAAGGATTTGTGAATTTCGCATTTTTATTCTGTGACAGATTGACAAAACATGCATTCTTTCCCATGTCTGACAGAAAAAAAATAACTTTTGATCTGCGGCCGCTTGATGAGTTTCGAGATATTTTCATGCAACTGATTGTCAAATTTTGTAAATTTTCCTTTCACTGAATATATGAAATTAAAACATTAAATTAATAACAAATATCTTGAAATTAATGTAAACATAACCCTTAATCTATGATTCATCCGATATAAACAAACAGCCATCATTTGTGATAACAGTTGTAGATTTCTCTCCAAACCACTTATTTATAGGTATTTTAGAGTTTTTTCAATTAATAATATTTAATTTTGTTTGCTTGTTGTTTATATATGAAGTTAGCTAAAAAGGAGAGAGCTTTTGATTGCTTTTTTCTCAAGTGGACACGTCCAAATAAACAGTGTCAGAATGAGCAAAGTAACAAAGCCCTATATTACAAAGACTACTATAATTCTTATGACGTAATTGTTTATAAAAAAAGTGTTGTTACGCGCAATTTTATTTAAGGAAGTTTTGGCATTTTTTTAAAGATAAATTTAATTATTATTAGATGAATGATTAGAGGAAAGAAATTATACTAATACAACTGAATTATAGCAACATATTAAAATATCCTTACACCAGGCTGCAAATGAAGCATTAGGACAAAAAAGAAAGGGAAGGACTTCCACAAAAAAATTTTGATAAGACGAAGACATGAAGGTATCCGAATACCTTCGGAGAGCTTTTTTAAAATTATTTTAAAATATGACTCTTTTTTTGCATTGTATATCATGATGTGATTAAAAAAGTAAAATAAAACAGAAAACGTTATAAATTTCAAGTTATTTTTTTATATTTTGGGGAAAAAAATAAGTAAAAAACAGTAAAAATAATCACTTCCGCAAAACATCATAACTCAACTTTAAATCAAGATATTTTTATTTTGTAAACATTATTATAATTATTAAACCTTTTTATAGGGAATGAACTACTCTCCTATTTGTGAGTCAAATATTTAAAACTAAATAGAAAGTTAATCAGTGATGAAACAAAATTTACTAAAAATTTATTGCAAATCGGAAACTTTATCAATAATTAAAAAAAAAAAAAAAAAACTAATACACTTACTGTTACGAGTCAATTCATTCCCTTTATTGCACTTTGCAAAGCATACAAAAAAATTTAAAGAGATTCATCCATAATCTTTTCCGTTATGATGTTTTGCGTAAACATAAAATGTTAAAAAAATTGATTTCCAGAAAACGCAAAAAAAAAAAAAATAATTCAAAATCTTACCTTTATTTTGAAAATTAAACCTTAATATGTTACTCAATTTATACACTATGTTATCTATTTTCTTTAAAACAATTGCTGTTTTTCTTTTTCAAATTCTTTTAAAAATTATGTCTGCTTCTTTACTTTTGTGTTTACATAGCATTGAAAAATGTAATAAAACATAGTTGAGCAGAGGTGAACTTCCGGTGAGCAGAACGATACTTTCGGTTTCAATATACTGATACTTAGTAATTTTATAAAGGCAATAACTTGACTTCTAAATAAGATATAAACAAAATTCAAATAGATTTGGAGAGATAAAGAATCCGGCTATTATATTATACCAAAATCTATAAATCGATATTTTGGCCGAAAATTGGATTTTAAAGGTATTCGGATACCTTTAAAAGACTATAAAACCAATAATAAAGAAGCCTATGTCAGATGAATGAGTTCGAAAAAGGAAGAAGATAGAAAGCTTTACAGAACTATAGTAAAAGATACTAATGACGAAGACATGAAGGTATCCGAATACCTTCGGAGAGCTTTTTTAAAATTATTTTAAAATATGACTCTTTTTTTGCATTGTATATCATGATGTGATTAAAAAAGTAAAATAAAACAGAAAACGTTATACATTTCAAGTTATTTTTTTATATTTTGGGGAAAAAAATAAGTAAAAAACAGTAAAAATAATCACTTCCGCAAAACATCATAACTCAACTTTAAATCAAGATATTTTTATTTTGTAAACATTATTATAATTATTAAACCTTTTTATAGGGAATGAACTACTCTCCTATTTGTGAGTCAAATATTTAAAACTAAATAGAAAGTTAATCAGTGATGAAACAAAATTTACTAAAAATTTATTGCAAATCGGAAACTTTATCAATAATTAAAAAAAAAAAAAAAACTAATACACTTACTGTTACGAGTCAATTCATTCCCTTTATTGCACTTTGCAAAGCATACAAAAAAATTTAAAGAGATTCATCCATAATCTTTTCCGTTATGATGTTTTGCGTAAACATAAAATGTTAAAAAAATTGATTTCCAGAAAACGCAAAAAAAAAAAAAAAATAATTCAAAATCTTACCTTTATTTTGAAAATTAAACCTTAATATGTTACTCAATTTATACACTATGTTATCTATTTTCTTTAAAACAATTGCTGTTTTTCTTTTTCAAATTCTTTTAAAAATTATGTCTGCTTCTTTACTTTTGTGTTTACATAGCATTGAAAAATGTAATAAAACATAGTTGAGCAGAGGTGAACTTCCGATGAGCAGAACGATACTTTCGGTTTCAATATACTGATACTTAGTAATTTTATAAAGGCAATAACTTGACTTCTAAATAAGATATAAACAAAATTCAAATAGATTTGGAGAGATAAAGAATCCGGCTATTATATTATACCAAAATCTATAAATCGATATTTTGGCCGAAAATTGGATTATAAAGGTATTCGGATACCTTTAAAAGACTATAAAACCAATAATAAAGAAGCCTATGTCAGATGAATGAGTTCGAAAAAGGAAGAAGATAGAAAGCTTTACAGAACTATAGTAAAAGATACTAAGAAATTAGCACTAGAGAAAAAAGAACATCTTGGTGAAAAATGCAAGAAATTGAGACATATATAGGAGGAAGGCGATGCACAGAGGCATAAAAGTTTTTAAATAGTATGAGAAAAGCAAGTAATAATTCATGGCAAGGAATATCTGTTAAGAAATGGAAAGAATATTATAAGACTTTGCCTACGGAAACTAGAGTTGAATTTTAAATAAATAATACAGGTATTGACTTTGTGGATCAAACTATACTACTGAAGCTTGAAAGAGTTAAAAGAGCAATTGAAAATTTTAAAAATCACAGAACAAGTGCTCCCGATGGAATATCAGCAGAGCTGTTTAAAAATGGAGCTGAAAAATTTTCAGATTAATTACACAATTGTTCGGAAAATGCTTAAGCGGAGAAGAAATACCAGGAAAATGGATAATTTTATATTTAACATCAATATATAAGAAAGGAGACCGACAAAAATGTGAGAATTACCGTGGCATTGCTGTAACAGCAACGTTTTGTAGATTATATGGACGAATTTTCAAAAATTTCATTAAAGAAGAAATTATAATGAAGGAAAGTGAAGAGTAAAGTGGATTTAAAGCACGAAGATCATATATGGATAATATATTTTGTCTTAAACAAATTGTTGAAAAAGAAATAGCAGTGGGAAAAAAAATTCATCTTCTATTTATTGATTTTACGAAAGCATGTGATAATGTTCCAATCGCACAATTATGGAATGTACTAAATGAAACGGACACAAATACACGTATTATTAGAACGATTCAAGAACTTTATAGACAATCAAAAACAAAGATTGAAATAGGCCAAAGATTATCAAAAGGCTTTATAACAGATAAAGGACTCAGACAGGGATGTTGTATCGCCCCAACAATTTTAAAAATTTATGTTGAAGAAGCATTGAAAATTTGGAAGGCGAAATGCAGAGGAATGGGACTTATTATGAACGGAACATTAATTTTTACTCTACAATTCGCAGATGACCAAGTTATAATTGCAAAAAGTAAGAATGATTTGAGAAAATGGTGGTAAAAATTAAGGAAGAATATGAGAGATGGGGGCTTCACATGAACGTCAGCAAGACCCAATACCTATGCAAAGGAGGAAATGAGACAGACCTAAATCTAAATAATAAGATACAAACTGAAAGTTGCAAGCATTATAGATGTCTAGGTGTAGACATTAATCGAGATGGAAGATACTCACAGGAAATTAAATACAAAATTTGTTAGGGGAGAAAGTCTGTAAAACTTTTAAATTCTATTTGGTGGAGTAAGGAGATCTCTAGGTAAAGAAAGTACAACTCTAAAATATATAAACAACTCTAAAATATACAACTCTATTGTAAAGAGCATATTGTTATATAGAGCAGAAGGATGGAGAATTACGGAGACAGAAAGAAAGAAATTAGCCGCAGTAGAAATGGATGGCCTAAGGAGATCATGCAGGGTGTCAAGAATAGAAAGAATAAGAAATGAAAGAATAAAGTAAATGTTGAAAATAAAGGGAACCGTATTAGATGGCATAAAAAAGCAAATAATCTGGTATGGTCATGTTAAAAGAATGAATGGTGAAAGATTACCCAAAATCACATTCGATTATAGAACAAATAAAAAAAGGAAACGGGGAAAAACACGGAAGAACTGGGTGGATGATATTGCAGAGGCAATGAGTGATAAAGGTCTGGAGAAAGAATGATCCCTTGACCGAAAAAAATGGAAAAAAATGTTGTAGATTCTTCGGATGGTGGCATCTGACGCATCAAACCGAGTTTATGTATATATATAATTGAATTGTGACATTTATCGTATTCTATGAAATTCAACGTGCATCGATAATTTCAGTTCTATCCAATTTTAAAAAAATTGACCGACAGTTCTATTCTCGACTTGGAAAGGTTCACTCAAACTTTCATCCAATCGGGATCGATAAAATGAGTACCAAGCTTCCTTAGGAACGAAAGCAGAGGGTCTCGCGCTAGGCTGACCATCTGACCGGAACATATGCTGTACAGCATCTCGGGGTCTCAGTGTCAAGTAAACAGGGCTGGACAATGTTGGCCAGGATTCTTATGGATTGTTTAGCGTCAGGCTTTGTTTTTGTTTTAAGCAGATGTTTTATTTTCAATTTAAAAAGATTCCATCATGCACTGGCCTGCTTCCGATTTTCAGAAAGAAGAATGCGTTTTAGATAAGTTTTAATTAATATCTCGACTAATTATCATATATTAAAAATTACACAAGCCTGCGAAATTTGGGTTGTGTCATTGCTTAGTTTTTTATAATTGACTCTTACGTATTTTGTAGTGCTGAATCCGAAAATGGCTATCATTTTTTACCATCACGTCAGGATTATTTGCAAAATTTTTACTTTTTAACTTTGAAATTTGAGATTTGCATAAAATTCTGACGTGATGGTTAAAATTGAAGGTTAATTTCAGATTTAGTGCTAAAAGGCACATAAAAATCAATTATCACAATGTAAAAGACACTACCATCACATCTATTTTATAGTATCAGAATTTTGCTATTTTTTTTATTTGAAATTTACGATTTGCAAAAAATCCTGACTTGACGGTTAAAAATGAAGGTCATTTTCGAATTCAGCGCTAAAGATATATATAAAAACCAGTTATCAAAAGTTAAGAAATTCAATCATTTCCGGTATCTTTTAGTATCAGACATTGAAATTTACGATTTACAAAAATCCTGACGTGATGGTCAAAAATGAAGGTCATTTTTGGATTCAGTGCTAAAAAATACATAAAAATCAATTATAAAAAATTAAAAAAAAACACAATCATTGCAGGCTTGTGTTATGAGTCTCAGATTCATTCGGACATGACTTAGGTTATCCTCATACAAATTTTCAGACTTCTATGTGCGTTACATTTCGCTAGCCATCGAGAAGACACAGATAGAGCAAAACTTTATTTTATAACAGTGTTAAGAATTTTGTTCTCGTTTGAACCAAATTTTTGTGCTCAATATCTGCCAGCGTCAGATGGTAAAATATCTTTCCGAGATTTGGAGCTCCGTTGGAACCATGGTTCCAATTGCAATCTCGTTCAACAATTTTAACCATGATTCCAGAGAATCTCCAAACATTGGAAGGAAATTTCACAATCTTATGGTGGCAGATACTGAATACAATTTTTTTTTCAAATCAGGACAACAAAATTTCAACAGTTTAGTATAGATTATGTTAAGTTCTATTATAAAGTATAGTATGTACATCATGAAAGCCTGAGAAATATAAAGCGAGTAAACAAGGAAAAAATCATCTTTATCTTTATTGTATAGGAAGCCTCGCCATTTCTTAAGGCTGATTTTAATTGTAACAAAAAGTGTGTTATATTCATCGGAAAACAGATTATTTGCATTTTTTTACATTCACAAATTCAGTGAGCATTATTATAAAGTTTACATTAAATTAATATAGCGTGACTGAATCAGTAATTGATCAAATAAGGTCGGTGCTACGGGGTTTTTATAATATTTCCTTCCTTTTAAATTTTAGAAGTAAACTAACATGATTGCTACAACCCTTAATGAATGTCCTATAATGGGCAGAAAAAGGGATCTGCTGAAATTAAATAGCAACAAAATTATAAGAAAATAGTTTCTTTAATTGTCATTTACCGAGTAGTTGATCAATCGAAGAAATCAAACACAAAATTAATCTTTAAAATATCATGCTTAAGCTGTAATTAACAATAATCCATTTAAAACTATCCTTTGAAATAAGCAAGATGGGAGTGGATTATCTAAACTTAGCGTAATGGGCTCCTACTAATCAAAAACTAAACTTTTATATTTTCTAATTTAAAAAAAATTCATAAAATGGCTTCTCTTATAGCAGGCAGCTGACAACAATGTGCAACAGGTGCTCCAACATTCTAACAAAAATATTATGTCTAGTGCCAGTTGTAAAAATCATTTCCTCCTGAAATGGTGCAATATTTCAAAAATTTGATCAGCTACTGGAGCAGTCACTCTATATTATTGAACTGCTACTATGTTCTATAAACTATATTTTATTACCGGTATAGTCATATTATTTATGAAATAAATAACGTATGATAATTTTTCACTTTCAGGTATTCCTAATGAAGAGATTTAATAATTATTAATAATTATTAATGGCAGGAATAACTATAAATGAAATACGGTGTGGAAATTGTTCATGTAGAAAATGATCCTTTAAAACGCTTAAATTAATAATTAGAAAGTAGGCAAGCAAGTTTAAATCCTACTTAATCTCTTCGAGTGAATTTAGATTTGCTCAAAGCTGTTTATTGTATGAACGATTTTCACCACATTTTAAGAATTTTGTAACAAAATTTAAGAGGATATTAAATTAAGAAAACTTAGTAACTTATACTGTTTAATTAACAGTTTCAAAATATTCGAAACCTTGCGTCAATATTTTAAACTTTTATGTAATTATTTAAATAATGACTAGCTAGGAGAACTAAACTCTAAAGGAAAACATTGTTAATAAGATTCGGTATTTGCAAAGACTAAGAAGAACATCGCTTTAAATTGTATATAGAAGTATTTGAAGGGTTTAATATGAATTTTTATGGTAAATTAATAAGAATTTTCAATTGTTATTATTTAAATAGTTATAATATTTAAAATTGAGTACAGGTAAAATTTTGGGGATCAATATTATTAAAAATGTGTTACGGAAAATATGTTTGTTAAAGTTATTGATAATTTAAGGAATAAATGTATAAAATATCGTGACTATGAACCACATAGATAGAAACTGACGCATGATTCATCTATACTGCTTTTTTGTTTAATTAACAATCTTTATGAAATTCGAATACAGTTTGATAGTTAAACGTAATTGTGTGAAAAAATGAGTGGCAAATTACTCCCTTTATAACAAAATACCACAGTCACAAAAATGATGAAAATTTCAAACAAAGTTGTTTTAATTTAACGTTATTTATATGTACATTTACGTTACATTAGTTTACAATAACTTTAGATTTTCTACTATAATTAGTAAGCGAATAATTCTATGTATATATTCAACTAGATGGAGGAAAAAATAAAGCCAAGTCCACAACGTTTAAAGAAAAAGCTTGTAATGTATTGAATATCAGTTAAAATTTTTAAGAAAGAAATCAAAGCATACACAATTTTGCACACTTTAGTCTTAAAGTAGTCTTAAAAGTAACAAAGCTCTTATCTATATATATAAAAGCCGTTCTCTGTGTGTATGTTACTTATACAAACCTTCAATTTTTGACCGATTTACACGAAACGTGCTGAACATACGTTTTATTACACGGAAGAGGTACCAGTTAACTTAAAAAAATTACCAGACCCTTCTGTACCATTTTTTTCTACAACCTTCCATAACTAAATAATATATAAGTTTATCTCTTTTGAAATTTTCTAATTGAATCATTTCTTTCGTGATGCCATACATTAAAAAAACGGTAGAATATTTAAAAAAGGACAACACGCCAATAAAAAATATTATAAGCCAATTATATAAGCCTTATAAGCCTTATAATCGTAATTATTATAAGCCTTATTAAATGACGTCTTTCTAAGCAGAAAATGCCCATTTTTTATATTTATATGTAAAAACGTTAACTAAACGTACGTTAAAATGACTTGGTACTTTCATATTCATTTGATTGTTTTTGAAGTTAAAATATATACTAAAATATATGCATTTCTATATCAAGAAAAAAATCAGGAAAACAAACGGCGCGTCACTTTCAATAAATCATGTCGTCAATTTCAATAAATATGACATTAATTTTTCTCTAAAAACAGGTTGCTATGCATTATTTCCTATTTCGTCCTTATGCTGTATCCTTAATTATGCCATTTTAATAAATGTTTTAATACTTTAAATGCAATGATAACAATCTACGATTTATATAAAATAAAAATTACAAAAATACAACTTTTGTATGATTTATATTAAATAGAAATTGAAACATAGCAACTGTTTTTTTAGAGTTAGTTTTCTCGTTTAATGAGATTGGCATAATGATTGGCATAATGAGAGAAAGCATTTGGAAACTAATGTCATTTTCACGTTAATTGCTGTGGATTTGGATTTTATGAATGGAAGGATGTGCTTTCGTTTAAAGATAATCAGGTCTTCCAGTCTGTGATACACGTGTTAAAAATTTCCGATATACTGCCCATGACCAGAACGTGAATAATGATAGATTCTAATTTAAACTATAATATATTTTTATATTTAGTATATTGTTTAAAATGCCCAAGAACTACATCAAAAAGCATTTTTAAAAGCATTTAAAAATAATCGGAAATGAATTTTTGGACACGCGTGTTATAGATACCTGATATACTGATATATACAGATACCTGCCCGTTAACAGAACATAAAAGAAATTGATTTTCATTTGAAATAGTAATATATTTTTAACCTTTTGTATATTTTTTAGATTTCACAACAACTACATGAAAAAAGCATTTTTGGTACTTTCGTATTAGCGATTAATTAATCGTGAATAATCTGTATATATCACCCTTATTAATCTGATTAGCACATTTTGCCCGCTACTCGATTTCACCAAACGAATACTAGTCTTGAATTAAACAAAATAAATCAGTAAATTTATCTTTCCTTTTAATGCAATGTGGACCTTTATCTGAAATGTCCTTCACTTGGCTGAAAACCATACTAAAGCGACTGCGCTGTTATATTTTCTAATGTGTATGACAAAATGTCGGCTTTTAAGAACCAAACTTTTTAGTTGCTCATTTACAGTAGTGTTTCGTTTAAGATTGATAGACTGGTATGCAATATACTGAAAGTTAAAACGAAAAATTATCTAACTTTGTAAAAGGCTAATCATTCAGAATTGGGTTCACCTGATTATAGAACTTTTCAGCTAATAAGCATATAACAAAGGATGTAGAACAAAATGTTGTATACTAAAACC
Organism: Maratus speciosus; assembly: GCA_963932465.1. Classification (NCBI taxonomy): domain Eukaryota; kingdom Metazoa; phylum Arthropoda; class Arachnida; order Araneae; family Salticidae; genus Maratus; species Maratus speciosus. The sequence goes on along the minus strand of OZ010790.1, from coordinate 412,840,800 downwards.
ATTCTAGAATAAAAGCTGTAAAGTACAGTGCATCAAAATCTGATTCCTTCAAAATGAGAACTTTTTTAAAAGGCTAATCATTTATAATCGGGAACGCGTGATTAATGAACTTTCTTCGATATTTTTCTTCCATAAGCAATATAAAACTATGTGCAATATTCTAAAATCATCCGTGTAAAATTATATAGCAAGCAATGCACGTTCCAAACAAATCCATACAGAAGAATCTTTATAAAAATAGTAATTTTTCATAAACGGATTCACATGATTGTAGAGCTTTCCCTATAATTCTATGTTTAAGCAACGTAAAACAATATGTTAAATTTTAAAACCTTATCTGAAAAACTAATAGTGCAAATCGCATCGAAGTCCGGTCAGAAGAACTCAAGCTATAAGCAGCGGGGGCGAAATTCCTGTTTTCATTTTATATACGTAGATTATTTTGCGTAGTTCGATTTTATATCTGTTAAATTCGTGTTTTATTTTACTTCATTTTAGTTTTGGCGTTATAATTTTGTTTTACAATTTATTTATAGAATATTGCACGAAAAAAAAATACTGGATCATTTACAATATTTTGGACATCTGAGTTAATCTTTTGTTATTGGGTTGCACGTAATAATAAAAAAAACCTTCGTGCTTGAACATTACTTTAAAAATCCATGCAAAATCTGTAAATTGAGATAAACCTTTTAAGCAAATGCTACTGAAAACACTTTTTGTTTTCTGTTAGACGTTGTAACAGTTGAATGGGCGATGTTTAGAGGTTAAATTGCAATAAAAGAGAAATTTATGTTTGCGTTAGGTTGTTGCCACCAACATTATGATGACAGCGGTACTCATAGACATCTTTTCTTTATAATATTACATTAGAAGGGAACGGATTCATATTTCGCTATTGTATTTCACACACATTTAAATATACTCATACTTTAAAAATACTTTAAAACCCATTGAAATCAGACAACTGAGATAGAACTTTCACATTAACTTCACCTGAGAGTCAATTCATTTGAAAGAACTTTTTTGTTTCTATTCGACAGTGCAAAAAATGAAATTGTGTGATGTTTAGAAGTTAAGAAAAAATGCAGTAAAGGCACAATTTATAGATTAGGATTTTGCCATCATCAATATGATGTCAGCGTTACTCACTGACATATTGTTACATTATAATGTAGATATATGCCATACAAACGTGAATTGCTCTAAATGCTACGCCATTTGGTGGATTTATTTTTCGTATTATATAGAAAATCATATATTTTTCTGTTACATCTGCCAAAGAAAACGTGCATACCGATATTAAAGCGCAGAGATTTTACTATGTTTGCGATACAATAACGTCATGTTTTCTAATTGTCTTTTTAAAGATTTGGGGATGGGAATGCATAAATCTCTGTTATTGTGATTCCCGTATTATTTCATTTTAATTTATTTTACTCGGAAGGTCTCTTATAAATCACACGGGGAAAGACTGGTTGTTCTGCTAGTTTTTAATAAATTTGAATTATGTGAACTTGTTACTTTGCATTTGAAAAAGAAAAACAAATGTTTATTTCAGAATTAATTAGATTTGTTATCACACATTAATTAAATATAATTATTATATTTATAACATTTTCACCGATTGCTGCACTGATAATGAATCTAAAATGTAAACTGATTACACTGGTATTTTGCATGAAATCGTTATGGACACTTCTAATACGGTAAGATATTCAATGCTTACAGAATTTTATTCATAGACCTAATCACTGAAAATGACTTTATCGTAAAAAACTATTTATCTGTAATATAATATTTTACGTTTTCTTCCGAAGCGCAGTAGCGTAGAGGTCAACACGCCTGACATGCATACTACATTTCGCGAGTTCGATTACCGCCTGGGCAAGATTGACTCAATATTTCATCTTTTCGGGGACGGTAAAATGAGTACCAAGCTTGCCTGGTAACTAAACACCGAGGGCCCTGCTTGACCGGGATGAATGCCGTATAGCACCTAGAGACTCAGAAGGAAGAAAACATAGTTAAATTCTCAAGGCACTTATCCTTAATGGATCGTTAAGGCCACTGTTTTTTTGTGTAATATGTGAAAATTTTCTCAGATAATATACAGGGCTGCAGAATTCGAACGCATTTTCATGTATTACAGAAATTTCTAAAAGTGAATTCAAACAATGTGATGCGCTTTCTAAATTAACTAATTTTTTCAGGCCGTGCAAATCTATAGGCCATATGTAGAGCTGAAAAAAGCAACTACTTTTCTCACTAAGGACTATAATTGTTAAGGCTTAATTTTGAGGTGTGTTATGTGTTTTCTAAACTGTATATTAACATGTATCCTTTGACTTTATTAAACAGTGAAATTTCGTTGGATGTGTTTGAAAGTGTTTCATAATCTATGTTTGATGCATATTTTTTTCGTAAATTTATTTTTGGTTGGAAAGAACTTGACCGTAGTGGCATATGGATTACGTTACATAAAACAACTTGTTTGTCTTTACACATGTTTTATTGCAATTATATCTGATTTGTTTTACATATTTTTCGGCTTTAAATTTCGTAAAAATTGACCAGGCATCCCAAAACGTGAATATGGCGCAAAAAAAGCATAATACTATTTTATGTTTTTGAAATTTCGTCATATTGTAATACTTTTTACAAACACATCATCGACCGACTGTGCAACACACTGCAAATAGAGGCGGATTAAATTTAAACACATATGTGACTCAAAAAGAATTTAAATCATTTAAGTGTCTTACTCTGAAAATTCAGACATAACATATATCTTAAATTAGGACACATAAGTGTCTTCCTATGATCAGGGTATAAACGAATCGGGAAATATGGGTGAATTATTCAAGAAGCGTCTTATTTTAGACTGAACATCTCTCTGGTACTATATTTAACAACCAACTTGAACACTGACTTCTGCGCATGTGATCTCCAGCGCCTTCATGAGTTAAGATCAGAAAGCATTACATTTTCAACGCCGTTGTTTGGATTAAAAGAAACGCTTATTAGTCTGATCATTTATTGGACAAAAGTGTAAGTGATATTTAATGTTAATCTTTTATTCCTGTAGGTTTGTTTTATATGAATATGAGTTAAATAGTTTTTAAAAATAGATCTCTTTTCTTTTGTAGTTTAATGTTAAATTCTTGATTTCACCAGCGGTCATCTGTTATATGCCTTCTTCATGTAAAGGTATGAAATATAATAGTTTTGACAATTGAATAGCAATACTTTAACTTCATTCGCTTGGACTTTGTGAATAAACGAATGAGTTATAAATCATTTAATTTTTCTTTTCGATACTGTGATGGGAAATATTTTAATTTGTCGTTTCTCAAAATCAAAAACAAAACGTGCGATATAGGTTAGAAAAGCTGTTTCATTCATGGCTATATTTATGGGAGATTTCAACATTAATTTGAAGCCGTTTGAAACTCTGTTTATTCAATATTGTATTTATTTATTTATTTATTTTTTAACGCTTGCTGATTATAAACACTTGCAGTATATGACATCAGCAGTTATTTTATTTTTTGTTATAATTATTATTTTGGAGCTAAATATGATATTTATATGATTATAATATTAGGAAAAGGTTTCAGATTGAAAAAACACATTAATACTGTGAAATTTTTCTTTACTTGATTCTGTTTTTAATCTGAGAACTATAACCTTTTAAAGATTTATCATTTTTTATTGATAATTTAATTTATTATTGAAAATACCAAACTTTGATATCCTATCATATCGTAATATTTTTAAAACATTAAACAAACGCAGAAGCATTTTATTCGGCTATTGTGGTTTATGTTGTTGTTTAACTGTATAATTATACAGTATTAATTATTATTTATTGTCTTTTTTTAAATTGGTATATTATTTTTTTATAGTACATATTAGTATATATTTTTAAAAGATCATATTTACTTATATAATACAGGATTGATATATTTTTAAACGATTAATAACTTCTTTTTTATACTCGAAATGTTTTTCAAACAATTAAGAACAGTAAATGCACTGCCATTTCTTTTCTGTTTCTCTTTTCTTCTTTTTTTCTATTTCCTATTTCAATATTTTGTTGTCAAATGTATAAAATCTAGTTAGCTCATATTCAAAAGATTAAAAGTTTACAGGAATAAATAAATTAATTAATTAATTATGACTTATATGGTGTTGTTCCATAAATCAGCAAATTACTGATATCCAGTTTTCAGCAAGAGCTGGCGAAAATTTTAAAGATGAGTAAGAAATATCTTTAAAAAGAATAATATATACATATTCCGAAGATTGTAATGTAAAATTAGACACCAGACTGGTATACATTTTTAATTAAACAATGACAAAGTACCACACATTAAAAAGAAAAAAAAAAACTCTTACACATCTTTACTGATTAGGATGATTGAACTTGTTTATTTATATGTACTTAAATGAAAAATTAAAAAATGACTATTAGATATTACGATGTATATTTAAGACAAAAGAATTTTTGAAACTAGGAGTATGTTTTTTTCTCAATGTTATTAAAGTAGAATATTTATTTATTATTTATTTTTACTGATAGTTAAATAGCTGTTGTGATTATCCTCTGATATATACGAAAAATTGCCTCTGTGGCAATATAATTAAAAAAAATTATATTATATTAATTTTCATTTTTTTGGGAGGGAGGGGCTATTTCCTTTGCAATTTTCGTACAAGTGATATTTTTAATCTCTTTCGACATTGCACTGAATATAAGGAATATTTGGAACTTTCAGAGCAGGGCGCGATTACAATATATATATATATATATATATTTATCCATATACCTTAAAAGACCTTAATAGCAGACACTTCGTGACAGCGGAATTTGTCCGATAATTGGAGATGTCTGCTTTTGTGAGGTAAGAATATACAAATATATATGTTTTGCGGATAAAAAAAAAGTATTCGCTAAATAGAGGTGCCCGATATTCGCTAATTTCCATTAACCTCTACAACGGACATTCGAAATGGCTTCTTGATTAAAGCATGGGCATACTGGGCAGTGTCCCGCCCACCTATAATTTTAGCGCTCCCATATTTCATGTGCAATACTTGTAAATCTTATATTTTAAATATGTTTTGAAATTTTACTGATTATAATCAATATTTTGAACTTTTAAAGTAAAATAAGATTAAAAACAAAACAAATAATAATAAAAAAAATATTTAGATAAATATTTTCTGTGTTTAATCTTGTTCTACTCCTGAAGTTCAAAATATTAATTATAATCAGTACAATGGGATAAAAGATTTAAATTATCAGCTTCACGAAAATTGCATACCAAAATTGGGAGCACCGAAAAATAAGGATGTAGGGTAGTGGAGGAGGCAGGACCACGGCCAGATACCTTTTTCAGGATTCAACGTGGTCAAACATGGCTATGTATAATGCTTACAAAAAATGGCTGCTATTTAGACGTTTGAAGTGTCTGAAATTCAGACGCAAAAACTGTTTGAAAAAATTAGGACATTTTAAAATGTCTTAAAATTGAACACTCCGTTTTAAACACTTAAGTGTCTGAATTTCAGACATTTGAATTTACAGTGCATAATGAGAGTGATTTTAGAAACAATGACTTCTAAAAGATGTGGACATCAATCATGTTTTCCGAGAAAGAAAAAAAAAAACATTGTCTTTCCAAATTACAGTCACGAAACTCCGTATATTGGACCCCTTATGTAAATCAAAGCAGCTCCTTGAATTCGGTTTAATTTACTTATTTATTGTGTAATTTCCTTTGCATTAAACGTATTACTCAGTTGTTTTACATTTGTAACAGAAATTCATTATGCATTTGTTATTTGACATTCTAGAGATTTTCAGATGTACTAACACTCACATTTTCTTACTTTTTGATTCAACTCGGCCATGAAAAGCATAATAGTTGCTATCTTTTATTTGAATAATTTCCAAAACTAGACGCTGAAGTCATTTGTTTTGAATATTAGGAATTGGAGAATAAACCTAACGACCTGTTCTTTTTCCTCTTTAAATGCAAGAAATTCTGATCTTTGTTTACTGCATTTTTGCAAATGAGCTTCAATAAAAATAAATCAAAGTGATGTAAAAGATAATGCAATTCCATGTATCATCCAATTCCATGTTCCATCTAACATTTAAAAAATTGAATATAGAAAAAAAAGTCTTTTTTTTATTTCACACAACAAGCAAATGTAGTAAAGAGCGCAAAAGGATTATGATACACTTTAAAAAAAGAAAAATGTTTTTTATTCTTTGAAAAAATACCAAAATAAAGAACAACAAAAGTAGAAACCTCTTCAAAGTTATTCACGATTCAGAAAAGTTTTTCTTTATTTTTAGAAACCTTAGAAAGCAATATATTTCAGAGATTTAAAGAAGTATTTATAAAAACAAAGTTTATTTTGCTGCCAATAATTTTAGAATATGTTTTCAGGTAGATTTTATTGTGTATTAATGAGTTTTTCAAACCGGAGTATCGTTATTTAGAATGTTATCAATTCTCAATTAAACATTTTCAGCTGCATAACTGCAGTTATGCATAATATGTATGCAAGAGAACCAAAATAATATTAATTTTAAGGTTAATGTTAATGGTGTTGGATTCTGTAAAGACATGTTTCTTGAGCATAAAGATGTTTATTTGAGAATTAATTGCATCCGAAAAACTTATATTCTGTTCTGAGAAAACTGACTAATAAACAGTAAAAAGCACTTAAATACATTTCAAAAAATAGTGACAGCAAAATAAACTACCTTTTTATAAATATTTTTTTTGTAAATTCCACAATATATCGGTTCCTGTGATTAAGAAAAATAAAGAGCTCTTACCAGAATCGTGGACAACTAGGATGAGTTTATTTTACATGTTCTTTAGTAGTTATATTATATTTCCCAAGATTAAGAAACACTCCTCTTTTTTCACACTGCACATTCTTTTCGAGAATCAAAATATATATAGCGGAAAGACAGATAAAGTGGCCAAAGTATCCATTTAAGTTTTTTTTTTTCCGCTGTGCACCCGCCACGCAGCAACTGTGCAAAACAGCCGTCAAAGATGTCGGTAGAATTGTCTGCGATTTTGAAGCAGAAGGCTATACTTTCTTATTAGTGAACTCATTTTATTTTTTTCGCATTTTCGATTTTAGGCAAGTGATAAAATTTCTTCATTTTATGTAAATAATATGTAGCGTTAAAATTATTTTCTCTCATGATGTCTAGTCAGTGTGAAATAACCTTTTAACACTAGAACGGCGGTAGGGGTCATTTTGACACCTGAGCACTTTCGTCCGTTGATTACGTTAGTTTGGTTGAAAGAAATAGTTTAAATTTTTTTGACTTTTCCTAAATCTATAACATATTTTTCTTTAAAATATCAGCTTTCTAGATTTTTTAGTTTTTGAAATATTGGTATGTATTCCTAGAACGGCGGACAAGGGTCATTTTGACCCCTTTAGTAAAATACTCTTTGTACTCGAAGGATTGTGAACTCATGAGAAAAATTTAGTGATAAGCAATTTTCGATTGCATTCATACTGTCTCCCGGAGAGATAAAAACTGGTGTGGTAACACGACATTATTATCTGTAATTTGTATGTTATAATTCCTTTGTTTAATTTTGTTATGCTTTTGAACACAATACTTCAAAAAAAAAAGAAAGTGTAAGGTTTTTCAGACTTATATTTCTTTTCAAAAATAGTATTTTTCCGTTTGTTTCTTTTGTTAGTTCAGATTAATCACTGCAGGTGGTAAGCATAGGGGAGGGGTTTCATAAGTAGAGTACGAATATTGTTCGTACGGCAGACAGTTGATCATTTCCGAACATATAATTTATAAAAAAATTGCAAAACATGCTACCGACCAGGACAAAATATTACAGTTGTTGAACAGTTGTTCCCATATAAAGCTAGATGTAAATTTACGCAATATATGCCAAATAAAACGGAAAAATTTGGGATAAAATTTTGGTTATCTGTTGACGTTGATACTAAATATGTACCTCTTGAATGGATTTCCATTTCTAGGAAAAGATGAAACTGCAAATCCCCAATTACGTTTATCTGATTTTTTTTCATGAAATTAACAGATCCCCACCTAAACAAAGGAGGGAATATTATGACAGATAACTATTTTACTAGCATCAAACTAGCAGAAATGCTAAAAGCTACAGATGGAGCTTTGGTTGGCACAATGAAAAAGAAGAGAATAGAAATTCCTATATCTTTGAAAAATATGCGTAGTACTCTTTATTCATCGAAGATAGTGGAACATGACAATATGACACTTACCATCTATCAAGCCAAAAGAAACAAAAGTGTATTTCTATTGACCTCATTACATTCTACTGTCAAATCGGAAGACAGTCTCAAGAAGTTGTCTGATTCAATATAACATTACAACGCAACGAAATATGGTGTGGATATTCGTAATCAGATGTGCCGAAAATACTCCGTAAATCGGCTTCTAGATGATGGCCTGTACATATCTTTTACAATATTTCTGATCATGCAGCTTTGAACGCGATAATTTATCAAAGTGTAACAGGCAAGCCCATCACTAGAAGAGATTTTCTATTAAAATTAGGACAGAAGTTAAGGATGGTTCTTATGGCTTGAAAAGTCCCAAAGATCCTTCCTGAGTCTTCAGAAAAAACACACGAAAATCAAGTAGATATAAACACCAAAAAGTGTCAAGTACAGAGATGCAATGGAAACAAATCTCAAGAATTTTGTGGACCGTGTTCCAAAATTGTGTCCGGAAAATGCAGTGGAAAAAGTGTTAAAAATTATTTTTGTATCAACTGCATTAATTCCTAATCTGTGTGTTTAATTTAGAGTACTTTAAGCATTAAAAATAATTCAAACGAAATGTTTTACATTCTAACAGATCAGCTACACTTATAATGAAATAACGGAAACAACAGAACACGTTTCTCATTTATGGATTTAGAAACTGAACCATTCGGCGAGTAAGTAGATGAAAAAAATATTATTTTATAAATTGTACTTTATTTTAGTTAACATTAGTTTTAATTTGTGAAAACATTTACTTTAAAACAACTTTTATATAAAATTAATGAGTATTTTGAGTAGTAGTAGTATGATCCAATTGATCGCCTTATAGGCGTTATATATACAGTACTTTAAAAATTCAATAAATTACCAAGTAATATTAAATATAATTATAAAATACACGGAAATTACATATTTTTGCCAATGAATGGCATAAAAAATTGTTTTAGCGTTGTTATTTAAGTAGTTTCATCGTGGGGTCAAAATGACCCCTTCCCGCCGCTCCAGTAGGTAAGATTTTTCCGCCGTTCTAGTGTTAAATGATATGTGTTTGAAAACGTTAAGTCTTGCAGATTAGACTCTAGACCACAGTTTTTATAATGGTATCATTCCGGGCAAAATGGGCACAAAGAGATCGGCAAAACAGCCTTAAAGCTATTTTGTCCAGAAATGATATTTTATTCAATGTTCATGACAAAATACTACTGAAACGTATTTTCTTTGAAAGGCAGAAGTCAGGGCAATAACTTCTGAAAAGAAAGCTTACTCTTTGCAGCCTGATATTTGCAGCCTGTGTGTCTGTATGGTCTCTCGTATACCCACATTCGTCATATTGAGAATTCATTACTGTTTACTTTATCTTGTAACGATTTAACACTTAAAATATTACAAAACATAATACTTATTCTCAATGTGTGTTACTTTACGTGTATTGATTAAATGCCCATCCTGAATCAATGTGATTTGTTCATTTTCCTTTGCTAGCCACTTTACCAAACCTAAACGGGCAAAGTGGCGATTTTGTAATTTTTCGTTTAATGTAACGTTTACATTTTAAGATAATTAAAAAGAAAGTAAAAAAAGCAATGGGAACAAATATTACATTTATTATTGGTATTTGTTTCTACAAATTTACTGATTAAAAAGGTATTATAAAAGTTCATCAAACATTAGAGTGACCAATTTAATATTTCTTCCTCTACATATATATATTTAAAATTGAAATAGTTATTTAATTTTTATTTTCGTAAAGTTTTAATTATGTAATCTACTAATATTTCATTTAAAACTAGATCTGAACGAAAATTAGAACAAGTAAAAACGAAGCAATTAAAAAGAATGCTTCTTGAATCTAAATGTTCTTAGGTGACAAATAATATTATATTTTTGAATTTAACACACAGCATTTTATTGTAATGGAGAACAAACGGAGGTTTTGTAACAGTAATTCAAATATTTTTTAAAAGTATAATTTGTTCAAAATAAAAATTGAATTATTATATAATGCAATTTTCAAGAAAATAAAATAGATGAATGAAAAATATAGTTATCACTGTCACAAAATAAATGTCAATGTTATGGAGAAAAATTAGATTTCCAGACTAAGAAGTATACTTGTGCACATCTATTCATTCGTAATAATATTAATAATAATTCACAAATTAACAATTTTAATAATATTTTGTTGCATTATGTAAAATATCTTAAACACTTTATAGAAGAATATTCTGTCAAAAATTAACAACCAAAAAGTAGCCTAAAAATTGATGAATTTTGTAGAATGTACAAAATATTTAATTTAATTAGAAATCGTATTAGACTTAATGTTTTACTTCCTTCTATATACTTAAGTAGAAATTATTGCTATCATAAAAATTGTCGACTTTCATTTTTAATGGATGCAAACGTTTTGGAATAAGCTGAACATGATTTGACTTTAATGGCGAAACAAATATTCTGGACGGTGTATCTCAGAAATAATGCACCGTAAATAATCAAATTTTCTATTTGATTAGACCTTGAAAACAACTGGTACTGATTGGATCTAGGTGTGCATAGAGTAATATGTGACACTGTTGCTGCTATGGTGTATTTTACACGATTTCTGTGATAGCTATATCTCGGCATGTATTTACACCTATTTATATAAATGTATTTCACCAAAATTAATAACAAGATATTTATTAAAAATTATATTAATCACATTTGACATTTTCCCACTCTATGCTATATATTTTTTTTACATTTTTGCCCAAGTGTGACTTGTTATCGTGCGCGCATGCGCGGATAAAATTATTTAAAACAAATGTTCATTTTTCTACAATTTTTTAATATATTTACATTACTATCGCACTATATTATGTCTATTACATTTTGTCAAATTTTCTGAAACTGGCGTTAAATTTACTAGAGAACCTTGCGTGATATAATAAAAAAAACATGCAAGAATTTTTTTTTAACTTAAAGAAAAATCGATATTTCTCCGTGAATATAACTGCTATTCTTACACAAATGAATACACATATTGTACAATATCCAAATATTCGTAATCTATGCCGATAGATCATTTGGTGCATTTTATTTTACAAGGTGTTCCTAAATATTTTTATTCTTTGATTTTCTGTCTCATAATTGTCCTTCTGCTCAAATCAATGTTGATAAATATAAAGTCAAAGATATTCTTCATGATCATGAAGTTCCAGAAAATCCGACAAGTATATCCTTAAATGTTCGGCAAATTGTCTAAAAATTTAAAGTATCCGGTGATTAATAGTTATATAGTATATATATATATATATATATATATAAAACAAAAGGAAATTTTGCTTGAAAAATTTCGACATCCATTATTTTTTTATCGAATTTACACTGTTCGAGATTTCCTGGATAAGATTTGAATATTTATGGAAAATCTCTGTGTGTATGCGACCCAAATTTTGTGGTCACTGTAATTCATAATTAAATGGGAGAAATTTCATCAAACTGCACATTCAGTTAGATCTTAAGATAAAATGGCTTTTATTAGATTTTATGCACATCGGTTATCATTTGATGTTGCTAAGCTGTAATTTTAATTATTTTCATGATAGCTGTATCATATCAACTATTAGTTGAAATTCAACAAATCGTCATATTCTATTAGGCCTTGATACAAATGGGTGCTGATTATATTTTGTTGTATATTGACTAACAATTTGCGCTGCTATATTGTGCTTTAATTTATTTACCTTATAGGTATATGAAGAACAAAAAAATTAATAATATTTTATTTTTAGCTAGAACCTTCAAATGATCTAGTACTGGGTTATCTTTGGGTGTATACTGTATACAGCTCAATTAGTGGAGACAATGAGCAGTATTTTTAATTACTTACGTAATATTTCTATCTCAGGATATATAGAATAGAATTTTTATAAAAATCGAAACTGTGCTTATTAATTTTGTTTTTTCTAATTCTGGGTTTATTCACTCAACATAACGTCCTGCGATGCTATTTTGTGTGATAAACTTTATAGCTGCATATTACAGTGTGTCCCACAAATTTATAGACAACCATTTTGAGGGATTTAAGAGCAAACTAAACGAGCCAAAATTACGAAATAAATTATTCAAATGTATAATAAAGAAATAAAAGTAATAAAATACTCAAACAAATTTTAACAGTCACAGAGTTAATATAAAAAAATACTAAAAAAATTCTGTCTCAAAAATATATAGATAGCCGGTGTTATTATCTTTAAGGTTATTTAAGTACTGATATCCAAAATTGCATATTACAGGGTGCTATTATTGTGACACTATAATTTTATGAGATATAATCGACTCTGTCTTTCCGTTTCCGGTTGATTGCAAGGATGCCTTGCAGAATGAAGTTTTTCAAAAAAGAAATTTTGCAAATCTATCATTTAAAGGCTCGTGGATGGAAAGCTGAGAAAATTGCAAGAAAAATTGGACACAGCAGCGTTCTCATTTTCCGAATTGTGTCAAAAAGTGGGGCTTTTGTAAGAAAGTCTCATTCTAGACGTCCAAAGGTAACAACAACACGAGAAGACAGAGAGGTTTTGAGATTAGTTTCAATCCAGAAAATCTCTTTTTAGACGACCAAAGATAACAACTAAACGAGAATACAGAGAGATTTTGAGATTAGTTTCAATTCAGAACCCGTTTAGAATGACAGTTCCTAAAGAAATAAGCGTTCCAGTATCAAAATCCACAATCAGTCGACGGTTGCAGGCAAGTACATTGCTTGATTATCGATGTGAAAATTTGGCGTTTGCTAAAGCTTACAAAACAGCGTAAAAACGCTCGTGTTTAGTGGCCGTGAAATCATCAGACAAATTGGACAGAAGAATAGTTGAATGTTCTTTCAGTGATAAAAAGGGTTAATTTAAATGGCCCCGATGGGTTGGCATATTACTGGAACGGTATTCACAAGGAACCACGAACATTTTTCAGCAGACAACAAGGAGTGTTCAAGCGTGGTGTAGGGATCATTTTATTATAATGTAACAACCAATATTACTCTATTGAAAGATCAGCAATGTGCCGAAAATAACCAGAAAATGTTTGAAGTACCATTACTTACATTTGGAAAGTTGCTAGGAGGGGATAAATGGACATACCAACAAGGCAATTGCTCCATTTACCTGTTAAACTCTACAAAAACAAGTAACTGTTATGAATTGGTCAGCCCTAAGTCCTGATCTGAACCCAATAACAGGGCTGCCACTAGCGACTATTTTAATATTCTGTTTGCAACACTATTTTTAAAAAATACATTTTGCTATATATTTCCCTTGCAAATGTTGTCAAAGCGTATGCAAAAGATTATTGTTTTGAAAAAGTGGGCAAAATAGAATTAAAATTAGTCGCCAGTAGAAGCCCTGAAATAGAGGACCTCGGGGGGAAATTAGCTACAGACGTATATGGTAATGAGCGATAATTTGCAACTGTTCAAGATGTAAAGCTGCAAACTGAACGAAATTGGTTTCCTTTAAAGCCAGAATTTCTTCAAATTCTTGTATTGGGTATGACTGATCGAGTTTTTTAAGTGCCTAAAAAACGGCTTGAACATTTGAACGTTAAAAGAAAAAAAATGAGTGGCATGTATACTTTTTTGACAGTAAAATTTAAGTTTTAATTTTTCGCACAAAGTCTGTGATTCTGTAATATTATTTTTGTATGGTATCATTATTGTTTTGATACTATTTATAATTATAAAATGGTTTGAAATTGTTACTCCACTTTTTCAATTGAAAAATAAAAAAAATCCCGTTATCTAAAAAATTTTGGGATGCACTATAGTTTCTATTGAGTAGAAATACATAAAATTTCATTTTTGAAGCAATTAACTAAAATACGTATTTTTGTCCAATTTTGGATATGAATGCGAAAAAGATTGCTGTTTAGCTGTGCTATTTTTATTCAATGGACATTATATATCCTAGTTCATATCAAAGAAATGTGCTGTAATAAGTAATCGCTTGTATGTAGCAGTTCTCTTTAACTAAATATATTAGAATTGTATAAAAGGAAGTATTGATATAAGCTGCTTCTTGTTGTGATAATTTTTAAATTAAGAAGCTCAAACCATATTTTTATAATATTGGGTCATAAGATAAATATAATGACGTTTTCTATTCTTACTTTATCAGCAAATTTTAATTGTTTACTACTTCAGGCAAGGTTCAAGGAAAACAAATCAAAATATTTAAAAATAATAGTGAATCGATATGTATTACGGTTCTTCTTCTTCTTCTTCTTCTTATTATTATTATATATAGATACATAGATAGATGTATATATGAAAAAATATATATTATATATTTGAAAATAACATAATCTGTTTTCGACAGTTGTACATTTTCTGGATAATTAAATTGAAGTACATAAAAAGACAAAAAAAAAAAAAAAAAAAAAAAAAAAATTAACAGTTTTTTATTTTATCATATCTAAAAAATGTATAAATATTAAAAAATAATGATTAATGTTTATTAGTATACATTGTAGAATAGTGCTTAGCTAGCTACTCTTTTATGATGGTAGCCTGTGCTGGAGTGAGTTTTGACATTAGCCTGTTATTGTGTTCTTCCGATTTCTAAAACTTGTACGTGAATGAGCTATTACAAATCTTCTCTTCTCTTCAAATTTCGCAATCTATATCTGAATCTTCAGGAATCTAATTTTCGTAGTTATTTTGTAGAATCAAATAATAACTATCTGTGGTAGCGTACGTAGTGGGATTAAACACACTGCGGTTGGGGTTAGATTCGATGGCTTTTGTCGCATGTCACCATCACTGGTATTTTAAACTGGACTTGAACACTATCAAGTTTCTCCATGTATCTTCTGGAATACGAGTTTACTAGAAGCTGTTTCAGATAACACGATTCTACGGCTGAATTCCGTTAGCGTGTTAAGAAGTTTATTTTCTTGAAAGTCTGATACAAATAAAAGTCTACGAATAAAACAAAAATAGCAAATAAAGCATTTGTGCAACAATATTAAAAAGCAGAAACACCAAAGTCTAAAAATGCACAAATAATACATGAAAAGCAGCAAGCAGCTGTTTCGAATCTACTAGCTCAGCCTTTCTTGTTCTAGCACGCTGTTCCTTTTTCACTATCTTGCACTGAAGAAGAATATCGCTAACTATTAGTGCTACAATTTTGTTTCTAGTCAAGTGGTTGATTTTTGAGAATAATTTCGGTGAGATTTCCCTCTTCTCTGCTTTTAGTGACTTTTAGCTAATTTGGATAATCTTGAGTTCTAAGTATCAGCTCCACTGCCAATTTAGTTTATTATTGCTTTAAATGAATTGTTGTTAAGTATGTTCCGTGTTTTTTTTTTTTTTTTTTTTTTTCTCAAGTGAAGTTATGGAAAGGATACGTCACAACTTTTTTCAGCGTTATATATATACTTTTCAATCTTAAGGGAAGATAATGGAAAACAAGAATGCATTATTATACATATTCGTTTTACTTTAAATAGAATAATTTTGGTGGTATGAGAATATAACACATTTTTTTCACATTTATAGCATTTGATTTTCTGAAAAAAAAATCACCCACAAAGCATAAGTACTTAAGGTTTTTTTTTTTTCTTTTGATTAATATTTTCCTTCCAAATCTTGGCACTTCCTATTTCTTGTTTGAATAATTTCCAGTGTGAAAAGCTCAAACAATTCGTTTTAAATATCGGAACTTGAGATCAACTCTAATGACACGTTTATTTTCTTCTTTGCGAGCTAGAGATTGGAATCTTTGTATGCTGAATATTTTTAAGAGAGCCTCAATAAAAATAAATGAAAATTATATAAGAAACATTCAATCACAGCTTTTAAAAAATATTAGAATTATATTTATAATACTAGGGGGCTCTGCCTCCTGCAAGCTACGGTCGCCAACCCCCGTTCAGATACCGCAGAATCTAAAAACACGCTAATCTGATGGGTTTTAAAAATATTAGAGAAGATTGAATTATACTGAAAAAAGCTGTGTAGATCTGCCTGTAAAAGGGTTTCCATTCAATTCCCTTTGATTGCAAAAAATTAAGGGCGAAACAGTTCTGTTATGACATCCAATGGATGTTTTTGTTTTTGATTAAAGAGCATCAGTTAAACATTTGAAAAGAAGCTAAAATAAAATGAATTAAGTATACAGAGTCTTTGTCTCCCGGTATTTTAAAACAATCTCTATAACAATAGCCTAAGTCATGTGACTATCATCAACAGTTCCGGGCAGACCACTTCGCTTTTTATACTCTATGTGCTAATTTGGTACTTTAATGTTAGCCAGGCACAGGTGATAAGTCGCCAAATATTATTCTATCGCCATCATTTCATATATATTATAATAGTTCATGTCATCAACTGCCATAAACAAATACGGTCTAATCCCTTCGTCTTCCATATGAAAGTTTGGCACAGATGTCATATACGCGTTCCTGGAGATGATTGATTAATTCTGACATCTAGATAAGAATTAGCACAAAGATAAAAGGTTTTCTTAAAAAGGACACATTTAAAAAAGCATAATTGAATACAAGAAATCCCATTCTCCGTACAACTCTCATTTTCTTCTCTTTTGACATGAGATTAAATAAAACGTATTATTTAATAAGATACTTGAAGTATGACATAACTTTTTATTTTCAATTTTACAAATATAGAAAAAAAAAATAAAAGAATTTCTTTTAATGTTCTAAAAGCGTTCAATTAGTGTTATCCTGAAATTTCTGCAAGCATTTTAGAGTTCTCGATTAAAAAAAGAAAAGGTATTTTTAATCATATATTTCACCTATTACGTGAGGAAAGAAGTTAAAAAAAAAAAAAAACAAGCTAAAAGAACTAGTTTTATGATCAGAAATGAAGTACAGGAACGATATTAGAAAGGAACAATTTTTATAACTTAGACTACAGAACGTTTCGGATTCTTAAAATAAATAGTAGATAGCGAAAACAATTGATTTACTCAGTTAAGTCTTTTTGTATTACATGAAAAATGGTTAAATTCAACTGTATTGGACAAGTTGTTTTGAAACAAAAAATAACCAATCAAGAGATGGTATTGTTATTTTATACAGGATGCTCCAAAATTATATATCAGAAATATAAAGGGGGGTAGAGGGGACCTTAGTAAGCAGATTTCGGATAGGAATGTGCTTTAATATGTTAGACAGTAGTACTTGTCTTAGTCGTACTTGTCTGTACATATGGAAGGATAGCCGCTTGCTTAACCACTAACGTACGAAAAAGGAAATCATTTTACTTTGTTTGGAGAAAAGAGCAGTTATGAAATTTTGAAAATCATAAAAATCTCTTTGACATTGACATATGAAATTATATAAAAGTTTATTTTGTTTGTAAACTTTTATTTCAGTGATAACACATGATCAAGCTTAACTGATACTTGACGCAGCAAACGGATTAAGCATTAGAAATTTTCTAATTTTTGCAGAGCAGTTTTATCAGCATTCAGAGCACTGTCATAAGTACAAAGAATGATGGAATTTTGCTTATATAGAGAGAGGACGAGGTGATTCGAGTGATAAATTTGTTGACCATAAGAATTACAGGAAATTACAAGGAACAGCAGATAGAAAATTGTATATGGAAAGAAACTGGTATAATGGAACGTAGAAATTAACAGAGAGGTTTGTGTAAAATATTTCTAACAATCTGATAAAAGTGGGTGTCACAATCTACTTATAATGAAATCTGAGTGCAGGAAACTGTAGGTAACCATGCCGGTGTGAACCACTCTGGTCTGTGAATCGATCTTAACTGAACGCCATATTAGGCTTAATGAAAAACGTATTGTAACATGTGACAGCTAAATGATAATTTTTTCTACTTGAAATCATGTCTATTCCGCATATTTTTACGTGAAACATGTGTATCGTATCCATTTATAATGTATTAAGTTCCAAATTAGAATTAAGCAATTATAAACATAAAAATCCTATCTAAACAAATGAAACTGTTGCCAGACTCTTTGAACGCTTCAATAAAAAAAATACAGGTTAATGCCAATGCTGGTTTAAAATAGTTAAAATAGTATATTAAAACCTTTAAATATTTTAACTTTGTTTTAAACCTTCAAAAACTATGCAATTAAGTTCTACATTTAAAGGAAAAATCAACAACAAGACCTTAATAAAAAATGGCGGATAACTATCGCCATCTGGTGGAGTAAAGGTATAACTTCGTTCAAGGAACGTCTGTGCAAGCACACTGCATTTCATGTATTTTTGATTTATTAAGGATGATTATTCTTTTGCACAATTTCAGATTTCCTGTGGCATTTTTTTTGTCTTATATGACAAAGTAAAAATTATCCGAATTTGAATAGCTAAAACTTCCAAATGCATTTAAAATAAAGAATTATTTCAATGGCACGTTAGCATTATTTAAAGGGAAATTAAAAGGGCAATTTTTCTGTACCGAAGGCTGCGAGCAGCGCCTCCGTAGGCCGTTTTAATTCCCAATAAATTAGGAGCTTATATTTCTTGCTAATTCTTTTGGCGTCAACTTTCTGCTGTAATCGTACTTCTTTTACAAAATCGTACTTTTTTTTTTACAATGCATTTTATCAGATTTGAAGACATTGCAAATAGAATGAATATTTCTTATTGGTGCAACATATTTTAATTAGTTCGCAGGTAAAATTATGAATTTTAACATAGTTTGTAGCGAAAAAGAAAGTCACGCTAAACAACAAGTTTTTAATGTAGAGGGAACCTAAACAAGCATTTTCGTCATAGAATGTGTAGCTGGAAATGGCGCGTTCAAGATCTGGTCACTAAATTGGTCACTAAAATAATGAAAGGATAATACTTTTTAATTAACAAAATGCATACGGCATTTTTTAAGGTCAGAAAAATATTTTTTTAAATATTGTTTTGAAGATTTATCATTAACTTTCCGTCATATTTGACGGGGATTATATATTAGTTAAAAAAATTTTGAGGTTTTTATAGATATGGATAGCTTTAAGAATATTAAGTTGAAGTACAGAAGTGGGTTTAGAGATAAGTTTAGCTTAGTTAAATCAAAGATGTGGTTTATCCGAAAGAAATGTTCTGCAGCAGTCACAGTCAGACTCAGACAAAGTAGAGTTGCTAACATATGAAACTTGTAGATTCTGTTCTCCACCATTATTTATTATTTTTTTAAAGTTACAATATATAAAGCTATATTTATATAAACTTTTATAAGTGACATATAGACTATAGGTGCAGATTCCCAAAATTTTTAAGAAGCTAGTGGCTCCTAAACCCAAAAATTCCAGTCGCCACATTGTGAAAAAATTGCATAAAAGCGATGACGTTTATATGGGAAAAAATTCAGGATTTCAAAGTGAAAAGTAATTTGCTTAATGTAAACACATGTACAACAAAACACAGACTAAATATATCAAATGTGTACATTCATTTTCATCAGAAAATTCTTTTAATTTGGGCTTAAATTAAGTGTAATATAAATTTAAAACTATGTACAGTTCAGAATATAAAGTTGAGCAAGATACGGGTTAAAAAAATAGCTAAGCAATGACGGTAGTGGAGAATATCAGATTTTTTTTTTTTTTTTTTTTGTCCTACAAGTGTTCATATATATAAAAAAAGAAATTGAAAATGTGTGAGCATTATTATTTTGCGGTATAAAAAAAAAAATATAATTCAAACATTTGTTTTTGAAGAACACACAAGAAAAATTATCTTAAAAAAATCTTATCACAGACTATAACAGGGGTGATTCAGCTCCAAAATTTCCGAAAATTTAAGGCATTCGGTTCCGAAAATTCGAACATAAAAAAATATCGCGAATTTTGACAAATGGCCGCAGAAAAAATCAATTTCTCAAGTGTTCGCAGAAAAAAATCTTCAATTTCGCGAAAAGATCGAGAAAAAAAACGCGAATTTTGACAAAGGATCGCAAAAAACCCGAAAATTTTGAAAACGAATTGGAAAAAAAAAAAAAAAAAAACCCTCCAATCTCTTCAAAGAATCGCGGAAAAAATGCGAATTTTATCAAAGAAACTCAAAAAAATAAAAACTCCAAATTTCGTCAAATGATCACGAAAAATAAAACCCCTCTGGTTTCATCAAAGGACCGTTGGAGAAACACTAATCATGTCAAAGGATCGCAAAAAAAAATAAACGCGAATTTCGTCAAAAGATTACAGAAAAAAGTGAATTTTGTCAAAGAATCCTAAAAAACCTCCCAAAAATTTCGTGAAAATTAAAAAATTTCGAAAAGCGCTATTTCGAAAAAATCGCGCGTCAAATGATCGCAAAAAAACTGGGCGTTATTCCCGTTTTATCTCCGACCGGTTGACGAATTTAAATTCTTTAGATTGTTGATATTTGCGATTTTTTTCCTTTCACGATAGACAAAATCGCGTTTTTTTTCTATCGACCGATTGACGAAAATAGTGTTTTTTTTTTCTATCGACCGGTTGATAAAAATCACAGTTTATTTCACGTTAGATTGACGAAATTTGCGGTTTTATTTCGTGGACGTTTGATGAAATTACTGATTTTATTTGACTAACGTTCGGCGTAATTTGGCGGATTTTTCCATGACGGTTTTTACGAAGTTCATGACCGATCAATGAAATTTCCGATTTCTTTTCACGATCGATTGACTAATTGACTTCTGCGGAAATCTGCTAAATAAATAAATAATAAGTCGAAGAATTCTACTAATTCATAGAAGAATCGCATGCCGATAACTACTATCTACCTGTAAGAACATATGCGAATAATCCCAGAGCTATAAATTTAATGAGTAGGGTCCAAACGTATTCTTTTCTCGGCTTAAATTTTTCTGCGTCGGCGTCGCAAGCTAACTGTGTTATATACAATTGCTATTGAATTAATTCGCGAACACCATCAATCATAATTTGAACCGATCCCCCGGGCATCGCAGTTTTTTAGAAGAAAACAATAAATTTACGATTCCGCAGAAATGTGGCGTCCATGTTTAATCATATTTTTTAATTATGTACAATAAGAAAAAAAAGGAAAGCAGTAAATATCGCGGCATTATAGAGGTGACATAACGCAGCGATTGGTAAGGGAAAAAAAATAATCCGAAAATCATTTTGCAAAAAAAAGGGCATCCCTATAAGAAGCATGGCGACTTCGATGTCGAAAATGAATCGCCAAAGCAAAAATTTTAGTCGCCACATGGCGGCTGACGACCATGAATATGCACCTATAATATAGACATGCGAACTAACACAAATTTTTACAATGAATACATATAAGTCCTCACAAATTTAGAGCATGTACATACTATGTTGATATGTTCTTAGTCCATTAAGTTTAAACTTCAGTCTCCCTGAAGGAGGTGTTGTAGTAGCGATTTGTATGCCATATTCAATATTGTACCATCGAAAAGTGTATGAAGTTATGTCAAGAATTGAACCTAAATGTGTATAGAATTGAACAAAGTGACGAAAAATCTTGATTATATTAAAAATTATGTTTGAGATTAACTTGTTTATATTCCGATTAGTTAAACAAAGCAGAAACTTAAGATGAAAATCAAAGTTGGAGTAGTATTGAAGTAATAACACTGAAAGATTGATATGTGTAAAAACCTTTTGAAATATTAACATGTATGAGAAAAAAGAAAGTTTTGGGATTGGCACATCCAACTAGTAATAACTACGATGATCGAGATTAACTCGCTTTTACTCAGATTAATTGACTGAATTTTTCGAAGAAATTTTTTTTATGAAAGTCAAAGTTGGTATAGTATCGAACTAATAATAATGATGTATTAACATTTGTAACTACTTTTTGAAATATTAAGATATATGAGATAGAAGAAAGTTTTTGGATATAACTAGTTGTAGTTCTATTTACATCGGCGACTCGTGCAGTGATTGGAACTTCGCATCCTCCTAAGCCGAGTGTTCGCATACAGCTGATTGACAACAGAATGAAGAAAAACTATTGATTTTAATAAATATCATGATCGAGATTAACTCTCTTTAACTCCTATTAATTGACTAAAGCAGAAATTTATGCTCAAAGTCAAAGTTTGTATAGTATTGAACTAATAACATTGAGGTATTAACCTTTGTACACACTTTTTGAAATATTAACATGTATGAGATAGAAGAAAGTTTTGAGATTGGCACATCCAGCCAGTTTTTCGTATATTTAAAATTTGTTTTTTGTATTTTTATATGTCTGTAATTAATATTTGACTTATAGTCCAGGCAATAGGGAATTTTACCTAGCAAAATTAATGATAGTTCTAGAAATCGGCTTACTTTATGTTTTTTGGGTCACTGAATCCGAATTTGTAACTTCCCACCAAAATTTCCCCCTACAACCGCCCCAAATTTTGGTAAAAAGCCCCCCAAAAAGTTTTCATTAAAAAAATCAATTTATTTATTGTTTTAGGGGAAAAGTATCTAGAAATTCAGAAAGTAGACAAAATTTGCAACAAATTAGATATATGACATTATGACTTGGGATGGAAGGGAAGGGGGATCTGCCTCGGAACATGAGCGCGGTGCAAAGTGGACTAAGTTGCGCAATTCCACTTAACCACTCACACGTTTACATTCGCCCTCCCATCTCCCCTCCGAACTTTCCTTATAAGGTTTACTTTAAGTTTTTTGGGTCACTGAATCCGAATTTTTAACTTACCCCCAAAAATTTCCTCCCCGAACCCCCCCCCCCCCCAAAAAAAAAAAATAAAAAGTTGTTATTAACTTAAATTTCTTATTGTTTTAGGGGAAAAGCATTACAAAATTCAGAACTAGACAAATTGTGACGTAGGATAAACGGGGAGAGAGGGGGCTGCCTCGGAACATTCCCCGCAAGCTTTTCTCAAAAACCAAATTTTTTCAAAAAATCAATTTTTTGAGGGGTTGCCGGGTGAAATTTTGTTGGGAAGTTACAAATTCGGATTCAACGACCCAAAAAACATAAAGTGAGCCGAAATCCAGAACTAGTATTAATTTTTCCACGTAAAATCCCCTATTGCCTGGACTTCATAATTTAGTGCACGTAGCGCCGCAGTGCATGTTCAGAGGCAGCCCTCCACCTCCCCGTTCATCCTACGTCATAATGTCATGCATCCTACTTTTTGCAAATTTTGTCTAGTTTCTGAATTTCATAATGATTTTCCCCTAAAACAATAAGAAATTTAAGTTAAAAGCAACTATTTGGGAGGGGGGGGGGGAATTTTGGGTGGAAGTTAAAAATTCGGATTCAGAGTCCCAAAAAACTTAAAGTAAACCTTATAGAGAATGTTCGGAGGGGAGATGGGAAAGCGAATGTAAACATGTGAGTAGTTAAGTAGAATTGCGCAACTTAGTTCACGCAGCACCGCGCGCATGTTCCGAGGCAGATTCCCCCTTCCCCTTCATCCCAAGTCATTATGTCATATATCTAATTTGTTGAAAATTTTGTCTACTTTCTGAATTTCTATATACTTTTCCCCTAAAACAATAAAAAAATTGATTTTTTTTAATAAAAACCTTTTTGGGGGAGTTGCCGGTGGAAATTTTGGTGGGGAGTTAAAAATTCGGATTCAGCGACCCAAAAAACATATAGTAAGCCTTTTTCCAAAACTACCATGAATTTTGCTAGGTAGAGTTCCTATACGGTCTCTATTGCCTGGACTATTATTTAATCATAGAATTTTCTGCTATTCAAAATCATTAAATATTACTATACGGAAATTGCAGTAATAAAGTGCTTACAAAAATTAATATTGTGAGAAACCTTGTATATTTTGAATTTCTTAGTTAACATTGTATTTTGACAAATAAATTATATTTTGCTGAATTTTATATTGACTCAATATATTTGGGTCATGATCCATTATTACTTTGCATTTTATTTTATACTGAACACATTACAAATTACATTTTGTGATACATGAATTTTTAGTTTTTACTTAATCATATTTGATTAATATTAAGCAAAAAAGTTAAAAGTTGCTCTTTTTTATTACAGTAATCTAAATCTGTGGCGAGTTCATGCCATTTGTTTTAAACGTCGGAATTTGGGATCAAATCTAATGACCTGTGATTTTTCTTTAAAATAATGTAATCATTGTTTACATTGTTTTGGTTTTAAACTTCAAGTTTCTAAAATAAATTATAGCATTATAAAAATAAATTAAACCTGAAATAACTTATGAATATTTTATGGAAATTGTTCAAATATGGTTATTTTTATGCATACGAATCACGCAATTGTACTTACTTAAAATTTATTGAAGAGTGAAATTCTAAATTCTATCAAAGGAAAACAATATCTTACATCACTCATATAGATTATAAAACATTAGATTATGAAACATAGATTATGAAACTCTATAGGAATATTGTAACAAAATTTCTTTTCTTCATCGAAAGAAAGGAGATATTTTGGTAAACAATGCAGAAAACTGATAACATTGTTTAAAAAACAATTTTACGCATTCCTTTGCCATATGCGATAATGATTGCAAATAATGTAGCGTTAATATGTGTATGATTTATATATTTCTTGAAATACCACGTAGTGAAACTAAAACCTATTTTAGCTGGAAAACGCATAAAACAACTAAATATCTTTTTTTGGCAGTGCCATTCATAAACGGCAACGTATCCGTGTCCTTTTGTGCAACCGACTATATACATCTACATAATTTTACGCCACACTGTATAGTAATTTCTTTTATTAAATTTAAAAACAAGTAACATACTTCAAACGCATTTTCAGAAAATTCCATCTATATAATCTACATAATTCGTACTTTTTAGTGTGTCCTTGTACACATTCTATACAAATGTTACACGCCATCACATAAAACACACTTTTTACAATTTTTGCTCATAGATTACATGTCTGTTTGTTTTAGCGTCCTAGTAAAAGAACAATAAATATTGCTTGTCCAATTTTCCCCGTGGAAGATTTTTTTTTTTTTTTTTTCGTGCATCTCAATAACCGACAGAAAATTCACAAAACGCACTTGAAACAATGACTGCCTGCAAAGAGTAATGCGACTTAGTTATTTTGTGTGTAAATAAACAACAAACTTTTTTTTTATTTTATCGAAAACATGTTATAATGTGAATTATGCCTTATCAAATTCTTGTCGGTTGCATTAGAGTAAAATATATCAAATGTATTTTAAAGAGTTTTGCAACATAGAAAATAATGCAAGATAGTAATATAGTCAGTAAAGTTAATATGACCAAACTGTAATAATGTTATTGTTTTGAATGAAATACAAAAAATAGCACTCGAATACAGTCACAGTGAGTCAGAAGAATTGGTTTAGCCCCTGCTTGGACACATTCCCGGACAATGTGTACGAAAGAGCAGTCGTAGTTGTTCTGCTCTTAGTTGCTTTGCCATGTTATAAATGTGTCCTTGTTAAGATTGTTACTTACCCTATTTACACAAAGTGTTTATAATTATTTGTATGTGTGGTACTTTAGCTTTTTTAGCTTTCTTCTTAACTGTATGAACGAATTTCAATAGTGGGGTTATCAGCCAGAATTAAGAACGCATTTATTAAACTAGTTTTAAATTGGTGGCCAGGAGGGCGGAAATAGTTGAAATTATGAGATAATGAGTTGTTTTGCGTAATTATGAATACAGTAATCCTGTTGGATTTAACGTAAGAATTTTTAAATTACTTTCAATTTATTTTCTAAATTTTCTTTATGATTATCCTTTTTATTACTTTTGTTAATTTTCAAAAATTATCTTTCTTTTTGAATAATTGTTGTTTTTCATCGGTAAAAATATAAACCTTATCATTTTAATTCACTCTTGTGTATATAACCTTCATATGGCTTCATCAACTCCCATTTCTTTAAACAAACTGCTACAGGTACAAATTTTGATATATTTAAAATTTATTTATTGCGATCAATTAATTTATTTTTTATATATTCATAATTGTAATACTAAAAATGATCTGTTTTTATATTCAATTTGAATTTTTTATTTGGTGTTCAACTCACCTTTACCGTTTTAAATCTTTAGGTTGGTCATTCTATGTGCAGATACATTATACTGATTCTATTGAACGTCCCTGAAGAGAACTGCTGACTTCTTTTTCAGTAGGGAATAAGAAATGCTGAAAAACATAACATGGGAATACAACTGAAGTTATAAAAGCTAGAAGACAGACAGACGAACAAAAGTCTAAAACAAATTTAAAATATGTTAGAAAGTGTTTCAAAACGATAGGTATATAAATAAGAATACGTTGTATTAATCAAATATTTTTTTATATTTATTATCTATAAAAATCATACTGTGTCACATCTATATTTACAACTATCTCTCTATTCTAAAAAAAAGTAACTACCGCTGTCACCGCCGCCGGTTTTGAATTTTTTGTGACCGGAGGTCTTTCTTCGTTAATATTAAAAAAACTGTTGCATACAAAAATATGAAAATCGGTAGTATTATAGAAAAATGTTTGATAAACACGCTGATGCAGACAGTTTTCAAATCGAAGAATTATTTTAAGAGATATTTAATGCTAAAGTTGGACAAAATCGTTCCACTAAAAAAGTTTTATAGGAGCAAAAACTATTCATAGGAATTTAATCATTTTTAGACCATTTTATACGTTTGAAGTTCCCGGTGTGCAGACTGTTTTTCTTTTTTTAATTTGACTAATTTTTTGAGGTTTTATTTCTATTTTAAATTCAAATTTTCAGCATTTCGAGAGATATTTTTTACAAATTTTAGAAAATTGTATTAATTTAAACTGTTGCCAACTGTTTAAACAGCGAAAACATTAATGTTTGCTTCAAATTAAAAATTTATTTTACACGTGACTATTATAAACAAAAAATATAAAAAGCAGGAACTCATTGAAAATTACGTCATAAAAACTATAGTTACACGTGAATTTTAAATGAGAAAGAATCTCTCTATTCTAAAAAAAAAGTAACTACCGCTGTCACCGCCGCCGCCGCCGGTTTTGAGTTTTTTGTGACCGGAGGTCTTTCTCCGTTAATAATAAGAAAAATATTGCATACAAAAATATGAAAATCGGCGGTATTATAGAGAAATATTTGATAAACACACTGATGCAGACAGTTTTCAAATCGAAGAATTATTTTAAGAGATATTTAAGGCTAAATTTGGACAAAGTCGTTCCATTAAAAAAGTTTTATAGGAGCAAAAACTATACATCGGAATTTAATAATTTTTAGATCATTTTATACGTTATAATTTCCCGGTGTGCAGATTGCATTTAGTTTTTAAATTTTACTCATCTTTTGAGCTTTTATTTCTATTTTAAATTCAAATTTTCTGCATTTCGAGAGATATTTTTTATTTATTTTAGAAAATTGTATTAATTTAACCTGATGCCAACTTTATAAATAGCTTTTTAAACTTTATAAATAGCGCAAACAATAATGTTTGCTTCAAATTAAAAATTTATTTACACGTGACTATTATAAACAGAAAAAAAACTTTCAAATTAGAATTAAATAATTACGTATAAAAAGCAGGAACTTATTGAAAATTACTTCATCTATAATTACGCGTGAATTTTAACAGAGAAAGGATATTGTAAAATAATAAATTCGTTAACATGGGTTAGAAGTCCTAAATAAGAGAAATTACATCATATTTACGTCACATTACAGTTATTACATAAAATGAACACAAAATAATATTGCAAAACAGTTTAAATTTAGAAATTGCGCTAGACATTTATT
The DNA here is from genome assembly GCA_963932465.1 of Maratus speciosus. NCBI lineage: Eukaryota > Metazoa > Arthropoda > Arachnida > Araneae > Salticidae > Maratus > Maratus speciosus. The sequence goes on along the minus strand of OZ010790.1, from coordinate 412,812,766 downwards.
TGATATTTTGAGAGGATCTTTTCAACTATTTTTGTTAGGAAAGCGCAAATAATATTTCATTTCTAACAAAAGTATTTTCACGTGAATATTTAAAAGAGAAAGAATAGCTTGGTCAAAATTACGTCAGATTAAAAACGATTAATTTAAAATGTCTCATTTAAAAGAACTTTCTTTTCGCTTTGTTAAAAAATACCAGGAGACAAAGACTCTGTTTACTTAATTCCTTTTATATTAGCTTATTTTGAAATGTTGTTACACGTGTCTACGTCATCAAGTTATTTTTATTTCGACGTTTTATTTGTATTTTTATTAATGTTGTACTAATTTATTTGTTCTTTCGTTATTTAAAATAAAAATTATGTCAATTTGTATAATTTGGCGAGTGGTTTGGCGATTTATATAATTTGGCGAAATTGGTCGACGAGATAATCAAGTAGTACCGCAGCGGATTTGGCGTTAAAATTCCCCAATCAAAGAGAAATGAATAGAAATCCGTTTATAGGGAGATCGCCACTGTTTTTTAAATTATAATTCAGTCTTTCGAAATCTTTTTAAAGCCGATCAAATTAGCGTGCATTTAGAGACTGCGGTGTCTGGACGGGGGTTGGCGAGCGTAGCTCGTAGGGGGCCGAGCCCCCTAGTATTGTAAAATAATAAATTCAGTAACATGCGTTAGAAGTCCTAAATAGGAGAATTTACGTCATATTACACTTATTACGTAAAATGAACAAAAAATAATATTGCAAAACAGTTTTAATTTAAAAATTGCGCGAGACATTTACTTGACATTTTAAGATGATCATAATATTTCATTTCTAACAAAAGTATTTTGACGTGAATATTAAAAAGAGAAAGAAAAGTTCGGTGAAAATTACGTCAGAATATAATTGTCAGATTCAAATTATAATTCAATCTTCCGAAATCTTTTTAAAAGCGATCAAATTAGCGTGCTGTTAGAGTATGCGGTGTCTGAACGGGGGTTGACGAGCGTAGCTCGTAGGGGGCAGAGCCCCCTTGATTTATAAAAAAACGTGCAAATATATTATAAAATCTTTCGTTTCATAAAAATATGCTGTTTAAAATAAATTGATCAGTGGCTATTTATATGCTCTCTTAGATTTCCCTAATAGGTTTTAAAGTTTTATTTAAAAATTTTACATATAGGGTAACTCCGGGAGTGTCGCCGCATACGGGATAGATGCCGCACCCCTTGTATTTCTTGTAATAATCGACAGATGGTCGTCAAACGCACAGTATAGGTGCGCAATGACATTATTTTAACCAGTGTATAGCGTGAATCCCATTTCGATGTTTACTTGTAGAAGTACAATCCTTAATTTGACGTAAGTGCATGATTTCACTTTCCAAACTTTTAAACACTTTATGTTTAAATACTTTTCATACACTAATTACTAAATGCATGCAGGATTTCGAAGTCAAAACTAAGTGTAGCGTTTGTATAGAGTACTGTGTGTATGTTTACGCCATTCCCCTTAGCGATGGCAGGTAAGTGTGATGGCGACGTCTGCCCATGCAAAATGGGATACATTCCGCACTGCTGTTTCGGTATACATGCCGCAGTTTCTTTGTACGGGATGATTAAGTGTTATTAACTTTTCCTTTTCTTTTCGCATAGACTAACCATGTTAGGCATGTTATCAAGTTTACTAAAACCAAAAGAGAAAAAATGGAAAAATAAAAAGTAAGAAAGGCAAGAAAGATGCAAGTCAAGATGATAATAATGAAAAATTGGACTACGCGTAACGCAGACGTTCTTTGCAAACTATTCCAAAAAATAGGAAGTGTAATTGGCTTCGATGCATCATGTGTTTAAATGTAGTTACATAAAGACTGTACTTTTTCGACACTTTTCTGTAGATTGTAGTCGAAAAAACAGGTCTCTTAACCCATTCGGGACCATAGGTGCACATAGCACGTTCATAAAGAGCTGGCAAAATTTGTTTCTGACACCAGTAAAAAAGAAAAGTAATATTTGCTTTGTTTAATTAGGGCATTTTCATGATTATTTAAGTAAAGGTAACGTCTTTTAAAAAAGTGGTACCAGCCGAATAAAATGTGTGTAAAAGCTACCGGTCCCGAAAGGGTTAACAAATAAATTATGTAAACACAATTTCACTTTTTTCTTTTCCCTTTCTAATACACTGACGTTACGTTGCTGTTGAAATAACAATTAAAATTTAATGTAAAAAAAATAAGTCGATAATTTTAATAGTGAAAATAGGCAACAATTATTAATTTGAATCTATTAATACGTTTCATTGTGCTCATTTAGTTTCATTTTGTTATTACATCGTTAATTATAGCCCAGATATGAATATTTTTTTTTAAATATTTTTATTTATAATTTCGTTCTGTTCTTATTACAAGCGCGGCATAACTACTGCACAAGTACGGCGTCTCTGCCTGAATGTACAGGTGACGCGCCGCAGTGTAATGTTTTAGAAAAAAAATGTTAAAATATATTAATAATCTGTTTTGAATTTTTTGTCGCACTACACACGTTGTATATTTACCATTAAATAGCACAGCATGATTTTTTTTTTTTTATGTCCACCATGGGACTTTATATACAAATTAAAAAAAAAATGTGCTGCATAAATCCCGGAATCACCCTACAAAATATTTAAATCAAAACTCAAAATTGTTGCGTATCTTTTATCAAAAATTTTGAATAGAACTTTTTACTTTTTGTTAATTACAGAAAAATATTTACGGATTCTACTATTAAATAATATTACTAATTCTACAATTTATATATTGAACGGAGAATCCTAAAATAAAATAGAATAAATTATATGTACAAAAAATATTTTAAATGCAAGATTTTATTATAATGTACTAAAGAGGAAAAACATATGTTGAAAGAAAATTATCTGAAACAAATGCCTTTTTAAAAAGAAATAATTTAAATCACGAGTGATTTTTTTCTGAATTTGTTTAACAAAATATAAAATGGATAGACATTTTTAAATCCCGTTTCCTGGTGGAAAAAAATCTGTCAACACCCGCTTGAGGATAGAATACGCGTCCTTCCACTCCTGCGCGGAATTGAAAGATGGCGCATTTACTAACCATGTCACAGTTGTATTTAGCTAATGCAAAGTTTGGAAATTTTTAACCGACTTCAAAAAGAAGGAGGTTATCAATTCGACCTGTATGTATGTTTTGACCATGTTCACGCATAACTTTCTTAAATGTGAACCGATTTTGATAATTTTCTTTGTTTGAAAGTGTAAGTCACCCATTTGGTCCCATTTCAATTTCATCAAATTTGATGATTATAACAATTTTTTTAAAATAAAAACTTTAAAATTCAAATTCTTTTTAAAGCAGTCGCCCATATATAAGCACTCATCTTCCATACTGTTACTCTTACAGAGATACGAGATGTTTCAAAGTGCGAAAACTTAGCTGGACAAGGGTCGAGATCAAGATAGATTTTTCGCTGGTAGTAAAACGAAATTTACCAATCAGAAGCCTGCAGTTTTGCGAACTTTTCGCTGTTCGCAAAAATGCAGCCTTCTGATTGGTCGATCTCGTTTCGCTAAGAGCGAAAAATCTATCTGGATCCCGGCCATTCTGTCATCCACCAAACCGGAGGGCCCAAAATGACACAAACCGATATCGGAAGTCGGTGTCGAAAAGTTGAAAATCATCCTTTAAAGTTTCTCATGTATCAGAGCACAAGTACAACGCTTAGAATAAATAGTGTGGAAATCTTCTATCCAAATAGCGCTAAACAAATGTATTCCTTAAATGTGCAATGATGCTGTAATCCAATGAGCCGATCGCAGCGACATCTGCGTTATATTTTCAAATTTCAGTGTAAACATTGTATTATAACAGCGTCTGTCTAGACCAAATGGTCTTGGAGTTTTAGAAAATATCCTCAGAGGTCGCTTCGATCGACTCTTTGGATTTGAGCATTGTTTTACATTTAAGGGATACAATATTTTAGTACTTTCTAATATAGCGTCTAGAATACCTAGTGTGGAAATATGCTATCCAAACAGTGCTAAAAATTTGTGTCCATTAAATGTGCGACGATATTGCTAAAATGATTTTGTTTCAAAATTTCACGAAAAAATGCTCAGAAGTTTTTGAGATATCGTGCGCGTTATGCCCAAAAACGTGATTTGGAGAAAAATGACTTCAAAGATTCGGAAACGCTGCGTGAGCTATTGACCGGGTATAATTCTAAATGCCATAACTTCCGTTCCAATGGGAATTTCAAACAAACAATGAAATCAAAATGTTCAGAAAAGATAGGAGTTTAACATCTAAAAAAACTAAAATTTCAAAAATTTTATAGCTTTAAGAATCATGAGACCCCTTAAATGTTTACTTCTTTAGCTACATTGCGAAGTAGGCTGTTTTCTTATTTAAAATTGAGAAATGTTTATCTCATTCAGAAATGCACAAAACAAGAGAGTGAATGCGTATTTTATTTTAGAAGTTACAAATCCTTAAGCAGAGAGTTGATCATTTTAAGAAATTTCCTAAATACTCAAAAGCTTGAGGATAGTCCTGGACAGTATATATAAATAAATACTTTTTAGTTCAGATTTATATGTTCGGATATTGGCCGTTGTGGAGAACAAATTGCCTCTCGACCTGTGCATTGTAAAAGGTAGTATTTATACTCTTGAAATGACTATTCGAAACAATCTAAGATAAAAAATGCTATAAAAGTGATAAAATATTTTATTTAGATTAACGTACGTTTCATCGTACAAACGGTGATATTTGCAAAATCATTCTTGATAGAAATAGTTTCGCAAAAAATCTAAATAAAGGTATTTTATCACTTTTATAGCCTTTTTTAGCTTCGTTTCTTTCATCGTAAGTTATCATACATATTTTTATTCGGGACAATTTTAACTAATCAAAGTTTGAAGATTGTTTGCTTCAAAGTTTGTAGAAGGAGATGTGTTCTACGCTCTAAAACTAGTGCAACTGCCTCCGATAGACGCAAGGTTTTTATTAACGTTTCTTCCAATATTTTATACTGGTGATAATGTTTTAAGGTTTAGTATCTTGAGGAGGAGTACGGTACTCAAAATAACATTTTAAGATTTCAGTGTGCGGATTATTTTGTAAAATACCAAAAAGTATAAAATGACTTATTGATAAATCACAATAACTGTGCTGTGAGAAAATTATTTAAAATAAATAATTAGTACAACACTAATGATTGAATATGCATAAACAAGCAATAATTCTATGTAATAACGTTAATAAATCTTAAAGTAAAAAATGCCAAAGTACATGGATATAAGGGGTCCCAGTTTTAATTATGTTAATGTGTCTTTTCTTGTATATGTATAGAGTGAAAAACTATAAATATGGGTTAATGAACTGTTCTTAATTATTCCCTGGATTGTGCCTACTTATTTTGGGGCTTTATTGTCGTCGGTAATAATCTGTTGTCATCATATAGCAATTCTGGAATTAAATTGATTGATTAATCTAATGTCTCATGAGAAAATACTTCTACTACACATTCGCAACGCGACAAATTAATTAGTTTTAATCATTAATTTTTAATTCTTGTTTTCTGTTAAAAATCCCAGGAATTTTGACCAGAGCGCTCACGACCGTGAATATTTTTATGAGTTGTATTTAGCCAAAAAGGTAAAAGAAGGTAAATACCCCTTTGCACATACACGCACAAAACGTACATGTATGGCAGAACTTTGTTTTTCTAACCAATAGTTTTAAATAATGAACAGATCTTCCAAGCAGGTTAAAATTCCTATTCTAAAATTATGGTTTAATAAATATATTAAATTTAAAAAAACAAAAACCCGACGGGCTTAGCGAACTAATTAATTATTTCTCTCAATATGAATCTCATCAAAATGAAACTATTTTTTATATTACTTATGTTTTTTTTATTTACTTGTATTGATCACTTTTAAGTTGTGTTTAATTATTAGTTCCTATCCACAAACACTGTTTTGATGAGGCCTATAGATGTCTATTATGAAGGTTAGAGTTACAGTAAAGGTAGAGATCTAAAATACACAACTTCCAGGTTGGGTAATATTTAAACGGAGCTTCTGACTGCAAATTGATCAATGAAACATCGTCTTCATTTTGAAAGACCTATCCAATGGTATACCACTCAACAGGGTACGTAAAAAAAATTTTTCGTCTCTGCCGCAATTTTGTAGTTTACGGCCGCCATTTTGAATTTATAAAAACAAAACCTATCCTATAACCATCGGACCGTTAAGATAAATCTATAGAGACCTCATTCACTAAAATCCATCCAGCCGTCGGGATGTTTCGAGGGTATAAAGAAATCCACATACACAGATACGCGTGAAACACATAACCCTTCATTTCAGTCGGGTAGAAAGTCAGAGAGGTAGCTGAGGGATTCATAATTTTTAACATTTTTACAGATATAAGTGTATGTTCAAAGAACTAGTAGATATTTATAAACTAATGGCTATAAACGACCTTTAAAAATTCTTACATAACATTCTTATAAAACTGTATTTTGTTCATACTAGTTTTGAAGTACATAGTATGAACGAAGTATATATTTTGGGTTATTATGAAATTTAGAGTCCTGGATTAACCACGAGAAACGTGGGGATAATTGAAACGTTCGAAATAAATAATGTCAACTTTTTTAAAACTATGTTACGTGAATTTCCAGATACTCCTATATCATAATTATTAAGAAAATTATTATAAAACATACAATAGTACTAGTTCACTTAATTTAGAACGCCTCTCTGTCTCGCTAGTTTATCAGTATATCGCAATAAGTCATAAACAGTATGTGTTTCACATATGAATTTACTACTAATAATATATTATAAAATATTTTGCTCAATTTTGTCCGTCCTTTTTGCCTATTTAACAAGACAATGCGATTTTCGGTTTATATATTTAATGAATCTTCCAAGAACCATATTCATCATTTCCATAATCATTATCACCATATTTGAATATCAATAAATGTATGTAACCGAAGTATTTAACGATATAAAAATGCATTTTAAATGTTAAAATTAATTTGATTAATGGTAGAAAGGTAAAATTATGCATTTTGCTTTATTAGTGATCTAGTAAAAAAAAATTAGGAATCCATACATTCGATATTATACAGGTGACGGTTATGCCATGTGTATAAGTTTAATTTATCGTTGATACATTTCAAGCGGATAAGTGATTGTTTTTTAATGAACTGTTTAAAAAAAAAATATTCTACACAATATTAAAAGCTTTTGAAAGAATAGCTCACTTAATTTTTAATAAACTCGACAATAAGCGTTGATGAATGTGTTAAAAACAAATTTAGTATATTTTTGGAAACTTGTATATTTTGTATTATATACTAATAAAAGAACAAATCGCTATGTGTGTGTGCGCGCACGATGGCTCGCAAAAACTACTACACGTATGAGATTCAAAATTTTTTGAGGCAAGCCCAAAGTGTCTCGTGATGAACCTAAGCTTCAGAATTTTAAAATTCGAATATTTAGTTGAGAAATTAATTAAAAACCCCAAATTAAAAGAATGGAAAAGTATTCATAATTCAACAAAAGCACAGATTTTTATCAAACCGCATAATATTTCTTGGAAAATTTGAAGCGAGGGCGAGTAGTTGACAGAAAACAGCGTTGCCATGGCGATAAATGTACTGGACATTTTTTTATAATAAAGGGCTGTATCCAGGGGCGGACTGGCATAGTTTGGCCCACCCTGCTAGGCTTATGCACTGACCCCCCCCCCCAATCTACAACACCATTGTTAAAAAAAATGAATATTGACTACCAACACGACCCTTTGCTCTAATTCTATGAAGATGACTTAACTCCTATTCGACACCTATTAGCATCTTTGTAATCGTTTATTTTCAATTGGTAGCCATTTCATCGTGAAAAAAAATCTTGTCGGGAAGGGGCATGTTAATTTGCTTAATTTTTATTTTTTGTTTTTTGAATATGTAAACTTTAAATAATTAAAAGGTATAAACGTAATACATAAAAACATTTTAAATTCTTTATGGAATTCTGTTCAGATATATTTATTCTTTGTATTAAAAAAATATATATTTGGTCCAATAGCGTGTCAATTGCGCTGTCAGCATCGGCCAAAGATATCGTTATATGGATGATGGCAACTTGTGAAGGGGCCCCAAGGGAAATAGGCATCACTAACCCTAATCTATCCACATTGACAACTCCTAGGAATATTCATCCCTCACCCGGAATTTGAATCCCTTTGGTCCCTTTGCATGGAAGGCTAACATGCTAACCACTATGGCGTCAAAATACCTTAGAATTGTATGTATGCTACATTGTAAATTTGAAACTGGAAAGTATTAGTATTGACAATAAAATGTTAGTACTATTAAAAATGACACACATACATCATTAATTTGTTATTTGAAATATCATTATATTCATTTGTAGATTTTATTGTGTAATTCGAAATTATCAACATAATATACACTCTGCACATTGATTAATGTTTGTTTAAAATATCAATATAGTACCTGAAAATTGAATAGTTTGTTTTATACCCTCACTGTTAAGTAATTAGAATGTCAGATATCTGGGCAATACTTTTGAATTTGAAGCAACTCCATTTATTATCTTATCATAATCGTATTTAAACGATCATTCAACACTGAATAAGATAAAATCACCTAACATTTCTTGTCCTATAGATGAATGCAAGCAATTATTTTCAATTTTAAGTGTTGAGTGCTTAATAAATCAATATGTACTCATACGCTATGTACAAGATTGGATAAATGCAATCATAGGCAGTCAACTCGCACAATAATTTTAATGCACAATCAAGGCATTTTTTGCATTTCTTATTAACTTTACAGCGATTCTTATCATCTTTAATGAGTTCTTCTGCATCGCTCATTTCTTTACTGTAAGCGGCAGATAGCCCGCTACGTCGAGATTGTTGCTGAAATATCGAAAGATTATATTCAGCATAGTGGCGGGGTAATTGCAGAAGAGCTTCGGCAGCAAATTAATTTATCAATTTAACGTCACTGAAGCTACGAGGATCGAACCAGACAATGTCTTTCATGAGAAAGTAATTTCCATGAAATCGTGTATTCAAATGCTGAATAGCCGTGTCTAAGATGACATTATAAACGTTTGCCTTAAATACTTTTGATGGTGAACCGATAATACTTCTTGCCTCATCGTGAGAATACTCACCAACATCGACGTTTCGCTGTAGATATTCTCTTTTACAGTAGGAAACTCTCAATTTCAATGGTGTTCTACTTTTCTATTAGTTGCTTCTGAAGATGTTCCGGAAATTCAGAAGCATTTTTCAGAACCATATCAAAAATATTTCTTTTGTGTAGCAGATTGGATTTCAGGGTTTGGATTTTGTTAGCGACAGTTAAGTAGTCCAGGCCGCTTACCTGCAGATACTTTGATGTGGGAGTATAAATATTGAATAGGTCACTGAAAATGGTGGCTATTAATTACATATTGAAACTTGCACCAATTATCAATCAGTGATCTTGCCGTAAAAGATACATGTCACGGGAAATCGTCCATTTCGGTGATACCTTGTAGGCATTTAAGCAATGTTAAAAACTCATGTCGATATTAAAAATTTTTTGAAGACACGTCAAACATGCTATTAAGTGCTCGATCCTTACTTTGTTACCAAGTAGCGATTACTTTTTGTATTCGGCCAAGAAGTTTATTTCCACCTACAGACTCCTTATTCCCTGAAGGCCATACTTTCATTCGCTTATATCACTCTGAGCTAAACACAGTTGTAGCTTCCATTAAGTCAAAGAAGTCAGATGTCAATTTCGAATATTCTGTTGCATTTGTCAGTACCAAATTTAGCACATGTGCATATCAATGCACATGCTGTATATTTGGATTGTTCTTTTTCAGTTGTGCCTGCAGACCTTTATATTGATCACTCATATTTTCTGCACTATCAAAAAAAAGTACCAACTATTTGTGAAGAAGGAAGTTTAATTTTTTTTAAGTTATTCTTTTACACTTGTAAATAGAGGGCTTCTCCTGTTGTTTTGGGTGCAACAACCAATTTTAAAAATTAACCTTCACTTTATCATACTGCACATAACTAACACAAAGTGCAAACTGCTCCATTACCGATATATCTTGTATGAAATCTACTTCAATACTGAATGAAGCTGACTGTTTTACTTCATCGGCAATGTTTCTAGGCTTCTCTTTATAGTCTTTGCTACTTAAGCGTGCAAAATTTGATCATACTTAGATAGCAGCATTACCAATTCTAAAATAATGACGTATTTAACGCCTGCATTATTCAAGTCTGCCGCTGCCTCCTCTTGTTTTTCTCTATAAGCTAATACTTGCCTCCCAAGATCCATTATCTGTAGATCATCCCTAGATATGTAAGCTAATCCTTGCCTATCTTTTGTTATTACGCAAAGGTTCACAGGCAAACTCATCCCACCAAACAACTTCCTACCCTTCCCTGACTATATGTGTTTTCCACTTTATCCCTTATCTCTCGGTTTCCATACAAAATGAATAATTTGCACAGATCTTCCAAAAATTACTGGTGGAAGAGGGAAAGAAGAAATTAGAACTTTTACGATCAACACAAAAAGTTTCACTAAAAATAAGGAAAAGAAAAATTGAGTTTCTTAATTTTTTAAGTTTTATTGAAAAAAAAAACCTCTAAAAGAGTATTATTTTTTTAGCCCACTACGACCGTTTGGCCCACCGGGGGTTACCAGGGGTGGGCCAGTCCGCCCCTGTCTGTATCTTAAATTCTATTTGGCCTAAAAACTCAAAAATTGCACGCCAGATGCAAAAAAACTTCCCCTTTCAGAAATTCTAAAAATAATTTTCACAAACCTATAAATAGTTGAAAAATCCATTAAAAATCCATTTATAAAATCTCTTTTATTTCCCTTCAAATAAACACTTGATTTTGGGAAATCTTCCACACCCAGAACAGGTAAATCGAAACAGGTCAAAAGCAGACTGGCTGGCGCTGGCGAGTATTGGCATTTATAGACGACCTGTAAAATTTTTCGAATATTGAATTTATAGATTTAATTTAATGCATCCGGATGTAGAATTTTTCGCTGATTTTAGAAATGTAAATTTCTTCTCAGTCGCTCAACTATAATTTAAATATTAATTATTATTTTATTAACTGGATGATTGCTTTCATATTCTTAATTTAAAAGCAAGTTTTTCGAAACCACGAATGATTTTTATTTTAGGATTATTTGGAAATCCGCCAGATTATTTAAAATACACCATTTAGAGATTTTAAAGTTATACATCTAGCCCAATCCTTAAACGCTGTTTAATAATATCAAAATGTTATAAAAATCAATCCGAAAGTTCATGTTTTATAACATATTCTATTTTTAAAAAGGGAATGAAAAGCTGAAAAGCGAATTTGTTCAAATTTGGAAAATTCTCGAAACGATCGATTTCGAACTTTCAGATAAATTATAACTCATAATAAAGATTTAAAGTGTAGGGGGGGGGGATCAAATTTCGGAGAGGGGGATCAAAATGTTTAGGGGGGGGGGATAAAATATTTAAGGTCGTACGGTTTCTACCGTTAAAGATGCGGATTTTAGATATTTTAAAGTTATACATCTAGTCCTATCCTTAAACGCTGCTTAATAATATCAAAATTTTATAAACATCGATCCGAAAGTCTATGTTTTATAAAAAATTCTATTTTTAAAAAGGAAAAGAAATGCTGAAACGCGAATTTGTTAAAATTTAAAAAACTCATGAAACGATCGATTTGGAACTTTCAGATAAATTATAACTCATAATAAAAATTTAAAGTGTAGGGGGGGGATCAAATTTCGTGGAGGGGGAATAAAAATATTTAGGGGGGATAAAATATTTAAATTCGTACCATTTGTACCGTTAAATATGCGGATTTTTGATAAAGCCCTGGAATAAATGTTACTTATTTAATGTAAAACTTCCAGATAGTTTATAACACATAATATAGTGTTTAAAGAGCAGGGGACATCTATTTAGGAGGGGAAGGGGACAATAATTTCTTTTTTTGGCATGATCAAGTATTTAAAACTGTACCATTTTAGATGCGGTTTATGACAGAACCCTGGGATAAATAATACTTATTTAATATAAAATTTCAAAAGTGTACTTACCCCTATTTTCGAATAGTAATTTCAACAAACATCTTAAATTCTTGCTAATAATTTTCTTTTAGGGCGCCGTGATCAAATACTTAAAAGCGTACCGTTTTCTACCGTCTTAGATGAAGATTTCTGACAAAGCCCTGTGATAAATAATACTTATTTAATATTAAATTTCAAAACTGTACTTACCACTATTTTCGAATAGTAATTTCAACAAATATCTTATATTCTTGCTTAAGTCCGCCAGCCCCTTGACTGATGTATCTATGAGTAGGTTGGTCAACGGAGTTTCGTTCAGAAACAGTTTTATTAAGAATAGAGTTCGACTCTGGTGGTTGAATGCGGAACTAAAATATTCGAGATTGGGAGGGTTCTTTTGCAAGATTTTGCAATGCGTGCGCATCACGCCTGCTAAACGGTACTGTTCTCAGCGAGGTGGGGGGGGGCGGCGTTTCGAAGTTTATTCAGCTCGAGATTGGGTCTTTTTACGAGATTTTGCAGTACAAATTTCAGGTCCATTTAAGAATATTACTACGGGCCGGGCAACAACCTGCGGCTCAGCTAGTTATTAATATATATGCATAAGTATACTTATAATAAAAAGAAATGCATAACAAAACCGAAAATTACTTAATTAAAGGCTCTTTGTTCAATTAATATATATAAAAAATAAAAACAAATAACAATGAAAACGCAAAGAATATTTACTAGTTCGGAATTCTGTTTTAGATCAAAATTTTGGAATATATAGTTCACTGATATGTATATGGTACATCTAACTTAAAAATACGATTAAAAATATAAACCATGCTGTTATAACAACAAAAAAAGTTACAAACATAGAAATATGCATACTCAGTAACAGGAGAAAATTCCTCTTGTCATTGTAAAATGCAACTGCAACGTCAACTTTCTTTGAATCATCGCAACCTTTCTAAATGCCAAAACAATTGTCTGATTTGGTAGAAAAATCGAAAAACGTTGTGACAATCTTTTCTGTCAATACTGAATATTGCCTGGCAAAGAGAATGTTTTTCACAAGCATTTAAAACTAATAGATTTATATATAAACTCAAACTGGAATAAAAGTACATATACAGTTTGAAAACAAAAGCAATGATGTATCGTATAAAGACATATTCATTTTATATTTCAGTTTATTTTTTTTAGCAAAATGCAGCCGAAATTTCATGTTCAGAAGAGTGTGTTAGAATTAATTAGAAAAAAAAAGTGTTTTCCTTGCAAGGTATTCTATTATTTGTTTTAATAAATGTCTGGTGTGGCTGAAGTAAAATCTCTCTAAAATATGAATGTAAAACTATAAATAATAAAACTATAAATAAAATTATTCCCCTTAATGAACAAAATAAATATAAAAATACATGCAAAATGAATAAAAAAATTCACCTACAGAAAGGTAAATTTGCCTTGTCATCACAAAATGCAATATCAACTTTTGAAAAACCATCAGAACCTTTCTGTATGACAAAACAATTTTTCCAATTTTGTTGAAAAATAAACACTGTTTTCACAAAATTCTCCATCAACACTAATTGTTACAGTACTTTAGAAAAGCTTTTCACAAATATTTAAATTATAAGCTTTTTATAAAAATTAGAACTGCAATAAAACTGTATATATATATGGAATAAAGGGATTAAAAATAATAAAAAGCTATTATTAAGGGGTCAGTTGCTTTGAAAAGTATAATGTTTTAAAAGCCTACTTATATATAACTATTAAGTCCAGTTTGTGAAAACTTTATACGATTATTTAAAGAGTTTCAATGTTGTTTTTTACGATATAAATTATACTCTATTTACAAGAAATATACCGTGACATATCGATAACTCAGACGAATACGCTATATTTTTAATATCTTACATCACGTAATTATTAAAGAGAATTTTTAAAATACGCAAATAGTGTTACAAATATCTATGTGTATTGCATTCTACTTTATATGCATGACAACTACACATTTTTTGCATCACCATATTTACAAATTTCAAATAAGAAATAATTTTGCATGAATTACGCAACTAAGAATTGGGATCTTTTTTTAATAACACATTTATTCTAGCTTTATTCCTGAGTGAGCTGCCTCGGTAATATATTTTGCCTTTTCCATTTCACACAAAGAGTTGTTGTCTTTTTCAAAACTGCACTTTTAAAATAAACGTGAATTTCTTTTTGAAGTTTGTATTATTTCTAAATACGCTGTCTATCGATTATAGGCATAATTTTGAAAGCATGTTTCCCTTTCATATAATGAAGTTGTAACGTTTTGTCTTCCAGTATTTCAGTTCCAGTGTACTCCGAGGGCGATGCGTAACATCTAAAAACACTTTATGTATTTTCATATATGCAACTTAAAAGCTACACAAAATTTAAAATCACATCTGTCTATATGCAAGATAACTTAATCCTCGATCGGATATATTTCTATATTTCACCACAAACCAACGTGTATACATTTCTATAATTATCACCAAACGGGCTCGTATACAATCCGCCGCTGTTTTTTCACAACTGTATCTTCATCTCTCAGCAGATTAGATCTCTTCGCTTCACCTGATCTGCCACCTAACATCTTTAGCTCTCTTTCCGCCTATCGAAAACTTTCCCTCCGACACGACAGCACGGCTCATCAGGCTCCGGGAGCCAGGCGGAGATCCATTGACAATTCTAGGCTGCGAGTCATGGACAAACGCTGGACAAAATCTAGTCCTGCAACACCGCAAACCTGCACCCAAAATCGGTGATATGATTAATGCTTACGCTGAAAGATGTAGGTTGTAGAGAGGTTTCAAATCGAGGGATTCAAATTCAGCATTCTTAAGATGTCTTCGTATATACTCATCAGTATTCTTCGTAATGCATATATTATTATGAGTATTCTTTGCATTTCTTTTCCGATATGATAGTTAATGCATGATTGAATGTAATTGATGTTAATGTGCAATAACTATAATTTATACTTGTTAAAACTTTCCGCGTGCTCTGACAAGAACAACAGTAAAAATTCCATTCATCTTTACTCAAAACTGACAGAGATATGATACTGAGGATTTCATGAAATTTCGAGGTTTTCCTTCACTAAAAAATCTCCAGTCTGTTTTTATTGCCCGAAAGAACCAAATTTTCATAAAATTCAAAGTATAATAACTGGATTAGATTTGGATATAGAAAAAAGAAATTTTAACTGTTGTACTTCTCAGAACATGGCAACTATTATTCTAAAGATAACATACAGTAATCAGGACCGTGTAAAAGAGAAAGAAAGTAACTTTTGAAAAAAAAAATGGTGCGAGTTTTAGGTAGCTTCCATTACAAAAATCTACCTATTGCAGCCGTTTGGAGGAAAGCGATTTCAAAAAATTTTGGTATATTTTCATTTATCATGACGCCCAGACCCCGAAACCACCCTCCGTACAAAATTGATATCTACCCTATATATATAAAATCCTAGTGAATCGAATTGAAACGAATTTATGTAACGATTCTATGAAACGACTGATTAAACAACTAATTACGTTTCACGGCGATTTCTCCTAAAAATGGAAAACTTTGCGATGAAATTAGCACCAAAAAAACGTATTGATCCACAGATCTCAAAAGATCCACAGATCTACTTAGAATTTTAAAATTAGAATTAGTTTTCGAAATATTAATTTTTTTTTAATTTTAAATACTTTTTTTCTAATGATGGTAGCTCAAATTTTAATCATAAGATATTTTTTTTTCATATTTTAGAAAATGTTATTTTAAATTAATTTGGCGACGAGTTTGGCCTCCCTTAAAAGTATGCTAAGAAATGCATCTTGTTACTTTTATTCAGAATTCCATTTGTATTTCATTATCATTTTATTTAATACAAAACATTCATTTAAAATTGAAACCTTTAAAATAAATGGCTTTTACTTCATTCTTTTTTTTAAACGAAACGAAAAGAAAAATATTAGACATAGATGTCCTATGCGCAACGGGGTACCTAATTGGCGCCAAGATGGCGTTATTTTGCCTGACATGGTAACCCGGCTATTGTTGCATATTTATTAATAAATGTTTATTTGAATTTATTTTCTTTGTATTTACAAAAAATGTTATAAATTGTTTTGTTCAACAGTTAATTATTTTTATTTTATTTACTGTTATTTCATTTAAAAAATAAAAAAATAATTTAAAAATACATATGTAACAGGTATTTGAAAACGAGGTTTTCGCCAAATTGTCGTAATGTGACAATGCAACAAATCATGAGATTTAATTTCCTCTTCAAAGCAACGTTTTAATATTATTACTTCTCCCGTCGACCAATTTCGCCAAATTATATAAATAGCCAAATTATACAAATTGACATATTTTTTTTTATTTTAAATAGCAAAAGAACAAATAAATTAGTATAACATTAATAAAAATACAAATAAAACGTCGAAATAAAAATCACTTGATGGCGTGAACATGTGTAACTTCCTTAAAGTCAAGTGAATGTGACATTTACGATCAACCATTATTGGCATTTAATCTTATAGTTTGGCGACAGATTTTTGGTCGATGGGATAACCAAGTAGCACCGTTTTAATTTACCACTCGAAAAATAAAAAAATGCTAACTGGCGAGTTAAAAAAAAAAAAAAAAAAAGCTATTGGCAAGATTTTCACACGGCTAACATAAAAGTACCAGGAATTCTTTGTGATCATGGCAACTTTTATGTAGTTTTATTCGAAAAAATAATTTTGATTTTTTAATCAAAATGGAAACCTTTCTTGTGAAAAGCGAAGGAATCGGCCCGTTGTTTCTGGCAGTTACATGACTTGGACTATTATAATATAAACGAAATAATGGGGATAGAATAATATTCGGCGACTTATCACACCTGTGGCTGGCTAACATTAAAGTACCAAAATGGCCGCCTGGAATATAAAAAGCGAAGGATCCGCCTGGAGCTGTTGATGATAGTCACATGATTTAGGCTATTATTATAGAGAATGTTTTCAATTTTAAAAACAGCGCAAATAATAATATTTCCTAACGATTAAAAACTTATTTTCACGTGACTATTAAAAACAGAAAAAAACTTTAAAATTACTATTAAATGAGTACGTGTTAAAGGCAGGAAAATATTGAAAATTATGTCCGAAAAATTGTATTTACACGTGGGAAAGGAAACTTTAAAATAATAAATACATTAATATGCGTTTAACCCTTTCACGGACAAGGCACTTCTATTCGT
The DNA here is from genome assembly GCA_963932465.1 of Maratus speciosus. Classification (NCBI taxonomy): domain Eukaryota; kingdom Metazoa; phylum Arthropoda; class Arachnida; order Araneae; family Salticidae; genus Maratus; species Maratus speciosus. The sequence goes on along the minus strand of OZ010790.1, from coordinate 412,795,355 downwards.
AAAATCTTGAAATCAGTGAACGGCACCAGAATTTACAAACAAATTACGAAAATGCTTTTGTTCATTTACTTAATAAAAGGGAAATCTTCATCTTAATATTCTGATGCTAATGTGGCATTTAAGAATTAAAATTAAGTGGTCCAAAAATTAACCACCACCCTTGAAGTGGTTAAAGCAGCAAATTTTAGTAATTGTATTATGTCAATCGTTTTATAACGCTGTTAAAAAAAATCGAGAGACAAAGACTGTTTACTTAATTCATTTTATTTTAGCTTCTTTTCAAATGTTTTACTGATCTTCTTTAACCAAACACGAAAACAACAACTGGATGTTTTAACAGCAACTGATTCTACCTTACATTTTTGCAATCAAAGGGAATTGAATGGAAACCCGTTTACAGGGAGATCGCTACAGGTTTTTTCAGTATAATTCAATCTTCTCTAATCTTTTTAAAACCGGTCAAATTAGCGTGCTTTTAGATTCTACAGTGCCTGAACGGGGGTTGGCGAGCGTAGCTTGCAGGGGGCAGAGCCCCCTAGTATATATATATATATATATATATATATATTTATATATATATCTGACGTTTGTCACACTGTAACTCTCGCATTTATGAACCGATTTGGATGTAATTCGGCATGTACGTAGTACATACCAATGTCTCGACCGAGTTCGTTGGCCAGCTTCATCCGCCATTTTCTTTCAAAATGGCGGCCATTTAATTTTTTTTTAATTTAAAATTTGAAATGTGGTACCAGAAAAGTGAAAATGGAAAAATATTTTTTCTTATGTATTTGACCTTTATACAAAGACTCCGGAGCAGTTTTTGTTTCGTCTATATTTTAAAAAATGGCTGAATTGTGGCATTTTGAATTTCTAGCGTGGCTGACATTTTGAAACGTCCTGAATTTTGTCACGCGATAAAAGGCGTATTTTTGAACCTATTTGGATCTAACTTCGTTTATGCGTAGTACATACCAATGTCTCGACCGAATTTATTGGCAAGCTTCATCCGCCATCTTGTTTAAAAATGGCGGCCATTTAAATTTTTAAGAAAAATTTAAATTTGAAATGTGGTACCAAAAAATTGAAAATTGAAAAGTATTTTCTTCTTCTGTGTTTGACCTTGATAAAAAGATTTGGGAGCAGTTTTTTGTTTCGTCTGTGTCTTAAAAAATGGCTGAGTTATAGCATTTTGAATTTCTAGCGTGGCTGACATTTTGAAACGTCCTGATTTTCGTCACGTGATAACAAACGTATTTATGAACCGATTTGGATGTACCTTGGTGTGTATATAGTACATACAAATATCTCGACCGAGTTCGTTGGCATGCGTCATCCGCCATCTTGTTTCAAAATGGCGGCTATTTAAAAAAATTTAAAAATTTAAAATTTAAAATCAGATACCAAAAAATTAGAAAATGAAAAAGATTTTTTGCGTATGTGTTTGACCTTAATACAAAAATTCCGGAACAGGTTTTGTTTTGTCTGTATCTAAAAAAATGGCTGAGTTATAGCATTTTGAATTTCTATTGTGGCTGACATTTTAAAACGGCCTGATTTTTGTCACGCGATAACAGGCGTATTTATGAACCGATTTGGATGTAACTTGGTCTGTACATAGTACATACCAATGTCTCCACCGAGTTTGTTGGACAGCTTCATTCGCCATTATGTTTCAAAAGGTTTGCCATTTAAAAAAATGTAATTTAAAATTTAAAATGAGGTATTAAAAAATTGGAAAATGAAAAAGATTTTTTTTATGTATTTGGTCTTGATACAAAGATTCTGGAGCAGTTTTTGTTTCTGAAAATTTGTTCTTTTGTTCATATCTTAAAAAATGGTTGAATTATAGCACTTTGAATTTCTAGCATGGCTAACACTTTGAAACGATCTTGTATTTGTCACGCGATAACACACGTATTCGCCTATTTCGATGTAAGAAGGCATGTGGATAGTATACATCAATATATCGACGAAGTTCGCTGGCCAGCTTCATCAGCCATCTTGTTTCAAAATGGCGGCCATTAGATTAAAAAATATATATATTTAAAGTAAGGTGCAAAAAAATTAGAAATTGAAAAAGGTTTCTTTCTTAAGTATTTGACCTTGATATAAGGATTCAGGAGCATATTTTGTTTGTCTTTATCTTAAAAAATGGCTCAGATATAGCAGTTTCAATTTCTAATGTGGGTGACATTTTGAAAAATCTGATTTTTTGCCTGCGACAGCACTCGTATATATCAACCGATTCCGATGTGAGTGAGCAATTACTAAGGTCTCGACCAAGTTCACTGGTTAGCTTCATCCACCATGTTGTCTTAAAATGGCAGGCACTTTAAGAAATTGCCGAATTTGTCAGCTAAATATAAGTTACTTTAAATAAAAGCAGCTTGGATAAAGCTGAGTAATTTCGCGAAATTCTCATTCATAATGATTTAGTATTGATAAAAATTAGTATTGAATCTCCTATATTCGGTTTCCACTAAATTGAGCTTCGTGTGTTTGAATAATATAAGTTGGCTTTTTTAAAATAAGGAATATGAAAGCTAGGACTTTTTTATTTATATAGCCTTAATTCCTACATTATTCTTTTTATTGCAGTTTACATTATTTTCGCATATGCAACAGGTAAAAATTTAAAACGCTTTTGATGTTTTACGGGTGCTCTGATCACTTTTGGTCACATTTCTCAATAGCAATCTTCGAATTACTTAAAGTCAGAAATTTAGTCCGATTTTTGCGGTTAAATAAATTGAAGTTTACTAGTGAGAATTGTTATAATTTACTTCTTCCAAACAATAGTAATTTCGGATTCCGTATTTCTAATATATATATATATATGTATGTACTTTAAAGATGTAAATGCTATATATTTTGCAATGCATAAAAATATTAGAAAATTAAAATGCATTAAAATAAAAAGAAATTTAAGTAATTTTCACAGGGTTCATGAAATTTTTACAAAATATTCCTTTTCTGAAAACATTTATTATTTCTGTAAAGCATTAATAATAAAAATATCCCGGAGCAATGAATCATATACTCAATAACGTATCAAAAGAAATTTATTTAAAAAGGGTAGAAAGAATTCGCCAAAACTTTGTTTAAAAACTTTACCATGAGCGAATAATTTTATTTTGCACGCACCTCGTTTAGAGAAATATGAATATATACCAAATTCACAAGCTTATAGTCATATTATTAAAAAGTGACATTTTGTATATCTGCTTCACTATATACGACCAAAGTATAAACATAACAAGCATATATTATTCACATGCATCATATTAACATGCTGTTTAATGAACGTGGCTATAAATATTGACCGTGCTATTATAATTGCATTATTTGTTAACCCATATTGAACCAAGCATGGAAAGAATTAATATTTTTCTTTGTATAATCATAAATATTTGATTCTCTAAATCTATATTTACACAGAAATTCAAAAACTTAACCAAACTTGTATTAATTTATTCTGTACATGTTGTCCGAAAAATAAGACAATGATACAATGCGCTACTGTTTGTTGTTCTTAGGTGGAATGGGAGAAAGTATATTAGGCATAGTCTAACGTTACCTTTTTTCTCAGAAAGTTGTAGATTTTGCAGCACAAGATTTTATCTCTCATCTCCTTTGTCAGTTTTCTGAGGTTTTTGCAATAACATTTTTTTTAAAATAAACTTTAGAAAATGTTCATTAACCTGTTCAACACCCAATTTTCTGCAAGATGTTTTTTTTTTTTTTTTTTTTTTGAATAGAAAGTCCCAAATAGGAAACTATTGTATGTCTTCGAAAATCATGCAGGCTCAGAGTATTATCACTAAATTGCTGATTGAGATTCCATGAAAACACCAATGCTGTTTCAAATGCATTAACAAATAAAAACCAGTATCATTTTTCTCCTTGAATTAATGTAAAATAAGCTGCTGATGATTTGCATTTTACCCATTTCAGATTTACAGCATGTTCTTTATTGTTTTTAGATTATAAAATTTCAATCATGCCCGCATCCTCTTTTTAATGTACTTCATCACACATTTTTCCTCATCTTCCCTGTAAATGAATCATCAATCTCCTCAGTGTCACCCAATGCACTAATTCATTGTCTATGCCTACTAAATCACTGTCATTATTGTCATCTAAAGTCCACAAAAAATCCAAGGCTTCCTGCGCAGTTAAAAATATACGTGACATTTTAAAAGACTGGCATCAAAATAAATTTCAAAAGTAAACAAAATTCAGGTATACAATAAACGGTCAAGTGCAAGTATTACTCGCGCTCATAGGGTTCCGTACAATAAGTATATGAATTATGAATTGTATTATTAAAACAATCGTTATTAAAGAAAAATAAGACTTCGTAAAAACTATACAACGTAGGGTTTGGTAAGCTGTATATATACTAGAAAAGTATGAATGGGTATACCATAAAAGTTCAAATAGATATGAAACCTAAATAATATCAAATATTGCTATTCTGTATAAATCTTATTTAAATCTTATCCTAATCCGTTCATGATGAATTTATTTCGGAACTGACAAGAAAAGTAGTGCATATTTAAACTTCATTTTGCATTTCATAAAACTAAATTCAGCGTCGTAATAATCTTTTCTTTTTACAGTGTATCTAAAACAAAACCCTTGTTCAAAGTTTAAACTTGGCTTTTGCTAAGCTTCGAAAAAAGGTAGCAAAGTAGCAACGCCGGTTTGGTCTGTGCCGCGTTTTTCCATACAGGATTTTAGTTAACCTTTAAAGACACAGTAGGTGTATTGAGACAGCCACTCAATGCAAGCTAGTCGCGAATCCCATAGTATTTATGTGATTAATTCTCATTAAATTAATCTGTTTTTAACAATTTGACGTTTATTGCGTTTATACTGCTACTGGGCATTGCATTACACAAATATATCCTTAATTTTTTTTAACTAGGCTTTAAAAGTGGTGGAGCATAGAGTACGCCATCCCTGTCATTCTGTATGTCTGAACCGTCCGTATCTTTAACGGTTAATATCTAGGCTAATTACTAACGATTTTTTATGAAATTCATGATCAAAAATGCTTTTATACCTCTGCTACAATATGTACCTCTAGCGCTGCTCAACACTTTTGCTGAATGCCCGTAAATCGAAATTTGTGTGTAACGGAAAAATGCGATTTTCTCAAAAACTATGTGACCTATGGCAATCGCTATAATTTTCCTGCAAGGTTTAAACTAATGTCTACTACCTCTAAGTTTTTCAGAATTTTAGTTTCAGTAGATTTGGAATTAGATGGGGGGAACATATTTTTGCGCTACATTTTTTACCATAACTTTGAAAATATAATAACGAAAATTAAAAGAAATGTATTTTTGAGTTCAGCGTTACGAGAGCTTTCACACGATACCTCACACGATATACAAAGAAAAGATTTCTTTTTTCAAGTAACTTAATTAGCCCCTATACAGTTTTCCTAAATAAGTTTATGAATATTTATTAATCTGTAAATATGTGGGTCAATAATCTTTATTATTTCCGCCAATTTGAGCTTTCCACGTTCCATAGTTTACGAGTAAAGTGGCTGTGACAGACAGACAGACACAGGAATGATCTTATAATGATTCAGTTTTTACTTTTTAAGTACGGAACCCTAAAAACGAGAGAAAGTAGATTTGCCTGGATGAATTTCAAAATACAAACTACCTGCATGAGCAGTTCCCATTGCCTTTATGGATTAATCCCCCGCACACCTGTCTAGTACTACGTGATGTGCACCTGTCTGACAGATTGTTAGGCGCCTGGCGCCTGCGTTAGTCGTAGAGTACAAATGTTTGGAATGTAATAGAGCAAGGAATGACTATTTCCATTAATAACTCATGGCGATTAGGTAGTAGTCGATTGTACCATCATCCTATTTTCAGGACAGTCGAAAATGCAAATAAAAAAAAAAAAGAAAAAAAGTCTAGATAATTTTTGGGGAAAATTTTTTACTGATATAAAAGTATGGAACAGTACCTCAATAAATGAACGTGTTTGTTATTCTTGGAGTGAAAAAAAAAACTTGCATGAAAAAAAAGTAAAAAAAAAAAAAAAAAAAAATATCTGCAAAATTCGCAATTTAAAAAAAAATAATAAAAAATATACCACATTATATTAAACTTCCAATAAAGACAAATATACAGTGAAACCTCCCTGTGCGACCACTTCTATTAAGCGACCATTTCCCTGAACGACCCTTCGAAATTTATTCCCATAGGCTCAATATTAATTTTACCTCCATTCAGAGACCATACCAGTTGAACTCCCTCCAGGAGCGACCAATTTCTTTGAAAAAAAAATTCCTTTTTTTTTCCTGGTCGCTTGAAGAACAATATTTTATCAGAACAATAATCCCGGTGGGTACATTATTCATCAAATTTCTAAACTAAGTTTGGATTTTTTTTATATTATTCCGGTAACTTTTAAGCGTTTAAACTTCTTTGTGCCTTTTTAGGCAATGGATTTAACTGTGATGACAAACTATGAATAACGGTCAATAAGCTCTCCTGCCCTACTCTTTCAGTAAACTCTCAAACACATTGATAAATTAATGAATTATTTGTTCATTTTTTTGTTAATGAATTATTCGTCATTATTTGTTCCCGTCCAGAAAAAAAAGTGCATTTATTTACTGAAGTTCGAAAGGACTTAGAAATAAAAGTTATAAAAGATAAGGCCGTAAAATCAAAGCAAACGTCAATGTATTCATTTTTTAAACTCTTAATTAACTTATGTTTACTTTATTAACTCTTATTCAATTAACTTATGTAATTAACTTTTGTTTTGAAATTTAAATTTTCATATTTTTTCCTAATGTGAAATAAATTTTAGTAATATTAATTGTTACATTTTTTGAACAATTAAAATCTAGATTTAAACATGACTTCCATTGAGAGACCACTTATCGGAGCGGAACACGGTAGCATTAAGGAGGTTTTACTGTATCTTTAGGCATATTTTCTACTTTTTTTTACTGGATAAATATTTTGGTGACTAAAAAATTTCAAACGGAGTAAATTTCAGATTTTTTTAAAAATTAATCTATAGACATTTTCATTCTTATTTAAAATCCCCGATTAATAAAAAACAACAGGTTTCTAATTTTACGTTTAATTAACTATTAACCATTGAAATAACCGAAAAGACAAATTATTCCTATCCAGTTTTTTTTAATATTAATTATTATAGTTTTATTTTATTGACATATTATTAAACAAACACCTTGAAAATCACTCATCTGCATTATATAAATATTAATTTGTTTCACATTACTATAAAACGCTTTAATTTTAGTATATTGTTTTGTTTAATATAAGCTTGTAAAATATATAGAAGAAGAGTAATTGTTTATAAGAAGAGTTTTCTTTCAAAATCTCATAAAATCCCATATTAATCTTTTATATGTATCTCATAGTGTTTTTTAAAGATTATAAGAGTAAATAAAACTTATGTCGAAATACATTGCATTATTTTTTAATTTATTGTTCTCTTATTTTAAAATAACATCGTAATCAAATTTAATTTTGTTTAATGGAATACTATTACGTGATTTTCAAATTACAAGAAAATATAAAAATATATCATTTCTTTGTTAAGAGAAATGATATTAATGTATATGATATTAGAAATTTTAGAAAAATAGATATGTTTTTCTGGTCGAATTTAAAATCATAACATGAAGGATGTTGTAATTTTTTTTCAAATTCTGTGTTGGAAAATTACGAATCAGATTTTCTCTATAAGTACTTAAAAATAAAACAAATATTTTTCCTCGAGCCTTATATATTTATATATCTTTGCATTATAAAATGAAAGTAGTACATAATCGATCTAAGAATTATTTTTAATGTTATTAAAAGTCTCACTCATCTTATACTTAAAGTAATGGAAACATGTCCGTAACAATATTGTTTTCCCACGTGATTCTAAATCTGAAACTAATCCATTTTAGATATCTTTTCCCTCCCAGTACTTTTTTCCCATCACGTAATTTCTGAAATATTATGTTTCTTTCTTTGGTTGCATGTTATATTAAATTTTATAGCTTTTTGGTCTAATATCGGGTAACACAAAAAATATAATACGAAGAACACATGCCTGTAATAAAATAAATAATTCCAATAAAATTATTACAAAAATACGCATGTATAGGCAAAAAAGAGCATTCCAAACAATTTAATCGCCAAATTGTCGCAGAGGAAAAAAATCAACCCTTTGTTTTTTAATTATGTCTGCTTTTACTTTTTATTAAAGAAATAAGTGTCTTCATGTACCTATAACGAAATCGCCGAAACATTAAAATTTATCAATAAAAATAATTTCCACATCATCTTTTGACTCTTAGGTAAGTTTTGCATTAGGGTACCGAATAGGAAATCATTTTTTGAACAAGCTTATAAATTATACATTTGTGAAAATTTAAATTAATGTTAAACATATTTTAATAGTTGGAAGACAAACTACAATGCACGTGGCTTTTTAGGAATAACTCAAATAGTACTTAGTGAAATGAGCTAAAAGTTGCATTTGAGATTTCTGAAAATAGATTTTTTTTTTTTAATTATATTGGATTATATATTTTTTTCAAATGTTAATTATGAAAGTTACTTATTATGAAATCAATACTGAAAACGAATATGTATTTGTATTCTATCGTACAAATTTTTAACACTAGTCGGGTATTTATAAGTTTTCAATATTCAACTTAAAAATTTTAGCCGATCCTGCTAATAGTTTTTGAGCAATTCTTAAGAAAGTAGACGAATTATAGTTTGTTTTGAAAAAAATAAAAAACTAATTAACCTAAGTGCAATTTTTCTATCGACTTAATTGCTGAATTTCTTGACTCTGTAACTTCCAGTTTGGTATCCGAGATAAAATTAATCGAAAACCCAAATATGATATCAAACGCACATGAACCTGTTTAACACTTTAACGTTTGTTAAAATTTCTATATCTAGATTGTCCATAATTTTATTTTATACCATAAATTGAACGAAAATGTAACTGGATAACCGCCCAAGTAGCACAGAACATTCTATAAAGGTTGAAATATGGTTATAAAGATACGTGTTAGGAATGTAAATATTGTGTATTTCCCCGATATCTAAGTTTCCATCTTACTTACATTTCATTGCATTGTTCAAAGAACATTCCAAGATGGTATCCCCTGCGCCATTTTTGTCTACAAAAATCATGTTGAAAGCGTTTATATTGAGCACTTACTACCGATAATGTCGTTCAATAGTTTGTTTTTTAACTCGTACGTCACATCTTTTTATAGTCCCATTTTTTTTATTTTTTGTGAAGTACAGGAAATTGGGACCCAAGACGGTTATTAGAGGTTATTTTTTTATACAATAAATTCAGAAACGGCTTTACTATCTGCTATGAAAAATTAGGGACAATCTCTGTACATTTTCTTCTACAAAATAAATAAAATTCACCAGCATAGTTTCAAGAGAAAATAATTTGCGGCTGCTTTTGTGAGGTAGAGTAAAGTGCTTTCACAACAATCGCAGAAACAATTACTTACTTCAACATCTAAGGAAAAAGCACACTGTTCCAACTAACTAAAGTAGATTCTAATTATATACTCCAGATAAAAACTGCAATATTGCTTATTTTGTAAACATTTGAAAGAAAGCAAAGTAAGTTTGTTAAAAATAATCCTTTCAGCGTCTACATTTATATTAAAATTATGAATGGAATTTCTGGTTGGGAATGGGGTGAGACGCACTGGTTTCAAGTTCTGGATAGAGACACAAGTTTCCCATGCGCAAGTGTTTTAGTATTCTCTACCATCTAATGAAATTTTGCCTATTCCATATTCTTCCGTTTCCGAATCATCCTTAATAGGGACATAATTGTTGTAAAGATTCATTACCTAGAAGAAAGGAAATTTCTTACTCAAGTACGTTTCATTTTACTGTTAATATATTTAATATTTTCTAAATATCATTTTAAAGAATAAATATTATTTTCTATGTCAACGCTTTAGAATATTTATGACTTATAAAACTGTGCTATGAATATTCTGTCATCACATTCTTGAGAATTATAAAATCATGATAGAAGAAAAATGATCCGTAAGTGACGTATGACTTGATACTGCGCTGGTTTTAAAAATTATTATACTTTAGTTTAAAACATAATATAAGTAAAAGAGAGCAACGCACTTACTAAAAAAAAAATTCCATTATATTAAAGTGTGAAATCTTTTCCTATTTTGCTAAATACAGGGTTATTACAAATGAATCATCGGGTTTTAATACGTTACTACGTGCGAATTAGGAAACGTATATGTTTCCATGACAACTCAAGCAAGAGAGCGTTAATTACAGTTTCGGGCTGCGTATGTTTCATGTGCGTGTGGTTGCCATGGTTGCTACGCGAACGTCATATTCAAAATGGCGGCAGAAGTTTTCCACACAGTTGGCTGTGGAATGGAAAGTTTGCGGCTAGCGCGATTTGTTGATTTCTTGAGACTACAGATAAAACTCTCTTAACTCGGTTCACTGTTTCTTCAGTAACGCTTGGACGGAACTTTTGCCTTTAGATAAACAACAGGTTTCTTTGAACTGCCAATACCAGCGCAGAATCCTTTGTTAGGTTGGTGTTTTGCATTTGTATGCCTTCTGGAATGCTCTCTGAACGGTTATAAGCGATTCACACTTTGAAAATTCTAGTAAGCAAAAATTTTTCTGCTGTTCAGTCGCCATTTTGAATATGACTTTCGCGCAGCAACCACGGCAACCACACACGCATGACATATACGCAGCGGGAAACTGTAGTTAATGCTCTCTCGTTTGAGTTGTCATGGAAACATATACGTTTCCTAGTTCGCACGTAGTAACGTATCAAAACCCGATGATTCATTTGTAATAACGCTGTATTTCTACATTGCATACATTTTGCACATTATGAAAAAAATACCTAAAATATCTTCTTCAGAAATTGCATGGAAGTTAATGTAAAAAATAAATTTGTAAAACATACTATAACTCTTTATAACGTTTTTCTGCAAATTTCTGGTTCCCAGTTATAGAAATGTAAAAACGATCTTTTGTAGTATTTTTGTATAGTAATGAGAAAAACTAAATATACAGAAAAAAAAAATTAAAATTTACTTTAATTTATTATTTTAATTTCTATAAAAATTGTGATTATTCCAGATATGTTTAAATTATAAAAACTTCATTAAAAGATCCTTTCATTTTTTTATAGAATAGATTTAAAATTATCCTCTCAGGCGTACCATATCCGAGATTTTCAAAACTTTCATTTGATTAATCTTTGATATGAAAAAGCTGAAATTTGCTGCTTCTTATTAGAATGGGAGAGTATATGCCATTTGTTTTAAACGCAGGAACTTGAGATCAACCCTAATGACCTACACGTTTTCTTGCAGATAAACAAGAATTTGTATTCATTGTCTACTTCATTTTTGTTTTAAATTCTGCTTTAATAAAATAAATCATAATAATATAAGAATAGATTAAACATGAAATAAATAATGAATATTTTATAAAAATTGTAAAAACTGGTTAATTTCATCCATTCTATCTATGCAAATTCTTTCATACGAAATTAGATTGCATATAAGTTTATGCAAAGATCATATTTATAAATTATTTTGGGGTATTATGTACAATTCTATAGTACTCATAGCCTGAAAAGACTAAAAGTTGCTTCTTCTTGTTACAATAATTTCTAAATAAGTACATTTATTTAAGACCTTTTAACTCGCGTTCAAGTATAATGTCATGCGCTTTGTCTTGAAAAAAAAATATTTTCATAGATAAACAAGTACTAAATGCACATTTCTTATTTACTTCATATTTGTTTCAAGCTTTACTTCGATAAAATAATTTATGGTAATACAAGAATATGTGAAACGTGAGATGAAATATGAATAATTTATAGAATTGCACAAAAATAATTATTTTTATGGCTTCGAATTACGCGGTTTCGTTTATTAAAAAATACACTAAAAAGTAATTTCCGGTAAGATGTATTTGTCGAATATTTTTATCTACCATTATTTCTGTACAATAATAAACTACCTTGCCCATTACTGGGGATATGTTACGAAAATAGCATTCAGAAATAGTGGTAGATCACATAATAAACGTTAGTTGACAGTGTCAGATATGTTACCGTAGTTACTCCTATAATTTATGCCTCCATATATATTTTTTCAGACCCTCTGTTTGATAGGAAATTTTTATAAAAATCAAATATCCGCAAAATTTTTGCACACAGTCTAAGACTACTTTAAATACTGAAACAGGAGTCTAATTGCATATGGTTTGTAAATGCCTATTTCACAATGTGTCTAAGTTTTAAAGGACATGTTTCAATTTGGTTCCGTATATCAAAAGAAGCAAATACAAATTTTCCCTTTTTTCACGTTTTTCTTCTTTGTATCATTTGAAAGAGGGACGCGTTTTCTAACCAATAATTATCAAGGATGCGACATATGGAACCTTTCAATTGAAAATTATTCCATCTAAGGCTTCCAAAAATTGCTTATTTTCGTGCGCAAAATTTCCGTTGAAAAATGGCACCTTCACTGCTGGCTTTAATCAGGGTTCAAACTCTTTTCCTAGGAGGTAATTCAAGCACCAAACTACCCAGATTTTAATCAAGTTTCGAGAAAATAGGAAAATGATATTCTATAAAATAGTATATTGTTTGAACAATGAAAAATTATCAAATGAAAAAAAAAAAAAAAAAAAAAAAAAAACGCCACCTTTGCCAGCTTTCAAATAAATGCAATGGCAACAGGCAAAATCTTGAATGTGAAATGTTATGAGAAAGTGTGAAGGATTCAGAAAACTTTTATCTGTACTGTGTTTTTTTACTATTGGCATTTAAAGGAATTTATTAAACTTGCAATAGACATGAGTCAGCTGAATCCTAGAAGAGAGGAAGTCGAAGTGAACAAAGCAATGTACAAATGCACAATATTCTGACCTCCCAAAGGAGAAATGATTTCATGAAAACAAATATTTCAATGGATTACTTAACATATGTTTTTCACTTCCGCTTAGCATCTCTATTTTAATTTTAATATTTGAAAATACAAAATCCATCGAAAGGACGTCCATTACATTTCCAGTATGACGTAATATTCACTTCTTTTTAAGTTCATCAAGCTATTGATTTGATTTTCATTTTTCACGCGTAAATTTCGCAATAGAAAAGTAATTGTTGTAGTAAGAATTTTATTGTGGATTTTTAATTGTTGGCAACTGCTATAAAAAAATGTTTAAATTTCATAGGAAATTGCTGTTAAATTGGTTGTTTTTATTAATTAAGTAATAACTATAAATTATTTCGATTCTGAATTATTTTAGCTGCTTCAGCCGTGTTTTAACACAGATGGTTGTGAAATTTCACTATTCTGACTTCCAAACAGTGGATTTGTATAGAATTACAGACAGACAGACAAATTTTCATTTTTACATATTAGATTTTATAAGTGGTATTATTTATAAGGCGAAAAATTATTTTAGAATACGTATTTTTCATTTTTTTTAGTTTTATACTTTTTTGTTCGAATTTGAAACTTTATGTACGTCTTATTTTGGGGACGCTAGGCATGAAATGGTAGGATTTTTTTCTACTGTCTATGCATTAAATGTATGTTTTAGGCTATTTATTTTGTTACAAAAGGCTTACATATCATTCGAATTATCATTTATTTATAAAAATTTATTTCTTATTACTATAAGGGGGGAGGGGGCTGGGCTGGGCTCGGCTCAAGAACTAGACACCCACCCCTCCACACCCTTAGGTATTGGCTCAGTAAAAATTTATACCATACTGTTATGTTTTGTACTAGTTTAGTATTTGACATCCTGAGGTTACTAATGCGTTTACTAATATATATTCCATATATTCTCGAGTATAAGTCGAGGAATTTATGACAATTTTCTGCAAGTAAATTGGGGGTCGACTGAATTATACGCGCGTCAATTAGAAAAGCAAAAAAAAAAAAAAAAAAAAAAAACTTCGAGTACAGCAAAATTCTGGCTTTTTATGTGTATAAATAATAAATTAATATATAAAATATACAAATAATATTAATTTATTATTAAAAAATAATAATGATTTGTTTTTGTCTACTTACTACTTTTTCGCATTAGTAAGTGAAATCTTTGGTTTGAATTTATGAAAAATTGAACGAAAAAGTTAGGAGGTCGACTTATATGCGAGTTTTTGATTTTTTGCAGCATTTGCAATCGAAAGATAGGTGGTTGACTTATATGCAAGTATATACGGTATATATAATCTATTAGTAATTCTTGATTATTATAAAATTTTACTACATAATATTTTACTATGCCAATGGCTAAGGGTGAGGAGGGGTTCTAGTGTCTAGTGTTCTTGAGTCGAGCCCTGCCCCCGTAGTAATAACGAAGAAATCTCTATAGCAAATAATAACACGAATGGTAAATAGCCTTTTTGTAACAAAGTAAATGGCATAAAACTTAGATTTAATGTATAGACAGCAACAGAAAAAGTACGACAAAAACTATTATTACTCATTTTATAATTAAAAATATTTACATATTATTAATCAACAATTACTTATATAGTACATATAAGTAAATATATTTGTAACTTCAGGATGCCAAATACTAAATTAGTACCAAACATAACGGTATGTTATATTTTTTATGCCAATGGTCTTGTTCTTGAGCCGTGCCCAGACCCCCCACCCCCTTACAGTAATAATAAAAATATTTTTATAGTCAAATAATGACCCGAATGATATATAACAATTGTAACAAAACAAATGGAATAAAACATACGTTTAATGCACAGACAGTAACGGAGAAAACCCCTACCCTTTCGTGCCTAATGTTTAATTGGGACGTTTAGATTTTTATAAGTTAAATAAATATCTTTTCAAAAATAATTTTTTTATGTTCATTCACAACGAAGTTTTTTTTTTTTTTTTTTTAACGCTTTTTTGTGATACATTCTCTGTATGTATTTAAATATTTTTAAAACAATTTTTATTCGAAATTATCATATTATAGGAATTTCGGTTTCAAAAATAAAATATGAGCTATAATCTTTTGAAGCTGTATCGGATTTTAATATGGACGTTTATGATCGGGCAGACATTTTTAACAAGGATGACTACGTATATCTAAAATTAAAGGACTAAACACATCTTCATTAAAAATATACTAGATTAATACTTTCAACGACTCAACATTTAAACAAAAATAAATTATATTTTTTCTGACAATATGTGTCATCTATTGTACTCTTATGATATTATTTTTTTTATTTTTATAAGAAAATATGTTGTGCGATTTACATTATAATTTGACATATAGAATATCAAACATGAAAAATATGATTCAAATAAGTTAAAATTATTCCACACTACATCAGTCAAAAGTGTTTCCACTAGAAGTTATGACATTACTTTTTTTGTCTGACAAATATCCAAATTTTATACTGTAGTAATAATATCGTATAGGACTGATATAAAAAATAATGTTTGGAATATCAAACTATATATATGTGTAAATTCTGAAAGATAAAAACAACTAAAAAAACCATTATAAATATCTTGATATGAATTTATTAAAGGAAATGCTTTATGTTGTACATCGGCTACAGTCAGTTGCTATCATAAATATGAGATATATCGCAATAAATTTCACATATATTGGGCTTTAATTACTTTACATGTCATATGACATACATAAATCATTTGTGAAGATATAATGTAATCAGGATTTTTAAAATTTCAACAGCTTTGTAACAAATATCAGCGACTATCACTTTTATAAATTGGATGGCATCTGTACGAATTATTATACACATTAAAAACAACAAAACATGACTAAGTATTATGATAAGTTTTCCATACAATAACGGGGAGAAAAAAATAGAATATTGAAAGTAACACAATTTTGTGTTTAATTGTCCGTATGTCCGTATGTCCGTATGTCTTGTCCGTATGTTGTAAGAATCCGTATGTCTTTCTAACATGCACGTGTCTGTAGTGCGGACGTAATTATTAATATCCAATTTGAATTAAGGTAATAAAAAAATGTATTTCATTTAAACAAATATAATATACTGAATAAAAGTCGTTATTTAAAAATATGTCACTCATATTTACTATAAGTATAGTATCCTTGTGTCATTTAAGAAGAGGCATTTTGTATAGTATGTAAGAAACTAAGCGCCTCATGCTATTTAGTATTATACCGGCAAAAAATCTTTCTTACGATGTAAAATAATAAAAAAATCCCTGCCGGCTCGGCCTAAAGGTGGAGGTAGCTTTCGAAGTAAAGTACTAATTCAGCAACAAAAACCAAATCAAGATTAGAGATAAATCCAGTTTAGCAATTTTATCTGGCTGTTCTTGACGAGTTTTTACTTTCTTTTTTTTTTTTTTTTTTTTTTTTTTTGGTAAGAGCTGGTTTTATCAGAATCTTTTCTGTAACCTCTATATTTGTTTAATTTGTTTCTGCTTTTTGAGTTTGGCCTACGATAAACTTGTCAATATAAACATTGTACATTATATTCAGGTGATTTCTAATAAATTTAAGCGGATTTGTTATCTTATGATTAGCGAAGTTATGAATTTTTTTCTTCTTGAATAACCACTTTTTGCTCGTTTTTAAATTTTTTGCAATAAGGGTTGTTCCTATCAAAAACTTGTCACTATAAAAGTTGCATATAAGATTAAGAATATTTTTAATAAGTTTAAATGAATTTGATATCTTGAGATTTGGCGAAGTTATGAATTTTTTCTCCCTAAAACCCCTTTTTTACGTCCCTTGAGCCCATTTTTAATGATATCTAAAATCTGTGATACATAAATGTTTGGCCATCTTCATAGAAGTAATAATAACTTTGAACTGATTTGATATGTATTATAATTATGAAGTTGTGGTTTTTTTCTGTTTTCTCACAACCCCTTCCTATTTCCATCTCTTTTGTCCAATTTTGCCTATTAATTAACTTGACCGAGATTTTCAGCGCCTTGATTTTATGTATCAGTTTGGAAGAGATTTGTGCAAAATTATGGAAGTCACCGAGTCCATAAAAAAGTGATATATATACTTTTTTTGCGATAAGGATTGGTCCTATCAAAAATTTGTCAATATTAAAATTATAAATAGCATTAAGAAAATTTATAATAAGTTTCAGTTAATTTCATATCTTGAGAATTGACGTAGTTATACTTTTTTCTCCTTAAAACCTTGGTTTTTTTCGTCCCTAGAGCCCATTTTGAATGATATCAAAAATCTGTGATGCATAAATTTTTATGTATCAAGGGACGTCATGATCATTTGGATGGTTATCCTTCGGTCTTTTCCTAAATGTTTTAAATTTTGTCTTCAATGGACCTCGTATATATATATATACTTAAAGTTTTTAAATGGGGGGTTGGGGGTGGTTTTGTGTTCTAGGGGTCATGATCGGCGTAGTTCTGCAAACGATTTTCAGAAATACTAACAAAGGGAAGAATGTAACAGGTAATATTTCTGACGAAATCTACTTAAAATGTGAAAAAGATATATTGAAAAGATATAAAAATTCTTTTTTCGAAAGATTTGAAATATTTAATAGTGAGGTATTACAAATTAAAGAGACGAGTTATTTAAAATAAAGCATATGGAGTAGCGTTTATTCATTTAAAAGTGAAATATTGAATAAATATTTAGAACACTACTAGCTAAATCAGAACAACTCTTCAACAATTTAGAAGGCGGTAGAGCACACTATATCAAACAAACTTTGTTTAGTAAACTGGGATCGCTTTGGTAAAAGGGCGACATTAAGTATCTTCGTAATGTAATTAACATTATGGATGGCGTCCTTTAAAAAATTACTGAAATTTTCAAACTTTTCATGATGTCATTACATTTCAACCAAAACAAGTAACATTGTTAAATTTTTCTTTAAAATTTTCTCACTATTGGTAAATTTAGGAAACGTTTTCCTGGTTCGGCAGAGGTATATTTGCAAATTAAATAGATTAAGACCATAGTTAACAATATATAAATTTTTTTTAGTATGTTCTACCTCTTTTAAATGAATGCACAGTTAACCGGATGCAGCCTGTTTCTATACTAATAAAAAAAGTTTCGCTTTCTCTGTGTGAGTGTATGTGTGTGTCTGTTCGTGATGTCTAGCAAAATCTACGGCACGTACGATGTTCAAAAGTTTTGAGAGGCTATTTCATAGTGTCTCCCCATGCGCCTGAGATTCAGAATTTTAAAATTCTAATAATTAGTTGAGTTATTAATTAATAATCCTAATTAAAAGAATGGAAAATTTTCATAATTGAACTAAAGCATAAATTTTTATCAAACCGCAGACAATTTCTTCAAAAGTCTTAAAGAGAGACCGAGGGTTTCTTAAGGTGATAAACGTCTGGGACATTTTAAAGAGGGGCGTATTTTAAAATCTACCAGACATAAAATTCGAAAATTGCACAGCCTGACGCAAAAATCTGCCCTTTCAGAAATTCTAAAATTTATTCCGGTATTGTTACAAAAAGATAATAAAATCCACGAAAAATCTATTTATGAAAACTACTTTTAATTCCTTAGAAAGAAATGCAGATTTTAAAGAAATCATTCTTAGCCAGACCAGGTGTTTCTAACGCAGACAGCCTCATTAAAAAAAGTCAGATACGTGATATAGAATAAAAACCACAGACAATTTTTAGACTAGCATTCTTTTGAAGTATATAAAATTTTTAAAAAGACACCATTTTGAGATTTTAAATTCATGCATCTACGCCGATTTTTTCACTCTGATTAAGAATGTGTAATTTTCATAAACATTTATGTGTAAGTTTTTATTTTACCGAAAAATCGATTTTTAAAAAGAAAAATAAAAATTTGGCTATGGCACATTATTTAAATCTAACCTTCCTCCACTAATTATCTTTATTTTACTTGCGATTTTTGGGATCAATTTGAAAATTTCAGATATTTGATAATTCATAAAGTTTTAATGTAAAAGACGGAGTTGAATTTCATAGAAGGGGGAGAGAAATTTTAAAAACAATACAGTTTATACAAAAGCGGTTGTCCATTAATTATTGTTTTACGTAAGATTTTTTTTTTTGATCAATTTCACCATTCGAGATATTTGATAACACTTTAAAAATTTAATGAAGGTGGGAGAGTTGAATTTCGGGGTACAGAAACGGGAGGGGGGGGGGGGGCGATAGTTTTTCTTAAAACCGTAGCGTTTTCTAGTTTCACTTATTTGTTGTTTTCTGACGGAGATCTCCGATAAACAATATTTATTGAATATAAAAATTTCAAAGACGGGTGTGGGTAAATTCCATGGGCGCGAGAGTGGATCCACGGGAGGCAATTTTAAATTTTTTTCAGCAACTTCATGTGATTGATATATCATCGGAAAGCCTTTGAACCAGTCATTCATATTAGAAACCTATCCTTCCTCTCCTGAAAATTTGCCCTCTCGGGAGTCAATTTTCTAACCCAGCTCCTCATTAAGCAACAGCGAGATTTGACCTCATTTGAAGGCTTGAAGGCGAAACTCCAATCGGCCTTCGATTGGTTCGATTGGTGGATCTATTTTTGAGCCCAGGCTATTAGGGGGTATTACCCTCATGGGGGGTGGAAATGGATTTTTTCGTGTGAGATATCGTTTTAAAGCTTATCGACTATACATTTCTAAGAACCTACTCCCTGCTTTTAACTCATTTTTTTTATCAGTAGAGGGCATTTTTAATTTTTAATTTGTTCATTACTACCCCATACAATTTTCCAAAAATTATGAAAAAATTTACAAAACAATTAGCAGCTTCTCCCCCATTTTCACACAGTGAGCGAGTACTTATGTCAGACAAAATTGAGTCAAAGATATAAAAACAAATAAATTTAAGGTTCATTTAAGAATATTATCACGAGCCTCAGGGTCAGTTAATAAAGTATAAACTCCTATTCGGTTTCACTTAAACTGCTCGGAAGATGACTAACAAAAATGTATTCAGTAAGAATTAATCAATTATAACTTATTAGTTACATGGCAACCTAATTCGTCACATTTAAATTGCATGAGATTTTTCAATTGTTTGGGAAAAATAGATATCCATATCTAGTTTTCTTTTTTCAAGTTTCTAGTCCTAAAAACTCCAAATAATGTCAAACAATGCCACATAAATCGCAATTTTAGAATTTTTTTGCTTCTGCACTCTTTAAATTTCCATTTTTTAGAAAATTGTTTTAGGTGAGAATTTACATGTTTACACAAAGTTTTTAGCCTCAGTAGTATTAAAGAAATCTCTATTTAAGAACGTTTAATGTTTCTGTATGCTTTTATTTATTTATTTTTTTTTTAATTCAGAGTCTTAAAAGTAAGAGCCATGCCAAATTTGATATTTTTAGCCCGAAAAGTTCGAAATAAATAGTAATTTAAAACATTTTAGAACAGTTTTTGATCAGTTAAACATTTTTAATTTCGACCGTTTCAGACACGTTCATAGCAAATATTTACATCATAAATTTCTAGCCCAAACAATATCACAGAAATCACAATTTTAAAACTTTTTTTAACATTTACAATATTAGAAGCATCCTCTCGAGGATTGCTCTACAGGCATAATACATTGTGGCGCAAAAGTTCTAGCACAACGGAAATATTTTAATAAAAATAAATTTGTACGACGGAATGCTTTCAAATTTCCACTTTAGGTGAATACTTTGATCATAAATATATATCCCAAGTTTTGAAAAAAATTCATCGTTATGAAAATACGAAATGATAACAAACCTTTTCTTATGGTGTCGCAAAAATTTATGCAGAAATGTGATTTTATGAAAATACGAGGGTGTATCAATAAATTTTTGCTCTCAGATAGAAATAATTGAGTAAAATTTATGAAATTGCTACATTGTATTAGTCCTTTGCTGTATAATCACCGTGCACAGTAACACATTTTTGGAACCGGTATTTCAAAGAGTTGGGGGAGGATGTATTCCAGGAGGCGCGATAGTAGACCGAAAGATGGGGAGCTAACTTTTACCGACCACTACATGTGACATATTGTTGGAAAGGTCTGTGACCGCTTATTCATGCTATGCACCTCCCGAGCCCCTCCCCCAAATTTTCTCTCTAGGGGAACTTTTTTAAATTTTTCGGACATCATTCATGACCCCGGGGGGCAAATTTAGGGGGAGGGGTTTGGAAGTGCATAATATGAATAAGTGGTCACAGACCTTTCCAACAATAAGTCAAATGTGGGGGTCTGCAAAAGTTACTATCTAAAGTCTACTATCGCGCCTCATGAAATACATCCTTCCCCCTCTTATTGAAATACCGTTTGCAGAAATGTGTTACTGTGCACGGTGCCTATATAGAAAAAAACTAATACAATGTAGAAATTTCGTAAATTTCACTCGATTATTTATATGTGCGGGCAAAAACATGTTGATGCACCCTTGTAATACCAAGTTATTTAAAAACCAGTATCTCATTCGTTTATCACATTTCTTAAAAATTATTATTTTTATTTTTTTAATAATTAGTTATAGATGGGTGGAGGATCGGCGAGACTTTCCTAGCGTATAAAATGAAGCGATCGCTGTACTAATTATCAAAATTCCGAAATCTCTGCAGTTCTCACCTGAAGAAGTTGTGGAAGCTTGGAAGCTGTAAGCTGAAGGTAAATCCGTTTTGAAAATTGCATTTATTTTTAGTTGGTATAAATTTGGTATTTATAGTGTTTTGCAAAGTGAAAAACAATCCAAAAATGCATATCGCTCAGGAAGGCCAGGAAAATCACATTTAGTGAGCATAGAAGAATAAAAAAAAACGGCTGTAACTAGCAATTTATCTCTTAGTCAGATAAAAAACAATTGACTTGGATCAAAAATATCACGTGACCCCATACGCAGACGAATAACTGAATCAGGATGCATTACAAAAAAGAAAAAAATAACTTGTAAGCCTTTTCTGAAACAGTGTCACAAACAGGCAAGACTTCAATGGGCAAAAGAGCACATGTGTTATCGTGACGAACGGATTAGTGTTGACTAGTTCCACGGATTTTTGTAGTGTAAGTCACATAACTGTTAATTTTTAACGGCTATGCTTGTTGGCCACAGTTATTTTCGAAAAGTTTGCTTGGCCTTAATAAATTAATGAGAAATCTTCAATAAAATATGTCAATTTTTTTCGCTCTAAAAATACTGGTAGCCATAAATCGTAGCATGTGACTGACACTACACGTACTCACGGAAATAGCCTGTTATTTTTTTTATGAAAACAAAATGGAATTTGCATGGTCCAGAGGGGTTCTCATTCTATTAGCGTGACTTGAGAAAAGACCCAAAGACCATATTCTCCATGCAACAAGGTAGTGGTTCGCCCATGATTTGGGGCGCTATTGGCAACAATGGACAACCGTCTATTTGCTTCCTAAATGACAGACAAAATTCACAAAATTATCAGGAAACTCTGAGTGAGCATTTGCTGCTGTTTGGTGAACTCCTAGGTGGTCCCAACTGGACATTCTAGCAAGAGAAATCATCGATACACACTTCCCGTTGCGCAAAAGAATGGCTTAGATCTCAGAATATCAGTGTGATAAACTGGCCAGCACTCAGCCACGTTCTAAACCCGATGGAGAACATATGGGGAACCCTCTCACATGAAGTCTACAAGAATCGGAAGCATTATTACTCAGTGTGAGAGCTCGAATCAGCGATCGACGAAGCCTGGTACAGATTCGCCCCTGAAACCTTCCATACTCCCGTGTTATCAATGAAAAATCGCGTATTCCATCTCCTCAGGTGCAGTGAAACACCATACACAACTAAATGACTTTTGTGCTTTGTGAAATGTAAATATTTCGTTTTTGTGCATTAACTTTTGTGGGAAATCACAATTTTGACTTTTTTATAATTTATTATTTACCTTTCAATGAATTGCTTCCGAATTTGAAACATGAATTTGTAATCCAATTTTTTAGATACATTAAAAATTTCAAAGCATTCCGTTGTATATTTTTAATTTTACAAAAACATTTAGCTTGTGCATGAACTTTTGCTCATCACTGTGTATATAAATCACATTGGAGCAGAGATGGTTAACAGCATTTCGCCGCCATTATATTTGAAATTATCTTGGTAGTTCTAAGGTTTACCCTATATATATATCATATATATTAAACGAGCAAGCGATTTTCCCGATTACGGATGATATCGTAAACTACTGGATCGATTTTCATGAAACGTGCCTCCTATACTAAATCGAGCACGAGAAAAAGATCTAGCTAGGTCCCGAATTCAAGAAAATTCGTTTTTACAGGGTAAAACAAGATCTTAGCTGAAAATTTTCCTTGCTATAAATCGAAAAATTCTCGTGCAATTTAAACGAAACGTGTTTTCTATACTAATTCGAGCACGAGAAACACATCTAGCTAGGTTTCGAATTCGAGAAAATTCGCTTTGATCGACTAAAACAAACTCAGCACTGAAAATGTTGCTATATATCGAAAACAGCTCTAACGATTTTCACAAAACTTGAAGCATATACTAAACCGAGCACGAGAAAAAGATCTAGCTAGGTCCCGAATTCAAGAAAATTCGTTTTTACAAGGTAAAACAAGATCTTAGCCGAAACTTCTGCTTGCTATAAATCGAAACAGTCTCATGCAATTTACATGAAACGTGTTTTCTATACTAATTCGAGCACGAGAAACACATCTAGCTAGGTTTCGAATTCGAGAAAATTCATTTTTATCGATTAAAACAAGCTCAGAACTGAAAATGTTGCAATATATCGAAAACGGCTCTAACGATTTTCATAAAATTTGACGCCTATTCTAATTCGAGCTCAAGACATCGATTTAGCGAAGTCGTTAATTCGAGAAAAATCGTTTTCTATGGTTAAAATAAGCTCATTACTCAAAAAAGTGGTATTAATCGAAAAAACGTTTGATGATTTTTATGAAATATACTTTATTCTAATATGAGAAAACATTCCAACTAAGTCCCGGCTTAGGTAGAAAAAAAAATTGTAATTTTAAGCATTTTTTTTTATAATTAATCATCCGTAATCAGAATCCTCGCCAACACAATGAAAGGTAATCTCGAAAGTGGCACTGAAAGATTGCTTTCTACACTTAATCGAGCACTAGATAACGGCTTATGTAGATCAAAAATACGGTAAAATTTGTTTTAAATGGCTGGAAAAAAATTGATTGATTATATTTATTGATTATGATTATATTTCGTGAATTTAAATATTTTCATAAACATTAGTAATATTTTTTTGATAAATAACTGTGCTTATACTTTTGCTAAGTTTAAAACAACTGCCATATAGCTACAAACATCTGTATAGTTTGTTGCCCTGGCGATATACACTGGCGCAAATTTAGCAACAATTTTAAAAGCAAGATCATTTTTCTGTGTCAATCTTTCCACATAGCTCATTTTTGTGGCCAAACATTGACTTAGACAACGCATCTTGTTAATAATCATTTAATTTATAAAACATGGAGTATAGCACTCAGGATATGCTTGATAATCGCATGCATATAAAAATAGTTTATTTACATATATGACAATCCAAATTTCCGGCTATATGCAAAGTTTTCTTTTCTTTTCCTTTTTTTACTTTAAAATATATTATTTACGTACTCGAATAAATGCTTCGGAATAAAATATTTAAATTGCATATTTCTTCCTCCCATTGAATAAATGACACTATATTTAAAAGAAAACAAGTAATTATTCTATTTAAAAGTGAAATATCTCAACTTTTGCCCATCTATGTCATCATTTTCTCTGGCTTTTAGTTTCTGACCATACTAAGACTAAAATCCGTAAATACAAACGTTAACACCATGTCTTATTGATATTCTACTAATATTTAGTAACCTTCACTTTTCTATGTTACTGAAAAAAGTAAATATTTCTAATACTGTGAAATTAGATCTAAAGTATTTATTTTTTTTTTTAAATTTAGTTAGTATAATTGCAAATTCATTATGTCTGCAGGACGGCCTAAAAAAAAAACAAACGAGAATTGAACTTTAACTAAAGAATGCCGATTCCGATTAGAAATACTGAAATTGAAAATGATATTTCAACGTCTAGACCAATGCGTGCTGCTAAAGAAAGAAGCCGACTAAAGATCGCAGATATGATTTATTGTCTTAATGAATTTTGATCCCAAGAATTAGATCAATTGTGTACATTAAAAAGACGGAAAAGTGTTGGCAAAACAAACGAAAGCCGCATTCAACCCATACGTGAAATGCAGCACTGTTCCATTCAACACATAGCAAATGAAATAAATAAGCGACAAGATCAATATTTAGAAGAACAAAGACGCCGTAACATAAGGTGCCTGCAAATTTTAGTAAAGAAACGAACGCGAACATGGAAGTGCGCACTTAACAAAGAAGCAACATACCAAAAATTGGGTTCTTTTAACATTGAATGTATTCATTGCAAAGCAATTAATTTTCCAGAAGAACGTGTGTCTAATCAAATTAACCAGGACTCATTCGGTGACTGCTACTTACATGGACGAATTAAGCTTGACTTCCCCATTATTCCAAATAAATTGGTGCGTCGCTTTTGAAAATGCCATTCATTTGCTGAAAATTTCCACAAAAAAATTCGCAATTTAAATTCGAGCTTTGCTTTGACTTCATTTAAGGCACATGATGGTCAAAAAATTAACAGCCATGGTATTTACAGCTTTGTCGCCGGCGGACAAGTTTATCATAAGATGAATATGGCAGCTCATCCAACCTAAAACAGTGAAGGCGAATTCGAACGACCGCAATATGGTCAGATGTACTTTTTAAGTTCAGAAGATGCTGTTAACGAAAGACTCGAATATCCTCTCAACCATGGAATCAGACGAAATTTAATGGAACTTTTAGAGCATATTTTTTGGTCTCAAAATATGCTTGCACAATCATTTATGATGATGCGAGAAGTTGAAGAAGAAGGAAATAGACATGCTAAAGCAGAAGGAATAAAAGCTCCATATGTCAAACTTTTGTTGATAATGCAAGAAAATGTTGATTACAGAAGATTCGATGTCCCTATGACCAATGTTGTATGCGTCGTACTTACACTCAACGCCGATCAAAGCTTTCCAGATAACGAAATGGCGGTACATCAACGTGGAAAAAAAATTGCCAATTTGCGTAATATTGATAAACGGATAGAATCATTCAAGTATCCACTATTTTACCCCAAAGGAACATTTGGCTATTCTGTGGATCTACAATTGCAAAAACATTATACAAGTCGTCAGCAACTTACACGACTAGAATTAGCACAATATAGCTTTTCGACTTGAACTTACTAAATACCTTCCTCCAGAAACAGCTATTATAGGTGCAGATTTGCGCCAAATACACTTCAACGCTTTGCATTTTGGTGGTCGGCTTTTCCAACAATACCTCGTTGATACATACATCAGAGTGGAGCGCGATCGCATTCAATGGATCAAGGCTAATCAAAAAAAAAATTCTTGCTGACCATTATTCTGGCGTTACCCACATTATTAAGGCACTCGCTGAAAAGAAAAATGCCGTTGTTGGTGAAAAGATAATACTGCCATCTTCATTCATAGGATCGATGCGATACTATGTTGAACAGTTCGAAGATGCGATGGCCATTGTCTACAGATATGGATCGCCAGATTTCTTTATCACTGTGACATCAAATCCTGAATGGCCAGAAATTAAAGAAGCATCAAGAGTTGTCTTGGAAAATGGAATAATACATGAGCAACCTGCTCAAAATAGACCTGATCTCGTCGCTAGAGTTTGTAAAATTAAATTCAATGACATTATTGAAGAATTGGACAAAAAACAAGTATTTGGAAAGGTTTCCGCTTACGTTTATACAATAGAATTCCAGAAACGTGGCCTCCCACTTATATATCTGCTGGTGATTGTGGCTACTGAAG
Source organism: Maratus speciosus (assembly GCA_963932465.1). Lineage (NCBI taxonomy): Eukaryota > Metazoa > Arthropoda > Arachnida > Araneae > Salticidae > Maratus > Maratus speciosus. Next base: position 412,768,358 of record OZ010790.1, on the reverse strand, counting down.
ATAGAATTCGTAACCCAGAGGAACTTGATGACCTGATTTCAGCGGAAATTCCCATTAATAATGATCCTGAATTACGAAATCTGGTGCTAAAATGGATGATTCACAATCCGAGTGGGAAACTAAACCCAAATGCACCGTGTATGATTAATAAAAATGGGTGCATGAATGTCGCTTCAACTATCCTACAATATTTAAGGAAATCACTTCTTTAGCGGACGATGAAAAACCAAATTATCGACGTAGATATAATCCACAGTTGGTTCAACATAGTTTAGAATTTTCGCACGAGCATTCTGTTTATCGAAAGGATATAAATGGTTGCAAAATAACAAGAGATAACCGTCACGTAGCTGCATACAATGCTTATCTGTTGAAGAGATACAAGTGTCATATAAACATTGAATATGTAGGAAATATTCGTGCTGTAAAATATCTCTGCAAATATATTTACAAAGGACATGATTGTGCAACAATAAAGATCGTTGAAAACCAAAGAAACTTATGTACAATGAAGTAGACACCTATATTGAAGGTCGATGTATCACTTCACCAGAAGCATGTTGGCGATTATTTTAAGACGAGATTAAAAAGAAAAGCCATTCTGTTCAACGCTTAGATATCCATTTACCCGGTCAATTTCAAATTGCAAACATTGATCTAGCACAAGAAGATTTAGCAGATATGGGTCAGAAAGGTTCAACATTAGAGGCATATTTCCAGCATAATCGAGGCCTAAAACAAATAGAAGGAAATAATCTTCTGAACGGAAATTCTCAAGAAATTATATATCACTACTATTGGCAAATTCCTGAATACTTCAAATGGGATGGAAAATCCAGCGAATGGATTCAGAATATTCGCCGTTTACGCGTTATCGGTCGAAGACATAACGTAAATTTCATCTCCCAGCCAGAACTCTACCGCTTACGAATGTTGCTGTACCAAGTTAAGAATGCAACAAGTTTCGAAGATATGCTAACTGTTGATGGCATTACATATGCATCATATAAACAAGTTTGTTTAGTTCGTGGACTAACTTACAATGGCCAACAATGGATTGAAAGTCTGCTAGAATCTGCTATGTCGAAGATGCAAAGTCTTGAGAACGCTGTTTACACAGATTCTCATTTTTTGATCTCTTGAAAATCCAAGACGCCTATGGGAAATGTTTAAGAAAGATTTGGCTGAAGACTTCATCCGAGAAACAGGACGGATTGTTAATTCTGTCGAAGAAGCGCTTAAGCGTGCTTATCGAATTATCTCATTCAAGTTAAATACAGAAACTATTGAAGGTAGGAATTTCCTATACTGGGTTCATCAACTTGGTATGGACGATATTGATGGATACAAGAACGTGCTAAATTAAGAAACTATGTACGCCAATGAGTCTATTTCTATTGGAGAACATGTGTATCAACTTCTTAAAATGAGACAAATTGAAATTGTTGATACCATCTTACATTCAGTAAACGATTCAACCCCTCGATCAAAATGTTTCTTTATTGATGGACCTGGAGGCACTGGAAAGACTTTTGTATACAAAACTCTTTATTACATCCTTTCAGGACAAAAACATAAAGTAAAGTACATGGCATTTACTGGGATTGCTTCTATTCTGCTACATGATGGAAGTACTTCACACAAGACTTTTGGACTTAAAGTTCCATTGACATCGGATTCAATTTCCAACATCAAACCTAGATCCGTTAAAGCAGTCGAACTCAGCAAAGTTGATGTATTTTTGAGGGATGAAGCTCCTATACTGTCAAAATACGGACTTCACAACATAGATCAATTGTTGCACTCTATTGGAAATCCAATTTTGCCATTTGGTGGAAAGATTATGGTCCTAGAAGGGGACTTCCGTCAATGCCTACCTGTCCAACTACGAGTAAACAGAAGTGAAATATTGTATTTATCAATCAAAACAAGTAAGCTGTTGCACCACTTCAATTCAATTTCATTAACAGATAACATGCGCGTTGATCCGGAACAAAGAGGATTTGCCAAATATCTTTTGAAACTTGGAAATGGGGAGCTACCTGAGAACGCGATGGGTGAAACTAACTACCCGTAGATATACTTTCAAATGGTCATCTCACTAATGAAGCAGCATATAGAAAGGAAGTTATGAAGAAATCAAGGATCGAGCTATCCTTGCGCCATTAAATAAAGATGTCAGCGAGATTAACGCCGAAATTATTGAAAAGCTTCCTGGAGAGTATAAAATCTACCACAGCTATGATTCCGTCAAAAATCAACCTGAAGGAGCAGTCCAGGCCACCTCATGAGTTAAAGCTTAAAAATAACGCAATAATAATACTATTGCGCAATTTAGATGTTTCAGAAGGCCTTTGCAATGGAACAAGGCTAATTGTTAAAGATCTTTGCAATAACATTACAAAGCAAAAATAACCACAGGAGAATATTCAGGTATCGAAGTAAATATTCCGCTAATAACTCTCGATTCAAGCAGAGGTCAAATTGGATGCACGATGCAAAGGCATCAATTTCCTGTGAAGCCAGCATTTGCAATAACTATACATAAAGCTCAAGGTCAGAACTTCGAATTTGTTGGCGTCGAATTATGGATACCTGTTTTTATGCATGGAATGCTCTACGTTGCTTTTTCCAGGGTTAAGAGGCAAAACAACTTAAAGGTACTTCTACCTACAGAAAATCCACATAACACTCATAATGTTGTATGGAAAGAAGTATTGAATACACCAACATCCAATCAATTTAGTATTTAAAAGACTGCAGAAATATGTATCAAAATGGTTTGCTAGAAAGTATATAGAAGGGAAAGCTTAGAAAGCTTAAAAATAACGCAATAATCATACTATTGCGCAATTTAGATGTTTCAGAAAGGAAAGGGGTATAGATTTGTAAATAAATAAAAATCTCAAAAAACGAATATTTAGTATGTTTTATTATTATTTTTAGAAAGTAGAAATGACATGTTCATGTAGAAATAAATACGCTTAAATAATAAATAAATAACATTTTTTCAATGCAATATGATCGCATAATAAAAAAATCACCGACGGATGCTCGGTGTACCAGGTACTCTTATACTATAATGCGAGCAAAAATTGTGTGTGTGTGTGTGGGGGGGGGTATGTAAATTTTATCTTGAGAACGGCTCTAACGATTTTAATAAAATTTTGCACCCTATCGTTTTCGGGCACGTAAAGGCCATTGGGATGGGTCTCGTGTTCGAGAAAATTCGATTAGTGGGTGATTTTGGGTCATAATGGGTCAGGGTCTAACTAATTATATCTAAAGAACGGCTCAATCGATTTTGACCAAATTTTGTATCCAACCGATTTCGGGCACGAAAAGACTATTGGGCTAGGTCACGTGTTCTAGAAATTTCGATTTGTGGGTCATTTTTGGGTCAGTGTGGGTCTAGCTATTTTTATCTAAAAAAAGACTCTAACGATTTACTCTAAACTCTATATTCTACAATTTTGGATTACGAGAAGACCATTGGGCTAAGTCACATGTTCGAGAAAATTCGATTAGGGGGTCATTTTTGGGTCAACGTGGGTCAAGCTAAGTTTATCTAGATAATGGCTCTAACGATTGTGACGAAATTTTGCATCCTACTGTTTTCGGGCACGAAAAGCCGATTGGCATGGGTCATGTGTTCGAGAAAATTCGATTAGTGGGTCATTTTGTGTCATAATGTGTCAGGGTCAAGCTAATTATATCTAGAGAACGGCTCAATCGATTTTGACTGAATTTTGTATCTAAACATTTTCGGGCACGAAAAGACCATTGGGATGGGTCTCATGTTCGAGAAAATTCGATTAGTGGGTCATTTTGGGTCATAATGGGTCGGAGTCAAGCTAATTATATCTAAAGAACGGCTCAATCAATTTTGACTAAATTTTGTATCTAACCATTTTCAGGCACGAAAGGACCATTGGAATGGGTCACGTGTTCGAGAAAATTCGATTAGTGGGTCATTTTTGGTCACTGTGGGCCTAGCTATTTTTATCTAAAAAATGGCTCTAACGATTTTTACTAAACTGTATATTCTACAGTTTTCGATTACGAGAAGACCATTACGCTAAGTCACATGTTCAAGAAACTTTGATTAGTGGGTCCTTTTTGGGTCACCGTGGGTCAATCAATCTAAATAACGGCTCTAACGATTTTGACGAAATTTTGCACCCTACTGTTTTCGGGCACGAAAAGACCATTGGGATGGGTCTCGTGTTCAAGAAAATTCGATTAGTGGCTCATTTTGGGTCATAATGAGTCAGGGTCAAGCTAAACATATCTAAAGAACGGCTCAATCGATTTTGACTAAATTTTGTATCTAACCATTTTCGGATGCGGAAAGACCATTGGAATGGGTCACGTGTTCGAGAAAATTCGATTAGTGAGTCATTTTGGGGTCACTGTGGGTCAATTATTTTTATCTAAAAAACGGCTCTAACTATTTTCACTAAACTCTATATTCTACAGTTTTGGATTACGAGAAGACCATTGAGCTAAGTCACATGTTCGAGAAAATTCGATTAGTGGATGATTTTTGGGTCACCGTGGGTCAGTCTAAGTTATCTAGATAACTACTCTAACGATTTTGACGAAATTTTGCACTCTACTGTTTTCGGGCACGAAAAGACCATCGGGATGGGTCTCGTGTTCGAGAAAATTCGATTAGTGGGTCATTTGGGGTCATAATGTGTCAGGGTCAAGCTAATTATATCTAGAGAACGGCTCAATCGATTTTGACTAAATTTTGTATCTAACAATTTTCGGGCACGAAAAGACCATTGGGATTGATAACGTGTTCAAGAAAATTCGATTAGTGGGTCATTTTTTGGGTCACCGTGGGTCCAGCTAAGTTTATATAGATAACGGCTCTACTATTTTGACGAAATTCTGTAAGCTATTGTTTTCGGGCACAAAAAGACCATTGGGATGGGTCACGTGCTTGAGAAATTTCCATTAGTAGGTCATTATGAGTCAGGGTCAAGCTAATTACATCTAAAAACGGCTCAAGTCATTTTCACATTTTTTTTTAATATACGGCCGTTTCTGGTCAGGAGATGACGTTTGGGCTAAGTCACATATTCGAGAAAATTCAATTAGTGGGTCATTTTGGGTCACAATGGGCCAAAGTCAAGCTAATTGAATCTAAAAACATGCTCAAAACATTTTGACCAAATTTTATATTATACCATTTCTGGGTATGAGAAGAGAATTGGGGTAAGTCACATGTTCGAGAAAATTCGATTAGTGGGTCATTTTGGGTAACAATGGGTCAGGGTCCAGCTAATTTTATCTAAAAAACGGCTTAAACGATTTTGACAAAATTTTGTATTTTACCATTTTCGGACTCGAGAAGACCATTATGCTAGGTCGCATGTTTAACGAAATTTGATTAGTGCGTCATTTTGGCTCACAATGGATCAGGGTCAAGCTAATTGTATTTAAAAAGCTCTTCAAAACATTTTGAAAACATTTTGTATAATACCGTTTCCGAGCATGATAAAACCATTGGGCAGGGTCGCATGTACGAGAAAATTCAATGAATGGGTCATTTTGGGTCCTAATGAATCAGGATCAAGCTAACTTTATCTAAAAAACGGCTCAAAGGATTTTGACAAAACTGTGTACTACACCGTTTCTGGACAATATAAAACCAGTGGACTGGGTCGCATGCTCAAGAAAATTCTATTAGTGGGTCATTTTGGGGATAATGGGTCGGGGTCAAGCTAACGGCATCCATCTCAAAAATGTTCAAACAATTTTGACAATTTTTTTTTTGTTATACCGTTTCACAGAACAAAAATACCATTGAAATAGCTCACACTTTCGATAAATTTCGTTTAGTGGTGATTTGAATCAACGTGGGTCAAGCTTATTTTATCTAAAATATCACTAACGATTTTCACTAAATTTTGTATTCCATCGTTTTCAGGCTCGAGAAGAGCATTGCATTAGGTCGCATGATCGAAAAAATTCCATTAGTGCGTCATTTTGGGTCACTATGTCTCTGGGTCAAGCTAATTGTATCTAAAACAGCAAGAATGATTAAGTGGGAATAATATATCGAGATAAACACAAAGCTCATTTTGACCGAGCTTAGCTCGGTCATTCCTGCTAGTATATATAAAAGTAGTTCTTAAAAATGCTAGTATATGTAGATTGCAAGCATTCCAATAATAAAATAAAAATGATCGCTTATATACATATATATATGTACATTATAAGGTACACATAATTTTTATCAATATTTTTCTTTTTGAATTTTTTTGTATATCGTTTCAAATGTTACTAATTATTTTCTTTCTGCGCATTTAATTAAACAAATCCATTATGATTATCCATTACATTTCATGCTGAAAAGATTTGAAATTATCCCTTGAGACAATATTTTGTAGATTTTTCCAAGTTCTATGGGATTAACCTTTACAATGAAAAGTACAAAGTTTCTATTTTTTATTACAATAAGAACAAGCCATTTGTTTTACACGTCGGAGTTTGGGATCACGTTTAATGGTCTGTGCATTTTCTTGTAAATAAACAAGGAATTGAATTCATTGTTTACTTCACTTTTGTTTCAAATTTCGGGTTGCTAAAATGAATTACAGCAATAGAATAATAGATTATATTTGAAAAGATAAGGCCTCAAGTAAATTACGAAAAATAATAAAAAATAGTTATTTTTATGCATTTCAATTGTAAAAATTCTTTTAGTTAAAATTTAACTGCATCTATAGATCAATCAATATAGAACTATGTTTAAAATAACCACAGCTGTAGCCAATTTATTCCAGAAAGTTTTTTTTTTTTCAATTGCTACTTTTTTGCGCTTTTATTGGGATAAATAAATGTTTGATTTTCAAAGTGCGAATTTGAGGATTCATCTGCAATTCCATTTTGTAAGTATTAAAATCAATTTCTTCTCAGTTTAAAATACAAGTAATGTTATTTGCATTTTTTATGGAATATTTTTTCTTTTCCATTGTTAATGGCGTACACAAACGTCGATCGAAGTGACTGAAAAGTTTTTTAAAATACGGTTTGTCTGTGCTATAACTCTTGTGAATATACTCAGATTTTTACATACATTTTATATGTTATTGAGGTTTCTATATAATAATCACTATCGAAAATAAAATGTGTAGCATTTACATAACGTTTTCAGCGACACACAATATATTTCCGCTAAATTATGGTATATAGAGAAAAGTCGTTTGCGCTGCGTTTTATATGTGTTACAATATTTCAAACATAATGAGATTAATATGCTTCAGTGGGATGTAAAACATAATTCTTTTTCAGGAGTATTGCTCTGAATAATGAAATTAATTATCTGAAATCTCTTGCCCTTGCTCGTGGTTATAATCCCTCTTTGATTGATAAAGCTTTGTATAAATTTAATAAGCCTAAACGTCCTTTTTCTGATTCAAATAACCCTCCTAATTTTAATTCTATAATAGTTCTGCCCTTTTATTCTCTTCTGTGTTTCAAAATTGCTAAAATACTTTCTCGTTTTAACTTTAAAGTTATCTTCAAACCTATGAATAAAATTAAATTCTCTTCTCTAAAAGATCCTGTTCCTACTGAGAACCGGTGGGGTGTTTATTTCATTCCTTGCTCTTGCAATTTAGGTTATATTGGTCAAACGAACAGAGCTTTAAAATTCAGATTAGGCGAGCATCAGAGACATATTGCAAATCAAGAAATCTCTAAATCTTCGATTGCTTCTCACTGTTGGTCTTCCAGTCATTGTTTCAATTTCTCCATGGCCAAAATTATTTCTTCCCCTGCCTTTCCCTCTCACTTGGATTTTCATGAAGCATATTTTATTTCTAAAAATTCTGCTAATCTTGTCAATGATCTCCCATCATCTCCTTTCCTATCTCCAGCGTGGAAATTAATTTTGTAATTCTTTTCCCTTTTCTCTTGTTTCTTTTCTTTTTATTTTGTAAAAAAAAAATAAATAATAATAATAATAATAATAATAATAATAATAATAATAATTTGGATTTTTTTTTCTTGTTCTTTTATAGTTCTTTTATAGTTCTTTATTTATTATTTTTATTTATATTTTTAATTTATTTCTTTTATTTTTATTTTCATTTTTTCCATTTCATTTTCTGTTCTATCTTTTTTCAACACATTTCCCTTTTGCATATCCCTCTATCGCAACATTCTTTATCTTCAGTTCATTTTTGAACTTGTTCGTTTACGGACACGTGTATGCTGTAGCTGAAGACGAGCTGTTATGTTTTTAGCTCGAAACGCGTCCTGTGTTTTGTTTTAATTTTATGATGATTTTTTACAAAGTTTTATTTTAATTGCCACTATAGTTCTCTTGCAGGGATGATCAAAGTAATTCCAGTACTTTGACATCCATTGGGAATATATTTGCTGTGCATTTAAATTGCTTATTTAGATATATTACTAGCAGGAATGACCAAGCTAAGCTCGGTCAAAATTAGCTTTCTGTTTATCTCGATATATTTTCCCCACTGAATCATTCTTGCTGTTTTAGATGCAATTAGCTTGACCATGAAACATAGTGACCCAAAATGACCCACTAATCGAGTTTTTTCGATCATCCGACCTATCACAATGCTCTTTTCGAGCCTGAAAACGATGGAATACGTAATTTAGTGAAAATCGTTAGTCGTTTTCTAGGTCAAATAAGCTTGATCCACGTTGATTCAAAAAACCACTAACCGAAATTCATCGACAGATGTGAGCTATCTCAATGGTCGTTTTGTACTGTGAAACGGTATAACAAAAAAAAATGCCAAAATTGTTTGAAACTTTTTGAGATGCCGTTAGGTTGACCGCGCCCCATTATCACCAAAATGACCCACTAATAGAATTTTCTTGAACATGCGACCCTGCCCAATGATTTTATCTTGTCCAGAAACGGTGTAGTACAAAGTTTTGTCAAAATCTTTTGAGCGGATTTTTAGATACAGTTAGCTTGACCTGACCCTGATCCATTAGGACCCAAAATGACCCATTGATTGAATTTCCTTGAACATGCGACCCTGCACAATGCTCTTATCATGCCCGGAAACGGTATTATACAAAATTATGTCAAATTGTTTTGAAGCGCTTTTTAAATACAATTAGCTTGACCCTGATCCATTGTGATCCAAAATGACCCACTAATAGAATTTTCTTGAGCATGCGACACAGCCCAATGGTTTTATCTTGTCCAGAAACGGTGTAGTACAAAGTTTTGTCAAAATATTTTGAGCGGATTTTAGATACAGTTAGCTTGATCCTGATCCATTAGGACCCAAAATGACCCATTGATTGAATTTTCTTGAACATGCAACCCTGCACAATGCTCTTATCATGCCCGAAAACGGTATTATACAAAATTATATCAAATTGTTTTGAAGCGATTTTTAAATACAATTAGCTTGACCCTGACCCATTGTGAGCCAAAATGACCCACTAATCGAATTTCCTTAAACATGCGACCTAGCCCAATGGTCTTCTCGAGCCCGAAAATGATAGAATACAAAATTTAGTAGAAATCGTTTAAGCCGTTTCTAGATACAATTAGCTGAACCCTGACCCATTATGACCAAAAATGACCCACTAATCGAATTTTCTCGAACACGAGACCCATCCCGATGGTCTTTTCGTTCCCGAAAACAGTAGGGTGCAAAATTTCGTCAAAATCGTTAGAGCCGTTATCTACATAACTAAGATTGACCCACGGTGACCCAAAAATCACCCACTAATCGAATTTTCTCGAACATGTGACCCATCCCAATGGTCTTTGCGCGCTTTGTGACTTAGCCCAATTCTCTTCTCATGCCCAGAAACGGTATACGTAATATAGAATTTTGTCAAAATTTTTTGAGCATGTTTTTAGATTCAATTAGCTTGACCCAGGCCCATTGTGACCCTAAATGACCCACTAATTGAATTTTCTAGAACATGTGACTTAGCCCAATGGTCCTCTCATGATCAGAAACGGCCGTATATTAAAATAAATTTGTGAAAATGTCTTGAGCCGTTTTTTAGATATAATTAGCTTTACCCTGACCCATAATGACCCACTAATCGAATTTTCTTGAACACGTGACCCATCCCAATGGTCTTTTCATGCCCCAAAATGGTTGGATACAAAATTTAGTCAAAATCGATTGAGCCGTTCTTTAGATATAATTAGCTTGACCCTGACCCCTTATGACCCAAAATGACCCACTAATCAAATTTTCTGGAACACGAGACCCATCCCAATGATCTTTTCGTGCCCGATAACCGTAGGGTGCAAAATTTCGTCAAAATCGTTAGAGCCGTTATCTAGATAAACTTAGCTTGACCCACTGTGATCCAAAAATGACCCACTAATCGAATTTCCTCGAACATGTGACGTAGCTCAATGGTCTTCTCGTAATCCAAAACTGCAGAATATAGAGTTTAGTGAAAATCGTTAGAGCCGTTTTTTAGATAAAAAAAGCTTGACCCACAGTGACCCAAAAATGACCCACTAATCGAATTTTCTCGAACACGAGACCCATCCCAATGGTCTTTTCCTGACCGAAAACCGTAGGGTGCAAAATTTCGTCAAAATCGTTAGAGCTGTTTTCTAGATAAACTTAGCTTGACCCAATGTGATCCAAAAATGACCCACTAATCGAATTTCCTCGAACATGTGACTTAGCTCAATGATCTTCTCGTAATCCAAAACTGTAGAATATAGAGTTTAGTGAAAATCGTTAGAGCCGTTTTTTAGATAAAAAAAGCTTGACCCACAGTGACCCAAAAATGACCCACTAATCTAATTTTCTCGAACACGTGACCAATCCCAATGGTCTTTTCGTGCCCGAAAATGATTAGATACAAAATTTAGTTAAAATTGATTGAGCCGTTCTTTAGATATAATTAGCTTGACCCAGACCCATTATGACCCAAAATGATCCACTAATCACATTTACTCGAACACCAGACCCATTCCAATGGTTTTTAGTGACCGAAAATGGTTAGATACAAAATTTAATCAAAATCGATTGAGCCGTTCTCTAGATATAATTAGTTTGACCCTGATCCATTATGACCCAAAATGACCCACTAATCAAATTTTCCCGAACACGAGACCCATCCCAATGATCTTATCGTGACCGAATGTGGTTAGATACATGTATGGACCACATATAATGTGTATGGACCATACACATGTATGGACCATATGTAAATGACCCAATGGTTTTATCATGCCCGAAAATGGTAAAATACAGAATTTTGTCAAAATCGATTGAGCCGTTCTCTAGATATAATTAGTTTGACCCTGACCCATTATGACCGTAAATGACCCACTAATCTAATTTTCTCGAACACGAGACCCATCCCAATGATCTTATGGTGACCGAATGTGGTTAGATACAAAATTTAGTCAAAATCGATTGAGCCATTCTCTAGATATAATTAACTGGACCCTGACCCATTATGACCAAAAATGACCCACTAATAGAATTTTCTCGAACACGAGACCCATCCCAATGGTCTTTTCGTGCCCGAAAATAGTAGGGTGCAAAATTTCGTCAAAATCGTTATAGAAGTTATCTAGATAAACTTAGCTTGACCCACGGTGAACCAAAAATGACTCACTAATCGAATTTTCTCGAACATGTGACATAGCCCAATAGTTTTCTCGTAATCCAAAAATGTAGAATCTAGAGCTTAGTGAAAATCGTTAGAGCCGTTTTTTAGATAAAATTGGCTTGACCCATAGTGACCCCAAAATGACCCATTAATCGGCGTTTCTCGAACGTGTGACCTAGCCCAATAGTTTCTTCGCGTTGAAAAACGGTTGGATATGAAATTTGGTCAAAATCGATTGAGCCGTTTTTTAGATATAATTAGCTTGACCTTGACCCATTACGACCCAAAATGACCCACTAATCTAATTTTCTCGAACACGTGATCTAGCCCAATGGTCTTATCATGCCCGAAAATGGTAAAATACAGAATTTTGTTAAAATCGATTGAGCCGTTCTTTAGATATAATTAACTTGACCCTGACCTTTTATGACCCAAAATGACCCACTAATGGAATTTTCTCGAACACGAGACTCATCCCAATGGTCTTTTCGTGCCCGAAAACAGTAGGGTGTAAAATTTCGTCAAAATCGTTAAAGACGTTATCTAGATAAATTTAGCTTGACCCACGGTGACCCAAAAATGACCCACTAATCGAATTTTCTGGAACATGTGACTTAGCCCAATAGTTTTCTCGTAATCCAAAACTGTAGAATATAGAGTTTAGTGAAAATCGTTAGAGCCGTTTTTTAGTTAAAATTGGCTTGACCCATAGTGACCCAAAAATGACCCACTAATCGCAGTTTCTCGAACATGTGACCTAGCCCAAAATTTTCTTCGTGTCGAAAAACGGTAGGATGTGAAATTTGGTCAAAATCGATTGAGCCGTTTTTTAGATATAATTAGCTTGACCTTGACCCAAAATGACCCACTAATCGAATTTTCTCGAACACGTGACCTAGCCCAATGGTCTTATCATGGCCGAAAATGGTAAAATGCAAAATTTTGTCAAAATCGTTTGAGCCGTTTTTAAGATAATATTTACATACACACACACACACGTACACACACAATTTTTGCTCGCATTATAGTATAAGATTTGATAGTATGAAAAACGAAAAATTTATTTTGTTAGTGTCGGTAAAAGTTTTATACTAGATTAATATTAGCACAATTATTCTAATTGGTAAACAAAACATATTAGAATCGTCCGGGATAGCTCAGATGGCAGAACACTGGCGGCTTCAGCCAGGAGGTCCCGGGTTCGAATCCTGGTCCGGACATTTTTCGCCCAGTTGGAAATTTGCATCTAAAAAGTTTTATAGTCTGTGCCTTCTGCATGATTTTTCATTCTTCTTTAACAACAAAGCAAAGATAATGCTCGTTGGCGTTGATTGTTACTGATGTATTGCACATGCTGCCCATTCGCGGGTATTTTTAATTACCATTAATTTCATTTTATTTTGAATGTACTATAACTTCAAACAAGTTTATTTTAAAAACATTTCTGCAATACACATTTCTGAAATAAGTAGACATAATAAAAAGTGAAATAAGTTAAACATTTCTGAAATAAGTAGAAAAACTACAAATTGTGCATTTTCATTTGAAAAATGGATTTAATCACAAAATCTCGAGAGCCCCCCCCCCCCCTCTCCTCTCCCCCTCATACACACACATACATCCCCACAAAATAAATAAATAAATAAAACGTAGTTACAACATTTACATTTATAATTTCGAAGTTTACCTTTTTTACCTTTTTTCTTTAATATATATATATATATATATATATATATATATATATAATCCTAATGATTCGAATGTATGAAACGGAAGTATGAATCGACTGATTAAACAACTGATTATGTTTCACGGCGATTTCTCCTAAAATATGGAATACTTTGCGATGTAATTAACACCAAAAATCAATATTGATCCGCAGATTTCAAATCTGGTATTAGAATTTTTAAATTCGAATTAGTTTTCGAAATATTAATTTTTTTCTAATTTTATATACATTTTTCTAATGATGGCAACTCAAATTTTAATCATAACTGATATTTCTTTTCGTATTCCAGAAAGTTATATATTTAAAATTAATTTGGCGACCAGTTTGGCCTCACTTGAATCTATGCTAAGAACAATGTTTTTTTTTTTTTTTTTTTTTTTTTTTTCATTATCATTTTATTTAATACAAAGCTTTCATTTCAAACTGAAAAATTTAAAATCAATGGCTTTAACTTCTTTCTTTTTTAAAACGAAACGAAAAGAAAAAATATGTCATATACGCACTGGGTTATCTACATAGTGCTAAAGGGCGTTATTTTGCCTGACATGGTAACCCGGCTATTGTTGCTTATTTATTAATAAAGGTTTATTTACCTTTATTTTCTTTTTATTTAAAAAAAAGTTATAAATTGCTTTGTTCGACAGCTATTAATTAATTATTTTTATTTATTATTATTTCATATATATATATATATATATATATATATATATATATATATATATAATTATACATTTTTAATAATATTTGGTTTATGTGGTGTTTGTGATTTCATAATTATTGGGCATTTTCATTATTTTTCAATGGTATTATTGTACAGAAAGTTTGTGTATATATATATATTGTCTTTAATTGTTTATTGCATCAAATTTGATGGTTTTTCATATGTTTTAAATGAATTAATCGTCCGCAATATGCTGGTGAATTAGTGGTATTGTATTTGATTTTCTGTTGCATGTCATAGGTTCCATTTTTATTTTTAGTTTAATTGTTCAATTTAATGTCAGTGTAATATATTGATGCTAAATTTATTAATTTTATTTTATTAAATGGATATAGAGTGCCGGAGTATCATAAAAATCTACCTAACTCTGATTCTGTCAAAAAAAAAAAAAAAAAAAAAAAAAAAAAAAAAAAACCTATCACGAATTTAGATTTATATTCATAAATGTTTTCCTACTAATTATTGATTCATAGTAACATCAGAAATTCAATCAAATCATTTAGTATTTACTTTTAAGTATTTATGCAAAACGAAGAAAGGGTTATTAAAAACATTTATCTAGATGCCAACTGAATATATACTTAAGCGAAATAAATAATTGCTGTAAAAGGTTGTAAAATGAATAATTGCTGTAATATTTTAAACTTCAGTCAATCTTTTCACCGTACGTTATCCGTTTTCGATCATCTGATAACACCGGCAAGTTTCCCCTTCGTTTTCGGCCTGCTGGTAACGGCGGCAAATGGACCGAACGCGACTACTAACGTTCTAAAGAATGTCGCGACTACTCTCGGGCTAGGCGCGTTTTGTACCCTTGAAATGAAAAATAAAAATAAAATAAATCTGCTGTTTTTGCTACATTTTTCGGTTTTGTAGTTTTTGTGACCACACTTTAACTTATTGCGATTCTGATATATCTGCTCGAGGACCAAATGGAATCTTGAGAATATCGAGAATTTGGAAAATTGAATCGTTCAACAACCGAGATTCTACATTATTGTTATTTGAGATACAGCTCCGTACACATTTTTAGGATTTTCTTGTGTTTTCATTGCCATTTTACTCAATCGAAGCATATTTACTTATTGACTCCCTCATTAATAGCTGTCCCTCATAAATGAACATTAGGTCAAAAAACAAAGATACCATACCATAAATTTTAATCACCAAATTTTTACAGGCAGAAATCGATTAGAAAATACATACTTCCTTCAATTTATCTTATAAATATAACCTTAGGTGTTCATACCGAAAGTGTACCAAAAGCTGAAACTTTGATGTCAAACAAATAATTTCGATATCCTCTTTGCCTTTTTTTGTTGAGTTTTATTAGAGTTTTGGAGTTATTCAGGTATAAAATCTAGAAATCCAAACGTTACAATTTATTTGGATCATTACAAAATAGATTGCAATATGAGCATTTTTTAAGCACAACTCAAAAATTATTTGACGAAATGTCCTATAACATTAGATTGGCATATTTGAATCCTATATAAATTGTTTTCTGTTTAAAAGGTTATAGTTTATAGTTATTATTTTTCGTAAATTAATTACAAAAACATATTTTGAAATAAACTTCCAAAAGAAATATAAGTAGTAACCTACCGAGTTTGTCAGAGGAATCTATATTATGAAGCTTCAAATATGCAAATTAAAAATTGCAGTTTATTCCGCTAAGTAGTGCTTGCGTATCTTAACAGTACCCACATTGCAATCTGTTTTGCAAAATTGCAATCTATTTTGCTATTTTGTAAAATTGAGTTAAATATTAGGAATTCCAAACTTTAAATCTTCAAAATTCCTAAACTATTTGACTGAATAATTTTCCATCTGTTATCCTAATGTAAAATATGCCTACTTGAAGGAATAATTTTCCGTCTGTTGTCCTGAGATAAAATCTGCCGAAAAAGCAAAATATCATGTAAAAATTAGTGGTTTGTATAAAACATTTCTGTGTTTACTACAATTGTATTATGAAGACATACTTCAAGCTTATTTTATTAACTTTAAATGGATGAAGCCATAATTTTATTGAAATGACTTGTTGGCTTTTTTATGGAACAATTGTTTGGCTATAATATAAAGGGTTTTCTTATTTTTATGGGCGACTAGATACTCGGCAAATCTATCAGGAAACATTAGTGGATGTGATTTTTCATCCAATTAAAATGCTTGCAACTAATTCAAATACTGTTTTGTTAGTGCCCGTACTTAAAAATAAATTCTTCAGTCGAATCCAAATCTATTAGCTTAGTCTTGTTTGAAAATACTGGATCAACAATGATCGTTAGCCAGAGTATTCCACAGATGAGGTAGTCTTTGGTTAAAGCATTATTTAAATTCTTATTATAAGTGTAACGTTATTTTTATGCTGTTTTTTCACAGCCCAGAAATTAATTTTAGGATTTGTTTCCAGCAGAAAAAGACGCTTATAAAACGCTAACTTTTAGAAGGACTGAAATATATTAACACATAAACTTTTTTTTCTCATAACTATTTCTACATATCTCATGAATCACAACCAGAATTTATCTGAACATGAAAAATTATATTTTTATTTAGTTTTTGTAATACTGTCACTCTGAATTCTAAAAGAATCTTTCGACAAACATCCAAATAGTTATTTTTTAACATAAAAAAGAAGAAAATTTATATAGTAAATAAATAAGCAAAAAAAGCAAAGTCCGTGTCAGAATTTGTTTACAATCAACTTTTGCAAACTTAGAGCAAAATTTAACGTCACGTCTCATTTAAAGAACTTTTCTTGCATAAAGTTAGTCTGATGGTTGTGCCAATCTGAGAATGAACCTGACAATATAGTTAGTTACCGCAACTGTCAAACACATAAGAAAAATGACGTGAAAAGAAGTAATAGTATAATAAATTTCAGGAAAATGCATTTCTGAAATGAAAGTGTTTTTAAACACACACACACACACAAATATATATATATAGAAAGAGAGAGAGAATATAGTTTGTTACTGCAGCTGTGAAACAAATAAAAATAATGATGTTAAAGGATGTTAAAGGAAGTAGCTGTAGTAATACAATTAAGGAAAATTAATTTCTGAAGTTTTTTTTAAACACTCACACACACATGTGTATATATATAATTGAATATTACCTATTTTACATTTTAAGAGTTTTTAAGAATTAAAACTTATAAATTTTCATAATATTTAATTAAGATTTATCAACACCAACTTGGCAGAAAGATATACTTAGTGTAGAGATTTTAATTTACAAAAGAAATCTGCATATTTACTGAGAGACGTATATTATCCTTTCATTAATAATAATTTTAAAGTGATGTTCACAATAAATATTTAAAAAATTCACATCATTCTAATCCCACAGTTTATTTTATTAAAATTTGAAGTTGAAAAGCCTTAAAAACTTTCTTAAAGTAATAACTGTACATTTTAATACTAAATATCTATATAAAAATATTTTTGCCAGGAATGACCTTTTCATGATTAATTATTAACCCTTTCAGACCCGACTTTAATGCTTTGAGTAAAAAGCAAAAGGAAAAAATATCATAATAGGTTGCTAATAAAAATTTTAAAAGAAAAAAATAAAATAAAAGTAATTACTTTAAAAAATAGGAAAATGTCCACTGGAACGGACAACTGATCTATGAAGTTGCAAAATTCATATATTCAGCGCTTGAAGTTCTCTTACAATTTTTGCTCTAAATATCAATTGCTTTACGTAACAAAGCTATTTAAAGAAGCTATAACACTAAATAATGTTCAAAAATTAATATTTTAGTAATTTTATTAAATATTAGGAGGTACACAGCAATGATACACAATTTTACAAAGCATTTTCACATATTTCTGATTTTATATACCAAGATAGATGAGTTTTATATTATTTCACATGGAAATTAAAAAAAAAAATCTCTCCCTTTAGTGAAGCTAAAATGCACTGTACATTTAGTGCAGTAGATATGGGTTTTACCATAGCAACCGTAATTTAATTTTTACACCGGGTTGCTTCGCGTTTATTATAAAATATTAGCAAATGATCTACACAGTCATTGGCAATCTCAGGATGAGGCCGAACTTCAACGACTCTTTGGCATATCCTTTTAGTTTTCCATAATGGGATATAATGATGGTCTCCCCCTTTGTTTGTTTTTTTTGCTAAACAAACCATACGCAGATCTGAAGCTAATCTCATTTTGAAATGTAACAAATCTAGTATGTTCTTTTTCTTAACTAAACTGGCACAGTGTTTTTGGTATTCCAGCCAGCTATTAACTATTAATAAATCAATAGCATGGAATAGCATACGCAGAGTCCATTTTTATGACTTACATAGCAACTTACCGGTTCATCTAATTTATCTACCCCACCTATAAATTTGTTGTACATCTTAATAACCTCCGGTTTTTCAATCTGTATATGCTTCTTTACTTTTTTATCCCAATTTTCAAATAAATCTTTATTTCCTACGCTTCTATCAAAACTTTATCGAAATATAATTCTTGTTACATACCACCTTCTTCCACCCAGCCTTCAATTAAAGCGTAATTGCTTGCTGGGATTAGGGACGAACCCGAAACGAACAGCAGTTTGAATTCTTAGAAATTTTAAAATATTAGATGCAAAGTGGACTCTTTTAAGAGATTACACCAGTTATTATAGTCTTTCATGTCATGTTTAAAAAATCGACTTTTGTTGAGTTTGTCCGCAATATACAAAACGGATAAATTTGAACACTAACTTTTTTTTCTTAATTTTAAATTTTGTTACGAAAACTAGAATAGATTAGATTGCTTAGTAAAACCTGTTAACATGTTAAAAATACGCTACAAAAATAAAAAATCCACGATATTTACAATCAAAAGCTACGTCTTCAAAAAAATATAGTTGTTGTGTAGCTGACATTAGAAACGAACTTGCAAAAGACAAACAACGGGATATAGCAGTTTTGAGTCTTGAACATTTTTTCATTTGACTCTTTGAGGCACATTTGACTCTTGTAAGATACTGTACCAGTTACTACACTTCAAAAAAATATTTATTATTCAGACAAATCTGTCAGCCAGGAAATCAAAACTTGTATAATCGAATATTAAACGTCGAGTAAAGTATTTAGTCTGCTAGATTTATTTTGTAAAGCATTATCTTCAAATTTTATTCACTGACACTTTTTTACAGTGTACAGTCCCCGTGTTTTTCTTAAAATAAATAATAAAATTGGACTTTTGCGATACGAACATGCGATACGATACGATTTGACACTACTTTTTTTCGTAAGATTCAGTTGTTATTTTTTTACTAAAACTCAAACAAGATTCAAATGTTTCATTTTAGTTGAACTATATATGTAACAGGAAAAAAAACACGATTTGAAGGTATTTGTTTAAGCAGATTTATTATTTAACTTTAAAGCATAAGAAATTATGAAAAGTCTATTGCCGTATTTATTCGTGTATGAGGCGCATTTTGTTCAAAATATAGGACTTAAAATGCAAGGTGTGCATCACACAAGGACATATCTTCACATGTTTTTATTAAATTACTGCCCAGAACATTTAGATTTCGGGATAAAACTGTGCGAATGAATTAGACATATTTAATTTAAAAGGGTACTATTTCCATTTTAACGAACAATTTTATGAACTATGATTTACTAATGCTAATTCTATCGAAATGACCAAGAAAATTGAATGTTTATCTTCACCCAACTTAGCATAACTAAATAGCAAATAAAGTGATAGCTTACCAAATAAAAATCCATAATGGAAGTTTATTAGACTAACGCACATAAATAACGCTTAACCCTTTACGTACTGAATTATGAATTCATTAAAATTTTATTTTCTAAAACATTTTTCGGGAATTTTTGAAACTACATTAGAAGATTTGCATAATCATCTAATAAATTTTAGAAGGATTTTAGAAGGATTTAGCAGGATTAATTAAATTTGAATTTATAGGAATTTTGTGCAATATTTATAACCCCACTCAAGTCTTTTATTTTAAATATTTTTCTTACTATTTTGTAGAATTCAGAAATATACAAATATAATGTTCTTACAATATATATATATAAATATTGTCGAATTGAACCACCCCCCCCCACCCCAACGCCAAGACAGTTGAAAGGATGCAAAGGAAAAAGAAACCATCCTTTTAAAAATAATTTTCTTTTGTGTAACCAATAATGCTTTTGAAACAAGATAAAGTAATGCATCTATAACTCACTTTAAACTGTATTACTACAAATCGATGCATTAAAATAATTTTATAACAAGTTATTTCAATGGTACTTATAACTACCGCCAGTAGATAAAGGGTTAAAAGTAACAACCTATACTGATAGAATTTGTAAATAGCATGTAGGGGAGACCGGGTCAAGATGACTATGTTAACAATTTTTGCTGTTTATTAATTTATTTTTAAGTATATTAAAATTAACTTTGCATGAACTGTTAGAGTATCCCTTTGTAGTATTAAATGCATAACCATTTAATTTTTCAAATAAAAAAAAATAAAGGAAAATTTTATTTTTTCATAACATTAACAAATCGACATCTTGCCCCAGTACTGGGGCAAGATGACTTTGGCCATGGGGCAAGATGACAACACTGAAAAAGGTTGAACATATTTTATCTTTTGAATAGGTTAAATGGTTATAAAATGATAACTGTGTTTTTACATCTTACAAAGTATCAAACTAAGCATAATGCATTGTAACGTAATGTTGAAGTTTTAGTTGTGCCGCTAACAATAGTTATAAATAAAAATGCCATTTTCATAATTGGAAAATTCCTCATGCCACCACTCTTGGCATTTACAGCACTGGATCCATTCTTCTGTTTGTGAGTCACAATATTCCTCGTCACAAGCAGGGCATCTGAAAACATTATCCTTTGAAGTTCATTCAACTGGACTGTTTGGCCTGGATTTAATAGACTTAGGCCTACAGGAACTTAGTTTGAGTTTTTTTACTCCCTTTTTAGCTTCACAAGCTATTTTTTTTTCCCTTTTTTTTAAACGTTTCTGTTCTTCCTTCTGCTTTTCTGTTTGTTCTAACATTTCTTTGATGGGTGTGCTTGTAAGAATTCTGGAGCTCAGTGTTTTGCTTTTTCTTTTCTCCCTCCTTGTGTTTCTTTAGGAAATGGTTTGAAATCAAAAACACTAACAGGCTTCTTTGGTGCATCGGGAACAGCATTTCCCAGAGGTTCTGGTTAATCTGGAGGCTTTATACGTTGGTTTTCTACTACCAGGGTCTGCGGATGACGAGCTCGTCATCGTTCCCCGGACTGCTTGTTTAAAAATATTCGTTTTTATTGCCAGGAAGGAAGGTGATTAATTGACATTTATTCATGGTGATGGGTAGAATTTAAACTAAGTTACTCATAAATATTAAAGAGAAACGGTATATCTTATCTGTATCTGTAGCAGAGCTTATTTACACATGCATAAAAGTTATAACGTGGCAGCGGAAAACTATCAAAGCTTCACAACTAACACAAAAATGGCATTTTCAGCGTCTCTATACTATTGTTTAACTAACGGCCGATAGGAGAGCCAGTAGTGTCAGGTTGATGCTGCCACCTAGAGGAAAACGGAAAAATTAAGACATTTGTCATTTTGCCCCGCTCTTCATCGTGCCCCGGTCTCCCCTATATTGAAGTATTGTATTGGCATTAGTGATTCTATTTTCAAATTAAATTTAATAAAAGTACAAACTGTGGAAACTATAATTTTGTGATATTTTAAAAAGAGAGAATAGCATGCGTGAGCAAATATGGTCATTTATGGCAGATAGTATTTTTTTCCCTTTAAAATTTCTACAGAATTTTTAAATTTTCTACTGTTAATTTAGTAGGC
The DNA here is from genome assembly GCA_963932465.1 of Maratus speciosus. Lineage (NCBI taxonomy): Eukaryota > Metazoa > Arthropoda > Arachnida > Araneae > Salticidae > Maratus > Maratus speciosus. The sequence goes on along the minus strand of OZ010790.1, from coordinate 412,746,445 downwards.
TCCTCATTACAGACGTATGAGCACTATACATGAGTCAGGAAGGTAATTCTACCTTTAAAAATGCGTTTTTTTTTATTTTTAAGAAAAAAAATATTAACATATATATATTTTTTCTAATTTCCTATATCTGTTGGCCTCAGCCTGTATTTCTATATTAATATGAAATTTTATACTATGATTTTTTGCTTACTCAACGTCATCTGATATATTTGTGTGAAAAAAAAAAAATGTCATAAGTGTTTATCTTTTTCAGTGCCATCAAAGAAATAATTTGACATCTACAGAGATTTTGATCTTTTTTAAGTAAAGTGACATTGCATTTTATATTGTCAAAAAGAATTTCTTCTGTTAAGATTGGATGTTTTTTTTTTTTTTTTGGATGGGTGTTAACACTTATCTTCATAAGTTTAACAAAAATAGATTTTAGCAATATAAGCTTTCAATGGGTACCATTCTTCAAATTATATTCCTGTAAAACGTTTCTAAAATATTTATATACAAAATAGAGTAATAAAAATATAGTAGATAATTATATGTAGTTATAAGAATAAATTAATATTTTTTACACAATATGATTTATGTAAAATTTATGATTGTTTATGTAAAATAAAAATATTTAGAAAATAGTAAAAAAAAAAGGGAATTCATATTTTAAATACTATAAAATATAATAATTTCATGCAAATATATTACTATATAAATTAGTATACTTGGAAAATATTAAATGTAATTTACATCGAAATGTTTCAAACTCAAAATACACAGGCCTCCAAAAGTTAAGGTACAACATGCTTTTTGAAGCTTCCATACTCTTCACAGACGAGTCCAGATTCACACTGGAGAGCGATACAGGGCTGGATAATCACTGCTAATCTGAAGGGAACAACACAACAGATACCATTAATCCAACACTGTTGCAACACACAGGTAAAGAGGTTGTGGAATTAAGATATGGACAAGGATCTCACTCGGTGATCCACAGTGACTTGGAGTTACTCTGACTGGTGTGAGATATCGGGATAAGATCTTTCCTCCATACGTACACCCATAAGCCCCTGCTATTGGCAACGATTTCATTTTGATTGATATAATGCACGACCGCACCGATCTGTGATTGTTGAGGACTATCTTGAGGGTCACGGTTTGGAGGAAATGGAATGGACAGCTCACTCTCCAGGCTTCAATACGATAGAAGACCTTTGAGACTATCTTGACAGACAGTTTGCTGCTTTATGTCCTCCTCCAAGGTCGTTATATATGGGAAAGGGGTTGGGGTAAGGGAAATACAAACCTTAGCTCCAAGCTACAAGCCTGGTGGAATGTTTTCCAACGGACGGCCGAAACCCACTTGTTAGTCCATTCATTTTGCAGCAGTTAAAAAAATGTTCAATGTTTATATTTATGCTTTAGTAATTAAAAAAAATCCCTGCCGGCTCATCCTAGAGGCGGAGGTAGATTTCGAAGTTAAGTACTAAATTCACCAACAAAACTTAAATCAAAATTAGAGATAAACCTAGTTCCTTCGCTAAGAATGAGCTCTAGGAAGATAAAATTTTGTGAAAATTCTAATATACACAAATACACACACACATGTATATGGAATAGGTTTAAAAATGGCTAAATCAAATTGAGAGAACCTCAAAGTGTTAAAATATGTTAATATTTCCATACTCGGGTTTTTATCATGTTTTAATACGTTTCTTCAAACTCACATGCCGTTACATATTCACCTGCTGTGGTCCATTATATTTTCAATATGACGCAATATATTTTTTTGTTGTTGTTTTAATTCGTCAAACTATTTATTTGATTTTGAATTTTCATGCAGAAATCTTGCTCTAGAAAACTTATGACGTAATATTCAATTTGTTTTTAATTCGTCAAACTGTTTATCTAATTTAATTTTTCACGTGAAAACATTGCATTAGAAAAGCAATTGTTGTGGTGAGAATTTTATTGCTTTTTCTTAATTGTTGGCAACAGCTATAACGAAAAATATTTATTTTTTCCTGCCATTGTTGTGTAAAAGCTGGTTTTATCAGAATCATGTTAAGACGGTATTCAAAATTTTTAACCTTCCCAATTCCCATTCCCTTGGACCGATTTTGCTCATTTTCAATCCCCGCCGAGAAATTAGCCATCTTAAAGTTGTTGCGAGTTTGAAGACGTTTCGCGCATAATTGCGACTTTTATCGTGCGGACAAAATTTAGTACATACATACATACACATATATATATATATATATATATATATATATATATATATATATATATATATAAACTTTTTAGGTGGGGGTGGTTTTGAATTCCTGGGGTCATGTAATGAAAAGTTATGAAGGAATTTTTAAAAAGTCGTACCATGGTAACGACTGAAGTAGGTAGTATTTCTTACGAAATCTGCCTAAAAAACTGTAAGATTCTGAATATAGCTGCCTGATTAAAAACATGACGAATTATAATAAATACAAAATATTTATAGCAAAAAAACTACTTGTAATAACTATAATACCAATAATAATAAAATTAATAATGATAATATTTAATGAAATCAAAACAATTTGCAATGGAAACAAAGAAAAAATCGTAAATCATCGTCTGAAGAAATGTCCGAGAGGTGTGGATAATTATTTATAAAAATGACTTCATTTTTCTCTATAAATCTCATTAGTGCTGATATTCTGTTCATGAGAACAGGACTTTCACTAATACGCATAATTGATCCCATCCGGAATCGCCATAGCTCTGTGCTTTTTAACGTAGTAATATGTTGTTAGAGGACAACCCAGTACGTAGTGAAGTGAAGTGGAGAGTAGACCACATACACATAGAGGGGAGTCATGTTTACCTATGTCGTAAAGATATATCAGGAAAGCGCCGTGATTTGTGAAAAAAAAAGAAAAAGGTAACGATTATTTACGGTAAATTGAATGGAAACGCTTGGTAATAAGTTATGTGTGTAGCGGCCTGTGTCTTCATTGTCCCATCTTTGCTGCCATTTATTTTTTATTTTCTGTTTTAATTTATATTTTAAATGAGAAGCCGGGTGTGGAAGTAATTATGATGTAACATTAGTGTCCTCTACTGCTTTTTTGCCATAGTATCCGCGAATTCGTTCCCTGTGACTCCTGAGTGCCCTTTAACCCATTTTAAATAGAAAATTTTGCTGTAATTTGTATTAAACATAGAATATCTGAAATCATATAGTCAACTGTATCTGTATTTTGCAGAGCCATTAAACCTGAGAGGCTATCTGGAGAGATTAGAAATGATTTGTAATCAAGTGAATACGCCCAAACCACAGCGTTCTTAATGGCAAAAAGTTCAGCTTGGAAAACGGAATTTTCTGCGGAAAGACGAGCATTCAGGCATGTATTAAGGAATTCTATTTAAATGCACAAAAGGCGGATCCTATCCCCTGATCAGATTTTGAACCGTCTGTGAAGAAATGTATTGTGTCGTTGCATTGAGATAAGTCTCCTTCTTGGATACCATCCCATGTCGGATGTATGACATATTTTGAGCATTTACCGTAAAATTGTGGCGAAAAATAATTTTGAGTAGACATCCCCAGTCTAATCACCGATGAGAATTCTGCTTCACATTGAACAACGCTTAATTTGTGTTTGGCCCTCGCTTCCCATTTCGGTGTCCGACAACTTAATGCACAGCATGGAAAGTCGATACCGAAAGAGCATTCAAGACAGGGGTGGTGACATTCCTTATTAGAACATATTTTTGTAATGTTTCTATGACATTTTACCACATAATACTATGAGGAACTGTTTTCTCCAAGAATGGACTTTTCCACCAAGAGTGTTTTTTTTTGTTGTTGTGAAACATTTTTGCGTTTAACTTATGTAAATTTCCATGTCGCATTCAATAAATAACTGTTTAGTGCACATTTACTCCAAATTTGTAGTTTTTACATTCCTTCATTTACAAATCAGATGCAAACAACCAGTAGTACCTTAACTTTTGGGGGCCAGTTTAATAACATTATGTTTAACAAAACATGTAAATATACAACATGTGGTTGTATGAAATAACTTGAAAAAATTTAATTATTAAAATTTTTAAGTTATGAAGAAATTAAAAAGTACTTTCTAACTTCTGCAGGACCTTTGTTTTTCACCTCTTACATGATTTCTTGGTGTTAACGGAGCAAATCGTGCTAGAACCGGTGATTAATTATTCCCATTGATTATTTTCTACTGTATTGTTTAAAGTATAGCACATTCTGACCATTTTGAATAAACACTAGAAAAAGAAAACTCATTTTCAGATGTTAGACATTTCAGAGTAACAACCACTTATGCCAGTCTGTTTTATTCATGTTTTCTTGTAACAAAGTAAATAGGAACGATATTTATGAATGATCTTCACCTCTTTTCAAATTTCTGAAATAACATCACTACCCATATCGCAAAATTGAAGAAAAATAAGCTGTTAAATTTTTTTGTATATTTCATCACCTATACAGGTTGCATAAGACTTATCCATAACTTCTCCATGCAATCATGAGTCTTTATGATATTCTTCAAGTTATCAAAATTTAGTAATTATGAAATCAATTGAAATTTTGTGTCGAGCTACTTATACGTGTAATGATACACTATCATACACTGGAAGAACGCACAGAGGCGAAAAGTCGTCTCCTTGGCGAAGGGACGTCGACAAAATATTACGTCAGATCATGTCGTACGCATCCACTCGGAAAAAATAATAACTGTGTGTGTGTGAAAATAATGTGATTCTTTTCGAAAGTTATAAAATCTATTCTAATTCATTTCATGACGAATGTTCGATGAAAGATTTAAAGCTTTTTAAGTCTAATTCATGTGTTGAGTCTATTCTACACAAATTTAAGCTTATATGTTCTATTCGAATGGATATTATTGAAAAAGGGAACTATTTTTCTAGTTTTTGTTTACTCATCGTATTGAAAATTAGGTGTTAATAAATAACTCGATTGTCATTAACGACATTTATTCAAGTTAATTTACGACATTCTCATTGTTAATGTTCAATGAAACAAAGTCGTCATATTAGTGTCCTACCTGAAGAATTCAATTAAAATGTTATTATTGATGAACGGTCTTTACTCAACACTATATTCGTCAGTGTTTGATTGTCATCTATAGTGAAAATAAAACTGTGTACCATGATTTTTTATTGAGTAGAGTTTGTCTGAATTTGTTTTTGGGAGATGGAGTAAGTAACGCATATTTAAACTTGTTTATGGTATTCTAATAATTTCAAATTGCATTACTTTTTTAATCAAGTATTGAATTAAATCTGTGAAGTCACCCTTGTTTTGTAAGTTCTATTAATATTTCTTTTTTAAAACTTAAATTCGATTTATAAAAAAATTATTCTTAAATTTTCTATGCATATATCATTTCTGAGATTCAGTATAATTTAGCAGGAGTAATATGAACTCTCACCTCATTTCAGTTTAAATTTTGGAACAGTCCAAACAACATAGCCTTCCGTCATTTTTAGTTTCAATTTTAGAACAGCCCAACAAGTATAAATGAATGAACTCGACCTACGGTTTAAAAAAAAAATTTAGATAGTAAATTCAGATGATAAACACGTCAGGTGCTCGAAAGTACTTGGTTTTGATATTTTTGTTGCATAATGTATGTAATTTAATAAAACAGCTTTATGTAATTTTAAATGGAATGTTTTGTTTTTGCCAAATAATTTATATGGAAATTATTCATATTGGAAATTTCCCGCGTAATCTTTATCGAAGGTCGCACGCAGCAGTAGAACTCATTGTATGCATAAGAGTTTAGACGAAATTAATTTACAATTTTTCTAGTTTTCAGATATGATTATTAGGATTATTTTTGAAAAATAAAATAGTCCAATGAAGGAATTTTTTCAATGTCAGATTGTGATATGATTATGCGAAATCGATATCCTTTATTATTCAAATTACTCATCAACGAAAGTAAGGGCATAATTGATTATTAATTTTACGTACTTTAGATTCTACTATACCATGTCTTTGGAGTTAAATAAGGAAATTGACATAGACTCGATAAATATCACAAAAGTAAAATTCCCATCCAAATCTTTTTGTACTGTTCAACATAACTTCTGAATGCGTTGGCAGTATTATATAACATGTTTGGGCATTTTTCATTTTTGTTTGTGTTATTGAGTATGATATTAGACCAAATGTATGTAAAATTAGTTTGTTTTTCAATAATAAATTGAATGATACTTTAGTTTCTAAATTGCATTAAGCTATTGATTAATGCGCTAAAAATTAAAAACAGATTAACAAACATATTCCTTTAATGTAAAAAAGCTATTGTGCTGCTCATATTGTTTTACTATTTTAATGAATAAAAGTCGCAATCTAATATGATTTTGCCATTTTTTTTAAAAGTCGCTAAAAATCATGATTTATTAAAAAACATCAAATTTTAAAATTCTTTATAGTCTAACGTTAGAGACAGAAAAAAAAAAAAATCTTTGAAAAGTTTTTGCTTCGAATATAAATATAAATGTTTAAGAAAAAAACTTTGCTCACAAATGATGCCGTTCAAACTGTACCGTTTAGGTAGAATAGGGCGAAATTTGAGATGAAATTTTTATTAATGCATGCGATAAAGTCTAACATAAACAAAAAAATTCAATTTTTACATTTGCGATTAAAGTGAAATTTTTTGAAAATGTTAAACAACAAAACCTGATTTTTTTCAGTACATAGTAACTAATACTGTGAACAACTAGAAATAGCTTTGGGATGTGACCAAGTTTAAGAAAGTTTATGTGACCAAGTTTAAGCATAAAGTTTAAGAAAGTAGAAAACTAGAGTAGTGAAAACAATAAATTGGGGTATAAGGAAGACTGGTGAGGGTTGACCCTTTTTCTTTTACAAAAGGGTTTTTTTTTTTAATATTTTAAATATTGAGACTAGAATAAATATGCATATATCTTTTTATTCTTATGCTATAAGTTATAAAAAATAATTGCGATATAAATATAATACATTAGAAACTTGAATAATGATTTATTTTAATCAAATTAAAATAATGGGTAAACGCACCCCACATATGGGAGGCTTGACCCACTTTACTTTATATTGAAATATTTGTTAAGGAGAATAAAATCAGTTTTAAAAAACAAAATCACTTTATTCTACTAGGTTTAATTATTATAATTTTTGGGGGGAAAATGGGATGTGTAAACAAACCTCCTTAGATGGGATTCAAGGCACAGAAGAAAATTTTTGATTTTTAACCCTTTTTTCTTTTACACTCGACCTGGTAATACTAGTTGCCATATAGTTTGACTTCATATCATTGTGTTCATCTTGGTGAAATTTGTCTACATACCTTTCTAAAGTGTTTTGATCACTGTTATGTTCTTTTGCAGATATATGAATACCAAACAATTCTTAAGGCTGCTGCTTTCATATTTTTTAGTCTTTTCCATTATTTCCATTTACCTACGATGGGTACTATTTAAAAGATATAAAAGTTCTTGTAAACTGCCCAATTTATAATCAATTAATTTTTTTCTTGTTTCTATAGCAATTTTCTCATCTTCATTTAATCAGTTTTAAACATTTTCCTTTCTACCAATCACTCCATTTTACTATAGTTGTACAAAATAAATGTACATTATTTTAGAAATATAAGCTTTAACCGTTAATTATGTACAGCGTGTAATAAAAAGATTTCCAAAAACATTTAATTAAGGAGCTTTGACCATCTAGTCAAATCTCCCCATATAGCCACTTTTAAAAATAGTACAACATGGTGTTATGTTTAGCCTAATTTACTGTGCAATATATACGCCTGGAATGAAACCTCAATATGTCTACATTTCCATGATATATTTTGTCTGAGAAAACGATTTTTAAGCTTAAAATTCTTCAGAATTGATTTTCCACACGTGTTTCAGTTATCTTCAGGAAACAAAGACTATGGTTTGAACATTTCAGTAGCTGTGGTTGCCACCTAATGGCAATACTCTGAACTTTTTTAAATACGAAAACTGAAGGTTGGGTCAAGCCTTCCCTATGCTCAATACCCCCCAGTCATCCCTAAATGGTTTTTTAAAATATTCACTATGCAAATTTCCCAATAACATTTTTACGCTGCTAGAACTCAGAAATGAATGCAAAAAGTTGGAGATGACAATGAATCATTCATCATGGCATGGAGAATCTGGACAACTTTACATTTAATGGTGTATTTGAAATGACACATACTTCAGGAATCCGATTTTTACATCTTGGATTTTAAATATCTACAAAGACAAACATTTGTTTCAGTGGGGTCATATAGCCGTACTCGCCTAGGAAATACTTCTTTATCCAAATTGGTACTATTAGAAAATCGATGTTGAATGAACTATAGAAAACACATTGCTATTTTTAGCTTGAGTATATGACCTTCGTTTTCACTGCTTTATGTATCATTTTAACGATTTGTGGTATGTCAATACACCTATTACTTTACGATGTCAAATGGTGAATTTTCCAATTTGGGAAATTTTGGCTTTTTTTATTGTAACTGAAGCTATGAGAATTTAGTTGTTTTTCTTCGCACAATTGTTTAAGGTTGTAAATCTTTTTGTATGACCAAACCGTATCTAGATATATTAAATTTTAAAGTGAATTGATATTCAAAATTGAATAAACATATTTTTAATTTTTTTTTTAATTTGTCAAATGTTTAAATTTTATTTAATCTGTGGTAATAAATCCACTCTTAATAGGAATTTATATATTTTATTTTCAAATGTTTATTGTGATAATTGTTTTAGCTTTAGATTGTATTTTCAAGTTGGCGTTGGACGCTTGGGAACGATGTTAACACCCGTCGCATCTTTCGGACAGGAAATGACTTAAATTTCTCTTGGACAGCTAGATTCATATTTTTTTGTACATCTCTGCTTTCGGTTTTGAGCGGACAATGTCTCATTTGGCAGATGTAGGAGCAGCATATTTTATACGTTTTTCGTAGATTCTTACAATGTGATGTGAGTTTGCTTGTGTGATTTTTTATGTCTATATCTTTGTGGATTTAAAGATATTTGGTTATTTTGAGAATGCGACACTGTAGGTGAGGAGATTGCAAACTGTTAGGATTGTTTTTCTTTAATAATTTCTTTACTTTAGGCCTATTTTTCACGCTTCTGACGCTAGAACTACTGCTCTTTACAAAGTTCTACTGAACTTTACGAATTTCACTGTTTTACTTAAAAAGTGATTAAAATAATGAAAGATGTGTTACAAGTTAAAAATATACATTTTATTTAAAACTTCTTAATACTTTCAAGCTTTTCCAAGCTCTTCATCAGAGAATAATTTAATAACTAAGAAGTTATAAGTAAAATGTATATTTTTAACTTGTAACATCGCTTTCACTATTTAAATCGTATTTTAAGTAAAACAGTGAACTTTGTAAAGTTCTTATTATATATTTTATGAGCAACGTTTATTTTTACTTTTATTAAACATTTATTAAACGTACATAAATCATTTATTAAACATTTATTTTCTGTTATATTTTCCCAAATTTTCTTTATGAAACTAGACATGAGTTTGGATTCTGTTTTCGGAACCCGAGCCCGAACACGATACCGCAAGTGCAATGTAGAAAATTGTTAATAACATATTAAAATTGTTTCAATATTAAGGTTCTCCTTTAAATATCTATTCTTACATAGAAAAAATTATTTATGCTGAATGGTAATAACACTAAACGTTAACGCTAAGTAATATAATAACACAAAATTATCTTCATGTTAATGTTCCTTGAATTTAATGTCCCTAAAAATATGTTTGAAGTAGCAAATTTTATATTTATCCTAACCAATAGCAGAAATCTGAAAAGTGACAACTCTTATTGTTATAAAATACCATTGTACAACTACAGAAGATATGCATGAGTTTTGCTTCACAGTGCTTCTGGAAAAAGGCTTCAAACAGAAAGCGATATCTACACAACAAAGGGATTTCTTCTTATTAGTAATATGCCTTGAAATCTAACCGTCCCAGATACACTACAGCATAAACATTCAATTAAGCGAAAAAAGAATCTAATTAGTGAATTAGTGAGCATAAACTATTTTAACGAACTGTTGTGAACTTAATCTTTATTCCATGTGTTAATGGCGGATATTACGACACAAAGTGACAAGCTGCGAAGTAGGCGTATGCGAATGAACTTTACCAGACTATATTTTATATTTTTTATTTCGTGGCATATGTTTTCACCCTTTTCATTATTCGTCACTCTTAAAATGTATATGCATTAGATAGACGGAGCTTTTTAAGTGCTCCGATATAAGTATCCAATAGATGCTTTTTATCACAAAAATGAATCTTTTCTTCCCCATAAATACACCTACTAATCATAAATTACCTTCCAATATGGATAATCCAAGTTGATCTTCCAGAATCCACTCAAATAATAAATGAATTATTCACATAACAAATAAGGGTAATTAATAAAAATAAATGACACTCACGGATTCCTGACCATGCTGACGTCGAGAATTCCCGAGCCGATGCAAGATATACAAAAGGTAAGCGTCTTTAACTTACCTGTATTTTTGTACGGGTAGCATAAAGCCACCCTGAGAGATAATTTTTTCTTTTTGCACTTACTCATGAGAGAGCGCGTTTTTACAATCGGGTGTTTTTGGGTTAACATGCCATAACTTATTCCTACATATATGTGTCGTTTAAAGGCTTCAAAATCGGATAGAAAATTTTTCGTTATATCCCACAATAACATTTCAACTTGTTTTTTAAACTGTTTTTTAAAAGATTGTAAAACATTTTAAGAAACTTAGAATATATTCATGCGTCACAAATGGAAATTTTCCCTTTATATTAACTTGTGAATAAATAAAATCTTCAATTCGGGCCTGAGCCCGTTTCGAGACATCCTAACCTCTTTAAGAAATCTGAAAATGTCAAAATTCTTATTGTTGTAAAGTATCATTGTACAACTATGGACGAAAGTCATGAGTTCTACTTTACAGTAATACTGTAAAAGGGCTTCAAACAGCGACATCTACACAAGCAAGGGACTATTTGTTACTAATAAGGGCGGTTCAAAGCCTTCAAAAACAAGTAGAACATTTCTCTTTCTGACGTTCAATAACAATTTTAAACTTCTTTTAAACTGATTTTTAAAAGATTTTAAAACATTTTAAGAGTTTTAGGATGCATTCATGCTTCGCAAAAAGCACTTTTCCCCTTTAATTTAATTTGTGAATAAATAAAATTTTAAATTTGTGCCCGACCCTGTTTCAGAACCGAGCTCTAGTTTGAGCTGAGCTTGTCTAATCGCTAATTAAAACTGAGTTCAGGAAAGATGTTTTGTCTAAATTAGATAACCAAGATTCACGTTTGTAAATATTTCTCTCTCGATTATGTACTTTCTGTGCTCAAGCTATCTACATGATATCATTAAAAATTATGTCCCAAAAGTTTCACACGCAGCAAAACACAGGGTTAGCCCAAACGATTCATGGAGTTTCAAAGACATAGTGTCTTGTCCGTATAGACCTAGAAAGACGGGTAATGCACAACAAGATACATACACTCAACAAGTTTAAAAGACCGACTCGTGGCTCGCGTGTAGGAACGTATCACTGGTGCTGTGAAGGATATTGACAAAAACATGCTATTGAAAGTATGAGCGGGACTAGATTTCGTTGGGTTGTGTGGTAGGAGACTAATGACGCCACACATTGAATATTTGCAATATGTTCTAGAAACTTGGTGTATGTATGTATCTTTTCATGTATCACCCGTCTTTCTAGAATCGTGGATAAAAAAGTAAACACCCCTTACAAACTCTGAAATAAATTATCGTAGAAGAAAGTTATTGGTACCACACGATTGTTAATAAGGTCTACTTTTAAATTATGTATATAAAATTTGCTTAGGGGGACATATACATATTAGAACGATTCATAACTTCGTTTTTTTCAATGGCAGTACATAATTCTGACAGCATAAATGGACTCTACACCCTTCAATTAGCCTAAAAACAAATTTTTATGCAATTCGTACGATAAGTTTCCGAGAAATTAATTATTTTAATACGAGCGTATTTTAGGGGCTGTATCCAAATTGAAGTACTCGATTAAGGACAGCTAGATTACAGTATAGCATAAGAAATTTCAAGATGTCTAATCACTTCTATCACAGACCATCATTAAACCATCATTTTGCCGAAATTAAACATAATTTGCAAATCACTTGGAAGAAAAATGTGAAATTTTGGATTTCCATAAAGCAGGACTTAATAAATCTAAATCCATCAAAAAAATTGTAGGTTGTAATTTATAATTTTTTGAATATTAATTTCATAATTCATAATGCATATCAAAAAATTATAAAAATTGCAAATTCAACGATTTATGTTTGGGTATTTTAGTATTATTGCTACACAAAATGTTAGCACATTAGGAGTATAATTTCCGGAGATATTAATGAAAATATGAAAATGAAATTCAACATTAGAAGCACTAAATTTTGAATGTTTATAATTCAAAAACTTATCATTCACATGACTTGAAATTTGGTTCTAGGCATAGTTTGAACCGAAGATTTGCAATATATCGTTAACATTCGGTATTGCCATACATTATTTACATAAACTATTTAAAAAGTTATTTAAATAAAAATTATTATATACATTATTTAAAAATGGACTTTATTTCTAATCGTTCGGTACCAGTAACTTTCTTCTATGATAATTTGTTGAGGAGTTGTGTGTTTACTTTTTTTCCCCACGACTGCACGTTGTATACTTGTAAATAAACAGTTTTTTGGAATTCGATGAATCATTTAGGCTAACCTTGTATATTTTTTATATTCTTTAAATGTAAAAAAAAAAAAAAGTTTCCTCAAAATGAAAATATAAGTTTGCTTTCGTATTATGTACCAATTAACATAATAATTCAATGTGTTTTTTGGGTTTATTTCACAAATCTAAAGATCATCTTTTAGCTAGAAATGAAAGATAATACGTATACATGGTAAAGGACATTATTTTCTAATAATTTATCGACATTCTGATATAAAAGTCAGAAGCAGAACTTGTTTTTGAATATAGCAACTTTTGAGAGGCTTTTTGCTAATTTACTAGTATATGCACTTCTTTCGCTAAGACTTTCAATAACTTTGCCAATATTTAAATCGGTAATGGAAAAGCATTAAGTGCTGAAAGAAATCCTAAGCAACAGAAAAATCGATATTGAAAATTTCTAAGTGACTCTATAAAGAGTAATTACTGTAACAATTTCTAATAATTTACATAAATTGAAAAAAATCTTTACGCTATTAATTTAAAATTATCAATTTTGAACAATTCCAGAATAAATAAATAAATATCCTTTCCAAGTTTTAAAGAGAAATCCTAAGTTTTTTCTATTTTTAGTATTTACATTTTGTTGATTTAATCTTTTATTTTTTTCTGTGTTTTTTTCTTTTTAAGTGCGTTCGTAATTATATAAATTCGTAGCACATATAGCTCTCGCCTTTCTGCCGTCTGCTCGCATATAACAGCGCAAAAACTGCCCATTTGGATGGTTTGAAAGTTAATATATATAATCTTTGGAAAATTTTGTAGAGACATTTCTAATTTTATGGGAATTGAATACTTAAAATAATATTAGTGAAAGTTTTCTTCATGCTATTAAATCCTATCATACGTAATTAATTCAACTATATTTCATGATAGGTAACGATTCTAGGTTGCCATGGCGATTACGTCCTATTTAATATGGAGTCATATTATTTTAATATTACTGAATTTAATATACATAACCGTAATAAATTTTGCATTCATGCATTTTTGCATAAGAGTGCAACAGATATTGCATCAAGATCTGAATATTTATAAAACTAGTAATAGTACTAGCGCAACTCATTTACCAATTTGACGTACGATTTCCGGCTTGTTTGAACTCATGAAGTTATACTCGTAGTCTCTCCCGATCAAACATATTTTCTTTGCTACTGTTTACGGGACTCGCACCTTGTTACCCCCATAAATCTGCTAAGAATCGTGGCCCTAGGCTCCTCGAGAGAACGTCTGCGAACGTAGTTCTCAATATCTATATTTATTGACCATAGATAATAAAACATTGTTTATTCAGATATTTATATCGTAATAATTTTCAGAAAGTGTAGAATTTATACAAGAGTGTTTCCCTACGAGGTATGAATTTTTATTCCTAAATTAAAAAAAAAGAACAATCCTTCGATATTACGTTTAAGCATTTTTTAACAAAATCTTTGATAGTTATCTATATTGAAATTTGGAATTTTACTGTAAATATAAAAAATGCAATAATACTTTTTACGGGATTTGCACCTTGCTACTTCAATAAATCTGCCAAGCATCTAAATTAAAAAAAAAAAATCTTGGATATTCCATTTAAGCATTTATTTAACAGAAATATTGTCACTTAGCTATTTGAAGTTTGGAACATTACTGTAAATATTATAAAAATGAAATAATGCTTTTTATTTATATTATTTTTATTGCACCTATTTACCTCAATAAATCTTCTAAGCATCGGGGATTTAGGACGTTGTCCAAGGCTCCCCCCAAAAAAGTCTTCGTATCGTCGTCCTCAATATCTATACTTATTGACTACAGAATACTAAACTTCGTTTATTCAGATATTTATATCGTAATAATTTGCAGAAAATGAGAATTGTCGAAGAGTATTTCACTGCATGGTACGAATTTTTAAGAACCAATTCTTGGATATTACGTTTAAGCAATCATTTGACAAAAGCATTCATATTTAGCGATATTGATGTTTGGAACATGACTGTACATATAAAAAATGAAAAGCGATTACTGTTCTAAATCATTAAACAAGTCGGATGTGGCAATCCCAAAATTTTCCTATCTCACACATGTTAATACTTCCTGAAAATGCTGCATAGCAGCGCTATTGGTTAGGTAAATTAAACCAAAATCTCATCAGCAACAACTTATATCAACTTCTAATTGAATTTGAAGTTTGATGAAAATTCGTGCATTAGTTTTTGAGATAGAGCTGTTGTGGAAATCGTGAAAAGTTTTGCATAGCAATGGCACCAGTAGATCAATTTACACCAAAAACTTATCAGGATCAATTTATATCAGGGATTAACTGAAACTGTTTGATGAAAATTCATACATTAGTTCTTGAGATACAGCTATAGCGGAAAGTGTAAAAAATTCAGCGTGGGATCGCCACTGTTTGAGCAATTTACACTAAAAATTAAACAGCACTAATTTATATCAGGGAATAACTTAATCTAAAGTTTGATAAAAATTTGTGCATCGGTTCTTGCGATAGTGTTATAGTGATAATCATGAATAATTCAGCGTATAAGCGCCACCTATAGGGCGATTTACACCAAAAACTAGTCAGAACCAGTTTATATTAAGGACTAACTGCATCTGAAGTTTTCTGAAAATCCGTGATTTAGTTCTTGAGATAAAGCTATTGTGGAAATCATTAATAATTCAGCATAGCAGCGCCACATGCTGGGCGATGAACACCAAAAAGTAATCAGCACCAATTTATATTAGGGACTAACTAAATCTAAAATTTTATTAAATTCCGTTCATTAGTTCTTGAGATAGAGCGCCCAAAAAATTTGTGTCACAGACAGACATTTTGTAAAAACATGTTTTTCTGGATCTCTGACCCCTAAAATGACCCCTAATCCATCGAAAACCGGAATTCGAAAGTTTTCACGAATACAATACTTTCTTGTAAATATAGAATAAAGTGAAAATACAAATTAAGTGACAGATATTTAAAAAGCTATTATTGAAAAAAAAAATAATAATAATAACATTTCTGCAAATTGAAGAGAGAGTAAAAAATTGTTACTTTGGATTTCTTGTCTGTTTTGTTGCTCATTTTACTTTACATTGAATATTATCATTAATTTCCAGCATAAATTCGAGTATTAAAAGTAAACAAAATCAAATCAATAATTTATCCCGATTTAATGTTATAAAAAATATTAATATATTGTAAACAAATTTGATTATGAACCATTTTGGAAAACGAATTTTGGAAAAAAAATTAAAAGCCAAAGCGTACCATCTGGCGTAAAAAAACAATCGATTTTATTTAAAATACGCTCTAATTACTACAATGTCTCAAATAAGTTTATCTACACTAACATTTGATATACATTTTTTAATGATTTTAATTAGTAAAAATAAAATATTTTTTTTTATTTTGAAATATAATAATTTATTTCGAACAACTTAGAACAAAGTCTTTCTTCAAGAATTATTACGCTAACATAGGAATAATTCATAATTAAAAATATTTAAAACAAGCATGGAATCTAAAAGATAAATAAGTCATCCAATTTGATCAAATCAAATGTAATCAATAAAATATAAATCTATTTTTTTAGAATAGAAAATGTACGCTTATTATTTTTATTTAAAATATCAGTTTTAAATTTTTATTTGTTTAAAAGTTTCCCTTGTTTTGATGCATTGTTTTATTCAGACTTGTGTAAAATCTTTAACAAATAATTAATAAGACTGCGTCACGGAAGATTCACAAGAAGACAGAATTCATTAAAAAAGACTAAGTTCGTTAATGTTTCTTTTGTTTTATCTTAAAAATTAAAAAGGAGTAACAGATTCATTTACAATACATTATCTTGATATAAATAACTTTTGTTAAGGAGCGTGACTTTCTAAATCTGAAACTTCATTTTTACATTTTGTCGATATAATGAAAAAATTTTTGTTCTCAAATGAATTATTCTTTAAAAAAAAATTCTTCCATTTAATTCTTTTACATTTTATAAATCAGGGATTTTTGTTAAATGAACCATAAGAAAAATCAATAACTTAAATATGCATATGTAGTTGAGTTAAAATTTTCTTTTCAGTCGGACGTAGTCGTCTGTTCATGAAACTTTTGTTTTCTTTTAATTTAATAACCTGCTGGGAAGACAAAGCTATGTTGGATTAAAATTAAAAATGTTCTATGAACTCTGTTTGGTTGAATCATGTATTTATAGGAAAGATCCTCAGAAATTACTTCTGATTGTCAAATCAAATTTGCCGTCAAATATCGCCAAAATTTAGCGAGAAGTCTCAAACTGAGCGAGATCCTTTCCTTTTGCACCAGACTTGTGATTTGGGATTGGTAAACTTGAAAGTGATTTTTCCCGTCAAATCTCGACAATATCACCAATACTTAGCCAAATGTCTCTAAATTTGGCGAAATGTTACCAATTTTGCGACTTCGTTTACTGCCAACTGTACAACAATAATCTGATGTACTGATTGTACTGATGAGGCCTTGAAGTTGCATGGCGAAACGTTTACTGATTGTATTTTTAACCCTTAAATGCCGGGTGTTGCTTTTCGGCAACATACAGAATTTTGGCTCTAAAATACTATTAGAATAATATTGAAGCTATAATGCCTAATGTTGCCAATAAAATACATTCTGGAAATATTATTAAATCGATTTTCAACATGTAGATGACAACACTTGTGCTGTTTAAGAATAAAGATAGATTTATTTTTTCAATTGTTGCTACTTGTTCTTTTTGCTTTGTTTGGAAGCTTGCGAAATAACCTATTTTGCTCTGCAATGAGCAAGTAAATTTTATTTCTTATTATAGTTCCTAAAATTCTTGTGAGTTTAATGTTGTAGAATTTTATCCAAGGAAATTATTTTTTCAATTAAAGATCAGTATTCCCGATTAGTAACAAACTGTTTTTTTTAGCCGTAAACCATACTTACAACAAAATATGATTTTTTAAGTATTTTTCCCATGATTTATTTAAAAAATTAAAGCCGAAAATCATTATTACAATTATTTTTGAAAAATCAGGCATTTAAGGGTTAATGTCTTTAGTAAACTGTATTCAAGTCTCTCTATTTTATGTATTTTATTCAGCTTTTTTAAAATTCAGTCGTGAAATGTATGTATATTGCAAGTTAATAATTCTTTCAACCTTCATTCCTATTGACATACATTGCCCAGCAGTGTTCCCAAATGACTCACTAATCAAAATTTCTGGAACATGTGACATAGCTCAGTGATCTTCTCCAACAGCAAAACCGTAAGATTCAAAAGCCATTTTCAAAACTGTTGCAGCCGGTTTTTAGATAGATTTACAGACATACGCAAGGTTTTCTCGTATTATATGATAACATAAACAAAGTATCTCTACAGTCTACATGGAATCCTAATACAAAGATTTAAAGGAAAAAACAACTATAGATTCATGCGAAATTTTGATTCACCTGACAAAGCTCACTTAATATAACACAATAAAAATAATTACTTAACGCACAACTATAAGGTATAATATTATTGCAGAATTGTGTAATATTATTTCAATGCTGTTGTAATCGTATATGATATATTATCATACCGGACTAGAGGTTGTTAGGATGTTATCAATTCTTCGCTCAACATTTTCAGCTGCGCAACTGAAATTATACATGCTGAAGTAAAAAAGTAATTTTGTTAATATACATGCAGTTAATTCACATGTTGTTTAACATGAAACTGTTTATTTGACAATAGTTTTATAAAAATTTGATAGTTTTATAAAAAACTATGTTTTGAGAGGGTAAAACTCATTAATACTGTATAAAAACTACTCGGGTATGTTACCGAAAATCATTAGCAACAAAAAAAATTTTGTTTTTAAGAATGCTTCTTTAAAACTTTCAAATATATTGGTTTCTGGGGTTTATAAAAATAAGTTCTTTTTTCGGAATTACGTGTAACTCGATAAATATTAATGTATATTTTCGTTTGTGGTTTATATTATATTTTAATAAATTAACAAACAATTATTTTTTTACAGTGTAAGCAAATTCACGGCCATCTTAATATGGCTTCTACAAGTATTAATGAAGGCGTTAATATATATCTATTCAACATTTCCTGTTAAAACCAGCTTCCTTTGTGTTTGAAATTTACTTGCGAACATATTAATTGCTACTTTAGAAATTCGTCTAAGTTTCATGGGTACCTCGAATTATCAAAGAGATAATTTGTGACAATGTTCCACGCTTTATCAATATAATTACAGTTTAATTTTAGAAGTGATGCGTATGAAAATTATAGTCTTATGGAAAAACCTACGCCAATTGCCAAACTTGTTACCAACTTTTACTTTTGTACCAAAGAGTTTTGTATTCTAAAAATTAAAAAAAAATCTATTTAAATAGTATACAATTTGCCTTATTTATAGGCCAAATAACTGATAAGAAAAAAAATATACAAAAAAACACACTTTTATAAACATTACATGTTTATCTTCTTAATCCTTGACGGAAATTCATGCTGTTCAAAGCCCGTTATAATTTGTTATTTGATGTGAGCCTTGATTAGTAAAAATTCACCAATTATATTTACGCTTGATACAGAGTGCAAATTATCTTACGGAGCAGGGTGGTGTTGTCTGGATAATACGCAATGGTTAATTTATAATAATAATAAAAAAATGGGGCTTTTGTATTATAACTACATTTCTAATACGTATTTTATATGGATGTTGATTTGATGTTTTATATGTAATTGGTGACTTTTCCTCTTTTTTTTTTTTTTTTTTTTTTTTTTTTTTTTTTTAATTTCATATTAAATTTAACTTATTTAATCAAATTCAATATTAACTTATTTTTAATTTAGTCTACTCAGGACAATGTCATATTAATTAATAATAGTATACCAACTTTTTAGTGATTATTATGCATATTGGTTTATTTGATTAACTAATGTTATACTGTATGTATTAAAATTGGGTAAATAGTTTTTATCATTATTTTTCTTCTATACTATTTAATATTGTTTTATTTTCAACATTGTATTCCATGATTAATTATCGGTTCATATGTTTGATTGGCACAATCATATTTTTTTAGCTTTTTTGTGACTAATATAAGGATAATTCACACACTATATATGTGATCTTTAGGCTATTTGGAATTTTAGTATCTGACAATCTCATATAAACATCCATTTTTATTTATTTAATTATTTATTTTTTTTTCTTTCCTCTTCATTTTTTATATGTAAAGCTAAATATTAAGACTATTATATTTTTATAATATATAATTTATTTTATTTTATAGCATATAGCCTATATTCTATATATTATCAAGTTAAAAAAAGTTTTTTTTAATTTCTCAGTATAGATTTAATGGTATGGTAATAGAATATATTGTATTAACATTTAATTTATTTAAAAAAAATTCTGAATAATGAAATACAGTATGGTATTGTTTATATTAGGATGTGTGTAGGAATGCAGTTGATACATTTTAATTCATTAGCATGTATTAGGTTCTACTTACTGTGACATTTGTATAATCATAATACTTTTTAAAATAAAATAATAGATGGCAGCACCATAAATTTTGTATTTTTAACTAGCCTCTATTTAAGTCATAATTTTAATTTTTTACACTAGGTGGTAATTAACGCTGAATATTGGCAATGTTGTAAAATTGTTATTATACAATTTAAAATTGTTTTTAGGTATTATAAATAATGTAATTATTTTTTATTTATATTATATTAATTATATTTATCACAATATTACAACATGAATTAACTGACTCCATAGCTTTTAATTTCTGTGTTAACTTAACTGTTTTATTCACCTTAATCTTATCATGCTTTTTGGATTCCATGTGCGGGAATTTATTTTGAAAATCTACTAGGAATTAATACGGTATGTTTCGTAAGATTTTTATTGCTATAAATTAAATATTTAATGGGTTGTAGTTTTTTTTCCATTTCATGCCATTTGATAATGTTCTGTATTCATCTTGAAACTATTATTTTGATTATATTGGTTGTTTGAGTACAGGGGGAAAAATTTTCAGCTTATAGCTTTTTTCCCACAGAAAACAACCGATTTGCTTATATCATTGAATTCTGAACTCTTGAAAATGTAATTCAATATATAAGTTTTTCAATTTTTCCGGAATCCATATTCTTCTTTTTTTCTTCCATGTTAATTCTTGTAATTAGGTATACGGTACTTTATTTTACACATACAGTTCTATATTGTTGGTTTATGGCGTGTAGTCAATCATTCACAATATTGCAGTTTTTGATGATGGTCGGTTATGTTTAATTAATGGTTTTATATATATATATATATATATAAATTTTGTTGTGTTTCTTTTCTTTTATTTTATTTTATTTTAGATATGACAAGGGGAGGGACAAAAACATTGAACTATCTTTTCAGATTTCTTAATTGTTTTCGCAACTTATAAATTAATTAATATTTAACTTATAAATAATAAAATAGTATTAAAGAATATATTACACATGTTATTTGCTACTCATATTTTGTGCGTTTTAGTGTTTAAATTATTTCGTTGTTGCAGTATTACAGCCATTTGACATATTTTGGCGAAAGGGTTTTAATCCTAAGTAATTCAATTCATTTTATCAGTCATAAAATGTTGCTAACATGAAATATATTCTTGATTTACCTCTTGAAGATGTCTATAAAATATTAAAAAATCATGATGGCCGTATGCCTGTTTGGTGGCATCTTGGAGAACGCACATTATCAGCTTGCATTCGATATCATTATACTGGCCCATGATCTGGAGTGATGGTGTGGACTGTGACTGAATAAAAGTCTCGATCAACTCTAGTTCATATTGACGGTAATTTGAACAGTAACCATTACACTTCTGAGATTTTACTCACCGCTGTTCTGCCCTAAATTCGAGGGGTCCATAATTATACTTTTTTGCAGGATAATGCACAACCGCATTTTGGCCGTACTGTTCTGACTTTCCTTGTTACAGAAAATGTTAGACTGTTGCTCTGTACAGCACGTTCTCCTCATCTCTCACCAACAGAAACTGTCTGGCCAGTGGTTGCCGAGCGACAGTTACGCCACTACTCGTCATTCACTACGGACGATGAACTGCGACCTAGTGTTGCAAAAGCATGAACTCTGCACACTTAAATGACATTCAGTCTCTGTTCGACTCCTAGGCAGATAAATGCTGATACTGCTGCCATCGGTGGCTGCTATTCTCAGGATTTCTCATGATCTATACCTGCAAATTTCCTGAAAAATTAAAGACTTATTCTTCTCAAAATTATGCATTTGTCCAATTAATATTATTCTGTTAGTTGCATTCCTTCCTGTTACAGTAATTTTAATGGTGTAGTAAACTCAATTAGATTTTAGGTACCGTAAATCTCAGAGAAACATATTTATGACTACATTAAGTATTTTTTAAGCAATATCAGGATTTTAAAGTCAAATTAGTGTTTTAGATTTCATCTCATTAAATTATAATTGGATTCATTTTCTAAAGCGAATTAAACATAGAAAAGTGTATATATAATGAGTCCTTTGCAGTAGCAGAATATTCTAAATATATTTTATTTGCAGATCGAAATATAATGTAGCTGAAGTTAAAATGATTTCTATCCAATATTTTCGTTTCAATAAAATATAAATTTCATTTAAGAAAATTTAACGAAAATGATTTTCCTCTCTAGTTTTTTTTAATATATTTTTTATCGCGAGGCATCATATAAAAGCTTTTATGTTTACAAAAGAAAATGAATTTTCAGATATTTTACCTTACAACCTTTCGCAAAAACTACTTATTCTAGTAGTGCAAATTTTGTTCTTCAGATGTTATTTTTCTCATGAAAATCAATATAAAATGAAAAAAAAAATGTTACTTTCAGAAACCGATACATTTTTTTATAATTGATGACTTTATAAATGGAAAAATATAATATTTGCTCAGAGAAAAAAATATAAAAATCTATCAGTGCATTTCCCCAATTCGCAATTAATTTTCTTCACATTTTAAAACCGGCAAAATGTAGAATTACATCTGCTCAAATAGAAACATATATATGCACGTGTTTTACATAGATAAGAAAACTTTCATAAAAAAAAAAATCATTTTTTTTAAATTTTCAGCGCCAGAGAGACAAAATGCGAGTCAAATGTAGAAAATATTAAATTAACACTTCCAAGTTGTTTTATTTGTTTATAGTCATTATATCTTTTATCTTGTTATTCCGTAATAAGGCAATAATTTCAAATATGATTTTTTCGGTCTTTATTTTATCAACACCATTGACAATTGATATTCTATTTTACCACACAACTGTTTTGCACGAACAGAGTTCGGGTAAGAAAAGTTAGCTTGCTTTGTTACTAAAAACTTTTCCACACTACTAATTTTTACCTGAAATCTTCAGTTATTTAAATGGCAGACTTTTCTCGATTAATTAAGGCAAATATTTTCGTACTTAAAAAGTGGTGTCAAAAATTGTGACAGTTAAGTTGTTAAGTTAGTAGCAATATTTGAAAAGAAAATTGGAGCGACGAGATCTAATATGAACGGATGAAATAATTATTTTGAAATTGTGCATACGCATTTATTGTATAATTACTTATTGAAATACATTCATTTTGGACATATCTTTTTAGAAATACGAGCATATTGATTTTTACATTGTAGTTTTATTAATGAGAAACGTATTTCTGGAAGCTTAAAATCCAAAATTACAGCTCATTGAGCCCATTAGGCTCAATGAGCCTAATCCCCCTGAAACTAGGTCTGAGTGCTGACACAAAAATGGCGGCTGCCGAAGGCGGATTTTTTTAACATTTATAAGGCCTCTTAAATGTAGAAACCAGTATTTTTTAAAAGATTTCCAAGACTTGGTTATTCTCATAAAAATAAATCGGAAAAAATTAAAAAAATATATTGGTACGAATATTTAAGGGACTGTACACACGCTGAAGAAAATCCACCTTCAGCACCCTTAGGTTCGAGTGATGCTTAAAAACTGTCTCCTTTGAAATCTATTTTTCAGCGGCTACAAATGACTTTAAACTTGCAGAATTTCTTAACTTCTTGAAAGAATGATTTCTCGTCTGATATCGGAAAGATAAATCTTATTGAAGAATGTAAATATGAGCACAAACTGAGGTGCTAATATTAGAAATGTTTTAATTTTTCTTATAACGTGGATATGGTATACCACACTCTAGCAAATTTTAAGCTTAGCATTAATTAGTGGATATCACTGCTAATCGACTGATACCAAACAAAGTTTTATACGTTAAATGCGAAAGTAATTATTAGGAGGTGATATAAAGTTTTAAGGAATATCTTTATAGGTATTTTTTATCATTCTTCTACGTGATTTCTTAAAAAAAGCAACAGTAACAAAAGTCCCAAAACTGCACCTAATATAAAGCGAAATTGGAAGTACCTCGCCTTAAGATATTTAACAAGAATAGTTGTACTTCCTAGTTCTTTAGAATACACTTTATCTGGTGACATTATAGAAAAGGTTTTATGTTTACAAAAGAAGATGAATTTTTAGATATTTTACTTTCAATCCTTTGCAAAAAATTACTTATTCTCGTCGTACAAATATTGGCACTCATATGTTACTTTATTCGTGACATTCTACAAGACAGAAGCAACAAAACATGATATTTTAGACAACCAATACATTTTAAAACTATTGACTTTTTTATTAATATATTTTCAGAAAATATATTTTAATGTATAACAGCATATTTGTACAATCGAAGAAAAAAAAGTAAACACCCCTACTAACTCCTGAACAAATTACCGTAGAAGAAAGTTACTGGTACCGAACGATTGGAAATAAAGTCTACTTTTAAATGATGTATATAACTATTGCTTAGGGGGGCATCTACTTATTAAAATGAACCATAACTTTGTTTTTTTTTCAATAGCAGGACACAATTCTGACAGCATAAAGGAATTCTACACCATTTAATTAGCTTAAAAACAAATTATTATGCAATCCGTATCATAAGTTTCCGAGAAATTAATTATTTTAAAACGAGCGTATTTTAAGGGTTGTATCCAAATTGAAGTTCCGTACTCGATTGTTAACCGAGAGAGCCCCTTTCTTGATCAAGGCAATTATGCGTCACTCAAGCAGTCAATGAAATCTGCTAATTTACAGGACAGCATAAGACATTTCAAAATATCTAGTCAGTTCTATCATAGACGGCCCCTTAAACCATCATTTTGCCGTTTTCGCAAGCATAATTTGAAAACTACTTGGAAGAAAAATGTAAAATTTTGGATTTCCATAAAGTAGGGTTGGGTTGGGTTGATTGTTGACGGCCAATTATCTACACGAGGGATATAGGCCCTAGGGGGAGTGCCTTCCGTGGAGGTCTTTCTAAGGGAACCTAATCCGTATTAACGCATGGAAATCCACGGCTCGAAGAAAACCACGAAAACTCCGAACGATTAGGCCGACGGGCGCGATTGGGTTCGAACCCAGCACCTCCCGTCTACCAGCTTCGAGAGCAGAACCTCTCAGCCACTGGTGGGGCTCCATAAAGTAGGACTTAATAAATCAAAATCCATAAAAAAAATTTTAGTTTGTAATTCATATGTTTTCGAATATTAATTTCATAATTCACAGTTCATATCATAAAATTATAAAAATTGCAAATTCAACGTAATTATTTTTCGGTATATTAGTATTATTGTTACACAAAATTTAGCACATTAGGAGTATAATTTCAGGAGATATAAATAAAAATATGGAAATATTATTTAACATTAGAAGCACTAAATTTTGAATGTTTATAATTAAAAAGACTTGAAATTTGATGTCTTGCCATAGTTTGAGCCAAAGATTTGAAATATCTCGTTAAAATTTGGTATTTCCATTGAAAAAAATGAAGTTTAGATTCGTTTTAATAGGTAGATGGCTCCCAGAGCAAATTTTATATACATCATTTAAAAGTAGACTTTATTTCCATTCGTTCGGTACCAGTCACTTTCGTTTACGATAATTTGTTGAGGAGTTAGTAGCGGGTGTTTACTTTTTTTTCCCCACAACTATACATTTACACATATATTGCAATGCAGCATGTTTGCTATAGTGCAAAGATGACTATAGTAGCGTAGCACAACAGTAACGAACAAGTATCTAAAAAGTATCTCAAGCACGAAATGTTGCACCTACTTAAATGTTGTATTTTTGTATAAATAAAAAATAATTGCAGAAAAATTATATAAGAAACTTCTATGCATTCACGTGCATTCATGCCAACGATCAGTGAAATTTTATCATTTATAGTTTCAATAAGGAATTCAGTTACACTCTATTTAAAATTTTATAATTTAAGTGTAGAAAACTATCAAAATCTAAATCCTTAAAACTTTTCAACACGGATGTATTCTGCAATTAGTTTTTAAAGTATGTCATGTTTTTTGTTTGTTTTTCTTTTACGTTCAAAGGTTATTTATTTGAATCACTTTTCTCATAAATTCCATATTTGCAAAATATTCTAAAATGAGTCAAGATAGGTTTTTATAAGTGTTTTGATAGATGTTTCAATTGCTGCAAATAATTGCTTACATAACGTTCTTTGCTCCCTTGTTTCACGTCATTGATATGTTCATTTACCATAATCTCCGAAGCGCTGTCAGTCAGAGGTGTAAATTTGTACCTATACTTGCACTTTAAAGGTTTTAAAAATTGCATTTTAGTATAAAGGAAAAAATTAATGTCGTAAAAAACCCTGTAAATAACATGTTTCGCTGAGCTAATTTTCTACCTAGTAAAAAGTATTTCCTTCACTTTTCTAAAGTTTACCTGGCATGATTGAAGCAAAATCATCTGAACATTTTTTTAACATTTCAATTTCGTTCTTTTATTTTGTTTTATTTATTTATCTATTTTATTTTTGCTAATTAAAAAAAAATCTTTCTTAAAACACGTAATTTCTTTTAAATTTTTACCCTTAATTTAACTCAGTTGTTTGATAAAAATAGCGAAACAGGTGAAAAAACACAAGGAAAATGTATTATTTTGCAGAAATTCTGTAACCAATGAGTACAATTTTTTTTATTCCCACTTTTGAAACTTAATGAATTACTTCACAATTTTGGGTAGAGATCATTTCTTTATAAAGAGGATTTTGTTTGTACAGAATATGTACTTTTAGTTTGGTTAAACTGTTTTTTCTGAAATATCGCAAAACTTGCAACTCTGTAGTATCAGTTTCAGTAGTCTACAGTTTCGTAAATAAACAATAAATTTGTACTTAAATAATATATATTTTAGATCACTAGAATATCGACATATCCTGACAATTTATATTTTGTTTCTCTATTGCTCTCGTCGAAACACTTTCAGTATTCAAATGCATATTTCTTAATAATTTCAAATCAAGTGTCTCATAATGCGAATTATAATAATATGTTAGGTTCTTACTATTTGTAAAATT
Organism: Maratus speciosus; assembly: GCA_963932465.1. Lineage (NCBI taxonomy): Eukaryota > Metazoa > Arthropoda > Arachnida > Araneae > Salticidae > Maratus > Maratus speciosus. The sequence goes on along the minus strand of OZ010790.1, from coordinate 412,719,131 downwards.
ATAACGTCAGATATTTGGCTTGTTATCTCTGCTTATTTGCCAGTAAATTAATATTTAAACTTTTAAGATGCTTAAAAGATTTAATGTAATTTTGCATTTTCATTACATTTTTATTTCCAATACGTTGTATATTTTGTGCCATGTGTTAAAGGAGTTAATTAACGTTCTGCTAATATGATTTAAAGAAAAAAAACATGAGATTTTTTATAATTAGGACAGATATTAATACCCGGCAGCCTGGTTCCCATGATGGTCCAATCAAAACAATCCGTACTCAGGACTTCGATGGTCATGTTAGCTTTGTATTGGGTGAGTGCAAATGTTCTACACGTTTTGAGCATATGTAAATGTCAAGTGGAGTACAGATGTGACATCTGACGTGGATAAGGAAAGTGGTCAATAACACATGGGGTAATAGAGTATATATAGGTGTAACTTTTCTCAGAAGGACTCGTGTGGAACGGAAAACAACATGGCAAGAGAGAAAGACCACATCGCACATTCTTTACTGTACAAGTATGATAAAGGCGTTACAGCAGTCGCAGATTTCCGCAGCATTTGTCAAGTGTATGGAGAGGATGCCGTGGACGATAGCACCTGGCGCCGTTCTTTTAGAAAATTCCGGGACGGAGAGTGTAGCTGTAAAAATCATGCCCGTTCTAGCCCGTTCTCACGCCCATCAGTGATTTCTGACGAGGATCTGGACACAGCCATTACAAATTCTCCACATCCAAACGTCGAGGAATTGGCAGAAACGTTCTCGGTACACAGAACAACAGTCGAAAGACAAATGCATGCACTTGGCTTCATCACCAAGTTCGATCAGTGAGTATCACACCAGCTTACACCAAGGCAGCGAGAAGAGACGATCAGTACCTGTTTCTTCATTCTCCCGTAACAGTAGGGAACCCTTTCTGAACTGAATTGTAACGAGTGATGAGAAGTGGGTACTGTACCTTAATGTGAAACAAAGGGCCGGTTGTAGAGTTGCTCTATCGACCTCAAAGGAGGACTTGATCCCGAAAAGGTTTTGCTCAGTGTATGGCCAAGAGATATACCAAGTATATACCAAGAGAATAATACGCTGGGAGGTCCTACCACTGATCCAAATTATTAATGCAGCCTCTACCGCCAACAAAATTGACAGACTGCTATCACAACTCACGTCTAAGCGGCCAGCTCTCATCAAGTGAGGTGTCTCAGAGGTGTTCTCTTTCATCACGATTACGCCAGGCTTCATGTTGATGTAAGAGAGTCGCCAAATTTACTGACTGGGCCTTGCACCTTCGTACTATCACCTTTCCCGATCGTTACACAATGCCTTCACTCACCGAACCTTCAATGATGTGGAGGCTGTAAAAACGGCGTTAAAACAGTTCTCTGATTATAAAACTGAGGAGTTTTATCGACGTGATATTCACTTAATGCCAGACACATGGCAAGAGATCATACATTAAGCTGGTATTTACATGAATTCACAGATGCTTAACTTTTTGTGTTCACCGCCTTTCTGTTTTCAGCAAAAAACGGGTAGAGCTTTTGCACTCACCCTATAGTATAACAACAAAAATAACGACAATTTTCACTGATTAGCTAAAATTCAGAAAACTAATAAAGATATCAATTTGAAAATTTCCCAGTAAATGTATAAATATTTTTACATCTGAATATCTATTTAAAAAATATCAGTAATTTTGATTCGAAGAAAGAGCGTGACAGAGGTGAGCATACAAAAATAAGTTGAATTAAAAAGAGATCCATTTCAGACGATAAGCTGACCACCTGTCTAATTTGGTTTATGAAAAGAAATTATTTATTAAATGCTGACAAACGTTATAAACATATGTGTTAAGATCTCTTCCACAAGGGTTTATATCCCTTTATTTACACTTAAAAGTATGTTTTCGTAAATACAGGTTTCAGTTGCCACTATTTTCGAACCTTAACGGCGCAATCTTTTCCAGGATCAACGGAAATTGGTTCATTAAACTTAACTTTAGACTACGGTATGTACATGCACCCACAGAGGGTTTCGAATCAACCTGGCATTTGCGAAAGAGTGTGACAAAAAACCTGGCCTAGGACGCCGTGGAGGCACCTTCGAGTTTCGGAAGATCACTAAAGCGGAGTCGCTGATGGGTGCAGGTTGCCGATGGAACCCCACCTACAGCCCAGAGACTACATGTCCGAAGAACGTGCACCTGTTGAGTCAGTCGCTGCCGCATCAACGTATCCACAACCCACTCAAGGATACCCACTCAGGGTCAGTGAGAGGCTTCAATGTGTGTTTCCTTGCAGGTAGATAGCCTGGAAGCAGATAGACGAACAGGGTACAGACAGTTGCCACAGATTCGGCTCGGATTCCTTTTGCTTTCATCTCTCTCCGTAGCCCTTACATTCGGGAGTTATTTGTCGCCGATATGCACTATGGGAGAGACTAAGTTTCACATTTTTTATGTTATCCTTTGTTTACTAACATTTACGTTTCTGTTGACTAATCCTCTGGCTGGAAAATCCTAAACACTCTGTTCATAGGGCATCCTTATTTCGCGCTGACGGTAAAGTAATCTTGTGATGCTCCTCACTAGCCCTCGGGTAGTGAGATTTTGCTGTGATGTCCCATGTTATCTGGTCAACAATGTGATGTTTGCTCAAAACCTGACCTTTTCAGGCCTCTCTCCAAATGTGTTGAGTTCTATCGCAGCGCTCGTAGTCGGTGGTAATGTACCATGTGATAATCTGTATTAGCCGCATACACTTGCATAATTTCCCTTATACTTTCGTTATTAAAATTTTCGAATGTTAATGGCGCATTCTTTTCTCGGGTTCTATGGATCAGATTTCAACGAGAAATGATTCATTTATTTAAATTAACTTGCGAATCACCTTCAGTTTTTAGTTACACATTCCACAGCAAGCGGGCGCATTCTTATATTGGGTTCTATGGGCCCTATTTCATAGAGTTTGTTTCATTTACTTTTCCATTGCCTTAAAGTTTTTTGTTTCCTTCTTATCTTGCGGTTAATATGCCCGATTTAAACGGAATTTGTTTCTTTCGACTCAAATTACAATTATGTTTAGATTTTCTGGCGCTTGCGAAACATGGAGTCATACGCAACGGAGTCACGTGCAGGACCTTCGTTTGGAACTCGCTGCGTAGCATGCACAGTATACGCTGTCGAAGGCGGTGGCTACGCATTAAGGAGGTTCAATTTGAAAAAGACATTTATGAATCGAGTTTGAAATTGGTTAGAGACGCATTCGTAGCACATAAGGTCTAAGTTTCCGAAGTCAACGTGGACGTATTTTAAAAATTAATTTTAAAAGACTAATTTTTTCTTTATATTTTACAATGAATCGAGGATTTAATCATTCGCGGTCCGATTTGGGAAATCGATGAGCCCGTGCCTTCTGGTGCAGGTCCACTAGTTTAATAATAAAAATTGGAATTCTAGGTATTTTATAGAATTCAAGCTTAACAATTTGGATAGACACTATAAAAAGTGTAATAAATGTAAAAATTTTAATATTGTAATCGCTCAAGGAGATAACCTCAAAACAGGTACAGTTTTACCCTGCAACGGTAAGAGAAGAAGGATGGTAAATTACATCGTAAATTCAACTTTGAAAATGATCTATAACTTTTAAGCTCTATTATATATTAGATATTTTGCTAGTTTTTATCGCTTCTACGCAATAATATTTTACCAATTTGTACAAAAATAGCGAATAAATATTTCACACATATAATGCTGATACTTTTTTTTAAAAAGTTCACATATTTGAGTGTTAATATAGGTGAGTTTATATTAGTAAATGTGGAAAATACATTTTAAGATGATAATGTTTGTGTATACTTTAATTCGTTTAAATTACTTATTGTTCAAAGAAACGTTTCTATAAGGTATGTATTATTATTCAAAACATTACGATTATTGCAAAGTTCTTATTCATACGTCCGATAATACCTAGAGAGTAAAAGAGTAAAAGAAAATTGCACTCATACATTTCTGTGTAACCATTTCTATTCTTCTTTAGGACCGTATTAAAATGGTAAAAATAAAATTGTGGCATTTTCATTAGGGACAAGTCTTAAATTAATTTATGTGTTTGGAGTTTTCGTATATTTTTATAAACTTAACTAAATTATCTTAGACACCTCTACCAAAACTACAGATTAATTAATAATGAATTTTTATTTTTTTAAAGATAATCTTATTATATGAAATCAAATATCCCACAATGAATTTATAGCAACTGTAAAAGAAAAAGTCTTTGGGAATTTCGAATTTTAAATAAAAGAATATCATCAAAATACTTGAACAATATATAATGCAATAGTCAGTGTTTAATTTATAAGTACCATAAAATACAAATAAATAAGAAGCATTGTTAAGATTATTTATTTCATGCCACTGTTAATGAAATCACGCTATAACTAATAGACTTATAAGTTGATCTATGTTCTGCCAAATAAATTCCATTGTGTAACAGTTTCAGCACCAAACAGCTAATAGCGTAAATGACATCTGTCATAGCATATATGTTCATTTTCATCTATTTCAGATGCCCTCTGTAATATGGAACTCTCAATAGTAACGTATGTTTATATACATGAATGACTAAATTAGCTAAAAACAAATAGGCACAAGTAAAGGAATTTTTTTGGCGATTATTCTCTTCAATAATGACATGTTTTATTAGCAGGAGAAGTTGTATAATTTCTATTTTGTTATTATTATTTGAATGCTTTATAATTAAATAAAATTTAATACGCAACAATATTTTCAAAAAATAATATTTTTTTATGTAAAATATTTTGCATGTAATTATCAATTAAATAAATTGAACTGATCAACAATTTTATGTTATATTTTCTGACCATTATCAAGCAGAAATAAAAGACAGAAAGAAAAGTTTGTCATTCTTTTCCGTAAAAAATAAAACTGAAAGAAAGAAAAAAAAATTCATATAAGAATTATAAAAGAAAATACCTTGATATCCATGGTTTAATATTAAAAAAATAAATAAAAATGTAAAATAAAATCAAGTAAAAATTTTTTTATTATAAATTCAATAAATTCGTTAGCTGCATAAAGTTTGAAATTTAGATTTTAGAGAATGAGACTGATAAAAATAAAATTCATGGCAGCTTTTAATGGCTGTGCAGTTTAAAATAAATAAATAAATAAAAATAAATATTGTTATTTTTTCAAAAAAATAAATAAATAAATAAATAAAGAAGCAATAAACCAAGTAATCAGTAAGTAAAAATTAATGCTTTACCCAGTATTTTTAGGTAAATTTCTAATAAAAAGCAAGCGTTATTGGTTGCAAATTACAAACTTAAAATTCTTTCACTTCATTTAATAGGTTAGACTGACAACGCCCGCTATCTCCTTAAATAAATAGGAATCACTTATGCAATATAAAAATTTGTCACAATTTCAATAATTAATTTAAAAGCAACTCATTAAAAATTCAAGAATTTTTCTAATTCAACATATAAGTTATTTACCGTCAAGTTTTGACGGGCACTATCTAGTTTTTTTAATATATCCTTAAAAACACTTTTAGCCAAAGAAGCATATCCGTCAAACTGCGCTTTCGTACTAAATTACTTTAATTTTATTGAGTTTCAAAATTTGTCAAGGATTTTGGCCTACATTGTATGTTATATAGATTTTACTTTTAAATCTGGTATGTCTGCACAAGATTCGATTTCCACTCGAAAGCAATAAAACAATCCTATGATCAATAGATAAAAAATACAATCGATCCGACCTGAGGAATCTGAAGATCCGGTAAAATGTAGTTACCTAACTTGTCGCAGGATTCTATTCAGACTCAGATCTTCAGGAAAAGGGGGGAAAGGAAAGAAAGTAAGACGCGGCCTACGTGATCCGGATCGGGTTCTCGTAAAATCTGGTTACCGATGCATGGTTACAATCCGAAATTGACATTAAGCAAACAAGCAAAAAGTAATAATTAAGATACAGCCCCGACCCCACGTGCGTTCCGGTTAAATGTGGCTACCCGACAAAATGCGAGATTCTAATCCACATTCAAGGAGCCCAAAAAAAAGAGGCAGTAAAACAGGCTCGAATCCAGAAAATATCTGGCCACACAACTCTGGAATTTAAAAACGTATCAAGGGCTTTTGGTCCATCTTTCTTGTATAACTAAATGCCAATAAATTGGTATATATTCATTGGTATTATATTGGTATATATACAGTGGCGGTCAAAAGTTTCCTGCCAGCATAAAATTTTTCTGCTAATTTGTAAGTATACCCATTTGAAGGTTAATCTCAAAGTGATATTTATACATTTTATTGGCATAATAGTTAGGAACGTATTTATGGAATAACAAATAAATATCAATAAATTTAACTGACAAAATTAATTGCAAAGGAAAATGCATGTTCTCAAAGGTTTCCGACCATCTTGGAAAGGTTGGAAAAAAATTGGTGTTACAGTGAAAAATAACAGTGATCAACAACATTTACAATTAGTATTTTATCGTTATATCTTTAGCAATAAGTACTGCGGCGCAGAGACGTGGCATCGGTTCAATGAACCGTTGAATATTGTCTAATGTAAGCTTTTTCCACTCTTCTTGAAATTTTGGGAAAATTTTGCTGAATTGGAATAATTAGAATTCCGCACACGCTTGTCAAGATCGGTCCAAAGATTTTCTATTGTATTCAGATTGGGTGATTGAGTTGGCCCTTTCAAAAGCGGAATCTTTTGTGCGAAAGCCACTGCTTGACAAGCTTTCCTGTATGCTTTGGGTCGTTATCTTGCTGAAACAAATAGTTGCGACCACATTTTTTCCTCCTATAAGGCAGGCAAATGATCTTGAAAGATATCCTTATACACTACACCATTCATCTTGCCGTGGATTCCAACTAAGGGACCGACAGCTTTTCCAGAACATGCTCTCCACAGCATAAAGTGTCCTCCTCTAAGCTTCACTGTAGGAGTATCATATCTCGATTCATATATTTTATTTTAAGTCATCTGACGTAGTGTCTGTCACCACTCCCAAAAAGGTTGAACTTCGATTCATCGGAAAATAGTACTTTTTTTCCAGTTTTCACTTGACCAGTTTTTGTGTTCCTTGGCAAACGCAAGTCGGGCCCTCTGATTTTTTTTTAACCTGTGAAAGGTTTTTTAACTCCGACTCTTCCATAAAGTTTTACCTCACGTATGCGTCTTGACACAGTAGATTGACTTATTTCAGCAATATTTTCGCTAAGTAAATCAAGGGATATCGCAGCGACAATTTTATGCGGGCCATCAACTACTTTTCTCCTGATAATTCTATCGACACGGATAGACGTTTTCCGGGGTCTCCTGGACTATGGAAAGTCCTGAAGGCCATGGCCATCTTTATATATTTTTTAAAATAACGTTTACAGTAATTTTTCCTATCGATAACTTTGCCGCAACCTCACAAGAGGATTGGCCCATTAGCGACAAACAAATCACTCGTTTACGAACAATAATTTTTGAACTTTTCATTTTTGAATTTCAACTACGTTATTCACGTTGATTAAATAACAAACACGACTAGAAAGACACTTTACCGATAACAAAAACTAAGGAATGACGAATGTCTGGAAACTTTTGCACACGAGAATTTCGAATTCCTCCACTTTGCATCAAGTGTCACCAGTATCCAATCAAAATGATCACGCACTCATAGCATGCATTGTCTCGGTGACGTCGTTGTGACGTCACTGTAAGTCACTGTGGTCACGTCCCATCTGTGACCAAAATGCCACCACTCAGTGATGTCACATTGTGACTAAGATGTGAACTTCTTAGAAAATTTTAAAAAATTACGAAAATTCTTCAAAACATGTTATTTACTGTAAAATTATATTTTTCTGGCAATTAAAAAAAATTGTGACGTCACTGTTATGTCACTGCTATGTAACGCGAGGCTAACGAGAAAGACAGGCTACCGCGGTCGGTTGGATTGATCTTTTTTTACAGACCGCTGGAGTCACGTGATGCTCGAATGCACCAATGAAGTTGTGCGAAAAGAGCATCACGTGACTCCACCGGTCTGTAAAAAAAGAAGAATCGGACCCACCGCGGTAGCCTGTCTTTCTCGTTAGCCTCGTATGTAACGTACGTCACGTCACATATGTGACAAAAACTTATCATATTATAAGTCACAGTGTGACAAAAATATGAACTTCAAAAATCTTTGAAAATGAAGAGAAATATTTTAAACAGTCGCGAGTTACAGCGGCATAAGGAATGAAAATATATTAGTGGATAGCAAATGGTAAATTCTGTCACTAAAGGGGAGGGGGGGGGGGCATAATCAATAAAGTGCACGATACAAGCATTAATAAACTAAATTTTCAGGCTATATTTTATCAATTTGATATCTAAGACAGTGAATATATACTTTTTCATGATTTTAATTTTATCTAGCATTTGGATAATATATTTAGAATTAGGAATATTAATTTGATACACTTTACACATTTAGTTTCCTGGGAGGAAATTTGTTTATTTCTTTCTTTTTATACCGACCAGGATTATTCGAAACACTTCTGTGGTTCCAAGCTAAAAAATTTCTATTACAGTTAAATCTGCACCTTTTAATGAGCACGTAGAAAGAGTCTTCAGAGTTTAGTCATCTATGCATTTCTTGCTTTAGAATATTTTTATAATTTCTATTCAAGTCATAAATTCTACTTCTTTCAGACATTTTAAATAAAATTAGCATTTTCCGAAAATAAAAGAAATATACAAATTTTGTGCAAAACAAAATTTACTTTAAAAAAAAAGAAAATAAAAAGGGGGGGGGTCGTTATTACCATTAAATTTATTTTTACACCTTTTAAAAATTTAAACAATGTTTTATCTTATAAACTCTAATTATGAATATTATTATTATAATTATTTAGAAAAAAGGAACTTTACAATACATTTTAACTTGAATTATTTGGTACGGATAAAAAGAAAAGGTTAAATACATTGGACATTTCTTCAAATACAAATTTTAATTAACGATACTTACAGAAAATTACTGCGCATTCATGTTCCACATGTCTTGTATAGAAAAACAAATAATCTGTAACAGAACATCTGCTTGGAAATCGTCTGCCCACAGAAAAATAAATATGAGAAGACGCGGGAAATAGTTCACTATTTTTAGAATACCACCACGTCTACAACACTTTAAGATAAGGAAATGACCAATTTGGGATACACGGATATTAATGGAACGTATACGTATATGTAAGTCTTATTTAATTTAAATATTTTATTCCTGATTTGTATGAGTTAAATAGTTTTATGTTATATTTGTAAGAGACTGATCTTTAACTGTTAGAAGCGATATTTTGCAATTTGATAACTGTAAAGAAAAATATCTTAATCTGCCATCGCTTACAAAAAAAAAAAAAAAAACCGCAGAGACTGATTCATGCCTGCATTCATACTGGAATTAATATAAACATTAATTTACTCTTACTTGAGATTGAAAATGTATGGAACGACAATGATTTGGAATTATTTTGTCGGATTCTTACTATTTTTGGATTACTAACACTTATAGTTATTATTATTTTGGGGTTAAATATGATGTTCGATTATCATGAGATTAAGAAACTGTTTCAGATTAGAAATTAACATTATAGTACTGGGAAAATGTATTTTAACATATTACAGTAGTGAAACATTTGAAAGAATTCTCTTTTAGTGCTAATAATATTTTAAATTATCTTTTAAAATCCTAAATCTTCAAACCAATGTTTTCAGATTTAACATTTGCCAAAATTACAAAATAATAGGAATTCCTTATACCATATGGAAATATTTTTGAGATATTGTTAAATCTAATAATGCATTTAATTTATCTATTGTAGTTTGCTGTTGTTTAATAGTACAATTATAAATACTAATTATTATTTTTAGTGTTTTTCAAATTGGTATATTTATTTTTCTAAATTGTATGTAAGCATTTTTTCTGTTTGTGATTTTAATCAAACATTTAATTATAGACATTCTGAATCGGTTATTAAATTTTCTTCTATTGTAAATTAATTTTCTATGTTTATGATACGCGTAATTAGTGGCACTAAAAAGTAAAATATGATATTTAAGCATTGAAATAAAGTGTTTTTCATGCCTGATAGGAAGTTATAGATTAAACTGCTTTAGTATATATTTTTTAAAAGTTCACATAATACAGGATACATAATATAGGACACAAGTTGAAAAGTGCTTATGACTTCGGTTTGTCTCTCCGTCTGTCCGTCTAGCAGTCTGTGCGCACTCTAACTCTCGAAATTATACTTGGATTGCCCTTAAATTTTTGGATGTTATTGACGTTTACCATAGCACGGTACTTATTTGTAATGAAGTTTGTAGCATGCTTTGTTCATTTACAGGGACAGCCAAAAGTTTTCCGTTACATTACGGCCTATGGGAAAAAATCGTTTCAAATGATTTTTAATGATTTTACGCACGCTTTCAAACAGAATAAAATTTATATGCATTTATGAAGTGCACTAAAATATGCATTCTGTTGACTATGCGATGCAAAGAATACAGTGAAACCCTGTTAAGATGCGTTTCAAGGGAGCGGTCAAAAGTCGCGTATTAAGCGGGATCGCGTATTAAACGTGATTTATATAATGTTGTAGGAATTGAGCTTCATTTATACGTTTACGGTCGAAAGTTGAGTCTTTTACATATATTCAGATTGCAATTTAATTGTATTCCACTTTAACGTATTGTTTCTTTTTATAGGACAAACTGGAATAACAACGGAAAATAAATATAGATTTCAACATGAATTTATTGTCGATTAATGCGTTGCAACCAAAATTAATTTTCCTACTAGACTCATTTTTTTAAACAGAAAGAAAAATAATTTTAAATCTTTGAAGCACAACCAGTTTTTAAAATCACATTTAGTACTAGTAATAATGAGTACCATTATAATATGTTCTTCATTATCAAGATAATAAGAAAACCTATCCTTATAAAATATTGATATAGCAAAAAGTAAAGTAAACATAAAAGAATTATCCAATCGCAGTCGTATTTAATCTTTGCGAGGTTCGTTTTTTGTTGCCTATAATATGCATTATAAAACATAGTGGCGATATAAAGTACATTTAAAACATCTCTAACAACACGTATGAAGAACTCTAATCATAATAATTTTTGTGACGTATCTAAGTAACCTGAATGCGTCTATCTCTCTCTACTACAGTAAAAACATACACGAAGCGAGAGACAAAGAATGTTAGGAGGTGGCATCAAAGATGAATTGCAGTTTTGCTAATTTAAGGATTTTTTTTTTTTTTTTTTTTTTTTTTGTTATTCAAACATCTATCACTATTTCCGATTAGTAATTTTAGCCTTAATTAATCTGTTGCTAAATAAATTAATTAATATTCGGAAACAGTGTTTTTTATCTGAATAATAAAAATCCTCTAAATCGTTAACACTCGAACAGAAAGAAGGAATTCGCATCTTGATCAATGAATTCGCGTCTTAAGCGTAATTTTTTTACTCGTCGCGTGATTTTTTTATCGCGTATTAAGCGGGATCGCGTCATAACCGTGAGCGTCTTAACCGGGTTCCACTGTAGTTATTGTTCATTTACAGGGCTAAAAAAGGAATTCAAGTACATAATGATATAGGGGTGGAGGGAATTTTTTGCGGCATACTTTAATTATGTTAATCTATTTCATATATAATGAAATTGATATACGTCTCTGAGGTTTACTTTTACTTATTTCATGTATAATACGCAGTGCATAGCATTTACAGGGCCACACAAAAGATTTCAGATACTATATTCTATCCGAAGTACTGTACAGTAGCGGTGATTGCTGTAAATCCTTTTTTAATTATGATATGCTCTTTTATGATTCACTATATTTATGCATAGTATATGGTGCATATAAATGCTATAAGTCCTATAAAAGGCTGCACAAAAGTATTCGTAAGGATTACTGGGTATGGGCGCAAATTGCTTAAAGGTGGTTTTTAAATGAGTTATGCTTTTTTGTTTTTTTGCTGAACTGCATTTAATTTACCAAGAAATGTTTGTAGAATATAGATAAAATGATATACAGGGTCACATAAAGAATTGGATACATGGCCGTCTATATATTATAATTTCTAGAAATGTGATTTCAGCAGTTTTAAGAGTGTCTTCGTTTGAATTAAATTTTAACTAAATAGTGGCGTGTAATAAAGATTCCAGGTAAACTACAGGGTTATACAAAAGTATTCAAGTATGTTTCCATACATTAGTATAAATTGCTGAAAAAGAATTTCAACCTGTTAGGCGTTTTCTTGCTAAACTAAATTTTCCCATTATATAGTATATATACACTTAAAAAAAATGGGTACTCAAAATTGAGTAAAAAGTACTCCATTTTAAATGCGTCACATACTCAAAATAGTTCCGATCTAATGTAGTCAAAGTGGAGAAACACATGTACTCATTTCTTATTCCATGGTTGCTGTGATCAAATATGAATCGTTATGTACTGTCCCCCCTCCCCTCCCCAAAAAAAAACAACCTAAAATTTAAAGTAAAAATGTACTGACATTTATTTCCCGTTCAAAGTTCTTAACAAGAAATGTTTAATTGATTACACTGCAAATAGAAGCGTCTTAAATTTAGACACATATGTGACAGAAAAAGAATTTTAGACACTTAAGTGTCTTAATCTGAAAATTCAGACATTATAGATGTCTTAATTTAAGATACATAAGTGTCTTACTATGACCATGGTGTAAACGAACTGAGAATAATGTCTAAAATATCCGCAAACGTCTTATTTTAAGACACTTCATTGCTTTAAACGTGTCTTAATTTAAGACGTTTTGATTCTTCCGACGCAATAACCACCAGGGGGCACTAGCACTCCTCCCAGTTGCGCATGCGTTTTAGATGTCTTCGTTCGAAGTGGTATACGTTGTAATTCAAACAAAGTTTGTTTTTATGTACGCGTGTATTTTAATTCGTTTTTTGCGAAATGTGAAGTACTGTGATTTTAATTCGTATTAACTTGGATTATTTATTTATTGAATACATACATCTGACGTGTGTGCTCGACATCAAATGTCTCGTAGAAGCTGTCGTCGATACAAGGGCGGGATAGACACAGAACAGAAGTAGACGACGGTTGAAGATTACACCCGGAAATTCCACAAAGCGTGTGCAATGGGCTTAGTGTTAACTCGTATCAATTTATATCAATAATATTGTGTTATTCATCTTCGTCCTGTCGAAGCTGGCAAAAAAAAAGAAACTTTTGTCTGGCGGGTCCTGTTTTTAGGATGAAACATCTCATTCTTTAAATATGGCTAGTCGGATGTATTATGGGATTACCTTTTAAACTGATGAAAGTCTTTCTCCCTCACTGTGGTTGTGGTAGTTTTTAAAATTTCAAATCGAGGAATATTTCTTACCTCTTGCAAACAGCGATTGAAGTAAGTGTTATAATTTCTTTATAGTACTAAAATTATTGTCTTTTATGATTTTATTTATTGTACTAAACAAAATCTTACATGAAATTTAATTAGTTTTGAATCTTTTTGCAAAAAAAAAAAAAACACTAATTCTAGAAGTATATATTTTTAAATTTATGACGTTGTCTTTTATTACAAATTATGTATTATTTATTCTCATCTTTTTTCTCAAATTTAAAGTAATAACATCACTAAAAAACAGACATATTTAAAAGTTAAGTTCATTCTCTTGTTTTGTTTTGTTTTCAATATGGCAGTTCTTAGTTTCAATTTCAATGGCTAATGCTTATCTCATACTCGACCACAAGGCAATAGAAAAAAAAAACTTTGAAAGATCTCCTAAAGTTTTCATACTTCCTAGCTAGGGATTACAATCCCGGATTGAGATCCCGGGATCCCGCTTTAATTTTAACCCCGAAAATCCCGGAATTTTTACTGGAAAATTCCGGGATTTTCGGGATTGCCTTTTTTTTTCCATTGAACAAGATTCAGCTGAAATTAAAAAATATATTTATAAACTTTCACTTTTGGAAAAAAAATCAATTGATTTTCATGAAATTTATATATAATTGAAAATGAATGTTTATCTCAAGTATTCCTTAGATATATTTCTAGAGCTATTAAATCTTTTAATGTGTGAAAACTTTTAATTTGGAAACATAGAAGTAAGCCAGTCAGGAAAAAGGAAATCATTTGTTTATTTAGATTTCGCTGCATGCGTGGATTCGACGGTCATTTTCCAATTAGACTTTACTGATAAGCATCGCAAGTTTGTATCATAGTGATATCATGTGCTAATTTTTTTTTTTTTGGCTTTATTTTGCTTTAAAGATGTCTTGTTTAGTACCTCATAGGAATGATAACAATAAGCCCATGTGGCAATATAAATTTTTTAAAAATCTAATTTTTAAATGATAAGGATTTTTATTTTTTTTCGTGGAGGGGGTTGGGGTGGGATTTTGTATGAAATTTTCGTAAAGTTGGTACCTTAAATCTTGCACTGATTATAATGAAAGTTTTGAACTTTTAGAGTAGGACAAGATTAAAAAACACAAAATATAAATAAACAAAATACCGAAGTAATTTTTTTCTCAATATTAACCCTTTGCACTCAAGGACTCCGGAGCGGAGTCATTTAAAATTTGTCTTCAAACTCGAGGTCTCCGCTACGGAGACAATGCAAATAATTTTGTGATACCATGTAATCTTGGCTTTTCTAGACAGGTATCACAAAATTATTTGCATTGTCTCCGTAGCGGAGGCCTCGAGTTTGAAGACAAATTTTAAATGGCTCCGCTCCGGAGCCCTCGAGTGCAAAGGGTAAAGTATAATATTTATTTATTTATTCATAGTTAAATAGCTGTCGTGATTATCATCTGATATATGTGTAAAATTGCCTATGTGGCAATATAAATTTTTAAAAAATCTATTTTTAAATTATATGAAGTAGAGTAGGACAAGATTATAAGAAATATATATATTTATCCATGTACTTTAAAAGCCCTCAATAGCCCTTGCCGCTGAATTTGTCTGATAATCGGAGATGTCTGCTTTTGTGAGGTAAAAATATACAAATATGTATGCCATGCGGATTAAAAAAGTATTCGCTAAATAGATGTTTCAGAATAGCTATTCGGGAATGTCCATTAACCTCCACAACGGATACTCCCGAATACCGGACATCTCAATTAAAATAACAATAATGCAGGGTTGCATTTTTTGCAAAAGAACTTCTTGATTAAAGAATGGGCATACTGGGCCGTGCCCCGCCCCCCTACGATTTTAGTGCCCACAAATTTGATGTGCAATATTTGTAAAGTTTATATTTTAAATCTGTTTCGAAATTCCACTGATTATAATCAATATTTTGAACTTTTAAAGTAAAATAAGATTAAAAATAAAACAAATTAAAAAAATCTAATATTTAGATAAATATTTTTTGTTTTAATCTTGTTCTACTACTGAAGTTCAAAATATTGATTATAATCAGTAAAATGTCGTAAAAGATTTAAATTATCAGCTTAACAAAAATTGCGTACCAAAATTGGGAGCACCAGAAAAATCAGGTTGTAGGGGGGGGGGGGGCAGGACCCCGGCCAAATATTTTTCCAGGATTCATCGTGGTCAAACATGGCTACGTATGATGCTTACAAAAAAAATGGATGCTATTAAGACGTTTGAAGTGTCTGAAATTCAGACACGAAAAGTGTCTGAAGAAATTCAGACATTTTAAAATGTCTGAAAACTGAACACTCCGTTTCAGACACTTAAGTGTTTGAATTTCAGACATTTTAATTTACAGTGTATTTATTAAGAAAAATAGCAAAATTCCTAGCAAGATACTCAAATCGAATATTTTTATGACAAGAGCATTATTTCCAAGCACTTTTAAATTATTTTTAAAATACTGTGCATAATTTAATATTTACATTAATAAACATCATTTATGCCGTCATAAATGAAATTAACCATTACAGGGTACAAAACTATTCGTTTGTTTGTGTTTGATAACATGTGATGTTTCAAAATAGAGAAAGCATAGGTTCATTTTTGATCCAAAAATATTCAATTCGATATGAGTACGTCGGTTTACTCATTTTTGAGTACTTCAATTTTTTCAGTGTATCTACCTACAGATCAAATACAGGGCTGTTCAAAAGAATTGAAAAACATATTTGGCTATGGACGGTAACTGCTGAAATCAGTTTTTCAAATGTTTTATGCGTTTTCTAAAATGATTACTTAGTTATCTTATTTACGTCATTTCCCTAAATTACGATGTCTTGTTAAAGCATTCAGAAAGTGTTGGAAAGTATTTTATAATCTATGCTTAAAGCATGATTTTTCATACTCGTTTTTTTTTCTATTTTCCAGATCAGTCTTTTCCTATAAAACATACCAAATCTATTTAGCTCATATTCACAAAATACAATATACACGGGAATAAAAAATTTAAATAAATATCGCTTATCATACCGCTCTATAAATAGTAGTTGTATTAA
The DNA here is from genome assembly GCA_963932465.1 of Maratus speciosus. NCBI lineage: Eukaryota > Metazoa > Arthropoda > Arachnida > Araneae > Salticidae > Maratus > Maratus speciosus. Next base: position 412,702,600 of record OZ010790.1, on the reverse strand, counting down.
TATCCGTTAGTCTCCATGTTCGTATTTAATAAAGCAATGACAAACCACAACAAATTAAAAAAACTTACACGTTCTAAATATCAAGCTTGAACTCAATATCAAGCATAGAACTTAATAAAAAAATATGTCAGTTGATAAGCATTGTTTTTTAAGTGGAAAAATTTTAAATGTTTTAGAAGAATAGGACTCCAAAATAGCGATATTTTGCTAAAAAGATAAGAATTTATATTTACAGCAAAAGTTTATTTTAAAATTCATCGCTGTATTAATACTTAGAAATTTTTCCAGAGAGAATCATTCGCCTTATATACAATATTTCAAATGAAAATCAAATATCAAATTAATTGCTTAAAAGGCGCAAAGGCCAACATAGTGAAAAAGATTCCATGCCGGAACTTGAGCCCGGGCCATCAGTATAGCACACTGACATTCTACCGACTACACCACATGGAACGACGCCCAGCCTGTAAAATTTCTCACTATTACATGTCGGCAAGGCTACAAATGCAGCACAAGATGGAATATTTATCGTGAGCTACCGACATGGCGTAAACACGAAACTTAATTAAATCCAACATCGATTGAAACTATATTAATAATCGGAAATTTTTCCAGAGAGAAATATTCGCCTTGCATATAACATTTCAAATTAAAATTGCCTTTTAAGCAATTAATTTGAAATTTGATTTTCATTTGAAATACTGTATGCAAGGCGAATGATTCTCTCTGGAAAAATTTCCAAGTATTAATATAATTTCAATCGATGCTGGATTTAATTAAGTTTCGTGTTTGTATCATGTTGGTGGCTCACGCTAAATATTCCATCTTGTGCAACGTTTGTAGCCTTGCCAGCATGTAATAATGAGAAATTTTCCAGCCTGGGTATCGTTCCATGTGATTTAGTCGGTAGAATTTCAGTGCGCTGTACTGATGGCTCGGGTTCGAGTCCCAGCATGGAATCTTTATCACTATTTGCGTCTTTTAAGCAATTAATTTGAAATTTAATTTTCATTTGAAATCACAGTGTTAATGACAAGTTCGTCACAAATGACACATATTTCACAAATTGGTCACATTGTGACTTCAAAGCATTGTCGCTTTCGTCACAGGTTCGTCACAAAGTTAATGCCAAAATAGTCACAAATGACACACTTTTCACAAATTTGTCACACCGTGACTAAACAGAGTGGTCACAATGTGACGTCACAAACGACCTCTAAAACGGCCATAACAACCTCGCATTCTAGTCACTATGACGTCACATCGACGGTCACAAAATCACAGTGTGACTTCACAACGACGTCGCCGTGACGTCACCATGCCTTACGGGCGTAGTCAGAGGTCATTTACATATTCCTTACTTTTGGAGCGATTGCACTTCTTCCGCGCTAGAACGTTCTGGCAAACACATAAAAATAAACTAACTGGCCGGAAACTTTTGACCACCACTATATATTGATATATAAAAGAAAGACTAATCTCATTAACTGCCTATGATATTAACATAACTATGAGGTTTTTAATATTTGTGGATTAGGACCGGATCTTTTTAGTTTATTTTCTAGAAAAGCATTGATTAATAAGAAGTTGATGAACTAATCATATTTCTCTAATAATATTATTGAAGAGCGATAAGTGTAAAATATTTACGCATAGTTTTATAGCATTCTGTCGAAAATCGTGTCTTCAATAATAAAATATTAATAAACTACTCGATTTTATACTACACTCCTCGAAATACATCAAGATATTAAGGTCAAATTATTCCCTTTAACTGAATTGTACTAGCTCTATCAGTAAAGTGTATTTATTAATTATTTTGTTTTATTTTATTTTATTTTATTTTATTTTATTTTATTTTATTTGTTTATTTGTTTGAAGTCCATTATAGCTATTTAAGTAGAAACGAAATTTCTACAATAAATTCTTTATCTAAATTTTAAAAAAATGTTGACTTGTCACACACAGAAGAAAACACAGTAGAAACTCGATTATCCAAAATTATTGAAACCGACCATCATTCGGAAAATCGAAATTCACGGATTATCGAGAATGCTTCGATTTTAATATTAAGCAGAAATATATGCAATATTTCTTATTATGGTAACAAGTGCTTAATAAAAATAAAGCAATAGCAAAAAAAAAAAAAAAAAAAAAAAAAAAAAAAAAAAAACAAGAATAGATTACCTGAATTTTAATTCTGAAATTAAGTACCTTTTACATATATCACAACGGTTTGAAAAAATGTTTTGTTTGTCATACTTTCGATTGCCTTTGCTTTGAAGCTATATCACGGAGTTTTAATATTATTAGTTCACCAGTTATCATAGTCGTTCTTCTGCTTCAGCCATACCAAACCTTTTGCAAAACATTCAAAAGTTTCAGAGTTGCTAATTTCTTCGTTTTCTTCGTTCCATTAAGTAGCTTATGGGAGCTCAAGTTAAATCCAAAGGAACTCTAAGAAAAGGGATCGAAAATATTTACATGTACTCGTAGTTCGGAAAGGATCGCTTTCACACAAGGAATATGATAGTTTAAAAAAAAAGCTTTAAAAATGTATTTCGATTAACCGACAGTTTCGGTTAAAAGTGTTTCGGATAAAAGAGATTCTACTGAATATTCAATAGTTTAAAATACAGACGATTGAATAAATGCTTATTTAGATATGTATTAATTAAAATCTAATTATATTTTTGAAAGTAAAACTGTTCAAAGCACTAAAGTGCAATATAATGTAATTCCATTAAATGATGTGGATACACTCGACTAGGTTTCAACTCCGCTGCTGGACATTTTTTCGCTCAGTAGGAAAAATTCAGATCATATGAATAAAGCACTTAGGATTTGTTGATAAAAATTATAAAAAAAAAACACCTATGTCGTTAAACTAAATTTATACATGCTAAAAGTGAAAACAGTACATTTAAAGACTAATAAATACCTTTTAATGAGCAGATCAGTCTGTTTCGTGCACCCAATTGATGACATTATAAGATCACATATTACGTATGAATAACGTATAATTGATTAAATATAATTTTTTATTTATATATGATTTATTTAGATAAAAGTTTTTTTAAACGGAATTTAATTATTAAAATATTAAAATTTTAGTAGAAATGAAATTTTTACAATAAAATTTTCGTCTGAATTTGAAGAAATATTGTATTGTTAATTAATAAGAATATAGGTTTAATAGTTTAAAATACAGAAAATTGCATAAATTGTTATTTAGATATATATCAATTGAAAACGAATTGCATTATCGAAGCAAACTACGTACGTGTACGTGATCACTGCTGATCATCACACGGTGCACCAGGAAAGGGCCATGCATTATCGAAAGTAAACATTTAAAAAAAAAAAAAACTATAGTTGTTAGTCGTTAAGATTAAATACTTAAAAGAAATTAAGTTCATTACGTTTTCATCTTTCGGAATGGGAATATGGAAAAATTTTGAATTGTTTTTTTTTTTTTTTTTTTTTTTTTTGCCAAATTTAATTATCAAAATATTAAAAATAATTAAATATTAGAAAAGTTAAGAATTTCAAGAGAAATGTTTTATATATTGACGAAATTGATAAAATTATTAAGTGTTTTCGGATATTTAAATTCTGAAAATCAAGAAACAGCTTTTTTTTCAAATTTTCACTTCTGATTCATATAAATATAAAACTATAAAGTAAAAACAATTAGATTTGAAATAGTACTGTTTGTTTTTTTATAAATATTGAGAGACATCATAACATGCGTTGGTCTCGAACCCACGTCCTCTACAAAAATTCAGGGCTTTAAGCTGCTCGTTTGATCGCTACGCTGGCAGGGACTCACTCAGTATTCCCCTAAGTTAAAGAGGTTTGAAAAAAAAAAGTTGGCGCATGCGCAAATGTGTCAATATTGGTCTTACTGATCGTTATCTTACAGAATTCCCTTTACGTTTTAATATATATGATAGCTCTTAAAATGTCAGCCTCGGCTTTGTAACTTCAAATATGCAAAAAATATGAAAAAACTCGATAAGCAGTAGCACATCATTTTTTGTAAGCTGTATTGCCATATTTCAGCGTGTGGAATAAAATGAGGCAATATTTGGTGTTGGTATTACTTATGACGGCCGATTATCTGCACAAGAGATATAGGCCCAAGGGATAGTGTCCTTCGTGCGGGTGTTTTTAAGGAACTTAACCCGTATTTACGCAAGGCTTCCCAAGGTGCGAAGATAACCACAGAAAACACCGGACGGTTAGGCCGACGGGCACGACTGGATTCGAACCCAGAATCTCCCGTCTACCAGCTTCGTGAACAGAAACTCTCAGCCGCTGGTGGGGCGTGGAAATTTTTAGAGACTCTAATATTGATACAATAGATTTGTTTCATTGCACTTCTTTGTAGATACATATAAAAAGATGTGTAATATAAAAATACATTTTCAAATTTAATGGATTTTTATAATATGCATGTAAAAGTCAGTTTTAAAAATAATAATAATGTATTCAGCTTTTCAATAATATTCACTTTGAGAAAACTTTGAGAAAATTTAAGTCGTTCTAAGATTTTGCTTTTAATAATAAATAATAAATAAATAAAATTTTCATATGTATATACTTTTACACAATTTATTTTAAATTACTTTTGATGAAGATAAATTTTTTTTGTCCATGCATTACTATTCATAATCGAATAATATAGGTTAAACAAAGTATATAAATGTAAAAGTAGCAAAATCTTTACAAATCCTGAAAAAATAAATCATGTTGAATATTTTCATGTTTAATATCTTATAAGAAATTATGACTTTAGTTTCCACATGGCTTTAAACATTGAATTGCGTGTACTAAAATTTTACATTTCAAAATACTTTCCACAGAATATTTTGCAAAAATAATTTATGTATAAGTAAAAGGAATATGCATACTTTCTAATTAAAAAATAAAATAATAAATAAATATTTAATTTTTAAAACCTTGTAGTCAATTTTTCATACTTTCATACTGAGATACATTTATCATCAACTATGGGAATATTTCCAGGTGTGCAAGAAAATCTTTAATGTTTTACCGTGTATCGAAAAACTCTTCTTCAAATAGATTAAATTTAAATTTTTTGCTCTCTCAACAAAACTGTAATCAATAAGTAAATCCAAGGTTAATACATGATGTTTACTGATATCCAACAAACTAACATAGCAGAAAATATTTATTATATTTCAAAATAAATATTTGTTTAGAATATATTTAATGCAAACTCAAATTTAAATAAAAATATATTCAAAAAAGCTGTTTAATATAATGTAAGTGTAGAAATCATGTCGTTCACATAAATATATATTGACTAAAAATAAAAATGTAATCTACTTAACACAGACGTGTTCAATCTGATGAAAATTATGCTGAGGGGCTGATTTTTTTTATAAAAAATAATCAAGATACTTTAATAAAAATTCGATAGCAAGTTTTTATAACTTATTATTACCCAAGAAAATTTCTAAGCCTACTAAAGAATTGTCCTATTCTGATGGAAACGAACTTACACTTCTTCACATTTCATGAATTTTTAAATTAAATTATTTCCATAATGTATAATAAAATTCCGCGTGAATACTTTCTGAGTATTTCTTATTTAATTAGATGTTGACTTGCTGCTTTTTATTATTTCCGTAAATGAATTGCAATTAAAAATACACAGCTTAGCCCGAGTTCTTTAAAACCGCTAATCCACGCAACAACATAAAAATATATCATATGATGTGGAGGAAAACCCCTTAACAGAATATTGAAGTCGAAGTTTACTTTATGGAAGTACAATAAATAAATTGAATGACTCTAATTAGCTCAGTGGTAGGGGAGAAAAAAAGGCCGAATTCGGAATTAATTAGGGGAAGCTGGAAATTGTTTTAATCCATTTAGTTTAGGTCTAGAATGCATACTCTAAGTTTTCCCCCTCGTAGTAGGTGAGCGTTAGAAAATATGTACAGATTTATAGCTGAAAAACAGGTTTTTTTAATTATTATAACAATATCTCAAACAAAACTATCTCTATGAAAAACATTGTCAATACAAATGTTGCAGAGCTTAAAATTCTGAATAAAATGAGTGCCCACATTTAATATTTATGTTGAAAATTAAACTCACAATTCTACTTCAAAGTTTAGCCTAAATCAAGAGCTTTAAGCTAGAACATACCCGAGTATCAACCCACACTTCTAATTTTTATATATTTGTAGGATTTACTCTGAAAATTACTTAAATATTCACTTGGCTTATAACTACAAATAAATGCATCTATTATTTTATCAATTTTACACGGCATTCATTATTCACTCGAACAAATAATATGCTGAGTAGATCACAACAGTTCATCCACATCAATAATATTATACAAAAGCACACACATTAATCATTTGTAAACATAAATACTGGAATTCACTTAGAATTCTTGCTCAAATCTTGTATTTGGCATTTAACGAATCATCAAACTTCATGTTGAGATACAAACTATGAAACTTATACAAACATAAACATCTCTTGAATTTTCTTACTTTTCCATCAAAACCGTTGCCACACATTTTTAGCTTTTTTCCACGCTCCTCGTGTTTTACTTTTTATTTCAAATAAGATTGCATATTCATTAAATAAACACTTGAGTTAGTCAAGGTACACTCTTGAGAATATTTACAATCCCACATACATGTATTTTTTTTTTATTATTGAGGCATTTACGATGTTTTTGTAATTATTTTAGGTCATTATTTTGGATATTTTGATAATTACTGTGTAACCTCTTGCTAACAGGTCCAGTGGTAGGGGATTAAAAAAAGGCCAAATTCGGAATTTATTTGTAGAAAATTAGAAATTATTTTAATCCCTTCGGACATAGGTCAGAAATTAACGTACAAAGTTTTCCCCTCCTGCTACGTAACCTTTTGGTGCTACGATACAAATTAATAACTTAAAATGTGCATTTTTTCATGATTTTTAGCAAATTTAAAAAATGATTCGTAAATGATGGGAAATATTGTTTATTATTTCCGATATTGTGTTTGAATTATGGGAAGTATTTAATATGACGTATAAAGAGTGAATGATAGTGCGTATGTAATAAAATTAAGCAGGATGAAAATAAATTGGGAGGCATGTAAGAGGGGGGGGGGGGCAAACAAGAGGCCCGTAATCAAGGGATTAAACCGTAATTTACAAAATATTCAAAATAATGACGTAAAATAATTTCATAACATCGTAAATGCCTCAATAAATATAAAAATATGAAGCAGGGCGGACTGATAACTTGGTCTATCAAATCCCTAAACTGAAGGGATTAAGATAATTTCCAATTTTCCCCAAATTAATTCTGAGTTCAACTCACCACGGGGCTAAAATTTTGAAGTAAAATAGTGACCTTAATGTTCAACAAAATTATTAAGTGTAGTTTCTTATTTTGCTCAGAGTTTTAAGATCTACAACATTTGTATTGACAATGTTTTTGATCGAGTTAGTTTTTGAGATATTGTTATGGTATTAAAAAAGAACGTGTTTTTTGACTATAAATCTCTACATATTTCCTAACGCTCACCTAGTACGAGGAGAAAACATAGCATATTCATTCGAGACCTAAACTGCAGGGATTAAAACAATTGCCAGCTTTTCCCTAATTAATTCCGAATTCAACCCCTCTAACCACTGGGCTATAAAGGAAACTACTATTAACAAAATAGGAGAATATTAAAATTTTCATTTTAAACTATACAATTTCACAATAGATATTTCTTATACAATTTTATACAGAATATATTTACTGCGCTAACATTTCCAAGGTCTGCAATGCTTGATAGCTGTTACTTCATTTTAATTTATTGCATTTTTCGAACAATTTTCGAAATAAAAACATTTTTCGAGATTTTAATCCAAATTGTTTATAACGTTCATTCCACGTAATTTTAAATATTTCACAGTATACAAAGTTTGTGAAATTTTTATTATACAATATATCTCTAACCCACGTATTATTCAAATTATTTTAGTATTATTTCAAAAGGTAGCTTATACACGCTCGCCAAATTTTCCAAATGACTGTACTGGTTTGCCACATGAAACTGCAACAAAGGCTTAAAGCAGAAAGGCTAAAGCTCTGCTTTTAAAGGCTAAAAACAGAAAATAAATTATAAATAAAAAAGTAAAATGCGTCTCACTTTTTAAGCCTTCACTGTACGATTTGATCTATTGTTATGAAATGCCTTTTTTTTAATCTATATATCGGTCTAAATATGGGAAAAAAAAAAAAAGCAATTTATCAAATTACAACGACCATTTGGAAAACGATTTGTTTGAAGACTAAAATTTAAGACATAAAAAATCGCACGGAGTTGATCATACATTACGTACGCCATGAATTAAACATTAATAGTGTTATTAAACGTAAACATTGCAAGCCAAAAATATCGCCTGCGACCCGTCAGATTTCATGAAACTTAAGTATTATCCACCTGAAACTTACGTAAATATCCAAGCATTTCATTGGCTGTTCGGTAAAAGGCTTTTTCATCGTCAGATTTCCAAGAAATCTGACGGCCAATTTTAAATGAAATTTCATTCTTAAACTTCTAAACATCCGACAATATTACTTTTTACACCGTCGGATAGAGAAAAAAAATGTACTTTTAAATGCAATTTGTTTGAAAGCTGTATCTCAATTTGTTTCTGAGTTATTATTTTTTTTTGTAGTTTTTATTACTTTTTTGTCATAGTGGCAACAGAAGGTATCCATCGTTGTTGAAATTAAAGGGAAATACAGATTACTGTATAGACCAATCATAAAACGAATAAAATGCGGATTAAACCAATGAAAACCTTCAGATATGCTTTTAATTTCCCATCCTGACGAGAACAATAACCATTTTTCCAAATGGTTAATAAATTTCAAATTTTCAGCTAAAATTGGATATTTTATGGCGTGTGCTATTTGTACACATTTAGGGTTTTAAAATATTTTATTGATATATTTTGAAAATGAATGAGCTTAAATGAATTAATCTGCTGAACATTCTGATTATCTGCTGAACATTCTGAAACTTTTTCATATTAATATTTTTAATTATTCAGTAAAAATATTGAAAGTAAATCTTACATTAAGAGCTTGATGGAAATTTCTTTTTTGTTTCCGAAGAACAAATTCTAATTTTTTTGTCTAATGCAGTCATCTGACATAGACAAAATAAGCGTTATTCCATTCCGTGGATTGTTATTGATCGGTTACAGTGATCGTATTAGCCAAATTCATGTCACATAATGGAAATTATAATGTTTTTAGATTTGTGCCACAGATATGGCACGTGGTGCAGTGAACAGTTAAAAAAGTACACTTTTATCTATTAATAGTTTAATATTTAATAATTTACTGTGGTAGGTTGCGATTTGTATTTAGAAATCCTACACAGATAGTTTAAATATTGTTTTATTTTTTTAATTCCTGTTTCCTCATCTAAAAAAAGAATGAAAGCAAAAATTATATATATTTTTTAAAAATTCAACTGCTTGCGATTTCTATCAAGCGTAATAAAGGCAGTGAATTTATCATAATCGAGTTCAGTGCTCACGCCAAATTAATGTATCAGTCACGAGATTTTTCTGGAAGGGAACACTGAATTGCGGACAAAAAATTAGGCGTGATTTTCAACATTTAAATTAAATGCTTATAAAAGAATTTTTTAAATACATTTTTATACTTATTGAATGATAAAAATAACGAAAAACAGCTTAGTAGATTTAAGGAACACAGGACCTTTAAACTTCCAAAAAATCAGTATTCGAAATTTGTTTTATTCTGAATTTTTTTTCTCAGCAATATGCAAATAACCCCAAACAAAAATCTACATTATTTCTTGAGTAATAATAATTGATAGACGGTGAGTACAATTAAAGGTCCGTAGATATTGAAATTTTAAAACGAGTTTTCTCAGATTAGTAAATTTGAAGTTTGCGCGCACTGTTGCTTTAAAACTATAAAAGCTACAGCTTTAAAAAATTAACCAAATATGCGTTTCTTTACGGTCTTCATTCTAAAAAAAAAAAAAAAAAAAAAAAAAAAAAAAAAAAAAAACATTTCTTTTTTTTTTTTTTCGTTTGGAAACCTTTTAAAAATTTGAAACTATTTTTTTGTGCTAAATAAAATTTTAAACGCAAGTTCTTGTTTAAATAAATTTTGGTTTTAATTTAGAAGTAGCTATGCTATGATTCCATTTTGTTCAAAAATTGTTTTCTAAATGCATAATTTAGAGTTTATCATGCGCGCAGCAATTAATGATTTTAATTCATGTATTAGTGAGATGTATTTTTAAATTTAAAATTTAAATGCAAAGTTTATTTTTCTGGATAATATAATTAAGAATATATATATATATATAGGCAGAAAGATGGGAAAAAGATCTTAATGGCATATTATTTGTGTTTTGATACTTTGAAAAAGGAGATGTTTTTGATCGTTTCAACAAACTCAAATGTTCTGTGCCCCCTTAATCAGTAACGATTTTTTCCAGATAATTTTAATTAAAAAAATATTCTTTATTTTTTTCATTTATAGAAAAGGTATCTGGAAAATTTGTATTATTTTTTCAGTTATTACAGTTTTTTTTCATTGTGATGAAGTATGCATAATTTAAAATTTTGCTCATTGCTATTAATAAATCTAGATATATTTTTAAACCATCTACACTGAAATTGTTAAATATAATAATATAATCGAATGCAATTATTCATTAATAAATGGAGGTAATAAATAATTTAATATCCGTATAAAATATTTACAATTGAATTTTCTGCTCAAAATAATCTTTTCTCGTTTAACATATAATATTAATTGTTTGACTGCCGGGCGAAAAACACTTATTGTTCTAGAGATACAATTATTTTAACGTCTTATATGTCTAATAACATATGTAAGAACTTTAACACACAATGTTTTCAATATTTATTTGCGAAATTTTCGAAAAAAAAACTTTTAAACTCACCATTAAGTTTGACAAGTAAACTCACGATTTAATTGGAATATTTTAGCAAAAAAAAAAAAAAAAGTATATTCTTTTTTTTATTAGCATAAGTTTTTATTCAAAAATATATGAATTGATTTGACAATAATTCAAAAATGTATTTCATACTTCCTCCATGAAAAGTTGTTTATCTTACTTCAAATAAACATATGAGTACTCGAGTTTCAAAAACTCGCCTTATTCAGAGAATCAGATTTTGGGAAATCGCGAAAACCTCTTAGTGCATGTACTGATTTTCATTGTAAAGCAAGATTTTACATTGCCAGAAATACACGATAAAATTAGTTTTTTAAAAATTGTAGTATTATTTCGATGCAGATTCACTAATAGAATAGATTGATAGAGAAAACTCGATTTTTTTAATTTGGGATAAGTCGTGTGTTGAAACTCACGTCCTCATATACTTTATCTACTACACATAAAAAAGATAAATTTTTGAACGTTAATATATTAAACCTAACGTGAAGCAGAAATAACGTGTTTCAAACCTTAATATGAGTAATGTACTTTTATCTTTCTAAAGATACTTCAAACAAAAGATGTTGCATGAATCGTTTGTATGTTTTTATTATTTTTATCAGTATTATTATTATTACTATTATTATTATTAGGTTTTTGTCATTTCATTTTCCCACGAATAATATTCTAACAATTGTACAATTTTAACATTTTTTTTTTAATTGATGGTAGTTCCTAATTTTGATTGTGGTCCCATATAAATTTCTTCAGAATCTAGAAAGGAGATGATTGTTTGCCTTCGAGCTTTCTTGCGTATTCTAATTTTCTGTGCTCTAATTTCGATACGGAAATTTGACGATCTCTATAATTTTTTTATAGGTTGATTTTTAAAACACTATTACTTTACATTTTAATAATAGTTGTTCTAAATGTATTTTTTTACGTATAGAAAATACAATTTTTGTGTAGCGTCGCCTGTAGCACGTCAAAAGAGAGCGACACTATCAACATTCAGATTGAAAATTAACGTGAATAATAAGGAAAGTCATATAAACGTTATTAGTGTCACATCACTTTTGCTAAAATACGACAACTAACGAATAATAAGTTCATATTCTCTTTGAAAGTTATTTGTTAGATTGAAAATTAGCAGTTCATATTAATAAGTTTTTTATGGAATGCCATGTAAAGTTAAATCTTTCAAGAAACCTTTCATTTATTGTAACATTAGATTATATGCATATATGCAACAAAATAATTCATTTCACTCAAAGTCTATTTTAAACACGCAAATTTACAAAACAAATAAACTGATTTCCGATATAATGACATGCATTTATTAATTATACAAAAGTGCTACGTGTATATGTCACATGAATTAATCTATACTTCCTATTATAAAGAGGAAAAAATTGTTTATTTGTCGGATATAAGCTCTGGAACTACCGAACCGATTCCAAAAGTAATGGTATCAAAATGATGGTGTTAGTCCAACTTAGAACATAGGCTATATCTTATGTCGGTGCCACTACCCCAAAGGGGGTGTAGGAGCAAAAAACGTTCTAAAAAAGGGATTTTAGCGTTACTGAAGGGCTTAGAAATATGCAATTTTGAATATTAGTTACTTATAAGATATAAATGATCTCTAAGAACAGTTCTTAAACAATTCGAAATTTAAAAGTGTTGAAAATGCACAAAAAGTGTTCTAAAAAACGTTCTAAATGGTAGTTTCTACACAATCTCAGGAAATACCAAACCGATTTAAAAAGTATTGGTGTCAAAATGATGGTGACAACGCTTGCTCCAAGATAGGCTATGTTTAATGTCGGTGCCACTAACCCAAAGGGGGTGTACGAGCAAAAAACTTTCTAAAAATGCGCGTTTAGCGTTACTGAAGGGCCTAGAAATATGAAATTTTGAATATTAGTTACTTATAAGATATAAATGATATCTAAGGACAGTTCTTAAACAATTCGAAATTTAAAAGGGGTGAAAAGGCACAAACAGTGTTCTAAGAAACGTTCTAAATGGTAGTTTCTACACAATCTCAGGAAATACCAAACAGATTTTAAAAATATTGATGTCAAATTGATGGTGACAACGCTTGCTCCAAGATAGGCTATGTTTTATGTCGTTGTCACTACCCCAAAGGGGGTGCAGGAGCAAAAAACGTTCTAAAAATCCAATTTTTGCGTTACCGAAGGGCCTAGAAATATGAAATTTGAAATATTAGCTACTTATCTATACTTTTCTATACTCCTATTATAAAGAGGAAAAAATTGTTTATTTGTAGGAGGTAAACTCTGGAACTACCGAACCGATTCCAAAAGTAATGGTATCAAAATGATGGTGTTAGACCAACTTAGAACATAGGCTATATCTTATGTCGGTGCCACTAAGCCAAAGGGGGTGTAGGAGCAAAAAACGTTCTAAAAATGCGATTTTAGCGTTACTGAAGGGCCTAGAAATATGAAATTTTGAATATTAGTTACTTAGAAGATATAAATGATATCTGAGAACAGTTCTTAAACAATTCAAAATTTAAAAGGGGTGAAAATGCACAAAAAGCGTTCTGAAAAACGTTCTAAATGGTAGTTTCTACACAATCTCAGGAAATACCACACCGATTTAAAAAATATTGGTGTCAAAATGATGGTGACAACGCTTGCTCCAAGATAGGCTATGTTTTATGTCGGTGTCACTACCCCCAAAAGGGGTGCAGGAGCAAAAAACGTTCTAAAAATGCGATTTATGTGTTTCTGAAGTGCCCAGAAATATGAAATTTGAAATTTTAGCTACTTATTAGATATAAAGGATTTCTAAGAACAGTTCTTAAACAATTCGAAATTTGAGAGGTGCGAAAATGCGCGAAAATCGTTCTAAAAAACGTTCTAAATGGTGGTTTTTACACAATCTCAGGAAACCCCAAACCGATTTTAAAAATAATGGTGTCAAAATAAGGGTGTCAAAATGACGGTGACAACCATTGCTCCAACATAGGCTATGTTTTATGTCGGTACCACTACCCGAAAGGTGTTGCAGGAGCAGAAAACGTTCTAAAAATGCGATTTTTGCGTTACCACAGGGCCTAGAAATATGAAATTTGAAATATTAGCTACTTATTAGATATAAAGGATTTCTAAGAACAGTTCTTAAACAATTCGAAATTTAAAAAAAGGTTAAAATGCGCGAAAAGCGCTCTAAAAAACGTTCTAATGGTGGTTTCTACACAATCTCAGGAAATACCAAACCGATCTAAACAATAATGGCGTCAAAATGATGGTGACAACACTTGCTCCAACATAGGCGATGTTTTATGTCGGTGCCACTACCCCAAAGGGGGTGCAGGAGAAAAACGTTCTAAATTGCGGCTTTTGCGTTACGGAAGGGCCTAGAATCGTGAAATTTGGAATGGTAGTTAGTTATAAGATATCAATGATCTCTAAGGACATTTCCTAAAAAAAATCGAAATTTAAAAGGGGGTCAAAATGCGCAAAAAGAGCTAGCTGTAAAAAATTTTCTAAATTGCGATTTCTATGCAATCTCAGGAAGTACTAAACCGATTTCAAATATAATGGTGTAAAAATGATGGTGATAGATTTTGCTCCAAGATAGGCTATATTTTATTTCTGTTTCCACTACCCCAGAGGAGATGTAGGAGCAAAATGCGCGAAAAGCGTTCTAAAAACGTTCTAGATGCCGATTTGTCGGCAATATCTCAGGAAGAATGAATCTGATTTCAAACGTAATGGTAGGAAATTGATGCTGACAGCCTCCGCTGTAACATAGACGCTATTTTATGTCGGTATCAGTATCACCAAGACGTTGCAGGAGAAAAAAAGCGTTCTAAATTTCTATTTTTGTGATCGGTAGGGGCTAGCAACTTAAAATTAAGCAAGGTACATATTTATTAGATATAAATGATCTTTAAGAACAGTTTCGAAAAAATTGGAAATTTAAAAAGGGGTGAAAATGCGCGAAAAGCGTCCTAAAAACGTTCTAAATTGCGATTTCTACTCAATCTAAGGAAATACCAAAGCTATTTCAAAAGTAATGGTTGCAAATAATGGTGACAGTCCCTGCTATAACATAGGTTATATTTTATGTTGCTGTCACTAACATCTGAGGGTTGCAAAAGCAAAACATGTTCTAATTTGCGTTTTTTGCACAACTGAGGGGTCTAACACTTTGAAGTATGGCATGGTATTTACTTACAAGATGCAACTGCTTTCTAAGGACAGTCGAAATAAAATTCCAAATTTAAAAAAATGAAGTGAGTGAAAAGCGTTATGAATTACAATTTTTAAGCAAAATTATAAATTACCAAACCGATTAAAAAATAATGATGACAAATTTTGGTGATAGAACCTGCTCAAATATAAGCTATATTTTATATCTGTTCCACTACCACCAGAGGGTTGCAGGAGCTAAAAACTTTCTAAATTGCGATATCTGTGATACTGAAAAGGCTAGAAACTTTAAATATGACATGGTAGTTACTTATAAAATATAAATGCCCTGGAAGGAACGTCGAAAATAAATTCGTTTTAAAAAGGGGTGAAGCGTAGGGGGGGGGGTGCGAAAAGCACTCTAAAAAGTTCTAAATTACGATTCTATGCAATTTCAGGGAATATAAACCGATTATAAAAGTAATAGTTGCGAATCAGTGGTAACAGTCTCTGATCCTACACAGGCTATATTTTATGCCGATGATTCTACCACCTGGGGTTCACAGGAACAACAAACGTTCTAAAAAGGGCTTTAAAAGCTTTTTAAATTACGTTTCTGTGGAATATCTGGAAATAACAAACCGATTTCAAAATTAATGTTGGGAAATTAATGGTGACAGTTCCTGTTTCAACATATCCCTTTATGTTGAAAGAGGTGGTAGGACTTGGAATTCGACATGATAGTTAATTTTAAGATGTAAGAAGATGGTTTCTAAAAAATTCAAAACTCCAAATGAATACTGAAATGAGCCTATTAATTGAGCATAAAAGTTTCAAAATATTTTCTAAATTATCATTTATTTAGTTTTATTTCATTTTATTAATTGAAGTCTCATTTCTGCCTAATACAGTGTAATAATGATGTTTAGTGAAATTGTGTTTTAAATAGTAATTTTTGAATTATTCCTAAAAGTAATAAGTACCTTTTAATAAAATAAAAATTTAGTTAGTACCTTTTGATAGAAATTAGACGTATAAATATCACTTGGCATATTTCAAATATTACGCGAGCTAAGCCGCTGGGTTTGCTAGTAAATAATACATATGCTTGTAAAAAATGATGAGCGATGGAAACAATGAGCCAGATGTGGTGTTTTCGAATTTGAGTCCGTGTGTAAAAAATATTTATTAAATACTGTTTACTGACAATACTGACAAGGGAAAGCAGTCTTGGTGCTACTCGCACCTAGCATTGAGACCTGGTGCATTTTAAAGCCATATATTACGAAATTTGAGAATCGATAAAAATTTTCTGTTAAAATAATATTTCTTGATTTTACAGCTGCATAACTTTCTAAAAATGCAGATTTCGAGGACATTAATCGAACTATTAACATTGAAGTTTTTTAAAGAAAAACATTTAAAAAAAAACAGTTAATAATAAGTATAAAATATTGAAATAAGTTAAAAATTCCTTCAAAAACACACGAATTAGATTTTGAAAAATTCCAACATTATATTCGCATTTTTGGCGGGGGAAAAGTTGACGATTATTTTTCGAAAGTAAAGCTTGCCGGCAACCCTAGCCAAGTGTCATAGTTGTTTATCTTGTGTGAGGAATAGTTTGGACTTTCAGTAGAAATTGTAATGTCCAACCTAATTAGCCACAGTCATTTTTCTAAATTGTGTAAAAATATTAATTTACTTTATGATTACTTTTACAAAGGGACAATTTAATACATAGCAACATTTCATTTTAAAAATTCGAAACTTTATTCCATTCGATTTCAAAAGAAAATAGTTTGCTTATTTTGTATTTCATTAAAAAAATACTTTTCAATGATCTTTAAAGTTTTTATAGAAGCATATTTACTATTTATATATATATCGTCGAGAAAAAAAAAAAAAACATAATTCTTGTTTCTTATGTTATCAGTTATCCAACAAATCGCAAACCGATACTGTACATTTACTCCTCAAAGAAAGCTAGCTGAAAAATTGTAGCGCCATATTTGGCAACTTAACTCACTTTCGGCGTGAAATAAACAAATAAAAATGTTTTAATGAAAAATTAAATGTATAAAAAATACATAAAATATGTTTTTAACAGAGAAATTTTATCGGTCTCCAATTTTTATATATAGGGCTACAAAATGCACCCGGTGCATTTTGTAAAAATGCAAAATGCGAGCAGCACCAAAAGTGGTTCCCTTGTGAGTACATATACCAAAACATCTATTATCTTAAACAAATTTGAATAACGTATGCATATACTCACATGTACCTATCTGGTAATAGTTTTATATTTAGTTGAGCAGTATTTATAAAATTTTGTAACATTAAGTCAGATGAGTTGTAGGACAAAATCTCTCATGAACAATATCTTTCGAGGATAGAAACTCGTGAGAACGAAATCTCGCGAGGATTGAATCTCGTGAGATCCAAATCTCACGAGGAGAAAATGTCGCACAGACAAAATATTGCTTTTAATCTCTATTATTTAGTATTGAATAAATATAATAAACAAATATAAAAAAATATAAGAAACTTTTAAGTTCATCATAGAAAACAGGCACGTTTTCAGTTTTATTGCCAGTAATATTTTACTCCATATTAGTTTGTTTTTTTCATCTTAAATTCATTTTTCTATATTTCTGCGTAGACCAAGTTTTATCCTCTTTTCAACTAAAACTCTTTTTTAATGTAATAACCTTTATCAGTCTAAATTTCATTGGAAATATGAATACAGAAAAACAACTTTTTAAATAAAGTATTTAATATAAAAGCAAAAATAGCATAGACCTTCTCACTAACATATAGGCGTCATGTAGTGCTTCTAACTTCAGTTGTAATAGACAATATTTTTGAATTGATTTTCCATTATATTTTATTTTGAGTGATATTTCTAATACGACCTATACGACAGAACTATAAGAACTAGACGACGAGAAATATACGACTGATTATTTTTTGCTGTTTTTATGCAGTCTAAAAAAGCCTTTTAGTTATCGAATATTTAAATAATGATTGTTTCCTTTTAATTTTCTCATTATTTGTCAGCATGAGGGTTAAACAGCAGTTTTTATGAAATTATTATTATTATTATTTATATGATGCCCATTTTGATTCATTTCTCTGTTCGAGATTTCCTATTCCTGAAATTGTGTCTTAGAGGTAATTCTGCCGTGCCAAATTTTGTCCTTAAGATAATTTGCCTGCGCGAGATTTCATTAGCACTGAATTTTATTAAGACCAGATTCTCCGGACTAGTTAAATATTGTCATGGATGGCAACTAAATGACATATGCATGGATGTACGTATGTACATGTTAACACGCTAATAAATATTACGAATAATATCGGGAGGACTTTGTAAAATTATGTAGAATAAACAGAAAGTAATTAACTTTTAAACATGATGTATAATCAGTGACTATGAAATTTATCAACATTCGAATTTTAAAATAATCTTAGGTTTAAATTTAAAAAAAAATGGCAAAATTCGGCATCTCAGATAATCAAAGAATTTAGGAAGTATATTCCATTTTTTGAATTTTAATGTTAGCATTTCAAGCTTAATGAAATATCATTTTCAGTGCTATATGATGTATAAATATATACCAGTTAAATATTGATATTTATGTAAAACGTTTCGAAACGTACGGTTCTAAGATATCTTAAAGAAAAAAAATAGCAAAGTTAAAAAACAAAACAAAACAAAACAACAACAACAAAAAAAAGAACAACAACGAAGGAATTATATTTTTTATGAATTATTTAGGTCACACTATGAGACAATCATACATTACAAGTTACTTAGAACTGAAATGCTTAAAAGTTGGCAGCTGTGGTTTTAGACAAAAACTTTTTATATATCTGATTTTATCGTAATAATAAGATAAAAAAATTACCTGTGCAATATGTTGCAATAATGGTATTAAGATTCTTTTACAACAGAATAATAAAAACCCAACAAGGTAAATTACATTTATTTATTACATTATTATACTGATGTAGATTAAAGCAGTCAAACAATCATTTACATACTTCTTATTGGATACCACGAGATTTAACTAAATTCTCAAATCATCCATTTTAAACGCAGTGACATATTTATTATATTCACCCATTTAGCTGTAAATCACTTCTATTTCATTATAATTTGAGAATGACAAATTACTACCGACGATCTTATTCGATGTGCACAATTAAGCTTTGCGTTCTTGCGTCGTAGTTAATAATTTATAGTATTTCATTTTCAACCATGCTGTACAGGTTAGGAAATAATATGTTTTCTGCCCCTCAAAACCCGCAAGACTAAATGATAGTAATAAATGAGAATGATTTATTGAAATATGTAAAGTTAAATTTAGTTAGGAAAGTGTCGTATATGGGGCATTCACACAATCTTTTGACTTTCGGAAATAAAAATCTGGTGAAATTAAACTTGCTAAAATAACATTACAATCTGATAGTCGAATGTCTTAAAGATTCAAAATAAAGAAAAAAAATGGTCAGCAGAGAAATTTTTTTTATTTAACTGAGGTTTAAGTTAAACTTGCGAGTTTAAATTTCCTTACCATTTTACCACTATAACTTTCTATTTTCTTCTAAATTTTTACTTATAATGAATTTGCATAGTACCCAGTGTACATTCAAATAAGAAACAATAACAATGTAATATTTTCAGTGCAAAATTTTGATATAACATTGTCTTAAAGATGTGTTAAAAAAGAGAAAAAAGGGAGATGGTATAGCAAAAAAAGGGACGGTGTGGAAAAAAAGGGATGGTAAGGATGGGACGGTAAGGAAAATTACCACCTATTTTTAAGAAAATCATGTTAAGACTAAGTGACAGCCACAATGTTCATTGATTTTTAGAAACAGTTATTTACATTGGATTAAATTAAAAAAAAAAATAATTTACCTCGGAAAGTGCAGGAATAAACCTTGGGGACGGTAAGACTACCAATAAAGCCACGATGCGTGAAATTGATATTTAAATGCTGATTTAAATTCTGCAGTAAATTTCCTGTCAAAAAGTTTTAGATATTCTTTCTCTAGCATAAAAAACTTGAAAAAAAATACTGTGGCTGCATCTGAAGTGATTTTCTATATAAGTTTAGGAAGAGGGATGGCAAGGAATCTAAAACCCAGGAACACAGTTCAAAAAATAATATCAACCGTCAAAATGTGTGCAGGTTAATTTTTTGCTACATATTTATATAAAACAATTGTCCCAGTTTCGGAAAAAAAATTACATCTAAGTACCTTCATTGAAACAATTTTATACAGACAGTTCCAAACTTAAAAATCAGCATCACGGACACGGGACGATATAGGAGTTTTCCTGGTATTTGGACCCCCAACATCGTCCAAAACTTATTTATCTCGTTAATATTGTTATGCAATCATGCAATGGGATGTTTCCTAGTATATGAAAACTTAAAAAAAATACACAATAATGTGTACTAAAATTAAAATTATTATTAACGGACTTAAAAGTCAAAAGATTTTGTGAATGCTTCATATTCTCGTGTAACTTTAACAGAGCCCCTCCTTTTTTTGCATCGAAATAAAATATTTGCACTTTTTAGTACCCTTTGCCGTCGTAAAAAGAATTTTCCTCAATTTCGAAAGAAACAAGAAAGAAAAATTTTGCGTCAAGTATAGATTTTGAAACACTTTCCGACACATTCAGAATAATGTAACAAAACATTACCGCTTAATAAGTTGAAATAGGATGTCTAATTGAACTAACTGGAAACGCATAACACGTTTGAATAAACCGATTTCAGAAATTTCTATCTACAGTCAGAAAATGATCTGAATCCTTTGAGCAGCTCTGTATATTATACTGTGTATTATTTGTTACATGCATGCAAAAAATTAGTTCAGTTAGGAAATACATACCACAGTTGAAAATTTCTCTTCAGTGATTTCTTCCAATAAGGAGAATGGTACATGAATTATTTTGTGTAGACCAGTATACGAGGTACAAAATGTATACAAAACGAGTAATATGGAAAAAATTAGTTGGATTTAAAAGTGCGTTTTAAAATTGTAAACGAACTTCCTGCAATTATTGCTAAAAGACTGTACAAAACGATTTCTTTTGTGTATCCCTGTAAATGAACGATAACAGCTATGAATGCCCCATTCCATAGTAATCATCTTATAATGAAATTCAACTATTTATACCAATTTCAATACATTTGAAATATCGTAATGTCATTAAAATACACTGCAGACGATTTTCCCCATTGGTCATAATGCAACAGAATTCTTTTGAGTGACCCTATAAATGAATAATTAATGCTACATAATTCATATTCAGTACCGAACAAGCTATGGTAAACATCATTAACATATATCAATTGCATAAAAACTCAAATATACTTACGCGAGTTAAAGAGTGTAAAAACGGACAGACAAATCGAATTCATAAACACTTTTAAACTATGTGGGAAAGCGCTAAAAAAGCA
The DNA here is from genome assembly GCA_963932465.1 of Maratus speciosus. NCBI lineage: Eukaryota > Metazoa > Arthropoda > Arachnida > Araneae > Salticidae > Maratus > Maratus speciosus. The sequence goes on along the minus strand of OZ010790.1, from coordinate 412,680,949 downwards.
GAATTTTATAATTTTTACATAAGGAAAATAGGATAATCTCAGTTAATAAAAAAATTTGGTGTTAATCTAACCGAAAATATCTTGCCGATCTTTACTTTATAATCCGAATTAAAATAAAGTTTCATTTTGTTTCTGCGTGTTCAACCCTTTCTATCACCGCGTTTCATATCTGCAAAATGCCCCAAAATAAATTTTTACTTATATAGCGGGCTTTAAAAGACAATTTTATTTCTTATTGCTATCTCCCAACAACGCCGGGCGAGTTAAATAATAAAATATGGTTATTAATCCTTCATATAAAACAGAAAGTCATCAGACAATGTTTATAATGCGCAGTATAAACAAGCAAGTGATGACGCTATGGAATATATGTGCGGATGACTAGACATCTACCGGGTGTCCCAAAAAGGACTGACTGATTTTAAAATTCAATAACTTGCAAACGGTGACAGATATTTAAAAAATTCTTGCAGGAGGGTTATGCATAAGGTCAAAAGTTTTATTACAGTGATTTTCGATTTTAGTTCGAATTACAAACAATAGATGGCGCTGTAAGGAATAGTCGCTAAATACAGGCTCGATTTCTGGTCCTTTCTTTTGTTCCATGCTGAAAAAGGAGATGGAAATGTATTATCCGGGCCACGAAGTACCAAAAATCGAGCTTGAATTCAGCGTCTATTGATCGCAGCGCCATCTATTGTTTGTAATTCGAACTAAAATTGAAAATCACTATAATAAAACTTTTGACCTTATGCATAACCCTCCTGCAAGAATTTTTTAAATATCTGTCACCGTTTGCAAGTTATTGAATTTTAAAATCAGTCAGTCCTTTTTGGGACACCCGGTAGCTACTTGTCCAAAGTTGTGTTTATGCTGAATATGTTTTTTTTTTTTTATTAATCAAATTTTCTGTAATTCTAGAAGCATAAAATTTTTGTATTACATAACTTGACTTTATTTTCAACTAAGACATATTGTTTTTATACTAATTTTTATCTTTAAAGTGTGTTTGCTGTTAAATCTTTTTCTTCTCTTGGTTAAGCAAATCACGAGAATTTGAATGCTGTTTTATTTTCATTCATTTGTTTGACTTAAAATTGTGTTACGTTCATTGAAAAAGGAATAAATGTAATTCGCTATTAAGTAGGTTACATTACATGCTTTAAATCACAAAATAAGCAAACATAGAACTTTTCTAGATATTTACTTAATGAAATTCAGTTTTTGATTATATGTAAATGAACTTTGGTATATCGTATCATTTTCTGTTAAGACTTTGTCGCATTTATTTATATGAAATTAGATTAAAGTTGCATTTCCGTTACCCAAAATAGAAAGATCTTCTGCAAAACACGTGGAACATATCGGGTTACCATCAAGTAGGTAATGTAAAATAAATAAATAAATAAATGTTTAATCCCGCAACTATTTTTATCGAAATCACGTGACGCAAATATCATACATAAACGAAAAAATGAATGGAAACAAAGATAAGAAATGCTTTATCGTTTTGCCCATAAAAAATGAGGTCAAAGCATCTCGATTAAACTAATGTTTTTAAAACTCATAAATTTAAAATTTTTATGAAACTCCAGTGAACTTACAGAATAGAAACTGAGTTTTATAAAAATTGTTTTTGAGAGATTGGATTTTTATGAATGGGATTCTCAAACATCAAATATCTCAGAAGTGCTTCCTTTTATATTACATGGACACACTTAAAAGAAGCATACTGCTCGTGTATAAGTTCAAATAATTGACTTCTATGAACATTATGAATACTTTTTAGACTATAATAGACACTATTATAGACTTATGTACTTATATACTAATATAGACTTATTATTATATATGAAATATTTTATATTCCATATATACTAATATAGACGTATTATTATATATGAAATATTTTATATTCCATAAGTAATGGGCATTATTTATTACATTCATTGTAGCCAATATATAAAGTAAGCTGCTCGAAGAACTATAGAGAGTATCTATTCGGCGAAATCTCACACTATTTGATATACCTGCATACAGGGTTCGTTGATATATATCAATGGATATATATCATGATATATATATTAATACATATCCGATATTTATTTTTTTAAATATCAAGATTTTTTATATTTTCGATATCTTCCTATAGTTGATATTTATTTTCAAAATATCAAGATGCTTGATATTTTATATATTTGATATTTATTTTCAAAATATCACTGTGCAAGATAATTTTGATATTTTTAGCCAAAACAAATGTAAATTTTTTTAATTGTTATTGATTGTGCCATTCTGTAGATAAAGAATTTTAGTTGATACTCTAGAAGTGACTTAGCCAAAGAAGAAAAATATATTTTCCAACCTTTACGCTTGAAGCATTTATTTTTAAATGTAGAACTAATAATTATGTGAGACAATTAATTTATAACAGCCATTGAAAAATAAACTGTCTAAATTTGGATAATCAATTATATACAGCTTCATTAGAAAAGAATCTTTTCTGATTTCGATTTAGTGGAGTCTAAACTGTACTATATGTTAAGGAATAAAAAATAAGACAAGTTTACATTTATGTTAAAATTCTTCAGTTAAAAAAAAAAAAAAAAAAAAAAAAAAAAAAAAAAACTATTTGGTCTTTAAAATTTTGTTTTATAAATTTCCGATTTCTGGATACTGAATCCTATAATTTTTTTTTAATAAGTGTATAAAGCAAATTGTTTCTATTTTCAATTACTTGATCTTCAATTTTGTTCTAAGTGGGAAAGAAAAGAAAAAAAAGAAATGTATTTTTAGAATATTGTTTAAGTTTTCATGTTAAGTGCAATATGTTTTGTTTCTAATTTATATTATGCTTGAAAATATTTATTGTCAGCAGTGAGTTGACTATTTTGAAAGTATCGTATATATATCGAAAATATCGGATATATATCAAAATATCGGATATTTTTGATATTTTTGAAAATATCATGATATTTACGAATCCTACTGTAAACTATTTTCAGAACGTTTCAGGAAATTATCCTGAAACATTTCGCATATTTTACCGGAAGTTCGAATTTCTTTATGTCCCACGGCTATGATTCGTGTAATATTTTGGAGAGGTTTCAACTTCTCCGTAAACTATATTCTGCGCATGCGTACATCATGTTTTATCTTTCATTAGCCATTTTGATAAATATTATAAAAAAGAATAAAAAACAGCTGTCTAGATACTTAGAGACACATGTATTCTGAACAAATGACATTCTTTGTTTGGCTATCAACCAATAAAATAAGTAGCTAGTTTAAACCTTTTTGAAGTATATTGATTATTTTTTATAATGTCTGATTATGAAATAATTTTTCTTTGTTATAAAAATTGAATGTATCTCCCAATTGGGAAAATGTTTTTTATTAAAATGTGTAGATAAGTAATATTTTTCAATTTTTTTTAAATAAGCTTCCTAATATTCAATACGAGTAATGCATTAATAAGTTTAAACATTACGAAAATCATTTTTTAAGATAAAAATCATATTTTATTTAAAAGCTTTCACAGAATTGCTGTATAATCAAAATCAATTATGCTGTTAAAAATTAATATTTTTAATAATTTATGAAATAAAGCATATTTAAATATTCCACAAACAGTTTTTATAATGTTTGTATTGCTTCATGAAATTTAGCTTTTTTAACCCTTTAACGGGTGCCGTTTGCACGGCGCAAACATCAAAAATTCACAAATTTGCCACAAGTATTTTCGAATAGAAAATTTTGCTTTTATATTTTGGAGATTTTACACGTAAAAATTATTATAGTAAAATAGTGGTTGTAAAACATCGTAATTTTGACATATATCAGTGCCCTTCAATGGATTAATGCATTTGGAATCATAGAGCAGATGCTACAATTGTTTTTATATATTTAAGTATTTTTTAAATGAGTAATAAAATCAAGTCCATTTTAATCTTTTGTTATCTTTGAAAAATTTATATATTTTATTAATCAGCTTTTATTTTTTCTTTAATTTATAAATTAATTAAAATGTCCTTTAAATACATCATTAAGCCTATGTTATATGTAAATCGTTTTCAAAAATCTTATCCGTTGAAATAGCCATATAGGGGGGAGTAGCCATATTTGGACCGCTGCTTTAAATGGACCGTTGTCATTCTACCGTTAATTATAGGAAGAGACGCCATCTACCGCTGAAATCCTACTAATCAGAATGACGTCACTCATGATTAGAAGAAGCAACTGCCTACCACGTGTTGTTTTCAGACAATTTTAAGAAACCTAAAGTTAGTTGTTTTGATCTAATTTTTTCCTACTAAAGGTAAGTGAACACTTTAAAATTAAGGTAAGTTGTTATGTTTTAATATACATATATGAATTCATCTGTTTATTGCGCGTATTTTTCACACCGATTTATTTGATTTCGTTTTCGTTCTTAGTCTTGAGATTATCTGTTTAAAAAAATGGTGCAGTTTCCGTAATTGGACCAATTTACGTTGCTTAAATTGGACCAGGTATGCGATAATAAATTTGAAAAAGTAAGTAATAAATTTCGAGGGCGGTACGTTTTGTATACTATTTTTTTTTTTTTTTTTTTTTTTTTTTACATTTGTTTATATTTTATAATGGATTACTATCTCTATGCCAGTTTTTTTTTGTAGATTTGTTTTATTTTTTTATACAGTTTAGGCCTACATAAACATAAAAATATTTTTACATGTTTATGCAATAAATTTTGTTTCCAATTTCTTTTATCTTGTATGTATTTGTATTTATTTTCTTTGAACTCCTTATTACTACGTCATATTTGGTTTACAGAGCTCAATTCAAGCATTTCCTCCTGGAGGATATTTGCCATGGCAGACTTTTTACCGTTCTGGAGGATGGAATTACACTTTTGTGCCATTAAAGCGCATAAAATCTCAAACCTTCCGGGGGGAGTGCTTATTTCAAGGCTCCGGGGGGAGGAGCTGAATTCATCACTGTTTGAATATATAATGTTTGCGTTTGATTAATCGGTAGCCTATTTTTCGTTAGAGGATATTTTTAAACACTTTTTTTATTATAATGTTGAAAAGTTGAAAAAGATCCAGACAAACAGTCTGGAAGAAAAACACCCGTGACAGAAAAAGCTGTTAAAGATATAGGGAACGAATAGGAGAGAGTAAGTTGTAAAGAAATTCACCTGCAAGAAGGCTGCATCTACAAATCATCCCCTAAAGTAAAAAAAAAAACATTAGAAATGTTATCTCTCTTGTTAAATTCAGTTAAATCAAAGTACATTGGGAGCCAAAGAACAGTTGTGTTACCATCTTCGCCATATAAACTAAACTTGGAAATGAAAAAAAAAAACGAGAAAAAGAAAGCTATCACAATACAAAAGCAATTGGAACATCAAGTTTTATAAAATAGGCGTAATGCAATTAACAAGAAAATGATGGAAGGGAAGAACTATAAACATAACGTAAAGAAAACTTCTGTTTAAAAAAAAATAGTCTAACAATTCAGAATCTAAAAAGAAAAATTTAGACAGTGATGATTGGTTTTGCTTAATTTGTAAGAAAAATAACATAGCAGAAATGATTCAGTGTTCAGATTGCCAAATATGGTTCCAATTTGTGTGCGCTGGAAAAAAAATCAATAAACGAATTTCATGCGTAAGCTTTGCATCATCCTTACATGATATTCAAGTAACTGATAATTAGCTCAATAAATTCTATTCTTAATTACTGATAACATTGATTTATATTTTGAATACATTTTGATTTAAAACAATTACTCTTATTTTCAGATATTTGATTTCATTATATTCCATTGTCGTTATTTTGTTTAATTGTTTCATTAATCGCAAACTTTGCTTTTAATACAATTAGTTATATTCTCTAGTCATTAAAATAACCTGATATTATTTGGTCCAATTTAGGAGACTAGGAGTCCAACTTAGGCGACCAGTTGCTGAATTTGGACCACTTTTGACAAAATTTTCAAATTAAAATAAAATTTAAGATTTTCGAAAAGGAATTTATCTAAAGATTTATTTAGTAAGTAGGTGAATAGATTGATCCCGTGTAATGATGTTTTGCAGATATTTCAAAAAATAAGTGAATTACATCTGAAAATAAGTGAAGTGGTCCCAATTCGGCTACTCTCTCCTGTTGTCTTTTTTTGTTGTTGTTTAATTAATTATAAACAAAAGTATTAATAAATTTGCGCTGTAGGAGCAGTTGAAATAATTTTAGAATTTTTCATGCCTTTCCTATTTATAAAATATGATATAGATAAAATAAGTGTAATGTACTATTTCTCTCATTATGTAAAATTTGGAAAAAAAAAATTAACATATAAAAGTAATTTTTGCATGTTTTATACTTATCTTTTGTATTGCTTATCGAATCTTCTAGCAAGGATGTAAATTATTAAACCAGAAAAAAATTGATTAAAAGGAAATTTTATATTTTCTAAAAATTTATGATTTTATTAAAGGAATAAAAATAATGTTTGCATTTAAAAAATATATAATTAACAGTTTTACACTTTATTTACTCGCGCAAGTCCGAGCTCGGAATTCATTTCTAGCAAATACTTTTTAGTTCAGAGGCTATCAAAACCGTAGAGCTAATGTGCCCGCAGGTTCTGTAAGTACAGTCGTGGGAAAAAAAATAAACGCCCCCTACAAACTCCCCAACAAATTATCGTAGAAGAAAGTTACTGGTACCGAACGATTGGAAATAAAGTGTATTTTTAAATGATATATATATAAAATTTGCTTAAAGGGTCATCTACATATTAAAACGAACCGTAACTTTGTTTTTTTCAATAGCAGTACACAATTCTGACAGAATAAATAAACTCTACACCCTTCAATTAGCCTAAAAACAAATTTTTATGCAATTCGTACAATAAGTTTCCGAGAAATTAATTCTTTTAAAACGAGCGTATTTTAAGGGCTGTATCCAAATTGAAGTTCGGAACTCGATTGTTAAACGAGAGAGCCATCATCTTGATCAAGGCACCTTAAGAATTCCACGAAACCTGCTAGATTACACGAGAGCAGAAGAAATTTCAAAATATCTAGTCGCTCCTATTATAGACGGCCCCTTAAACCATCCTTTTGCCGTTTTTTAAGCATACTTTGAAAACTACTTGGAAGAAAATTGTGAAATTTTGGATTTCCATTAAGCAGGACTTAATAAATCTAATTCCATCAAAAAAATTATAGGTTGCAATTCATAATGTTTTCGAGTATTAATTTCCTAAATCATAATTCATATCATAAAGTTATAAAAATTGCAAATTCAGCGTATTTATGTTTGAATATATTAGTATTATTGCTACACAAAAAATTAGCACATTAGGAACATAATTTCTGGAGATATAAATTAAAATATGAAAATATAATTTAACATTAGAAGCACTAAATTTTGAATGTTTATAATTCAAAAACTTATCATTCAAATGACTTGACATTCGGTGTCTAGACATAGTTTGTACCGAAGATTTGAAATATCTCGTTAAAATTGGGTATTGTCATTTAAAAAAAAAATGAATTTTGGATTCGTTTTAATATTTAGATGACCCCTAAGCAAATTTTATATACATCATTTAAAAGTAGACTTTATTTCCAATCGTTCTGTACCAGTAACTTTCTTCTACGATAATTTGTTGAGGAGTTAGTAGGGGGTTTTTACTTTTTTTTCCACGACTGTACATTATGTAGGGGACGGCGTTGTTCCTTTGACCACTTTGTAATATTTTAATTTTCGTAACTTAACTATTAAGGCTAAATTCAATTTCTTTATTTTATTATAATCTGTATTATCTGGTTTATCATATGTAATTTTTTCATGTTTCTAGAATTACTTTTATTATGGTTAATTTCATTTTAAAAAAATAATAACATTTTGGTCTAAGGTACAACCACAGTTGTACCGCTGACCAGCCAATTAGACAACGCAATAATGAAGAAAAAAGTCATTTTATTCAATATCATTGTTTCCTGCGTTTAGGGTGTTACTTTTGTTTGTTTTTTTCAGCTTCAATAATTAGCTTTTCAAAAGTATAAGTCAGGATACGAGATTGCCCTTTATGCCGACCCCTATTTGACATTTTCCTTGCTTGCACTTTTGGATGAGGTCTCACAGTTTCAGGTGTTATGATAAGTGACGTTAAATTTGAACTGCTACATTGAGGAATAATATTGTCAGTTTGAGCTGCACCACCCGCTGATAGTTTATCAAAATCAGTTTCATTTAGCATCGGTCTGTCTGTTACAGTAGCTGCAAGAAATTCGTCATCAGAGAAAACATTATCATTGAAAGGCATAATCCCTGTAACCTTAAAACCTTTCATAATATCGTTTGGAACCACGGCATTAGAATATGCTATGCACGCAAGTTTAGCAATGTTGTAGATTGAAACAGGCTTTCTAACATTTCCTGAAACAACCATCCAATTATTTACAGCTTGATTATAAAAGGCTTTCAAAGGACCATAAACACCGTTGCATTTTATTTCCTAGAGCGTGGATGAAACGTCATTAATTACACCACTAGCCTTGTCTAAAACAATTATTGGTATGGTAATATGAGATTCATGGTTATCAAATAATAACAATACTGGTCTTTCAGTACTAGGTCTAACATTTTTCAGAAAATGTTGAAATAACTGTTGGAATATGGTCTCATTTGACCAGCCTGATGGGTTCGGGGTCCCGATTAATCCAAGAGGCGTTCTGTGAAGCATAAATGGTTTAAAGTTGACAGGGGGGAAACAAACAAAGGGGGAATGATGTTTCCGGATGCATTAATAGCAGTAATCATAGTGAGAGTTGTTCCCCTTTCGGCAGACGTTGTCCCTCTAACTTATTTTTTTTTCCTCGAAGGCTATGAGTTTAGTAGGCACATGAACTGTGCTTATCGTAGTCTACATATTTTTTGTATTATTATTATTTATTAAAAACTGACGTAAAAAAAAATATCGTAAACTAATTTCAAGACAGTTGTAGTTAGTGAGTCATAAAAGTTTAAATCTTTAGAAATTTTTTTAAGAGTGTTGTAACTTTGACCTGGTCAAAGGAACAACAACTGATCATGGTCAGAGGAACAACACCATGCTAGTGCAAATTACAACGCATGCTACAGTTTTAGGGTTAGGATAATCGATTTCACAAGCCGCACCATATTTATAAAAGTCTATAGCTACCGTGTCAAATTATTTCTATCAACAAAGACATAGCACAAAATATATTATTAGGCAAAACATTAACAAATAAATACTTACAATTTTATCATGATAATGGATTACTATTATTCACAGGAATGCCCTTTGACTTGAATAATCCACAGTAGGATGCACAAGCCCTCTAGTGAAAGAACTATGCACTAATTACACCAAAATCCATAAATGCTGCTAGATGGCGCTACAGCCTATGTGGTCAAAGGAACAATATGGTCAGAGGTACAACACCTCCCCCTACATATGTATGTATGTATGTATGTATGTACGTACGTAACGCGATAACTCTTGATAGAAATATCCGATTTGCTTCAATTTTTTTTCTAGAATCATTCTGGTAACGAGCTTCCCTGATTAGTTTTGGGGTTCATTGGTTAAGTGTAACGATGGGGTACAAGGGGCTAATCCCCCCTTAACTTAGATAAATGGGTTTTTCATGCAGAATTTTCAGATTTGCTTCAATTTTGGTATACCGATTAATTCTGATAAGGTACTTCCCTGCTTAGATTTGGAGGTTCATAGTTTAAGTATAAAGAGGGGAATGGGGCCTAATATCCCCTTAATTTAGATAAATGTGTTTTTCTATCCGATTTGCTTCAAACTTGGTATACCGATTTATTCTGATAAGGCGCTTCCCTGATCAGATTTGGAGGCTCATTGATTAAGTATAAAGATGTGAAACGTGGGGGGGGGGATAATCACTCTCCTTAATTCATTTTTCGAGGGGCATTATTCTTTGAAATAAGAGTATAGTATAAAATTATTGTGAATAGCCTGTGAGTGCTATGCCATCAGTTTAACTGGACACTTTTTTTTTATTATATGTTTAGTCATGAGTTTCGGTTAATATATTTTTGTCGTACAGCTTCGATTTTGTTGCCTGATAAACAGAAAATTATATTTTCAGACTTAATGCGCTTTCTGCTTGATTTTAGTGTTAAATTTAAAAACTAACACTGAAGTTTAATTTTGTACAATGTATGAGAATTACATCAAAAAAAATATTTTAAAATTATATGAAGTGAAAATTATTACTTCAGAAAGGCAACCAACAAAGCTAATTGCATGTAAAAACTGAATTATTAATATTAATTAACTATAGTGATAAGCAGTTTTAGAAATTTTAAAATTACTCTGTCACGCCCCGCCGCCGACGAGGAATTTTAGCCGGCGCACACCTGCAGTTGCTGCCCATAGCAAAGCTGCAAATCCAAGGCAGAAAGTGTAAATTGTTACCCTTTTTTTTTTTTTTAGATGTTTCATAGAGGTTGAATTCTTTAAAAAAAATAATAGTTTATCAATGTGAAATTAAAATAAACAAGTTGGAAATTGCACGTCAAACTTGGCAAATGAGGTGCGTTCGTACTGTAAATAGTTTTATAAATATTTTCGCATCGCATATTCTACTGAACGTATATTTTAGTGCACTTCGTAAGTGCATATCTATTTCATTCTGTTCGAAAACCTGTAACATCATTAAAATGCACTTGAAATAATTTTTTCCCGTGGGCCGTCATGTAACGGAAAACTTTTGAATGTTCATGTAACTAAACTATACATCCTATTTTCATAAAATTCGAAATGAGTCGACAAAATTTTCCTATAATTATATATTTAAAATTTCAGACCATTTGGCTGGGTAGTTTTTGCTCTGTTATAAGCGGATGAGCGGACAGGCAGACAGACGGACCGAACGACGATTATAGGTGCTACGTATCTATATTATAAAGGATCTGTGCGTAAGGCATACGTCATTTTGCGAATGGCAACACATTGAAATTTGAAATAAAATTTTGGTTTTGCAATTTTCTCTACTGAAAATTTTTAAACTTCTAAACATCGCATAATTTAAATTTTTACACCGTCGTATAAGGAAAAAAAATGCTCTTTTAAATGCAATTTGTCTGAAAGCTGTATCTCAATTTATTTTTGAGACATTAATTTTTTTGTAGTTTTTAATACCACTTTCCTTATCGTGGCAACAAAAGTACACCATTTCTATTGAAAGTAAATGGAAAATAGTCGAAAATAGGAGGTACTGTATCTTTTTGTTGCCATTTTCTCATAAAACCTGAAAAAAATTGAAATTAAAATATGGGCTATGTCAAGAATAGTGTCTGTTATTCCGTGATAATGACGACATATGCATACTTTTCTATAGACGAAGTTTAAGACTGTATTGTAATAGTGTATTGTTTCTGCGAATGCAAATGACGTCATTTTATGAAAAAGCGTGTATTTTAATTCTTAAACCTGAATTATGTTTTGTAGAAGTGCGTCATTTTCACAGCCCAGCTGCTTTGAAATTCTTCACAGGTGAAAATGCTTCACTTTTGAGAATAATGTAATCGAAATCACACACTGATAAAACGCAATGTTTTACAAAAATTTAGAGTGTCTTTATAAAAGAGAGGTGACATGCAAATAATAGCGATTTATATTACAGAAATTGATGATTCTCGCCTGGATGGATTCGCTTCGCCGAGTTAGACAAGCAAACAAATAACTCAAGTTTTAAAATAATATCATGTTCCTGAAGTTATTGTCCAAAATTCTCTCGAATAATAAAATTTTAATGCTATTCTTCAGGACAGTCTACTATAATTTTATCAAAATATAATTTGCTTAATTTAATTTTTTCTAATTTTATATAATCTATATATTTAAATGACATACTGCTTTTGAAAACACGCATTTTTCCTCATAAATTTTCTATATTGTATTTCCTTCTGCATGTGTACTGATACTATGTTTCAGACACAAGGCGGAATGCTTATTTAAGTGAAAATAAAGTCACATTTAAAAGTAAACGATCATTTTCTTAGATAAAATTAAACATTTTAACACAAATGCGTCTAAAAAACATAAATTGCGGAGTTTTTTATTCTCCGGAATTGCGATTAGAATCTCAAGTAAAGAGTGCGTCTGTTCACATAAAAGATGTTGCTGACAAGCGTGACTTCAAGTTTTGAGTTAAAATGCTTTTTAAATGATCAAACAAAATACAATTTTTTTTTTAAATGATGAATATGGGTATGAGAGGTGCGTATCTAAATTTTGAGAAGGTGAAAATTGCTGTTTTTCATTCCGGAATACCAAGCAGAAGACCCACAATTGATAACCACATCCTAATAACTGATCTTTATTATATTTTACTGATTAAGTATCAATATTATAAAGAACAAGCGTGTCTGTGCGTAACGCTGACGTCATTTTGCGAATGGCAACACTTCACGATAAAATTTCGGTCTTGAAATTTTTGCTACTGCCATTTTTTAATCTTCTGACGATCGTACATTTTTAATTTAGGAATTAGGAATAGGGGAAAAATTTACTTTCAAATGCAAATTGTTTAAAAACTGTATCATTATTGACTTATGTATTATATTTTCTAAAATAATTTTTAAGCTTGATTTTTCTTTTAGTTTATCGTATCACGTGCCGGTTTCAATACATAATAATAATAAACATTTTGCACATAAAGCAACAAACATTTTTAAGCATTTATTTTCCACTATTTTTGCATAACGAAATTAATACTTCCTTTATATACAAATAAAAGAATAATATTAAAAAAAACCCCACCAATTTAACATATTTGTGAAAGACAAATTAACGAAATTAGTAATTCTTTTATAAACAAATAAAAGAATAATATTGAAAAAACACAAATCTAACATATTTGTAATCGTACGATTTAAATTTTTAGATCACCAAATAGGATTTTTTTTTCAAATGGAATTTGTTTGCAAAGTTCATCTCAGTTTACTGATTGTCTACGGTTTTAAAAACTATTTTAAAACGTGAAATATTTTTTAATTCATCTATATCGCGCGAAGTCGATTACGAAAGATTAATCCGTTTGCCCTTAGAACAAAAAAAAAATGGTTCATCATTTTCTTACGGCTAATATCCATTAAAAAAACTTCCCTATGAAGAAATAAATAAAATAATATAAATAAAATACAAATTTAACAGACATGTATAAGCTCTGAAATTTTCAGAACATAAAAGGATGCCGTAAGTAGCAAAATCTTGGTCAAATAACTCTTAGCATGCGGCTAATAAGAAAATATCGCTTTTGATAAATTTCAAAAATTTATTTGATTGTATAATTCATATTTTTCACATGAAAAATGCTTTGTTAATGTAAGTGGGCAATCTAAAAAAATTATTGCATATAAAAAAATTATTAGTTTTCAATTTAAAAAAATGTTTTCATCTATATTCTTTAACCCGGGAAGCCCGGGTACGATCCCCTAGCTTATATAATTACGAACGCACCTAAAAAAGTATTTGAAATTTATTTGCCATATTTAATGTTGAAAAAAGCGAGTAGATCACAAAATATTGTTCCTTTTATTTTTTAACGTCATATTTTAACGTTTCATAACATGATTTTTATATATTGAAAGAATTATTTTTTTTCCATGAATATATTGCGGAATGTTTCAATACTTAGTTATGAAAGGTTTCGGAGTATATATTATGGAATGTTTCACTACTTTGTTGTGAAACAAACAGCAAAAAGCCGTAGCATCTTAATGCCACCACTTTTTTCTGGAACCTTCCGGGAAATTTTTTACAGTGATGCCTGCACAACAGATTATGCGGTTTCGATTTTTAAAGGGAAAAAAAAAAATGTAAAAAAAGACGCCATCAGAGAAAAATGTGGCGCTCTTTTGAGAGAATAAACTGTCGCGTGTGAGTATTACTCGCGCTCAGAGAATTCCGTACACTAAATATATGAATTATTAAAAAATAAATCGTTACTAAAAGAAAAATAAGGCTTTGTAAAAAACTATACAACGTAGGGTTTGATATAAATGTATAAATACTAGAAAAGTATTAATGGGTATACCGTAAAAGTTGAAAAAGATATGAAGCCTAAATAATATGAAGAATTGTTATTTTGTATGACTCTTTTTTAGATCTTATCCTAATCTGTTTATGATGAACTTAATTCGGCACTGACAATAAAAGTAGTGCATATTTAAACTTCATTTGGCATTTCATAAAACTAAATTCTGCGTCGTAATAATCTTTTCTTTTTACAGTGTAGCTGAAAAAAAACCCTGGTTCAAAATTTAAACTTGGGATTATGATAAGCGCGCTTGGAAAGGAGGTGGGAAAGCAGCAACGCCGCCTTTGTCCGTGTCACGTTTTTCCAGATAGGTTTTTAATTAACTTTTAAAGAAAAGGGAGGCGTATTGAGATATCTACTCAATGCAAACTAGTCACGAATCCCATTGTATTTATGTGATTATTATTTCTAATTAAATTAGTGTGTTTTAAACAATTTGACGTTTATTGCATTTATACTGCTACTGGACATTGTATTACACAAATGTATCATTAAAAGTTGTTAACTAGGCTTTAAAAGCCGATTGTTGATACAGTACACCTCCCCTGTCATTATGTATGTCCAAGCCATCCATGTCTTTAAGGGTTGATATCGCGGTTAATTACCAACGATTTTTTTTTCGAAAATCATTATCAAGAATGCTTTTATACTTCTGCTACGGTCGGAACCTGAAGCGCTCCTCAATACATTTGCTGAACACCCTCAAATCGAATTTTGTGCGTAACGGAAAAATGCACTTTTCTCAAAAACTATGTAACCTAGGGTAATTGTTATAATTTTCCTCCAATGTTTAAATTAACCTCTACTACCTCTAATTTTTTGATAATTTCAGTTATATTAGATTCGGAAATAGATGGAGGGGGGGGGGGGACATATTTTAGCACTACACTTTCGATGATATCTCTGGAAATATAATACCTAAAATTAAACGAAATGTATTTTTGAATTCAACGTTACGAAAGCTTTCACACGCAACCCCACACGATATACAAAGAAAAAACTTTTTCTTTTTCAAGTAACTTAATTAACCCATCTACATTTTTCCTAAAAGTATTTGTAAATGTTTAACAATCTGTAAATATATGGGTCAATAGTCTTTATTACTTCCCCCAATTTGAACTTTCCACGTTCCATAGTTTACCAGTAAAATGGCTGTGACAGACGGACAGACAGACACGGGAGTGATCTTACAATGGTTCCGTTTTTATTTTTTAAGCACGGAACCCTAATAATGAGCTAGAATGAATAAAATATGCCATTGTTGGTACTTTTGATACGTACTTTGTGTTATTCGATTCAAAATCTTTACGAACCAATCTTTGTTGTCAGATTTTAATGTGATTTTTCTACTTAATCAATACGATGTCTTCGAAAAAAGAAGAAATTGTACTACAACTAACATAAAAAAAAGTTTTGTTTAATTAAAACCTACAAATCGTAACAGCTTCTGTCTTTCCTCACTGCATTTAAATATATGAGTCTGTATGTTGAGGTAGTTTTCGAATTTGCTCTTAACCCCTCGACAACGACAGTGGTGGAAAAAAAAAGTAAACATCCCCTACTAACTCTGCAACAAATAATAGTAGAAGAAAGTTACTAATACCAAATGATTTAAATTTAAGTCTACTTTTAAATGGTGTATTTAAAATTTTGTGTGTGTGTGTGTGTGGGGGGGGTATCTGCAAATTAAAAACAACCCAAACTTTTTTTCAATGGAAACTTCCAATTTGGACAATATATTTTAAATCTTCGGTTCTATGACTAAAAGCGAAATTTCATTTGATTTGGATAATAAGTCTTTGAATTATAAACATTCAACATTTAGAGCTTCTATTGTAAATTTACATTTCCATATTTTTATTATTATCTCCTGAAATTGTAATCCTAATGTGAAATTTTTTTTATGTTGTTATAAAATTATTTGGTACTAAAAAACCCAAACATAAATATATTGAGTTTTTAAATTTAAAATTTTATGATATGAATTATGAATTATAAAATTAATATTCGAAAGAATTATGGATTGCAACCTACAATTTTATTTTTATGTATTTATATTTGTTATGTCCTTCTGAATGCAAATCCAAAATTTCAAAATTTTCTTCCAAGTATTTTTTAAGTTATGCTTAAAAAACTTCAAAAACTTCTAGTATGACTGACATTTTAAAACGATCGGAATTTTTTCACGCGATAACAGGTATTTATGAACCAATTTGGATGTAACTTGGTGTGTACATAGTACATACCAATGTCTCGAACGAGTTCGTTGTCCAGCCTCATCCGCCATCTTGTTTCAAAATGACGATCATTTAATTTTTTTTAATTTAAAATTTAAAATGAGGCCCAAAAAAATTAGAAATTGAAAAAGATTTATTTCTTATGTGTTTGACATTGATACAAAGATTGCGGAGCATTTTTTGTTTTATCTATATCTTTAACAAGTGGGTAAGTGTGATCACAGATCGCACAGAGGGTTTCGTTTAATATTCCTTTCAAAACACTTTATCTTTTTGCAAAATCTGTTAGTTCCACATTTCGAAACCAGGGGGCGCACTCTATTCTACACAAACCTCTATCCGAACGAAACTCCGTTTTACAACCTATCCGTAGATATATTATTCGAGGGAATCGGGCCCATAGCACCCGAGATAGGTAGGCGCATCCTGGCGGTAAAAAATGGAACTAAAATATGTAAGTCTATGGTGCATAATATGAAAGAGTGGTCAAAGGGGTGTCAGCAAAAGATTAAAAAGTGCCCCCCGGGTGAAAAGGGGGAGGATAAAAAATTGCTTAAAATACACAAGTTAGAGCACAGAGGGTTAAATATAAGATTTTTTCGAAATTTTATGATTTGTCGTTTGATCGCAAGTGTTTAGCTACAATTATGCAAAATTTCAAGTCTTCAAATTAATTAGGGGCTGAATTAGAAAAAAAGATTAAAATACTCATGTTAGAGCCCAGAGGGTTAAATATAAGAGTTTTTCGAAATTTTATGATTTGTCGTTTGATCGCAAGTGCTTAGCTATAATTATGCAAAATTTCAAGTCTTCGAGTTAATTAGGCGTTGAGTTAGAAAGAAAAGCTTAAAATACACAAGTTAGAGCCCAGAGGTTTAAATATAAGATATTTTCGAAATTTTATGATTTGTCGTTTGATCGCAACTGTTTAGCTATAATTTTGCAAAATTTCAAGTCTTCAAGTTAATTAGGCGCTGAGTTAGAAAGAAAAGCTTAAAATACACAAGTTAGAACCCAGAGGGCTAAATGTAAGATTTTTTCGAAATTTTAGGATTTGTCGTTTGATGTGAGGTGTTCACCTGTAAGTATGCAAAATTTCAAGTCTCTAACGTATATAGTTTCCCAGAACGGACTCTGTGACGGACAGACAGACGGACAGATGGACAAGCAGACAGACGGAGGAGCGAGACGAATAGGGTTTCGTCAGATGAACGAAACCCTAAAAATGGCTGAGTTATATAACTTTTAATTTCTAGTATTGCTGGCATTTTGAAACGATCTGAATTTTGTCACGCGATAACAGGCGTATTTATGAACCGATTTGGATACGAATGTCTCGACCGAGTCCGTTGGCTAGCTTCATCCACCATCTTGTTTCAAAATGGCGACCATTTAAAAATTAAAAAAAATTAAAATTTTAAATGAGGTCAAAAAAAATTAGAAATTGAAAAAGATCTTTTTCTTATGTGTTTGAACTTGATACAAAGATTCCGGAGTATCTTTTTTTTCGTCTATATCTAAAAAAAAACTGGGTTATAGAACATTGAATTTCTAGTGTTGCTGACATTTTGAATAGATCTGATTTTTGTCACGCGATAACAGGCGTATTTATGAACTGATTTGGATGTGACTTGGTGTCTACATAGTACATACCAATGACTCGATTGAGTTGTTTGGCAAACTTCATCCGCCATCTTGTTTCAAAATGGCAGCCATTTGAAAAGTTAAAAATTTAAAATGAGGTACAAAAAAAAAAAAAAAAAAAAAAAAAATAGAAAATGAAAATGATTTTGTTCTGATGTGTTTGACCTTGATAGAAACATTTCGGAACATTTTTTGTTTTGTCTGTATCTTAAAAAATGGCTGAATTCTAGCACTTTGAATTTCTGCATGTCTGATATTTTAAAACGATCTGATTTTTGTCACGCGATAACAGGCTTATTTATTAACCGATTTGGATGTGAGAAGGCATGTGTATAGTATATAGCAGGGATGGTGAACATATGACACGCGTGCCGATCTTGGCACATAAGAAAACTTCTCTGGCACGCGAAAAAAGTTATAAATTATATTCAGTTTATGGAAACAATCCATTTTATGTTTTCATTTATTTATTTATTTATTTTTACAAAAAAAGCATAGTTTTGTGTAACAGGTATATGACTTTCTAAGGTATCATAAACATCAATGAAAAAGCCCTGTAGCGTCATTTTCTCGCCAAACATTTCAACATACAGTGTTTTGCAAATCATTTTGCTTCTTACTAAATTTCAAAGGTTTTATTTTTGAAAATTGAATATTAAGGGATAGTTTGCATATTAATATACAAATTGACACACTTTCTACTTTAAATTAGGTTTTATTTTATTTAGGTTTAGGGTTTTAAGTTATTTTAGGTTTTATTATAATTGCTTTTTAATTTTGAAAATTGAATTTTAATTGTCTGCGTAAATAGAATTATGTATCTTTTGAATCTGCTTCTACCTGAAGAATTAAAAATGATCTGATTTTGAAGATTACAATTAAAAAAAATCCCATTTATAGATTATTAATACGAAATTCGATACGACATGGCTATATTTTGAGTAAATACAGCATAATAAATAAGTTAGGAATCGAATTTAGTATAAGTGTAAAAATATTTAAGTAAAAATTCTATAAATATTAATTATTTATTTTATCTACAATAAAATGTTTCTGGCACGTTAGAATGTTGGTACATAAAAATTTTGAAATTTTTGGCACGCATACTCAAAAAGATTCGCCATACCTGGTATATAGCAATGTCTCGACTAAGTTCGCTGTCAGCTTCCTCCTCCATCTTGTTTAAAAATGGCGGCCATTAAAAAAAATTACATTAGAATGAGGTACAAAAAAATTAGAAACTGAAAAAGATTTCTTTCTTAAGTGTTTGACCTTGATACCAGGATTCCGGAGCATTTTTTGTTTTTTTTTTTCTTTATCTTTAAAAATGGTTGAAATAGAGCACTTTGAATTTCTAATGTGTGTGACATTTTGAAAAATCTGATTTTCTGCCTGCGGCAGCACTCATATATATCAGCCAATTCCAATGTGAATGAGCATGTGCATATGAATTACTAAGGTCTTGACTAAGTTCTTTTGTTAGCTTCACCCATCATGTCGTTTTAAAATGGCCGCCCTTCAAGATATCGCCGAATTTGGCGACCACTAATTTGGCCAAATATAAATCACTTTAAATAAAACCAGTTGGATACAGCTGACTAATTTCGCGAAATTCTCATTCACATTCAGTATTGACAAAAATTAGTATTGAATCTTCTATAATCGGGATCCACTGATTTGAGCGTCGTGTGTTTGAATAATATAAAACTTTCCCAGGTAAAAAAATCAGACACAAACCTTTAAAATTTTTGAGATGTTGCAGCCATTTTGAAGGTTTCAGCGGGTATCTTTAAGGAAAATGAAAACTAAAGGTTCTCTTAAGAGAAGTATACCGCTTTTTAAAAGATTTCATACAGGTTTATTTCTGTAAGTTATCACCTCCAAATTATCTTCAATGACTTAGAAAATTTTCGTGAAATCGCTTGAGATATTTTCAGGGAAAATGAAAACTGTTTCTCATGCAGGTAATATGAAGGTTTTACTTGAAAGTTTTATTATTGCACATTATGGTATCTAAGATTTTGATATGCCTGTGTTTCCTCATTAATAATTTTAATAAATTTCTAAATTAATATTTTAGATAATACACGGAAATCATTAAGTCAATGACAAGTCTTCCATCCGTACAATCAAAAATTTTTAACTTCTGAAATTATTACAAGTAACATTACCTCTAACACGCTCAAAAATTTTAATCTCAGAAAATTCCCCCTAAAAAGAAAAACAAATCACAAAGTTATTTCGAAGCCCTTTTTGACCTTAAATTTGTCACAATTTTTTCTAAAATTATAACCAGGAACAATATCACCTCAACTCTAACACGCTCAAAAATTTCAATCTCAGAATATCCCCTCTATAAATAAAATAATAATCACGAAATTATTTCAAAATCTCCTTTTTATCCTAAAATTTTTCATAAATTTCTCTTAAATTCCCACTAGTAAAAATATTCCCTCAAACTCTAACGCATACAAAAATTTCAATCAACAAAAATTGTCCCCTAAAAAAAAATCTCCAAATTATTTCAAAACCCCTTTCATTAATATTTAAAATGTATTCAAACACGCACAAAAATATATTTTAGTTAAATTTTAGTATCTAACGATGGACAATAGGGCCCCAATTTCCCCCACCCCCTTTCTGTAAATGTCTTATTTAGTTTTTCATTTTAAGTTTTCCTAAAAGAATAAATTTTACTGTGTTTTTCTAAATCTGTCAAAAAAAAAGAAATTTTAGTTAATTAAATTTCAAAATACAGAAGGGACAATGGCACTCACCCCTCCCACCATGCCGCTCTTTCATCCTAGCGCGACAGTCATAGTTCCTGTTTAAAACCGCCCCACCAGTGGCCGAGAGGTTCTGCTCTCAAAGCTAGTAGACGAGAGGTGCTGGTTTCGATTCCAATCACGCCCGTCGGCCTAATCGTTCGGAGTTTTCCGTGGTTTTCTTCGAACCTTGGATTTCCTTGCTTTCTCTTAGAAAGACGCCAGAGCACCCCCTCCCCTTTGGGCCCATATCCCAAGTGTAGGTAATTGACCGTCATAAAACACACCAACAACAGCTCTTTAAAAAAGAGGAACTAAGAATTTTGCACATACAATCTATATTACATCTACTATATTACACTATCTACATATATTTGCTAAAATAAAAGAGGCTCTTTTAATTTAGTTACTCGTTAATAATAAATTTTATATTGTTTTTGAAAACATAAAAAAATATGTCCAGTAAAACCTCCCTAAAGCGACCACGTTCCGTTCAAATAAAAATTGGTCGCTCTGAGAGGTGGTCTCTTAATGGAGGTTATGTTTAAATCTAGATTTTAATTGTTGAAAAAAGATAACAATGTTACTAACATTTATCTTTCACATTAAGAAAAAATATAAAAATTTAAGTATCAAAACAAAAGCTAATTACAGTAAAACCTCCTTAAAGCGACCACGTTCCGATCCAATAAAAATTGGTCACTCCGAGAGGTGGTCTCTTAATGGAGGTTATGTTTAAATCTAGATTTTAATTGTTGAAAAAAGATAACAATGTTACTAACATTTATCTTTCACATTAAGAAAAAATATAAAAATTTAAGTATCAAAACATAAGTTAATTACTACAAAGTTAAAAAAATGAATACGGTTTTATCTTTTATAACTTATCCAATCAAGTCCTTTCGAAGTTCAGTAAATAAATGCTTTTTTTTTGGGGGGGGGGAGCAATAAATAATGAAGATTTCATTAATTTGTATCTATTATTATCTATTTCTTTGAGAGTTTCCTGACAGAATAGGGCAAGGGAGTTTATTGACCGTCATTCTTAATTTGTCATCAGAATTAAATTCATTGCCTAAAAAAGGCATAAAGGGGTTTAAACACTTAAAAGTTACCGGAATAATAATAAAAAAAAAATCTAAATTTAGTTTAGAAGTTTGATGAATAATGCGCTCTCCGGAATTATTTTTCTAATAAAACCCTCTTCAAGCGACCAGGAGAAAACGGAATTTGTTTCATTTTCTTCAAACAAATTGGTCGCTCATGAAGGGAGTTCAACTGGGATGGTCTCTGAATGGAGGTAAAATTAGTATTGAGCCTATAGGAATAAATTTCGTTCCATGAAAAAAAATAGTCGTTCTGAGAGGTGGTTGGTTAATGGAGGTGGTCACACAGGGAGGTTTCACTGTAGTCACTTAAATTTCAAAATCAATGGAGGGGAAGAGATTCTCCCCCCCCCCCTCTCCTCATTTTGGTGGCGTCCACGATAAAAGCTGAAAAATATAGGTGGGGTTATTGCATGCATAATTTGCCCTTATTCTCTATCAGGCGTGACTTCCAGTTTTTATAAAAATTACTTCTTCAAAAACAAATGAAAAATGTATAATTCGTATTAATTTATTTATTTCAAATTTTCGTTGGAACATTTGATTTTTGATTACGCCGCTCTATTTCTGACTCCATGTCACGGGAGAATGAGAAGGAAGTACCCAACTCAACTCTGAGACCGTGTGTTTACGTTTTAACCGCCATTCGGAAAATTAGCGGGACTAATCGTCACGTTGTCATGTTGTTATTGTATTTTTTTCTTTTTGCAGGGAGTTTTTCAACAGTATAATAGTCGAATTTTAACTAATTTTTAAGTTGATATATATATATATAGCGTAAGAGGGCTATATTACACTTCTTTTTAATATTAATATTGATATTCGGCACTTTGTATTCGCTACGCATTCGACAAGAATCATGTTCGGTAAAAAATATCGCCACATTAATTTAGAAATGCTGTGGTATGGGGAAAACTTTTTATAAGAAATTTTCGTGTACAACTAAAGATAAATTTCACTATTTTTTTAAATAATAGCGAGAAATATATTCATATATTTCCATTATGTTTAAAAGTGAAAGACTGATTTTACTCCTAAATAATTAAACTTGTAAAAAGTTCAGTTTGGAGGTGGGAAAATTTTGTGAAGGATCTTGTTTGCAGGTGAAAAGTTTGATGAAGGTTCCTTGTTTTGAGGTGATAAAATTTTGTGAAGGGTCCTTTAAAGGACCCAAGTTAATAGATCCATGTATTGGAATACAAATTTTACTAGTAAGTACCTGATTTAGTTTCCTTTATAAATTGAGCAGCTATAATCTTTTTAGGAACATGACTGCTTGATTAATGCACAGTGAAGGTGTAATGTCTCTTGCAAATCATTTAGCAGGGCTCAATATCTTTGGCTGCAATATTCGACTCATAAAAATAATTGGTACTTTTCGGTTAGCTGTTTGCCAGTGTTATATATACATACATATATTGCATATATGTGTACATATATATACACATATATATGTATATATAACACTGGCGCCCAGCTAACCGAAAAGTACCAAATAATTAAAAGAATTTTTATATATTGTAGATTAATTTATTATGTAGAATATGAAATATGGAAAAAATAAGGTACTTTTCGATTAGCCGTGCGCTAGTGTTATATATTACAATATATATGTATATATAACACTGGTGCCCGGCTAACCAAAAAGTACCAAAAATAATTTTACATGTGTATAATTATTTTAAATAAAGTAATTTTTTCATGAAAAAACAGTTACAAATTTAAAGCAATATTTTTTTCAGATGAGTGCAGAATTTTTGCAATTTTTTCCCGCAACCAATTGATGAATTTTGCAATATTTTATTTCTACCAATTTGCATTTAAATGTTGCATTTTTTCTTGCACCCAATTGGTAAACTTGTGAGGTTTTTCTTTTTCTTCTTTTTTTTTTTTTTCATGTGATCGCTGGGTGAATTAAGCAATTTTTTCCCTGTTACAACTGAAGAAGAATGTGATTTTTTCATCGTAACTGACTGGTGAATTTATATAATTATGCATTCTTTTTTGTTTACATTGATGTTCAATAATTATTATTCAACGATAATATTCAATTGTCACTTAATGTGATTAATTTAGCGATTTTTCGCTAATTTTCTGCATTCCATTTTTTTTTTTTGCAACCGAATGAAGAATCTCATGATTTTTTTCTCACGATTGATTGTCCGCTACGTTTCATTATTTTTTCCATAGCAGATTGACAAATTTCACAATATTTTAAAGCAACACACTGAAGAATTTCTTTTTTTTTTTTTTTTCCCCAATGACCCAATAGCAGAAAATTCTCCAAGTGTCTGTGACAGATCTTTCGGGGACTGAAAATAATCTGCAGGTAAAATGTTACAAATGAACCTTTAATTAATTAATCATTTACTTTTAATGTTTTTAAGCATTTTACTCATTTTTATTAATAATAAACTTAAGTTTTAGTAATAAATAATAAAGAACTAAACATAATATAAAGTTGGAAAAAGATCCAATGGAAAAAAATATCTGCAAAAGGGAAAAGAAAATCTGCGGCGCACGTCACCCGTCAGGAACTTTCTGCTACCGGGCCCAATGATTACTGGTGAATTTCTCAGATTTTTTTTTTTTTCCCCCTGATGACTGAATGAAGAATTTTGCAATTTTTTCTTGTAACCAATTGACGAATTTTGGGGTATTTTACTTGTACTGATTGGCAAATATTGCATTTTTTCTTGCGAGCAACTAGCGGAACTGAATATATATATATATACATAACAGTCGACTGACATAACAGTCAGTTTATGAATTTTGTCGATCCCCCCCCCCCCTCCCTTACCTAAGCTGATCAACAGATCTCGTTTTTTCTGATAAAAAGTTGATAAATTTCCATATTTCCCCCCCACAACTTACTAACAAAACATTTTTTTTTTCATGCGATCAATGGATGAATTAAATAATTTCCCCCCCCCCCCCATGACAATCAAAGAACTGTGTGATTTTTTTTAACCCTTTACTGACTGATAAATTTCTTGGGGTTTTTTCTTTTTCATATGACCAGTTGACAAGTTTATGATGCTTCCCCCTGACCTAATGATGAAACTTAATGTTTAAAAATTAGCAAAATTCTTCATTTGATTACGGGAGAAAGAAATTGTGACATTCGTCTGTTGCTTGAGAGGACAATTGACAAATTTCAATCAGTCGTGGGAAAATATCAAAAAATTCTGTTGAGAAATGGGAACATTAAACAAGCCAGTTCCAAATATTGTTTTTTTTTTTTTTTCTGTTTCTTTACAAGGTACAAGTGTGTCCTTTATTAAAAAAAATCTGTGCCTGATGGGCACTGACCCGTTTTTTCTACAGTAAACTTCTAGAAAAAAGGGCACTCGTATGCAGCGATGTAAACGTAAAAAAAAAACAAACAGAGGGTATATTCAGAGTTTCTCCCATGTTTAAAAAGGGGCAGGGTGCTTCTTGTAGGAAAAGGGCACTTTTGGATTCCGAAAGGCATGTTTTGGATTTTTAAGGACACTTTTTTTAATTTTTAAAGGCATCCTTTTGATTTTTAAAATTACTTTTAATATTTAATAGACAGGACGCTATTTTAAAGACAGCAATGAGGCAATTTTTACTATGCAAGTACAGTAAATTTTTTAATAAAGAAAGGAGTAAAGGCACTTTTTTCAGCTGGGGGCAACAAGGGTGCTAATGTTTTCCATCAGGGGTAAGAGGGCTGCTGTTTTGTAAACCTAAGGGCAGGCAGGGTGCAGCACCCTCCTGACACTGTCTACGGGAAACTCTGGTATACCTTAGAGTGTATATACAATAACTTTTTTGAGAAACGGAAGTTAAGCAGTGTTACTGAAAAAGAACCAGAAGGTATAAGACATTTACCTCTGTATACCCTCCACTTCTGACAGCAAATTTTTTCTCTCTTTTTTGCGAATGATAATATTTTTTTCTGCTACCGATCGACGAATTTCGCATTCTACTCGTGACAGATCAGTGAAAATTGTGATATTTTTTCACAGTCGAATGATAAACTGTGTCTTTTTTTCAACTGATTGGCCAAATCTCGAGGGGTTTTTTTAGCATGGCTGATCGACGAATTTCCATTTTTTCTCTGATCTACTGACGAATTTCGCTTTTTTTTTTACCGGTGACTGATTTTTAAATTTTGCTATATTTCTCTTGAACCAGTAAGTATATCTTGAGGCCGATTGGAGAGAGTTTTTTTCCGCTACTGATGTACGAATTTTGCAGTTTCTTCCGTCGATCTACTGACGAATTCCGCGATTTTTTTTTAGCCACGACCGATTTGCAATTTTCTGGATTTTTTCTTTTAACATAGGTGAATTTTGAGACTTTTTCTTGCGACCGATTAGAGAAGATCGTGGGTTTTTTCTGGCGGTGCACTGACGAAGTTTTTTACCTGCAACTGATTAGCAAAAATCATGGATTTTTTCTCGCAACTGTTCGTCGAATTTTGTATGTTTTTCCACAACAGGCTGAAGAATTTCATGGTTTGTTCTCCATGACTGATGAACTGTACGAGTTTTTCTCGTGACCCATTGATGAATTTCACAATCTTTTTAATAAAGATGAAAATAAGGAATTTTGCTTAGTAGCCACTGGCCGGTAGGTTGACTTTATTTAGTAGGCAGTTACTAGCGAGTGAGAATAATTTCTTTAGTAGCCAGTAAGTACATTTATGTCAGTGAATATTTAATTTATGGGTATATTTTAGGTATGTTTATCCACTGAGTAGCAGGTATGATTCAAAATTGAAAAAATAGGTTTAAAAAATCTGAAATTTGCAGCAAATTTTCTGAAATGTAAAGGGAGGGTTGGTAGGGGATCCCTCCTGGTACTAATTATGCATTTTTTCCAGATACTTTGACGAAATTCACGCTTTTTCCGGATCTATTGGCAATGTTTTCGTTTCTTTGGCGTTCCTTTGACAAAATGTGCGTTTTTTTCACGATCTTTTGACAAAATTCACATTCGTTTTCGATATTCTTTGGCAAAATTCTCGGGGTTTTTTTTCGAAATTCTCATCCCCCCCCCCCGGCGATCCTTTAACTAAATTTGTGTTTTTTGACGATCTATTGACGAATTTTGTGTTTTTGCCATGATCCATTGACGATATTTGTGTTTTTTCTTTGCTCTATTGATGATATTTGCGTATTTTCGCGATTCTTTGACGAAATTTTGGATTTTCAGAGATCGTTTGATGAAATGTGTGGGTTTTTTGCGATTCTTTGACGAAATGGGTTTTTTTTTTTCTGCGATGTATTGACGATATTTGTGTTTTTTTCCCGCAATCCACTGACCATATTTGCATTTATTCCAGAATCCTTTGACGAAATTTCGGATTCTTTGCGATCCTTTGATGAAATTCGGGTTTTTCCACGATCCTTTGACGAAATGTGCTGTTTTTATTGTGATTTTTTGACAAAATTCTCGCTTTTTTGCGATTCTTTGATACAATTCGCTTTTTTGGTGATCGTTTCATGAAATTTACATTTTTTTTTTTCGTAATCCTCTGACGAAATGTGTGTTTTTTCGCGATCTTTTGACAAAATTCACATTTTTTTCTTTCCCAATTCTTTTACGAAATTCCTTTTGGAAAATCTTGCGTTTGGCTGGTACTTTCCATATTTTTAATCGTCAGTTTTTCACATTTACTCGTTGAGTGGCGACTGACGATTGCTTATTTTCATCTTTACTTTTTAAATGAACGATTAAAGAATTTGGTGATTTTTTTTCTAACCAATGAGTGACAAATTTTGCGATTTTTCCTACATTGAATGGTGAATTTTCTTGAAAATGAAAATTTGAAATGTTCTGCAGTGAAATCCGTTGTTCTGCGATGTACGTCGCATTTATAAGCATATTCTGCTTTGGGGGATTTCATTATCTCTTACTTTTCGGACTTTTTTTGAAATTGCAGCATTTTCATCGGAGGTTTCCGATAAATATTATTTGTAATATATAAAAATTTCAAAGGGTGGGGGGGGGGGGGCGGGGCACAATACTAAAGCCCAAAGTGTGGCACTTTTCTAACTTTTACCAACACCTGTCCCTATCGTGTAACATACAGTTGGAACGGCCTGTGACCACTTATTCATGTTATACACATCCGATATCCATGCTGCCACTTTGCTCCCCCCTGGGAGGGGCACTTTTCTAAATTTTGCCGGCACCTCTCATGTGACATATCGTTCAAAAGGTCTGTGACCACTTATTCATGTTATGCCCCTCCCCCCCACTTTGCCCCACCGGGGGGGGGGCACTTTTCAAAATTTTGCTGACACCCCTCATGTCACATATTGTTGGAAAGGCCTATGACCACTTATTCATGTTATGCACCTCTAATGCCCCTCCCCCCACTTTGCCTCCCCCTCGGGGGCAGTTTTCTAAATTTTGCCGACACCCGTCATGTGACATATCGTTCAAAAGGTCTGTGACCCCTTATTCATGTTATGCACCTCTAATGCTTGCCCCCCCGGGGGGCACTTTTCTAAATTTTACTGACATCCCTGATGTGACATATCGTTCAAAAGGCCTATGACCACTTATTCATGTTATGCACCTCTAATGCCCCTCCCCCCACTTTGCCCCCCCTCGGGGGCACTTTTCTAAATTTTGCCGACACCCGTCATGTGACATATCGTTCAAAAGGTCTGTGACCCCTTATTCATGTTATGCACCTCTAATGCTCCCCCCCCACTTTGCCCCCCGGGGGCGCACTTTTCTAAATTTTACTGACATCCCTGATGTGACATATCATTCAAAAGGCCTATGACCACTTATTCATGTTATGCACCTCTTATGACCCTCCACCCACTTTGCCCCCCCGGGGGGGGCACTTTTCTAAATTTTGCTGACACCCCTCATGTCACATATTGTTGGAAAGACCTGTGACCACTTATTCATGTTATGCACCTCTATTGCCCCTCCCCCCACTTTGCCCCCCTCGGGGGCATTTTTCTAAATTTTGCCAACACCCGTCATGTGACATATCGTTCAAAAGGCCTTTGACCACTTATTCATGTTATGCACCTCTAATGCCCCTGCCCCCTACTTTGCCCCCCCCCGGGGGGGGGGGCACTTTTCTAAATTTTGCTGACACATCATATGACATATCGTTCGAAAGTCCTGTGACCACTTATTCATGTTATGCACCTCTAATGCCCCTCCCCCCACTTTGCCCCCCTCGGGGGCACTTTTCTAAATTTTGCCGACACCCGTCATGTGACATATCGTTCAAAAGGTCTGTGACCCCTTATTCATGTTATGCACCTCTAATGCTCCCCCCCCCCCACTTTGCCCCCCGGGGGGGCACTTTTCTAAATTTTACTGACATCCCTGATGTGACATATCGTTCAAAAGGCCTATGACCACTTATTCATGTTATGCGCCTCTAATGACCCTCCACCCACTTTGCCCCCCCGGGGGCACTTTTCTAAATTTTGCTGACACCCCTCATGTCACATATTGTTGGAAAGACCTGTGACCACTTATTCATGTTATGCACCTTTTTGCCCCTCCCCCCACTTTGCCCCCCCTCGGGGGCATTTTTCTAAATTTTGCCAACACCCGTCATGTGACATATCGTTCAAAAGGCCTTTGACCACTTATTCATGTTATGCACCTCTAATGCCCCTGCCCCCTACTTTGCCCCCCCCCCCGGGGGGGCACTTTTCTAAATTTTGCTGACACATCATGTGACATATCGTTCGAAAGTCCTGTTACCACTTATTCATGTTACGCACCTCCGATGCTTTCCCCTCTTAGTTTTTTTTATTAATATGTTTAGTTTATTAATATGTATCAAATCAATGTCGAACTGGATATGTAATCATTATTATGTATTGATCTGATACGAATTTGCACAGAAGGCTGTCCGCATGCAGGTGCAACGATATAATGTAAAGAGAAGATACAGCTTTTATACCTAAAGGAAAACTGCAGATATTTCTGCCAAAATCGGTGAAGGGAAATAACAGGTTTTTTACCTGAAGGAAAACAGCAGGTATTTGGAACCCAGAAGGTTAAGGGAAAATACATGTTTTTTACCTAAAGGTAAGCTGAAGGTAATTTTAGTTCCAAATACCTTCAGTTTCCCTGAAGATTTTTTTTTAAGGTTTCTTGCTGACTTTTTTACCTGGGTTAAAAATAAGGAATAGGAAAGCTACCTATTTCTCCCGGCACTGGCCGGAAGGACTTTTTTTCCACGGCTGAACGTGGTTGAAACCATTGAAACTAATGTTAGTTTCGTTAGCAACATAGTCAAGAAGTTACGCGTACTGCGCGTAAATTCATATTTTAGGCAGCTGTGAAAAATACATATCGCATATAGCTATTACAATATCAGAACGGTGTTCATATGGTAACGCATTCGTAATTAACAAAAATTGTATTCCCTTAATACGATGATACTTTGTGTTTGCAGTTTGATTCACAATTAAGAATTCATTTATCACAAATGTTATTCTTTCATTGCCAAGAGCCTCCTACTGTCGAATTTTGATACTATTTTTTATTTAAACATCTTAACTGTGTGCTTTTTTTGGGCACGTAAAACAAATGATGTCCCATTAAGATCAACCGAATATCCGCGAGAGGAATGGAAACACCCCACATTATTCTATGACCACCTCGTACATAGTAAAAGAATTTTTTTTATTTTCAATAATGAGTGTTATCAATAATCCATATTAATAGCTAGACGAATTTTAAACAAAATGCAGTGTAACAGTTTTAAGTTTAGAAAATTAATACCAAAAAAAGTTTTCGATATATTTAAGTTTTAAGAACGATATTGTACAATTTTCAAAAGATAATTATATAATAAAATATAATTAAATATCTTTTATTTAAACTACATGAATTTGTAGGTTGGAAATATGCTTTCTGGCCGTATATAATAATAAATTAGAAGGTATGGTAAAACCGCGATCTCTATTGTTAGTTGTCTATGAAACCTAGAATTTCTAACAAGATTTAAAGCAACTATGCGTACATACTATGCCCTTATATTTCTACGATAATATTATTTTAAATAGTGATTAGTTCATCACTTTTGATATTAAAAAATAACTATTTACAAAGAGTCAACTCGTACTGTCTTGCACAAACGATGAACTTGAAGCGAATGGATATGTTAAAATTACAGAAAATGAAAAAGTTTTTGCCTTCTTTTGAAATGAAATATGTTTTATTTTACAGTTATTACTATAAAACTAAACAAATAATATTTTAATTGTAAATTTAGTGATTTAATATTTACAGAAAAAATATTAAGTATATTCATTACAAATACAGAAATTGCCGAAAACAAGTTCACTTTTTTATCAGATTTATGGGATAAAAAAGTGATGGGATTTATCATTTCAACCAATGGCATATCCTGATTTACTCAACTGTACAGTTTTACAGTTAATGTTTTTATTGTTTTGAGACTCACTTTATATTCAAGCAATGTTTACGGGCTACTAAGTTATTATTTTCTCAAATAATTTTTTAATGCCACTTACGATATCCGGTTTTACCTCAAAAGATGGTAGAACAAAAAGCAAATCTCAAAAATGCTATAATAAATGCTAGCAAGAATTTCATTATGTAAAATAAATCTTTATTTAACCTCTTCGATCCCTGGGTTCCCATACGAGGACCTCTGTTCTTTTCCTAATAAAAACTAAAATGTCCGATTTTTTACAGTTTCACATCACTTCTTAATAATTGAATGTTTATTGCGTTCAAAGTAAACGAATAAATGGCAGCATCTAAGCTGATTCCAACATAAAATAAATGCTATTTTCATCTGAGTTTGCAGAATGCCTAAAAATGCCCAAAAGACAGTATGACCAAGATAGCGATATATTTTCATAAGTATTTAACTTACAAGGGAACCACTTTTGGTGTTGCTCGCACCCAGCATCGAGACCTGGTGCGTTTTGTAGCCCTATACATAAAAGTTAGAGAACTGATAAAATTTCTCTGTTAAAATCATATTTTATATATTTTTTTATACTTTTATTTTTTTATTATTACATATTTATTTGTTTATTTCACGCCAAAAGCGAGTTAAGTCGCCAAATAGGGCGCTACAATTTTTCCGCCCGCTTTATCCAAAGTGAAAACGCACTGAACATATTACTAGAAATATATCAGATTGCGATTTTTTTTTTATATATAATTGATAGCATAAGAAACAAATATTAGGTTTTTATTTTTTTTTCTATGCAGACGATAAATATATAAGTAATAAATATAATTTTATAAAAGCTTCGAAGATCATTGAAAACTATTTTTTGGTGAAATACAAAATAAGCAAATTATTTTCTTTTGAAATCGAATGAAATAAAGTTTCGAATGTTTAAAATGAAATGTTGCTGTATTAAATGGTCCTTCGGTAAAAGTAATCATAAAGTAAATTAATATTTTTACACAATTTAGAAAAATTACTGTGGCGAAATAAGTCGGAAATTGCAATTTCCAGCTACTACAATTCAGCTATGACATTTGGCTAGGGTTGCCAGGAAGATCTACTTTTGAAAATTAACGCCAACTGTTTCCCCGCCAAAAATATGAATATAAAGTTGGAATTTTTCAAAATCAAATTCGTGGGTTTTTGAAGGAATTTTCAAACTTTTTGCTATATTTTAATTATTATTAACTAATTTTTATTTTTAAATGCTTTTCTTTAAAAAAATTCAATGCTGATAGTCCGATAAGTGGTCTCGAAAATTGCATTTTCAGAAAGTTATGCTGCTGTATAATCAAGAAATATTATATTAACAGAAAAGTTTTATCGATTCTCAAACTTCATAACATGGGGCTTTAAAATGCAACAGGTCTCAATGCTAGGTGCGAGCAACACCAAAAGTGGTTCCCTTGTTAGATCTTTTTCAATAAAAAGTTTTGAGGATTCGTAGATTATTTACTTGTTTAAAGCTCTTAAATTTGCGATTGAGTTAATTTAGGTTAATGGTTATCAAATTGATTTTTTTAGGGGGTTGTAGTTTTAAATCCATATTTTTGAAACGCCCAAAGGACCAATTTCAGAAAGGGTATTTTTTCTGTTCTTTACGATGTCATTTTGTTTGGAAAAAACCAATGAATAAGCATTTGTATTATTATTTTATCTTCGAAACTGAAGAGGTTAATACACTAAGTACTAATTTTAAAAAGTTACAGTAATTTAAAATGTGTTCATATATAAGAATTTTAAAATCTAAAGAAATTCAAGCAAAAAAAATATATATAAAAGAAACTTTCAACAGCAAGAAACTACAGGAATCCTAGCTTAGAGATATCGTAACGGCGGCTTCACCTACTGCTTTATAATTATTCCAAAAATTACCCATTAGAAGACATTTCAGATTCAGTCAAACTGAGATCATGGAAGACGGTAGTATTTCGAGTGACGCAGCCTTAAGCCTAAAATCGTATCGCATCGTATCGTTAAAATCGTATCGTATCGTATCATAGAATTCGTAGATGGCGGAACTCATATATACAGCTAACTCGACATCAAAGAAAACGCGAAAAGCCGCCTTTTAATAACTCAGCAGATATATGTCTTATTGTTCTGAATTTTCTAGAACAGTCTTATATCTGCAGTCTAATCGTATACTGAAATTTTTGCATTTCTACGTGCAGTATATTTTGAGATCTAAATAGCCATTTTTAAAGTGAAAACGTTGGTATAATATCGAGGAAGTTCCTAATTTGAAAATCTCGAAAACGGTTCTAACGATTATTTTTAAATTGATACATAATATAAATGTGATTAAGACGAGGTGAATAACACTTTTCTTTTTTCTGGGAAAACTCTCGTTCGTTAAATAATTCGATTTTTTTTTCTCTCGAAAATGACACGGGCGATTTTTTAAAAATCAAATAAATATGTTTCAGATGAACCAAATAACAATTTACTTGTTTCCAGCAAGACTCTTGTTCGTTTATAATGCGCATGAAAAATCGGACTATATTTCTTCGCCATTCTATGGAAATTTCACCGAAAATGCATGACACTGTATTCATACACATGCTTTCTTTTTAACCACTTTTGGGGAGAAAAATTTTGTCTTCCCACTGGCTGAGTGGCTAAGGGCCATCGTTTACTGACATTAAGATAGGCAGTTCGATACTCCCTCGTACGTGTTTTCACATGTGAATGTTTTTTTTTTTTTTTTTTTTTTTTTTTAAAGTCTGCTAGTTGACCATTATTCTCAGTTCCTTTGTAATTTTTTTAATTGCTATTAAGTTAAATAAAATTACAATTATAATGACGCCAATTTGATGATGATTATTTCTTGGCAATTTTTCAACAATAAAAATATTACCATAAATTTTATAAATATATTTAATTTCAATCACTTTACAAAAAATATACATTAATAATTATTATTCGAATATAAATCACACGATCAGAAACGTAAAAAATAATTCATTTCAGCTCTTCTTTTTATAATATCATTTTTTATTATTATGACGGTCAATCAATATATAATCACTGACATCCATAATATTATTATTATTATAATTATTATTTTCCTTGCATAAAAGCTATTGTGATGTAATAATTCTTTTATAATAAATAATTTAGTTGAAATGTTTTATTTATAAATATCAATGAAGTTTGATAACCCCGAGACAATTCTTTGCAATATTTACAGTTTACATAATAAGCATATCAGAATTCTGGTGTCGCCATCTTTTGACGCAATTGCGTAGTATTATAGAGAAATGTTTGATAAAAATGTTGAAGTAGACAGTTTTTAAATCGAAGAATTATTTTAAGAGATATTTAATGTTAAATCTGGATAAAATTGTCTCATTAAAAAAGTCTCATAGGAAAAAAAAATATACATGGGAATTTAATCATTTTCATTCAATTTAATCATTCAATAAACTCGAAGTTTGCAGAGTGCATTTATTATTCTTAACTTGCCTAATTTTTTGACGGTTTATTTCAATTTTAAATTAAAATTTTCAGAATTTCCAGAGATATTTTTTACATATTTTAGAAAAGGTTCTTTTAAATTGTTGCCAAATGTTAAAACAGCGCAAAGAATAATATATCCTTTAAATTAAAAATTTATTCACACGTGACTATTATAAACAGAAAAAAATCCTTTTAAATTAGAATTAAATGATAACGTGTTAAAAGCAGGAAAATATTAAACATTACGTCATAAAAATTGTTTTTACACATGCTTACTTAAAATGAAAGAAAATTATAAAATAATCAATTATTTTCAAATTAGAATTAAATGATTACGCATTAAAAGAAGGAAAACATTGAAAATTACGTCATAAAAATTATATTTACACGTGAATATTAAAAGAAAAAGAAAATTTTTAAATAATAAATTCATTGATATGTGTTAAAAGTCGTAAATGGAGGAAATTACGTCATATTGGCCAAATTGGCCAAAACAGTTTACAAAACACATTGCAAAACATATTGCAAAACAGTGTAAATTAAAAAATATATTTATATGAGAGATTTATTTCAAATTTCGAGATGATATTTTTAACTATAGTTG